>JAZHRO010000012.1:83180000-84430000 GCA_037157565.1 Thalassia testudinum | reverse complement strand
CAACTTAGCCACTGCAAGTGTGGCCACCCGGTTGAGGTGCCCGTCCTCGTCGTGGTCGGATAGAGGAGGGCGAACCTCTCCCTTTGGCCATTCCTTGTGATTGCTACAGGTCCATGACTGGAACGACCGGTGGAGAGAGAGGTGTTATCTCTGGGCCGCAGCCAACTTGCCAGCAGGTGCGTTGTCGAAAGCGGGTTCGTGTGTTCTCCTGAAGGGGCGAACAATCGGGACTCTGCTTTCTTGACATTGTCCGTTCAATCCCCTGCTAAGGGGTGGAGAAGGCATTATGAATGCACCAACCTAGAAGAAGCGGCTTGTCAGATCCAAAAGCTAGCTCGACCCTTGTGTAGAGAGGTGAGTGTCGCAGGGTAGTGCAGGCGTTGTTGCTTTAAGTTCACTACACGAGTTGTCGACCGGTCTGGCCTTAGATGGGCCCTTGACCTTGGTTCCCGTCTCACCTGATGAGGCGAGATCCGTGCTTCCACACCAGGTCCGGTTGTGTAGGTCTAGGCATCCCTTGTCGGTGTGTCCGTGAGCCCTATGGTACTTACAACATGTCCGCCTGGTTTATCGCAAGGGGAGTGCCTTCCTCAAAGGGTTCAGGTCGGAGCTACCCCACTGAGAAGAGTGTTACAAAAGTCCAAGCGCTCCGCCGGATTAGGTCGGGAGGCGACTAGCTGGGACGTTGCTTGTTCGGCTATTGCTTCCTCGCCCTACTGAAGATTGGGGGAAGGTGCTCAGGAGAGTCGCCCTGGAAGAAGTGGGCGGTTGGTTAATTCTCAACATAGTTAATTAAGTTAAATAAACTTAATTAATTGCACAAGAATGTAACTTAGGTTAACTCGAATTAATGTTGTGAATGTAGTATATGGTCAAGTTAACCTAACATTTTAGAATTTAAGATCTTTTTTAACTAGTTGAGTCCAAGTCATTCACTGAGAGACATAATTGAATCCTAATTCACCATTAACTTCTAGTGAATAATTAACAATCAATTAATTAATCAGATTATAATTACAATACTTTAAGCACATGAATATAATATACAAGATTAATCAATTAAAAATATGCAATATTCCTTCAAGGAGAATCAAATTTACAAGAAAGATTTGTCATTTAAAACCAAATAAAAACATTATTTATTACAAACTATTACACGAATATAAGGCAAAATGTTATACAAAGAATATCAAGTCTTATTACAATATTTAGAACTCGATTACAAAAGATATAGTAGCTTCAGCCTTCGTCAGATGTTTGAAAAGAGTTAGATGACTACTTCTGATAGAATATACAAGCGTCTGATTCTCTCCTCAAGTTTCTTCTTTCATTTTTCTCTTATCTCTATCTTCTCTCTTCTTAATCTCTTTACAAACTCTTCTTTAATTCTCATGAGCTCTCTTCTTTTATTTCCTCTATCTTTCTCTCTTCTCTTTATTTAAACTCTTTACTGTGCCTTCTTATATTCTCCACACTTAGTCGCTTTTTCATAAATTTTAACCCATTAATCTCTCTCAATTATAAAAATTTGTATTTTTAATAGGCGAGTGGGCTTCGTTCGGGAATACACAACACCCCGTAGGGTGGGACCAAACCTTACTTGAGGCCCACTCTAATTTGTATTAGGTGGATTTTGAATTTATTTTCACATTGCACAGTATTGGGCCTAAACAGGCCCGCTCACATCCACGCCCACACTCGGGCCCATATGCACACGCCCACAGGTGCACACACACACCCGCACAGGCACATGCACACGCACACCCGCACCCTATGCTCATAAGTTACACCTTGCGCTGACGACCAGGGGGTCCAGCGCAGGAAAACAACTTATACTAAGGTCAGCGCTCTGTGGTTCCCGATGTGGGACTATGTTTCACCCTTCCAGGCCGATCTTCAAGACTCGATTCTGATCAACTTAGTTCACCAAATCGATCGAGCCTTTCTTTAGGTGCTCTACCTAATTATAACACCAATTTGGTGCTTCGATCTTGTATGATCTTTGATTTGAAGGATGAAAGTAGTTGTTTCTCACGGCCAAAATGGCTTGCAGAGAAGGTCTTCAGGTCTTATGACCTGCAGAAGGGACTTTCTTCCTCAATTGAAGGTCTGAATTACTTCAATGAGGTGTTCCGCACTAAATAGAGAAGGAAGGTCTAGAAAAGGCTCAGGAAGAAGAAGCTTGTGAGCTTCGTTCTGGAAGCTCAGAGCTCAGGTTTAAGCTAAAAAATGCTCAACAGAAAGGGATTAACCTCCAGAAGAGGTTTGAACATCCTCAGAAGATTGAGAGTGACTGATCTGGGTGACTTTGGCCTTCAAAATTCAACAGAGACACTGAAACAGTATTGGGTTCATTTCGAATCCAAAATGAACAAAAGAAGAGAACTCTAAGATTAATCAATTAAACTCATTAAAATCAACTTGATTGATCTCTAAATACTTCCGGAAACCAAATTAACCTATCAATTCCATGTTTTGATTAATAAATCCTCAATTACAATTCAGATTTGACTGACTAAGCTCAAAGTTTGACTTTCAGAATTAGAGACTTCTAGATCAAATTGAAACCCTACATTGCTCTAATTCATCCTCAGAAATTCATTCAACTCCTTAAAACTAGGTTTTGATGGCTTCTGACGGCTTCTCAGACATCGCCTGAGATGAAACCCACTTTGTTCGACAGATCATTCAAGGAACTCTAAGGCCTAAACAATTCTTGTAACAGACTCTTGAAGCTCTGTAGAAGCTTCCTGATCCATTATACTATTAGAACCCTAATGGAATAAGGCTCTCCAACTCTGTCGAAGTTGGAGAAGATGATAGTCAGGAAAGACCTCTAGTTAACAAAACACAAATTAAACTACCAATTAATGATCTTGGAGCTTCTCTCGGAGTTCTAAGGACTGAAGCAAATACGACTTGCCAGAGCTCACTGGAGCTTCGGTGAACTCAGAAATGATCACCTGGAGTTAAAAACTCCACAAAACAATTCGTGAATGGTCTTAAAAGATCCCTAAGGTCACAAGGAACCTCAGGAACTCTTCAATTGGTGCAATTGAAGCTCTTGATCATCAAGTGATCAAGAACTTAGGAGAATTGCTTCTTAAGTTCTTCCGAACTCAAGAGTAGCTCTCTCACTCAATTGAGTGAGGGTTAAGGCTCAAAAGAGCCTAGCGATGCTCTGCGAGTAGGTAATTAGGTGATTTAACTCCTGAGCCGCCATTGACAGCGAGCTTAGGAGGTTGGATGAAATTGGACGTTTACTGTGTAGTGTGTTATTTATCAAATTAATGCAATGATCGGGGCCCTTAGATCATGTATAAGTGATGGAGGGCCCCAAGGAAGGTGATCTAAGCTTGGGGACCTCCGCTGTGGATAGCGGAAGTTGCCGGTGAAGGTAGAGGTGAATTAGGCGCATAAGCTAATAAAAGTGAATGTAAAGATAGGTAATGGAATCTTGAGATGAAAGGAAAGGTACTTAGCGAATTAAAAAGACAAATGAACGCTCCAGACGAGCTCAAGGAGCTCGTCGGAGCTGAAGAAGACAACAGAAGAACTTAACATCTAACCTAACTAAACTACCTAATTGACTAAACTAACTACTCTAACTTACCTATCCTACTGTTACCTGGACAAAAGGGGCAGAGAGATCTCTGTTGGCAATCGTAACGGAGGAGGAAATCAGAGGGAAGGAGGAAGAAGTCTGGTGGGCGAATTCACGGAGTGGAAGCGAAGTTCGGAGTCGTCGCCTTGACCAGAGGCACAGCGGAGGACGGCGGAGGTCGGCGAATGGTGGAAATGATCGGAGGAAGTGCATGGAAGTGGAGGTATGTCGCCGGTTGAGGGAATAGCCTATCAGTTAGGTACAATTGGGGGAAGAAGGTAGGGAACTAACCGCTCAAATCGGAGGTGTGGTGGACTATTTATAGGTGATGGTGGAGGATAAGGAGGATGTACCTGAACAGGTATAGGTTCACTGAAACCACCGGCGTCGTCTCTGATGCCAGTGAGCTTAATTGCTAGACCTAATAGGATTAAAGAATCATCCGGTCCGTCGGATGCAAAGAAGAAGGTGAGTGAAAGCTCTGGAGTAGCAGCGAAGGAGTTCTAATGGTGGATGGGCGGTGATTGAATGGTGTGGTGACCGGCTGTCGTCAGCCGTCTAGTGCGAGGAAGAGGAAGAAGGCGATGCTCACAGGGACGTAAACATAATAAAAATTAGGGACTTTATTGAAAGAAAATGACTTGATTAAAATGAATCCTAAGGACCAAAATGCAAACAGAGGCATTTTAAGTCAAATTTAATTTAATTCTTTTCCAAGTTTTTATATATGATTATAAATTACATAAATATTATATATATGCTTTGAATTTACATTTTTGACCCATTTAGCTTTATTTATTTTAATTAATTAAGTTACTTAAGTTATTACATACTTAGGGTTAAATATTTATAATGTTAAATTAAATATTAATTAGGTAGCTAAATATTATAATTCAAATCCAAATTATTATTTAAATTATTAATAACATTAATTGAAATTTAATTTAGTATTATTAACTTATTTTATGGTCCTTTAATATATTATCCCTTATATTATAATTAAATCCTAAATAGACATATTCCTAGCTAATTAACTAGGGAAACTAGTTAATTAGCGATATTTAAGAGTCATGATGAGTCTCTCATCAGCGGGTTGTCGACCTGGGGCCGTGTCAACCTCGCAGATCTCCCTAACCATTATGCTGACATGTTCAGGGGTAGGGGGTGAGGACTTTGTGTGACGCGAGTGCTGCTGCTAGAAATTGATGGCGATGTTCCATTGGGAGGGGAGCCAGGGTGACACCACTGGCCTGGTCGGGCAGGGTGTCAACTAGGGGCTCTGGCCGACCCTAGGTTTGCCATACCTTCTTTGCTGCGGATCCGCTTGGAGGGGCGAGCTAGGTTCCTACGTTAGGTTTGGGACTCAACTTGGTCGCACAGATCCCGGCAGTCCTTTAGCCACGCGACTCCGGGTCTCGAGGCGCTCCTAGCAGGATCCGAAGTGAGCTTCCTTTTTCATGGAGCTCAGGGGGCAATAGGTCCTTGCTTGTGGACCAGCTCCCCTCAAGCACGTCAGCCTGATTCATGGATGGGGGAGCACACTTCCCAAGGAGCTCCTTCCTTGTCTAGCAGGGGCCGTACTAGTGACCTTCAGTGGGTCGGTTGCCATTTTGGGGAAGGCAATTCTTCTCTCATGGAAACGGCCACTTTCGTGGTCGAGCGTTGGGGCACGCATATTAGGGACCCTCTTGCCTTCTTCGAGACTGACGTTGCTGTCACGTCCCTTAGTCGGTCGACCGCGGGAATGGGAGGAGTTGCCTCGCTCCACGATCCTTACGGCTTTACTCAGAGCTATGCTGGATGCTCCAGCACGTGGTAGCTGATGTCACGCCCGGGTTGTCAAGTCAAATGGCCTAACTTGCAGTGTTGGGCTGCCATTGCCTCATGAGACCTGCCGCCCTTGAAGTATTGGGCCTTGAACTGATCCAGGTAGGATCTGAAAGACTCAGTCTTTCGCCGTCCAACTTCTAACGGCCTCTCAGGGTCATCTCTAGCCCTTTGTCGCTCGACAAAGTGCTCCTAGGACTTGCCTACCCAACCCTAGGGAGCCGGCAACTTGGCTAGCCTGCTGGTCAATGGACCATTGGTGGGCCATACTGGGTGGGTGCAATTGAAAGTCCTCGACAAGGTCTTCTTTTGGGGCGACTGTGTGCTGACATCACCCGGGGTTGGCTTCCTAGGGCACGGCTGGGGTTCGTCGTCCCTCCGTGTTAAGCCTTGACTGGCTCCTTGAACACCCCTAGCGAGAGGCTGCCACCACCTTCCTTACGAGTGGGCATACGGTACGCATAGGGGCATGTACCCAAGGCCACTAGTTGGAGCTTCATATCCCTCCTCCCTGGCCCATGCCCCGATGTTATGAACACGTGCCCCAGACGTATTTTAAGACGTCTGGGAGGTGGGCCAGACGTCGGACCATACGTCTAGAATCACTTCCAGACGTCGTATAAGACGCCTGAGATCGTTGACAGACGTCTGGAAATCTGTTATCTTTGACACGCGCGGGTCGTCCGCGCGCCTGAGCGCAGACCCGCATATTCGCTTATTCCCTCTGCGGCTGCAGATTCCCCTGCCGCGCTCCTTCTCTCTCCTCCTCGCGTGGCCTTAAAAGGCCACGCGCTCTTCCGTCACCACCGCCTCCTTCCTCTTCTCCTTCAGCCAGTGAGCGCGAGAGCGAGCGCGAGGTTGTAGCGGCAGCGGTGGCCGTAGTGAGCGCGGAGGAGGTGCTGCGTGCGAGAGCGGCGCTCAGCAGTGAGGGCGAGCTCGCCGGGGCTGCCAGGGCCGGCTGGCGGGGAGCGCAGCGGGCGCGGGGGGGGGACTGCTGCGGTCTGAGCAGCAGGCGCACGAGGTGCGACGAGGCGCGGTGTAGCGAGCGGAGGGCGAGTCGCGGCCTGATTCTGAAAACATTTCCAGAATAAGACGTCTGGGCTGATAGCCAGACGGCGGGGGCGACGTTTGGAAGACCATCCAGACGTCTGAAAGGTGAGTTCTTCCGTCTTCTTCCTTCCTGTCGACTGACCGTACTGAGAGAGAGTTGGGTGCGCGCAGGCTCGGTGATTCGCCATCCAACGCGAATCAGACGTCTGGCTGTAGTACCAGACGGCGGGAGCGACCTCCAGACGTCCGAGGTGACCATCGGACGTCTGGGAAGTAGGCCAGACGTCCCCGCAGGCTTCTGGACGTCTGAGAAACCACACAGAACAAGGTAATTCTCTGATCCACTTTTTAAGACATCTGGAAGAAGTTCCAGACGTCTGATTTTGCACAGTGTCGTCGTTTTTGACCCGTTGAGGGCCCGTTCGGGTTCCGTTTTCCGCGTTTCGAGTTACGTTCTTTCCATAATTAAATCATCTACCCGTCTACAATAGCTATACACTGTTTTGAGACACTCCTTGTGTTTGATCCTTGTGATAGGACCTCGTTCCGTTGCAGTCTTGGGGTCGCGGAGGCACGCGGGATTCCCGATCACGTCCCCATTACTCCCGTCGTACCTGGTAGAGTGGCTTTAAGTATAATCTGTTAAATTATGAAACCATAAATAGAACCTAGGACATTGCATGAATCCTAGGAATGAGAAATAGATTGAATGGTAGATCCTAGGGTGTTGCATGAATCCTAGGGCTGGAAAACTAGATTGTATGATAGATCCTAGGATATGGCATGAATCCTAGGACGGGAAAACTAGTGGAATGTATGAATACTGCAGTCTTGAAAATTGGAAAGGAAATAATAGCTGCCTGTAAATTCGTTTAAACAGCTGCCTGTTATGAATAAATGAACATGATTAAGAATATGGGTTGTATGAACGTGAAACTGGAATGTTCAGGGCCTGTTCGGGTTCCGTTTTCCGCATTTCGAGTTGCGTTCTTTCCATAATTAAATCCTCTACCCGTCTACAGTAGCTATATACTGTTTTGAGACACTCCTTGTGTTTGATCCTTGTGATAGGACCTCGTTCCGTTGCAATCTTGGGGGTCGCGGAGGCACGCGGGATTCCCGATCACGTCCCCATTACTCCCGTCGTACCTGGTAGAGTGGCTTTAAGTATAATCTGTTAAATTATGAAACCATAAATAGAACCTAGGACATTGCATGAATCATAGGAATGAGAAATAGATTGAATGGTAGATCCTAGGGTGTTGCATGAATCCTAGGGTTGGAAAACTAGATTGTATGATAGATCCTAGGATATGGCATGAATCTTAGGACGGGAAAACTAGTGGAATGTATGAATACTGTAGTCTTGAAAATTGGAAAGGAAATAATAGCTGCCTGTAAATTCGTTTAAACAGCTGCCTGTTATGAATAAATGAACATGATTAAGAATATGGGTTGTATGAACGTGAAACTGGAATGGTGAAACTGGAATGTTCTGAGTTAAAGAGCTGGAACCCTACGGGGAATTAGGAGTAGAACTCCTGGAAAGGGAATGAAAAAGAATTGGGGAAGTGAGCTGGCCCTTGAGTACGGAGTACCAAGGAGAGCGACTGTCCCCCCTGTTTAGTGCAGAGCGGAGCCAGCCGCCCTAGGGACCCGGGGTTAGGACTGGCCACTCTGTACCGACTTGCTGGCCCTCGCGTACGTAGTACCGAGGAGAGCTACTAGTGTAGGGAGGTACTAGCTACCCCACGGACCCCGGGGTTTTGTTAGCCTCCCACACCGACTTGTTAGGTCCACTAGGGCAAACCAGGGTAGCCAGGCGAGGGTGTGCGGACTGTGGAGGGGCAAGGCCCCTGTTTGGTTACTGTGGAGGGGTTGGACCCCTGTTACTGAGAGGGCTCTGCCCTGTACTGGTTCTGTGCTGTGCTTTAGGTGCACCCGTTAACGGAAACGACTGACCGCGTGCCAGTGCGGATTAGCTACCCGTGCATTTACCGCGCGTGTCGTAGTCACCGTTACGTCTGTCAGTGACCTTGGGGTGGTTGACTGAGAGTAGGATCATCACGGGGGACTCTCCCGGCCAGGAGAGCACCACGTGCTACTTCTGCTGTTCGGAAAAGACTGCAATCAAGATCGTTCCCACGGGGAACATTCGAGATCAAGTGAAAGATCTGAGAAATAGATAAATCGTGAGATAATTGAAAGACTTAAATAAAGAAAGTAACAGAACTTAACAGCTACTGTACACTCTACTATTTTTTTAGTTTTAGTTGCTACTCTACTCAGCGTTTTGCTAACGTGTTACACTCGTTACCTTTCAGGACCAGGTGTTCAGCAGCCAGGGTCAGCGGCTGCAGAGGACGCTGGGCCGAGTAGGGTCCAGTAGAGTTACCACTGTTTCTTGTACCTCTTTTTGTTCCGTTCTAGTGAGTAGTTCTTGTTTCCGCTGTACTTTTCTTTACCTGCAGTTCATATTTAGTTATGAATGTTGTTCTACTGTTGTGGTGGTATATACTGTAGTAGTTTCTTTCCTTGCTGCTGTATTTTCTTACTGTTAGTTATATTCATGTTGAATGTGGTTTATTTTACTGCTCTTTTGGTTACTTCCTCGTTGGACGACTAGGTCTTGGGATTAGTTGAGTCGGTTCGGTTCTCGTGTCTCGTAGGGGCTCGGGAACCGGGTCGTTACAAGATGGTATCAGAGCAAGGTCGTCCCGAGAAGTGAATCAACTGACTGGAAAATAACCAATTCACATGTCTATAACTAGAGTAGCCACTACAATATATCTTTTGACATGAGCTCTTAGACATTTCTGTTCGGTATCGTTCCGTAGTGACGTGTTCCGTTTTGTTTCGCGTCTCCTTGCAGGAGATGCCTCGTCGTGGGACCAGTGAGGCGGGCTGCGGGCGCGGCCGAAGACGAGGTCGGCGAGGTGAGCGTGCCATTGCCGACACCCCAGTGGACCAGCCACTACTCTCGGGCGTCCAGGCCTAGGACCTCGCGCGGCTGATACGAGACATTGTACGAGAGGAGCTCCACCCACCGCCCCGAGCACCTCACCCTGGGGTTGCGGAGGGGGAGTCCTCTGTGGGACCACTCGACGGATGCGGCAGTGGAGGTGCAGCCCCCACCTTCCTCCGATACTTCCGTGCACGAGGCACCTTCGCCTGGAGGTGCACCAGCACCTCCCCTACAGCGCCACTTCGAGCTTTTCGGGCAGTTCCGGAAGCTGAAGCCCCCCTCCTTCAAGGGGGATGAGGACCCGACCGAGGCAGAGGACTGGCTTGAGCAGCTGGAGAAGATCTTCGACACCCTTCGCCCCCTGGTGGAGTGCCGCGTGGCCTTTGCCACGTACCAGCTGGAGAGTGCAGCACACAGGTGGTGGAGGGTGGTCCGGGGACAGGAGAGGGACAAGCCGACGTGGGACCAGTTCGTCACCCTCTTCTGCGAGCAGTACTTTTCCCAGACGTAGCAGGACCAGAGGAGGCGGGAGTTCCACACTCTTCGCCAAGGGACGATGACTGTGCGCGTACCGCACGCGTTTCTTGGAGCTGTCCCGCTTTGCAGCGACAACGGTAGCCACTGAGGAGGAGCGCCTTTGGAGGTTCACCAAGGGGCTCCGGCCTGCGATCCGGGGGTATGTCAAACCCCTGAAGCTGCCTACGTTTTCGAGGGTGGTAGAGGCAGCTATGACTTACGAGGAGACCAACCCGTCCGCGCGAGACACCGACGGCGGGCGGAAGAGGCCCTTCCAGCCAGACTTCTCACAGGGCCGGTGAGAACAGAGACACGTGGAGTCCGCAGGAGAGCCGTCACGTTTTGCAAGGCCATCAATGGCCTTTGGAGGCCCTCGACAGGGGCCAGTCGCCAGCATCGGACCCCCGCCTAGCCGACAGCAGGGACTCACTGAGGGCGGGAGTCGGGTTCCCCTCTGTTACCAGTGTGGCTAGCCGGGCCACATCAGGAGGGACTGCCCGTCTAGGGCAGGAGGTCAGCAGATACTCCCCGCGCAGAGCACTGGAGGGCGCGCAGGAGGCCGCGGTTCCCAGGCGCGAGGAGGGGGACAGCAGTCGCGAGGAGGGTACCGGCCAGCACCTACCCGTCCGACGCAGAGTGTGGCTGCTTCGTCCGCACCTAGAGCTGAGGGGCGTATCAACGCCCTAACACACAGGGACGCTAGAGCTACGCGGATCGGAGACGCAGATAGGTGCAGTTTGAGGTTGGGGACCACGTCTTCCTTCGTGTTTCGCCCATGAAGGGCTTACAGCGGTTTGGGGTGAGAGGGAAGCTCGCGCCTAGGTTCGTTGGGCCTTTTGAGGTCCTGGAGCGGGTTGGACCCGTTGCTTACAGGCTTGCCCTCCCTCCGCAGCTTTCTGGTGTGCACGGCGTGTTCCACGTGTCCAACCTCAGGAAGTACGTAGCCGATCCCAGTCACGTACTGAGTCACGAGAGCGTCGAGGTGGGCGACGACCTGACCTACCCCGAGCGGCCAGTGCAGATTCTAGACCGAGCTGTCCGCAGTTTGAGATGGAAGTAAGTACCCCTGGTAAAGGTTTTGTGGAGGAGCCAGCGATACGAGGAGGCTACCTGGGAGCCTGAGGCGGCAATGCGGGAGCGATACTCGGAGCTTTTCGTGGGTACGTCTTTTCGGACCGGCTTCGGTCCTCTTTGAGTTTGTTATGGTTATTTGGACGTCTTTTCCGCACCCTAGTTAACGCAAGTTTCGGGGACGAAACTTCCTTTGAGTTTGTTATATTGTTATGAACGCGTGCCCCAGACGTATTTTAAGACGTCTGGGAGGTGGGCCAGACGTCGGACCAGACGTCTGGAATCACTTTCAGACGTCGTATAAGACATCTGGGATCATTGACAGACGTCTGGAAATCTGTTATCTTTGACACGCGCGGGTTGTCTGCGCGCCTGAGCGCGCAGACCTGCATATTCGCTTATTCCCTCTGCGGCTGCAGATTCCCCTGCCGCGCTCCTCTCTCCTCCTCGCGCGGCCTTAAAAGGCCACGCGCTCTTCCGTCACCACCGCCTCCTTCCTCTTCTCCTTCAGCCAGTGAGCGCGAGAGCGAGCGCGAGGTTGCAGTGGCAGCGGCGGCCGCAGTGAGTGCGGAGGAGGTGCTGCGTGCGAGAGCGGCGCTCAGCCGTGAGGGCGAGCTCGCTGAGGCTGCCAGGGCCGGCCGGCGGGGAGCGCAGCGGGCGCGGGGCGACGCGGGGGGGACTGCTGCGGACCGAGCAGCAGGCGCACGAGGTGCGACGAGGCGCGGCGTCGCGAGCGGAGGGCGAGTCGCGGCCTAATTCTGGAAACATTTCCAGAATCAGACGTCTGGGCTGATAGCCAGACGGCGGGGGTGACGTCTGGAAGACCATCCAGACGTCTGAAAGGTGAGTTCTTCCGTCTTCTTCCTTCCTGTCGACTGACCGTACTGAGAGAGAGAGTTGGGTGCGCGCAGGCTCGGTGACTCGCCATCCAACGCGAATCAGACGTCTGGCTGTAGTACCAGACGGTGGGAGCGAACTCCAGACGTCCGGGGTGACCATCGGACGTCTGGGAAGTAGGCCAGACGTCCCCGCAGGCTTCTGGACGTCTGAGAAACCACACAAAACAAGGTAATTCTCTGATCCACTTTTTAAGACGTCTGGAAGAAGTTCCAGACGTCTGATTTTGCACAATGTCGTCATTTTTGAGCCGTTGAGGGCCCGTTCGGGTTCCGTTTTCCGCGTTTCGAGTTACGTTCTTTCCATAATTAAATCCTCTACCCGTCTACAGTAGCTATACACTGTTTTGAGACACTCCTTGTGTTTGATCCTTGTGATAGGACCTCGTTCCGTTGCAGTCTTAGGGGTCGCGGAGGCACGCGGGATTCCTGATCACGCCCCCATTACTCCCGTCGTACCTGGTAGAGTGGCTTTAAGTATAATCTGTTAAATTATGAAACCATAAATAGAACCTAGGAGATTGCATGAGTCCTAGGAATGAGAAATAGATTGAATGGTAGATCCTAGGGTGTTGCATGAATCCTAAGGCTGGAAAACTAGATTGTATGATAGATCCTAGGATATGGCATGAATCCTAGGACGGGAAAACTAGTGGAATGTATGAATACTGCAGTCTTGGAAAATTGGAAAGGAAATAATAGTTGCCTGTAAATTCGTTTAAACAGCTGCCTGTTATGAATAAATGAACATGATTAAGAATATGGGTTGTATGAATGTGAAACTGGAATGGTGAAACTGGAATGTTCTGAGTTAAAGAGCTGGAACCCTACGAGAAATTAGGAGTAGAACTCCTGGAAAGGGAATGGAAAAGAATTGGGGAAGTGAGCTGGCCCTTGAGTATGGAGTACCAAGGAGAGCGACTGTCCCCCCCTGTTTAGTGCAGAACGGAGCCAGCCGCCCCAGGGACCCGAGGTTAGGACTGGCCACTCTGTACCGACTTGCTGGCCCTCGCGTACGTAGTACCGAGGAGAGCTACTAGTGTAGGGAGGTACTAGCTACCCCACGGGCCCCGGGGTTCTGCTAGCCTCCCACATCGACTTGTTAGGCCCACTAGGGCAAACCAGGGTAGTCAGGCGAGCGTGCGCGGACTGTGGAGGGGCAAGGCCCCTGTTTGGTTACTGTGGAGGGGTTGGACCCCTGTTACTGAGAGGGTTCTACCCTGTACTGGTTCCGTGCTGTGCTTTGGGCGCACCCGTTAACGGAAACGACTGACCGCGTGCCAGTGCGGGTTAGCTACCCGTGTGTTTACCGTGCGTGCCGTAATCACCGTTACGTCTGTCAGTGACCTTGGGGTGGTTGACTGAGAGTAGGATCACCACGGGGGACTCTCCCGGCCAGGAGAGCACCACGTGCTACTTCTACTGGTCGGAAAAGACTGCAATCAAGATCGTTCCCACGAGGAACATTCGAGATCAAGTGAAAGATCTGAGAAATAGATAAATCGTGAGATAATTGAAAGACTTAAATAAAGAAAATAACAGAACTTAACAGCTACTGTACACTCTACTGTTTCTTTAGTTTTAGTTGCCACTCTACTCAGCGTTTTGCTGACGTGTTACACTCGTTACCTTTCAGGACCAGGTGTTCAGCAGCCAGGGTTAGCGGCTGCAGAGGACGCTGGGTCGAGTAGGGTCCAGTAGAGTTACCACTGTTTCTTGTACCTCTTTTTGTTCCGTTCTAGTGAGTAGTTCTTGTTTCCGCTGTACTTTTCTTTACCTGCAGTTCATATTTAGTTATGAATGTTGTTCTACTGTTGTGGTGGTATATACTGTAGTAGTTTCTTTCCTTGCTGCTGTATTTTCTTACTGTTCGTTATATTCATGTTGAATGTGGTTTATTTTACTGCTCTTTTGGTTACTTCCTCGTTGGACGACTAGGTCTTAGGATTAGTTGAGTCGGTCCGGTTCTCGTATCTCGTAGGGGCTCGGGAACCGGGTCGTTACACCCGAGGGGGGTTCGCTTCGGGGCTTCGAGCAGTCGACCGGAGCATACCCGATTCTCGTTATTGGGATTAGCATGTCAAGGGTGTCGTTGGGACATGGAGACACCAAACCTTGGCTGGGTCTCCCTGTGAGGGAGGGGCCGCGAATGGTTAAGACCATCGCGAGGACCCTTGATCAGGAGGATCAAGGTAAGGCACTAGGGGAGCGTGGTCTCCTGGCGATTGGATGTTTAGGAGAGCATGGCACTTTTGTTGACATTTTCCACAGACGGTGCCATTTGATGAGCCTTGGAGGCTTCCTTCGACCATCAAAGAATTTATAGAAGAAGGGAATGTCGCATAGCCACGATACCTCCATTGCTAGGAGGACGTGGTCAAGCTTCCTTTGTGATGGGAGGGCTTAACCCAACGAATCTCAAACACTAGCAAGGGAGACAAGAAATTGCTGACCCAGTTCCACGGCAAGGGATATATGTTTGGGGGGAGGATGATGCTCCCAACTATACACTAGAGCTTGTTAGATTACAGAATCTCTCTCCCTTGTGGCCCCCTTTCACCGGGGGGCCGCTCCTCACTATTTATAACATGGCAGTAATTTAAATGCTGACGACATGCCGCCGGTAAGGGGGTTTTTGGAGGAAGGGCATGCCGACACAAAGATTGTGTTAGTTTGCAGGGAAACCGTCGGCATGCTGAGGGTTTCGCCAGCATGCCGACAGTTGCCGACGAAACGACGGCATGCCAACCGTCTGGCTGAGCGGCGGGAATTGGCCTTGGAATTGGAGCGACAGGAATTTGAAAAGGCTGAGCGGCAGGAACTGGCCGAGGAATTGGAGCGCTGGGAATTTGAAAAGGCTGAGTGGCGGGAATTGGCCGAGGGGGAAGAGGGACACACACACACGTTTTGTCATATAGGCTCAAATAACCTGTAAATACGTTTCCAACATCTTGATTTAGTTGTTTTTTGAATTTTAATCATTCCTGCACACACACGTTGATTTTTTGTTATATAGGCTTAAATAACAATTATTTTTTGTTCATATAGACTTACATACAACAGTAAATATGTTTCTAACATTTTGATTTAGTTGTCTTTCAAAATTTAATCATTTCTATCATTTCTGTCGTCATGCATCGGCATGCCCTCGACGTGCCTCGAAATGTCATTTTTTCGGGCCGTCTAAATCGTCGAAATATGCCATCAAAAAATGGACATTTCCACGGTATGCCTTCGACATGCCCACGAAATGCATACCTACAATTTCATCGGCATGATGTCGAAATCGGCATTTCGAACCTTGTAACATGGGAAGATTTCGAGCCTGATAATCTCTGATACATTTGTCAGACTACATGTCTATTGTTAGGTTGTAGGTGGTCATTTCTGTCCTGTCGTGATCTTGGCCTTGGCTATGTCGAATCTTCTAGTAGCTTGGATGGGTTTTGGCCTGGATCCGGCAAGTCATAGGTGAGTCGGGTGGTGCCGGACCCACCTGTTTACCTTCTATTCGAGTAGCCAAATCTCCTGTTATCTTACACGCGGAGTTTTGGATCCGAGAGCGATTTTTGCCCCTCATCACTACCCAAAAAAAAGGGGTAAAACCTAATAGCATTCTTAGTTTTAAAGGGGAAAAAAAGAACCCTAACAATTCGAATCAAGTAGGGAAACAGTAATCACAAGGCATAGAAGACTTCCGAAGATCCCTTTCGAAAGAGATGAGGAAGCCATCAGAAACAAAGAAATATGCAATCAAGACATGGAAGAATCCGAAGAGGGATTGGATTAAAGACGGCAAGGGCAAAAAAATTTGGGCAGTGGAGGATGTACGGCCAATCACACGGACCTTCCTACCGAGACTTGCTCCTCCGTTGGATTTCGACAAGCGGACAAATGAGGGGGTTGAAGCCATTCCGGGAGTGGTCCCCCCGATTTGGTTGGGGGGGGGGGGGG
Source organism: Thalassia testudinum (assembly GCA_037157565.1). Classification (NCBI taxonomy): domain Eukaryota; kingdom Viridiplantae; phylum Streptophyta; class Magnoliopsida; order Alismatales; family Hydrocharitaceae; genus Thalassia; species Thalassia testudinum. Next base: position 84,414,117 of record JAZHRO010000012.1, on the reverse strand, counting down.
GGGCGTAGCTTTCGCAACGGTCATGTTAATCTTCTCTGTATCATTCCAATTTTATCATATGTCCCCTAAAGGATAGCTGGTAAGCCAAGCCAATATTTATCAAGGTTTTGACTAATTTTAAAACTTATGATGTGGCACTAAACTTTACCTTGATTTTGAGCGATCAATTCCATCTCCTCTATTAAACATTGACTTAGACCCTTTTCTCGGAAAGATTTTGCTAAACGAATCGATTAATGATGTAGGACTTTTAGAAAGACAAAAAGTAAAGAAATGCACTGTGCAACGTATTTTGCAATGCATGGATTTGAGTGGTAGTTTCAACTGGTGCATTTTGGTTTTTCATTGGCAGAAATCACTTTTCATCGATGAAAAGTAAATTTCATCGATGAAAAATTACTTTCCAAGTGAAAAACTACTTCCCATAGGTGTAAAAATCACATTTCAAGTGAAAAATCTTCCATCGGTGTATTTTTATTTTCAACCAGTGTGTTTTAATTTTCTTGATTTTCAACCGATTGATTCTAATTTTCAACTATTTAATTCTTGACAGCGCGTTGCAAAATGCATTATAACGTACGTTTCTATACACACATCCTTTTAGAAATAGTGAGAATTGAGCATTTAAATCTTAACAAAAATATAGCATTTATGTCATAACTTATTGAACTTTGTATTTGTAAACTTTACGCAGATCTCATGGTATTAGATTCCAAATAAGAAATTGAACTACAGACGTTGAAGTTCCTTAAAAGATGCATGGTTTATTTAATTAAAGATCGAATGAACTTGGATGCCATGCCTTCAAGGATGCTAATTTGATTTATTTGACTTGAACCCTTCTATCTCGTCCAATTAGAGTGAGTGAAAAGTAACCTATTTAATGTTTACATCGTGTGGGTTTCGATTCACAGACCCAAGTAGAAGTGGATATCATTACCGATGTTGCTTCCAGAGTTTACCCGTTTACCTCAATATTAAGAAATATGAAACTGATTTTAACCCTCATTTCTATTTATTTGCATGGTGATGTTAAGATTAGTTTCTATTTACTTGAAATGATGTTAAGATATGATGTTAACCCCTCTAGTGTTTATTTGGTGGTGATGTTAAGAATATGAAAATTATCCTTTTATCTCTTTTAAATTAAATTACACCGATGATATGTAGGCATAGATAAGTAATATTTGAATTTTGAACTAAATTACGTCAATGATATTTAAATTCTGAACCAAATATCATCGGAGGGATAATTATATGGGGGAGCATGTCAGATGTCAAAGATGTAGGGACGGGAGATGGTGTTTACTAACCCAAAATGGGGATCTGAGTGGTTGCTGTCTGTTTGATAGTCTTCCCATATCTGGTTTCCCTCCTGAACGGAACACCTCAGACAATCCCACGGAGCCGGTATGGGAATCCTGCCACACCTTACAGAACGGGGTCGAAGCACTGCTGCTTTATCAAACGCAGCAGGTTCGGAAGCTTTCGTGACTGAGTATGCCTTACAATCCGGAAAATCAAAAGGGTATGACGGCAATCCATTATGCAGTTATAAGAAACAATAGTGAATTGAATCGAGGAGCTTTTCCTTGAAAAAAAACTAGAGCAACATGTAGTTACATCTGATGTGACCCATCGCCTTTCCCTCAGTCCAGTAGCATAGGTCCCGGAAGAAACAAGGGGAATCCACAAAGCCTTCGCCTACTTCAATGGTAGAATAATGGACCACCTGAATGTTTCATAAAACAAAGTATTACAGACAAAAAGTGATGCTTCCTTGCAGGTTGGAATCTATTATTCCCTAGACTGAGATAGACCGATACGTGCTATTTTTAATCAGGATTAAGTAGGCATACAAATTGGGCAAACATATGTTTATGTCATTTTCTCTATCAATGCATCAGGTAGACGTCATACAAAGGGTTCAAGAAAGCCACAACTCCATCATTGGAAAAACAGCTAGATAGATGCACAACAAAGTAATTCACATTGCCTTTCTTTTTTGTTTGAAAGAGCAGCTGCGAAGTGAGCATTCTCTACGATGTCAATATTTCTGAAAAAAGAAACACTTGAAAAAGAAGAGCAACTTACCTTGTCCCGATCTTGAGATCTTTATGTCTTATCGGCAACACAGGGCAAGAAACAGCAGTGCCCTCTTCAGGAGCATGCCCTAAGGTTCCAACATCTTTGTTCATGTAAAACTGCATCAGACATCTATTATGCTTTTCCAAGCAAAGAATATCCACTTTTCTTGGAGGACTTATCTCATCACAAAAGGCCCACAAGTCTTTGCATGAGAAGGAATATACTTGATGTTTTCAAAAGGTTGCAATCACAGAATGTGGACCACTGATTGGCCTGGAAAGTGCCCAAAGAAGTGATATAAAATGACGCCAATTAAACAGAAACATGATGTGTTTTTAAAAAATAATTTTCATCCCAAGAAAGTAAAAAAAAAACAGCAATTTACTCACCCTCAACTTCTGAAGAGACTCAGTAGCTTTATGTCCCATTATTTCAAATTCAGCAAGCTGTCCCTCAAGTGAGATGCAACTGATGGTAATACCACCATCATTTGTCTTGAATGATTAAAAGAATAAATACACTTGCATCAAATTGCTAACCTCTCGAGGAGTTAGAAGCTCCAATCAAACAGAACCAAAAATGTAACAATAGAAATACAAGTAACAACAATCTTTCAAGCTATGCAGCTTGCCATCGGCATTAGAGGGACTTGATAGCATGAAACATTCAAGATCGATCATTGAAGTACATGCTGAAACACGGAAGCATTCGCTAGTTCACCAATGAAGTACCATAAAACATTGCACTCCCAATATAATCATGATCGATCATTCACATGTGCAGGGGTGGAGCCAAGCGGGACTTGTTACTTTCTTGAGAATTATGCAGCGAAACCTTTCCCTGACGCGAATTCCTCGCTCCGCCCCCGCACATGTTCAACATCAGTAAACAAAAAAAAAAAAAAAACCTAACCATATGGCCTGCGAACAATTCCCCAGAATTAAACTGTGGAACATCGAAAGAGCTGAGGAAAGGAGGGGGGGGCGTGGTACTCACTTCCCGTGCAATCCGAGGGGGAGGAAGAAACCTCAGCCGCCTCGTCCCGTCGGCGGAAGCCCGAGGAGTCCGGGTTCCCCCGGAGCTCCATCCTCTGCACGGCTTCGAAGATCCCTTCCGAAAGGGAAAAGGAAGGTATCAGGAACAAAGAAATCTGCGATCAAGCTATGGAAGAATCCGAGGAGGGAACGATCGAAGACGAAAAGGGCAAAAAAAAGAAAAAAAATTTGGACCATTTCTCGATTTATGCGTGTCATCCTTGCGCAGGGGCCATGCTAATCTTCTCTGTATCGTTCCAATTTTATCGGATGTCTCCGAAGAGACGACCAACCTACCAAGCAGATATTAATAAACAATCAACTTTGTTTGGAAGGCTTACGATGTGGCACTAAAACGTTACCTTCATTTTTGGCCGTCAACTTATCTCCTCTAGAAATTGCAATTTGAATCTTATTTTGGTAAATGAATCCCTTAACATTGTAGGTGTATTAGAGATGGCGAGAATTGAGTGGTTAAATCTTGTAAATTTTACATCGATCTCATGATATTAGGTTACAAATCAAGAATTGAACTATAGATATTGAAGTTTGGTTCATTTAATTAAAGATCGAATGAACAACAAGTAGGGATGTTAAGTTTGATTTATTTGACTTAAATTCTTCTACCTCGTCTAATTTGAGTGAACGAAAACTAACCTATTTAGTATTTCCGTGGTATGGGTTTCGATTTGCAAACCCAAACGTAAGTGGACGTCATGATCGATGTTGGTACGAGAGTTTACCCATTTACCTCGATCTTTTCTTGGTTCATTTATTATATATGTATATACATATATATCTTGTTAATTTAGTTAATATATATATCCCTATGTGTGTATCTATGTATGTATATATGTATATATTGTGTACATATATATTATTTTATTTAAATCCTCTATACGGTATTCTCATCTTTATTGAACCCATATTATGATAGAAAATTTAAAATATCTTGTTTGTTTGGTTTAAACTTAGTTATTTATTTTCTAACATCATTGAATGTATTAGCCTTTATATAAGAAATAACATCAGAAGGCTTTCCCGAAAAAGAAAGATTAGCTTGCAAAAAAAAACATATATCTTAGAAGAAACAACTAGACAACAAAGCCAATATTTATTAAGGCTGCAATAATTTTGTCAACAAACAATATGGGGGACTAAGGCTACCTTTCAAGGGGGAGTTAGGGAGTGGATATCATTCTTTGAGAGTTTTGTTGAATTTTTTTATAACTTTCTTTCTAACAAATCACAATAATCTTCGCTTGCACTTTTAATATTAAATAAATACTCACTAATATTTTCTATTCATACTTTTAATATTAAACAAATATCCACTACATTATTCGCTTCTACTTTTAATATGGAACAAATATACACTGACATCAGATTAATATGCCAATTATTTTATCTCTCACTTATCCCATCACTTGTTTCAATACCCAAACAAACACATCTTTCCACGTATTCCACAGTAATCTATCCACAGTATTTTATCCCGTGCTTTAATAGGACTTAAAAGAACCACCGAAAATATTTTACTTTGACCCCTGAATTCTGAACGAGTGATGATTGGTAGTCTCCCTCCACTATGCAAATTATAAATTGCATTATGTGACGCAAAGTGTCTCCAGTGAGTCTTCGTGGACTCGATTTGTATCCCCTACATAATAAATGAAGCCTTCATATCAATATTTCAAGTTAGCCAATGAGATCACAGAACTCTCATCCTCTTCTTGTATGCTTTCCAATGTAGCAATCATGTCTCTTATGTATCAAGTAATGAATTATGAATACGGATGATTGCTACAGCTATTACTGTTACTAGATGGTTCTATTAAAAAGCAACCTACATAATTTTGTTGCTTCTTTTCTTTTTAATCTTTAAGCCAATGCTCAAATCTACTAACAAGGAGAGAAACAACATACATCATAGAGTCACCCCATAGGATTGGAGAGGGAGTACAACAAAGAAAGGAGAAGGGATAATAAAAATAAGAAGCTTTGCCTATGATCGAAGAATAATGACCCGCTCATTGTCGAGAACAAAAGGGTGCATGTGAATGTGCTTAGCTAAGCAAGACATCGTTCAATGCAATCTCAAACAGGAAAAGCGGGACAAAGAAAAGAGAAGTTGTATATCCAACACATCCAGTGTATGCATTCTAGCGAACAAGAAGTAAATCCTGCATTAAACTTAGCAACGATTGCATAGATTGATTTACCGGTACACTACGAACCAAGTTGTAAAGGGAATGTTGAACAACCTTTGGCCTCCATTGGAAGGGAATGTCGAACAACCAAGTTGTAAAGAGAAGTTGCAATGAAGCTCAAGTCTAGTACCGCTCCTAGCAACACACAAGATCCTACAAAGAAAAGAAAAGTAAGAGATGGTTGTGGCTGTGGAGGGTGAAGCATGAACATTGCCAACGTTAGCCTTCATATCAAACAAACTTTCTAGCCTTGAAATGAGAAGCTTGACTAAAAATCTAACCTCTCCAACAATCAGATCCGAATTTCCTGATCAGAAAAGATTCACTAGCAAACTTGGGCCATATCGAACTCCCCCAAATCTGATGTAGCCAAGTAGCAACATCTCTCCATCAACACCTTGCACTGTGAGATGCATCTTTTGCAAGGCAAGAGATCTCGCAAAGATGGGTTGACATAGAGTGAACCTTTCCAAGATAGATTTGCCTCCATTGGAAGTTTGGTGCACCGTGGCTCAAACTAACGAAACATAGAACAAGAAGCTCTGGATGTTGAACTGCCTTAATGGAGAGAGCAATCGCAGGAGCCATAAGGCCGATGGATGGAGGGAGCTTGAAGCACATCCTCTTGGCTTAGAAAGAGGTAGACAAGCATATTCGAGAGCGAAAGATGGTGGGGGAGTCGAGAGGAGGCAGGGATTTGCGGACCATGAGATAAAAAGGGTGGCCCTCTTAAAGCATCGAGATCGGACTCAAAGCAGCAGGAGGAATTGACCAGCCAAGGGAGAGTCACCCCACAACAGCCGCCCACAAGTTGCCACAGATGGGAAGGGCGACTAACCTTCCACGCATGACAACAGTGGCTATGAACGAGAAGCATAGGTGAACTCTTCTTTCTCGAGAAAACCTTGAGATTGACCGGTCCTTCAACGCAGGAGGGTGGGGAGCGAAAAATGGTGTGGAGGGGGATGGTGTCCCCAGCCAACGCTGGGAGGCCAATTGGGGGCCTATGGCGACATTAGGAAATTTAGGATTAAGATAAGAAGTGAGGATTTGAAGATAGGAGCATGAGGGGGTTTTGTTACTTGATGATTGGTTCAGGTATTGGACTTGCATGCAACATTCATAATATGTGACCAAAAAGGTTTGGTTTTGGTTAATATATGGCATTTCTCAACTATATCTTCTTGAGTTTTTTTTGGCGTAGAAGTGTTATTTTTAGCAAAACGTTTTGATGGGTTAACAATGTTTTAGATCTGATATTTGTTTCAATGGTGATGTTTTAGATGGAATTTCCGAGGGATCGATCCTTTGATTGACATATTCTTAGGCTCGAATTTATAACTATAGGGATGGAATTTATTAAACCACTATATATCTGCCTATTTTTCAGGCCTCAATTCCAATATGCAATCACCATTAAGATTCCCATCACTCCCTCCGTGTGAAAATGGAGCGACCTCGATCGAAACCCTAGTGACACTGCACCAAGTGGGGCCTCGGCCGGTCGATGGGTTGGCTGGGGCCCCCACCATGCCCTGTCCCCTTATTGCATCGATCCTCCCCTCACCATCCCTCCCTTCCCATTCCCTGTGGTGGCCTATCTTATCGCATCTTTCGCTTCGAGGTTGCAAGAGGGGTGTCAATGGTTCGATATATCATGTTTTTGGCCTTGAGGTCATGTGCTGTGGTATAGCCTCTGATTGAGGTCCCCCCTCCCCCCCCCCTTCCCCATCGTCTTTGATCTTGTCAGCTATGTTGGCCGTCCACTTCCCCTCGTCCCCTCTGTGTTGATCTTGGGTCGGGGCTCCTTAACACGACAGAATCTACAGCATCTTCAACGGTGTCCTCGACTCTCCAACTGGCCATTCCTAACGCTCTCCACATAATGAAGCTACAATGGGTAAGCAAGGGTCGAGATGCATCCATCGCCATTTCCACTCCAATCATTGACGTCTTCGGTCATTTTTGTGGTCATCTTTTTTCTTTTTCTTTTCTTTGTCTTATGTTAGTTCTTGTGTTATGGGTCACTCTTGAAATCATGTATAATACGATCAAGCTCCCGGTTAGTTCTCTTTTACTATTTTTGCCTGTCTCACGCAAATCTTTGACATCATTCGACATTGTGAATCGTTATGCATAGCATGAAAAATATTTTTAGAAGCAGGTTGGGTCGTGTACCTATGTGTTACTTGTTTGTGTGTTTTGTTATTCACATGGGTGAGTGTTACTCCTTTTTTTGGGAGGTTTGATTCCCCTCTCTAGAGAGTGTGTTGTTATAGTATAATCTGCTTATTCCCATCGATAAAGTGTCACTGTTGCAAAAAAAAAGAAAAGAAAAAAATTCCAATGGGAGCTGGTATGGCCTACGCTGCTCTACCAGCCTAAAGCCAAGAAAATATTAAGAACGAAGAGAGCAATAGGACTAGTAAGCGAGCCAAATTTAATCGAGCCTCTCCTTGCCTGGGTTCATCTCTTAGGATAACTTGTTTCCTTCAATTTAACTCGTTATCTTAAACAGAGTGCTCCACCATTTTTCTTTTGAACATCGAGCACAATTTGGAGTTTGGTTATTTACTTTCATGGATTTGAGTTTGGCTCGAATCGGACTCAGATTGTTTTGTAACCAACGAAATTATTAGTTGGTAATTAGTTACAACTGGATAGCTGGATGAAATAGTCAATTTGTTCATAATTTTTTAGAGCTTTCAATTCTCATGAATTTCCACTCAACTTAGTACCGGATCAAATACATGGATGCTACTACCATTTTTGAGGTCGAACCACTTAGCTGATGAAAGTTTCAGGAGCGTGCGATTCCCTAAAGAAACTGAATGACTCACAGAGCAAACTCTTGTCTTTACCATTCACGTGAACGGGAGCCATATGCTCATTGCACGTTAATCTTGTGATTCCCTCCCTCACAATCACGGGGATACGTAGGAAAAAGTGGGCAGGAGGTAATTGCAAAGAGAATGACACCCAACAACTTTGGCATTCAGGTGCAACTGCTCCCCTTCCCACAAGTATTTCATTTCATCTTTGATAGATGCTCCTCCATAAATAGCAAGCTATGTCGAGCTTCTCCCTCAATGCAAACTCAAAGAGTTAAGTTCCTCCACCTTTGCCACCAAATATGTGGTGGAATCCAAAATGGTGATGTTCAGTTTTGAACGTGAGAATTGGAGGAAGTTGAACCTTACCAAAGATCTTAAGAGGATATCGGGGTTCAATTTTCTCCAATATCTCATGTTCAAATACTGAGCCAACGAGCCATATATTTTTGGTATGCCGTCGAGGAGAATGCGTATGGACTTGTTGAATGTGAGGATTGGAGGGAATCAAATCCTGCGATATGCAGATGTCCACTGTAAAAAGGGTTTGATTTCCTCCAATATCTCACGTTCAACTTAACTTCCATTTCATTCTACAAAGGCAAGACGAAACAAGAGCATGAGGCATGCAAGATCAGAATTAATCTTTCGTATTCCACATATTTATGTCCTGTTTGTTTGCTTATTTGATATCAGCTTTTAGTATCATCAGATGGCTTTCATTGATCTTTCGTATTCCACATATTTATGTCCTGTTTGTTTGCTTTCATTTGATTTGGGAAAAGTTAATTGAAATGATGAAAAAGGAGTATATTATCTTAATGTTTACCTTTAAATTTATAAGATGCATAGAAGTTAATAATTTTTTTCTAAAATAGGAAAATGACAGAGTCCATGAATGTTAGATGCATGAATATATTTGGTGTCTTTTCTTGATGGATTAATTGAATTAGTTTCACTTAGTTGGACATTTATGACATGAGAAGCTGATGAAATTGAGTTTCATGTTGGTGACAATCATTAAATGCAGCATTGTTAACAACTTTGGTTGCGGTGTTGATGGTTGGATAAATTAAATTGGTAGATTAAAGATAGTAAAATGTTATTGGTGTAAGAATTTGGTTTAACTTATAATGAAATGATTTGAATGAGTTATAATTTAACTTTTTATTGCGAAGAAGAAGAATTAAGGAGCTGTAAGTAGGGATGTAACTTTCAATGATATGGTTAGGGGATTAGTTAGTTTTAAGATATAATTGAAGTGGGATAAGTAATTAGTAAAAGTATATTATTTTAATGAAAGAATTTTTCCATTAGATATCTTTCTAATTTTATGATATCCCTTATTTTACGGCCAATATATATATATATATATATATATATATATATATATATATATATATATATATAACACTTCAGAGATTAAAATCTTTACTTTTTGCAAAATGAACTTCAAAATCGAGATAGCTGTGATCATAGGAAAATTTTTGAAACTTATGGCACATCAAACCTCATTTATTGAAGAAATTGGGATGAGTAAATATAACCGTAAAAGGACAAAATAAATAAAATGTCAAACAATCTCATATATTTCAAATGATACATGATATTACAATGCAGTTGGCATGAATGTTACATAAATGAGTTCTCACCCATATTGTACTTATATATTTAAACACTTATAAATGGTACATGGTAGATAATCTTTCATAAAGAATGATCATGGCATTATCGACATGCTCAATGTTGCAAAAGGTCGAGCCCAAGTATCCCTTCTCCCAATTTCATAGAAGGAAATTAGTAGTATGTTGGAAAAATAACATTATAGTAAGGACTTGTTACTGAGCAGTGAAAGAGCCTCCACCAAGCCAAAGCTTGGGTGAGCCAAAGTCCCACTTTTGGTCATCTTGAGATTTGAAACATCAATCTGCAAGAAATCGCAATCCTCATTTCATGTTGAAACCTGTAGAGAAACATCGATCTACAGAAGAACATGTTAACCATCCGAACTAGGGTCATTCCACAGAAAACTGTCAATCTCCTTTAATGGCATTTATAAAATGTTCAACTTATTTATCTACGTGAATGTCATACCTCATTGAAGATTAAATCGAAGATATCCATATTAGTTTGTTTGTAATGTACATTCAATTCGCATCAAAGGAAATAGAATTTCAGTCATGAAATTAGCAAAGCTGAAAAATAATGTTGAGTAGACAACTAAGCTAACAAAAGATGAGTTGAAGGAATGGATCTGCAATCTTTTCACTTGTTGGGTCTGTTGGCTCTAACGGGCTGTGGCAGATGACTTCCCTACACTGAGATGAGGATTGTGTGAGACCCCAATCCATGAAATTGTAATGGAGAAGTTGGTTGGCTTAGGTGATGGACTAAAGAAATCCTCGTAAACATTGAGTCAAGGATGAGCCTTGTGTATACATGCCCACCACAATTTATAATAGGACATAGTATTGCATAAGTAAATCGTTATTAGATAATAAGAAAAAAAGTAATATGGTTTGTAATTATAATAGAAAATAATGAATGCAATTGGAAATTTTCAAGAATATGATAAAAGAAGAAATGGAGTAGAATGTCCGTGCACATGAAATCACTCGCATTACTCTGAAGACAGAACTTATGAGACTAGAAGAGTCCGTTAACGTTTATGCATTATATAAAATATCTTTCGTGAAATCCAAAAAGGTGGAAATCTGATAAAATTACATGCAATGGATTGCATTTAAGAAACAATGGTACTGAAGGGAAGTTTGTGTAGAAAAATAAAGTGAAAGAACATGTCAGTAAGCATCATCAATACAAGCAATAATATTTCTCAACTCAGTTTAATAGTATGATATATACACGGAAAGAACAAAAGGATCGCACTTCTAAAGTAATCCATAGCATTTAAGTGAAGCCCGAGGTAGAACATGTTCATATGCTGCACAGAATGAAATTAAAAAATAGGAAGCAAAATAGCGAAGAAAATACGAGCATTAAACAACAGTTAAAATGAAATGGAGTGAAAAGAGAAAGAAATACTTTTAAGAAATTTAGCAAGGGAATAACTTGTAAATTTACACATTAAAGAATGGTTTTGGGTTGACATGAACGACCATCCAAACCAATCCCATTGAGGAAATGAAGGGATGGGGTTGTCAATACATGACCTTTCTTGCCGAACCATTCTATTGTATATTATTTAGTTATGAAATTCTGGAAATTGTAGAGTATTTATATAATACTTGCCTATCCAAGGAGTCACGTTGTAAACTTTTCCTAATACAGGAAAATACTCCAATTATCATCATTGCCAATGGAGGGCAACCGCAAGTCATCATATGCTGACAGAAAAGAAGAAGCAAAAGAAATGACCAAAATTGACGGTAAAGTTTCACATATTTGCTGCGTGATAAGCAATCTGTGCGTGGTGAAAAAAAGCCAAGCATAGGTATCACGTAAGTAGGAAAATAAGGAACCCTTACGGAAAGATAAGGAAATTCTACAAATATAACTTTTCCATTCGGGTACATGAAAAGGAAGATGTTTGATGATTTCGTAGGTATTCAAAATTATAATACAAATCTTAACATGACAATAATTGTTACAAGATGACATAGGAAAAATTGTCAATGATAAATCTATGTGAATGACTTAGACACAAACTAATGAGCTTATAAGATAACAATACCATCCAAAAGAGTAATGGAAAAACATGAATAGGGATTTAAAAAAGAGATGCCATGAGATAAGAAGTGCTATGGAAATTACAAATAGATAAATGATAACTATCATAAGCCAAAAAAGTAAGATAAATTACTTATCTAACAAGATGAATGGCAGTGGAAGGCCTGCAATCAATGATTGACACTATTTGTTTTCGATCTTTCAAACGACAAATAATAGAATTTGTTAATTCAAATGGAAATTGTTAAGTACATATACACTATTAGTTAATTTGGCATGAATGGAAAGATTGTTACCATATTTGTGTTAGTCTTTGAAGGTAGAAATCATTGGTGATTGGATGTAAGTGGACTCAGTTAGATTTGTACAGTATAGTGGAATGTAGTTATCGAGTGCAAACGTAATTGTTAGGATACCACAACAGGCATTGGCAGCAGTGGTAACAACCATAACCTATTTTGTTACGACCCGGTTCCTAAATCCTTACAAGATCCGAGATCGGCTCGTCTCGACTAATCCCAAGACTTAGTCGTCTAACGAGAAATAACCAAAAGCAGGAAATAAACCACATTCACACATGCAATATAACTAAACATAAGGAAAAAAAAAGAAACGTAAAGGAACAACAGAGCTAAAAGTCTCAAGAAAGTAATACATGCCATCACAACAACAACAGCGGAAAAGAAGACAGAAGTAACAGGAACAGTAAAATAGATGTCTATTACTCACTACAACAGTAGAAAACTAAAGAGTTGGAAAGAAACGACTACGACTGGGCTCGGCTGGGCTAATACCTTCTGTAGCTGGAAACTCGGGTTGCTCAACTCCTGGTTTTGAACAGGGTTACGAAAAGACAGAGTCAGCGAACGCTGAGTAGAGTGGTGTTTACGTTATTTATGTGCAAGTAAAATAAGCAACCAGGTTTTATTCTCATTTCTATTTAACTCATCTATGCATTTCTAGTTCATTTATTTCACAAAGGATCCAAGTATTTCTTGATCTCGCTTGTTTCTCGTGGGGACAATCTTGATTGCATCTTTTCCATGGAGTAGAAGGTACACGTGGTGCTCTCCTGGCTGAGAGAGTCCCCCGCGGTAGTCCTACACCCAATCAACCACCCCGAGGTCATTGACGTGACGTAGCGGTGACTATGGCACGCATGATAAGCGCACGGGTAGCTACTCCGCATTGGCACATGGTCAGTCGTTTCTGCAAGCAGGTACACCTAAAGTACAGCACGGAACAGTATAGGACCTTGTCCTCTCAGAACAGGGGTCTCGTCCCTCATAACCAAACAAGGGTCTTGCCTCTCCACAATCCGCGTACCCTTGTCTGACTATCCCTGCTTGCCTTGTGGGCCTAACAAGAGTCGGTGTAGGGTGGCTAGTCCTAACCCCGGGTCCTGTGGGGCGGCTAGCTCCCTCCCTACACTAAGCAGCTCACCTCGGCACCACGTACGCCAGTTCAAGCAGTAATAATAGATTATTATGAGATGTGTTGTATGATGTTGTAGTGGTAATTGTTAATGATGTTGTTGAGATGTGTTGTGATTTGAAACACCATTAATGTCATTGTAGTGAGTTGTATGGGATACCAGTCATTACAACCATTATTATTTACTTATCTAATTTTTTACTGGTTTTATTCCAGGTTGTTCACTGGGAGGTAATTATTGAATTACATCGCTCTTTGATCTCAAAATTATCCTCTAATTCCAAAAAGAAGCTTTACATCTTAATAAAGAATGAATGAATGTGGACATGGTTTGTCTACTTACTAAAAATTAATTGTAATGCTTGCAAAAACTAACTATAAACAAGCACCAAACAATTGATCACTATACTTTAAACTATGTCTTTACAAGTTATAGTATGAATACTTACATGAAAGTATACTATCAACTAAGATTACATAGCATATTAACTTAAACTTACTAGTCTGATACCTACAGTAACACATACAATAGTTATAGTGACAGATGTAAGCGTCGCTAGATCCCAGAAAACACTATATACAAACTTAAGGAGGGAAACTGGGGTCTGTAGCGACGATTATGGTGACGTCTTATTCTATTAGTAAAAGTATGAGTTAATTTACATAAAAGTAATTGGCTATACAACGTATACATATATATATTTATATTTCTCTTGTATTTGTATTTACTTACGTAGGTACATCTTCTCTCTCTCTTCTCCTTCACACTAATCTTCATTAGATGTTCTTCTTCTTCTATGTTTTCATTCTGCCTTAATGAATTTAACACGCCGTGGCTGCGAGGCGTTTAACTATCGTCATTAGCTTTCTTTAATTAATTAAAAATGTGTTTAATTTGCGGGCGCGCTTTTTGAGGGATACACAGCACCCAGAGGGTGGGACCAAACCTCTACTAAGCGCGCCATAATTCTCATTAGGCCACTTAATTATGTCTTTGATAACTAAGCTCAGGGCCTTCTCAGCCCACGCACACACGCCTCTCTCCGGGCCCCCGGCCCTACACAGATCATGCTCAGTATGCTCAAAGGTATGCTCAATATGTGTTGTTTCGGGCGCCTGGCGCCCGTGACGACTAAACGGCATAAACACGAATTCAATAAAAATCGTTGCGCGCGTTTTGCAGCGCACGATGTGGCGCTATTCGAGCGCCACATCTGCGCTGAAAAACGCGTGCAGCTGTGGGCTGAAGGAGAATTAGGCCCTCAATTCAAGGGCCATAATTTATTTAAAAATAAAAATAAATCATGGAAAATAAAGTATTTACATAATACTATACAATTGTTCAATTAATTTAAAATTTTAATTAAATTTACTATATAAATAAATTCACTAAAGTAGACTGTTTTTACACACTGATTTTGGTGTTTTATTGGTTAATTGCTTATAAATTAGTTACTAAATGGTCTAATTGACCTCATACAGAGTTAGAATACATATATAAGTATTTTATAGATATTTTTATTATATTTTTCCGAATTAATGTATGTGTTATTTACATTTAAATAGCAGTTTTAATTATTTTTGCTTATAAATTAAGTTAAACTTAATATAATCAGGTATAAATATACTTAAATTAGCTTAAATTACTTAAAGTATATTAGTCTCAGTATACAGATTCAATTAACTTAATTATAATTCTAAACTACTAATTTAACTAATTTAATTTAACAACTTAGCTATAAACTTAATAAATTCATTATTTATTATTTATAAAGGATTAAATTAAGGTAAAAGATTTTATTTACTTATAATCTACATATACATAGATATATATATAGTTTTATAGTTTAACTTTCTTAATTATACTATCTACTGATCTAGTTAGTTTAATAATACATATAAATTAGTTCAATTTATAGATAGTGATATAATTATTATATTTACTGTCTAAACTAAATCAAGAACCTAATTTACAGTATTCATTATATTTACATAGTAAGTTATACAGTATATATATATATACATACTACCTATTTACATATGTGGCCTAGTATATATCTTATGTCTATATGAGTATACCTAATATACAAAGTAATATATATATATATATATATATATATATATATATATATATAGATTTATTTATTTATTTTTGGTCCTTTTGGGTGTTTCATTTTAATTTTTTACTGTTGTTACAGATCTGACAGAATTAGGAGAGAAGAAGGGAAGAGTTGACTGAGGAGAGAAAGAGGCTTATTTAACTGTCTTTTAAAGTTTTAACCCTTTTTATCATGTTTATGATTGACTTCTTTCTATATAGCATGAAATTTAGGATGTGTTTACCCACCTTAGTACTGTCCTCAGTTAAGTTTCCTATTTTAAATCTTGTTTGGATGGTTATTTTCGACTAAACTAGCTGACACAAATGAGAAAGAATAGACATGTATGCACAGAAATTAGAGTTTAGTTATTTAAACAAGAGAGTTTGTATACACAGGGAATGAAATACAATCAAATGTCAGCTATGTTCAAAATAAAATCTACAGGGTTTTACATTAGAACCTATCTGCTACAACTTAGAACAATTAGACAGTAGCAGCAACATGACATTTCAGACCCTGCAGCAGCTCAGATCAAATGTCCAAATGGTCTAGTTGCTGCTGCAGTTAGTCCATTTGAGATGAGATGTGAGTTGGAGAGAAGAAAAATGTAGCTGCAAGATGCAGCACTTTGCTGTGTTCACTGGGATTAGAATCACAAATCCAAACTGAAAAAGAAAATCTATCTCAATCCCCAATCTGACAAGGGTTTAATTTCTCACTAAAATAATTAAATACCCCAATTCAAATGCCAAAAACCCTTATCAAAAACTTCACTTCAGATTAAATCCACAAATATCATTGATTTAACTCTTCCTAATGCTATAGATAGCATGAAGGAAGAATTAATTCAGTCAATTAAAGTCCTTAGTTCAAATCCCAGTTTCTGAAACCTTAAGGAGTATTGAGAACTCCTTAGGTTAGGAAATCACCAAAAAGCCATTCAAAACACACTCATGAATGCAAGATCAGACTTCAAATCACTACAGTGATTATCCTTAGATCTGACTTGCATTCAATGCATTCAAAAAATTATCAAAACAGATCTATGTATGGCTCTTCTGAGATGATTTCTGTCATCAGAAAACCTCTCAGATTCCTTGCCAACAATGAATTCAAATCAAACTTCATTCAATTTGTCAGATCAGACAGTAAAACCAAATTGAAAGAAAAATCCTTAAAATCCAAATTGAGGAGAAATCTGACAAACTGAAAGTTTCAACACAAATCAGGGGCTTTTGTGACCAAGAGTGAGGTGAATGGGATGCCCCTTAAGTGCTTGTTGACGCCAACTTCAGATCTGAGGTTGAAAACCAATCAGATCTGAAATTGGATCAGAGTGTATGGGTGAAAAGCGAGAAACAAATCGTGGAAAATCAGAATTGGATATGAAAGTATGGAGAGGGAGATAATTTGAAAACATGGTTATATGAAATCTTCCCCTCTGATCTGGAATGATCAGAGGAGGTGAGGGGGGGAATTTAAGCCTAATTCTACTACTACAGCTATTTTATCCTACAGCGAAATTGAACATTAACAATTACATGAATTCTACTCTAAACTACTTAACTACAGCTAAAACTAATCTGCAGAATTATAAACCTTAATCTAACAGGAAGAATGGGACCTATGGGTCCTTAGCCGGTGGCTAAGGAGGAAGAAGGGAGGAAGATGACTCCAGTGGAGGGAAGAGTCTGCTAGTGAGGCTCCAGGGCCGTCCTCAGGTGCTATGAAGTCCTTAGTGACGAGGAGGTCGAGAGAAAGTGATAATTTCATAGCCGGTGGCTGTGAAATCAGAGGCTGGATGGGGAGGAGGAACTGGAGTGGACGAATGATCGCTAAGAGGTGTAGGAGGGAGCGATCCCTTGCGCGCGACACCACTGAGGTGCTTAAGTAGCATACTCAATGGCTGAGATCACCACGCAGGTGAGGATAATCAAGATGCAACCGCCGGCGAGGATGAGAGGAGCGGAGCGGGTGGCGAGTTATACTCAAAATCTGACCGTCAGATGAGATCTGGGGAGAGGGGTGATCGCACGCACTGAATCGCGCGAATCTTCCATTCAAATCTAATCGCAGATCAGGATCATGAAGAGCGACGGACGGCTGAGATTGGTCGTGTTCTTCGCGCGCTACAGTGCGTGCGAAGAGCAGCAGGCCATTCTCTCAAATAACAGAAAATTGCAGACAGACCCTTGTACGAAGGGGTAGAAGAATTGCGTGCAGACCCATAAGTAAAAAGAACTACAACAGGAAGGACCCTGCAGCCTTTAAAAAGGGTCCCTGCAGCTTACAAGTAGGTCCAAAGAGGAATTTTTAAGGGCAAGAGTGTAATGCATGAAGGACCTAAGTGTAAACTACCTATTTCATAGCCTAAATGATGTCCAAATGCCTTCAAATTTTTATATGTGCTTAATTGAACATTTAAGACATTAATTATACTTCTGATTTGGCCTTTCAAACTTATTTATGTGTTGAATTGTCGCATGGATCATCATTTGTGTTTTGCTTTCAGAATATCTCGTTTTGTGACCTAATTATGAAGTTTTAACATAGAGTAAAGGTTTCAGGTCTTTCTCCTTAATTCCCACACTTAACCTTTTTTATCTGTTAATTTGATGTTGTTTTACTTAGTGTCTAGCTTAACTTCAGCTTTTAGCCATGATGAGTAGCCACTCATCATACCCCCATGCTTACGTTTTGCTAGTCCCTTAGCAAACAATTCGTTGAAGTGTAAGACAATTTGATTATCAGCAAGGTAAGTGTGAAGAGATATCTTTTTCTTTCAAAAGTTTTAAGTGTTTGATGATGATCTTCAGGCTGAAAGATTTTTTTTCAATAAACCAACTGTGTTTTGGACATTGTGAGAACCTTATTACTGAGGATAACCTACCAGAACTTGAGACTTAAATGACATAGACCATCTCTCAACCAACAAGGACTCTTGATCTTTAAACCTTAAGTTGAATTCCAGGACTCAGGGGGTTTTACAGAGACTCAGAATGCTATGAGGTTATGGCTGTGTTTTGTGATAAGTCAGGACTAACCAAGTGAATTCTAAAGCTCACTCCCGGGGTTTCACTTCTTTTTAAGTCCAGGTTGGTCCTAACTTCAGCTCATGTTTTCGGATGACTCTTAAGAATTGATGAATATTCAAACCCAACCCTTATTGTGTTTGTGGCTCGGAGAACTTTTTGGTGGACAAACAGGGTATTTGTTTTGAACCCTGAAAACAATTTTGGTGGAACAATAGTATTTCCAGAATTTGGAGAACATACTTGACTTTTTGCAAGAACTCTTATTTTTTTTTAACAGGATCAGTATGTCTCCGGAACTTATTTGGTAGAGCGCACTGTATTTGGTGGGTGAATTTTTTTGTGGAAAGAGTTTCTCCTAGACACAAGACTAAAGATTAGGACAAAGAGTTTACCTGCACGCACAGGTAATGACTCCACCTTCCCTAATGAACACAAGGGTTGAAGTTTAGGTTCAAGTGGTCTTTCCTGACATTGTGTAGTGTAAGCCAAGGTTACTTAGACTCCTAAGTCAAAGCAAACCAACGAATCCTGTATTGGTGACTCAGGTACAAGAATATGTCCTAAAGTTAGGAGAGACTATGGTCTATCTTGTTAAGGCTCGAAGTGTATTAAGCCCAAGCTTGTATCAAGCTATTATGGCCGGGCAAGTTAAACCAGTAATGGTTGAATGTCCATAGACACTTATTCTAATTTTGTTTTCAGTTAGAAGATCATAGTTAAATACTTATCTTTTATCTTTTTCTCCCTTTCTTCTTAAAATTAATGTCCTCTTTTGACAATAGAGTGCATGTCCCTTATTGTATTTTTGGAATTTTTTTGTGATTTGTTATTTTTTGTATTTTTAGCTTTGTAATTTTTTTCAAAAATTTTTTCCAATTTTTTCAATTATATATATATATATTTTGATAATACTATATGTACTATAGGTGTGTCTACAATTGCATCTCAGTTTAAATGGTTCACCATTTACACCCCCAATGCTTAAATGTTGCAATGTCCTCATTGAATGAATAGGGTAGATGCAAATACATGCTCTGTTTTTCACTATCCTAGACTGGGTGATGGAAGGAAGTCGGAATGAGGAGATAAAATCTCTGTGCGGACGATTTTAAGTTTGATCTAGGATCAGAGTGAACAGTCGGGCTAGGAAGTGAAATGCATGACATATGTATCAATGAAAGTATGCTCAAAATGCAAGGGTAGACACCTAATGCAGATGAAAGCTAAAGTAAGAAGGGTGAAAAATAGTTATATACAAGGATAGGTTTTGCTAAGTTTAACGCCTTCAGCTAGGCGAAAACTTGGATGGTAATTCGAAATGTAGGAGCGAAATGGTGGAATTAACAAGTCCGAGATCATGCAGCTCAATGAAAGGTTTTAGTCTTTGACCATTTACAGCTAAAACTAATCTGCAGAATTATAAACCTAATCTAACAGGAAGAATGGGACCTATGGGTCCTTAGCCGGTGGCTAAGGAGGAAGAAGGGAGGAAGATGACTCCAGTGGAGGGAAGAGTCTGCTAGTGAGGCTCCAGGGCCATCCTCAGGTGCTACGAAGTCCTTAGCGACGAGGAGGTCAAGAGAAAGTGATAATTTCATAGCCGGTGGCTGTGAAATCAGAGGCTGGATGGGGAGGAGGAACTGGAGTGGACGAATGATCGCTAAGAGGTGTAGGAGGGAGCGATCCCTTGCGCGCGACACCACTGAGGTGCTTAAGTAGCATACTCAATGGCTGAGATCACCACGCAGGTGAGGATAATCAAGATGCAACCGGCGGCGAGGATGAGAGGAGAGGAGAGCGCGACGAGTTATACTCAAAATCTGACCGTCAGATGAGATCTGGGGAGAGGGGTGATTGCACGCGCCGAATCGCGCGAAGCTTCCATTCAAATCTAATCGCAGACCAGGATCATGAAGAGCGACGGACGGCTGAGATTGGTCGTGTTCTTCGTGCGCTACAGTGCATGCGAAGAGCAGTAGGCCATTCTCTCAAATAATGGAAAATTGCAGATAGACCCTTGTACGAAGGGGTAGAAGAATTACGTGCAGACCCATAAGTGAAAAGAACAACAGGAAGGACCCTGCAGCCTTTAAAAGGGGTCCCTGCGGCTTACAAGTAGGTCCAAAGAGGAATTTTTAAGGGCAAGAGTGTAATGCATGAAGGACCTAAGTGTAAACTAACCTATTTCATAGCCTAAATGATGTCCAAATGCCTTCAAATTTTTATATGTGCTTAATTGAACATTTAAGACATTAATTATACTTCTGATTTGGCCTTTCAAACTTATTTATGTGTTCAATTGACGCATGGATCATCATTTGTGCTTTGCTTTCAGAATATCTCGTTTTGTGACCTAATTATGAAGTTTTAACATAGAGTAAAGGTTTCAGGTCTTTTTCTTTAATTCCCACAATTAACCTTTTTTATCTGTTAATTTGATGTTGTTTTACTTAGTGTCTAGCTTAACTTCAGCTTTTTAGCCATGATGAGTAGCCACTCATCAAGCAGGAGTCATCGTAGAGTGGCCAAGCCCACCCCTGGTCTCAACCCAAAGGGCTGCAAGCTCCCCTATACTCTAATTAGCCCACCTCGGTACTACGTACGCGAGGCCAAGCAGGAGTCATCGTAGAGTAGCCAAACCCACCCCCGGTCTCAACCCAAAGGGCAGCAAGCTCTCCTCCACTATAAAAGGGATAGTGGATCTCCTTGGTACTGTGTACACAAGGGCCAGCTCACTTCCTGTCTACAGGAGTTTTTCTACTAATTCCCCATAGGGTTCACGCTGGCATTCATCTCATTTATCAATATCCAGATCTCATTATTCAATTCCCCATTTTTCATTATATAATAGGTAGCTCGTGTTTCCATGTCTGACGAAACAACTCATAAATCAACTAATACACATTGCTAGCAATTTAGTTAAACATGTATTTCAAGTAAACAATATATCTCAAAACAGGCTCATGCATTTCTACCTTAGGGTTTATTCCACATCTTAGAGTTCAATCCAATTATTCTAAACAACCATATTCTTTATTTAAAGCTTAACAATTGAATTAAACCACTCTACTGGGTATAACGGGAGGAATAGGGGCCTCCCACATACGCGCATCGTCAGCCGTCCGATCGAGTGATTGGATGGCTTAAACTCACACACATCGCTTCGCGCGTTAAGAGGTGACGCGGCTACTTCATCACCGTTGGATAAGCGATCAATCGCTGACACTCACACTCGCACGCCTTTACAATGCACGCCTCCAACTCGTGTGATGGGGTGTGAGATCAAGAGTCCAACCGCACGTCCATCTGATCACTCGATCTGAGCCATTGGCGTGTGATCGAGCAGTTATATTGCGCTCTTGCGCGTGAGGGGAGATGTAGCGTGGGCGGCTCGAATGTGCAGCCATCTGTGGTGAAGTTCCTTGACCACTGCGCTACTCCTCTCTTTAAGTCACGTTTACAAATTAACATTCACGCGCCTTTGGATGAAGATCCAACGGCTGAGGGCATGCGAGCTTTGCCTTCAGCTGAGATGAGAGGCATGGCTAGGGGTAGATGTGGCATTGTTTGGTGATGAGAACCTCATCATGAACCCTAACTAGCACCTTTTGACCTAAATAAGTATACAAAAGTTCCTACAAAACTTAAGGGAAAGCCTAAATCAGGAAATTACAAATTTGAGTATAAAATAATTCACAAGGGATAAAACTGTAATTTTACCAATGCAGTACATAAAAGGGATTTCTAAGGGTCTATACACAGGTCAAATGGGCTTAATAAGAAAAAAGTGGGATGATTTGATCAGGAAAGGGTTATAACAAAATCTGGGAATTAAATGACATTTTGTAACCCAAAAGAAAACCGCTTTAATTTACAAGGTTCCAGGAAAGATAAAAATCAATTAAATCCTCTAAAATTCATGAAAAAACATCCCATAGGGTTTAGAACCTTCAATTTGGCCATTGAAGCCTATCTTGACCTAGATTGAGAACCATACCCAAATTTTGACCTAATTTGGGTTTTTATGCAAAATGTTCAGTCAAACATGGTCAAACCTAAAATCCAACCTCACCATTGGATTCCTTAGGTCTAAATTAGGGTTATACCAAAATTTGGACCTAAGGAAAGGTCGCCTTGACTCACTTTACAAATTGGTTCTCAATAATTACTTTCTGACCCTTAACTTTTTTAACTCTTGCATTTACCCCCTCAACTTTCCCATTATTTTATGCAAATCGGTCCCTCTGCCACCCGCAGTAGTAGGCCATACCTCCGATGACTTTGCGCGGAGGATGGCGCTGCGCAGGGCATGGGAGCCAACCCCAGATTTGAAAGGAGGATCCCCTGCGTTGTCCTCTTCTGCATGGACTGGTTCCCATGCCTTGCCGGTCACCATACCTCTCGTGCGAATGCTCGAGAGGTATGGGTCTTTTTCCGGCCATGCCTCCGGCGACCAACCCACGCCTCCTCGCGTTTCACTCCCAGCCAGCGCTTATTTAAGGAATGGCAGGGGCTGCCGCTTCCTTCAAGCTTTGTTTGGCCCGAGATCTCCTTTCCTATTCATCTCTCACCAACTCCGGCCAACTGCCAGAGCTTCCGGCGACATTCCCTCTCCTCTCTCGTCGCCTTACCACCATACTAGTGGCAGGGTTAACCCCACCATCTTCTGCTACGCCGCACCATACCAGCGGGCCCCCTCTAGCCCCTCTTCCTCGTCGTCGTTCTTTCCCCTGGCACCTTCGTCTCCGGCGATGGCAGCATCGGCCGCTCGCCATTTCCGCACCTCCCCCTTCACTTTGGACTCGTAGATAAGTTTCTCTTACTCTCCCCTTTATTTCCCCCCTGTTAATTTTTTGTTTCGACCCCTCGACTCCACTGTCCACCCTCACCATCTCCACCTCCGACCACCAACTCCGGCGAGGCCATTTCCCCACCACAGACAGCTCCACCCCTCGCCAACCGGTCCCTAAGCTTCACCACTTCCCACTGATCACCTCTCGCCCTTCCATCGACCACGCCACCTACTGAAACTGTCCCCCAAACACACCCACCAGCACGCACACAGTTTGACCTAGCCGCGCACTCACGGCCACTGTCACACCACGTCGACCCCCACAGCACCTCTGCCGTGCTCTGGTGGAGCCTCCTGAGCATTCTAACGTGACCACGAGGCCGTTTGCGTGACTTCAGGTTCAGAGGCTCGCCGCCATTACTGCCGAGCTTGGAGCAAGCTTGCTAGTAGCTCCAGGCCTCTGCAGTCCCAAGTTGAAGTCCCAGGTTGCGCGGAAGAGCCTCGCGCACGATCCCAGGCCCTCAATTGAAGACATGAGCTTCGCGTCTTGCTGCAATTGGAGAAACACTCCCTGCTGCGGGCGCGCGAGAAAGGGTGGGACGTTTAGTCCCACCTCGGAAGTGTGCGGGTGAGCGCCCGCACCTAAATTGATTTTGTGTTTCAGGCTTATCGCCTTGAAACACACTGGGGTGAGGTCCCTTGCACCCCCGCCACGCCTCGCCCGTGACACCTTCCCTGTGGACCTGGCACTCGGATCTGATTAATCCCTGCCTGTGCACACCTTGCGCACCACCCACGCTGGTGCGCCTGGTCTCAGACGCATCACCTGACCCACTTACCCGATTAAGGCTCTGGGAGAGCGAACCCTGG
The DNA here is from genome assembly GCA_037157565.1 of Thalassia testudinum. Lineage (NCBI taxonomy): Eukaryota > Viridiplantae > Streptophyta > Magnoliopsida > Alismatales > Hydrocharitaceae > Thalassia > Thalassia testudinum. Next base: position 84,390,031 of record JAZHRO010000012.1, on the reverse strand, counting down.
AGTGAATTTGAGAGAGAGAGACGCGGGGAGGGTAGGGGTAGGTTTTTGCCTAACCATGCCCTGTGCAGGAAAGCAAAAGAAGAGAAGAGGAAGCGGCTGAGGACTTAGCCGCACCAAGGAGCTGAAGCAGAAGAAGAGGAAGAGCTGAAGCCAACTGAAGAAGAAGGCGGCACAGTGCAGAAGGAAAGGAAGAAAAAGAAGGAGGAGGAGCAGCTCAACAGAGAAGAAGAAGAAGCCAAGAAGGCCAAGCAGGGAAGAAAAGAAAAAGAGAAAGAGAGATCGCAGAGAAGAAGAGAAAGAGAAGCAGCAGAGAAGAAGAAAAGAGGAAGAAGCCAAGAGGGAGAAGAACCAGCAGAAGAAGCAGAACACTGTAGCAAGTGGAGTTTAAGTCGTCTGACCCTTGGAGTGAGACCGCTGAAGAGAGAAAGAAAGAGGCAGAAGAAGAAGAAGAAAGAGAGAAGAAAAGAAGACTAAATTTTCCTTTCTTTTATCATTTTTTGTAAAACAGTATATATCTATATTATAAATTGTGATTTTGTACGCTTCTAAAATCAAGTGTTGCTTCCTGAGTTCGACCTCGGAAATTTTCTATTTTTGAGTAATAAAGATAAAAATACATAACCCTACTCTATCACTATCTGGGCCGTTGGATGGAGATCCAATAGCTCAGATCATTGGTTGCGGCACTCAAAGAGGTTAGGTCGGGGGCAGTAGGCGGTCAGGATGGCACCACGTGGCGTCATTTGAGCCATCCATCCTCTATTGCTCATAGGTGGTGTCACGAATGCCAGATTGGATCGATTTTCGTGCCGTTGGACTGCGATTGTCGATTTGAACCCATCCGTGTGGTTGGAATTGTCATATGAAGTACGAATTTACACCACCTAGCCCCTTGATCCCAAATCTTTCTCGGATTGCATCTAATGCTACGAAAGTCCAATCGGGGCGATCTTGGAGTCGTTGAACTCAAATCGTCGCCCTGATCAGATCCGTATGATTGGATCTTCAATTTGAGGCCTTGATTAAATATTGCCCTGTTCCCTCACCATAAAAAGAGAGAATTAACCTAAACTTTACACGGTCTAACCTAAATACATGATGATATATGTTATGCAATATTTATAATGCATGATGTAGTTATATGCCTAAGAACACATATAAATAGACAGTTTATGTGATATAAATGTGTTTACATTAGTTATATATACAACAAAGAATATTCTATTGTATGTTAAGAAAGATGTAAGCAAGAAGAGTTTAAATGACATGAATAACACAATGTGCTCTCCCATAAATCACAGGAAAAGGTCTTCCAAAAGGAAAATTACCATTATAAGAAATCAATGTTGGATGCAACATATATGCACGATCAACAGAAAGGCTCTTCTACATGGAATATTATCATAACAACAATTCAATGACGAATGCAACATTTATGACACGATCAACAAATTGATGAAATTAAACTTCAAAGTAAAGGAAAAATTTTCAGTTTATATATCTTCTACCCATAAATTCCTCATGCCAGTACATTGCACAGTGGTCAATTCAAGTTTAAAGCATCATTACCATTTTCTTGAAATGAAACAGTGTAAAGACCATGCTGTTCTGAGCCTTTTAAGACGTCTAGTCAGACGTCTGGACACCTTCCCAGACGTCTGGAAATCAAAAATTTTGAGTATGAGCTTGCGTCTGCGTGTGGGCGGCGCACAGACAGTACTCTCTCTCTTTTTCCTCCTTCTCTCTCCTTTTCCCCTCCAGCAAACCCTAACCCTCATCCTTATAAACCCCCTTCCTCCTCTCTTGTTCTCCCCACTCCAGCCACTTCTTCGCTTCCTCACCACCCCAACGCGAGCAAGAGAGTGCGAGAGCAGCAATGAGGAGGAGCGGCATGAGGAGAGGAGGAGAGTGAGCTTGCGAGCTCGTGTGGGAGCTCACCAAAGGGCGCTTGGCTGGAGCGGCGCGTGCGAGAGGAGTGCGTCGGGAAGTCATCCCCAGCACTGCTGCAGCCGGAGCTGTAGGCTAGGAAGCGAGCCGCGGCCGCGTGCGGCGAGAATGAGTGGGAGCAGGTTCTGGTTCTAGGTTTTACCCAGAATCAAACGTCTGGAGTGACGTCCAGACGACGGAGCGGACGTCTGGAGGCGGTTTCAAACGTCTAAGGAGTGAGCTTCGCGAAGGTACGTTCTCTTTACGGATACAGCCATGCAGACCGCTTCGCAGGTACCCTTTTCGTGCCTATTTTGTGGAGATTTGGTGGTTGCATGTAGGATTTGCTTCGGGAAGGTGCGGGACATGCCCTCCCACGCATTTCAGATGTCTAGGAAGCTTACCAGACGACTGGAAGCACTTCCAGACGTCTGGAGAGGTGGTCGGATGTCTGGAGCTGGGTCCAGATGGTCCAGAAGAATTCCTGGACGTCTGAGGACGACGCAGAGACTAAGGTGCATTTCTGGACACTTTTAAGACGTCTGGAAGTTATTCCAGACATCTGATTTGAGTCAGTAAACCTATTTTTGACTCGTTTAGGGTCCATTTGAGGTCCGTTTTATGCAAACAAGATACCAATGTTTTCCTTGCGAGTTCCTCTACTTATTAGAAGGCTTTCTATACTGTTCTGAATGTTCCATTGTGATTGTTCCTTGTTATAGGACTTCGTTCCGTTGCGGGTTCGAGGCTTACTGAGGCACGTAAGCCTGCCGTTCAAGCCCCCAATACTCCTGGGTTAACTGGTAGAGTGGCTTCCCCTAATATAATTATAAACCTAAATGCATGTGTGTAATGAATGATTAGAACCTAGGATATGGCATGAATCCTAGGATGAGAAATACTTGAAATGTCTGTATTAGATGATTGAATTGTAGTCTTGAATGAGTAGATAGAAATGTTAACAACTGCCTGTAAATGAACAAAAGTTGCCTGTGAAATATGAAATACTTGTGCTAGTTAACTGTTGCATGTGACTTTCCTGTTGTATACGTTAGATGACATAATATGAGCTGCATGTGTATAATTTGAGAATGGTAATGTGAATGATAGAAATACAAGTTGCCTGTGTATAACCTAAGTACGAAAATGTGAACGATAGCGATACAAGCTGCATGTGTATAACATGAGAATGGAAATAGAAATGATGAAACATGGTATGGAATGGCATGAGGAATATGAGCATGAACCCTACGAGGAATTAGGAGTAGAGCTCCTGGAAATAAATGGAATGGATCTAGAAATGTGAGTGGGAAAGTGAGCTGGCCCTTGAGTACGTAGTACCAAGGAGAGTGACTGTCCCCTGTTTAGTGTAGAGCGGAGCTAGCTGTCCTTGTGTTGGGACCCGGGGTTAGGATTGGCCACTTTGCACCAACTTCTTGGCCCTTGCATACACGGTACCGAGGAGAGCTACTAGTGTAGGGAGAGAGCTAGCCACCCCACGGGGCCTGGGGTTCAGCTAGCCACCCTACACTGACTTGTTAGGCCCACTGGGCAAATCAGGGTAGTCAGGCGAGGGTGCGAGGACTGTGGAGGGGCGAGACCCCTGTTTGGTTCTTAGGGGCTAGACCCCTGTTACTGAGAGAGCTAGGCCCTATACTGTTCCATGCTGTACTTTAGGCGCACCCATTAGTGGAAATGACTGACCACGTGCCAGTGCGGGATAGCTACCCGTGCGCTTATCGCACGTGTCGTAGTCACCGTTACGTTTGTCCGTGACCTTGGGGTGGTTGACTGGGTGTAGGATCACCACGGGGGACTCTCCCAGCCAGGAGAGCACCACGTGTGCCTTCTACTCTTCGGAAAAGACTGCAATCAAGATCGTTCGCACGAGGAACATTCGAGATCAAGAAAGAGATTTGGAAATATATAAACCAATGGGTGGAAAAAGGAATAACTTGTAAATTAAAGAAATTGGAATAGCTAGTTTACCTGTTAGCTTTACTACTTTAGTTAGTTGGTTGCCACTCTACTCAGCGTTCGCTGACTTTGTGTACTCATAACTCTTTCCAGGTCCAGGTGTTGAGCAACCCGAGTCTACGGCTGCAGAGGGTGCTGGGCCCAGTAGCAGTAGCTTCTTTTGATGTACTTCTTTTGTAGTAGTGAGTTAGACTCTTGTACCTTTATGTTTTGTACTTTTATGTTCTGTACCTTATGTTCCTGTACCTTGTTACTTTCTACCGTTGTGGTGGTGATACGTACTGTAGCAGCTTTACTTCTTTACTGTTGTACCTTTTTACTGTTAGTTGTTTAGCATAGTGAATGTGGTTTACTTTTCTACTTTTTAGTTACTTTCTTGTTGGACGACTGGGTCTTGGGATTAGTCGAGTCGAGCCGGTCTCGGGTCCTGTAGGGATTCGGGAACCGGGTCGTAACAAGATGGTATCAGAGTAAGGTCATCTCGAGAAATAAACCAACTAGCTTGAGAATAACCAATTCACGTGCATGTAACTAGAGTAACCATCACAACGTACCATTTGACATTTGTTCTGATGGTCCTTTGGCTGAATGTCCGTTAGAGTTGACATCTTTTGTTCTGTTGTTCGTGTCTCCTTGGAGGAGATGACTCGACATGGAGTCCTTGAGGCGGGCCACAGACGCGGCCGTGGACGAGGTTGGAAGGGCGGACATGCTGAGCCTGACGTTTCAGTGGACCAGCCACTTCTTCCGGGCGTTTAGGCCCAGGACCTTGCCTAGCTGATTGGCGAGATAGTATGAGAGGAGCTCCACCCGCCACCACGGGCGCCTCTCCCTAGGGACGTGGAGGGGGAATCCTTTGTGGGACCACGAGATTGATGCAGCGCTGGACGTGGGGGAGGGGGTGGCCCTCCACCGCCCCCACCGCACTTTAACACTTCCGAGCATGAGCCCTCTCTGCCTGGAGGCATGCTCGTTTCCCCACTACAGCGACATTACGAGCTTTTCGGATAGTTCCGGAAGTTGAAGGCCCCCTCCTTCAAGGGGGATGAGGACTCGACTGAGGTGGAGGACTGGCTATAGTAGATCGAGAAGGTGTTTGACACCTTTCGCCCCCCTACGGAGTGCCGCGTGGCCTTTGCCACATACCAGCTGGAGAGCACGGCACACAGGTGGTGGAGAGCAGTCAGAGGCTAGGAGAGGGCAGAGCCGACATGGGACCAGTTTGTGACCATCTTCTATGAGCAGTACTTCCCACAGACATGGTAGGATCAGAGGAGGCGGGAGTTCCACACTCTTCGCCAGGGGACGATGACTGTGAGCCCGTATCGTACGCGTTTTCTGGAGTTATCACATTTTTCCGCAACAACTGTGGCTACTGAGGAGAAGCACTTGTGGGGGTTCACTGAGGGACTCTGGCCTGCCATTCGGGTATGTCAAACCCCTGAAGCTGCCCACATTCTCGAGAGTGGTGGAGGCAGCTATGACCTATGAGGAGACCAACCCGGCCGCACGTGACAATGTCAACGGATGGAAGAGACCCTACCAGCCAGACTACTCACAGGGCCGGCGAGAGAGGAGGCACGTGGCGCCAGCAGGAGAGCCGTCATGCTTTGTGGGACCGTCAGTGGCCTTTGGGGGCCCCCAACAGGGGCTAGCTGCTAGCACTAGATCCTTGCCTAGCCGTCAGTAGGGACCTACTGTAACGACCCGATTCCCGAGTCCCTACAAGACACGAGAACCGGACCGACTCGACTAAACCCAAGACCTAGTCGTCCAACGAGGAAGTAACCAAAAGAGCAGTAAAATAAATCACATTTAGCATGAATATAACTAACAGTAAGAAAATACAACAGTAAGGAAAGAAACCACTACAGTATATACCACCACAACAGTAGAACAACATTCATAACATAATATCAACTGCAGGTAAGAAAAGTATAGCGGAAACAAGAACTACTCACTACAGTGGAACCAAAAAGAGGTACAAGAGAACAGTGGTAACTCTACTGGACCCTACTCGGCCCAGCGTCCTCTGCAGCCACTGACCCTGGCTGCTCAACACCTGGTCCTGAAAGGTAACGAGTGTAACACGTCAGCAAAATGATGAGTAGAGTGGCAGCTAAACTAAAGAAACAGTGAAGTGTACAGTAGCTGTTATGTTCTGTTACTTTCTTTAATTACGTCTTTCTATTGTCTCACAATTTATCTATTTCTCAGATCCTTCACTTGATCTCGAATGTTCCTCGTGGGAACGATCTTGATTGCAGTCTTTTTCGAACAGTAGAAGTAGCACGTGGTGCTCTCCTGGCCGGGAGAGTCCCCCGTGGTGATCCTACTCTCATTCAACCACCCCAAGGTCACGGACAGGCGTAACGGTGACTACGGCACGCGCGATAAACGCACAGGTAGCTAACCCTCACTGGCACGCGGTCAGTCGTTTCCGTTAACGGGTGCGCCCAAGCACAGCACGGAACCAGTACAGGGTAGAGCCCTCTCAGTAACAGGAGTCCAACCCCTCCACAGTAACCAAACAGGGGCCTTACCCCTCCACAGTCCGCGCACCCTCGCCTGACTACCCTGGTTTGCCCAGTGGGCCTAACAAGTCAGTGTAGGAGGCTAGCAGAACCCCGGGGCCCGTGGGGTAGCTAGTACCTCCCTACACTAGTAGCTCTCCTCAGTACTACGTACACGAGGGCCAGCAAATCGGTACAAAGTGGCCAGTCCTAACCCCGGGTCCCTGGGGCGGCTGGCTCCGCTCTGCACTAAAAAGGTACAGGTACTTCCCTTGGTACTACGTACCCAAGAGACAACACACTACCACGTCTTTCTTTCTCAGTTCCATTCCTTTCTCTTTCCAGGAGTTCCACTCTTAATTCCCCGTAGGGTTTCAGCTCTTTTAACTCAGATCATCTAGGTTTCACTTTCCAGTTTCACGTTCTTACAATCCATGTTCACGTTTATTTATTCATAACAGGCAGCTGTTAATTCAATTTATAGGTAGCTAATTGTCCCTTTCCATTTTTCCAAGACTGCAGTATTCATATATTCCACTAGTTTTCCCGTCCTAGGATTCATGCCATATCCTAGGATCTATCATACAATCTAGTTTTCCAGCCCTAGGATTCATGCAATGTCCTAGGTTTTATTTATGGTTCCATAATTTAACAGATTATACTTAAAGCCACTCTACCGGTTACAACAGGAGTACTGGGGGCGTGGTCGGGAATCTCGCGTGCCTCCGCAAATCCCGAGACTGCAGCAGAACGGGGTCCTATCACAAGGATCAAACACAAGGAGTTTCTCAAAATAGTATATAGCTATTGTAGACGGGAAGAGGATTTAATTCCGAAAAGAACGCAACTCGAAACGCGGAAAACGGAACCTGAACGGGCCCTAAACGGGTCGAAAATGATGAAATAGTGCAAAATCAGACGTCTGGAACTTATTCCAGACGTCTTAAAAAGTGGATCAGGGGTTACCTTGCTCTGCGTGGTCTCTCAGACGTCTAGAAGCCTGCGGGGGCATCTGGCCTAGTTCCCAGACGTCCGATGGTCACCCCGGACGTCTGGAAGTCGCTCCCGTCGTCTAGCATTGTAGCCAGACGTCTGATTCGTGTTGGGTGGTGAATCAGAACCTGCGCGTACCCATTTCCTCTCTCTCTTAGTACGGTCAGTCGAAGAAGAGGAAGAAAGATAGAAATAACTCACCTTTCAGACGTCTGGACAGTCCTCCAGACGTCCTCCTAGCCATCTGGTTGGAAGTCCAGATGTCTGATTCTGGAGAAAATTCCAGAATCAGGGCGCCACTCGCCCTCCGCTCGCGACACTCGGCCGCGCTGCGACTCATCCGCCTGCTGCTCGAGCTGCAGCAGGCCTCCCGCGTCACCCCGCGTCTGCTGCTCCCCCTCGCCGGTCGGCCCTAGCAGCCCCGGCAAGCTCGCCCTCACGGCCGAGCGCCTCTTCCCATGTGCAGCACCTCCTCCCACGCTCATCGTGGCTGTCGCTGCCGCCGCTCACTCGCGCTCGCTCTCGCGCACCGGCTGGAAGGAGGAGAGGAAAGGGGGCAGAGGTGACGGGAGTGAGGGGGAGGGCGTGGCCTTTTAAGGCTGCGCGAGGAGGAGAGAGAGAGAGGGACAGAGGGTGCAGGAGGGAGAGGGAAAAAGAGAGAGAGAGACTCTCGCAGGTCTGCGCGCTCAGGCGTGCCAAAAATAACCGAATCCCGGACGTCTGGAAGGGGTTCCATACGTCTGGTTAGACGTCTGGGACACCTCCCAGACGTCTTAAAAACGTCTGAAGCCGCGCGTTCGTAACACCTACCGAGGGCGGAAGTTGAGTTCCCCTCTGCTACCAGTGTGGCCAGCTGGGCCACATCAGGAGGAACTGCCCGTCTAGGGATGGAGTACAGAAGATGCTCCCCGCATTGAGCGTTGGAGGCTGAGCAGGTGGTCGTGGTTCCCAAGCGCGTAGGGGAGGACAGCAGTCGCGAGGAGGGTACTGGCCAGCAGCTACCCGTCCGACGCAGAGTGTGGCTGCTTCTTCCGCACTGAGAGCTGAGGGACGTATCAACGCCCTGACACACAGAGATGCCAGAGCATCAAGTTCAGTGGTGGCAGGTATGGTTACAGTTTCTGGCAGATTAGTTTACGTACTTTTTTATTCCGGCGCCACGCACTCGTTTGTTGCTACTAGTTTCGTTGTCAGTTTAGGGCAGGACTGTGTGTTGTTAGAGGATCCTTTTGTGATCAGAGGTCTGGGTGGTTAGCTGTTTGTAGCTGAGGAGGTTTACACAGACTGTGAGGTCAGTGTTGGGGGACACAGCCTCCCCGCTGACCTGATTGTGATACCGATGGAGGACTTTGGCATGATTCTAGGGATGGACTGGCTGTCCGCTTACCACACTTTGGTGGACTGTTTTGAGAGGAAGATTGTCTTCTCCATACCGGGGATGCCTTCTTTTGAGTTTCACGGACTGCCGGTGGACGGAGGCTTCAGGTGCATTTCTTCACTTTGGGCGGCGAGACTTTTGGGCCAGGGGTGTGAGGGCTTTCTAGCTTGTGTAGTGGCGGAGCGCAGCCCCGTGGCAGACTTTCAGAGCATCTCGGTGGTTAGAGAATACCCCGACATGTTTCCAGAGGAGCTGCCAGGACTACCACTTGAGTGTGAGATCGAGTTTGAGATCTCACTGGTACCGGAGACCAGTCCCATTTCTACAGCACCTTACAGGATGGCACCACTTGAGCTGCGAGAGCTCAAGTCCCAGTTGCAAGACCTATTGAAGAAGGGCTTTGTGAGGCCCAGTGCGTCTCCATGGGGAGCCCTGGTATTATTTGTGAAGAAGAAGGATGGTACCCTATGCCTTTGTGTGGACTACAGACAGTTGAATAGGGTTACCATCAAGAATAGGTATCTGCTGCCGAGGATTGATGATTTGTTTGACCAGTTGTGAGGTGCCATGGTTTTCTCCAAGATAGATTTGAGATCTGGTTACCACCAGTTGAGGATCAGGGAGACCGACGTTTCCAAGATAGCTTTCCGCACCCGGTACGGATACTACGAGTTTTTGGTTATGCCGTTTGGGCTGACCAACGACCTAACTGCTTTCATGGATTTGATGAACCGGGTGTCCAGACCGTATATGGATCAGTTTGTGGTGGTATTTATTGATGATGTGCTCATTTACTCGCGGGATCAGGTGCAACACGAACAGCACTTGCGGATGGTTCTGGACACGTTGAGACGACGTAGGCTACATGCCAAATACAGCAAGTGCGAGTTCTGGTTGAGGCAGGTGACCTTCTTAGGTCATGTGATTTCAGGGGATTGCTTGGCTATGGATCCAGCCAAGGTAGAGGTAGTGCTTAGGTGGGAGAGACCACGTACAGTGACAGAGATTCGCAGTTTCTCGGGACTGGCAGGCTACTACCGGCAGTTTATCAGGGGTTTCTCGCAGATTGCACGTCCTATGACACAGTTGACCAGGAAGGACGTGCCCTTTTCTTGGACAGACGCTTGTGAGGCATGTTTTTAGGAGTTGAAGGAGAGGCTGACTTCGACTCTTGTGCTTACCATCCCAGACAGCAGTGGCGGTTTTGTTGTTTACACGGACGCTTCGTTGCAGGGGTTAGGGGGTGTGCTCATGCACCAGGGTTACGTTGTCGCTTACGCTTCGTGGCAATTGGAGCCCCATGAGCATAGCTACCCTACCTATGACTTAGAGCTGGTAGCTGTCGTCTTCGCGTTGAAGACATGGAGGCACTACCTGTACGGCGAGACTTTTGAGATATTCACGGATCATAAGAGCCTTAAGTATTTGTTTGATTAGAAGGAGCTTAACTTGAGACAGAGACGTTGGTTAGAGCTCCTGAAGGACTATGACTGCAGCATCTCCTACCATCCGAGGAAGGCCAACGTGGTGGTTGACGCCTTAAGCCGGAAGGTGCCCACCCACTTGGTCAGTTTACAGGCATAGAGTTGGAGACTCATGGAGGAGTTGGGTAATTGGTGACCCCTAGAGTTACAGGGGCATTGTGGGGCAGTGACGGTAACACGACGGATGAGACCAGAGTTGATAGATCGCATCATTATAGGACAGATAACAGATCCGTACCTGCAGTCGTTATGCGACAGAGTACTGTCAGGGGACTTAGGAGACTTCTCCTTTATAGACGAGGTGCTGCGTATGAGGGGACGTTTGTGCTTTCCCAGGGACGAGGAGTTGTTGAGAGAGCTCCTGACTAAGGCACATGGTTCTAGGTTCACCATACATCCCGGGAACATGAAGATGTATCATGATCTGAGACGTGACTTTTGGTGGAGGGGGATGAAGCGGGATGTAGGTGAGTTCGTGTAGCAGTGTTTAGTGTGCTAGCAGATAAAGGCCGAGCATCAGAGGCCTGCAGGGCCGTTGCAGCCACTTCTAGTGCCAGAGTGGAAGTGGGAGAGCATCAAAATGGGCTTGGTGGTGGGCTTTCCTGTTACCCAGTGAGGACACGATGCAGTCTGGGTGATTGTAGACAGATTGATGAAGATGACACATTTCTTGCCGATCCGAGTCACCTTGGGACCAGCGTAGTTGGCAGAGAGATATATCCGCGATGTGGTACGTCTGCATAAAGTTTCGTGTGAGATTGTATCCGACCAGGATACCCGTTTTACGTCCCAGTTTTAGGTTGAGTTTCAGCAGGCTTTGGGGACACGGTTGAGTTTCAGTACGGCGTACTACCCTCAGACGGACGGACAGTCAGAGCCCACAATACAGACACTTGAGGACCTTTTGCGTGCTTGTGTACTGAACTGGAGGGGTTCTTGGGAGGAGCACTTATCCCTGGTAGAGTTTTCATATAATAACAGCTATCACTCGAGTATCGTCATGGCACCATATAAGGTTTTGTATAGACAGAGGTGTACTGCGCCCTTGAGTTGGGTTGAGGTGGAGACCAAGTGGGAGGTTGGCCCTCGGCTGATTCGGCAGAGTCAGGATGTGGTAGAGCAGATTCACAGACGACTTCGCACTGTCAGTAGACAGAAGAGTCATGCCGATCGAAACCGCAGAGAGGTGCAGTTCGAGGTTGGGGGATCACGTCTTTCTTCACGTTTCGCCTATGAAGGGCCTGCAGCGTTTTGGGGTGAAAGGGAAGCTCGCGTTGAGGTTTGTGGGACGTTTTGAGGTCCTGGAGTAGGTAGGACCCGTTGCTTACAGGCTTGTCCTTCCTCTCCTGCTTTCTGGTGTGCACGACATGCTCCACGTGTCCAACCTCAGGAAGTACGTTGCCGATCCCAGTCATGTTCTGAGCCACGAGAGTGTCGAGGTGGGTGACGACCTGATCGACCCCGAGCGACCAGTACAGATATTAGACAGAGCCGTCCGGAGTTTGAGATGGAAGCAGGTCTTGTGGAGGAGCCAGAGGTACGAGGAAGCTACCTGGGAGCCTGAGGCGGCAATATGAGAGCGGTACCCAGAGCTTTTTGAGGGTACGTCTTTTCGGACCGGCTTCGGTCCTCTTTAAGTTTGTTATGCGTATATTGTTCTTTTTCCGCACCCTAGCTAGCTCAAGTTTTGGGGATGAAACTTCCTTTAAGTTTGTTATGATGTAAAGACCTGTGCTGTTCTGAGCCTTTTAAGACGTCTGGACTATCGGTCAGACGTCTGGTTAGACGTATGGAAATAAAAAATTTTGAGTACGAGCTCGCGTTTGCACGTGGACTATGCGTAGACAGTACTCTCTCTCTTTTTCCTCCATCTTCTCTCTCCTTTTTCCCCTCCAGCGAACCCTAACCCTCATCCTTATAAACCCCCCTTCCTCCTCTCTCGTTCTCCCCACTCCAGCCACTTCTTCCCTTCCTCACCACCCCAGCGCGAGCGAGAGAGCGTGAGAGTGGTGATGAGGAGGAGTGGCATGAGGAGAGGAGGAGGAGAGTGAGCTCGCGAGCTCGTGTGGGAGCTCACCGAAGGGCGCACGGCCAAAGCAGCGCGTGCAAGAGGAGGAGTGCGTCGGGAAGTCATCCCCGACACTGCTGTAGCTGGAGCTGTTGGCAAGGAAGTGAGATGCGGTCGTGCGTGGCGAGAGCGAGTGGGAGCAGGTTCTGGTTCTGGGTTTTACCCATAATCAGACGTCCGGAGTGACGTCCAGATGATGGAGTAGACGTCTAGAGGCGGTTCCAGACATCTGAGGAGAGAGCTTCGTGAAGGTACGTTCTCTTTGCGGATACGGCCATGCAAGCCGCTCTGCAGGTACCCTTTTGCTTGCCTATTTTGAGAAGATTTGGTGGTTGCATGCAGGATTTGCTTCGGGAAGGCACAGGACATGCCCTCCCATGCATTTCAGACATCTGGGAAGCTTACCAGACAACTGGAAGCACTTTCAGATGTCCGGAGAGGTGGTCGGACGTCTGGAGTTGGGTCTAGACGGTCCAGAAGAGTTCCTGGACGTCTGAGGACGACGCAGAGACTGAGGTGCATTTTTGGACACTTTTAAGACATCTGGAAGTTGTTCCAGACGTCTGATTTGAGTCAGTAAACTTGTTTTTGACCTGTTTAGGGTCTGTTTGAGGTCCGTTTTACGCAAACAAGATACCGGTGGTTTCGTTACAAGTTCCTCTACTTGTTAAAAGACTTTTTATACTGTTCTGAATGTTCCATTGTGTTTGTTTCATGTTATAGGACTTCGTTCCGTTGCAGGTTCGGGGCTTGCTGAGGCACGTGAGCCTGCCATTCAAGCCCCCAATACTCCTGGGTTGACTGGTAGAGTGGCTTCCCCTAATTTAATTATAAACCTGAATGCATGTGTGTAATGAATGATTAGAACCTAGGATATGGCATGAATCCTAGGACGAGAAATACTTGAAATGTCTGTATTGGATGATTGAATTGCAATCTTGAATGAGTAGATAGAAATGTTAACAATTGCCTGTAAATGAACAAAAGCTGCCTGTGAAATATGAAATACTTGTGCTAGTTAACCGTTGCATGTGACTTTCCTGTTGTATACGTTAAATGACATAATACGAGTTGCATGTGTATAATTTGAGAATAGTAATGTGAATGATAGAAATACGAGCTGCCTGTGTATAACCTGAGTATGGAAACGTGAATGATAGCAATACAAGCTGCATGTGTATAACCTGAGAATGGAAATAGAAATGATGAAATTTGGTATGGAATGGCATGAGGAATATGAGCATGAACCCTACGGGAAATTAGGAGTAGAGCTCCTGGAAATAAATAGAATGGATCTGGAAATGTGAGTGGGGAAGTGAGTTGGCTCTTGCGTACGTAGTACCAAGGAGAGCGACTGTCCCTTGTTTAGTGTAGAGTGGAGCTAGCCCTTAGGTTGGGACCTAGGGTTAGGATTGGCCACTGTGCACCGACTTCTTGGCCCTCGCGTACACGGTACCGGGGAGAGCTACTAGTGTAGGGAGAGAGCTAGCCACCCCACGGGACCCAGGGTTCAGCTAGCCACCCTACACCAACTTGTTAGGCCCACTAGGCAAACTAGGGTAGTCAGGCGAGGGTACGCGGACTGTGGAGGGGCGAAACCCCTGTTTGGTTCTTAGGGGCTAGACTCCTGTTACTGAGAGGGCTAGGCCCTATACTGTTCCGTGTTGTACTTTAGGCGCACCCATTAGTGGAAACGATTAACCATGTGCTAGTGCGGGGTAGCTACCCGTGCGCTTATCACGCGTGTCGTAGTTACCGTTACGTCTGTCCGTGACCTTGGGGTGGTTGACTGGGTGTAGGATCACCACGGGGGACTCTCCCAGCCAGGAGAGCACCACGTGTGCCTTCTACTCTACTCTTCGAAAAAGACTGCAATCAAGATCGTTCCCACGAGGAACATTCGAGATCAAGAAAGAGATTTGGAAATATATAAACCAATGGGTGGAAAAAGGAATAACTTGTAAATTAAAGAAATTGGAAAAGCTAGTTTACCTGTTAGCTTTATTGCTTTAGTTAGTTGGTTGCCACTCTACTCAGCGTTCGCTGACTTTGTGTATTTATAACCCTTTTCAGGTCCAGGTGTTGAGTAACCTGAGTCTACGGCTGCAAAGGGTGCTGGGCCCAGTAGAGCCCAGTAGCAGTAGCTTCTTTTGTTGTACTTCTTTTGTAGTAGTGAGTTAGACTCTTGTACCTTTATGTTTTGTACTTTTACGTTATGTACCTTATGTTCTTGTACCTTGTTACTTTCTACTATTGTGGTGGTGATACGTACTGTAGCAGCTTTTACTTCTTTATTGCTGTACCTTTTTACTGTTAGTTGCTTAGCATAGTGAATGTGGTTTACTTTCCTGCTTTTTGGTTACCTTCTTGTTGGACGACTGGGCCTTGGGATTAGTTGAGTCGAGTTGGTCTTGAGTCCTGTAAAGATTCGGGAACCAGATCGTAACAAACAGCCTTCTGATGATATACTAAGCCATCAGAAATTTATACAATTACACCAAATCAGTAAAGGATATAACATGTATATGCACGTCAAATATATCAACTCATTTTTCATAGAACGAAGGGAAAATAAGCATGTCTTCTATTAAAGTGTTTCAATGGGCATACGGAATAGATTTAGTATTAGCTCCAGGATTAAGATCACTCCATACCATGCGTAATAAAGTGTTTCAATGGAATAAAGTGTTTCTAAAGTTTAGTACCAGTACATAGAGGATACTATTTTTCGTTCCAAAATCATCTCCAGGATTGATGTAGTATGATGAGACCCATCATGGCTCCTAAATACCCCTAATTAACTATTTTTCCTAGTTAATTAGCCAAGAATATGTATTATTAAGGGTTAATTATAATAAAAAGGATAAAGTGCTAAGGACCTTTAAAATAACATAAAAGCACTAAAATTAATTATCTATTATTCATAATTATAATTTAATTAATAATTCGGACTCAAATACTAAATATTTAGCTAGTTAATTAATATTTGAATTAACTTAATCAATATTTAACCCTAAGTACTTAATTAACTTAATTAACTTAATCATTTAATTAAATATAGATAAAAAGGGTAAAAATGTAAATTCAAGGCATGAATATAATATTTACTTAATTTATAATAATATATAAAAAGTTAAAAAAGAAATAAATTGAAATAAGCTTTAAATGCCACTATTTATGTTTAGGTCCTCAGGTTTTTATTCAATTGAGTCCTTTTATTCATTATAGGTCCTTAGGTTTTCTTGCACTAAGGTCTCTATGAGCACTGCCGACATCACCTTCTTCTTCTTTATCGCTCTGGATGGCTAAGGACTATTGGTCACCGCACCCTCCGATCACCTTCAATCCCGTGACAGAACAACCTTCGCCATTGTCGCCGAGCTTTAGCTCACCACCTTCTCTCCATCCAACGGTGCGAATGGCTCCCAAATCCTATTTAGGACTAGCGGATGAGCTCACCGGCGTCGGAGATGACACCGGTCGTTGCTCTGAATCTAGACACCTATACATCCAGGAACATCCCCTTAGACCATTGCCACCACCTATAAATACCCGTGGATATCCCTGATCACTGATATCGACCCCCTTCCCTCTACTCCACACTGAGGTCAGTCATAGGTCTTCTTCCAGAACTTCGGCGTCTCTCTCTTCGTTCTCAAGCACTGCTGCCGAGGAAGCGCTGCCTCTCTCACCTCCTCTTCCTCTCCTCTGCCCTACCACCGGCGTTGGAGTGCCCCACTTTTCTGATCTCCTCTGCTTCAATTGGCCAGATCTTCTTATCTCACCAATTCTCAATTTCGATCTTGTTTCCGCCCTGCCAATGGCGGATTCCCTCACCTCCTTCATTAGGTAAGTAGATTTAACACTTAGGAGTAGGTTAAGCTAGGTAAGTAGGTAGGTTACAGTAGGAGTAGAAGTAATTAGCTCAACTTTTCACCTCTTTGTCTCTGACTCTGATAAGGCCAAGTTTGGCCTCGATGGACCTTGTTTTACCCTTTCCTCCACCTGAACACCTTCCTTACCCCTTCACAACTCCATTCCGCTTCTTTCCCCTCAAATTTACCAGCTGACTCGCCTAAACCACCTCCACCATCAACCTCCGCTGTCTATGGCAGAGTTCACAACCTAGAACACATCCATTAGGGGCCCTCCACCACCTTTTCATCATCTTAGGGCCCCATTCCCCTCTTTAATCACTTAATTAAACACTCAATCACCTAAATCACCTTCACCTTCACCTGAGACCTTACTGTCTATGGTGAGGTGTTCAGAGCCATTTCTACACCCATATAGATCCTCCATCACCTTTACGACATCCTATGGACCACTCCTACCTAATCAATTGCACCTATAATCAACTACACTCAAAACACCCAATTCTCCTTCAACTTCTGAGCTCGCTGTCAATGGCGAGCTCAAAAGAGTTCGATACTTAATTAACCATCTAAACATCTTCACCACATCCTACTGAGTAGTTTCCCTCATCTAATTTTGAGGGAGATCAGCTCCTGAGTTCTGTCAAACTCAGAGTTGTAATTTCCCTGAATTTTTGATGAATTCAGGTCTGTGTTCATCAATTGATGAAATTGCTGTTCTCTTGAGGTTCCTTGTAACCTTAGGAGTGTGTACAGGTCATTCATGACCTATTCTGTGAAGGATTCATCTCCTGTATCCTATTTCTGCGTTCATCGAAGCTCCGGTGAGCTCTGGCAAACTAAACTTGTGCTTCAACCATTGAAAGATCCTGTGATGTTCCAGATTACTAGATTTTGATCTCAGGAATAGAATTCTGTTTTTGGAATTGAGTTTTAATGTGAGTTCTCTATTAAGCTTTGTCTTCCCCAACTCTGGTGGAGATGGAGACACTGAGTCTTTGCGAATTAGAGCTTAAGAATAGGTTAAAAAGCTTCCTGAGAACCTATAGAAGCCACCCTCGATCTTGAATTAGTTTGAAAACCTCTAGGTTTCTCTACCGAACAACCCTACTTCTCAACCCAGGCGGTAGTGCCTGTGGTCACTGTCTGAACCCTCAAAACCCTATTTTGATGCATTAGATCATTTCTTGAGGATGAACTGAGATTGAATAGGGTTTTAATTTGATTAGAGAAACTCTTATTGTGAAAGTCAACTCTCAACTGATAGAAGGTCAAACTTAGGCGAACTTGAGAAATTTAGGATTGATTCAATGATTTAATGGGATGGTCGAGTTCCTGGGGTGATTTAGATTGCATTTAAGTGATTTGATTGAGTTATATTGAGGAAGAGTTGAGATTTCACTTACTGCGTGTCTTGGGTTGTTTTGGAACCCAAATATTGTTCTTCAAGGTTTTGATGAGATTTGAACCTAAATCTCATCCAGATTTGTCACATTCAACCTCCTGAATCAGTTCAGACCTCTTCTTGAGGTCTTTAACTTTCTGCTGGCCCAATCAGAACCTAAATTCGAGCTCTGAAGGTCCTTCATAAAGCTCTTGAGCCTCTACTTCTTCCTGTTGTTAGACCTGAGGATTCACCTTTGAGAGCTATTCCAGGCATGGCAAAGTAGCCACATTCACCACTCAAATCAGTGGATCAAACTTGATCCAATCATCAAATTGATGATGCAATCATGTAGAGCACATGAATAGATCTCCAACGAGCTTTGGATCGACCGATTTGGTTGAGCGAGTCGATGGGAATCTACATCGGAAGATCGGTCTAGATGTGAGAATTAAGTCCCACATCGGGAGTCTTTGGCTGCGTGCATTGGTATATTACGAATCACACTGATGATCCCCTAGTCATCAGCACAGGGTGCATGAAACGAATTCAAAAGGCTTTGGGCGCGTGCCGTGCACGTGCTTGTGTGTGTACGTAGGCATGCGTGCATGTGTGTGCCCGGGTGTGGGCCTTTGAATGGGCCGAGGCTGTGCTAGGCAGAAACGAATTAAAAATTACCTAATATAAACTAAGCCCGAGCTTAGTAGGGTCTGGTCTTGCCACCTTGTGGGTGCTGTGTATTCCCAAACGGCTTTGGCTGCCCATTAAATACATAATTTTTATAAGTAAAGATAGTTAATGGGTTAAGGTTCATCGAAAATGCAACCAAGTGTGGGAATAAAGAATGCACAGTATAGAGCTTAAATAGAGAAGAGAAAGCTGAGATACGCTAAGGAGAGATTAAGAAGAGAAGGAAATGCTTAAAAAGAAAAGAGGAGAGCTTAAGAAGAAGAACTAAAGAGAGGAGTGAGTTCAGACGTCTAATTTTTACTTTTAAGTTTTCTAACTTCTTTTTCAGATGTCTGATTAAAGACTGAAGTTGTATTGTATATTTTAAGCTTTAATTGTTGTAAAAGGCATGTTAAACTCTTGTAATTGCCTCTTTTATGCCTTATATTATGTAAGAATTTGTAATAAACATGTTTCTACTTGGTTTTAATGAAAAATCTTTCTTGTAAACTTGTTCTAATAAATGGAATATTGTATGTTTTCATTGTTAAAATTCCTTGTGCAATTATTGATGTGCTTAAAGTATGATAATTATTAATCTGATTAATTAAGTATTTAGTAATTATACATTAGAAATTAATGGTAAATTAAGTTTACTATTATGCCTCCCATTGAAGGACTTGGACTTAACCAGTTAAATGAAATTATAAATCTAAAATGTTAGGTTAACTTGATCCTATACTACATTCACGACACTAATTCAAGTTAACCTAAGTTACTTCTGATGCATTTAATTAAAACTAATAACCTTAATTAACTGTGTTGAGAAAATAATGATAATTTTAATGGCAATGAAGCAATTTATGGATTAAAGCAAGCTTCAAGACAGTGGTATTACAAATTTGATCAAGTTATTGTCTCATTTGGTTTTGAGACAAATCTGGTTGATGATATTGTATATCACAAATTCTATAGAGAAAAACATATCTTTCTGGTATTGTATGTGGATGACATTTTCTTTGCCTGTAATGACAATAATTTGCTTCAGGAAATTAAGACATTTCTCTCTGGTAATTTTGAAATGAAGGATCTTGGTGAAGCCTCCTTTGTATTAAGAATTCAGATACAACGAGATCATTTTCGGGGTATTCTTGGATTGTCACAAAGTAGATATATTGATACCATTCTAAGGCATTTTGGCATGGAGAATTGCAAATCGAGAGATACTCCAGTGGCTAACGGAAATAAATTCTCTCTTAACCAATGCCCCAAGAATAAATTTGAAGTTAAAGATACGGAAAGTATTCCCTATGCATCAGTAGTAGGAAGTTTCATGTATGCCCAAGTCTGCACGTGACCAGACCTAGCATATATTGTAGGCATGTTGGGCAAATATTTGAGCAAGCTTGGACCCGACCACTGGAAGGCAGCCAAACTGGTCATGTGCTACTTACAAAGAACAAATGATTTCACGCTCACATATAGGAGATCAGATCATTTGGAGGTTCTCAGGTATTTTGACTCTGACTTTATAGGATATCAGGATACCCGAAGATCTACTTCTGGATACATTTTTCTGTTGGCTAAAGGAGCTATCTCATGGAAGAGTGCAAAACAAACGTTGATAGCTACCTCCACTATGGAATTAGAATTTGAATGTCTTAGTTTTAAATCAAATATCACCAGAGGGGCAATAGAGAGATGGCATGTCAGATGTCAAAGACATTTCTCTCTGATAATTTTGAAATGAAAGTTCTTGGCGATGCCTCTTTTTTATTAGGAATATAGATACAACAAGATCGTTTCCGGAGTATTCTTGGATTGTCATAAATGAGATATATTGATACCATTTTAAGCCGTTTTGGCATGGAGAATTGCAAACCAGGGATACTCTGGTGGCTATGGGAAATAAAATTTCTTTTAACCAATACCTCATGAATGAATTTGAAGCTAAAGATATGGAAAGTATTCCCTATGCATCGGCAGTGAGAAGTTTCTTGCATGCCCAAGTCTGCACGCGACCAGACTTATCATATATTGTTGGTATGTTGGGTAGATATTTGAGTAAGCCTGAACCTGACAATTGGAAAGCAGCCAAACGGGTCATGCGTTACTTACAAAGAACAAATGATTTTATGCTCACATACAAGAGATCAGATTATTTGGAGGTTCTCAGATATTCTGACTCTGACTTTACGGGATGTCAGGATATCTAAAGATCTACTTCAAGATATATTTTTCTACTGGCTAGAAGAGTTATCTCGTGGAAGAGTGCAAAGTAAACATTGATAACTACCTCCACTATGGAATCGGAATTTGAATGTCTTAATTTTAAATCAAATATCACAAGAGGGACAACAGAGGGATGGCATGTCAGATGTCAAAGATATGGAGATCGAAGAAGGTGTTTTCCCATTTTGCTCAACACCGATGCAAACTGATGTTGACAAAACATGGATTTTTACACCCCAAACCCAAAATATTGGGAATGTGAGTTACATTCCCAAACCCAAAGAAGTATCTCAAGGTGAACGTGTACATATTGGGAATGCGAGTTACATTACCTTATTTCTCATATAAGATTTTAAATTGCAAAATGAGATCATTCAACTCAAGCCCAAGCTTCCTTTTTATGGCAAAAGTCTAAGTAATTACTCATAACCATTAGTAGTCACATTCCCATTAAGTCACTAGTTACATATGTAGTGTATTATTCGAGCTAAAATAAGAGCATCAGGGCAAGTCAATATAAAGATATCATTAAACGTCGGTGCACAAACTACAGCTCCGTCCTCAGAAGAACCTTCTTCAAAGGAACATAAGAGGGCTCTTAGAAGACACAAGTTTCCATTCCCTGGCATGTGGGTGTACATCTTTGAAATCCAGTTCAAATTCATTTTTTCTGTAAATTCCCTAAGCACAGTCCTTTCCATATTTCCAGGATCAAGGGATGTAGAATCATCTATCTTCAGGTGGCAATGAAAAAGCTTGAAAACAGACCATCTTGTCAAGGAGATGATGCACAGCAATATCTGGAGTCCAAATCTGCAACTCCTCCAACAAACCCAAAATGGGGATCCGAGTGGTTGTTGTCTGTTTGATGGTCTTCCCATATCTGGTTTCCCTTCTGAACGGAACACCTCAGACAATCCCATGGAGGCGGTATGGGAATCCTGCCAGACCTTACAGAACGGGGTGGAAGCACTGCTGCTTTATCAAAAGCAGCAGGTTCGGAAGCCTTCGTGACTGAGTACGCCTTACAATCCGGAAAATCAAAAGGGTACGACGGCAATCCATTATGCAGTTCAGAGGAGCTTTTCCTTGAAAAAAAACTAGAGCAACATGTAGTTACATCAGATGCGACCCATCGCCTTTCCCTCAGTCCAATAGCATGGGCCCCGGAAGAAACAAGAGGAATCCACAAAGCCTTGGCCCTCTTCAATGGTAGAATAATGGACCACCTGAATGTTTCATAAAACAAAGTATTACAGACAAAAAGTGATGCTTCCTTGCAGGTTGGAATCTATTGTTCCCTAGACTGAGATAGACCGATGCATGCTATTTTTAATCAGGATTAAGTAGGCATACAGATTGGGCAAACATATGTTTTTATGTCATCGTCTCTATCCATGCATCAAGTAGACGTCATACAAAGGGTTCAAGAAAGCTGCAACTCCATCATTGGAAAAACAGCTAGATAGATGCACAACAAAGTAATTCACATTGCCTTTCTTTTTTGTTTGAAAGAGCAGCTGCAAAGTCAGCATTCTCTACGATGTGAATATTTCTCCAAAAAGAAACATTTGAAAAAGAAGAGCAACTTACCTTGTCCCGATCTTGAGATCTTTATGTCTTATCAGCAACAAAGGGCAAGAAACAGCAGTGCCCTCCTCCCCTAAGGTTCCAACATCCTTGTTCATGTAAAACTGCATCAGACGTCTATTATGCTTTTCCAAGCAAAGAATATGCACTTTTCTTGGAGGACTTATCTCATCACAAAAGGCCCACAAGTCTTTGCATGAGAAGGAATATACTTGATGTTTTCAAGAGGTTGCAATCACGGAATGTGGACCGCCGATTGGCCTGGAAAGTGCCAAAAGAAGTGATATAACATGACGCCAATTAAACAGAAACATGATGTGTTTTTAAAAAATAATTTTCATCCAAAGAAAAAAAAAACAGCAATTTACTCACCCTCAACTTCTGAAGAGACTCAGTAGCTTTATGTCCCATAATTTCAAATTCAGCAAGCTGTCCCTCAAGTGAGATGCAACTGATGGTAATACCACCATCATTTGTCTGGAATGATTAAAAGAATAAATACACTTGCATCAAATTGCTAACCTCTCGAGGAGTTAGAAGCTCCAATCAAACAGAACCAAAAATGTAACAATAGAAATACAAGTAACAACAATCTTTCAAGCTATGCAGCTTGCCATCGGCATTAGAGGGACTTGATAGCATGAAACATTCAAGATCGATCATTGAAGTACATGCTGAAACACGGAAGCATTCGCTAGTTCACCATTGAAGTACCATAAAATATTGCACTCCCAATATAATCATGATCGATCATTCACATGTGCAGGGGTGGAGCCAAGCGGGATTTGTTACTTTCTTGAGAATTATGCATCGAAACCTTTCCCTGACGCGAATTCCTCGCTCCGCCCCCGCACATGTTCAACATCAGTAAACAAAAAAAAAAAAACAACCTAACCATAAGGCCTGCGAACAATTCCCCAGAATTAAACTGTGGAACATCGAAAGAGCTAAGGGAAGGGGGGGGGGGGGGGGGGGGGGGGTGTGGTACTCACTTCCCGTGCAATCCGAGGGGGAGGAAGAAACCCCACCGCGTGGCAGAGGTGAGTCCTCAGCCGCCTGGCAGAGGTTCCCCCGGAGCTCCATCCTCCTGCACGGCTTCGAAGATCCCTTCCGAAAGGGAAGAGGAAGGCATCAGGAACAAAGAAATCTGCGATCAAGCTATGGAAGAATCCGAGGAGGGAACGATCGAAGACGAAAAGGGCAAAAAAAAACAAAAAATTTGGACCATTTCTCGATTTATGCGTGTCATCCTTGCGCAGGGGCCATACTAATCTTCTCTGTATCGTTCCAATTTTATCAGATGTCTCCGAGGAGACGGCAAGAGTATGAAGCAAATATTAATAGACAATCAAATTTGTTTGGAAGCTTTCGATGTGGCACTAAAACGTTACCTTTATCTGTGCCCATCAACTTATCTCCTCTATTAAATATCCATTAAATTATAATTTGAATCTTTTCATTTTGGTAAATTAATCCATTAACATTGTAGGTGTATCAAAAATGGCGAGAATTGAGTGGTTAAATCTTGTAAGCTTTACGTCGATCTCATGATGTTAGGTTACAAATCAAGAATTGAACTATAGATATTGAAGTTTAGTTCATTTAATTAAAGATCGAATGAATAACAAGTAGGGATGTTAAGTTTGATTTATTTGACTTAAATCCTTCTACCTCGTCCAATTTGAGTGAATGAAAACTAACCTATTTAGTATTTCCATAGTGTGGGTTTCGATTTGCAAACCCAAACGTAAGTGGACATCATTATCGATGTTGGCATGAGAGTTTACCCATTTACCTCGATCTTTTCTTAGCTCATTTATTATATATGTATATACATATATATCTTGTTAATGTAGTCAATATATATATCCCTATGTGTGTGTCTATGTATGTATGTACGTATGTATATATTGTGTGCATATGTATATATTGACAAAGGAAAGAGAAGTTGTATATCCAACACATCCAGTGTATGCATTCTAACAAACAAGAAGTAAATCCTGCATTAAACTTAGCAACGATTGCATAGATCGATTTACTGGTACACTACGAACCAAGTTGTAAAGGGAATGTCGAATAACCTTTGGCCTCCATTGGAAGGGAATGTCGAACAACCACGTTGTAAGGAGAAGTTGCAGTGAAGCTCAAGTCTAGTACCACTCCTAACAACACACAAGATCCTACAAAGAAAAGAAAAGCAAGAGATGGTTGTGGTTGTGGAGGATGAAGCATGAACACTACCAACATTGGCCTTCATATCAAACAAACTTTCTAGCCGTGAAATGAGAAGCTTCAGTAAAAATCTAACCTCTCCAACAATCAGATCCGAATTTCCTAATCAGAAAAGATTCACTAGCAAACTTGGACCATATTGAATTCCCCCAAATCCGATGTAGCCAAGAAGCAACATCTCTCCATCAACACCTTGCACTGTGAGATGCAACTTTTGAAAGGCAAGAGATCTCGCAAAGATGGGTTGACATAGAGTGAACCTTTCAAAGATAGATTTGCCTCCATTGGAATTTGGTGCATCGTGGCTCAAACTAACGAAACATAGAACAAGAAGCTTTGGATGCTGAACTACCTTAATGGAGAGAGCAATCGCGGGAGCCTAAAACACATCCTCTTGGCTTAGGAAGAGGTAGACAAGCATATTCGAGAGCGAAAGACGGTGGGGAGGCACTCTTATTGTATTCAACGCAAACAGAATGATGACTCACAGAGCAAACTCGTCTTTACCATTCATGTGAACGGGGGCCATATTCTCATTGCACGTTAATCTTGTGATTCCCTCCCTCACAATCATGGGGATATGTAGGAAAGAGTGGGCAGGAGGTAATTGCAAAGAGAATGACACCCAACAACTTTGGCATTCAGCTGCAACTGCTCCCCTTCCCAGAAGTATTTCATTTCATCTTTGATAGATGCTCCTCCATAAATAGCAAGCTATGTTGAGCTTCTCCCTCAATGCAAACTAAAAGAGTTTAGTTCCTCCACCTTTGCCACCAAATATGTGGTGGAATCCAAAATGGTGATGCTCAGTTTTGAATGTGAGAATTGGAGGAAGTTGAACCTTACCAAAGATCTTAATAGGATATTGGGGTTCAATTTTCTCCAATATCTCATGTTCAAATATTGAGCCAACGAGCCATATATTTTTGGTATGCTGTCGAGGAGAATGCATATGGACTTGTCGAATGTGAGGATTCGAGGGAATCAAATCCTGCGATATGCAGATGTCCACTGTAAAAAGGGTTTGATTTCCTCCAATATCTCACGTTCAACTTAACTTCCATTTCATTCTACAAAGGCAAGATGAAACAAGAGCATGAGGCATGCAAGATCAGAATTAATCTTTCGTATTCCACAAATTTATGTCTTGTTTGTATGCTTATTTGATATCAGCTTTTATTCTCATCACATGGCTTTCATTGATCTTAGCTCAGGATGAGTCCGACCAAATAAAGGTAGTTTCGAATAATTCACAAGAAGGGCCACAAGGTCATTTGTTTAATTTTGTCAGAGCCAGAGGAAGTCAAGTTTTCATTTCTACAACATGAAAGGTTACTTGCAACCATGATGGAGTACCTTAATTCAAGTTTCAGATCAGGCAATGAATCCAAAATCCCTCCCTCCATTTGTACTTGTGGAAAGAGGTTTTCAAACCAATGTCAAAAGATACATCTTGCTTGTCTCCTATCTAGTCCCTGAATATATGCATACAACTTTGGGAAACCAAAACTTGCATCCATACATCAACGCGAACCTTCTGCTGTACGAAAAAAAGAGAAAAAGCTTTATGTGGCGTGGAGACTATTCCTGTGAGCCTCCTTGGGGCAAACAAAAAGATGGATCCTTAATGCAAGTAACATGGGTATAAAGTGATTACTAAACCATCAAAGTCAAAAACTTGGTAGTATCAACACTATATTACATGAAGACAAGAAAGAAAATGGAAAGAGATTTTCAGCTTCTCAATTGTAGGATCTGACTAGAATTCAAATGGAGCAGTGCGAAGACTGAAAGAAGAAACTGATAGAATTTAATACACTTCAGACATAATCAAAATTTTCTTTTGTCAATAACTTCAGCTAGAATGAATCCACAGGCAGCAGATCTGAGTTCACAGACAGCACAAAACTCTGTCTTCTGCAACTCACCACAATGCTGCCCTCTCAAGCTCACGGGACGCCACCATGTATGTATGAATTGCACATGGGAATTTTAACCTTCAGCATCACACAGATGCATAAGGGTTAAAGAAATTTGATGGCAAAAAAGCTGCTAACCAGTATTCTACGAGCAGATATTGAAAGGAAACAAAAAAAAAACGGGGGGATAAATTCTCGTGTGTCATCCTGGTTCAAGTGACATGCCGTTCTTCTCCATTTGTTTCAAGTTTTCCAGATGTTTCAGAATAGGGATTTCTTATCAAGACCAAATCCTAAAAAGAGAATGATACGATCCTACGAAGATGGATGCGAATGTGGATTCGTATGGGTGGAAACACCAATCAACTACCTTGATAGAGATACAATTGTGGGTGGAAACTCAAATAACAACCTCAAGGGAGAGCCAAATGGCTAAAGAGTTCTTTGCACACTAATCTATTTGATCTTTCCTTCTCAGTGAAGGAGACCTCAAAGGGACCCAAGAGGTAGCATGGGCAGAGGATGCAGCTTCCACTGCCATGTGGCTAAACCCCATAGGTCCCATCAGAGAACAACCTTTCTGCACGCTCAAGAGAGGTTAGAAATACTGGATAATTGTAGAAAGGATGTATCTAATGTAGATGGTACCTGATATTGAGTATAAAGAGAAGGAAGCCCATTAATCCTAAGAATTAACACTCACAAAAACAATCATCAAACCACCCTAAAAATTACATACAAACCTTCTGATGCAATACGCATCTCCTCCAAAATCCGGGAAGAACCTGCAAATGATCAAATTTGCCTTCGGAAGCATCAAAATAAGGAGTCACAGACTTTGATTACTCACGTGGGGAGGCTCGGATAGGATTCCCAAAGCTCTCTAAAAATGTTAGCTTCTATTATGCGGGAAAAAGAAATCTCTACCCACAAAAAAAGGGAAAAAACCTAAGAGCATTCTGAGTTTGAAAGAGGAAAAAAAACACAAAAAATCCCCAACGGCTCGAATTAGGGAGGGAAACAGTAATCACAAGGCACAGATACGTGGCATAGAGTTCAGAGAGGGAACAGGAAGCCATTAGAAACAAAGAAATCTGCAATCAAGAGATGACGAATCCAAAGAGGGATCGATTCAAGACGAAAAGAGAAGGGAATGCAAAAAAACTTTTGAATATTTTTCGATTTAAGCGTGTCTTCACCCTCGCATAGAACGTCCCCTAGGGGTTAGTTTGGATCACGGGATAAATTTAGTGGTTTGGGAGACACATGTGTACTGTGATGGGATAAATCTGGGACATACTACATTTGGGAGGACATGGGTGTTTGGTAATGGGGATGGAGTTGGACGATAAGTTAGAAGTTATGTATTTGATTTGGGGAAAGTTGAAATGATGAAAAAGGACCATATTACCCTAATGTTTACCTTTAAATTTGTAAGATATATAGAAGTTAATAATTTTTTTCTAAAATAGAAAAATGATAGAGTCCATGAAGGTAAGATGCATGAATATATTAGGTGTCTTTTCTTGATGGATTAATTGAATAAGTTTCGCTTAGTTGGACATTTATGACATGAGAAGATGATGAAATTGAGTTTCATGTTGGTGACAATCATTAAATGCAGTATTGTTAACAACTTTGATTGCAGGTTGAATAAATTAAATTGGTAGATTAATGATAGTAAAATGTTATTGGTGTAAGAATTTGGTTTAACTTATAATGAAATGACTTGAAGGAATTATAATTTAATTCTTTGTTGTGAAGAAGAAGAATTAAAGAGTCGTAAGTAGGGATGTAACTTTCAATGACATGGTTAGGGGATTAGTTAGTTTCAAGATACAATTAGAGTGGGATAAGTAATTAGTAAAAGTATGTTATTTTAATGAAAGAATTTTTCCATTAGATATCTTTCTACTTTTATGATATCCCTCATTTTACGGCCAATATATATATATGCTTCAGAGATTAAAATCTTTACTTTTTGGAAAATGAACTTCCAAATCGAGATAGCTATAACCATAGGAAAATTTTTGAAACTCATGTCACATCAAACCTCATTCATTGAAGAAATTGGGATGAGTAAATATAATTGTAAACGGACAAAATAAATAAAATGTCAAACAATCTCATATATTTCAAATGGTATATGATATTACAATATAGTTGGCATGAATGTTACATAAACGAGTTCTCACCCATATTGTACTTATATATTTGAACGCTTATAAATGGTACATGGTAGATAACCTTTCATAAAGAATAATCATGGCATTATCGACATGCTTAATGTTGCAAAAGGTCAGGCCCAAGTATCCCTTCTTCTCCTAATTTCATAGAAGGGAATTAGTAGTATGTTGGAAAAATAACATTGTAGTAAGGACTTGTTCCTGAGCAGGGAAAGAGCCTCCACCAGGCCAAAGCTTGGGTGAGCCAAAATCCCACTCTTTGCTTGAGTCAAAGTCTCACTCTTGGTCATCTTGAGATTTGAAACATCAATCCGTAGGAAATCGCAATCCTCGTTTCATGTTGAAATCTGTAGAGAAACATCAATCTGCAGAAGAACATGTTAGCCATCCGAATTGGGGTCATTCCACAGAAAACTATCAATCTCCTTTAATGGAATTTATAAAATGTTCAACTGTATTTTCACAATAATTCACGACAAGAGCCACAAGGTCATTTGTTTAATTTTGTCAGAGCCAGAGGAAGTCAAGTCTTCATTTCTACAAGGTGAAAGCTTACTTGCAACCATGATCGAGTACCTTAATTCAAGTTTCAGATCAGGCAATGAATCCAAAATCCCTCCCTCCATTTGTAGTCATGGAAAGAGGTTTTCAAACCAATGTCAAAAGAAACTTCTTGCTTTTCTCCTATCTAGTCCCTGAATATATGCATACAACTCTGGGAAACCAAAACCTGCATCCATACATCAACACGAAACTTTCATTGCGGGGGAAAAAAAAAACTTTGTGGTGTGGAGACTATTCTTGTGACCCTCCTTGTGGCAAACAAAAAAATTGATCCTAGAGCAAGTAACATGGGTATAATGTGATTACTAAACAATCAGAGTAAAAAAATTGTTAGTATGAAGACAAGAAAGAAAATGGAGTGATTTTCAGCTTCTCGATTGTAGGATCTGACTAGAAGTCAAATAGAGCAGTGCGAAGACAACAAGAAGAAACTGAGGGAATTTAATACACTTCAGACATAATAAAAATTTTCTTTTGTCAATAATTCCAGGCAAAAAGAATCCACAGGCAGCAGATCTGAGTTCACGGATAGCAAAAAACTCGTCTTCTGCAGCTCACCACAATGCTGCCCTCTCAAGCTCAATTAGTAGCGTTGCTGTTGGAGAGTTCTTCAACTAGAGTTTTGTTAGAATGAGAATGAATGAAAAGAGTCCTTAACCCTTCTTTATATAGAGAGGGGATTACAAAGGCAATCATAATCCTAATCCTACTAGCTGAATTTAAAGATAAATTTAATCTCATCAATCCTAATCAAATCAAATCTCTACAAAAATAGAAAATGATAAAACAACTTTTACCTATTTAAGTAATCCTAAAGTACTCTTTCCTAAATTCTCTGACAGGTTCTATACAGAAGATCTTACGGCTGCTCTTGAGCAGCAAGATATGAGAATGGATCACCTAGTTAGTCTTCTCAACTGAGGCAAGAAATTTGATCCGACAACTGTAACGTCCACTGTCCTAGCTTTCTGCAAGTAAATCAAATTTCAACCATTTGCAAATATTTCAAGAACTGCTACTTCTGAACATCTTCACATTCCCAAGGAAGGTTAACTGTTTCATTCCACAAAATGATCGCAGATTAGTAATAGCTATAAAGACAAAAGAAAACAAGTAGACAAGTGATTCAGATCTCTTGGTGAACCATACTCTGAATATTAGAGAAAATAAAACATAAGAAACATGTTAGAGAAGTCAGAATTTACCTTCTTAATTTTCCTTAGGCTAAGAATGAGGCTTTTCCATATTCATCTACGAAGTTTATACTATTTGTTTAAAGAAAATAGTGAATGTGGTTGGTTGAATGGTGTGTCCTACAACTTTCTACGGAGATGCAGGCACAAACATGATGTAGAAGTGGTTACAATTTCTTCAATTGCAGGACTCCAGGTTGAACGAAAGCGACCAAACTTCTTCAGTTAGCTCAATGATTACATTATATTATTGCTAGTAGCTAGCACTAGTCAAATCCTCCTTGACCATCACCCTAATTGGTTAGAGATGATGTGCCTTAGTTGTCAAAACAGAAGGCATTTAGGCAAGCTGAAAATCCAAACAAAAATCACTATAGTTGGGCATGTTTGGTCCCAAGGATTGCCCTCCCAGTATAAAGCTTTTGCCATTGACCATGGGATCAGAGTTTAAATCCCATGAATGAAGTTAAAAATACCCTACTCTCTTCAAGAAGAAATTGGGTTGAAAAGATACGACTCCCCCTCTGAGACCTCCACTTATTGAAAAAGAGCATGAGAAGAAATTTTGAACGTTTTGCATATCGGTAGGGCTGTCTATTAAAAAAAGATAGATATAAGCTTATTGTACTACAATTGTCTGTTTTCCTTTTCATACAGATTAAAATCCAGTAAATTTATTGCTGTTTCCATATCAATCAAATCCACATCAGGTCTTCCCATCAGATGGATGGATCAATTCATCAGTGCTTTTGACTGACAGAGAAACTTGCTAGTAGAACTCTCAAGTAGGGAACTAATTAGGATCCTTTTTATGAGGCATTCTGCCAAATTAGCCACGAGGCCAGCTCAGTTCTGACCGAATTCAGTGGGTTTCACCATGAAAATATGAGAATTAAATTTAAGGGGAAAAAAGAAAATCAAACCATTTTAGGTGGGATCCTATCATCAAAAGACAATTGAAAATCTGTATTCCAGAATATAGAAAGACTTGTGAAGGGAAGTCCCACTGCTATTGCATTTGTGAAATGTTAAGAAGAAATGCAAGAGGTCATGCTAATGAATAAAAGAGCAATAATGGATCTTGTAGCAATGAAAAAGGTGACCTGAAAATAAGCATTGGTTGTTTCGAATAAAATGTGAAGATTGCAGAAAGTTACGTTGCAATTTACTCATCTGACATGCTAGGATCCATTCAAAACTAAACTTTTGCAATTGTCTTTCAAGGGGGCAATTAAAACATTTTATAATTGCCTCTTAAGTGGCCATTTAGTATGTACATTTCAGTATGTAAATGAAAAATCATGGCATATGAAGAAACTAGTACTAAGGGCTAGTTTACGGAGGGGGTTAACCCCTCTTTTTGAGGTTAATCCCCGTTTACCTTGGGGGATAACTCAACCCCTCTTTGGGTTGTTAACCTGTGTTATCCTAACATTGGTTTGAAGAGGGGTTGGCCCAACCCCCCACTTAACCTCTGATCTCTCTCTCTAATCCCCTGTTACATTACAGGATAGCCCCATTTCTAACCCCTATTCAATAAACACAAATAGGGGTTAACCCCTGTTTGCAAGTAAACAGAAACAAAGGTTAACCCCTGTTGCAATTTTGCTAACACGGGTTAGCTAACCCGTGCCGTAAACTAGTCCTAAGAGACTCATCTAATTTAGAAACTCATCTAAAGTTGTCGCCATATGCTTTATGATTCATTTTAGAAACGCATCTAATTTATCACGCAATGTTTTGTATTTATTGAAAACTTCAGAAAGTCACTCTCTTCGTGAAGAGTTGCCATCAAAAATAAAACCAAGCCTTTTCCCCATTTCAGGTTGTTATGTGGATTCTTTGCTCTACTCACATATATCATCAGTTGTACCTGGAATTAGCTCCAAATTAGATAAATTAGCTTAGGCAAATGTGGAACCTTTACAAAGAAACTGGCTAAGAGTCCTTGCTCAACTAGTTGAAATTATGCACAAATTAAGAGTTTAAGACCAAAAGAAGGCCTTCCCTATGTTAAAATTATAATCCTATACTTTGAAAAGAATATTGTAATCCTACTTTCCCCGTTGAATCATATCAATTTTAACATTGTCCCTCTTTAGCAACCCCTCCCTGATGTTCATTTAGTTTCCTATCATTTCTCACAGAGAATCTACTTAATTCCTAGACAATAAATACAAATAAGCAGTAACAAGCAAAACGTGGTCCTAAGTGTAATGAACATCATGGAATTTCCCAGATGGATCAAATCAAAGGCTGGCAGCATTGTTAGAGCAAAGTGCATCTTCTGCAAAGACAAGAAGACCACCACCAAGAACTGATTTATTTTCCATGAGCATCGAAGTATAGGACCAACTAACCAAATTTTACTCGATGACTGAAAATTTTTTCCAAATTTTTCAGAGTACAAAACTACCCAGTAAGGATTTCTTATCAAGACCAAATCCTACAAAGAGAATAACCTTTCTGCACGCTTAAGAGAGGTTAAAAATACTGGATAATTATAGAAAGGATGTATCTATTGTAAGTGGTACCTGATATTGAGAACAAACAGAAGAAAACCTGTTAATCCTCAGAATTAACCCTCACAAAAACAATCATCTAACCACCCTAAACATTACATACTAACCTTCTGATGCAATACGCATCTCCTGCAAAATCTGAGAAGAACCTGCAAGTGATCAAATTCACGTGTGGAGGTTCGCATAGGATTCCCAAAGCTCTCTAGAAATGTTAGCTTACATGCAAGAAAAAGAATCTCTACGTAATGGGCCTCCGATGCTTCCTTTGGCCATAAAGGATTTATGGAAGAAGGGAACATTGCATAGCCACGAGACCTCCATTGCTAGGAGGACGTGGTCAAGCCTCTTTTGTGATGGGAGGGCTCGACCCGACGAATCTTAAACACTTACAAGGGAGACAAAAGAAATTGGTAACCCAGTTTCACCGCAAATGATGTACGTCTAAGGGGAAGATGATACTCCCAACTATACACTAGAGCTTGTAAGATTACAGGATCTCTCTCCCTCGCAGCCCCCTTTCACCAGGGGGCCGCTCCTCACTATTTATAACATGGGAAGATTCCTAGCCTAATAATCTTTAATACATTTGTCAGACTACATGTCTGTTGTTAGGGTGTAGGTGGTCATTTCCATCCTATCGTGATCCTAGCCTTGGTTGCGCCGAATCTTCTAGCAGCTTGGATGGGTTTTAGCTTGGGTCCGACAAGTCGCATATGAGTCGGGTGGTGCTGAACCCACCTGTTTACCCTGCATTCAAGTAACCGGATCTCCTGTTATGTTATGTGCAGAGTTTTGGATTCGAGGGCGATTTTTGCTTCTCATCATATGCCCCCATTTTCTAGCTAGTGTAAGTTGCTGAGAGAGTAGTTAAAGCGTTCAAAACTCTGCAGTAGACAATGCCCCCAAATGTTCAGCCCGCTTAGTAAAAATCGGGAAGGACATTTGTCATGATGGAGGAGTTGTCGTTTGCTTGTAGACGAGTTTGGGTGGTTTCCCTCTGCCTCCTGCTGATTGTATTCGGTTAGGTGTAAGCAAATTTTCCCCCGACATATTGCCGGCGAAGGTGGAGGCATGGTTATGGGGGAATGCAGGCGCGTTGATTATGGATTCGGACGCTCTTGAGAGGCAGCATCTGATCCATTGAGATGCTAGACTTATGAGTCCGAGTTCCCGCAGGCCTTAAGGGGCGGTCATGTAAGGGTGTGCTGGCCTGGATCATGCTGGCCTTAAGAGGTGTCATTTTGTAAAATGTTGAGCCGGCCTTAAGAGGCGACACTCTGTTCATCGTAGGGCATATGAGCCTAGGTTCGTGCCGACCTTAAGAGGCGGCGCTCTGTTGAACATAAGGCATATGAGTCTGGGTTCGTGCCGGCCTTAAGAAGCGACGCGTTGTTGAACGTAGGGCCAATAAGCCGGAGTTCATGCCAGCCTTAAGAGGCAGCACATTGTTGAACGTAGGGCCAATAAGCCCGAGTTTGTGCCAACCTTAAGAGATGGCACTTTGCCGACTACTTTGTCGCGTAGCTCGTTGAGGAGGGCATTAATTTTTGTTGACGTGAGAGGTTGTGGCCTCAAATGTGGTGCCTTTTTAATAAGGTGACCAATGCTTGTGTAGCGTCAGCCTGTATGCCTAATGTGTTATAACGTGCAGAGTCCTTAACCGACGATTTTATTAATGTGGTCAAGCTGCTACGAAACTCGTGTCGTATCTTAGGGGATTTTGTTCCTTCGAAACCTGCAACCCGCAGGGGGGGAGGAGGAAGGACGTCATCACCCTTGGAAGACTGTGGGGAGGGGGCTATAAATAGGGGTCGGTGGTAGGTCTTAGTTCACGCCCCGCCACCCTCTTTACTGTATTTGAGGGAGTTAGTTTTGTGGAGGAATGTTTATCCCATTCGCCCTTTCGTCGTCGAACCTTTACGCATTCGGCAAAGTTGGCCGAAGGGTGTTTATGTGTGGCTCTTCAGATGGAGGGAAGCCCTTCTTGGTGCCCCTGTTCTTCGCATGGGTTGAGGTGAGGGCCTTGGTATACACTTGTTGCGGTGGTGATGGGTTGTGGTTTTGTCATTCATAGCGAAGGGTTGCTTTTTGAGCTGCCTTCCTTCTTTCTTTTTTGGTTACTCCGTTTTGTTTCTTGGCATAGGCTCTTGGGGATTTTCCTCGTCGAACCATTTTAGGCGTCGCGACAAGCTCTCCCGATATAGGACTCATCTTGTGTGGGGGAGAGGCCTGGATTGAGGTGAGAAGGAGTTCTCCTATGTTCAAAGAGTTCAACAGGAGGGAGGCCAGCAGTAGAGAGGAGGCGGAAA
The DNA here is from genome assembly GCA_037157565.1 of Thalassia testudinum. Classification (NCBI taxonomy): domain Eukaryota; kingdom Viridiplantae; phylum Streptophyta; class Magnoliopsida; order Alismatales; family Hydrocharitaceae; genus Thalassia; species Thalassia testudinum. The sequence continues at coordinate 84,355,017 of JAZHRO010000012.1, read as the reverse complement.
GGGCTTCCTCAAAGCATCTGCAAGGGGAGCTTGGCGAGATGTTTGTTGAGAGGGAGTCAGCTGTGTCCACCCTTTCAAACCCAGGTGGGGATGAGGCGAAGGATGTCTTGTTGGGGATGCTGCCCTCATTGGGCCTGCGTGGAGAACCCGTCGAATGTCGGGCTGCGGACATGCCACTAGGAGCTTGGGTGGAGGTTACTCCTTTGCAGAGGCTCATCGCTTCTACCACCTTACCCGGCTCCCTTGGTGACTCCACAATGGTGGAGCAGGAGTTGCTGTTAGCAGTAGCTCCTCTTGTAGGAGTGTATTTGCCCGACCAAATGTGGGGCAGAGCTCAATAGGGGCACTGGCAGGAGCTAGTGCTTTTAGTCAGATGGCGGTCGTAGTGCTTGCCTAAGTAGTTGAGCTCAACTGGGTATTCCCCGTTGAATGGCCTATTGGAGGCCTTATGGCATTAATTAGGTGGGGTACCTCACTGATAGATTGGAGGATACTCCGCACCTTCGAGCTGCTCCGTCAACCTCAGGAGACCATTGTGGCTCATCAAGACTTGTCGATCCGCTAGCGGGCTCCTCGTTCAGCCATTCTTCCTCTGCAAAGGGAGGTGCATGTCCTGGAAGTGGGACAATCCTCTGTAGAGGAGTAGGGGGTTGGAGGGCCCGTCTCGTCGACGCACGAGGTTTTGCTGAGGAGTTGGGCAAGGGGCGCTAGACAGGAAGAGACTAATCTTCGTCGAGGAGTTGTCTAAGGCGGGTTAGCCAGAGACTACAAGGGCTGCCAGTCTTGACATTGCACTATTACCCGTGTTGCTTAGGGCGAGTAGACTCGAAGACTTAGGGCGAAGCTGCTAAGTCCTGATGAACGGTGTTGCCGTTATCTTTGTACTAGGTTGTCTCTCTTCAGCTGTAATTTAGTTGGAGACAATGATCTCGGAGAATGTAACAGTTGATATTTCTTATAAAAGGAAGAAACTTCTTATTCCTTCTTTTCCCCTCTCTTTCTCTCTTTTTTTGTGCTGTTGTGACAAACTGCTCGTATGCCATGTGCGAGAGGCAAGATTACTGCCTAGGATCTGCTACTCGTAAGGGTTATGTGGCTCGCTTTTACGAGTTTTGGCTCGATCCTTGTTGTAGGGCATCCTGATTCGTTGCTCAAATGCCTTGGCATAGAGGCTTGTTTTGTCACTTTATCCCGGCTGCTTTCTGGTGGGTCCTAAGGGAGTGGTTGTAGGGAAGGTTAGCCACCATAGTGGCTAGGTAGTTATGTCATTCGCCTGGCTAAAGGTAGGCGTGCCACCTGTGGGAGCGTTCTTGCATACCCCATGCATTGGTTATTTGCTTGGTACCTTGTTCGCCTGTCCCCGCCTGACACATGGCATGGCTATGTCGACTAGAAGGGGTACCACTCCTTGGCCGCAACTTGCTTTTCGAGAGGGGTGGCCACTATCCACATGATCCCTCTTGGAGACAAGGTTGACGAGAGAATGTCAAAAGTGTTGCTAATTCCCCAGGTGGAAAGTGGTGTTGGGCTTATCACTCTTTAATACCTTTTGCGCACGCAGTCTGAGACTGGTGTTTTAGCTGGGATTCCCAAAGTCGGTTGTTGCTGTTGGGTTATGGTTTTCAGGGAGTGGGGAGGGCATTCAGACTTGTCGATGCTGCCCAGGCCCTTTCTTTTGTCCTTGAGGACTAAAGGACCATGGTTGTTTGGACTTCGTCGAAGTCCGCTCGTCTTCTCTGTTGGAGACTTAAGGCCTTCAAAGCTCTTCGTGTGAGAGTTCATTTGCTTGTATTTCGTAGGAAATTTGTTGGTTGGAGGAGGCTGATTTTGGTAGTACTCTCTGCGGGTCCCTTATGGAGGTTAGGCAGAAGTGCCCGTTGCAGGAGCATTTCAGTGCTTAAGCTTGGTAAGGGAGCTTCGAGGTAGGCTTCATTAGTAAAGCCTGCGCGTGTGCCTCATTCGAGTTCATCACCTCCTCCGAGCATTACACCTGACGTGGGGGTTTAGTAGAACCGATTTGGGGAAGCTCCCTTACTTTCAGCCTTGGCCTCTTGTGGCAGCTTGGCTGAGTTACATCTGCCTAAATAGGCGAGACCTTCGCCTGGATGAGCCGAATAGCGTCGTCAGGATAGCGTTGAGTCCCACAGTCTATTGTTGTTGGTTCGATTATTTCGAACGCGGCAGTTCTGTTACCAGGTCCGTCCTTGTCATGTGTAGGTGCAGGGTGTAATGCCACTGCACCTCAGCCTGTTGGCCATTCCCTTGGCATCCTTTTAGGGAACCGACAAAGCATGGGAGGACCTTTGATAGGGCTGACCTTAGGAGGTGAGCGAAAGTCGACCTTAGGAGGTGGCAACGAATGAGGGCCAACCTTAGGAGGTGGCAACGAGCGAGAGCCTACCTTAGGAGGTGGCGAGGGCCGACCTTAGGAGGTGGTGACGAGCGAGAGCCTCCCTTAGGAGGTGGCAATGAATGGGGGTCGACCTTGGGAGGTGGCGAGAGTTTAATGCGTACACTCAGAGTCTTATTACCGAAGCTTCGAGTACATGTTGTCGTTTCGTGAGGCAGAACTTGAGGCGTAAGGGTCAAAGCTCTTGTCGTTGCTTGTCAAGCGACATTGCATTGCTTGGAACGTGGGGTACTAGAGCCCTAGTTTCTACCAGCCTCGAGAGGTGGCATGACATCGTTAGGAGTAGGACCCAAATTTTTGCCATATTTTCTGATTGCCAGGTGCCACTAAGGATGCAATAATTAGAACTCTGCCACTAGCCTATACCCAGCTTTTCTGTCTAAGCGGGGGAGCTGCGAGCAGCCAAGGCGCCTTCATCATATGCTTTTGCCGTTTCCAAGAGGAGTGAGGCGTGTTTGCCTACATTCATAGCCAGCCTTAAGAGGCAACATCAACATGTACAGAATTTTAGGGTGTGCGGGCCCGAGTTCCTACCGACCCCAGGATGCGACGTTACATTTGTCGAAATGTGGGGCCTAAATACCCTTGCTTCTTTTGGCCTTTCGGTGTCTCTTGCCAGAATTCATTCCAGCCTTCAGAGGTGGCTTGCTGGACCTCAGGGAATGCGAGGTGCATCCACTCAGATCCCTATCGTCCTTAAGAGGTGGCTTACCAACCTTGAGAGGCAGCCAAGTAAGGGAACGTCAGGTGCATCCACCCAAGTTCCTGCTAGCCTTAAGAGGTGGCCCACCGACCTTAAGAGGCAGCAATGTAAGGGAACGTCAGGCACGTCTGCCCAAGTTCTTACCAACCTTAAGAGGTGGCATGTTGGCCTTAAGACGCGGTAATGTATGGGACCATCAACTGCGTCCACTTGATCCTGCCGACCTTAAGAGGTGGCCCTCCGGACTTAAGAGGTGGCAATGTATGCGAATGGCAAGCGCGTCCGCCCGAGTTCCTTTCGATTTTAAGAGGCCGCTCACTGACCTTAAAAGGAGGCTATGTAAGGGAACGCCAGGCGTGTCTGCTCAAGTTCCTTTCAACCTTAAGAGGTCGCATGCCGACCTTAAGAGGCAACCATCCAGGTAATGGTGTGACGTGAGTGCCACCCCCCGCAAGCGATGGCCATTTGCTGTGGGGAGTAAGTCTTGATCTATGACAAGGCTGATTATTGATCATCGTTAGGATGAGGCTAAGACCTCTGATGCCATTGCTGGCATTGATAGGTCGTCCTTTCCGTGGTGGGGGATATGCTTGTGGGGGGCATTTGGCGCCCGTTAACCTTGAAAGGCGGGCCTGTTGCTATAGAAACGTGGGATTTGGAGGGTATCTGGACTCCCTCCTACCTCGACGAGCTAAGTTGCATCATGAGGAAAAAGAAGCATAGCCATGACCAAAGGGCCTGGTTGTGATTTTGAGGTCGCAGGCGGGTCAGCTGGGTTTCCCTCTTGTCGGATTGCTTGGACTTGGCTTCCTTTTTTCCCTTTGTCTGGGCTTCCTAGGTCGCTTTGGTTCGACCCTTGGATTTCGTGCCAAGTCGCCCTGCTCCCGTGCGTTATTTTTACCTTTTGAGGAGGGCAGGAATGCACCAAAAGGATTCAGCGATAAGCACGTATTGGTGGTTAGCCGACGAGGCTATCCAGTACTACCGTCAACCTGGCCACTGTAAGTGTGACCACTCGGTTGAGGTGTCCATCCTCCTCATGGTCGGATAAAGGAGGGCGAACCTCTCCCTTTGGCCATTCCCTATGATTACTACAGGTCCATGACCGGAACGATCGGTGGAGAGAGAGGTGTTATCTCTGGGCCATAGCCGACTTGCCAACGGGTGCATTATCGAAAGCGGGTCTGTGCATTCTCCTTAAGGGGCAAACAGTCGGAACTCTGCTTTCTTGACATTGTCCGTTCAATCCCCTGTTAAGGGGAGGAGGAGGCATTATGAATGCACCAACCTGGAAGAAGCAGCTTGTCAACTCCAAAAGCTAGCTCGGCCCTTGTGTAGAGAGGTAAGTGTCGCGGGGTAGTGTAGATGTTGCCGCATGGAGTTCACTACGCAGGTTGTTGACTTGTTGGCCTTCAATGGGCCCTCGACGTTGGTCCCCGTCTCGCCTAATGAGGCAATCCATGCTTCCGCACCGAGTCCGATTGTGTAGGTCCAAGCATCCCTTGTCGGTGTGTCCGTGAGCCCTGTGGTACTTACAACATATCCGCCTGGTTTATAGCAAGGGGAGTGCCTTCCTCAAAGGGTTTGGGTCGAAGCTACCCCACTGGGAGGAGTGTTACAGAAGTAAGTCTAGGCACTCCGCCAGATTAAGCTAGGAGGCAACTAGCCGGGACACTGCTTGTTCGGCTATGCATTCCTCGCCCTACTGAAGATTGGGGGAAGGTGCTCAGGAGAGTCGCCCTCGAAGAATCGAGTTGCCGGCTTGGGGCGGTTTCGAACTCGCAGATCTCCCTAACCCTTATGCTGACATGTTCAGGCGATAGGGGGTGAGGACTTTGGGTGACGTGAGTGCTGCTACTAGAACTTGATGGCGATGTTCCGTCGGGAGGGGAGCCAGGGTGACACCACTGGCCTGGTTGGGTAGGGTGTCAACTAGGGGCTCTGGCCGACCCTAGGTTTGCCATACCTTCTTTGCTGTGGATCCGCTTGGAGGGGCGAGCCAAGTTCCGACACCAGGTTTGGGACTCAACTTGGTCGCGCGGATCCCGGCAGTCCTTTAGCCATGTAGCTTCGGGTCCCGAGGCACTCCTGGTGGGATCCAGAGTGAGCTTCCTTTTTAATGGAGCTCGGGGGGCAATAGGTCCTTGCTTGTGGACCAGCTCCCCTCAAGCGCATCTGCCTGGTTCATGGCCAGGGGAGCACACTTCCCAAGGAGCTCCTTCCTTCTCTAGCAGGTGCTATACTAGCGACCTTCAGTGGGCCGGTTGCCATTTTGGGGAAGGTAAGCCTTCGCTCGTGGAAGCGGCTGCTTTCGTGGTCAAGCACTAGGGCACGCCTATCAGGGACCCTCTTGCCTTCTTTGGGGCTGGCGTTGCTGTCATGTCCCTTAGTTGGTCGACCGTGGGAATGAGAGGAGTTGCCTCACTCTGCGATCCTTACGGCTTTACTCAGAGCTATGCTAGATGCTCCGACGCGTGATCGCTGACGTCGCGCCTGGGCCATCGAGTCAAATGGCCCGACTTGTAGTGTTGGGCAACCATTGCCTCATGGGGCTGCCGCCCTTGAAGTACTGGGCCTTGAGCAGATCTGAGTAAGATCGGAAAGACTCAGTCTTCCGCCGTCCAGCTTCTAACGACCTCTCAGGGTCATCTCTAGCCCTTCGCCGCTCAGCAAAATGCTCCTAGGACTTGCCCACCCAACCCTGGGGAGCCGGCAACTTGGCCAGACTGCTGGTCAATGGACCATTGGTGGGTCATACCGGGTGGGCGCAATCGAAAGTGCCTGACGAGGTCTTCTATTGGGGCGGCTGTGTGCCGACATCACCTGGGGGTGGCTTCCTAGGTCACGGCTAAGGTCTGTCATCCCTCCGTGTCAGCCTCAACTGGCTCCTTGAACACCCCTATTGAGAGGCTGCCACCACCTTCCTTACGAGTGGGCGTACGGTACGCACGAGGGCGTGTACCCAAGGCCACTAGTTTCAGCTTCATATCCCTCCTCCCTGGCCCTACCCTAAGGAGGGGGGTTCGCTTTGGGGCCTCGAGCAATCAGTCGGAGCGTACCCGCTTCCCGTTATTGGGATTAACGTGTCAAGGGTGTTGTAGGGACATGAAGATACCAAACCTTGGCTGGGTCTCCCTGTGAGGGAGGGGTTGCGAATGGTTAGGACCATCGCGAGGACACTTGATCGGGAGGATCAAGGTAAGGCGCTGGGGGAGCGTGGTCTCCTGGCGATTGGATGCTCGGGAGAGCATGGCACTTTTGTTGACATTTCCCACAAACAACGCCATTTGATGAGCCTCGGAGGCTTCCTTCGGCCATTAAAGAATTTATAGAAGGGAATGTCGCATAGCCACGAGACCTCCATTGCTAGGAGGGCGTGGTCAAGCCTCCTTCGTGATGGGAGGGCTCAACCCGACAAATCTCAAACACTAGCAAGGGAGACAAAAGAAATTGGTGACCCAATTCCACCGTAAGGGGTGTACGTCTGAAGGGAGGATAATGCTTAGACTAAAGCTTGTAAGATTACATGATCTCTCTCCCTCGCGGTCCCCTTTCACAGGGGGGCCACTCCTCACTATTTATAACATGGGAAGATTCCTAGCCTGATAATCTCTGATACATTTGTCAGACTACATGGCTATTGTCAGGTTATAGGTGGTCATTTCTGTCCTGTCGTGATCCTTGCTTTGGCTGTGCTGAATCTTCTAGCAGCTTGGATGGGTTTTGGCCTGAGTCCACCAAGTCGTAGGTGAGTCAAGTGGTACCAGACCCACTTGTTTACCTTGCATTCGGGTAGCTGAATCTCCTGTTATCTTATGCACGGAATTTTGAATCCGAGAGCAGTTTTTGCCCCTTATCATTACCCAGAAAAAAAAGGGTAAAACCTAATAGCATTCTCAGTTTTAAAGGGGAAAAAAAGAACCCTAGCAACTAAAATCAAGTAGGGAAACAGTAATCACAAGGCATAGAAGAGTTCCGAAGATCCCTTTCGAAAGAGATGAGGAAGCCATCGGAAACAAAGAAATCTGCAATAAAGACATGGAAGAATCCAAAGAGGGATTGGATTAAAGACGGCAAGGGCAAAAAAATTTGGGTAGTGGGGGACGTACGGCCGATCACACGGCCCTTCCTACGCAGACTTGCTCCTCCGTTGGATTTCGACAAGCGAACAAATGAGGGGGGTGAAGCTTGTTCTGGGAGTGGTCCCCCTAATTTGGTGGGGGGGGTGGGGGGGCATAGCTTTGGGTGTGGAAAGGGAGGTATCTTTTCCATTATTCAAAAAATTTAGACCATTTCTCAATTTATGCATGTCCTTGCACAACGGTCATGTTAATCTTCTTTGTATCATTCCAATTTTATCATATGTCCCCTAAAGGATAGCTGGTAAGCCAAGCTGAAATTTATCAAGGTTTTGACTAATTTCAAAACTTACAATGTGGCACTAAACTTTACCTTGATTTTGAGCGATCAATTCCATCTCCTCTACTAAACATTGACTTAGACCCAATTCTCGTGAAGATTTTGCTAAACGAATCGATTAATGATGTAGGTCTTTTAGAAAGACAAAAAGTAAAGAAATGCATTGTGCAATGCATTTTGCAATACACGGATTTGAGTGGTAGTTTCAACTGGTGTATTTTGATTTTCCATCGGTGGAAATCACTTTTCATTGATGAAAAATCACTTTCCAAGCCATAGGTATAAAAATTATGTTTGAAGTGAAAAATCATCTTCCATCGGTAAAAAGACAAAACACATCAGTGTATTTTTATTTTCAACTAGTGTGTTTTGATTTTCAACCGGTTGAAAACCATTTCCAACTGGTGTGTTTTAGTTTTCTTGATTTTCAACTAGTTAATTTTTATTTTCAACCAGTTGATTCTGAATGTTTCATAAAACAAAGTATTACAGACAAAAAGTGATGCTTTCTTGCAGGTTGGAATCTATTATTCCCAAGACTGAGATAGACCGATACATGCTATTTTTAATCAAGATTAAGTACGCATACAAATTGGGCAAACATATGTTTATGTCATCTTCTCTATCAATGCATCAAGTAGACGTCATACAAAAGGGTTCAAGAAAGCCGCAACTCCATCATTGGAAAAACAGCTAGATAGATGCACAACAAAGTAATTCACATTGCCTTTCTTTTTTGTTTGAAAGAGCAGCTGCAAAGTCAGCATTCTCTACGATGTGAATATTTCTCCAAAAAGAAACACTTGAAAAAGAAGAGCAACTTACCTTGTCCCGATCTTGAGATCTTTATGTCTTATCAGCAACAAAGGGCAAGAAACAGCAGTGCCCTCCTCCCCTAAGGTTCCAACATCCTTGTTCATGTAAAACTGCATCAGACGTCTATTATGCTTTTCCAAGCAAAGAATATGCACTTTTCTTGGAGGACTTATCTCATCACAAAAGGCCCACAAGTCTTTGCATGAGAAGGAATATACTTGATGTTTTCAAGAGGTTGCAATCACGGAATGTGGACCGCCGATTGGCCTGGAAAGTGCCAAAAGAAGTGATATAACATGACGCCAATTAAACAGAAACATGATGTGTTTTTAAAAAATAATTTTCATCCAAAGAAAAAAAAAACAGCAATTTACTCACCCTCAACTTCTGAAGAGACTCAGTAGCTTTATGTCCCATAATTTCAAATTCAGCAAGCTGTCCCTCAAGTGAGATGCAACTGATGGTAATACCACCATCATTTGTCTGGAATGATTAAAAGAATAAATACACTTGCATCAAATTGCTAACCTCTCGAGGAGTTAGAAGCTCCAATCAAACAGAACCAAAAATGTAACAATAGAAATACAAGTAACAACAATCTTTCAAGCTATGCAGCTTGCCATCGGCATTAGAGGGACTTGATAGCATGAAACATTCAAGATCGATCATTGAAGTACATGCTGAAACACGGAAGCATTCGCTAGTTCACCATTGAAGTACCATAAAATATTGCACTCCCAATATAATCATGATCGATCATTCACATGTGCAGGGGTGGAGCCAAGCGGGATTTGTTACTTTCTTGAGAATTATGCATCGAAACCTTTCCCTGACGCGAATTCCTCGCTCCGCCCCCGCACATGTTCAACATCAGTAAACAAAAAAAAAAAAACAACCTAACCATAAGGCCTGCGAACAATTCCCCAGAATTAAACTGTGGAACATCGAAAGAGCTAAGGGAAGGGGGGGGGGGGGTGGTACTCACTTCCCGTGCAATCCGAGGGGGAGGAAGAAACCCCACCGCGTGGCAGAGGTGCGTCCTCAGCCGCCTCGTCCCGTCGGCGGAAGCCCGAGGAGTCCGGGTTCGCCCGGAGCTCCATCCTCCTGCACGGCTTCGAAGATCCCTTCCGAAAGGGAAGAGGAAGGCATCAGGAACAAAGAAATCTGCGATTAAGCCATGGAAGAATCCGAGGAGGGATCGATCGAAGACGAAAAGGGCAAAACAAAAAAAAAGATTTGGACCATTTCTCGATTTATGCGTGTCATCCTTGCGCAGGGGCCATGCTAATCTTCTCTGTATCGTTCCAATTTTATCGGATGTCTCCGAAGAGACGGCAAGATTATGAAGCAAATATTAATAGACAATCAAATTTGTTTGGAAGGCTTTTGATGTGGCACTAAAACGTTACCTTTATCTTTGCCCATCAACTTATCTCCACTATTAAATATCCATTAAATTATAATTTGAATCTTTTCGTACGAAGATTTTGGTAAATTAATCCATTAACATGGTAGGTGCATCAGAGATGGCGAGAATTGAGTGGTTAAATCTTGTAAACTTTACGTCGATCTCATGATATTAGGTTACAAATCAAGAACTGAACTATAGATATTGAAGTTTAATTTATTTAATTAAAGATAGAATGAATAACAAGTAGGGATGTTAAGTTTGATTTATTTGACTTAAATTCTTCTACCTCGTCAATTTGAGTGAATGAAAATTAACCTATTCAGAATTTACATAATGTGGGTTTCGATTTTCAAACCAAACGTAAGTGGACATCATTATCGATGTTGGCATAAGAATTTACCCATATACCTTGAACTTTTCTTAACTCATTTATTATATATGTATATACATATATATCTTGTTAATTTAGTCAATATATATATCCCTATGTGTGTGTCTATGAATGTATATATATTGTGTACATATATATTATTTTATTTAAATCCTCTATATGGTATTCTGATCTTTATTGTGCCCATATTATAATAGAAAATTTGAAATATCTTATTTGTTTGATTTAAATTTAGTTATTTATTTTCAAACATCATTGAATGTGGTAGCCTTTATATACGAAATAACATCCGAACCCTTTCCCAAAAAAGAAAGATTAGTTTGCAAGAAAAAACCTATGTCTTCTAAGAAATAACTAGACAACAAAGTCAATATTTATTAAGGCTGTAATAATTTTGTCAACAAACAATATGGGGGACTAAGGCTCCCTTTCAAGGGGGAGTTAGGGAGTGGATATCCTTCTTTGGGAGTTTTGTTGAATTTTTTTACAACTTTTTTCTAACAAATCACAATAATCTTTGCTTGCACCATTAATATTAAATAAATAATTACTAATATTTTCTACTCATGCTTTTAATAATAAACAAATATCTACTACATCATTCGCTTCTACTTTTAATATGGAACAAATATACACTGACATCAGATTAATATGCCAATCATTTTATCTCTCACTTATCCCATCACTTGTTTCAACACCCAAACAAATACATCTTTCCACGTATTCCACAATAATCTATCCCCACCATATTTTATCCGGTGCTTTAATAGGACCTAAAAGAACCACCAAAAATATTTTACTTTGACCCCTAAATTCTGAACAAGTGATGATTGGTAGTCTCCCTCCACTATGCAATTTATAAATTGCATTATGTGATGCAAAGTGTCTCCAATAAGTCTTCGTGGCTTCGATTTGTATCCTCTACATAATAAATGAAGCTTCATATCAATATTTCAAGTTAGCCAATGAGATCATAGAACTCTCGTCCTCTTCTTGTATGCTTTCCAATGTAGCAATCATGTCTCTTATGTGTCAAGTAATGAATCATGAATAGGGATGATTGCTGCAGCTATTACTATTACTAGATGGTTCTATTAAAAAGCAACCTACATAATTTTGTTGCTTCTTTTCTTTTTAATCTTTAAGCCAATGCTCAAATCTACTAATAAGGAGAGAAACAACATATATCATAGAGTCATCCCATAGGATTGGAGAGGGAGTACAACAAAGAAAGGAGAAGGGATAATAAAAATAAGAAGCTTTGCCTATGATCGAAGAATAATGACCTGCTCGTTGTCGAGAACAAAAGGGTCCATGTGAATGTGCTTAGCTAAACAAGACATCGTTCAATGCAACCGCAAATAGGAAAAGTGGGACAAAGGAAAGAGAAGTTGTATATCCAACACATCCAGTGTACGCATTCTAGCGAACAAGAAGTAAATCCTGCATTAAACTTAGCAACGATTGCATAGATCAATTTACTGGTACACTACGAACCAAGTTGTAAAGGGAATGTTGAACAACCTTTGGCCTCCATTGGAAGGGAATGTCGAACAACCAAATTGTAAAGAGAAGTTGCAATGAAGCTCAAGTCTAGTACCGCTCCTAGCAACACACAAGATCCTACGAAGAAAAGAAAAGCAAGAGATGGTTGTGTCCGTGGAGGATGAAGCATGAACACAGCCAACATTAGCCTTCATATCAAACAAACTTTCTAGCCTTGAAATGAGAAGCTTTAGTAAAAATATAACCTCTCCAACAATCAGATACGAATTTCCTGATCAGAAAAGATTCACAAGCAAACTTGGACCATATCGAACTCCCCCAAATCCGATGTAGCCAAGTAGCAACATCTCTCCATCAACACCTTGCACTGTGAGATGCATCTTTTGCAAGGCAAGAGATCTCGCAAAGATGGGTTGACATAGGGTGAACCTTTCCAAGATAGATTTGCCTCCATTGGAAGTTTGGTGCATCGTGGCTCAAACTAACGAAACATAGAACAAGAAGCTCTGGATGTTGAACTGCCTTAATGGAGAGAGCAATCGCAGGATCCAGAAGACCGATGGATGGAGGGAGCTTGAAGCACATCCTCTTGGCTTAGAAAGGGGTAGACAAGCATATTCGAGAGCGAAAGATGGTGGGGGAGTCAAGAGGAGGCAGGGATTTGCCGACCATGAGATAAAAAGGGTGGCCCTCTTAAAGCATCGAGATCGGACTCAGAGCAGCAGGAGGAATCGACCAGCCAAGGGAGAGTCACCCCACAACAGCCGCCCACAAGTTGCCACTGATGGGAAGGGCGACTAACCTTCCACACATGACAACAGTGGCTATGAACGAGAAGCATAGGTGAACTCTTCTTTCTCGAGAAAACCTTGAGATTGTGTTAAGACCCGTGCAATCAAAGTTCTTTAAGATGTCTGGGACTTGGGCCAGACGTCTGGATACCTTCCCAGACGTTTGGAAATCAATTTTTACATGCGTACGACTGCGAGTCTGCACGCGTGTCGCACGCAGACTGAGCCCCAGCAGCCTTCTTCTCTTTCTTCTTCCCTCGCCGACTTGCAGAGCTGCCCCCCCGTGCCTACATATTTTCCCTCTCCTCTCCCTCACGCCACCCCACACCATCCATCTCCTTCCCCCAGCGCGAGAGCGAGAGAAGCAGTTGCTACCGAGTGCAGCGGCGGAGAGGAGAGGGGCAGCGAGAGAAGGGAAGAGAGGAGAGCGCTCTAGCCGTGAGGGAGCTCGCCGGAGCAGCTCGAGGCCGGTCGGGCGTGTGCGAGGCGGAGGGGTGTGCCGGGGAGGTTTCCCTCGACGCTGCTACAGCTAGAGCAGTGGACGAGTGGCTGCACGGCGTGGTCGCGCGCAGCAGGAAGAAGACGAAGGAGGTTCTGATTCTGGGATTTTTCCCAGAATCAGACGTCTGGACCTACATACAGACGACGCGAAAGACGTCTGGAGGAAGCTCCAGATGACTGAGAGGTACGTACTGCGCCCTTTACTCCCCTTTGCGGATACGGCCTGCTATTCGGGGGTATGTCAAACCCCTGAAGTTGCCTACGTTCTCGAGGGTGGTGGAGGTAGCCATGACGTATGAAGAGACCAACCCGTCCGCACGCGACACTGATAGTGGGCGGAAGAGGCCCTATCAGCCAGACTTCTCACAGGGCCGACGAGAGAGGAGGCACGTGGTGCCCGCAGGAGATCCATCACGTTTTGCGGGGCCGTCAGTGACCTTTGGGGGCCCCCGATAGGGGCCAGCTGCCAACACCGAACCCCCGCCTAGCCGTCAGTAGGGACCCACTGAGGGCAGGAGTCGAGTCCCCCTTTGCTACCAGTGTGGCCAGCCGGGACACATCAGGAGGGACTACCCGTCTAGGGCTGGGGTCAACAGATGCTCCCGGCGCCGAGCACTGGAGGGCGAGAAGGAGGCCGCGTTTCCAGGCGCGAGGGGGAGGACAGCAGTCGGGGGTTGGGTACCGGCCAGCGGCTACCCGTCCGACGCAGAGTGTGGCTGCTTCATCCGCACCTAGGGCTGACGGGCGTATCAACGCCCTAACACACAGGGATGCTAGAGCTTCAGGATTAGTGGTGGCAGGTATGGTTACAGTTTCCGGCAGACTAGTTTACACACTTTTCGATTCTAGTGCCACGCACTCGTTTGTCGCTACCAGTTTTGCTGTTATTTTGGGGTAGGACTGTGTGTTGTTAGAGGATCCGTTTGTGATCAGAGGTTTGGGTGGTCAGCTGTTTGTAGCTAAGGAGGTTTACACAGGTTGTGAGGTCAATGTTGGGGGACACGGCCTTCCCACTAACCTGATTGTGATACAGATGGGGGACTTTGGCGTGATTCTGAGGATGGACTGGCTGTCCGCTTACCACGCCTTAGTGGACTGTTTTGAGAGGAAGATCGTCTTCTCCATACCGGAGTTGCCTTCTTTTGAGTTTCACGGGCAGCTAGTGGATGGAGGCTTCAGGTGCATTTCTGCACTTCGGGCAGTGAGACTTTTAGGCCAGGGGTATGAGGGCTTCCTAGCTTGTGTGGTGGCGTAGCCCAGCCCTATGGCAGACCTTCAGAGTATCCCGGTGGTCAGAGAGTACCCTGACGTGTTCCCAGATGAGTTTCCTGGACTACCGCCCGAGCGTGAGATCGAGTTTGAGATCTCACTGGTATCGGAGACCAGCCCCGTTTCTACAGTGCCTTAGAGGATGGCACCACTTGAGTTGCAAGAGCTCAAGTCCCAGTTGCAGGACCTTCTGGAGAAAGGCATTGTGAGACCCAGTGCGTCTCCGTGGGGAGCCTCGGTACTGTTCGTGAAGAAGGATGGTACCCTACGCCTTTGTGTGGACTACAGACATCTGAATAGGGTTACCATCAAGAACAAGTATCCGCTGCCAAGGATTGACGACTTGTTTGACCAGTTACGAGGTGCCACGGTATTTTCCAAGATAGACCTGAGGTCTGGGTACCACCAGTTGAGGATCAGGGAGGCAGACGTCTCCAAGACAGCTTTCCGCACCCGGTACGGATACTACGAGTTTTTGGTCATGCCGTTTGGGCTGACCAACACCCCCGCTGCCTTCATTGATTTGATGAACCGGGTGTTCATACCGTACTTGGACCAGTTCGTGGTGGTATTTATTGATGATGTGCTCATCTACTCTCGAGATCAGGCGCAGCACGGACAGCACTTGCGGATGGTTTTGGACACACTGAGACAACGTAGGCTGCACGCCAAATACAGCAAGTGTGAGTTCTTGTTGAGGGAGGTGACCTTCTTGGGCCATGTGATCTTCGGGGATGGCTTGGCTGTGGACCCAGCCAAGGTTGAGGCAGTGCTTAGGTGGGAGAGACCGCATACAGTTACAGAGATCCGCAATTTCTTGGGACTAGCAGGCTACTACAGGCAGTTTATCAGGGGCTTCTCGCAGATTGCACGTCCTATGACACAGCTGACCCGGAAGGACATGCCCTTTTCTTGGACAGACGCTTGTGAGGCGTGTTTTCAGGAGCTGAAGGAGAGGCTGACTTCGACTCCCGTGCTCACCATCCCAGACAGTAGTGGCAAGTTCGTTGTGTACACGGACGTCTCTTTGTAGGGGTTAGCGAGTGTGCTCATGCAGAGGGGTCACGTTATCGCTTACGCTTCGTAGCAACTGAAGCCCCATGAGCATAGCTATCCTACCCACGACCTGGAGCTGGTAGCTGCCGTCTTCGCGCTAAAGACTTGGAGGCATTACTTATACGGTGAGACCTTTGTGATATTCACAGATCATAAAAGCCTCAGATACTTGTTTGATCAGAAGGAGCTCAACATGAGACAGAGACGTTGGTTAGAGCTCCTGAAGGATTATGACTGCAGCATTTCCTACCACCCTAGGAAGGCTAACGTGGTGGCTGACGCCTTGAGCCGGAAGGTGCCCGCCCACTTGGCCAGTTTGCAGGAGCAGAGTTGGAGCCTCATGGAGGAGATGGGCAGTTGGCGGCCCCTAGAGTTACTGGGGCACTATGGGGCAGTGACCGTGACACGACAGACGAGACCAGAGCTGATAGACCGCATCATCACAGGATAGATGGCCGACCCGTACTTGCAGTCGTTGCGTGATAGAGTGCTGTCAGGAGACCCTGGGGACTTCTCTTTTACAGACGAGGTGTTGCGCATGAGGGGACGTTTATGCGTTCCCAGGGACGATGAGCTATTGAGGGAGCTCCTGACTAAGGCACATGGTTCCAAGTTCACCATACATCCCGGAAACACAAAGATGTACCATGATTTGAGACGCGACTTTTGGTGGAGGGAAATGAAGCGGGATGTAGGTGAATTCGTACAGCAGTGTTTAGTGTGCCAGCAGGTGAAGGCCGAGCATCAGAGGCCTACGGGGCCGTTGCAGCCACTTCCAGTGCCAGAGTGGAAGTGGGAGAGCATCACCATGGACTTGGTGGTAGGCTTGCCCATTACCCAACGAGGACACGACGCAATCTGGGTGATCGTTGACAGATTGACGAAAACGGCACGTTTCTTGCCGATCCGAGTCACTTTGGGACCAGCACAATTGGCAGAGAGGTATATCCGCGATGTGGTATGTCTACACGAAGTTCTGAGGGAGATCGTATCGGATCGGGATACCCGCTTTACGTCCCAGTTTTGGGCTAAGTTTTAGCAGGCCTTGGGGACACGTTTGAGGTTCAGTACAGCATACCACCCCCAGACGAATGGACAGTCAAAGCGCACGATACAGACACTTGAGGACCTTTTGTGTGCCTGTGTACAGGACTGAAGGGGCTCTTGGGAGGAGCACTTGCCCCTGGCGGAGTTTGCATATAATAACTACCACTCAAGCATCGGCATGGCACCCTACGAGGCTCTGTACAGACGAAGGTGTACGGCACCCTTGAGTTGGGTTGAGGTGGGGACCAAGTGGGAGGTTGGCCCCAGGCTGATCCGGCGAGTCAGGAGGTGATCAAGCAGATTCATAGGCGACTCCGCACTGTCAAGAGCAGGCAGAAGAGCTATGCAGATCGGAAACGCAGAGAGGTGCAGTTTGAGGTTGGGGACTACGTCTTTCTTCGCGTTTCACCCATGAAGGGCCTGCAGTGGTTTAGGGTGAGAGGGAAGCTCGTGCCGAGGTTCGTGGGACCCTTTGAGGTCTTGGAGCGAGTTGGACCCGTTGCTTACAGGCTTGCCCTCCCTCCCCAGCTTTCTGGTGTGCACGACGTGTTCCACGTGTCCAACCTTAGGAAGTACGTCGCTAATCCCAGTCACGTCCTAAGCCACGAGAGCGTCAAGGTGGGTGACGACCTGACCTACCCTGAGCAGCCAGTGCAGATTCTCGACAGAGCCGTCCGGAGTCTGAGACGGAAGCAGGTACCCCTGGTGAAAGTCTTGTGGAGGAGCCAGTGGTACGAGGAGGCTACATGGGAGCCTGAGGCGACGATGCGGGAGTGGTACCCGGAGCTCTTTGAGGGTACGTCTTTTCGGACCGGCTTCGGTCCTCTTTGAGTTTGTTATGCGTAAGTTGTTCTTTTTCCACACCCTAGTTAATGCAAGTTTCGGGGACAAAACTTCTTTTGAGTTTGTTATGTTGTTAAGACCGTGCCATCAAAGTTCTTTAAGACATCTGGGACTTGGGCCAGACATCTAGTCAGACGTCTGGACACCTTTCCAGATGTCTGGAAATCAATTTTTGCGTGCGTACGACTGCGAGTCTACGCGCATGCCGCGTGCAGACTGAGCCCCAGAGAGCCCCAGTCGCCTTCTTCTCTTTCTTCTTCCCTCACCGACTTGCAGAGCTATCCCCCCATGCCTACATATATTCCCTCTCCTCTCCCTCACGCCACCCCACACCATCCGTCTTCTCCTTCCCCCAGCACAAGAGCGAGAGCAGCAGTTGCTGCCGAGTGTAGCGGCGGAGAGGAGAGGGGCAGCGAGAGAAGGGAAGATAGGAGAGCGCGCTAGCCGTGAGGGAGCTCGCCGGAGAAGCTCGAGGTTGGTCGGGCGTGCGCGAGGTGGAGGGGTGTGCGGGGGAGGTTTCCCCCGATGCTGCTGCAGCTAGAGCAGCAGACGAGCGGCTGCGCGGCGTGGTCGCACGCAGCAGGAAGAAGACGAAGGAGGTTCTGATTCTGGGATTTTTCCCAGAATCAAACGTCTGGACCTACATCTAGACAACGCGGACGACGTCTGGAGGAAGCTCCAGACGATTGAGAGGTACATACTGCACCCTTTACTTCCCTTTACGGATACGGCCATGCAGGCCGTTCCGCTGAGGCTCTGTTGCGTGTCGTGTTAAGAGGATTTTTGTGTGCGCGTGCAAGATTCACTTCGGGAAGGCGCAGGACACACCCTCCTACGCGGTTCAGACGTCTAGGCGAGGCACCAGACGGCGGAGAGCGTCTCCAGACGTCCGGAGGGATAGTCGGACGTCTAGAACTAGGTTCAGACGATTCAGCTGGATCCCTGGACGTCTGAGGAGCAGCGCAGAGTGAGGTATGGATCTAGACCCCTTTTAAGACGTTTGAAACGTGTTCCAGACGTCAGATTTGAGTCTGGTTTGTCGTTTTTCACCTGTTTAGGGTCCGTTTGAGGTCCGATTTCCGCGTTTAAGATTCTGTTCTTCTTCGTATAAGTTCCTCTACTTGTTTGAAATACGTTTATCCTATTCTGAGTGGTTCCTTGTGGTTGATCCTTGTGTTAGGACCTCGTTCCATTGCGAATTTGGGGGTTATGAAGGCACACGGACTCGTCGATCGAGCCCCCATTACTCCCGATTTTGCGGGTAGAGTGGCTTCCCTTAGTTAATTACAACATAAATGCATATCTGGAATAAATGATAGATCCTAGGGTATGGCATGAATCCTAGGACCAGAAACACTAGATTGAATGATAGATCCTAGGGTATGGCATGAATCCTAGGACTAAAAACACTGGAACGATTGTATTGAATGCCTGGTTTTCAGTCTTGGATGAATAATAATTGGATAACAGTTGCCTGTGAAATGTAGAGTTTGCTACATGTAATTCCTATTGTTTGAAATTAAATACGAGCTACCTGTATATAATTGGAAAAGAAAGGATTGGATGTTGGAAACACGAGTTACCTGCAAATAAACCTGAAATGATGAAACCTAGTATGAATTGGCCTAAGAAATATGAGCATGAACCTTATGGGGAATTAGGAGTAGAACTCCTGGAAATAAATGGAATGAATCTAGGAATGTGCTGGGAAGTGTGCTGTTCCTTGGGTACGTGGTACCAAGGGAAGCACATGTTACCTCTTAGTGCAGAGCAGAGCTAGTCGCCCTAGGGTTGAGACCCGGGGTTAGGTCTGGCTACTTTGTACCGACTTTTGGCCCTCGCGTACACAGTACCGGTGAGAGCTACTAGTGTAGGGAGAGAGCTAGCCACCTCACGGGACCCGGGGTTCAGCTAGCCGTCCTACACCGACTTGTTAGGCCCACTGGGCAAACCAGGGTAGTCAGGCGAGGGTGCGCGGACTGTGGAGGGGTAAGACCCCTGTTTGGTTACTGTGGAGGGGCTAGACCCCTGTTACCGAGAGGGCTATACCCTATACTGGTTCCGTACTGTGCTTTGGGCGCACCCGTTAACGAAAACGACTGACTGCGTGCCAGTGCGGGGTAGCTACCCATGCGTTTATTGTGCGTGCCGTAGTCACCGTTACGTCTGTCAGCGACCTTGGGGTGGTTGACTGAGTGTAGGACCACCATGGGGGACTCTCCCAGCCAGGAGAGCACCACGTGCTACTTCTACTCTTCGGAAAAGACTGCAATCAAGATCGTTCCCACGAGAAACATTTGAGATCAAGAAAAAGACCTGATAAATAAACCAAGTGATGAAAGAAAGAATAATTAGTCGAATAAAGAAAGAAATTGAAAACAACAGCTACCTGTCCCCCTTTACTATTTCTCTTAGTTAGCTGATTGCCACTCTACTCAGCGTTTCGCTGACGTGCTGTACTTACAACCTTTTTCGGATCCAAGTGTTGAGCAGCCAGAGTCTACGGCTGCAGAGGGTGCTGGGCTCAGTAGAGCCCAGTAGTTGTATTTTTGTTGTACCCCATTTTCTGTAGTAGTGAGTATTTTGTTACACTTTTGTACTCTTTTATTGTAAACTTCATATTCCTGTACCTGTTTAAAATTCTCTACTATTGTGGTGGTGTGTACTGTAGTAGTTACTTCCTTACTGCTGTATTTTTGTTACTGTTAGTTGCTTGCATGATGAATGTGATTTATTTTACTACTTTTTGGTTACTTTCTTGTTGAACGACTGTGTCTTAGAATCAGTCGAGTTGATCCGATTCTCGTATCCTATAGGGATTCGGGAATCGGGTCGTAACAGATTGATCGGTCCTTCAATGTAGGAGGGTGGGGAGTGAAAAATGGTGTGGAGGGGGATGGTGTCCCCAACCAACGCTGGGAGGCCAATTGGGGGCCTATGGCGACAGTAGGAAATTTAGGATTAAGATAAGAAGCGAGAGTTTGGAGACAGGAGCATGAGGGGGTTTTGTTACTTGATGATTAGTTAAGGTATTGGACTTGCATGCAATGTTCATAATATGTGAGCAAAAAGGTTTGGTTTTGGTTAGCATATGGCATTTCTCAACTATATCTTCTTGATTCTTTTTTGGCGTAGAAGTGTTATCTTTAGCAAAACATTTTGATGGGTTAACAATGTTTTAGATCTAGTATTTGTTTCAATGGTGATGTTTTAGATGGAATTTCCGAGGGATCGATCCTTTGGTTGACATATTCTTAGGCTTGAATTTATAACTATAGGGATGGAATTTGTTAAACCACTACATATCTGGCTATTTTTCAGGCCTCAATTCCAATATGCAGTCACCATTAAGATTCCCATCACTCCCTCTATGTGAAAACGGAGCGACCTCGACCGAAACCCTAGTGACACTGCACCAAGTGGGGCCTCGGCCGGTCGATGGGTTGGCTGGGGCCCCCACCGTGCCCCATCCCCTGATTGCATCAATCCTCCCCTCATCATCCCTCCCTTCCCATTCCCTGTGGTCGCCTATCTTATCGCATCTTTCGCTTTGAGGTTGCAAGAGGGGTGTCAATGGTTAGATATATCATGTTTTCGGCCTTGAGGTCATGTGTTGTGGTATAGCCTCTGTTTGAGGTCCCCCCTCGCCCCCCCCTTCCCCATCGTCTTCGATCTTGCCAGCTATGCTGGCCGTCCACTTCCCCTCGTCCCCTCTGTGTTGATCTTGGGTCGGGGCTCCTTAGCACGGTAGAATCTACAGCATCTTCAACGGTATCCTCGACTCTCCTCCAACTGGCCATTTCTAATGCTCTTCACATAATGAAGCTACAATGGGTAAGCAAGGGTCGAGATGCATCCATCGCCATTTCCGCTCCAATCATTGACGTCTTCAGTCATTTTTGTGGTCATCTTTTTTCTTTTTCTTTTCTTTGTTTTATGTTAGTTCTTGTGTTATGGGTCACTCTTGAAATCATGTATAATACGATCAAGCTCCCGATTAGTTCTCTTTTACTATTTTTGCCTGTCTCACGCAAATCTTTGACATTATTCGATATTGTGAATCGTTATGCATAACATGGAAAATATTTTTAGAAGCAGGTTGGGTCGTGTACCTATGTGTTACTTGTTTGTGTGTTTTGTTATTCACATGGGTGAGTGTTACTCCTTTTTTTGGGAGGTTTGATTCCCCTCTCTAGAGAGTGTGTTGTTATAGTATACTCTGCTTATTCCCATCAATAAAGTGTCACTGTTGCAAAAAAAAAAGAAAAGAAAAAAATTCCAATGGGAGCTGGTATGGCCTACGCTGCTCTACCAGCCTAAAGCCAAGAAAATACTAAGAACGAAGAGAGCAATAGGACTGGTAAGCGAGCCAAATTTAATCGAGCCTCTCCTTGCCTGGGTTCATCTCATAAGATAACTTGTTTCCTTCAATTTAACTCGTTATCTTAAACAGAGTGCTCCACCATTTTTCTTTTGAACATCGAGCACAATTTGGAGTTTGGTTATTTACTTTCATGGATTTGAGTTTGGCTCGAATCGGACTCAGATTGTTTTGTAACCAACGAAATTATTAGTTGGTAATTAGTTACAACTGGATAGCTGGATGAAATAGTCAATTTGTTCATAATTTTTTAGAGCTTTCAATGCTCATGAATTTCCACTCAACTTAGTACCGGATCAAATACATGGATGCTACTACCATTTTTGAGCTCGAACCACTTAGCTGATGAAAGTTTCAAGAGCCAATTGCGCATCAGAGTTCAAGTAGCGTGCGATTAATTTCCATTTAAAGAAACTGAATTCCATTTGATTAACTTCTAATGCCGTTAATTAGTATAATGCATTTAGCCACTCTTATTGTATTCAACGCAAACAGAATGACTCACAGAGCAAACTCTTGTCTTTACCATTCACGTGAACGGGAGCCATATGCTCATTGCACGTTAATCTTGTGATTCCCTCCCTCACAATCACGGGGATACGTAGGAAAAAGTGGGCAGGAGGTAATTGCAAAGAGAATGACACTCAACAACTTTGGCATTAAGGTGCAACTGCTCCCCTTCCCACAAGTATTTCATTTCATCTTTGATAGATGCTCCCCCATAAATAGCAAGCTATGTCGAGCTTCTCCCTCAATGCAAACTCAAATAGTTTAGTTCCTCCACCTTTGCCACCAAATATGTTGTGGAATCCAAAATGGAGACGTTCAGTTTTGAATGTGAGAATTGGAGGAAGTTGAACCTTACCAAAAGATCTTAAGAGGATATCGGGGTTCAATTTTCTCCAATATCTCATGTTCAAATACTGAGCCAACGAGCCATATATTTTTGGTATGCCGTCGAGGAGAATGCGTATGGACTTGTTGAATGTGAGGATTGGAGGGAATCAAATCCTGCGATATGCAGATGTCCACTGTAAAAAGGGTTTGATTTCCTCCAATATCTCACGTTCAACTTAACTTCCATTTCATTCTACAAAGGCAAGACGAAACAAGAGCATGAGGCATGCAAGATCAGAATTAATCTTTCGTATTCCACATATTTATGTCCTGTTTGTTTGCTTATTTGATATCAGCTTTTAGTCTCATCAGATGGCTTTCATTGATCTTAGCTCAGGATGAGTCTGACCAGAAAAAGGTAGTTTCCAATAATTCACGACAAGAGCCACAAGGTCATTTGTTTAATTTTGTCAGAGCCAGAGGAAGTCAAGTCTTCATTTCTACAAGGTGAAAGCTTACTTGCAACCATTATGGAGTACCTTAATTCAAGTTTCAGATCAGGCAATGAATCCAAAATCCCTCCCTCCATTTGCAGTCATGGAAAGAGATTTTCAAACCAATGTCAAAAGAAACATCATGCTTTTCTCCTATCTAGTCCCTGAATATATGCATACAACTCTGGGAAACCAAAACCAGCATCCATACATCAACACGAAACCTTCGCTGCAGGGAAAAAAGAAAAAAGCTTTGTGGTGTGGAGACTATTCTTGTGACCTTCCTTGTGGCAAACAAAAAGATTGATCCTAGAGCAAGTAACATGGGTATAAAGTGATTACTAAACCATCAAGCAGTATTTGTTTGACGTGTTAAGCACTAACATGTCACTTAATACACCTAGAACTTATGACAAGTTAAGTAAACTTAACATGAGTTAAAATTATTCCATCCTCTCTGTAAAATAACTTTAACATGTCAAAACATCCAAATGTATTAACTTACTTATTCCACTATTTATTCTACTTTTTCCTTATTCCTCTATTTATTCCACAAACTTATTCCTCTTACCAAAGTCAAAAATTTGATAGCATCAACACCATATTACATGAAGACAAGAAAGAAAATAGAAAGCAATTTTCAGCTTCTCAATTGTAGGATCTAACTAGAATTCAACTACACCCTAGATTATTTCACTTTTGCAGATATCAACCACAATCTCAAGACCTCCTTTATAAGAAGTCACCTGTTTCAGTTCTCCAATGATTAATGCCATGTACATGGTTTAACATAAGGTTTGCTTAAGAACGTAGAATTCCATCTTGAATAGACTCACCTTCTTCAACAAAAGCCTAGTAGCATCTGAAATTATAAACGTTCGGCTCTGATAAATGTTTGGCTCTGAAAATGAAAATTGGAAAAAAGTTGAACCTTGACACCTCAGGAATCGAGTGGCTCAGTTTTCTCCAATATCTCACGTTCAATGGCTGACCCATACATCTTGTGATTGCAAGGGAGGTGAAGGTTCATAGAGGAGCTGTCCTATTCTTTAAGAGTTCGTTATTTTTCAGTTTAAGATTGTTTTCAATTTTAGGTGTAAGTGGAGTTGTTGCTATGCGGATCATGAGCGCATGGTTGTGGGTCCCATTTTGGTATGGTATTAGCTCATATAAAAGGCGACAAAGTTTTGAATGACATGGATAGTTTCTCGATGCATTCCTCCTCTCTTCCAGATCTATCGAACCTCTGCTTTCTTTGTTCTCTATCAAACATATCATCCCAGTGAAATAAAAAATGGCAATTCAAATCAAAATTAGGAACACCAAGAATCTACATACTCTACATGAAATCAAAATCTTCCTTTTGATTTTCAAGGACAATGGTAGCCAGTGCAAGTCTATAAGCAGTTGATCGAAGGTTGCGAACTAGCACGAAAATCTCTGACCGTGACTTCTCCTGCATCTTATCCTTTTGCTGCCTTCTTAGCTTAGCAAGTAAAGTTGCTTCACAAAAGGCTTCTGCAACAGGTCTCGAGCTGCAGGTCCAAGGTAAAGCATAAAGCAAATAAGGATAACAAACACAAATGGTTTTCCCTAATGAAAAGAAAATTTTCCAAATTGAGAATGCCCACCTCCCACGAACAAATCCTGCAGTCACAAATCCAATTGGCCACCTAAACGACTGGTTGACAGAAGGAGCTTCTGGCATTTGCAACTCCCATTGGCCTGGCTTTCTCTCCATAAAGTAGGACTGCATTTGAGGTATTTGAAGTTTCGTTTGTTCTGCACTCCTGCTATTTCACAAGGCAAATAACTAAGCAACTTTTCCCCAAATGCTGCAAGTAGAAAGCAGATATAATGACAAAAGGTAACAAAAATATAGTAATTATTTACAGTAAAGGTTCATGTTCCTATTCATTTAAACCAAAAACCCATTAAAAACGTAATTACACCAAGTAAACAGTTAAACATTAAGAAAATCTATAAATTGATAACTTAAGTTCTAGCTGAATACAACAATGAGGTTCATCTACCTTTATCGAAAATGTAGATGCCATTTTGACTAGAGGTATACGCTTTAAATCCCTACAAAAGAAGTATCTCGAGGAGGACGTGTACATATTGGGAAGGTGAGTTACATCACCTTGTTTCTCATAAGATTCTAAATTACAAAATGAGATCAATCAACTCAAGCCCAAGCTTCCTTTTTATGGCAAACTTCTAAGTAATTACTCATAACCATTAGTAGTCACATTCCCATTAAGTCACTAGTTACATATGCAGTGTATTCGAGCTAAACTAAGAGCATCTGGGCAAGTCAATATGTCAAGCATCTACAGACCTGGATGTCCAAAGCAAGATATCATCAAACGTTGGTGCACAAACTACAGCTCCATCCTTGAACGAACCTTCTTTAAAGGAACATAAGAGGACTCTTAGAAGGCATAAGTTTCCATTCCCTGGCATGAGGGTATACATCTTTGAAATCCAGTTCAAATCATTTTTTTCTGTAAATTCCCTAAGCACAGTCCTTTCCATATTTCCAGGATCAAGGGATGTAGAATCATCTGTCTTCAGGTGGCAACGAAAAATGCCCCATGCTCTCAGAACAAAAAAGCTTGAAAACAGACCATCTTGTCCAGGAGATGATGCATAGCAATATCTAGAGTCCAAATCACCAACTCCTCCAAAAAATCCAAAATGGGGATCTGAGTGGTTGCTGTCTGTTTGATCGTCTTCCCATATCTGGTTTCCCTTCTGAACCGAACACCTCAGACAATCCCATGGAGGCGGTATGGGAATCCTGCCAGACCTTACACAGCGGGGTCGAAGCACTGCTGCTTTATCAAAAGCAGCAGCTTCAGAAGCCATAGTGACTGAGTACGCCTTACAATCCGGAAAATCCAAAGGGTATGACGGCAATCCATTCTGCAGTTCAGAAAAACAATAGTTAATTGAGGAGCTTTTCCTTGAACAAAGACTTCGAAAAAAAACCTACAGCAACATGTACTAACGTCAGATGCGATCCATCGCCTTTCCCTCAGTCCAGTAGCACGGGCCCCAGAAGAAACAAGGGGAATCCACAAAGCCTTGGCCCACTTCAATGGTAGAATAATGGACCACCTGAATGTTTCATAAAACAAAGTATCACAGACAAAAAGTGATGCTTGCTTGCAGGTTGGAATCTATTATTCCCTAGACTGAGAAAGACCAATACATGCTAATTTTAATCAGGATGAAGTAGGCATACAAATTGGGCAAAAATATTTTTATGTCATCTTCTCTATCTATGCATCAAGTAGACATCATACAAAGGGTATACGAAAGCTGGAACTCCATTGTTGGAAAAACAGCTAGATAGATGCACAACAAAGTAATTCAAATTGCCTTTTTTTTGCTTGCAAGAGCAGGTGCAAAGTCAACACTCTCTACGATGTCAATATTTCTGAAAAAATAAACACTTAAAAAAGAAGAGCAACTTACCTTGTCCCGATCTTGAGATCGTTATGTCTAATCAGCAACACAGGGCAAGAATCAGCAGTGCCCTCTTGAGGAGCATGCCCTAAGGTTCCAACATCCTTGTTCATGTAAAACTGCATCAGACGTCTATTATGCTTTTCCAAGCAAAGAACATCCTCTTTTCTTGGAGGACTTATCTTATCACGAAGAGCCCACAAGTCTTTGCTATCTGCAAGAGATGTGCCACCATCTTCAGCTTCCAACCATAATGACTGAATGGCTTCTCTGACTGAACTTGAATCACCATCAACTGTGAACTGAGGCTGATTAAAATCCTCTGCCTCTGTATCAATATCAGGCCCAATGAAGTGGTATTTAGATGCATCTTTCATTCTCTCACTAGGTAAATCCCGAGGATCACACACTTTTAAAGAAAGTATTGCATGAGAAGGAATACACTTGATGTTTTCAAGAATAAATAATCTAGCATATCTGAAATTGGAAGAGGTTGCAATCACAGAATCTGGACCACTGATTGGCCTGGAAAGTGCCAAAAGAACTGATATAAATTGACATCAAATAAACAGAAACATGATGTGTTTTTAAAAAATAATTTTCATCCAAAAAAAAACAGCAATTTACTCACTCCTGTGAAGGATGCAACAGCTTCTGAAGAGACTCAGTAGCTTTATGTCCCATAATTTCAAATTCAGCAAGCTGTCCCTCAAGTGAGATGCAACTGATGGTAATACCACTATCATTTGTCTGGAATGATTAAAAGAATAAATACACTTGCATCAAATTGCTAACCTCTCAAGAAGTTACAAGCTCCAATCAAACAGAACCAAAAATGTAACAAAGAAATGCAAGTAACAGTCTATCAAGCTATGCAGCTTGCCATCTGCATTAGAGGGACTTGATAGCATGCGAAGGTGTTTTCTTTTTTGGCCTACATGCTTTACTCTGTCATGTAATCGTGAACCGTGAAACAAGGCTGTTGGAGGAGTCCTATGTTGTTGAGTTGTTGGCTCTTGAGGGGATTTGATTTCGTACACCCATTTGTTCTTGGACAAAAATAGTAGAATATCAGCTTGGTTTTCTCCCTTTCATAGAGGGGTTTCCACGTACACCCAGGTGTTCCATCTATGATGCTTTTGAAACACTGTTCGTTTTGTTTCTCGTATTTTACTATTCAGCAAAGGCTTTAGCATGATTACAGTCAAAGGGATATGCAAATGGCACGAGATGATGCTCAATGTGGTATGAAGTGGAAGACAATGAGGATTCCAGAGTTGTCAGGTCTCAAAAAATTAACCAAAGTAAGATGGCACAAGTGTCATATGGATTTGGGTCTCTGAGGCATACCTGCTTAATACATGCAGATCTTAGTGCATCGAATCCTTCATTGAAAGCAGCTGCATGTAACCAAATCCAAATCTGACGAGATGGAGTGTTCTTCTCATTGTTGTTTTGAAAGGGGGTGCTCTTCTTATTGTTACCTTCGTTGATCATACAACCATCAGAAACATGGGCTATTTCCACCTCAACATCATCCTGACCCCCTGAGAATGGCCTCCACATGTACGTCACAGGAGCAACAAACTGTGAATTAGGAGCTCCAACGTGATGAAGCTGGACAAGACATCGTCGTTATAAATCAGCGTATCAGTGAAAGACCTCCAAAGATCAAATCCATGAATGTGTCCTAACCAGGTAATCAACCTACCAGAGCACTTCCATACCGAGCACCACCTATTATAGGCCTTGATTCTTTCTCTGGTAAATCCAATGGAGAAGGAAACAAAACCTTCTTCAAGACAGCTAGCAAAGAATCCTAGTAACAAAATTCTTTTACGAGTAAGAACTACAAGAGATTGAAAAGCACTAGCAGAACAGGTGCTCCATAAAAACATTACAGCTTGATGTACTGCATGAAAAGCCACTTCCACGTTTACCTGTGGCCCTTCCAATTCAATGGGACAGCAATAGCTTGCATCATGAACAGCTGTTCCAGTTTTTAGCCATTTCAACACAGCTCTTGAGCCTCTCCCTCTGCAACAAAATCATTGTAGGAGGTTCAAAATGAAAAAAGAAAAAGACCTTGCGAACAAATTCATAGGAAAAAAAAACACACAATCCTCACAATTCACGCAACATGTACAGATACAATAGCAGAAGAACTAACTCAGCACACCAAGATTAGACTTGCATCTCATCGCAACCCCGATCCTAAATGAACCAAACTTCAAGCTAAGTTGACTCATTCAGCTAACATACATGCTGAAACACGGAACCATTCGCTACTTCACCATTGAAGTACCATAAAACATTGAACTCCCAATCTAATCATGATCGATCATTCACATGTGCAGGGTTGGAGCTAGGTGGGACTTGTTATTTTCTTTGAGAATTATGCATCGAAACCTTTCCCTGACGCAAATTCCTCGCTCCACCCCGGTGCTTGTGCAACATCAGTTAACAAAAAAAAAAAACAACCTAACCATATGGCATATGAAGAAACTAATACCGAGAGGCTCATCTAATCTAGAAACTCATCTAATTTATCGCGCAATGTTTTGTACTTATAGAAAATTTCAGAAAGTCACTCTCTTCATGAAGAGTTGCCATCAAAAATAAAACCAAGCCTTTTTCCCATTTCAGGTTGTTATGTGGATTGTTTGCTCTACTCACATATATCATCAGTTGTACCTGGAATTAGCTCCAAATTAGATAAATTAGCTTAGGCAAATGTGGAACTTTACAAAGAAACTGACTAAGAGTCCTTGCTCAACTAGTTGAAATTATGCACAAATTAAGAGTTTAAGACCAAAAGAAAGCTTTCCCTATGTTAAAATTATAATCCTATACTTTGAAAACAATAATGTAATCTTACTTTCCCCGTTGAATCGTATCAATTTTAACATTGTCCCTCTTTAGCAACCCCTCCCCGATGTTCATTTAGTTTCCTATCATTTCTCACAGAGAATCCTACTTAATTCCTAGACAATAAATACAAAGAAGCAGTAACAAACAAAACATGGTCCTAAATATAATGAACATCATGGAATTTCCCAGATAGATCAAATCAAAGGCTGGCAGCATTGCTAGAGCAAAGTGCATCTTCTGCAAAGACAAGAAGACCACCAAGAACTGATTCATTTTCCATAAACATCAAAATATAGGACCAATTAACCAAATTTTACTCGATGACCAAAAAATTTTTCCAGATGTTTCAGAGTACAGAATACAAAACTCTCGAGTAGGGATTTCTTATCAAGACCAAATCCTACAAAGAGAATAACCTTTCTGCACGCTTAAGAGAGGTTAAAAATACTGGATAATTGTAGAAAGGATGTATGTAATGTAGATGGTTCCTGATATTGAGAACAAAGAGAAGAAAACCCATTAATTAATCCTAGGAATTAACACTCACAAAAACGATCATCTAAACACCCTAAAAATTACATACGAACCTTAGGATGCAATACTTGTGTCCTGCAAAATCTGAGAAGAACCTGCAAGTGATCAGATTCACGTGTGGAGGTTTGCATAGGATTCCCAAAGCTCTCTAAAAACGTTAGCTTATATTATGCACGAAAAGAATCTCTACGCACAAAATAAGGGGAAAAACCTAAGAGCATTCTGAGTTTTGAAAGGGGAAAAGAAAAAATGCCCAGTGGCTCGAATTAGGCAGGGAAACAGTAATCACAAGGCACAGATACGTGGGCATAGAGTTCCGAAGATCCCTTCCGAAAGGGGAGAGAAGCCCATCAGAGACAAAGAAATCTGGAAAGAGAATCCAAAGAGGGATCGATCGAAGGCGAAAAGGGAAGGGAATGTGATACACGCCTCCAGCTGGGATCCACGGGAACCTGCAGCTGTGGCGATTTTGGCTGTATTTTTTGTTCCGTTTAGGCTATGTTTTGTTCCCCTCTTTCAAGGCATTGGGTGTTGCATGGGAAGGGGAGATATGGGTCAACAGGGGCAATCTTGGTTGTTTGACGTGCCCATGGGTTGGGCAGTGTCCTGCGCTCTGAGGTCTATATACATGTGTATTTGAATTCCCATGAGAAGTTACAAATAGAATATCAAGTTCGTTTTTCTTCTTCATTATATTTTCATGTCTTGTGGTTGATTGGTCCATCCACCCACATCACTATCTTAATCAGTGCGGTTGCTGGTGTTCCCACCCACACGTATCCACGTTCAACATCCATCTACGTAGGATCGTATCAGAATGATCGATCATTGAAGTACACGCTGAAATACGGAAGCATTCACTAGTTCACCATTGAAGTACCATAAAACATTGCACTCCCAATATAATCATGATCGATCATTCACATGTGCTGGTGTGGAGCCAGGCGGGACTTGTTATTTCCTTTGAGAATTATGCATTGAAACCTTTCGCTAACGCGAATTCCTCGCTCCGCCCCCGCACATGTGCAACATCAGTTAACAAACAAAACAGCATAACCATATGACCAGACTAACCCCGCAAACAATTCCCCAGATTGGATCGAATTTTCCAGGGTTTTACGAGCTCGACTCGTCAACAAAACGCGGCAAACAGAGGTCATCTGGAACAGAAATAAACTGTGGAACATCAAAAGAGCTGAGGGAGAGGTGGTACTCACTTCCCGTGCAATCCGAGGGGGAAGAAGAAACCCCACCGCTTCGCCATCGTGAAACGCTTCGCGTGCCAGAGGTGCGTCCTCAGCCGCCTCGTCCCGTCGGCGGAAGCCGCGAAGCCCGAGTCCGGGTTGCCCCGGAGGTCCATCCTCCTCCTCACCCTCCTGCACGGCTTCTTTTCCGCCTCCTCCTCCTTCTTACCATCTCGCTCGTCCCCCTTCTCCTCTTTCTCTTCCACGATCGGTCTTTTTCCCCTCCGCCTCCTCTTCTTCGCGATGCGGCTGTCGAAGCTGGTCGTCCTGCGCCTCTTGCCGCGAGGGATCCGGTACTGGTGGTTGGAGCGGGCGGCGACGACGGCGTGGAGGGACTCGAGCTCGCGGGACCGCGACTGGGCGAAGGACTGGACGTTAAGGTGGCGGGGAGGGGGAGGGGCGCGGGCGGAGAACCCCATGGGCTCGAGGAGACCGATCGCTTCGTGCGAGGGCGGCGGCACTGGAGGGCACGGGGGAAAATTTGGGTTTTAAGACCAACGAACGAGTCGTCAATAGGCGGGGCAGAGGAGTTGGGAGCCGACGATGCAAAGTTGTAACGGAGCGGATTTACACCCACCGTATTTGGTACTTCGATCGTCTTCCGAGTGGCCGGTTTGCCCGTTTCAATTCCACCGGTGTGGACTCTCGAATGGGACGAGGTTAAAGTTTCGAGAGAAATTTTGGATTACCTCATTTTTATTTGCTGAAGAGGACATTCATTCGTTCAAATTAGGAAGGGACATAAAGATGTTCGATGGACCAATATCATAAGTATAGGTGACACAAAGACATCGGAGATACGGACATAGATGTGTTGGATTAAGTTATATTGGAACATATATCTATTTTTAAATGTACTATACATACTTTACTCATTTATCCATTGGGTCTTTAGATCTAATCTTATACCCATATTTATTTATCCATTGGGTATTCGTTTATCTATCGAATACCCATTTATCTACGAAAAATTTTAATATCTATCAAAAATATACGAGTAATTCTCCGTAAAAATATATATATGATTCGTAAGAAAAAAGTGTAAAATTTTAGTGATATTTGCAATAAAAATAAAACACATAATGAAATGACCCTTCTCAACGGTCGTAGGATCATTTCGGGAGATTTGGGAAGGGTTTGTTACAGTTTGCAACCCCTTGGAACTTGTCTAGGGTCCTACAAGTAAAATAGGAATGGTGGGGGGGGGGGGGGCATATTTTTACAATTTACCCTGACCCCATGTTACGAACGCGGCCTCAAGACGGATTTTAAGACGTCTGGGAAGTGACCCAGACGTCTGGTATTTAATTTTTGTCGCGTACGGGGTTGCGTCTGCGCGCATGCGCGCGCAGACCTGCATCCGCCGCTCTCTTCCCTCTTTTTCTCTCTCTCCTCCTGCAGGGCGCGACGCTCTCTCTCTCTCTCTCCCCATGCGGCCTTAAAAAGGCCCCTCTCCCTCACCCTCATCTCCTCCGTGTCCCTCTCCTTCTTCTCCCAGCCGGTGCGAGGGCGCGAGCGAGCGAGTGAGCAGCCGCAGCAAGTGTGTGGGAGGAGGTGTTGCGCGAGGGAGGAGACGCTCGACCGTGAGGGCTCGAGCTTGCCGGGGCAGCTAGAGTCGGCTGGCAGGGGAGCAGCGGGCGTGGAGTGTCGCGGAGGGGCTGCTGCAGCTCAAGCAGCAGGCGAACGGGGCGCGGCGCGGCCGTGAGTCGCGGGCGGAGGACGAGTCGAGCTCTGATTCTGGAAGTTTTTCCAGAATCAGACGTTTGGGATTCCAACCAGACGACGGTGAAGACATCTGGAGGACTGTCCAGATGTCTCGCAGGTAAGATATTTCTATCTTCTCCCTTTTTCGCGTGTACGGCCATGCGGCCGCCCGCCGCGCCTTCATCTGCGACTCGTCGTACTGAGAACAGGTGTGGGTGCGTGCAGGTTCTACTCGGGAGGGCGCGAGGGCTCGCCATCCCACGTGAATCGGACGTCTGGCCGTAGTGCCAGACGACGGGAAGGACTTCCAAACGTCCGGGGTGACCATCGGACGTCTGGGAACTAAGCCAGACGCCCCCGCAGGCTTCTGGACGTCTGAGGGACTACACAGAACGAATGTACGCTCTGACCCACATTTTAAGACGTCTGGAAGAGGTTCCAGACGTCTGATTTTAGGCAGTTTCGTCGTTTTCGACCTGTTTAGGGCCCGTTTGGAGTCCATTTTCTGCGTTTTGAGTTGGGTTCTTTCCGGAATAAAATCCTCTACTTGTTTACAGTAATTATATACCGTTCTGAGAAACTCCTTGTGTTTGATCCTTGTGTTAGGACCCCGTTCCATTGCAGTCTTGGGGATTGCGGAGGCGCACGGGATTTCCGACCACGCCCCCAGTACTCTCGTTGTAGCTGGTAGAGTGGCTTTTAATATACTTAATCAAATTTGTTACAATTGTGGAATAATTAATAGAGTCTAGGGCACTGCATGAACCCTAGGACTGAGAAACTAGATTGAATGATATATCCTAGGGTATTGCATGAAACCTAGGACTGGAAACTATATTGAATGATAGATCCTAGGGTACGGCATGAATCCTAGGACTGGAAAACTAGTGATATGTATATAAATATTGCAGTCTTGGAAAGGTGGAAAGGAAATAATAGCTGCCTGTAAATTGATTTAACCGCTGCCTGTTATAAAGGAATAAATATGATTGAGAATATGGGTTGTATGAACATAAAACTGGAACGGTAAAACCTAAATGTGCTGAGTTAAAAGAGATGGAACCCTACGGGGAATTAGGAGTAGAACTCCTGGAAAGAGAATGGATGGAACTGAGAAAGAAAGACGTGGAAGTGTGT
The DNA here is from genome assembly GCA_037157565.1 of Thalassia testudinum. Taxonomy (NCBI): domain Eukaryota; kingdom Viridiplantae; phylum Streptophyta; class Magnoliopsida; order Alismatales; family Hydrocharitaceae; genus Thalassia; species Thalassia testudinum. Next base: position 84,321,178 of record JAZHRO010000012.1, on the reverse strand, counting down.
TGTCTCTTAGGTACGTGATACCAAAGAGATCACACATTACCTCTTAGTGTAGAGGGGAGCTTGCCGCCCTCAGGTTGAGACCGGGGTGGGTTTGGCCACTGTACACCGACTTGCTGGCCCTCGCGTACGCAGTACCGAGAAGAGCTACTAGTGTAGGGAGAGCACTAGCTACCCCACAGGCCCCGGGGTTCTGCTAGCCTCCTACACCGACTTGTTAGGCCCACTGGGCAAACCAGGGTAGTCAGGCGAAGGTGCGCGGACTGTGGAGGGGTTGGACCCCTGTTACTGAGAGGGCTCTGCCCTATACTGGTTCCGTGTTGTGCTTTGGGCGCACCCGTTAACGGAAACGACTGACCGCGTGCCAGTGCGGGGTAGCTACCCGTGTGCTTATCACGCGTGCCGTAGTCACCGTTACGTCTGTCAGCGACCTTGGGGTGGTTGACTAAGAGTAGGATCACCACGGGGGACTCTCCCGGCTAGGAGAGCATCATGTGTTACTTCTACTTTTCGGAAAAGACTGCAATCAAGATCGTTCCCACGAGGAACATTCGAGATCAAGTGAAGGATCTAAGAAATAGATAAATTGTGAAATAATAAAAAGACGTAAATAAAGGAAGAAAGAAAATATAACAGCTACTGTACACTCTACTGCTTCTTTAGTTTTAGCTGCCACTCTACTCAGCGTTTCACTGACGTGTTACACTCGTTACTTTTTAGGACCAGGTGTTGAGCAGCCAAGGTCAGCAGCTGCAGAGGACGCTGGGCCGAGTAGGGTCCAGTAGAGTTACCGCAGTTCTTTTTGTACCCCTTTTGTTCCACTGTAGTGAGTAGTTCTTATTACTCCCTGTACTTTTTACTTGTGGCTTCATGTTATGTTATAATTGTTGTTCTACTGTTGTGGTGGTATATACTGTAGTGGTTCCTTTTCTTACTGCTGTATTTTGTTACTGCTAGTTATATTCATGCTGAATGTGGTTTATTTTACTGCTCTTTTGGTTACTTCCTCGTTGGACGACTAGGTCTTGGGATTAGTCGAGTCGGCCCAGTTCTCGTGTCTCGTAGGGACTCGGGAATCGGGTCGTTACAAGATGGTATCAGAGCAAGGTCGTCCCGAGAAGTGAATCAACTGACTGGAAAATAACCAATTCACATGTCTATAACTAGAGTAGCCACCACAACATATCTTTTGACACGAGTTCTTAGACGTTTTTCGTTAGATATCGTTCCATATTGACGTGTTTCCGTTTTGTTTCGCGTCTCCTTGCAGGAGATGCCTCGTCGCGGGACTGGCGAGGTGGGCCGCGGGCGCGGCCGAGGACGAGGTCGGCGAGGTGGGCTTGCCGTTGTCGACGCCTCCGTGGACCAGCCACTGCTCCCGGGCGTCCAGGCCTAGGACCTCGCCTAGCTGATACGGGACATCGTGCGAGAGGAGCTCCACCCACCGCCTAGAGCGCCTCACCCTGGGGTTGCGGAGGGGGAGTCCTCTGTGGGACCACACGACGGACGCGGCGCTGGACTCGGGGGAGGGGATGGGCCGCCACCGCCCCCACCTTCCTCCGACACTTCTGTGCACGAGGCACCTTTGCCTGGTGTTGAACGAGAATCTACGCTAACGTGTTTGGTTTTGGAAAACCCGTCGTTGTAGTTTGAAAGTGAAGGATTCGTGTTCAACAAATAAAATTTATACCGAAATAAGAATTCCGGGTCGAACTCAGGGAGGCTACGTTGATCTATATTCGCAATTATGTTTTTTTAGGATTTTTGATAAACAAGGCGAAATAATTACAATGGAGCTATCAAATTGAGAGAGAGAGAGAGAAAGAGAGAGAAAGAGAACATGCATTCAATATTTCAATTGTTTATACAAGCAAACGAAATTAAAGTTACACTAGAAAGCGGGAAATCAATTACACTATAAAGCAGGAAAATTCTACACTAGAAAAGCTGTAAATAAGAATGGGAGAGAGAAGTTATCCTCCTCGACGGTCGCTTGGAGGACGAGCCGGACGGGACGACGCCTGGACGAAGGAGAACGAGGCGGGACGAAGGAGGACGAAGCAGAAGAACGGGAACGAAGCAGCACGCCGTCGTCGTCGCGGGATCCACTTCCGAAGGGGGACGAAAATTTGGACTTTATCTCGCGAGAAGCATCCCGGGTGTGGGACAAGCTTCTCTTGAGCTTTGGAGAGGTAGAGAGGAGAAGGAAGGGATGAAAATTTCGTATGGAGGGGGTCTCCTTTTATAGTTGCAAGGAGTGGGGGCAAAATGGACATTACATCTTCAAAATAATAAATAAGGGGTCTTTAGTGACGGATAAAACCGTCGCTAAAGCCCCGCCGTCGCCGTCGCCGCCGCGCCCACGCGCGCCCGCTCGGCTGGCCTGCGCGCGTAACGCATACGCACGTCCGCGTCGTCTCAGCCGTCCGATCGCGAGATCGGACGGCTTAGATCGCGTCCGCGCCCGCTGCGTAGCGCGCCCGCCCGCGTGCGATCGAGCGTCCACCAGAGCGTCCAATTGCGCGTCGGCGCTATCGGGCGCGCGCGGCCGTTGGATCTTCATCCGACGCTCGTGCGCGCCCGCTCGCCCGCGCCTTCGACCCCCTCACCGCGGCTCGAACCCGCGACCTTCGCTTCGCCCGCAGCTGCGTCGCCGCTGCGCTACGCGGGCGAAATGGTCGCGCGGGCGTTTTTAAACGCGAGCGACCGCAGCCGTTGGATCGAGATCCAACGGCGGAGAGGAGACGGTGCGCGGTCTTCACAGGACTCCTGCGGCCGATTGGGCGGCTGGGATGGCGCCACGTGGCGCCATCTTGGCCGTCCATCTTCTGGAAGTTGTAGATGGTGCCACGGATGTCGGATTGACTCGATTTTTGTGTCGTTCGGCTGCGATCGTCGATCCGAATTCATTCGTGTGGTCGGATTTTCCATCTGAAGTGCGGATTTACACCATCCTGGCCCTTGATCTTCTAGGGTTCCCCGGTCTCTATCTGATGCTACGGATGCCTGATTAGGGCGATCTTGGAGTCGTTGAACTCCAATCGTCGCCCTGATCATATCCATACGGTTGGATCTTTGATCCGAGGCCCCGATAAAATATTTGCCCTGTCCAAGCACATAAAAGGAGACAATTAACCTCCATTTTATTCAAACTACTCTAAATGCAAGATGATGCATGTAATGCAATATTTATATCATGAAATGCAATCCTATGCTTAAGAACATGCATAAATAGACATTTTAAGTAGTGTAAATGTGTTTACATCACCTGGAGGTACACCAGCATCTCCACTGCAGCGTCACTTCGAGCTCTTCGGGTAGCTCCGGAAGCTGAAGCCCCCCTCCTTCAAGGGGGATGAGGACCCGACCGAGGCAGAGGACTGGCTCGAGCAGCTCGAGAAGATTTTCGACACCCTTCGCCCCCCGGTGGAGTGCCGCGTGGCCTTTGCCACGTACCAGCTGGAGAGTGCGGCACACAGGTGGTGGAGGGCGGTCAGGGGACAGGAGAGGGACGAGCCGACCTGGGATCGGTTCGTCACCCTCTTCTGCGAGCAGTACTTTCTCCAGACGTGGCAGGACCAGAGGAGGCGGGAGTTCCACACTCTCCGCTAGGGGACGATGACCGTGAGCGCGTACCGCATGCGTTTTCTGGAGCTGTCCCGCTTTGCAGTGACAGCGTTAGCCACTGAGGAGGAGCGCCTTTGGAGGTTCACCGAGGGGCTCCGGCCTGCGATTCAGGGGTATGTCAAACCCCTGAAGCTGCCTACGTTTTCGAGGGTGGTGGAGGCAGCTATGACCTACGAGGAGACCAACCCGTCCGCGCGAGACACTGACGGCGGGCGGAAGAGGCCCTTCCAGCCAGACTTTTCACAGGGCCGGAGAGAGAGGAGGCACGTGGCGTCCGCGGGAGAGCCGTCACGTTTTGCAGGGCCATCAGTGGCCTTTGGGGGCCCTCGACAGGGGCCAGTCGCCGGCACCGGACCCCCGCCTAGCCGACAGCAGGGACCCACTGAGGGCGGGAGTCGGGTTCCCCTCTGCTACCAGTGTGGCCAGTTGGGCCACATCAGGAGGGACTACCCGTCTAGGGCAGGAGGTCAGTAGATACTTCCCGCGTAGAGCACTGGAGGGTGCACAGGAGGCCGCGGTTCCTAGGCGCGAGGAGGAGGACAGCAGTCACGAGGAGGGTACCGGCTAGCACCTACCCGTCCGATGCAGAGTGTGGCTGCTTCGTCCGCACCTAGAGCTGAAGGGCATATCAACGCCCTAACACACAGGGATGCCAGAGCTTCGGGATCGGTGGTGGCAGGTATGGTTTCAGTTTCCGGCAGACTCGTTTACACACTTTTCGATTCCGGCGCTACGCACTCGTTTGTCGCATCCAGTTTCGCAGTTAGTTTGGGCTAGGACTATACGCTGTTAGAGAATCCGTTCGTAATCAGAGGTCCGAGTGGTCAGCTGTTCGTGGCTGAGGAGGTGTACACGGGTTGCGAGGTCAGGGTCGGGGGACATAGTCTGCCAGCTAACCTGATCATGATACAGATGGAGGACTTTGGCGTAATTCTGGGGATGGACTGGCTGTCCGCTTACCATGCTTTGGTGGACTGTTTTGAGAGGAAGATCGTCTTCTCCATACCGGAGTTGCCTTCTTTCGAATTTCACGGACAGCCAGTGGACGGAGGCTTCAGGTGCATTTCGGCACTTCGGGCGGCGAGACTTTTGAGCCAGGGGTGTGAGGGCTTCCTAGCTTGTGTGGTGGCAGAGCCCAGCCCTGTGGCAGACTTCCAGAGCATCCCGGTGGTCAAAGAGTACCCTGACGTGTTCCCAGACGAGTTACCAGGACTACCGCCCGAGCGTGAGATTGAGTTTGAGATCTCACTAGTACCAGGGACCATCCCCATCTCCATCGCACCATACCGGATGGCACCGCTTGAGCTACGAGAGCTCAAGTCTCAGTTGCAGGATCTTTTGCAGAAGGGCTTCGTGAGGCCCAGTGCGTCTCCCTGGGGAGCCCCGGTACTGTTTGTGAAGAAGAAGGATGGTACCCTACGCCTTTGTGTGGACTACCGACAGCTGAATAGGGTCACCATCAAGAATAGATATCCGCTGCCGAGGATCGATGACTTGTTTGACCAGTTGCGAGGTGCCACGGTGTTCTCCAAGATCGACTTGAGGTCTGGATAACACCAGTTGAGGATCAGGGAGGCAGACGTCTCCAAGACAGCTTTCCGCACCCGGTACAGACACTACGAGTTTTTGGTCATGCCGTTTGGGCTGACCAGTGCCCCCGCTGCTTTCATGGACCTGATGAACCAGGTGTTTAGACCGTACTTGGACCAGTTCATGGTGGTATTTATTGATGACGTACTTATCTATTCTCGAGATCAGATGCAACACGGACAGCACTTGCGGATGGGTCTGGACACACTGAGACGACGTAGGCTGTACGCCAAATACAGCAAGTGCGAGTTCTGGTTGAGGGAGGTGACCTTCTTAGGTCATGTGATCTCTGGGGACGGCTTGGCGGTGGACCCAGCCAAGGTTGAGGCAGTGCTCAGATGGGAGAGACCGCGTTCAGTCACTGAGATTCACAGTTTCCTGGGACTGGCAGGCTACTACAGACGGTTTATCAGGGGTTTTTCACAGATTGCGCGTCCTATGACACAATTGACCCGGAAGGACGTGCCCTTCACTTTGGTACTTCGATCGTCTTCCGAGTGGCCAGTTTGCCCGTTTCAATTCCACCAGTGTGGACTCTCGAATGGGACGAGGTTAAAGTTTCGAGAGAATTTTTGGGCAAGAGTGATTACCTCATTTTTATTTGCTGAAGAGGACATACAGTCGTTCAAATTAGGAAGGGACATAAAGATGTTCGATGGACCAATATCATACGTATAGGTGACACAAAGACGCTAGAGATACGGACATAGATGTGTTGGATTAAGTTATATTGGAGCATATATCTATTTTTAAATCTACTTTATATACTCTACTCATTTATCCATTGGGTCTTTAGATCTAATCTTATACCCATATTTATTTATCTATTGGGTATTCGTTTATCTATCGGATATCCGTTTATCTACGAAAAATTTTAATATCTATCAAAATATACGAGTAATTCTCAGTAAAAATATATATATGATTCGTAAGAAAAAAGTGTAAAATTTTAGTGATATTTGCAATAAAAATAAAACACATAATGAAATGACCCTTCTCAACGGTCGTGGGACCATTTCGGGAGATTTGGGAAGGGTTTGTTACAGTTTGCAACCCCTTGGAACTTGTCTAAGATCCTACAAGTAAAATTAGAATGGTGGGGGGGATATTTTTACAATTTACCCTGATCCCACACCCTTCCAATGCACACCCTAACCCTAAACCTACCCTACCCCGCCTATATAACCCCCACAGCCTTGAAAATCGTGCCCTCCCACTCCTCCCAATCCTTCGAGCGATGCATCTCACTTTCCCCTTCCTTCCCTCCACCACAGCCACTGTCGAGAGTGCAGCCGTGAGAGGAAGGAGTTGAGAGCTAGAGCAAGGAGGGAGCTAGGAGGAGGCCATGCATGAGTTATAGACGCTGCGCGACTGAGCTACTGCGGCTCCTGTGCGAAGAGGAGCGGAGTTGTTGCAAGGAAAAGGCTCGCAAACAATTCTGCGGAGTCATTTTTCCGTAGATCCAGATGTCTGGGGAGTCTAATAAACGTCTGATCAGACGTCCGAAGCTACCACCGAACGTCTGATACTACACAAAATCTGAGGTAACGCCCTGCTCGAGACTTGTGCGTGATTTTTGGTGTTTTCCTTCTTTGCATTGTAAGCGTAAGACTGACTGCTTCAGGGTATGTGTGCTGCACAGGGCGCGGGCTTGTTCCCATGAGGAGAAGAAGGCTCGAGAAGGGCCCTGGGAGAGTTCTCCACAGATCAGACGTCTGTATCTCTTAACAGACATCTGACCAGACGTCTAGAGGTAGCACCCGACGTCCGATAAACAAATTCAAACGGTAAGGTCCTAATCGCTTGTTTACTTTTCGTATGTATTGTCTGCGAGTGACTAAACGTCACTGTGCGCATGCAAAGCCGTTGGGACGGTGCGCAGGCGCGACGTCCCAGACACTTTAGGACATCTGGACACCTCTCTAGATGATTGACACCCGTCCCAGACGTCCGAGTACACTGCCAGACGTTTGGAGAAACCCCAGGACAACCAAGAGGGGTTCCAGACGTTCAGCCTTCAGCACATAACGGAAGGTGAGCTTTCTGTTGCCGTTTAAGACGTCTAGGACCTCTCCCAGACGTCTGATGTTAGTCTGATTTGATGGATATAGGCACCAGGCGATTGGTCCAGCTAGACCAACCTACCTGGTCCAGTTCAAGTGGATCGGGAAAGGTGTTTGGGTTGGTTCAGGGCCCAAACGAAGTCGATTTTTCATAAATAATGTACCGTTGGTGTTTAGAGTGCTTGATCGGATTTTAAAAAGGTCGCATTGTAGTACAGTCGAAAAAGCGTTCAAAACAAATACAATTTATTACTCGAATTTGAAAGTCCGAGATCGAACACAGTGAGCAAATTAGGATTTAGTAATCAAGATCATAACTTGAGAATTTGAAAGAATATAATATGCAATAAAATCAATGTTATAGTGCAAAAAGATAAGAATAAATGTAACGCACTAAATGAACCAATGTATGTGAATAAACACAAAATTAGACATCTAATTTGTGAATCAGATGCCTTAAAATGATGCTACAGTGCTTAATCTTTCTTCTTTCTTCTGCTTCTTCTCCTGGGGGCTTCTTCTTTCTTAACCTTTCCTTGATCTTCCTCTGACTTTTCTTCTTTTCTCTCTCTCTACCGGCTACCTATAGCTTCTTCAGTTTGCAACCCCTTGGAACTTGTCTAGGGTCCTACAAGTAAAATAGGAATGGTGGGGGAGGGGGGGGGGTACTTTTACAATTTACCTTGACCCCACACCCTTCCAACGCACACCCTAACCCTAAACCTACCCTACCCCACCTATATAACCCCCACAGCCTTGAAAACCGTGCCCTCCCACTCCTCCCAATCCTTCAAGCGACTCATCTCACTTTCCCCTTCCTTCCCTCCACCACAGCCACTGTCGAGAGTGCAGCCGTGAGAGGAAGGAGTTGAGAGCTAGAGCAAGGAGGGAGCTAGGAGGAGGCCATGCATGAGTTATAGACGCTGCGCGACTGAGCTACTGCGGCTCCTGTGCTAAGAGGAGCGGAGTTGTTGCAAGGAAAAGGCTCGCAAACGATTCTGCGGAGTCATTTTTCCGTAGAACCGGATGTCTGGGGAGTCCAATAGACATCTGATCGGACGTCCGAAGCTACCACCGAACGTCTGATACTACACAAAATATGAGGTAACGCCCTGCTCGAGACTTGTGCGTGATTTTTGGTGTTTTCCTTCTTTGCATTGTAGGCGTAAGACTGACTGCTTCAGGGTATGTGTGCTGCACAGGACGCGGGCTTGTTCCCATGAGGATAAGAAGGCTCGAGAAGGGCCCTGGGAGAGTTTTCTCCACAGATCAGACGTCTGTATCTCTTAACAGACATCTGACCAGACGTCTAGAGGTAGCACCCGACGTCCGATAAACAAATTCAAACGGTAAGGTCCTGATCGTTTGTTTACTTTTCGTATGTATTGTCTGCAAGTGACTGAACGTCACTGTGCGCATGCAAAGCCATTGGGAAGGTGCGCAGGCGTGACGTCCCAGACACTTTAGGACATCTGGACACCTCTCCAGACGATTGACACCCGTCCCAGACGTCCGAGTACACTGCCAGACATTTGGAGAAACCCCAGGACAACCAAGAGGGGTTCCAGACGTTCAGCCTTCAGCACATAACGCAAGGTGAGCTTTCTGTTGCCGTTTAAGACGTCTAGGACCTCTCCCAGACGTCTGATGTTAGTCTGATTTGATGGATTTAGGCACCAGGTGACTAGTCCAGCTGGACCAACCTGCCTGGTCCGGTTCAAGTAAATCGGGAAAGGTGTTTAGGTTGGTCAGGGCCCAAACGAAGTCGATTTTTCATAAAGGTGATCGGGTTTTAAAAAGGTCGCATTGTAGTACAGTCGAAAAAGCGTTCAAAACAAATACAATTTATTACTCGAATTTGAAAGTCTGAGATCGAACACAGTGAGCAAATTAGGGCTTAGTAATCAAGATCACAACTTGAGAATTTGAAAGAATATAATATGCAATAAAAGCAACGTTATAGTGCAAAAAGATAAGAATAAATGTAACGTACTAAATGAACCAATGTATGTGAATAAACACAAAATTGGGCATCTAATTTGTGAATCAGACGCCTTAAAATGATGCTACAGTGCTTAATCTTTCTTCTTTCTTCTGCTTCTTCTCCTGGGGGCTTCTTTCTTAACCTTTCCTTGATCTTCCTCTGACTTTTCTTCTTTTCTCTCTCTCTACCGACTACCTATAGCTTCTTCCTTCTCTTTTCTTTCTCTGCCTTCCTTGCCTTAGCCTTCAACTCCTTCTTCTTTTGCCTTCAGCCTTTTTCTTCCTCTCTCTGCTGCAGCTCTTCTCTTTCCTTAGCTTCTGACTTCGACTTCCTCCTTCTTCCCCTGCAGAGCAAAACCTACCCCCTACCCACGCGATCTCTCTTCTCTCCTTTCTCTCTTGGGTTCGCTCTCCCAGAGCCACTTCTCGGGTAATCGAGTCGAATACACGTCTGGGACCAGGCCTACCGGCTTGCGGTGGTGGGCGAGGTGTGCTGGGTCAGGTTGGTTCACCAAGTCCGCGGGGGGTGGTCGCGGACGAGGCGTCGGGTCAGGTGAGAGGGGACCTCACCCCATGAGTTGGAGGCGATAAGCCACTGGCAAAAAAAATAATTTATGTAGGCACGGCACTCCTTCCAGTTCCGAGGTGGGACTATCTTCCCACCCTCCTCGCGTGCACCTGCAGCAGGGATGCTTCGTTCGATTGCACCTGCAGCTTCAACCTTCGACACTAATTGGATGCCTGGAGTTGTGCGCAAGTGTATTCTGCGCAACCTGGGAGACGAGCCTGGAGCAGCTGCAAGCTTGCTTCGAGCTTCGCTTCAATGGCGGATGAACGTCTCCACCTGAAATCACGCAAATGGCCTCGCAGCTGCGTCAGAATGTTCAAGAGGCTTCGCCGAGGCATGGCGAGTGTGCTGCGGTGGTCGGCATGGCGTGGGACCGCCTGAGTGAGCATGCCTAGGGCACATTGCGTGCGTGTGTGTTGGTGTGTTTGGGTGAGTAGTGGAGTGTTGTGAGTGGGGGGGTTGTGATCAGGGGGTCGAGGCGGAGCTTATGGACCGGTCGGCGAGGAGGGAGATGGTCTGTGGAGGTGGAGCGAACTCGCCGGAGTGGTGGCCGGAGGTGAAGGGGATGATGATGGTGGAGTGCGGTAGTGGTTGTTCGAGGGAAATAGAGAGGGAAAAAATAAAGTAGAGGGTGAGAGGACTTATCTGGGAGTGAAGGGATGAAGAGGGAGGCAGGGATGGCGTCTGGCTCGTATCGCCGACGTTGGAGACAAAGATGCTCAGTGAGGGAGGTCGGCGAGGACGAAGGAGAGGCAGGAGCGTCGGCGGGGGCTGCGCGACGTGGACAGGTGAGAGGAAGAGGAACCTACCATCAATATTGTGGCTAGGCGATGAGGGAGAGTGGGAGAAGTTGCCGAAGCTTGATGAGCAGATCAGCCGGAGGAGGAGAGATGAAATTGAGGGGTTTCTCCGGCTGAATTCAAGCTTAGCAGATGCGGAGCGATTTGGGGTCTCTTAAATAGGCTTCTGAGGATGGATTTGTGCTTGGAAGCCAAGCTTCCAAGCAAGGTATGTTTGCTGGCGATGGTAACTCGAAAGAGACCCGAATCTCTCATGCGTTCGCATGAGAGATTGGGTACCAAGTAGGGCCTCAAATTAGGTTCACATTGGAAGAGATTTCTCAGGGAATCTTCCTTTCAATTTTGAAGGGGATTCTCTGAGAGATCAGGGAGTAATCGCCATTTCAATCTCGTCGGAGTAGGATTCCCTCCACTATAATGGTGGAGGGACCTAATTGCAAAGAACGAAGAAGAAGATAGGGGGTCAAATGTAAGGGTTTTTGAAATCTAGGGTTGGAAATCTAATTAGGCTGGACCTATTTGCAATGTGGGTCAAATGGATTCCTTTTAGGTCTAAATTTTGGTACAAACCTAATTTGGACCTAAGGAATCCAATGGTGAAATTGGATTTTGGGTTTGACCACGTTTGACTAGGTAATTTACGTAAAAATCCAATTTAGGGTAAATATTTGTCTAAGACCCCATTTTAGGTCAAAATAGGTTCCAATGGCCAAATTGAAGGTTCTAAACCCTAGAGAATATTTTTATATGATTTTTAGATGGTTTAGGTAAATTTTATCTTGACCAGAACCTTGTTAAATCAAGTGGATCTGTTTTAGGGTTATAAGAAGTCATTTAATTCCCAGCATTCACACGAACCCTTTTCTGTCTGATTCAACCTACTTATTATCCTGTTAAGACCATTTGACCTATGCTTAGCTCATGAGAAAATCTGTTGTTGCACTACAATGGTAAAATTACAGTTTTACCACTTGTTTCTTGATTTTATCTTAGAAAGGTTATTCAGTGAATTAGGACCTCCAATTGGTTATGTAGGAGCTTTTGTTCTCTTTTATGGGTTAAAATAAGCTAGTTAGGGTTCATGATGGTGTTCCCATCAGTTGGGTTCCTATTGGAAGTTCCCATGTGATGGAGCCTTGCTCAAGCTATTTTGAACTCTTTTTTCTATCTCGAGAAATATTGAAATGGTTGGTCTGACTGTCTGTGTTAATAGAATGCCCGTAGGAGGTGTGCACGGAACCCGCAGAGGCTACGCGGCCCACCGTTCGTGCCCCCACACCTCCCGGTTACCCTATTAGAGTGGTCTTTACTATCCCTTGTGAATTAAACGATGAAAGTGCATGTTATTTAGAACTAATTGGTTGAATCCTAGGATGTACCATGAACCCTAGGGCTGAGATAGAAAAATGAATAATTATACATGTCGTGAATGTTAAATTGTGATAATGTTTCCTAAATATGCTAAATTACGAGCTGCCTACTTATATTCGTTGAATCATGGCGAACTAAAATATATGTTGTATCCTATTTAGCTGGATTGATGAGATAAGTGTCGAATTGTAAAACCATGAGCTGCCTGTTATTCCCAAAAATTACCATGATATGAATAAAGGCATGATGGGAACACCATCATGAGCCATAACTAGCTCATTTTGACCCAATTAAGTCAATAAATGCTCCTACATAACCGCCAGAGACTCACAAGTCATTGCATATTCATTCTGAAAGAAAAATAAGAAACTAGGGTTAAAACTGCAATTTGACCAGCACATCATGAATGCAGTGCAACCACGGGTTTTCCTAGGGGTTCATTAAGGGTCAAAAGGTTCTAAAAAGGTAATAAGTGGGTTAGATCAGTCAGAAAAGGGTTTGCACATGTTTCGAGAATTAAATGACTTTTGAAATCCTAAAAACAGATCCACTTAATTAACCAAGGTTCTGGTCAGGATAAAATTCACCTAAACCCTTTAAAATTCATAGAAAAATATTCTCTAGGGTTTGGTACCTTTATTTTAACCATCAGAACCCATCTTAACCTAAAACAAAGTCTCAGATAGATATTTGCCCTAATTTGAGTTTTTGCATAAATTACCCAGTCAAACATGCTCAAAACCAAAATCCAACCTCACCATTGAATTTCTTAGGTCTAAATTAGGTTTGCACCAAAATTTAGACCCAAGATGAGCTTGTCTTGACCTAGTATGCAAAATGGTCCTATCTGATTACATTTATACCCCCAACTTTCAAAAATATTTGCATTCAGCCCCCTAACTTCCTCGTCATCTTCACAATTAGGTCCCCCCACCATTACCATGGAGGAAACCTACTCTAGCGATCTTTGACAGAAGATTTCCCCTTGATCTCTTACCGAATCCCATCCAAAATTGGAAGGGAAACTCCTTGACAAATCCTCTCCAATCTGAACCCGTTCTTGTGCACCAAATCAATCCCAATCTCTCATGCGAATGCATGAGAGATTTGGGTATCAAGAAACACCCAAATCCGGTGAGGCTTTCCAAGCTTGGAAAGGTTGTTTTCCAAGCCTTCCTTGCCTCTAGATCCTTATAAACGGGCTGCCAGATCTTCCTGAACTCATCACGCTCAAAATCGGCTGTGATTCCCCACAATTCCTCTCTCTCTTTCACCGTCCGGAGATCCCCTCTTCCTTTCCTCATCATCCTTCCACAATACCAGTGGCAGATTCCTCTTCCTCGCTTCCTTCTACATCTTGCCGTACCAGCAAATGCCCTTTCCTCCCTCGTCCTCGCCGTTTCTACCTCACTGGAGCCACCTTCGTCTCTGGCATCGGCAACATCACATCTGATGCCATCTTTGCCTCACTTCGTCCAGCAACCTCCTAGCTAAGTCCCTTACCTTCTTTACTTTATTTTCGCACCCACCACACCTTGTTTCGACCTCGGACGACCCTCCGCGAAGTCATCACCTCCATCTCCGGCCATCCCCTCCGGCGAGCCCGTTTCACCACCACAGACCACCAAATCCTTCGCCGACCACCCTACAACCATCGCCACACCTCTCCGATCATTTCCCCTCTCTTTATTCACCACTCCACTCACTCACGCACTCCCCCGAACACACCCACTCTCACGCACACAGTTTGGCCTCACTACGCACTCACAGACCACGAAACACCACACAAACACTCCCTTCACACTCGTCGTCATCCAGCGATACTCCCTGAACATTCTGACAGAGTCGAGAGGCCGTTTTATTGATTTCAGGTACTCGACCTTGCCGCCATGGAAGCAGCAAGCTTCGAGCTTACTTGAGAGCTGTTCTAGGCACTTCTGTCCCAGGTCTCATCTCCAGGTCGCGCGGAACTGACTCTCGAACACGTCCCCGCAGTCAATTGAAGTCGCAAGCCCAGTAGCTGCTGCAATTGCGAAGGAAGGAACTCTGCTGCGAATGCGCAAAGAAGGAAGTGGGATAGTCCCACATCGGAAAGTGCTGAAGTAGTCCACCCACATAAATTGAATTTGTGTTAGAGGCTATTCGCCTCATAACACAGGGTGAGGTCCCTCTCACCCACTCACCTGGCCTCATCCGTGACACGTACACGAGGACCTGCTTCGACCCGATAACCTGCCTAGACCTGCACTCCTCACTCACCATCGCACGCCGTTGAGCTTGGACCCGGGTACATGCCTGAATCCGATAACCCGATTACCTGTGGCTCCAGGAGAGTAAATCCTAAAGAGAGAGAGAGAAGGAGAGTTACGTGGGTTAGGGGAGGGTTTTGCCCTGAGAAGCTTGGCCCTGACACTTAGCCAAATTCTGAAGAAGAAAAGAAGAAGGGTCGAAGAAGAGGAGGAGTTACAAAGCAAGGCTCAGAAGAAGAAGAGGTGAAGGCTTGGAGAAAAAGCAGAAGGAAGAAGAAGAAGGAGAAGAAGACTTAAGAAGTCAAAGAAAAAAGAGAAGAAACTAAAGAGGAAAGACAGAGTCAGAGATAGGAAGAAGAAGAAGAGTTGCAGCTCATCAGCAGGCGACTTTAAGTTGTCTGATTTCCAAATCAGACGACAGATTTGAGATTTCATTTCATACATATACATTGAGTTCCTTAATTGATATTGTAGGAGTATATGGTGATCTAAATCATCATTTTACTCTCATCTTTTTGCACATTGATATTGTTATTATTGCAAATTCTTTTACTTTAAATTGTAATCTTGATTTTTAAATTCCCATATTACTCCCTGTGTTCGACCTCGGAACCTATTCGAGTAATAAAAATTGTATTTGTTTGAACGTTATTTCGGCTATACTACAACGCGACACCTTTTAAAGCACCAATTTAGCACGATAAACATTTTGGCACTGTTGCCGGGGAGTAATGGGCAATTTAGAACTCTTGATTGCAATTCCTGATTTGATACTAACTTGTTTTATCTCTTAGTTGTTGTTTCAGGAGGGATACATCGAAGAAAGTTCAGCCGCACATCAAACACGCCAGGGGTAGGTAAGCTCTATCTCTTCTCTCTTAAGCCCCTAATTTTGAAAAGGTTAAAAGAAAAAGAAATCAATTAAGGCTACTTGCATTCTATTCTTAGATTAATTATCAAGTTGCGTGATTTGATACATTCTATTTAGAAGACAATAAATCCTGATTCGTGCACCCATTAAAAGCTTAAGGTATCTAAGGCTACCACATTCTTTTTTGAGCCCAAGGTATCACATTTTGACAAACTAAATTGGACCAAAACAAGAGCCAAGTAAGAATTCCAAGTTAAGGTTTTAGAGACACACCTACATAATCAAGAACTAACCTTTCCCAAACAATGTGTGCCTATGCCTTGGTTGAATTGATCTATTCAAGCAAACCCTAAAAATCAGGCTCTTAATCTCACTTGAATCTTAAAAGAGGGACCTAAACTTCTCAAAGGATAAATAGGTGAAGTTGACCCACCTTGTTGGGTCAACCAATCTTTAAATTAGGTTACTTCTTGCACTCAACACATCTTAAAGTTCAAGTGAAATTCTAAGCATCCTTGCTCTCAATTAAAACTGGTAGACTTAAGAGGTCAAGTCCCCATTTTGGTCTACCTAGAACATCAGTGACAAGAGGGGTCGGGTGGGGGAAACCTTGTAACCCGTGAGGATGCTCTACCATGTAAGGGTCTTTGTGGGACTCTCCCTCTCTGGCTGTTCAAGTAATTCTCAGGTGGACAGCTTTCTGACTAATGGGTATCATCCGCCCCGAGCCTCTATAGTCATCCAAAATCTTTGGGTGATTTGATTGGGTCAATATCACATCCAGTTCCTCATCCCTTCTAGTTAGAGCACACACACAGATTTTCTTGGGAATCTTTTTCAGATATAATCAATTTCAATCTAAACTTGAATTTTGATTCTACATCTTGATTCCACCATCTGATTCAAAAATGCAGCCTAGCTACTTAAGAAAACCATCGAAGAAACCTGAATCTCAAAGATCCATAAAAGATAGAATGATTAAGGATGCCCTTAGAGTTTATGAGATTGATGACCAAACCTCAAAACCAATTGAAAACATTCAGGTTAATGTATCGATAACAACAACCTTCATCATAAACTGTGCCCAAGTAATTATAACACAAGTAACAAATGGATCTACCCGGGATATTCTCATGACAGGATACATTAAGTTAGAGAAATTATATAACTATCAGTACCTCCAATGCATGACAAATCCTGTACTTTGGGAAAGACACCAAGATGATCTTGAAAAACGGGAGGAGATGATAAAATTATTAAAGCAGATAATCGATCAAAAATACCCGTACATTCCCCAAACATTCAACGAAACATCTTGGAACAATACTAAAGATCTATTTGATTTCCCAAATCCTAGGTTTGAGACACAAGATTGTTGTGGATTCCCAACCTGGATGGAATATGATATGCCTAATCTTGAGATATGTTGGGAGGATCCAATTGCAAGAGATTACGATTTTGAGTTAGTCCTAAAGATACAAAACCCTGGTCCACTAAGCTTAGATTTCCCAGACTCCTGTAATAATGAGATTGACTCAGAACCTCTCAAGGGTGTAAATTACGTCCCAAATTCTGATAAGGTGACCCTCGAGAGTAATTCTGACATCCCTATTGTTAAGACCCGAGGCACCAAGACCGCTTTAAGACGTCTGGGAGTCGGCCCAGACGTCTGATCAGACGTCTGGACGCCTTCCCAAACGTCTTGAAATTAATTTTGCGTGCGTACAGAAGTGAATCTGCACGCAGGCGCGAGCAGACTGACTTCCCACCCACCCTCTTCTCTTTCTTTCTTCCCCCGCTGACTTGCAGATCCCCCCTCGTGCCTACATATACCTCTCCTCTCCCTCACGCCACCCCACTCCCTTCCACCCATCTTCTCCTTCTCCCTGCTAACGAGAGCGCGAGCGAGAGAGAGAGCAGCAGAGCGGCTGCTGCGAGCTTGTGGGGAGAGAAGCTGCTGCGAGAGGAAGTAGAAGCTCGACCATGAAGGTGCGAGCTTGCCGGGGCTACTAGAGCCGGCCGACGGGAGGACGACGAGCGTGGGGTAGCGCGGAGGAGCTGCTGCAGCTCGGGCAGCAGGTGGACAGGGCGCGGCGCGGCCGTGCATCGCGGGCAGAGAGCGGATCGGGCTCTGGTTCTGAAAAATTTTCCAGAATCAGATGTCTGGACTTACGTCCAGACAACGCCGAAGACGTCTGCAGAACGGTCCAGACATCTGACAAGTAAGATAATTCTTGCCTTCTCTTTCTTTCGCGTGTACGGCCATGCAGCCATCCGCCGCAATTTCTTCTGCGTTTCGTCGTACTGAGAGCAGGAGTGTGTGCGCAGGTTCTACTCAGGAGGGCGCAAGGGCTCACCATCCCACAAGAATCAGACGTCTGGCCGCAGTGCCAGACGACGGAGAGAACCTCCAGACGTCCAGGGTGGCAATTGGACGTCTGGAAACCAAGGCCAGACGTTCCAGCGGGCTTCTGGACGTCTGAAGGACTGCGCAGAACTGAGGTACGACCGACCCACCTTTTAAGACGTCTGGAAGATGTTCCAGACGTCTGATTTTGGACAGTTTCGTCATTTTTAACCCGTTTAGGGCCCATTCAGTGTCCGTTTTCCGCGTTCCGAGTTGCGTTCTTTCCAGAATTATTTCCTCTATCCGTTTACAGTAATTGTATACTGTTCTGAGAAACTCCTTGTGTTTGATCCTTGTGTTAGGACCCCGTTCCGTTGCAGTCTCGGGGGTTGCGGAGGCATGCAGCATTGCCGACCACGCCCCCAGTACTCCCGGTTTCGCTGGTAGAGTGGCTTTTTAATTTATTTTAACAAAATTTATTGCAATTATGAAACAATTAATAGAGTCTAGGGCATTGCAAGAACCCTAGGACTGACAAATTAGATTGAATGATAGATCTTAGGGTATTGCATGAATCCCAGGATTGGAAAACTAGATTGAATGATAGATCATAGGATACGGCATGAATCCTAGGACTGGAAAACTAGTTGAATATATAAATATTGCAGTCTTGGAATAGTAGAAAGGAAATAATAACCGCCTGTAAATTGGTTAACAGTTGCTTATTATGAATGAATACGTATGATTGAGAACATGGGTTATATGAACGTAAAGCTGGAACGGTGAGACCTAAATTGGCCGAGTTAAAAGTGCTTGAACCCTATGGGGAATTAGGAGTAGAACTCCTTGAAAGGGAATGGAATAGAATTGGGGAAGTGAGCTGGCTCTTGAGTACGGAGTACCAAGGGAAGCGACTGTCCCCCTGTTTAGTGTAGAGCGGAGCTAGCCGCCCCAGGGACCTGGGGTTAGGTCTGGCCACTTTGTACCAACTTTTGGCCCTTGTGTACACAGTACCGAGGAGAGCTACTAGTGTAGGGAGAGTACTAGCTACCCCACAGGCCCCGGGGTTCTGCTGGCCCTCCTACACCGACTTGTTAGGCCCACTGGGCAAACCAGGGTAGTCAGGCGAGGGTGCGCGGACTGTGGAGGGGCAAGACCCCTGTTTGGTTACTGTGGAGGGGTTGGACCCCTGTTACTGAGAGGGCTCTGCCCTATACTACTTCCATGCTGTGCTTTGGGCGCACCCGTTAACGGAAACGACTGACCGCGTGCCAGTGCGGGGTAGCTACCCGTGCGTTTATCGCGCGTGCCGTAGTCACCGTTACGTCTGTCAGCGACCTTGGGGTGGTTGACTGAGGGTAGGACCACCACAGGGGACTCTCCCGGCCAGGAGAGCACCACTGTTACTTCTACTTTTCGGAAAAGACTGCAATCAAGATCATTCCCACGAGGAACATTCAAGATAAAGAGAAGGATCTGAGAAATAAATCAATAGTGAAATAATAGAAAGACGTAAATAAAGAAAGTAAGAATATAACAGCTACTGTACACTCTACTGCTTCTTTAGCTTTTAGTTGCCACTCTACTCAGCGTTTCGCTGACGTGTCACCCTTGTTACCTTTTCAGGACCAGGTGTTGAGCAGCCAGAGTCAGCGGCTGCAGAGGACGCTGGGCCTAGTAGGGTTACCTATAGTACTTTCTGTACTTTTCTTCCACTGTAGTGAGTAGTATTCTTTGTTACTCCCTGTACTTCTTTACCGAAAACTTTATGTTATGTACATGTTTATTTCTCTGCTGTTGTGGTGGTATATACTATAGTATTTCTTTCCTTTACTGCTGTATTTTGTTACTGTTAGTTATATACATGGTGAATGTGGTTTATTTTACTGCTCTTTTGGTTTCTTTCTCGTTGGACGACTGGGTCTTGGGATTAGTCGAGTCGGTCTGGTTCTCGTGTCTCATAGGAATTCGGGAATCGGGTCGTTACACCTATAGTGCCCAGCCTAGATTCTAGTAATCCAACCCACACCCTTGACCTAGAATCTAGATTTGAGCCTTATTGGGATCATATCTGGATTTGGGCTGACCAATGCCCTCGCTGCTTTCATGAACTTGATGAACTGGGTGTTCATACCATATCTGGATTAGTTCGTGGTGGTATTTATTGATGATGTGCTCATCTACTGGCGGGATCAGACGTAGCACGGACAACACTTGCGGATGGTTTTTGACACATTGAGACGACGTAGGTTGTATGCCAAGTACAGCAAGTGCGAGTTTTGGTTAAGGGAGGTGACCTTCTTAGGTCATGTGATTTCAGGGAATGGCTTGGCTATGGGCCCAGCCAAGGTTGAGGCAGTGCTCAGGTGGGAGAGACCACGTACAGTGACAGAGATCCGCAGTTTCTTGGGACTGGCAGGCTATTACCGACGGTTTATCAGGGGTTTCTCGCAGATTGTACGTCTTATGACACAATTGACCCGGAAGGACGTGCCCTTTTCTTGGACAGATGCTTGTGAGGTGTGTTTTCAGGAGCTGAAGGAGAGGCTGACTTCGGCTCCCGTCCTTACCATCCCAGACAGGAGTGGTAGTTTCGTTGTGTACACGGATGTCTCTTTGCAGGGGTTAGGGGGTGTGCTCATGCAGCAGGGTCACGTTGTCGCTTATGCTTCGTGGCAACTGAAACCCCATGAGCATAGCTACCCTACCAACGACCTAGAGCTCGCAGTTGTCGTCTTCGCGCTGAAGACTTGGAGGCACTACCTGTACGGTGAGACTTTTGAGATTTTCACAGATCATAAGAGCCTCAGGTACTTGTTCGATCAGAAGGAGCTTAACATGAGACAGAGACGTTGGTTAGAGCTCCTAAAGGACTATGACTGCAGCATCTCCTACCATCCTAGGAAGGCCAACGTGGTGGCTGACGCCTTGAGCCGGAAGGCGCCCGCCCACTTGGCCAATTTACAGGTACAAAGTTGGAGACTTATGGAGGAGTTGGGCAGTTGGTGGCCCCTAGAGTTACTGGGGCATTGTGGGGCAGTGACTGTGACACGACAGATGAGGCCAGAGCTGATAGACCGCATCATTACAGGACAGATGGCAGACCCATACCTGCAGTCGTTGCGTGACAGAGTACTGTCATGGGACCCTGGAGACTTCTCCCTTACTGACGAGGTGCTGCGCATGAGGGGACGTTTGTGCGTTCCCAGGGACGAGGAGATGTTGAGAGAACTCCTGACTGAGGCACACGGTTCCAGATTCACCATACATCCTGGGAACACAAAGATGTATCATGATCTGAGACGTGATTTTTGGTGGAGGAGAATGAAGCGGGATGTAGGTGAGTTCGTGCAGCAGTATTTAGTGTGCCAACAGGTGAAGGCCCAGCATCAGAGGCCTGTAGGGCCATTGCAGCCACTTCTAGTGCTAGAGTGGAAGTGGGAGAGCATCACCATGGACTTGGTAGTGGGCTTGCCTGATGAGAACCGCATCATGAACCCTAACTAGCACAATCTAACCTAGATATGCGAGAAAAAGCTCCTACATAACTCAAAGAAAGGCTTGACTCAGAAAATTCTGAGTTTAAGAAGAAAACAAGTCATAAGGGGTAAAAATGCAATTTCACCAACACAATCTGCAAACAGGGTAACTCAGGGTCCAAACATAGGTCAAACTAACCTAATAAGAAGGAAAGTGGGATGATCTGATCCAACAAGGGCTACAGTAAATCCAAGGAATTAAATGACATTCTGTAATCCTAAAACAAACCCACTTCAATTCACGAGGTTCGAGGCAGGGTAAAAATCGAATAAATCCTCTAAAATTCATATAAAAATAATATCTAGGGATTAGAACCTTCAATTTGGCCTTGGAAACCCATTTTGACCTATATTGAGAACCATGCCCAATTAATGATTTAATTTGGGTTTTTACGTAAATTGGCCGGTCAAACAAGGTCATACCTAGAAATAAAATTCATCATTAAAATCCTTAGGTCCAATTTAGTCATGCATAAAAACTTGAGCCTAATAAGAAACCTTCTTGACCGACTTTGCAATTTGGTCCTCATCTATTACTTTCTGACCCTCAACTTTCGAAACCCTTGCATTTTGGGCCCTATTTTCTTCGTCGTTCTTTGCGTTCAGGTCCCTCCTGCAAGTCTCTGCGCAGCGCCATGCTCCGACAACTTTGCACGGAGCATGGCGCCGCGCAGGGTAAGGGAGGTGTCCTGCGGATTGAACCCGGTGTTCCCTGCGACGTCTGCTGTCGCAGGGACACCGCCATGCCTTCTGTCGATGCCCACACCTTCCGTGCGAACGCGCGGAAGGTATGGGTCGCACTTCCGACCATTCTCCGGCGAGGGAGGCATGTCGCCTCCCTGCGCCCACCCCTCCGCCACCGCCTTTATAAGGACCAGCGTCGCCTGCCGATTCTCGGAGCTCTGTCCTGATGGAGAAAACCCTAACCCTTCCTCTCTTCCCACTCCAACAGAAACCCACCAGCTCTGGTGGCCCCTCCTCCTCCGTCTCGTCGCTCTGTTGCAATACCAGCAGCAGAGCCACCTTCGCCTGATCTTCCCGCGTCGTGCCGTACCCAGCGCGCGCCTGATAACGATGGCTTCGAGAGATAACCGGGTTTTATTGTTATAGCGTTGTAGTATAGCCAGTTATTGCCATCATTTCAAATATATAAATTTTTTACTCGGAAAATAAAAGAGAGTTCCCGAGGTCGAACTCAGGGAGCAAGTTGTATTCTAGGGGTACAAGTTTCTTTTACAAAAATAAAGAAAGAGAGAGAGAGAATTTGTTGGCTTCTTTCTTCTTCTCTTCTTTTCTCTTTGCCTATCTTCTTCTGCTTGACTCTCCTGCTTTATCTGCAGCCGTAGTGATGCTTTTCTTCTTCTTTCAGTTCTTGTTTCTGCTCGTCTCTTTCTTTTTCTTCTCCCTTGTGGTCCTGTTCTTCTTCTTCTTCTTTCTTTCTTCTTTTCCTTTCTTCAGACCTTCTTCTTCTCGTGTTCTTCTTCTTCTTTCAGTTCTTGTCTTGGCCTCTCTGCGTTTTCCTCTGCCTCGCCTTCCTTCTCCTTCCTTGCCTTCAGGACGTCGTCTGATTTTCCAATCAGACGACTTAAACCGCCGCTGCTACAGTGCCGCTAGGTGATCCTCCTTCCTTCAGCCTTCGTCTTCTTCCACGGTTCTTCTTCACCTGTGCCTGCACACTTACACAGCTTGATCAAAGAGGGGCAAAACCTATCTCTACCCTCCCCCCCCCGCGTCTCTCTCTCACAGAAGCCACTCTTGGGAAAGCTCTCCCAGAGCTGCCGGGTAGCCGGGTACGGGTCGCGCCCGGGTCCAGGCCCACCGGCGTGCGTGGTGGGCGAGGAGTGCAGGTCAGTCTAAGTCGGGTCGGGTCAGGTCCGCGGGGCGTGAGCGCGGACGAGACCGGGTAACCGGGCGGGTGAAGGGGACCTCACCCCGTGTGCTGAGGCAACAAGCCTCCAGCACTTTTTCACTTTATACCGCTGCGCCTCTTCAGAGTTTTCCGAGGTGGGACTAAATGTCCCACCCCGAGTTGGCGCCTGCGCGGAGGAAACAACTGGTAATCGCGGCGTTACGCGAGGCCTTCGCGCGAGGGCTTCGCTTCAGCTGCAGCCTGACGCTTTGTCGAAATGCCTCGCACGGCCTGGGAGTCGAATCTGGGCGTGGCGCGCCTGCAGCTGCAGGCGGAAGCAGCTCCTTCTGCACGGCAATGGCGGCGAAGGTCGGGTGACCTGTTCACAGCAAAACGGCCTCTCGGCCTAATCAGAAGGTGCCGGGAGCTTCGCCAGAGTGCGGCGAAGCTTGTGTGGGTGGTGGCGAGGCGTGGGGCGGCGTGCAAGGGCTGCCCTAGGTCGGACTGTGGGTCGGAAGATGGGTTTGTTCGGTGGGGTTGTAGAGGGTGATGTGGGGGAAGTGGAAGGGCGGGGGTTGATCAGGGTGAGGAGGCGGAGGTTCTGCGGTGGTCGGCGAGCCGTGTGGGTTGCTGGGGTGATGGGAGCGGCTAGTCGGAGGATGGCCGGAGGCGGAGAAGGTGAGGGTGAGGGGTCGGAATCGAGGGCGACAGTAGATGTTTAAAGTGAGGAAAAGGAAGAGGGGAGGAAGAGGAGGAGTTCTACCTACTTAGCAGGAGGAGGAGGGGCCGGAGCGGGCGACAGTTGTATCGACTGTCGCCGGAGAAGAAGATGCCCGGGGGAAGGGGCGGCGGCGAGCAGAGGCCGGAGAGGCGCCAGCTGGGTGCGGCGTGGCGCGGGAAGAGCAGGGGAAGAAGTCTCTGCTGCTGGTATTGCGGCAGAGCGAAGAGGAGGAGGGGGAAGAACCGCCGGAGCTGGTGGGCGTCTGCCGGAGTGAGAAGAGAGGAAAGTTGGGGGTTTTCTCCGTCAGATCCGAGCTGGGAAGAACGGTGGAGCGACGGGGGTATTTATAGGGACCGAATCAGGGAGGAAGGCGGAGGGAGACGACGTGTCTCCCTCGCCGGAGGACGCCGGAGATGGAAACCCATACCGTCCGTGCGTTCGCACGGCCGGTATGGTGGGTTACAGCGACCAGGGGGGTGTCCCTGCGACGGCTGACGACGCAGGGCACCCCCGGTTTACTTGCCAGGCTCTCCCCCTCACCCTGCGCGGCGCCATGCTCCGCGCAAGGTCGCCGGAGCATGGTGCTGGCAGGTTTTGCAGGGGGACCTGAACGCAAAGAACGAAGGAGAGTTAGGGGTCAAAATGCGAGGGTTCAAAAGTTGAGGGCCAAAAAGTAAATATATGAGGACCAAAGTGTAAAGTTGGTCAAGAAGGTTTCTTCTTAGGCTCAAGTTTTTATACATGACTAATTAGGACCTAAGGAATCTGATGGTGAATTTTATTTCTAGATTAAACCTTGTTTGACTGGTCAATTTACGCAAAAACCCAAATTAAGTTATTAATTGGGTATGGTTCTCAATGTAGGTCAAGATGGGTTCCTAAGGTCAAATTGAAGGTTCTAAACCCTAGAGATTATTTTTCTATGAATTTTAGAGGGTTTATTCCATTTTTGCTTTGCCTTGAACCTCGTGAATTGAAGTGGGTTTGTTTTAGGGTTACAGATTATCATTTAGTTCCTTGGAATTGCTGTAGCCCTTGCTAGATCATCTCATCCCACTTTTATTCTTATTAAGTTGCTTTGACCTATGTTTGGACCCTGAATTACCCTGTATGCAGATTATACTGGTAAAATTGCATTTTTACCCCTTATGACTTGTTTTCTCCTTAAACTCAGAATTCTCTGAGTTAAGCCTTTCCTTGAGTTATGTAGGAGCTTTTATCCTTTGTATTGGGTCAAAATGAGCTAGTTATGGCTCATGATGAGGTTCTCATCATACCCCCATGCCTAGCTTTTGCTAGTCCCTTAGCAAAAACTTAAGGTTTCAACCCTTGTTCTAGACCATGAAGTTTTTAATAGCTTTAGATAAGTGTTTTTTTATTTGAGCATAGATTAGGTTAGAATGCTGACCATAGGCCTAAAAGGTACTCTAGTACCAATCAAGATCCAAATCTGTCTAGCCTTAGCCTCAGTCTTTAGTAAAGATTTTTAAGGCCCACAAGAACTAACCTAAGGTTTATTGGACTTTGTGGTTAAAGCACCCGTGCTTGAAATGATTTTAGCCCTGGCTCAGTTCGCAGTGCGTTTTGTAAGAGAGAGATAGAAAGTTATTCTGTTTGGAGAGTTTTCTCTCTCTTTTTCTTTTTAGTTCTAGCCTAGGATTGGCTTTTCAACACGGTCTGTATCAGATTCCTTGCTCCCATCATCAATCCTTAAGGGTTCCTGGCAATCGATGCTTCGAGATAGCACCGCCCATGGCAACCCCCGGAACCCTGGCTATTGAGATTTCGAGATAATCCCATCCATGGTGTTCCGTGGCCGAATCCAGACCCTGGCAATTGACACTTCGAGATAATGCCATCCATGGAATCTGAATCAGCAGAGTGCTTACATGCCCCCAGTAGGATATGTAAATATCCTAAGAGACAGGCACCGAGGAGATGATATTTTGTTACACATCTTCGAGGGGATTTCCCGCCTCTCCGCGCTGGGAACTCGTCCAAATCAACTTGTGTTGATCGGCCGCTCCTATTCTAGGTGTTCTTTTCAGAATTTTGCGACGCTTCTGCGTGATTTTGATTTTTACGCTTACTGAACCAGGCTGTGTGTGAGGTTAGGGTGCTTAGGTTACTGAGTCCCGTAAACCAAAAATTAGTTAACGAGGCCAAATACTCCCTAAGCCTTAGACCTAATACTTCAGCTTTTCATTTTCCTCAACCTCTTGAGGAGTGTCCAGATCTTAATGGGTACTAAGAGTCTATTCAAGAATACCTAAGGTTTGCGTTCTTACTAATCTCATTATGTACTTTTCAGTTATTTTCTTGAATGAGGTCTAGAACTTAGGTTAATTCCTTAGTTCCTTACTAATGACTATCACCTTTTCTTATAATTTTGTGCTCCTTTTTCATTTTGTTTCTCTTCTCCTTCTCCTTCACAAAATTTCCTTCTCCTTTTATTATTTTTCGAAAAATTTTTTAATTTTTATGGTGTTTTTGGCATATGTGAATTTTTTTGTTTGAAACCTTTTCTTACAAGTTTTGCACTTTCATACCCCCCCATGCCTAAGATTTGCAATGTCCTCATTGTAACCTAGGGGGTTTTTATTTAACTTAGTTCATTCCTTAAGACAGAAATTTGGATGAGTGGATGGGTCGGGTTAAATTTTTGCGGACGATTTCTAATCCCAGATGCAAGCATCTGAGGTGGGGTCGGCTGTCTACAAGGGTGAACCTCAAGTGCAAAAAGGTGTCAGAACAAGTTTCAGGTTTTCAAAGAGAATGACGGGCTGCCTCCCGTTAAGCGTTGAGTTTGACGCCATCGGCTGGGCGCAATAAGCTCAAGGGGAAAGGAGGATATAAGATGCTTCAGCCAAATCAGTAGAAGTTACATCAATGAACGGCTTGAGTCTCTGACCGTTCACGATGAAAGGTTCAGAATCATGGCTGAGTGGACTGATTTCGATTGCTCCATTTCCAAAAACCTGTCGGACCAAATATGGTCCGACCCACTTGGATCTCAGTTTTCCTGGGAAGAGTTTTAGTCAGGCATCAAAGAGTAGGACCTTTTGACCAGGATGAAAGATCTTTCTCGAGATGTGTTTGTCGTGGAAGGCTTTAACCCGCTCCTTGTAGATTTGCGAGTTCTCGTACGCGTCTAGGCGTAATTCATCGATCTCGCTGATTTGGAGTTTTCTGTGGGTCCCAGCCTTGGAAAGATCTAGATTACAGTTTCGTACTGCCCAATAGGCTTTATGCTCCAGTTCTACGGGAAGGTGGCATGCCTTTCCGTACACCAGTCTAAAGGGAGACATGCCCAATTGGGTCTTGTGGGCGGTCCTATAGGCCCACAATGCTTCCGGAAGTCGGGACGACCAGTCCTTCCTGTCAGGTCGAACAGTGACTTGCAGGATTTTCTTGATCTCCCGATTAGACAGCTCAGCTAGACCATTAGTTTGGGGGTGGTAAGGAGTAGAGATTCGGTGAGACACCCCGTATTTGGTCATCAGTGACCTAAACTGAGCATTTGTGAAATGGGTCCCCCCATCAGAGATTATTGCACGAGGAATCTCGAACCTTGAGAAAATGTTTTGATGAATGAATTTGAGAACGATTTTGTGATCACAGGTTCCGGTCGGTATGGCTTCGATCCATTTGGACACGTAGTCCACAGCCAACAGAATGTATTCGAAACCATCCGAAACAGGAAAGGGGCCCATAAAATCAATACCCCAAACATCAAAGATTTCGCATACTAGAATCGGCTGCATAGGCATCATGTCGCGATGGCTCATGTTGCCCAAAGTCTGGCAACGACTGCATGCCTTGCAGTGATTGTATGCGTCTTTGAACAGTGTGGGCCAGTAAAAGCCGCACTGGAGGACTTTTGATGCGATTTTATGCCCGGCGAAATGGCCATCGCATGCCTGGTCATGGCAGAAAGAGAGGATATTGTTGAATTCCCCTTCCGGGACACATCTCCGGATGATCTGATCGGCACCTATGCGGAAGAGGTACGGGTCTTCCCAAATGTAATACTTGGCA
This sequence comes from Thalassia testudinum, assembly GCA_037157565.1. NCBI lineage: Eukaryota > Viridiplantae > Streptophyta > Magnoliopsida > Alismatales > Hydrocharitaceae > Thalassia > Thalassia testudinum. The sequence goes on along the minus strand of JAZHRO010000012.1, from coordinate 84,293,565 downwards.
TCGGAGCGTAATTTGTCCTTCTTGGCCTTCGGCCAATCGGACGGGATCTGATGAGATGCCAAGTAATTTACTACATTAGCAAACCATGGAAGGCTAGTACCAATAGTCAGCAGGTGCTCATCGGGAAAATGCTCAGTGATGGGTCCGGGAGGGTCAATTATTTCAGAAGGAAGACGGGACAAGTGATCAGCTACCACATTTTGCTTTCCCGCTTTGTCGCGAATCTCAAGGTCAAATTCTTGCAACAGCAAGATCCATCGGATTAATCGAGGTTTCGCGTCCTTCTTTGCAAGGAGATGCCTCACAGCTGTGTGATCCGAGTATATGATGACACGGGAACTCAGAAGGTACGATCTGAATTTTTTTAGGGCAAATACTACAGCTAGTAGCTCTTTCTCAGTAACCGTATAGTTACGCTGAGCCTCATCGAGTGTTTTGCTGGCGTAGTAAATGACCACAGGTTTCCCGTCAATTTTCTACCCCAAAATCGCTCCTACAGCGAAGTCGGATGCATCGCACATGATCTCAAAGGGTTGAGACCAATCAGGGGACTGTAGGATCGGGGCTTGGGTGACTCGGTCACGCAGGATTTCAAATGCTTGAGTGTATTCCTTGGAAATTTTGAAAGGAACATCCTTGGAGAGAAGAGTGGTCAGGGGACGCGCGATTTTTGAAAAATCAGGGATAAATCGTCGATAAAAACCGACATGCCCCAAAAAGGAACGGATGTCCCTGATCGAGCTAGGCATAGGAAGGTGAGAAATCAGATTAACCTTAGCTCGATCCACTTGGATACCTTTCTCCGAAATTGAGTGTCCCAGGACAATTCCCTCAGGCACCATGAAATGGCTCTTTTCCCAGGAAAGAACCAAATTCACATCGATGCACCGCCTGAGTATCTGGACCAAGTGTTGGAGGCAATCGTCGAATGATGCTCCGAAAACTGAAAAGTCATCCATGAAGACTTCCAGATAATCACCTACCATATCTGAGAATATGGCAAGCATGCATCGCTGAAAAGTAGCGGGTGCATTGCAAAGACCGAAAGGCATCCTTCGGAAAGCGTATGTTCCGAAGGGGCAGGTGAACGTGGTCTTTTCTTGGTCCTCAGGATGGATTGCCACCTGGTTATAACCGGAGTACCCGTCAAGAAAGCAGAAGAACCTATTTCCTGCAAGTTTTTCGAGAATTTGATCAATGAAGGGTAGTGGGAAATGGTCCTTCTTCGTGGAGGAATTGAGTCGGCGGTAATCTATACAGACTCTCCACGAGTTGGCTAATCGGGTAGGAATGACTTCTCCGGTCTCAGTTGTTATAGTGGTGAGTCCTGCCTTCTTGGGCACGACCTGAATTGGGCTCACCCAACGACTATCGGAGATCGGGTAGATGATTCCGGCATCTAACCACTTGATGATCTCCTTTTTCACGACCTCCTGCAGATTGGGGTTTAAGCGTCTCTGCATTTCACGAGAAGGTCGTGTGCCCTCTTCCGAATAGATATGATGAGTACAATAAGAGGGACTTATTCCAGTCAAATCATCGAGAGTCCACCCGATGGCTCTGTGATGTTGCTGGAGGACAACAATCAGACGGGATTCCTGTTCAGGACTGAGGTTGGAATTGATAATCACAGGAAGGGTCTGATTAGAACCCAAAAAGATGTATTTCAAGTGAGCAGGAAGGGGTTTTAGTTCGAGGATGGGGTTATCAGCAGCAGCGGGTGGTTCAGTATAGATGTGAGGTTCGAGGGTGGGAGTTACTGGGTTATTCATATCTGGATTCGACTCCTCTGTTTGCGGGTCAAGATCCTTCTGTGGTTGATGAGGCATAATCGCGTCATTCTGGAAGTGTGATTCATCAACCAAGGTCCTGATGTCACAAATTTGTTCGATGACGCCGCAATTAATTCCTTGTTGGGCCTTAAATATATCAATTTTCAGTGTTTGATCTCCAAACTTAAGCTCTATTTGGCCCTCCTCACAGCTGATGTTGGCTCTAGCAGTAGCCAAGAAAGGTCTCCCTAGAATGATTGGTGTATCCCTAGGGTTCTCAGGTGCGTCCATATCTAAGACTATAAAGTCCACTGGGAAATAGAAATCCCGCACTCTTACGATAACATCCTCGAGAATCCCTTTTGGTGACTTTATAGATCGATCTGTTAATTGTAATGTCACCTCGGTTGGTTTTAGCTCAGATTCTTCTAGATGGTCAAGTAAGGATGTGGGTATCAGGTTTATGGATGCACCCAAGTCTAGCAATGCTCTATCAAATTGGGTACCACCTTTCTTGCAGGAAATCAGGGGAGTACCAGGATCTTTTGCCTTGGGTGGGAGTCTACTGAGGATTACAGAGCTGGCTTGCTCTGACAGAACAATTGGGCTCCCTCCCTTGGTTCGCGGCTTACGCTGGGGTGTACATATATTCTTTAGAAATCGTGCGTAAGCTGGTACGTGGCGGATTGCATCCATCAAGGGGATGTTTATGTGGACCTGCTCAAAGAGCTTGACCAGGTCCTCCTCAGGGGCCACGGGTTTGGTGGTCTTCTTTCCCTTGGTCAAGGCCTCGGGAAACGGGATCTTGGTTGGTTCTTCTAGGATAGGTCCAGGTTGTGGATCTGGAACAGCGGTTTCTTGGATAACTATCCTAGGGTCATGGTTATCAGGCTTGGAGTGGTTTGGATAATGCGGGTCTTGAGTTGTTTTACCACTACGTGTTGTTACAGAATTTAATCCGGCCTGATTTTGGTTTGGGTTTGGTAAGAGGGGTGGCTGCTGCTGAAATCCCGCATAAGAAGTTGAAGCTTCCATCTCGTCTGGAGATGGAGCAGTAGGGGCCTGATAAATCCATTGTGCGTGGCCTAAATTTGGATTCATAACGCGCTTCTGGGTTGGCACGTTATTTGGGTTAGGAAGAGGTTGGGAAGGGAGTGTGCCTGGCTGGCGAGAATTTGCCAACTGGGCCAGTTGAGTTTTAACTTCTGTAAGTTCGTCCTTGTGCTGTTTTTGAATAGCCGCATTCGTTTTTTGAATGTCAGCCAGAGTCTGAAGGATTAGGGACATTTGATCCTGATTTGGCCCTGATGGATAAGTAGGGTTGGGCCGAGGCTGAGGCGGCTGGTAATGACGAGAGGGCTGTGGGCGGGACTGAAAAGGTGGTCTTTGGGTTTGGGAATTTCCCGCCCACTGAAAATTGGGATGGTTTCGCCATCCAGGGTTGTAAGTGTTAGAGAATGGGTCGTTCTGGATGGCGTTGAGGTCCTCGCAGGTCTGAGGAACCTCCTGAGAATCAGGGAAAGGGGGAATGGAGTTCCCCCGGCTGGTGTAGAAAGGATCGGGTGATCCTCCGATCCAAGAATCAGATGGGGATGGATATGGATCCATCCTAGGGGAAGATCGGTGGAGGATGTTTTGCACAGTCTCCTGTGTGGAAGGAGGTTGTGCAAAGGAGTTACGCGCGGAGGTGGCTCGCTGCAAGTGCTGAGTCAGCTCATCCACCTTTTCAATGATTGAGACCTTGTCCAATCGACTGGCCATTAATTCCAGGTCGACTGATGCGGACAGGCCCTGCGTCTCATGTGCTCCCTTAAGATTCGTCGCTGCGCGGGTATTCGTCCTGTCGAATAATCCCATGGAGTCATTGTTGATGGAGTTCTCGCACATGTTTTCGAGAATCTCCCATACGGTGTCTTCATGTTGACCCATAATGTTTCCTCCGCAAGTTGCATTGACGAAAAGGCGGATGTCCTCACGGAGTCCCTGGTAAAAAGATTGGACTTGTTCCCATTTAGGAACTCCGTGATGGGGGCACTTTCTCATGAGATCCTGAAAACGATCCCATGCCTCATGGAGAGGTTCTCCTGATTGTTGAGTGAAGTGTGTAATCTGATAGCGCAAGGCGTTGGTCCGACCAACGGGGAAAAACTTTTTCAAAAACTCGGATTGAAGTTCTTCCCAAGTGTTGATCGGCTGGGTCTGAGTTTGATACCAATGGGCGGCCTTGTCCATAAGAGAAAAGGAGAACATCTTCATGAGAAGAATATCCCGATTTTGCGCATCTGATCCAAAAGTGTGGGCCAGATGCTTTAGCTGTTTGATGTGCTGGAAGGGATCTTCAGAATTAAGCCCATGGAATTTAGGTATAGCATGAATCATGTTGGGCTTTAATTCGGAATCAGGTCCTCCAGTCGGGATTCTGACTCGAGGCTCAATGGCCACCGCAGTAGGATTGTAGTGGTCCCGCATCATAGGACGCTGTGGTGGGTGCACGAAGTTTTGGAAGAGGTCATTGAGTCGCTGGAGCTGGTGTTCCAGATTATTTTCTTCCTCAACTGGCTGAGCCATGATGGGGGAAGAAGAAGAACTTGGTTCTGAATCAGAAGAGAGAATAATGTGAGGGTGTTGCTGCACAAACACGGGCGTCGAGGCTTGGCCTTGACGAGAGCGAATTTCTAAAGGAGGTCTTAAGGGTGGTCTTAAGGACCTCCTTCCGTACATGCACTGTTGGAAGAGGTAAGTTTAGAAGGTGCTGGACCCAATCAAGACACCCAAAAATGTGTTGGGTGACTATAGAGGTGCGGGGCAGATGGACCCCTTGATCAGAAAGATCGTCCACCTGAGAATTACCTGGGCAGCCAGAGAGGGAGAGTCCCGCGAAGACCCCTACACGGTAGAGCGTCCCCACGGGTTACAGGGTTTCCCCCACCCGACCTCTCTTGTCACTGCGGTTCCAGGTAGACCAGAATGGGGATCTTGACCTCTTAAGTCTACCAATTTTAAGATCAGGGTGCTTAAGGTTTCACTTGAACTTTAGTCTTTTAAGTGCAAAGAGTAACCTAATTTAAGGTTGGTTGACCCAAGGGGTTAACTTTACCTCTTGTTTTCTTTGAGAGCTTTTAGGTCTTGTCTTTTAGGGTTCAAGTGTTTAGAGAGCCAATTGTTTTAGGTTTTCTTTTGAATAGGTATTTTCAATCAATGGTTTAGGCACACTTCTTTTGGATTTTCTCCATTCTTGATTTAAGTAGTGTGTCTTTAAAACCTTAAGGTTGAATCTTATGTTGGCTCTACTTGGTCCAGTTAGTTCTTTGTTGGGTAATTAAGGCTCAAGCAAGAATGTGTTAGCCCTTAAATACCCTTAATAGTGTGCAGGACTAATGAGTTGAAAACATGCAACTCTTTATGGTTACTAAGTATGGAAGACAGGTTAGCCCTATATTGCTTGTTCTTTTCTTTTCTTCCTCTTTAGAGTTTAGGGGTTAATAGCGAGAGGAAAAATTTACCTGTCCTCGGAGTGGTTGTCGTGCGGTTGCTTGTCTTCTTGATTTCCTGTAGCTGCACAAAAGAGGGGAGATTATCAGAAAAAAAGAGAAACAGGAATGTTTACCTCTAGAATAGCCGTTGCTCCTCGGCAACGGCGCCAAATGATAACGATGGCTTCGAGAGATAACCGGGTTTTATTGTTATAGCGTTGTAGTATAGCCAGTTATTGCCATCATTTCAAATATATAAATTTTTTACTCGGAAAATAAAAGAGAGTTCCCGAGGTCGAACTCAGGGAGCAAGTTGTATTCTAGGGGTACAAGTTTCTTTTACAAAAATAAAGAAAGAGAGAGAGAGAATTTGTTGGCTTCTTTCTTCTTCTCTTCTTTTCTCTTTGCCTATCTTCTTCTGCTTGACTCTCCTGCTTTATCTGCAGCCGTAGTGATGCTTTTCTTCTTCTTTCAGTTCTTGTTTCTGCTCGTCTCTTTCTTTTTCTTCTCCCTTGTGGTCCTGTTCTTCTTCTTCTTTCTTTCTTCTTTTCCTTTCTTCAGACCTTCTTCTTCTCGTGTTCTTCTTCTTCTTTCAGTTCTTGTCTTGGCCTCTCTGCGTTTTCCTCTGCCTCGCCTTCCTTCTCCTTCCTTGCCTTCAGGACGTCGTCTGATTTTCCAATCAGACGACTTAAACCGTCACTGCTACAGTGCCGTTCGGTGATCCTCCTTCCTTCAGCCTTCGTCTTCTTCCACGGTTCTTCTTCACCTGTGCCTGTACACTTACACAGCTTGATCAGAGAGGGGCAAAACCTATCTCTACCCTCCCCCCCCGCGTCTCTCTCTCACAGAAGCCACTCTTGGGAAAGCTCTCCCAGAGCTGCCGGGTAGACGGGTACGGGTCGCGCCCGGGTCCAGGCCCACCGGCGTGCGTGGTGGGCGAGGAGTGCAGGTCAGTCTAAGTCGGGTCGGGTCAGGTCCGCGGGGCGTGAGCGTGGACGAGACCGGGTAACTGATAACACCACGCAAGGGGGTAGTAATTAGGTTGAATATGGCCCATCTTTAGAATAAAAGGCACAACATAAAGTAGAATAGGAGCATTGCATGCATCAAGTACCAAGATTGCTTATAAACTGTATTAATGGCCATTTATAAAGCATTTGTCAAAGCAGGCCTCAGATGAGCAATCGGACCGCACGGATGGATTCAGGACGACGAACGGAGTCTAACGGACTCAAAATCGGCCAAATCCGACATCCGGAGCTCCCACAATGGGCCCAAGAAATCTTGACCGTTGATCTGGAGATCAACGGCCTAGAACGCGCCACGTCGCCCCGCCCCCGCCGCCCGCACGCCCCCAAGCCAGCCAAGGACGCATCTCGGCCGTTGATCTTCGATCGAACGGCCGAGATCCGCGCGCTCGCCCGCGGTCGCCGCGACAAAGCGCGGGCGTGGCGCAACGGTTAGCGCGCATGCCCGCGTCGCGGCGACGCGCGTTCGATTCGCGCGGAGCGAAAATCATTTGCGGGCGAAGGGCGCGGCAAAATTGAGCCGCGCGATCAGAAGCGAGCGGCCAGGATTGCGCCACGCGGCGTGACGACAACGCCCCACCTCCCACGCGCGCGCGCACGCCGGGCGGAAACGCTCGCGCGCACGCGCGCCCGAAGCGCGATCCTAGCGCAGGCGCGGGAGGATCTCAGCCGTCCGATCATCAATCGGACGACTCTCGTTCGACAGCCACGGATCGCGCCTGAAGAGAGAGAGGGGCGGGCGGCTGACCGGCAGCAGAAGGCCTTCACCGACGTATATGGAAGCGGTTTTAGCGACGTTCTGGATGTCGCTAAAGCACATTCTTCTTTTAGGAAGCCCTTAACTCTATTTAAACCCCCTTCTACCACCATTCAAGGCATCCTCTCCCACTTGCAACTACTCCACCCCTCTCCTAGCTAGTCTTAGGCACTCTTGTAATCGCCGGAGACGACGAGCCGCCGACGGAGCCTCCTCCACCGCCGTGGCTGCCTCGTCGCTCTCCACTCTCTCTCTACCTCTCTTTCTCTCTTTTGAGCTTTCATTTACTTTTGTTGAAGCATGTATTTAATATTGTAAACCATGAACTATGAATGCATGTTTAATGAAATTATTTTTCATTTAGTTGCCTTTTTAATTTCTGTTTAAAGTGCATGATCAAAACCAAGAGCTTTCTAACCCTAAACTCTCTCTATCTCTCGCTTTTCAAAACCGTTTCTTTCGCAAGCAAAACTCCGCCTTTTTCGTGACAAGTGGCAAACAAAATCCGATTTCCACGCCTCCCTGAGATCGACACTCGGACTCACCTCCGTTTACTTCTTTTAAAACCGACGTATCAAGTGCAACTATAACGACACCTCTTAACACACACGCACGAAGGCACGTCAGTTTTTGGCGCCGTTGCCGGGGAGGCAACAGATTTGTTTTATCACCTCCATTCCACCTTAATTCTCATATCGTCTAATGCCCTACTTTCCTTTTTACTTGACGGATGCAGGAATTCGGCGCATGGACGGCGAAGCGACGCATTCCACTATGGTAGCAAGGAAGTAGACGCCTCGAGGACCGATAGTGAGTACTCTCTCTCTCTCATTGTTTGCTTGCGTGAAAAAGCTAAAAAAATCATAAAAACTGAAAAAAATTGGCGTGGCGAATGATTGCTTGACCCACATTCTTAATACACCACCCTACAAAAAAATGTACACTCTAATATACTGGACAAATTCTTGGAGTGTTCTTTTCTTTCTCTCTTGAGTGGTGTTTGCGAAGCCACCGTGAGTTGACCTGGGCCGCACCACTCAACCCTAAAACTGACTCATCTAATAGAAGCTGCATGATTATCAGGATGAGTACACTAGGGTTTTAGAGCCTCTACAAAATAAAAGGAAATCTACTTTCACTAAGTTGTGTGCAGAACTTGACGTGCCCACTGAAACTTGTTTGAAAAAAATTAAGACACGTCAACCCTAAAAAGTACTTAAGTAAGGATGAAACACTAAAAAGACACTATATCTTAACAAATCCTTGCTTGAAAATCATGTTTTGCTAGAAGCACACACTTTGAAAGTAGAACATTAAGAGGCACCACCCCAATCAACGCCTCATCACATCACCCTAAGCACAAGCACTATCCTAGCCCTTTAAAACTGAGTAGACGTGCCCTAGGCAGGACTGAGTTAAGTCTCAAAAGGTGAGGTTTTGTCTGCTAGGCACTTGGCTTTCATTCCCTTGGTAGAATCTGGTGACTAGGCTGCGGGGCAGTGTCAAACGACCGTGGTTGTGGGGTCTATGGAACCGGAGGCGTAAGCCAAAGGAAGAACCTTCCCTGCAATCCCCTCGTAATCAACCTGGCCAGATTAGCCTTGAGAAGGGAAGTCCAGTGCTTACGGACTTAATCACCCTTTGTGAGATTTCTAGGTCTCCTAAGGAATACACCATAAGGATTAGGCTTGCGTGCTTGATTGAAACACATTTCTCGCATCTGTCGCCCTCCGCATCCCCTCCAGTTCTTCTCTAGTGTATGCACGGGAGGCGCTCACTGCATCCCGAATTGTGTGTTTTGGGGCAGGAATCTAGGCGACGTAATTCTGTTGAAAACATGGCTGAACCTAGGGTAGATGAGGCTGAAGATCAACCCCCACCAGATGCTATGGCTGTCGTCCAGGCTCAAATCAATGCTAACCATCGGCTTCAGCAACGACAAATCCACACCATCATGCAAGCCATACAACGGTTACAGAACCCGCAAGAACAACCACCACCTTTCAATGACATACCAGGACAACCACCACTTGATTTACCACCATTTCAGAACCAGCCAAGACCCCTCCGTGATTTCTATAACCCTTCTGCCATTAGAGTCGAGCCACACCTTAGGATCCCCGAAGGGGGAGACGATTTTGAGCTAAAACCTAATGTATTAAGTCTAATCCAGAGCCACTTTCATGGAAGCTCAAATGAAGACCCCTTTCAGCACCTAGAAGATCTCGACCGCATAGCAAGAACAGTAAAACCTAGGAACATTAGCCTTGATATTGTTCTAATCAAGATGTTCCCTTTCTCATTAAGAGACAAGGCTTCTCATTGGCTTAGAACCCTAGGTAGACCCATCACCACCTGGGAGGAACTGAGGCATGCATTTTTAAAGAAATTCTTCCCCATAGGAAAGACCAATGCCCTCAGAAGAGCTATCACTACCTTCACACTCCAGGGTGGGGAACAATTTCATGAGGCGTGGGAAAGATTCAATGAACTTTTGAGGAAATGCCCACACCACGAAGTTCCAAGGTGGCAATTGGCCCAGATCTCCTACCACGGTCTGGATAGCAACCTACGGAACTTCGTCGATGCCTCATGCGGGGGAAACTTCCTAAACAAAGATGAGGAGAGCGCATTTGAGCTCTTTGAGTCTATGAGCGAGAATTCGCTCAACAATGCCTCCATGAACCAGTTTAACAGATCCAGTCAACCCCGTGGTGGGATTTATGAGGTGCAAGCAAATTCTGGAATGGTTGACATGGACATTATTGCCAAAAAGTTGGATCGAGTGGAATTGGTGGACAAGAAGATTGATGAGCTTCTAAACCAGACCAGGAACCCCTTGCAGACTGTCACCCTAGCAAAAGGAGCACATAATGTTGACCTGGTCCAACCCTTCACCCAACTAAACCTGGAACAACCCCCAACCATGTTCCAAGGAGGGACCTTTGCTCCCTCGACCCTTGATTACTCCCTTCCTTCTTCATCAACATTGGCTATTCTAGAAGATGTGCAAGCCGTCCAAGGATATGCAAAACCTGACCCTTTCTCCAACACTTACAACACCGGCTGGCGTAATCACCCCAACTTTGGTTGGACAAACCAGAAACTACCGCAATTCCAAAACCAGCCCAGGCCAAACCAACAGCCACACTTGCCCCCCTATCAGCAAGGACCACCAGTTAGACCCCAATATAACCAAAATAGGGCGGCCCCTCCCCCACAAAACCAAATGGACACCCCAATAAAGATGATGGCTGACATGAACCAAAAACATCTGGAGGAAATGGCCTTGGTAAAGGGACAGTTAAGCCAACTCTTGGACTGTAAACAGCAAGGATCTCTACCTTCCCAACCACAACCAAACCCGCGAAACATAATTAACAGAGGCCCCAATTCGCAAGGGTTCCAAGGCAACCCCGGGCAGGCTCATATGGTCCAACCGGCTCCACAAACACCTCCTGGGTTTGGCGCCTCTTCATCCTCATCTTCTCAAGGATCACCCCATGGCCCCAATGCCTCTGCGAATGCGGTGACCTTGAGAAGCGGCACCAAAACCCAGGATCCCAAATGGCCGACTCTCCCCGAGACGTTACCCGACTTAGAAGAAGCACCAACCAAGGACCCAAACATGGAACCAATCCAGACACCCTATCCTGAGGCCTTGGAAACAATCAAGAGAAAAAAGAATACTGTGGAAACTGAGGAGCTGATGGAAATTTTTAAACAAGTACAGATTAATATTCCGCTTCTAGAAGCTGTCAAACACATCCCCGCTTACGCCAAGTTCTTAAAGGATGCCTGTACACCCAAGCGTAAGCCGAGACCTCAAGCACCTAGGAAGGTTGTACTCTCTGAGCAAGCCAGTTCCGTGATATCAAGCAACCTTCCACTCAAACGAACTGACCCAGGAGCACCCCTGATTTCCTGCAACATCGGGGACATGACATTTGATAGAGCGCTCCTGGACCTAGGTGCTTCTATCAACCTAATTCCCACAACCTTGTACCACCAATTTGGTTTTGGGGAGCTGGCACCAACCCCTGTCACCATCCAGCTGGCGGATAGATCAGTGAAAACCCCGAAGGGGGTTGTCGAGGACGTGATTGTACGGGTCAAGGACTTCTATTTCCCAGTCGACTTTTTGGTGCTCGACATGGAAGTCTCTGAAAAATTACAGAACGCACCCATAATCTTAGGCAGACCTTTCTTAGCCACGGCTAAAGCAAACATCGATTGCGACACGGGATGTATGAAAATCGCCTTCGGAGACAGGAAAATGCAATTAGATATCTTCCGGGCAACAAAGTCTTTTGATTGTGATTACATTGAGGAACATGATCCCGTGGAAACTTTAATCGAGGAATGCCTTACCCTCAATTCTGTCTCAGACCACCAAACCCGTAGTTCTGACTCGCCACCATCATTACCTGTGGACCTCTGTAAGGCTGAGTATCATCACATGACACCATTTGAAGAAATCAATGTTGATCAACTACCGCCCTTTCCATTCCCATCGACTGTGGTCCCACCCGCACCTGAACTTAAACCATTGCCCGAGAATCTCAAGTACGTCTTCTTGGGACCTGGCCAGACCTTCCCAGTGATTATTAATTCCCATCTAACCAAGGATCAGGAACTAAGGTTGACTGCAACTCTTTCAGAACATCGGGCCGCCATTGGTTGGACCATCTCAGATCTAAGAGGAATTAGCCCCACCTATTGCACCCACAAGATTTACCTGGAAGACGGGGCCCGACCTTCCCGCCAGATGCAGAGACGGTTGAACCCTAACATGCGGGAGGTCGTTAAAAAAGAAATTATCAAGTGGCTCGACGCCGACATCATCTACCCTATCTCTGATAGCCCCTGGGTGAGCCCCACTCAAGTGGTTCCAAAGAAGGCTGGGCTCACCGTTGTCACTAATGATCATGGCGAATCCATTCCCACCCGCACCACCACCGCATGGCGGGTGTGTATTGATTATAGGAAGCTTAACGAAGCCACTAAGAAGGACCACTTCCCCTTGCCATTCATTGACCAAATCCTTGAAAGATTGGCAGGGCAGAAGTATTTTTGCTTCCTGGATGGATATTCAGGATATAACCAAGTCGCAATTGCTCCGGAAGATCAGGAAAAGACCACATTCACTTGCCCGTATGGCACATTTGCATTTCGTCGAATGCCGTTCGGGTTATGCAACGCACCCGCAACCTTCCAGCGTTGCATGCTAGCCATTTTTTCAGAAATGGTGGGTGAATAATTGGAGGTCTTTATGGATGATTTCTCTGTATTCGGGAATTCATTCGACCATTGTTTGAGCAACTTGGAGAAAATCCTGAAACGATGTATCGAGGTTAACTTGGTGTTAAGTTGGGAAAAGAGCCATTTTATGGTTCAAGAAGGAATTGTCCTCGGACACATCGTTTCGCATAAGGGCATCGAGGTAGATCGAGCTAAGGTTGATTTAATTTCCAAACTTCCTCCACCTAGTTCGGTCCGACAAATTCGTTCTTTCCTAGGACATGTTGGCTTCTACCGAAGGTTCATCAAAGACTTTTCCAAACTTTCCAAACCCTTGACCGACCTTCTAGCCAACGACGCAACTTTCCACATGTCTCCCGATTGCACCCAGGCTTATCATACCCTCCGGGACTTAGTCTCCACTGCACCTGTACTTCAGCCCCCAGACTGGTCCCAGGATTTTGAGATTATGTGTGACGCATCAGATTTTGCCATAGGCGCTGTCCTGGGACAAAGGCAAAACAAGAAGCCCGTGGTGATCTACTACGCGAGCAAAACGTTGGACGAGGCCCAGCGTAATTATACGGTCACAGAAAAAGAGTTGCTTGCTGTAGTCTTTGGACTGGAAAAATTCTGATCATACTTGCTGGGATCCCACGTGACTATCTACACCGACCATTCAGCCATCCGGCACCTGTTGGCCAAAAAGGACGCAAAACCCAGGCTCATCAGATGGATCCTGCTTTTGCAGGAATTTGACCTGGAAATCCAAGACAAGGCCGGATCGAAAAATGTGGTGGCTGACCACCTGTCAAGACTTCATCCAGACCACATTGGACCCTCCCTACCTCTATCTGATACCTTCCCTGATGAACACATCCTAGCCGTGCAAGACAAGAAAATGCCATGGTATGCTGACTATGTCAACTACCTGGTTATAGGACAAACCCCGCACAGCTGGTCCAGACAGCAACGGGACAAGTTCTTGGCTGAGGCCAAGCACTATTTCTGGGATGATCCCATGCTGTTTCGCCTCTGTGCTGATCAGATCATCAGGAGGTGCCTCCCCGAAGACGAGGTTCAGAGTGTGCTTTCCTTTTGTCATGACCAAGCATGTGGCGGCCATTTCTCTGGCAAGAAAACAGCTGCAAAAGTTTTGCAGTCTGGATTTTATTGGCCGTCCCTATTTAAGGATGCGCACATCTTTGCCAAGACTTGCTCACGATGCCAAACACTAGGGACAATGACCAAAAAAGATATGATGCCCCTTCAGCCCATTTTGATTGTCGAAATTTTCGACGTTTGGGGTATCGATTTTATGGGCCCCTTTCCACCATCCAACGGCTTCGAGTATATCTTGGTCTCGGTAGACTATGTTTCCAAATGGATTGAAGCCGTCGCCACCCGACGATGCGATCACAAGACGGTCATGGACTTTGTAAAGAAGAACATCTTTTCCCATTTTGGAATACCCAAGGCCATGATCAGTGATGGTGGAAGCCATTTTATCCATTCCCAGTTCCGTGCCCTACTTAGAAAATACGGGGTAAACCACCGCATTGCCACCCCGTATCATCCACAAACAAATGGGCATACTGAGGTCTCAAACAGACAAATCAAGAACATTTTACAGAAGACTGTGAGACCTGACAGGAAAGACTGGTCCACACGACTTGATGATGCCCTGTGGGCATACAGGACCGCTTTTAAGACCCCGATAGGCATGTCACCTTACCGCTTGGTCTTTGGCAAAGCTTGCCATCTCCCTGTCGAATTGGAACACCGGGCTTACTGGGCTGTTAAGCAATGTAACATGGATCCCCAGTTAGCTGGTGCGCAAAGGACTCTTCAATTATCTGAGCTTGAAGAAATTCGTCGGGGCGCCTTTGACAATAGTCGGCTATATAAGGAGAAAATGAAAGCCGTCCACGACCGACTCATTCATAGGAAAACCTTTGAGCCAAACCAACAAGTCTGGCTATTTGATGCACGCCTGAAACTCTTTCCAGGGAAACTTAGGTCCAAATGGACAGGACCATTTCGGGTGGTCAAGCCCTTTTCCAATGGGGCAGTCGAAATCGCCGATCTTAATACCGGGCACACCTTTACAGTCAATGGTCAAAGATTGAAGCATTTCCTGGCCCAGGTACCCCCCAAGGAGAGTGTCACCCTTGTTGAGGGCTGACACCAGGCACCGCCCAGCTGGAGGCGTTAAACTCAGCGCTTTCTGGGAGGCAACCCAGCGGATTCAGACTGATCTGGTAGTTTACGTCACTCAGGTACTATCTTTTTGAACCCTTTTGCATCCATGCATCTGCCAATGAGGACATTGTTCAACTTAAGCATGGGGGGGATGGTAAACTGCATAATCCTGAGCTTAATTAATCAGTCTGAATGAATAAATTAATTGAAAAAAAAAAAAAAATGAATTTAGGAAGAAAAACTTAGGCATTAGAAACTTGTCAATAGTGGGAAATAATACAAAAAGAACTTAAACACTTAGACTTTTCAGGCCTTCAGGCTTAATTAGCCCTGGTGTCCATTAAAATATGGATTTAGCGGCGAACCCTTGCAACTTTAAGCTATTCTAATCCACCTAATAAATAAGGTAATAAGTATACGACTTATCAACTCACCCTCTAACTCAGGAAAACTTTGAGTCTAAGCATCTACACACATTTTTGCACAGACTCACTTCTCGGAGATTTTGACAGAAATTGGGTAGCTAATGAACTCTCTAGGGTGGTATGGCTGGCAAGTTGTCGTGGGTAACAGCCCATTGGCAGGTTGTCCAGAACCCAGCCACAGGCCATTTCTTTTTCACTGCCTCTAGGTACATTTGAGATTAGGGAAGCCACCTACGTAAAAAAAAATAATAATTAAAAAAAAAAAAAAAAAGGGGAAAAGAAGAAAAGAAAATAAACCACACTTCACCGCACAAGTATGGCTGGCAAGTGATCGTGGGTAACAGCCCATTGGTCGGTTGTCCAGAGCCCAGCTCAATAACTGCAAAAAAAAAGAAGACCAAAAACACCTAAGGAAGAAGCGGGGAAGTAGTACAAGCCGGGGAGATATACACTGGAAAATCCTTGTGTTGACCCCAAGTAAAATGAACGCAGGGAGAAAGCTACCAATCGAACAAATACACCTTCAGGCAAAAATTTATTTTCTTTTCCGGTCACCTAGAGGCGTAGAAACTCGAAGTCTGTCTCAATTACCGTTAAGTAAGTCTATCACAACATTCACACCAAGATGCTTAGCACTTAGGGTTTTGACCGAGTTTTGGGTGGGTTGGGTAGCCGTAAAAAGTTACCAAACCACACTGAATTCTAAAAATTCTAAAAAGACATATATAGATATATACGTATACATAAGTATAGTTATATATACAAAGCAAGGATTCAGCCGATTCGTATTTTGGCAGACACCCGGGCGCTGCTTAGTCTTTGTAGATTAAGATCTTCGTATAGTTCTTCTTATTGACAAGTAACGAAGTGCCTAAGCAATTACTTCTTGAATTCGCCAAAGAAATAAAGGCTAGAATAAACCTTGCTAGGGACTAGCAAGGAGTAAGCATGGGGGTATGATAACACCACGCAAGGGGGTAGTAATTAGGTTGAATATGGCCCATCTTTAGAATAAAAGGCACAACATAAAGTAGAATAGGAGCATTGCATGCATCAAGTACCAAGATTGCTTATAAATTGTATTAATGGCCATTTATAAAGCATTTGTCAAAGCAAGCCTCAGATGAGCAATCGGACCGCACGGATGGATTCAGGACGACGAACGGAGTCTAACGGACTCAAAATCGGCCAAATCCGACATCCGGAGCTCCCACAATGGGCCCAAGAAATCTTGACCGTTGATCTGGAGATCAACGGCCTAGAACGCGCCACGTCGCCCCGCCCCCGCCGCCCGCACGCCCCCAAGCCAGCCAAGGACGCATCTCGGCCGTTGATCTTCGATCGAACGGCCGAGATCCGCGCGCTCGCCCGCGGTCGCCGTGACAAAGCGCGGGCGTGGCGCAACGGTTAGCGCGCACGCCCGCGTCGCGGCGACGCGCGTTCGATTCGCGCGGAGCGAAAATCATTTGCGGGCGAAGGGCGCGGCAAAATTGAGCCACGCGATCAGAAGCGAGCGGCCAGGATTGCGCCACGCGGCGCGACGACAGCGCCCCACCTCCCACGCGCGCGCGCACGCCTGGCGGAAACGCGCGCGCGCACGCGCGCCTGAAGCGCGATCCTAGCGCAGGCGCGGGAGGATCTCAGCCGTCCGATCATCAATCGGACGGCTCTCGTTCGACAGCCACGGATCGCGCCTGAAGAGAGAGAGGGGCGGGCGGCTGACCGGCGGCAGAAGGCCTTCACCGACGTATATGGAAGCGGTTTTAGCGACGTTCTGGATGTCGCTAAAGCACATTCTTCTTTTAGGAAGCCCTTAACTCTATTTAAACCCCCTTCTACCACCATTCAAGGCATCGTCTCCCACTTGCAACTACTCCACCCCTCTCCTAGCTAGTCTTAGGCACTCTTGTAATCGCCGGAGACGACGAGCCGCCGACGGAGCCTCCTCCACCGCCGTGGCTGCCTCGTCGCTCTCCACTCTCTCTCTACCTCTCTCTCTCTCTTTTAAGCTTTCATTTACTTTTGTTGAAGCATGTATTTAATATTGTAAACCATGAACTATGAATGCATGTTTAATGAAATTATTTTTCATTTAGTTGCCTTTTTAATTTCTGTTTAAAGTGCATGATCAAAACCAAGAGCTTTCTAACCCTAAACTCTCTCTATCTCTCGCTTTTCAAAACCGTTTCTTTCGCAAGCAAAACTCCGCCTTTTTCGTGACAACAAGTGGCAAACAAAATCCGATTTCCACGCCTCCCTGAGATCGACACTCGGACTCACCTCCGTTTACTTCTTTTAAAACCGACGTATCAAGTGCAACTATAACGACACCTCTTAACACACACGCACGAAGGCACGTCAGTAACCGGGCGGGTGAAGGGGACCTCACCCCGTGTGCTGAGGCAACAAGCCTCCAGCACTTTTTCACTTTATACCGCTGCGCCTCTTCAGAGTTTTCCGAGGTGGGACTAAATGTCCCACCCCGAGTTGGCGCCTGCGTGGAGGAAACAGCTGGTAATCGCGGCGTTACGCGAGGCCTTCGCGCGAGGGCTTCGCTTCAGCTGCAGCCTGACGCTTTGTCGAAATGCCTCGCACGGCCTGGGAGTCGAATCTGGGCGTGGCGCGCCTGCAGCTGCAGGTGGAAGCAGCTCCTTCTGCACGGCAATGGCGGCGGAGGTCGGGTGACCTGTTCACAGCAAAACGGCCTCTCGGCCTAATCAGAAGGTGCCGGGAGCTTCGCCAGAGTGCGGCGAAGCTCGTGTGGGTGGTGGCGAGGCGTGGGGCGGCGTGCAAGGGCTGCCCTAGGTCGGACTGTGGGTCAGAAGATGGGTTTGTTCGGTGGGGTTGCAGAGGGTGATGTGGGGGAAGTGGAAGGGCGGGGGTTGATCAGGGTGAGGAGGCGGAGGTTCTGCGGTGGTCGGCGAGCCGTGTGGGTTGCTGGGGTGATGGGAGCGGCTAGCCGGAGGATGGCCGGAGGCGGAGAAGGTGAGGGTGAGGGGTCGAAATCGAGGGCGACAGTAGATGTTTAAAGTGAGGAAAAGGAAGAGGGGAGGAAGAGGAGGAGTTCTACCTACTTAGCAGGAGGAGGAGGGGCCGGAGCGGGCGACAGTCGTATCGACTGTCGCCGGAGAAGAAGATGCCCGGGGGAAGGGGCGGCGGCGAGCAGAGGGCCGGAGAGGCGCCAGCTGGGTGCGGCGTGGCGCGGGAAGAGCAGGGGAAGAAGTCTCTGCTGCTGGTATTGCGGCAGAGCGAAGAGGAGGAGGGGGAAGAACCGCCGGAGCTGGTGGGCGTCTGCCGGAGTGAGAAGAGAGGAAAGTTGGGGGTTTTCTCCGTCAGATCCGAGCTGGGAAGAACGGTGGAGCGACGGGGGTATTTATAGGGACCGAATCAGGGAGGAAGGCGGAGGGAGACGACGTGTCTCCCTCGCCGGAGGACGCCGGAGATGGAAACCCATACCGTCCGTGCGTTCGCACGGCCGGTATGGTGGGTTACAGCGACCAGGGGGGTGTCCCTGTGACGGCTGACGACGCAGGGCACCCCCAGTTTACTTGCCAGGCTCTCCCCCTCACCCTGCGCGGTGCCATGCTCCGCGCAAGGTCGCCGGAGCATGGTGCTGGCAGGTTTTGCAGGGGGACCTGAACGCAAAGAACGAAGGAGAGTTAGGGGCCAAAATGCGAGGGTTCAAAAGTTGAGGGCCAAAAAGTAAATATATGAGGACCAAAGTGTAAAGTTGGTCAAGAAGGTTTCTTCTTAGGCTCAAGTTTTTATACATGACTAATTAGGACCTAAGGAATCTGATGGTGAATTTTATTTCTAGATTAAACCTTGTTTGACTGGTTTATTTACGCAAAAACCCAAATTAAGTTATTAATTGGGTATGGTTCTCAATGTAGGTCAAGATGGGTTCCTAAGGTCAAATTGAAAGTTCTAAACCCTAGAGATTATTTTTCTATGAATTTTAGAGGGTTTATTCCATTTTTGATTTGCCTTGAACCTCGTGAATTGAAGTGGGTTTGTTTTAGGGTTACAGATTATCATTTAGTTCCTTGGAATTGCTGTAGCCCTTGCTAGATCATCTCATCCCACTTTTATTCTTATTAAGTTGCTTTGACCTATGTTTGGACCCTGAATTACCCTGTATGCAGATTATACTGGTAAAATTGCATTTTTACCCCTTATGACTTGTTTTCTCCTTAAACTCAGAATTCTCTGAGTTAAGCCTTTCCTTGAGTTATGTAGGAGCTTTTATCCTTTGTATTGGGTCAAAATGAGCTAGTTATGGCTCATGATGAGGTTCTCATCAGCGCCCTCCTGCTCTCTTCCTCGCCGCCGCTCTCCCCCTCTGGGTGTTTCTTCTCCGGCGACAGTCGGTACGACTGCCGCCCTGCTCCGGCCCCCTTCGTCCCTATAGGTAAGTAACAGTTATTTCCCTTCCTCCCCTCTTTCTTTTCCCCAACTTAATTCGCTTAATTACCCCTCTACCGCGCCTGACCGCCCCCACCTTTTCCATCTCCGGCCACTCTCCAGCGAGTTGCCCCCGTCAATCACCGCTCCACACAACTCGCCACCTACCCCAAAAGCTCCGCCTCACCTCACCCGACACCCCCCGCCCCTCCACTACCACTCCACACCTCCACAACACTCCCCCAATCAAACCCATTTTTTCGGTTGCAGTCCGACCTAGGGTTGCCGCCAGGCACCGCCCCGCAACCTGCTACACCCCGCATTACCTTCGCCGTGCCACGGCGAAGGTCCCCCTGTGGTCTGATTAGGCCGAGAGGCCCTGTTTGTGTTCAGCAGATCTTCAGCCTCGGCCACCATTGGCGACAAGGCGAGGAGCTTCCAAGCGAGCTCCAGGCCCTGAAGCAGCAGGATTCCAGCTGAGGCGAACTAGAGGGACTTGGGTGAAGGCTGGTAGCTGGTTTGCGAAGAGGAACGAGGATGCAGCTACTGAGGCTAGGTCACGCCTTCCTGCGGGTGAGCGCGCTCAAGGGACAAAGTTTACTCCCACATTGTGGGATTTTGAAGAGCCGCACCCATTTAAGTTGATTTTGTGTTTTCACTTAAGCGCCTCAGAACACGGGGTAAGGTCCCTCGCCCACTCACCCGCCTCGTTCGCGACCCACGCCAAGCGGACCTGGCCAACCCGTTTACCCGGCACTCCTCGCGCACCACCCACGCCGGTGCGCCTGGTCACGGGTACGCTACCCGACCCGATAACCCGGCTCTAGGAGAGCTTCCTATGAGCGATTTACAGAGAGAGAGAGAGACGTGCGGGTAGAGGGAAGGGTTAGGTTTTGCTGTGGTTTGTGCAGGGATAGGGTGCGAGGGAAGAAGGTTCACCACTTGGCCGTAGGAGGAAGAAGAAGAGGAGCGGAAGAAGAAGCTCTGAAGAAGCCTTGCAGCTGAGTAAGGCAGAAGACCAAGGAAGAAGCAAGAAGAAGAAGAACAAGCAGAGAAGAAGAAAGAGCATCAAAGGAAGAAAAGAGAGGGGAAGCACTGTAGCAGACCGCCGTTTAAGTCGTTTGATTGCGATATCAGATGACGGATAAAGCCTCAGAGGAGATAAAGCAAAGAAGAAGAAAAAGAAAAGGTTCCGCAGAAGAAGAAAGAAAGAAGAAGCAAGAAAGACGATAAACTGAAGGAGAAAGGAAATGGAAGACAAGTAGAAGAACTAAAGGCAACCAGAAGACCAAGGAAGAAGACCCGTAAAGAAGAAGAGAAAAAGAAGAGAAGAAGACAAGCAAAGAGAGAAAGAAGAGAAGAAGAAAAAGCCAAAAGACAGAAATCTATTTCTCCCTCTCTCTCTCTCTCTCTTATTTTTGTAATATAGAAACATTGTACTTCTAGAATTCCAGTAGCTCCCTGAGTTCGACCTCGGGAAAACTATTTCCGAGTAAAATTGTAATGATAATGACAACCGTAGCTGTCTCATTATATACCACAATGACACTTCTGTAATAAGCATTAAAACAAACTAAGACTAGCCACGGTTGGGAAAATTGCCACCATTGCCCATTACCCAGCGAGGACACGACGCAGTTTGGGTGATTGTAGACAGATTGACAAAGACGGCACGTTCCTTGCCGATCTGAGTCACCTTAGGACCAGCACAGTTGGCAGAGAGGTATATTCGTGACATGGTACATCTGCACGAAGTTCCGTGGGAGATTGTGTCCGATCGGGATACCCATTTTATGTCCTAGTTTTGGGATGAGTTTCAGTAGGCTTTGGAGATACGGTTGAGGTTCAGTACGGCATACCACCCCCAGACAGACGAACAGTCAGAACGCATGATACAGACGCTTGAGGATCTTTTGCATGCCTGCGTACTGGACTGGAGGGGCTCTTGGGAGGAGCACTTGCCCCTGGCAGAGTTTGCATATAATAACATCTACCACTAGAGCATCGGCATGGCACCCTACGAGGCTCTGTACGGATGGAGGTGTACTGCACCCTTGAGTTGGGTTTAGGTAGGGACCAAGTGGGAGGTTGGCCCCAGGCTGATCCGACAGAGTCAGAAGGTGATTGAACAGATTCACAGACGGCTTCACACTGTCAGGAGCAGACAGAAGAGCTATGCTGATCGGAAGCGCAGAGAGGTGCAGTTTGAGGTTGGGGATCACGTCTTCCTTCACGTTTCGCCCATGAAGGACCTGCAGCATTTTGGGGTGAAAGGGAAGCTCGCGCCGAGGTTTGTGGGGCCCTTTGAGGTCCTGGAGCAGGTTGGACTCGTTGCTTACAGGCTTACCCTTCCTCCCCAGCTTTCTGGTGTGCACGACGTGTTCCACGAGTCCAACCTTAGGAAGTACGTCGCCGATCCCAATCACGTTCTGAACCACGAGAGTGTCGAGGTGGGTGACGACCTGACCTACCCCGAGCAGCCAGTGCAGATACTAGACAAAGCCATCCGGAGTCTGAGACGGAAGCAGGTACCCCTGGTGAAGGTCTTGTAGGTACGAGGAGGCTACCTAGGAGCCTGAGGTGGCGATGCAAGAGCGGTATCCGGAGCTTTTTGAGGGTACGTCTTTTCGGACCGGCTTTGGTCCTCTTGGAGTTTGTTATACGTATGTTGTTCTTTTTTCGCACCCTTGCTAGCTCAAGTTTCGGGGATGAAACTTCCTTTGAGTTTGTTATGATGTTAAGACCCATGCTGTTTGAGACCTTTAAGATGTCTGGACTGTGGGTCAGACGTCTGGACACCTTCCCAGACGTCTGGAAATCGAAAATTTTGAGTACGAACTCGCTCTGCGCGCGTACTGCGCGCAGACCGTACACTTCCCTCATTTTCTTCTTCTTCTCTCTCCTTCGGCCCGAAAAAAACCCTAACCCCACACCCTTATATAAGCCCCCCTCCTCTCCCTCACACAACCCCCACTTCCAGCCACTTTCCTCCTTCCTCCAGCAAGAGCAGTGAGCAGCGAGCAAGAGCGATGTGAGAGGAGAGGAGGAGCAGCGTGAGGAAGAGAGGAGAGCAAGCTTGCGAGCTCGCGTGGGGTCGGTCGACGCGTGCGCAAGGTGAACGAGTGTGTCGGGGAGGTCCTCCCGACACTGCTGCAGTCGGAGCAGTAGGCGAGAGGGCACGACGCGGCCACGCGCAGCGCGAGAGGGCGGAAGCAGGTTCTGGTTCTGGGTTTTTCCCAGAATCTGACATCTCGAGCGACGTCCAAACGACATAGCTGACATCTGGAGGAGGTTCTAGACGACTGAAAGGTAGGTTTCGCGAAGGTACGTCTTCTTTGCGAATACGGCCATGCAGGCCATTCCGCCGAGGCGCTGTTTATGCCGATTTGAGAAGATTTGGGTTGATTCACGCAGGAGTTGCTTCGGGAAGGCGCGGGACACGCCCTCCCACGCAGTTCGGACATCTGGGTGAGGCACCAGACGACGGGAAGCATTTCCAGACGTCCGGAGAGGTGGTCGGATGTCTGGAACTGGGTCCAGACGGTCCAGTGGAGTTCCTGGACGTCTAAAGAGTAGCGCAGGACTTGAGGTATGGCTCTGAACTCTTTTAAGACGTCTAAACACCTTCCAGACGTCTGATTTGAGTCAGAATCACTATTTTTGACTCGTTTAGGGTCCGTTTGAGGTCCGATTTCCGCATTTAGGATGCCGTTATTTCCCGTATGAATTCCTCTACTTGTTGGAATACTTTCTATACTAATTTGAGTGTTCTCTTGTGATTAATCCTTGTGATAGGACTTGTTCCTGTTGTAGGTTTAGAGCTTGCTGAGGCACGTGAGCCTACCGTTCAAGCCCTCACTACTCCTGGGTTTATTGGTAGAGTGGCTTCCCCTTAATTTAATTGAAACTAAAATGCATGTGTGGAATGAATTATTAGAACTAAGGATATGGCATGAATCCTAAGACGAGAAACACTTGAAATGTCTGTAATGAATGATTGAATTGCAGTCTTGAATGAGTAGATAGAATGATAACAATTGCTAGTAAATAAATAAAAACTGCCTGTGAAATGTAAAGTACTTGTGCTAGCAAACTGTTGCATGTGAATTCCTGTTATTTACGTTAAATGACATACTATGAGCTGCCTATATATAAATTGAAAATGGAAAGGTGAATGTTGGGAACACGAGCTATCTGTGAATAAACTGAATATGGAATAAAGTTACAAATTGCATGTGTATAACCTGAGAATGGAAATAGAAATGATGAAACCTGGTATGGAATGGCCTGAGGAATATAAGCATGAACTCTACGGGGAATTAGGAGTAGAGCTCCTGGAAATAAATGGAATGGAACTGGGAATGTGAGTGAGAAAGTGAGCTGGCCCTTGAGTACAAAGTACCAAGGAGAGCGACTATCCCCCTGTTTAGCACAGAGCGGAACTAGCCGCCCTTGGGTTGGGACCTGTGGTTAGGATTGGCCACTCCGTACCGACTTCTTGGCCCTCGTGTACACAGTACCCGGGAGAGCTACTAGTGTAGGGAGAGAGCTAGCCACCCCACGGGGCCCGGGGTTCAGCTAGCCGCCCTACACCGACTTGTTAGGCCCACTGGGCAAACCATGGTAGTCAGGCGAGAGTGCGTGGACTGTGGAGGGGCGAGACCCCTGTTTGGTTTTTAGGGGCTAGACCCCTGTTACTAAGAGGGCTATGCCCTATACTGGTTCCGTGTTGTGCTTTGGGTGCACCCACTAACGGAAACGATTGACCGCGAGCCAGTGCAGGGTAGCTACCCGTGCGCTTATTGTGCGTGCCGTAGTCACCGTTACATCTATTCGTGACCTTGGGGTGGTTGACTGGGTGTAGGATTACCACGGGGGACTCTCTCAGCCAGGAGAGCACCACGTGTGCCTTCTACTCTTCAGAAAAGACTACAATCAAGATCGTTCTCACAAGGAACATTCGAGATCAAGAAAGAGACCTGATAAATAAAATAAATGGTGAAAAAGATTAAGTAGTTAAAGAAAGTAATCGAAAAACAATAGCTACCTGTCCACCTTTACTGTTAAGTTAGTTGGTTGCCACTCTACTCAGCGTTTGCTGACTTCGTGTACTCATAACCCTTTTCAGGTCCAGGTGTTGAGCAGCCAGAGCCTACGGCTACAGAGGGTGGTGGGTCCAGTAGAGCCCAGTAGTTGTAGCTTTCTGTTGTACTCCTTTTCCAGTTGTAGTGAGTAGTTTATTGCACTTCTGTACTCTTTCATTTTGAACATTATACTCCTGTACCCATTTACTTTTCTACTGTTGTGGTGGTGTGTACTGTAGTAGTTTTACTTCTTTACTGCTGTACTTTTGTTACTGTTAGTTGCTTAGCACAGTGAATGTGGTTTACTTTCCTGCTTTTTGGTTACTTTCTCGTTGGACGACTGGGTATTGGGATCAGTCGAGTCGGTCCGGTCTCATATCCTGTAGGGATTCGGGAATCGGGTCATAACACACCCGCTTCTACTGGCGCCCGCAGGAGGAGAACTCCACCCAATTGGAGCAGCTGTGAGCCCTGCAAAGTCCGCTCTCATGCTAGATTCACTCGTGCACTCAATGCGCGTCACCTGGAGTCCTGAAGCCTAGAGCGCGCAGCCTGGAGCTCAGAAGCAAGCGAGCTTGCTTGTGCGTTAATGGCGGACGGAAGCTCGGATTTGCATGACACAAGAATGGCCTTGCAGCCCTGTCAAACAACAGGAAAACCTTCACTGTATTACGGTGAAGGTGAGGCAGGGGTCGGCGCGGCTTAGAACGGCCTATGCGTGTGTGCCTAGGTCAGACTATGACAGTGTATATGGGTTTGTTCGGGGGCGGTGTGTGGTGGGCGATGGAGAGGTGGAAGATGATCAGTGGAAGGTGGCGATGCTTCTGCGGTAGTTGGCGAGGCGTGTGAGTGTATGGAATGATGGATGCGCCTTCGCCGGTGGTCAGCCAAAGGTGGAGACGATGGTGGTGGTCTATGGTTGTCAGGGGTTGTTTTGGGAAATAAAAAGGGGGAAAATGAAGAGAAAAGCAAGGGGTCTTATCTGAGAGTGTTTGGACAAAAGGGGAGGCAGAGGGGCGGACGACGTGTATCTACCGTCGCCGGAGACGAAGGCCCTGAGATGGAGAGGTGGCAACGACGAGGGGGAGGTAGACGCGGGCACAGGTATGGCTGACGCGAAAGAATGAAGCAGAGATGACTCTGCCACTGGTATGGTGATAGAGTGACTGGAAGAAGGAGGAGAGGTTACCAAAGCTTGCGGGCGTCTGACCGGAGATGAGGAAGGAGGGAATTCAGGGGAATTTTTAGGCCAAAACAAGCTTGGAAGATGCGGCTAAACCTGAGGCTACTTTTAAAGGCACAGGCAGAGGGCCTTGTGCTTGGAAGGCGAGCTTCCAAGCGCAAGACTCTCACCGGAGGTATGGCTTGGAAATGATATCCATACCTCTCAAGCATTCGTACGACAGGTATGGTGCGAATCAGGGCATGGGGAGCTGCTCAGGCGGTAAGAGACTTCTCAGAGAACCCCCCTTTCTAATCTGAGAGCAGCTCCCTGAGGAAACGAGGAGAAATCCTTCTCAAAACTTCACCGGAGGTATGGTTCTTTTGTTGCAATGGCAGAGGGACTGGAATGCAAAAGGTGACGAAGAAGTTGAGGGGGTTTTTGCAAGGGTTTTCAAAAGTTAGGGGCTAGAATGTAATTGGGTGGACTATTTTGCAAAGTAGGTCAAGATGACCTTCCCTTAGGTCCAAAGTTTGGTACAAACCTAATTTGGACCCAAGGAATCCATTGGTGAAGTTGGATTTTAGGTTTGACCACGTTTGACTAGATATTTTGCATAAAAACCTAAATTAGGTCAAATATTGAGCTTGGACCCCAATCTAGGTCAAAATAGGTTCCAAAAGTCAAATTAAAGGTTCTAAACCCTAGGAGATATTTTTGCATGAATTTTAGAGGGTTTAATTGATTTTTATCCTGACTGAAACCTTGTGAAATTAAGTGTGTTTATTTTAGGGTTACAGAATATCATTTAATTCTTTAATTTCACAATAACCCTTTTCTGACTGAACCATCCCACTTTTTCTCTTATTAATTCCAATTGACCTATTTTTAGACCCTGAGAAATCCCGTTGATGTACTGCAATGGCAAAATTGAAGTTTTACCCTTTGTTTCATGTTTTCTTTCCAGATCAGTAATCTCTTGAGTTAGGCCTTCTTTTAGGTTTTGCAGGAGCTTTTGTTCACTTTATTAGGTTAAAATAAGCTAGTTAGGGCTCATGATGAGGTCATCATCAATTTCCCCTCTCTTTATTCACCACTCCACTCACTCACGCACTCCCCCAAACACACCCACTCTCACGCACACAGTCTGACCTCACTACGCACTCACAGACCATGAAACACCACACAAACACTCCCTCCGCACTCGCCATCGTCCGGCGATACTCCCTAAACATTCTGATAGAGTCGAGAGGCCGTTTTATTGATTTCAGGTACTCGGCCTTGCCGCCATGGAAGCAGCAAGCTTCGAGCTTGCTTGAGAGCTGTTCCAGGCACTTCCGTCCCAGGTCTCAGCTCCAAGTCACGCAGAATCGACTCTCAAACACGTCCCAGCAATCAATTGAAGATGTGAGCCCAGCAGCTGCTGTAATTGTGAAGAAAGGATCTCTGCTGTGGACGCGGGAAGAAGGGAGTGGGATAGTCCCACATCGGAAAGTGCTGAAGCAGTGCACCTGCATAAATTGAATTTGTGTTCAAGGCTATTTGCCTTATAACACGGGGTGAGGTCCCTCTCACCCGCTCACCCGGCCTCGTCTGTGACACGTACACGCAGACCTGGTTCGACCCAATAACCCACCTAGACCTGCATTCCTCGCTCACCACCGCACGCCAGTGAGCCTAGACCCAGGTACACACCTGAATCCGAAAACCCGATTACCTGTGGCTCCGGGAGAGCGGATCCTAAAGAGAGAAAGAGAGAAGGAGATTTGCGCGGGTTAGGGGAGGGTTTTATCCTGAGAAGCTTGGCCCTGACACTTAGCCAAATTCTGAAGAAGGGCCGGAGAAGAGGAGGAGTTACAAAGCAAGGCTTAGAAGAAGAAGAGGTGAAGGCTTGGAGAAAAAGCAGAAGGAAGAAGGAGAAGAAGACTTAAGAAGTCAAAGCAGAAAGAGAAGAAACTGAAGAGGAAAGACAGAGTCAGAGATAGGAAGAAGAAGAGTTGCAGCACATCAGCAGACGACTTTAAGTCATCTGATTTCCAAATCAGATGACAGATTTGAACTTTCATTTCATACATATACATTGAATTCCTTAGTTGATATTGTAGGAGTATATGGTGATCTAAATCACCATTTTACTCTCATCTTTTTGCATATTGATCTTGTTATTATTGCAAATTCTTTTACTTTAAATTGTAATCTTGATTTTTAAATTCCCATATTGCTCCCTATGTTCGACCTCGGAGGTTATTCGAGTAATAAAAATTGTATTTGTTTGAATGCTATTTCGGTAATACTGCAACGCGACACTTTTTAAAACACCGATTTTGCGCGATAAACAAGGCATGTGTATTGTACGGAAGTGAGAAATTCCTATGCGCGCACAAACCCTACGGGGAACTAGAAGAGGAACTCACGTGTATGGAATAAATATCAGATGTCGATGGAAAGTAGCTGGCCCTTGCGTACACGGTATAGAGGAGAGCTATTGTACTTAGTGTAGGGGAAGAGCTAGCCGCCCCATGGGACCCGAGGTTAGGACTGACCCCTTCACATCGACTCTTGTTAGGCCCACTAGGCAAATCGGGATAGTCGGATGAGGGTACGCAGATTGTGGAGGGGTGAGACCCCTGTTCTGAGAGAGGAAGGCCCTGTATTGTTCCGTGTTGTACTTTGGATGTACCCGCTAACGAAAATGAATGACCGCTTGCCAATGCGGGGTAGCTACCCGTGCACTTATCACGCGTGCCGTAGTCACTGCTACATCGCGACCATTGCCAGTACGGGAGTCCGGGGTAGTTACCCGTGCGCTTATCACATGTGCTGTAGTCATCGCTACATCACAACCGTGACCTTGGGGTGGTAGACTGGGCGTAGGACTACCACGGGGTGCTCTCCCAGCCAGGAGAGTGCCACGTGTACATCCAACATCGTGGGAAAACTGCAATCAAGATCATTATCTTAGGGAACAAGAAGACTGAGAAACACTGTGGATCTTTTATTAGAAATCTGACTTGTAAACACTAGTTGTTAAATTAACTGTTGTTTGGATAATTAGATATTACATGCAAGTCTTTAGTTTTTTCTTCTTTGTTGCGTAAATGATATAGCTGTTGTATATGCCACTCTACTCAGCGTAAGCTGAATCCTCATTATATGTAACGAACGCACGCCCCAGACGTCTTTTAAGACGTCTGGGAGGTGGCCCAAACGTCGGACCAGATGTCTGGGGTCACTTCCAGACGTCTGGAAATCGGTTATTTTCGACACGCACGGGTCGTCTACGCGCCTGAGCGCGCAGACAGCATATTCGCTCCTGCGGCTGCAGATTCTGGCCGCTGTCGTCTCTCTCTCTCCTCCTCGCGCGGCCTTAAAAGGCCGCGCGCTCTCTCCCGTCGCCTCCACCCCTTTTCATTTCTCCTTCCAGTGCGCGAGCGCGGGGTTATTGCGGCGGCGACGGCCGCAGTGAGCGTGGAGGGGGTGCTGCGTGCGAGAGCGGCGCTCAGCCATGAGGGCGAGCTCGCCGGGGCTGCCAGGGCCGGAACGACGCGGGAGGCCTGCTGCGGCTCGAGCAGTAGGCGCACGAGGTGCGACGCGGGCGGCGTCGCGAGAGGAGGGCGAGTCGCGCCCTGGTTCTGGAAAAATTTTCAGAATTAGATGTCTGTGCTGATAGCCAGACGGCGAGGTCGACATCTGGAAGACTTTCCAAACGTCTGAAAGGTGAGTTTTCCGTCTTCTTCTTCCTTCTTGTCGACTGACCATACTGAGGGAGGGAGGTGGGTGTGCGCAGGCTCGGTGATTCGCCATCCAACGCGAATCAGACGTCTGGCTGTAGTACCAGACGGCGGGAGTGACCTCCAGACGTCCGGGGTGACCATCGGACGACTGGAAACTAGGCCAGACGTCCCCGCAGGCTTCTGGACGTCTGAGAAATCACGCAGAATAAGGTAATTCTCTAATCCACTTTTTAAGACGTCTGGAAAAAGTTCCAGACGTCTAATTTTGCACAGTGTCGTCGTTTTCGACCTGTTGAGGGCCCGTTCGGGTTTCGTTTTTCGCGTTTCGAGTTGCGTTCTTTCCGGAATTAAATCCTCTACCCGTCTACAATAGCTATACACTGTTTTGAGACACTCCTTGTGTTTGATCCTTGTGATAGGACCTCGTTCCGTTGCAGTCTTGGGGGTCGCGGAGGCACGCGGGATTCCCGTTCACGCCCCCATTACTCCCGTCGTACCTGGTAGAGTGGCTTTTAAGTATAACCTGTTAAATTGTGGAATCATAAATAGAACCTAGGACATTGCATGAATCCTAGGAATGAAAAACAGATTGAATGTTAGATCCTAGGTGTTGCATGAATCCTAGGGCTGGAAAACTAGATTGTATGATAGATCCTAGGATACGGCATGAATCCTAGGACGGGAAAACTAGTGGACCAGATGAATACTGCAGTATTGGAAAAATGCAAAGGAACAAATAGCTGCCTGTAATCGAATTAACAGCTGCCTGTTGAATAAATAAACGTGTTTGAGAACATGGATTGTGATAACGTGAAACTGAAAGGTGAAACTTAGACGTTCTGAGCTGGAACCCTACGGGGAAGTAGGAGTAGAACTCCTGGAAAGTGAATGGAATAGTATTGGGGAAGTGAGTTGGCCCTTGAGTACGGAGTACCAAGGAGAGCGACTGTCCCCCTGTTTAGTGCAGAGCGGAGCCAGCTGCCCCAGGGACCCGGGGTTAGGACTGGCCACTCTGTACCGACTTGCTGGCCCTCGCATACGTAGTACCGAGGAGAGCTACTAGTGTAGGGAGGTACTAGCTACCCCATGGGCCCCGGGGTTCTGCTAGCCTCCCACACCGACTTGTTAGGCCCGCTGGGGCAAACCAGGATAGTCAGGCGAGGGTGCGCGGACTGTGGAGGGGCAAGGCCCCTGTTTGGTTACTGTGGAGGGGTTGGACCCCTGTTACTGAGAGGGCTCTGCCCTGTACTGGTTCCGTGCTGTGCTTTGGGCGCACCTATTAACGGAAACGACTGACCGCGTGCTAGTGCAGGTTAGCTACCCGTGCGTTTACCGCGCGTGCCGTAGTCACCGTTACGTCTGTCAGTGACCTTGGGGTGGTTGACTGAGAGTAGGATCACCACGGGGGACTCTCCCGGCCAGGAGAGCACCACGTGCTACTTCTACTGTTCGGAAAAGACTGCAATCAAAATCGTTCCCACGAGGAACATTCGAGATCAAGTGAAAGATCTGAGAAATAGATAATCGTGAGATAATTGAAAGACTTAAATAAAGAAAGTAACAGAATTTAACAACTACTGTACACTCTACTGTTTCTTTAGTTTTAGTTGCCACTCTACTCAGCATTTTGCTGACGTGTTACACTCGTTACCTTTCAGAACCAGGTGTTGGGCAGCCAGGGTCAGCGGCTGCAGAGGACGCTGGGCCGAGTAGGGTCCAGTAGAGTTACCACTGTTTCTTGTACCTCTTTTTGTTCCGTTATAGTGAGTAGTTCTTGTTTCCGCTGTACTTTTCTTTACCTGCAGTTCATATTTAGTTATGAATGTTGTTCTACTGTTGTGGTGGTATATACTGTAGTAGTTTCTTTCCTTGCTGCTGTATTTTCTTACTGTTAGTTATATTCATGTTGAATGTGGTTTATTTTACTGCTCTTTTGGTTACTTCCTCGTTGGACGACTAGGTCTTGGGATTAGTTGAGTCGGTCCGGTTCTCGTGTCTCGTAGGGGCTCGGGAACCGGGTTGTTACATTATATATACACCATATACAGGTCAGGGAGTTGGGCAGTCAGCACCACCGACTACAGAAGGTGCTGGTCTAGTCGAGCCCAGCCTTAGTTTCCAGTACTAGTTCTCTTTCAGCCTTTTCTACTGTAGTGAGGGTTCCTATTTCATTTTGGACTCGATGGTGTAAACTTTTATTGTCGTGATGGTTAGTTTTGGATCATGTTAATGTCTTTTTGAACTCTAGTTACTTTCATTGTTTCCTTTAATTATTCTAACTACTTGCATGCATTGTTTGTATTAGTTTCATGCATATGAGTTAGTTTCTCGTTAGATGACTGGATTTTGAGGTTAGTCGAAACGAGCTATTTCCGACTTCCCGGAGGGACCAAATTTGGGTCATAACACATAAAATATTACAAATATTGTATGAAACATGTATTCATTGAATATGATATAATATTTGAAAAATATTATACCAACACGTATATATGTGCATGTTGTAATAACCCTTGCCTATTTCTAATGGTTCAAAATACAGTTTCATAATCCATTTTTGAATTAAGTGTATCAAAATAAATTAATCAACACTTACAAGCATGAATCGAGCCTACATGACCCGAGCAACGAGAAAATATATTTTTTTGGTCAACCTCCACCAACCCTTGAATAAAATTTACCTAAAATATATCATACATGATACGTGTCAATTTCTTTCATGGTAAGCTTTTTCAATAAGTTCTACTTTAAGAAAATTTGAATTGGGTAACTAAGGTTACGTATAAAACTCGTTAAACAAAAATATAGGAACACAGAAGAAAAAGAAGGGGAGCATTTTAGTCGACCTAAGTAAGTTCTGTAAATAGTTATTCTCAGGCTATTTGCTACTGCCATCAAGTTTTTTTTTTTTGGATCTTGAAACTCGCAAACCAAAAAAAAAGCAGCAGCGACGGGGCCCATCGCTGTCAACCGTACGACGGTAACGGTGGCTGACATTAATGAGGAGTAGTAAGGAGCGAAAGCGTGCCTCACATGCTCGCTCACGTGCGTAGGGAGGTCGGAGAGTAGTAACTGTCGCTGACGTTAATGTTACCCGCACGTGTAACATTGGGCAGTCCAAACCTCTCCACATCAGTGATCTAGCGACGCACGAGTGGGCAAACAAGTGGGTGACGTGTGGTGCTACGAGGTCAGTAGGTGGCTTGACCAAGACCAACACCACTAAAATTTACAATTTAAATTATATTAATTAATAATTTATAATATGTCAACTCCTTTATTGCATTCACTTTCACTGTACCATCACTTCTATCAACATCACTAAAATTTATGTTATCTTAAATTCTATCTAAAAATAAAATTTATCCTTCAACCAAATAAAAACCTAAATACTCCTAATACAAAAGACCTGTGATTAGATAGAAATTATGCTTATAAAATTTAGATCATTAAGGTATTTACGTTGATAGCTAGCAACATATTTATAATTGTATCTAAGTTAATATTAAAAATAAGAAACTATATATATACACAGCATCAACGGGCAAAGATATCTACGTAGGAATAGCAGAATCGTAACGAGAGAGACAGAGACTTCGATTCGAGTTCCTATCGTGGAATTACCCAAGGGACCATAATGAAATGGTTAATTTATTCTCAATTTGTCCCTATGAAGCTTTTGAGCCATTAAAGAAATCCTAAAAATAGAAGATACATCCATGTGAAGGCATCTTTTTCAGAATATGTAAATCATGGAAGAATTTGGAACCTCAAAAACTTGTGAAAGTGAGTCGATCTTGTTCTCACGATGCGGATTAGTCCAATGACTTTAAATTGGGACACCGCCACTTGTATATATTATAAGTTAATTACTTACATGCTTGTGTCAATGATGTGAAAGTTGGGTAAATATTTGTTTTTGTAAATATTTGTTTTTATTAATATTTGATTATAGACAAATATTCAAAAGATGTCCTATTGCAACGAAGGGGACCACATTATAGGAAAATTCTCTTATCACATGAGCTAAATGGGCTCATATGCATCGAAGGCGATCATTTTCTTGATAAGATGAATATCCACTCGCAATATAATAGGTTCCCTACATATCAAAAGATATCCCGGGTTGCAGAGTTCTTATTAGCCTTAAGTATGAAAGAGAAAAGATAATTTTTGGGAAAGGATTTGATTTTCATTCAATGATACAAGTAGTCATTAGAAATAATAGAACGTAAGGAGGATGACAACTATGTGATAAGATTGAACCTCGGGGTTAATATTATATTCCAATGTGAAAGATTCATAAGTATTTGGAATACCTACGGAAGGTATAGTTCGTAATTCAAGGATCCTAATCACTTTGCTATTGGTGTAATTTAACCAATAGTAATTTTATTGGATTCCTACTTGAAGAGAAATCAGTTATTATTCAAGGAGTTAAATAATATTTAATTTAACATTTAATTTGACATAAAATGTTTGATCTTGATCTAAAAGTGTTTGGATAGTAATTAAATGTGGTTTGGGTACTAAAATCTAATTGGTTAAATTCTTTAAAGGGCCAATCATGTAATTATTCAAGTGGAAACATATCCCAACCATTGGATTTGATCCAATGGTTTACACCATACTAAGATTAGGTTGAATCCTTACAAAAATATTCCAAAGGTAAGGCCTATAAACCTAATCAATTCTCTTCTTATAAGAAATATTTCCACCACCGCCAGAGAGAAAGGGAGAGGAAGAAGAACAGGTGTGCCTAGCAACCCCTTCTCTCCCAAATCAACAAGCAAAGGAGTTGGACAGCCAACCTCTTAGTTGTTAGTCAACTAATCTTGTTGGTAGTCAACCAATAACTAAGGTTGCCTTGCTCAGCCTCTTCTTCAGAGTTTCTTCTCCTTCTGCTCCTTCTCTTCTCCTTCCTGCGGCTAAGTGCTGAGCCCTTCTCCTTCAGCGCTCCTATCCTGCACACAAGGGGAAGCAAAACCTATCCCCTCCCTCTACCCGCACGTATCTCTCTCTCTTTACAAACCGCTCACAGGAAGCTCTCCCAGAGCCGCGGGTTAACGGGTCGGGTTGCGTACCGGGACCAGGCGCACTGGCGTGATTTGGTGCGCGAGGTGTGCGTGGGTAGTGTCGGGTCGGATCCGTCAGGTCTGCGTGGTGAAACCGCGGACGGGGCGTGTGATGGGGCGCGGGACCTCACCCCAGGTGTATCGGAGGCAACCAGTCGTATACACAAAAACAATTTAAATCAGTGTGTTGCGTTGTGAACTTACGATGTGGGACTATCTTCTACTTTTCCTCTTGCGTGCCCGCAGGAGAACCTCCTCTCAATCTGCTCAGCTGCTACCGCTGTTGGTGCCAAGCGCTGAAGCAAAAGTCTTCACAGACTTCGCCCCAGTCCACAGCACCTGGAGCGCAGCTGCGTCGATGTCTGGAGCCTGCTTGGAAGCTGTTTCAATCGTCAACAATGGCGGCAGGGCTCCAGAACCTGTCGTGCACAAATACGGCCTATCGGCCTAATCAAACCACCGGGAGACCTTCGCCGTGGCACGGCGAAGGTGGTGCGAGGTGTAGCAAGTCGCGGGACGGCCTAGGCGTGTGTGCCTAGGTCGTCCTGTGACCGAAAATATGGGCGTGTTCGGGGGTGCGTTGAGTGGGTGTAGAGCGGCAGTGGGTGGGCGGAGGATGTTCAGCGTGATGAGGCGAAGCCCCTGGGTCGGTCGGCGAGTTGTGTGGAGCGGCGGATCAACTGGGGCAACTCGCCGGAGGGTTGCCGGAGGGATGGAAGATGATGGTGGTCGGGCGTAATCGAGGGGTAATCAAATGAAATGCAGTGGGGAAAAGAAAAGAGGGGGAGATAGGGAACGTATCTGGACTGTTTTGGGAGAGGAGGCAGCGGAGTTGGACGGCTCGTAGCTGCCGTCGTCGGAGAAGAAGCACCCTGAGGGAGAGAGCGACGACGAGGAAGAGGTCGAGGAAACGTGCGCTTGAGCGGCGCGACGCGGGAGGATGAGGTGAAGTAGACTCTGCTGCTGGTATGGCAGTAGAGAGACGAGAAGGAGGGGAGGTGGTCGTCGGAGCTTGCGGGTTCCTTGGCCGGAGAGAGGAGAGAAGAAAATTTGGAGGATTCTCCTCTAAGACAAGTCTGCCAGAACCGGCAGGTCTTGGGGTTTCTTTTAAAGGCGCCAGCAGAGGGGCAGATGCACGGAGGGTGAGCGAAGCTCTCACCGGAGGTCGCCGCAGGTACAACACCCATACCTCTCGAGCATTCGCACGAGAGGTATGGTGCGAAGCAGGGAATGGGAGGCTGCTTAGGCGGTAGGGGACTTCACAGGGAACCCCCCTTCACATCTGAGAGCGGCTCCCTGGGGAAGCGAGGAGAGATCGTCCTCGAAACTTCGCCAGAGTATGGGTCTTCTGCTGCAGTGGCAGAAGGATCGGAATGCAGAAAGTGACAACAAAATTTAGCGGGGTTTTCGCAAGAGTTTTCAAAAGTTAGGGGCCAAAGTGCAATTGGGTGGACTATTTTGCAAAGTAGGTCAAGATGACCTTCCCTTAGGTCAAAATTTTGGTACAAACCTAATTTGGACCTAAAGAATCCAATGGTGAATTTGGATTTTAGGTTTGACCACGTTTGACTAGATATTTTGCATAAAAACCTAATTTAGGTCAATTGATGAGCTAGGACCCTGATTTAGGTCAAACTAGGTTCCAGAGGCCAATTTGAATGTTCTAAACCCTAGGGGAATTTTTCCATGATTTTTAGAGGGTTTATTTGATTTTTATCTTGACCGGAACCTTGTTGAATTAAGCGGGTTTGTTTTAGGGTTACCAAATGTCATTTAATTCCTAAATTGCACATGAACCCATTTCTGATTGATTCATCCCACTTTTTATCTTATTTGGATCATTTGACCTATGTTTTGTCTCTGAGAAATTTCATTTATGTACTCCAATGGTAAAATTACAGTTTTAACCTTTATTTCATGTTTTCTTCTCAGAACACTTATTCCCCCAATTAAGCCCTCTTCTAAGTCATGTAGGAGCTTTTATTCGCTTTATTAGGTCAAACTGAGCTAGTTATGGCTCATGATGAGGTTCTCATCATCAGTCAACTAATCTTGTTGGTAGTCAACCAAGAACTAAGGTTCCAACGAAGGAGTTCCCTCTTGGTGTCGTTCGATCGATCTGTGAAGGGCTATGCATCTACGACCTTGCTGATGGTTCTCTACTCACGCGAGGAGAATTAGGTATTCTTGACATCGAGGGTTTCATCCGCTCACTGAGAATGTCCCGAGGCTACGCTAGGATTTATTGTACGTAAGAGTTACTACCCATGTGACACTGTTCTATGCCACCACAAAGGTATAAACTCTATAGTCTTAAGGACCCCGAAACAAAAAGAAAGCAGCTCTTCCCATGTGATTCTGGTTACTAGTCGTTTGTTCTTTGATTGATGGCTTTTCGACCATCAAACCGTCTTGAATCAAAGTTTCAAAAGCTGTTTCTCCATGCTTCCGTGATGTCACAAGTGAATCTTTAGCCTTCAGTGGTATTAGAGCTCTGGCCAATCCACATTTTTCTTCTATAAATTCGAATATAGGGTTTCTAGTCACATACAGTAGACTTCTCGTCACGAAATTACAAATTTTGGGTAAGTTCAAACACCAAAAACATGAATTGTAGGAGTTGTTAGTCGACCAGTATACTCATCAATCGACTTAGATGCAATATTGGTCAATTGACGTACGTACCAGTCAACTGACATGTGAAGAAAATAGTTTCTTGTTTACTATTTTGGCATGCAGTACAAAACGATTGACCAATGAGCTCATCGGTCGATTGATCATGAAGTTGTTGGTCAACTTATCTTTGAAAATGGTCGACTGATATCTATTGTTGTTAACTGGCTTCTACCGTGTTTAAAAATCATGTTGTAGTATAGGTGGTAAAAGTGCATTTTGAAGGTTCGTCCCTACCAGGAGGGGTGACGTAATAAAATTGCGGAAATAAAAATATAAAGCAATCTCACAAAAATAAGCAATCGCACAATGTACACAAAGATTTTTAGGTGGAAACCCAAACCGGGTGAAAACCACCACCTAACCCTCTCGAGTTAGGATTTTCCGATCAACCTAGTTGATCAAATCCACTAACCGAATCACTTTGAACGAGGGTGATTCAACCTCAATACAACCACGCTACAAGTACGAGGGTAGCGTTCCTCAACCCCTTCTCTCCACGAGAAGGATTTTGTCCCACGAAGGAGACGGGAATTCGCAAAGCGAATACCCAACCAAAATACAAAGATAAAATAAAACAACAGTCCTATAGAGCCAACAAAATTAAACCTAGCTTCTATAGGAAATAGGAAACTCCCCTTTGCAAGGAGTGCGTCGACGATGACGCGGTGCGTGTGCCACGCGATGGCGCTACGTCGCTCTCGTAATCTACGGCGGGAGAGCGGGTGCGCAACGGGAATTATGCTCTCAAGATGATGGAGCTTGAGCTTAGAGAGCAAGTGCTTCTTGGACACAAGAGAGTGGAAATACTTGATCTTAGTGTATTGCAAAGTGTTTCTTGTGTTTCTCTTGTTGTCTTTCTAAGTGTATTTGTGTTACAAAGGTTCCCCTCTATTTATAGAGGCCTTAGGAAGGCTTTGGAAGGCTTGGAAAAGCTTCCATAGCCGTTGGGTGCAAAGCCCAAGAGAATCAGGCCGAAATCAGGACAATGATTGCATTTGACAGGGTTATCAGACGTCTAATTCTGGCATCAGACGTCTGGAAGGCCACTTTAAGACGTCTGATTTCAAGGTCAGACGTCTGATTCTATGCGGGTTTCTCCCTGACTTGAATCAGATCTAAACAGGGTTTTTGTGCAAGTCCATCAGACGACATACAGGACGTCTGGTACTATGTCCGGACGTCTGGAAACCTACTTTTACTGTGGGAATTGATTTCCAAACGTTGCAACGGCTAGAAAATCTCTGAGAAGAGATTTTGGGTCAGCCGAGGCAAAACGGTCATTTATCAGACGTCTGTAAAGTCCTATGGACGTCTGATAAGGCTCTAACGGTCATATTCTTGAGCGTCTTCTAAGCCAGCCAACGGTCCACTAACTGGACGTCTGGCAAAGTCATCAGACGTCTCCTGAGACGTCTGGTCTAAGGTCTGGACGTCTGATTTCATCAGACAGAACTAACTGTGTCCAGCCTAACAGTTATCAGACGTCTGAAACAACAGTCAGACGTCTTAAAATCCTTTATCAGACGTCTGATTCGTGAATTAGACGTCTGGAAAGTCTGTTTTAACCCTATATTGGTTTTCTAAGTGTTCTACAGAAAATTTAAGTATCCTAGGGTTGTGCAGGTGTTCCTAGGACTACTGTTAGGGTTCTTTGAGGCTCTTTAACATAATGTCTAAGGAAAAAAAAGAGCAAGAAAATAAATACAAGAGATACATGAAAGGATAAAAAAGAATCTATCCTATTCTTCTTGTCTTCTATCTCCAATCTTTCGCTCCACGCGAACCTCCTCTGTTTTCCGTCAAGCTCCTCCAATCCGTCCTGGATGCGAGCTTGAACTCCGTCTAAACACGTCCACATTTGCAATTGACCTGAAATCTAGGACTCAAATTGCAAATGTTAAATAACACATGTTTTGTTATCATCAAAACAAATGATCGTGGTGCTCTAGCACCAACACATTTATCATTTAAAATTTATAAACTCGAAATAAAAGTATCCCGAGGTCGTTCTCTAGGAGCAAAGAAATTGCACAGATACCACTATTCTGGGTTTCATAGTTGAACTTGTGTTAAGGGATATGCTTCACAAATTAGACGAGTTCAAAATTACACTTGGCTCAACAAATAAAGAAATCAAATCCAAACTCACATGCAATGATTAATTAATGCTTAATAAAATAAATTAATCAAGGTGGAATGAGATTAAGCATCAAGAAGTTATTAGCAACAATGTTTGCACAGTTCATAGCAATGAAAACTCCTTCAGAAATAAATTTTGAATCAATTTAATCACGATTGCAACTTAATCCTTGTTTTGTTGTATTTCAGTCCTTGTAGCCTTACTGTTGGGTCCCTGTGAGGATTTTTTCTTTACGTTGAGGCCCCTGGCCTTCTTCTTCCTCTTCTTGCCCTTCTCCTTCAGCTGGTAGAGCTCGCCAAAGGAGCGGCGGTGCAACGTTGGAAACGAGCTCCGACCGTGGAACTTCGACAATAAGCGGTGGAGGAGCTTCATTAGGGCAGCACCAACCTGGTGGCAATGTTGGCTTTGCATCTTGAGGTAGGGGGAAGGCAAAGACAATGGTGGCAAGTGGTCGGTCCGATGGTGGTTGACGGTGGTCCGTAGAGCTTGAAAATCCTCGCTAATGGTTGCAAAAGGTGCCTTGTGCCCTCAGGAAGCTTCTCGCGAAACTTTAAATCGTAAGGAGGCCAGAAATGGTGCTGCGTGCTCGATGGAGAGGCGTCGGCGTGGGTTGTTTGGTTGAGGTGGAGAGGCAGCGGAACTCGAAGCTAATGAGTTGGGAAGCTTCATTGGAGGATGGTGAATGTGATGGTGACCTCAACTGGGCGTGATGAGGGCAAAGGAGGTCAAACAGACGCAATGAAGAGGGTGGTGGCAGCGTGCGTCCAGTGGGCGGTTGGTGTTACGACCCGGTTGCCAGATCCCTATAGGACCCAAGACCGGCTCGCCTTGACTAAACCCAAGACTTAGTCGTCCAACGAGAAATAACCAAAAGTAAAAAATAAACCACATTCACACATGCAATATAACTAAGTATAAAGAAAAATGAGACGTAAAGGAACAACAGAGCTAAAGTTTCAACAAAGTACAACATGCCATCACAACAACAACAGCGGAACATAAAACAGAAGTAACAGGAACAGTAAAATAGAGTTCTAGTACTCACTACAATAGAAGAAAACTAAAGAGCTGGAAAGAAACGACTACGGCTGGGCCCAGCACCCTCTAAAGCCGAAAACTCAGGCTGCACAACTCCTGGTCCTGAACAAAGTTAGGAAAAGACAGAGTCAGTGAACACTGAATAGAATGGTGTTTACATTATTTATGTGCTAGTAAAGTAAAACAAACAACTAGGTTTTATTCTCATTTCTATTTATCTCATTTATGTGTTTTTGGTTCATTTGTTTCATAAAGGATCCAAGTATTTCCTGATCATGCTTGTTCCTCGTGGGAACAATCTTGATTGTAATCTTTTCCGTAGAGTAGAAGGTACACGTGATGCTCTCCTGGCCAGGAGAGTCCCCCGTGGTAGTCCTACACCCAGTCAACCACCCCGAGGTCACTGTAGTGATGTAGCAATGACTATGGCACGTGTGATAAGCGCACAAGTAGCTACCTTGCATTGACACGCGGTCAGTCGTTTCCACTAGACGTCTGAGAACTATCCTAGAAGAACCAACCAAGGTTCCATTTCCCGAGGCCTTGACCAAGGGAAAGAAGACAACAAAACCCGTGACACCTGAGGAGGACCTGGTCAAGCTCTTTGAGCAGGTCCAAATAAACATCCCTTTGATGGATGCAATTCTCCACGTACCGACTTACGCACGATTCTTGAAGAATGTGTGTACACCTCAGCGTAAGCCGCAAACCAAGAGTGGGAGTCCAATTGTACTGTCAGGGAAAGCCAGCTCTGTAATACTGAGCTGACTCCCACCCAAGGCAAAAGACCCAGGTACTCCCCTGATTTCCTGCAAAATAGGTGAAACCTAGTTTGACAGAGCATTGCTAGACTTGGGTGCCTCCATAAATCTGATACCCACATCCTTACTTAACCACTTAGAAGAATCTGAGCTAAAACCAACTGAGGTGACACTACAGTTAGCAGATCGATCTATAAAGTCATCTAAAGGAATTCTTGAGGATGTTATTGTAAGAGTGCGGGATTTCTATTTCCCTGTAGACTTTATAGTCTTAGATATGGATGCATCTGAAAACCCTAAGGATACACTGATCATTCTAGGGAGACCTTTCCTGGCTACTACTAGAGCCAACATCAATTGTGAGGAGGGTCAAATAGAACTAAAATTTGGGAATCAGACCCTCAAAATTGATATCTTTAAGGCCCAATAAGGAATTAATTGCGGTGTCATCGAACAAATATGTGATATTAGGGCTTTAGTT
Organism: Thalassia testudinum; assembly: GCA_037157565.1. NCBI lineage: Eukaryota > Viridiplantae > Streptophyta > Magnoliopsida > Alismatales > Hydrocharitaceae > Thalassia > Thalassia testudinum. Next base: position 84,252,112 of record JAZHRO010000012.1, on the reverse strand, counting down.
GATGAAACACATTTTGAGAATAACCTGATTATGCCCCATCAACCACAGAAAGATCTTAAACCGCAATTAGAGGAGTCAGACCCTGATTTAGACAAACCCATAACTCCTATCCTTGAACCTCACACTTACCCTGAACCACCCGCTACTGCTGATAACCCCATCCTTGAATTAAAACCCCTTCCCGATCACTTGAAATACATCTTTTTGGGTTTTAATCAGACTTTTCCTGTGATTATAAATTCCAAGCTCACTCTTGATCAGGAATCCCATCTGATTGCTGTTCTTCAGCAACATCGTAGAGTCATTGGTTGGACTCTCGATGACTTGACTGGAATAAGTCCCTCTTATTGCACACACCACATTTATTCAGAAGAGGGCGCACGACCTTCTCGTGAGATGCAGAGACGTTTAAACCCCAATCTGCAGGAGGTCGTGAAAAAGGAGATCATTAAGTGGTTAGATGCAGGGATCATCTACCCAATCTCCGACAGTCATTGGGTGAGCCCAATTCAGGTTGTGCCTAAAAAGGCAGGGCTCACCACCATTACGACTGAAACAGGAGAGGTCATACCTACCTGAATAGCCAACTCGTGGAGAGTCTGCATAGATTACCGACGACTCAATTCCTCCATGAAGAAGGATCATTTCCCACTGCCTTTCATTGATCAGATTCTCGAGAAATTAGCGGGAAATCGATTCTTCTGCTTTCTTGACAGGTACTCCGATTATAACCAAGTGGCTATTTATCCTGAGGACCAAGAGAAGACCACGTTCACCTGCCCCTTCGGAACTTACGGATTCTGAAGGATGCCTTTTGGTCTCTGCAATGCACCCGCGACTTTTCAGCGGTGCATGCTTGCCATATTCTCTGATATGGTAGGTGATTATCTGGAAGTCTTCATGGATGACTTCTCAGTTTTTGGGCATCATTTGATGATTGCCTCCAGCACTTGGTTCATATACTCAGGCATTGCATCGATGTTAATTTGGTTCTTTCCTGGGAAAAGAGCCATTTTATGGTGCCTGAGGGGATCGTCTTAGGACATCTGATTTCTGAGAAAGGCATCCAAGTGGATCGAGCCAAGGTTGATCAAATTTCTCGACTTCCTATGCCTAGCTCGATCAGGGACATCCGTTCTTTTCTAGGGCACGTCGATTTTTACCGTCGTTTCATTCCTGATTTTTCGAAAATAGCACTCCCCTTGACTACTCTTCTCTCTAAGGATGTACCCTTTGAGATCTCTAAGGAATGCACTCAAGCCTTTGAAAACCTCCGTGACCGAGTCATCCAGGCCTCGATCCTACAATCCCCTGATTGGTCTCAACCCTTTAAGATCATGTGCGATGCATCTGATTTCGCTGTAGGAGCGGTTCTGGGGCAGAAAGTTGACGGGAAACCCGTGGTCATCTACTACGCTAGCAAGACACCTGACGAGGCTCAGCGTAACTATACAGTTACGGAGAAAGAGCTGCTAGCCGTAGTATTTGCCCTTGAAAATTTTCGATCTTGTCTCCTGGGTTCCCATGTCATCGTTTACTCGGATCACACGGCTGTGAGGCATCTCCTTGCCAAGAAGGACGCGAAGCCCCGACTAATCCGATGGATCTTGCTGTTGCAAGAATTCGACCTCGAGATTCGCGACAAGGCGGGAAGACAAAATGTGGTAGTTGACCATCTGTCTCGCCTTCCTCTGAGATCATCAACCCTTCTGGACCCATCACGGAGCATTTCCCTGATGAGCACCTAATGACTATTGGTACTAGACTACCATGGTTTGCTAATATAGTAAACTACTTGGCATCTCATCAGATCCCGTCTGATTGGCCGAAGGCCAAGAAAGACAAATTGCGCTTTGATGCCAAGTACTACATTTGGGAAGATCCATACCTCTTCTGCATATGTGCTGATCAAATCATCCGGCGATGTATTCCGGAAGGTGAAATCAATGATATTCTCTCCTTCTGCCATGACCAGGCATGCGGTGGCTACTTCTCTGGGCACAAAACCGCATCGAAAATCCTCCAGTGTGGCTTTTATTGGCCCACTCTGTTCAAGGACGCATACAATCACTGCAAGGCATGCAGTCATTGCCAAACTTTGGGCAACATGAGCCATCGCGACATGATGCCTTTGCAGCTGATTCTCGTATGCGAAATCTTCGATATTTGGGGGATTGATTTTATGGGCCCCTTTCTTGTTTCGGATGGCTAGTACATCCTAATGGCTGTGGACTACGTGTCCAAATGGATCGAAATCATACTGACCCAAACCTGTGATCATAAAATCATTCTAAAATTCATTCATCACAATATCTTCTCATAGTTCGGGATTCCTCGTGCTATCATTTCTGACAGAGGGACCCATTTCACGAATGCACAGTTCAGGTCACTGATGACCAAATACAGGGTGTCTCACCGAATCTCCACTCCTTATCACCCCCAGACTAATGGTTTAGCTGAGCTATCAAATCGGGAGATCAAGAAAATCCTGTAGGTCACTGTTCGGCCTGACAGGAAGGACAGGTCATCCTGACTTCCGGAAGCTTTGTGGACTTATAGGACCACCCACAAAACGTAATTTGGCATGTCTCCTTTTAGACTGGTGTACGGGAAGGCGTGACACCTTCCCGTCGAACTAAAGCATAAAGCCTATTGGGCAGTACGGAGCTGTAATTTAGATCTTTCTAAGGCTGGAACCCACAGAAAGCTTCAGATAAGCGAGATCGATGAGTTACGCCTTGATGAGTACGAGAACTCGCAAATCTACAAAGAGCGTGTTAAAGCCTTCCATGACAAGCATATCTCTAGAAGGATCTTTCATCCTGGTCAGAAGGTCCTACTCTTTGATGCCCGACTCAAACTCTTTCCTGGGAAAGTGCGATCCAAGTGGGTCGGACCATACCTTGTCCGACAGGTTTTTGGAAATGGAGCAGTCGAAATCAGTCCGCTCAGCCATGATTCCGAACCTTTCATCGTAAACGGTGAAAGACTCAAACCGTTCATTGATGTAACCTCTACTGATTTGGCTGAATCATCATTTATCCTCCATTTTCCCTGAGCATATTGCACCCAGCCGATGGCGTAAAACTCAGCACTCAACGGGAGGCAGCTCGTCATTCTTTTTGAAAAAAACTCCGAAATCTTTTTGACACCTTTTTGCACTTAAGGTTCACCTTTTAGGACGGCCGACTCCACCTCAGGTGCTTGCATCTGAGATTAGAAATCATCCGCAACTGTCACCCCGACCCATTCACTCAACAAAACATATGTCCTAATGTATGAACTAAGTTGAATAAAAACCCCCTAAGTTACAATGAGGACATTGTAAATCTTAGGCATGGGGGGCATGAAAGTGCAAAAACTTGTAAGAAAAGGTTTTAAACAAAAAAAATTCACATATACCAAAAACACCATAAAAATTAAATTTTTTTTTTTTGAAAAAGAATAATAAAATGAGAGGAAAGAAAATTTTGTGGACTCTACAAAGGAGGAGGACAAAAAGGAACAAAATGAAAAGAAAGAGCACAAAATGAAAGAAAAGAGATAGTCATTAGTAAGAAATTAAGGAGTTATCCTAAGTTCTAGACCTCATTCAGAAAAAGAAATGGAAAGTGCACAGTAAGATTAGTAGGAATGCAAACCTCAGGCATTCTTAGATAGACTCTTAGTACCCATTAAGATCTAGACATTCCTCAAGAGATTGAGGAAAATGAAAAGCTTAAGTATTAGGTCCAAGGCATAGGAAGTATTTGCCCTCGTTAACTAACTTTTGGTTTATGGGACTCAGTAACCTAAGCACCCTAACTTCACACACAACCTGGTTCAGTAAGCATAAAAATCAAAATTACGCAGAAGCGTTGCAAAAATTCTGAAAATGACACCTAGAGTAGGAGCGGCCGATCAACACAAGTTGATTTGGACGAGTTTCCAACGTGGAGAGGTGGGAAATTCCCCTCGAAGATGCATAACAAAATGTCATCTCCTTGGTGCCTGTCTCTTAGGATATTTATATATCCTAATGGGGGCATGTAAACACTCTGCTGGTTCAGATTCCATGGATGGCATTATCACGAAATGTCAATTGCCAGGGTCTGAATTCGGCTACGGAACACCATGGATGGGATTATCTCGAAATCTCAATAGCCAGGGTTCTGGGGGTTACCATGGGCGGTGCTATCTTGAAGCATCGACTGCCAGGAATCCTTGAGAGTTGATGATGGGGACAAGGAATCTGATACAAACCATGTTGAGAAGCCAATCCTAAGCTAGAATTAAAAAGAAAAAGAGAGAGAAAACTCTCCAAACATATAAATCTTCTACCTCTCTTTCTTACAAAATGCACTACGAACTGAGCCAGGGCTAAAATTGTCTCAAGCACGAGTGCTTTAACCACAAAGTCCAATAATCCTTAGGTTAGTTCTTGTAGGCCTTAAAAACCTTTGCTAAGGACTGAGGCTGAGGCTAGACAGATCAGGATCTTGGTTGGTACTAGAGTACCTTTTAGGCCTATGGTTGGCATTCTGACCTAATCTAGGTTTCAAAAGAAAAAGCACTTATCTAAAATCATTAAGAACTTCATGGTCTAGAACAAGGGTTGAATCCTTAAAATTTTGCTAAGGGACCAACAAAAGCTAAGCATGGGGGTATGATGAGAACCTCATCATGAACCCTAACTAGCACAATTTAATCCAAATGAGTGTGAAAAACTCCTACAAAACCCAAAGAGAGGCTTAACTCAGAGAGTTCTGAGTTAAAGAATAAAACAAATCATCAGGGGTAAAACTGTAATTTCACCAATGCAATATGCAAACAGGGTAATTAAGGGTCCAAACATAGGTCAAACGAGCTTAATAAGGAGGGAAGTGGGATGATCTGATCTGAAAAGGGTTATAGCAACTTCTAGGAATTAAATGACATTCTGTAACCCTAAAACAAATCTACTTTAATTCACGAGGTTTGAGATAGGATAAAAATCAACTAAGCCTTCTAAAATTCATAGAAAAATATTCCCTAGGGTTTAGAACCTTCAATTTTGCCTTTGCAACCTATTTTGACCTAAAATGAGAACCATACCCAATTAATGACTTAATTTAGGTTTTTGCACAAATTGACCAGTCAAACATGGTCCAACCTAAAATAAAATTTCACCATTAAAATCCTTAGGTTCAAATTAGTTTGGTATAAAAATTTGGGCCTAAGAAAAGACCATCTTGACCGACTTTACAAATTGGTCCTCTTGATTTACTTTTTGACCGTTATCTTTTGAAACCCTTGCATTTAGCCCCTAACTTCACGTTGTTCTTCGCAGAACGGTCCTCCCTGCCATTTCTACGCAGCGACATACCTCCAGCGACCTTGCGTAGAGGATGGCGCCGCGCAGGGCAGGGCGACCGTCCGCAGGAACAAACGGGGGGTTCCCTGCATTGACCTCTGTCGCAGGGACCCCTCCTTGCCCTCTGCAACAGACCATGACTCTCGTGCAAACGCACGATAGGCATGGGTATCCTTTCCGGCCACCCTCCGGCGAGGTAGGCACGTCGCCTCCTCGGTCCCCTCTCCTCGCCAAGGCCTTTATAAGGAGCGGCAAGGCCGGCCGTCTCCTTCAAGATTCCTCTGGCGGAGAAATACCCCACATTTCATCTCTTCCCCCTCCGGTCAGAGCACCCAACCCTCCGACGATCTTATCCTCCTCCTCCTCCTCCTCGTCGCTCTGCTGCCCTACCTGCAGCAGAGTTTACTCTGCCCTGTCGTCTGCGCCAGGCCGTACCAGCTGGCGCTCTCAGACCGCCTCGTCGTCGTCGATACCCTCCTCCTGGGCATCTTCGTCCTCAGCTCCGACAGGCACGAGCCGGACGCTTCCCTCTCCCCCTTCGTCGACTAAATAGGTAGAACTCTTCCTCTCTCTCTCCCTTACATTTTCCCCTTCCTGATTTTCCCTTTTACTCCATCGCCTGCCACTTCCACCTCCATCTGCTCCGTCTCCGATCACCTTCTCCGGCGAGTCCATTCCACTTCCACAGACCACCTCTTCCCTCACTGACCAGCCCAGAGGCTCCCCCTCACTCCACTCAACCGTTCCCCCCTCTCCATTCACTGCCATTCACTACCCAACCACCCCCCGAACAAACCCATCTTTACGCACACAATTTGACCTAGGTCCACCTCCACAGGCGCTCTCGCGCATCGCCGACCACTGCACTGCCTTCGCCGCACTCCGGCGAAGCTTCCCATGTTATCTGACTTGGCCGAGAGGCCGTCACTGTGTTTTCAGGTCAGCACCCCCTCACCGCCATTATTGAGTTGCTGCAACTCCTTCACTCGCAGCTCCAGGTCTTCTCTAACCCAAGCACGAGTCCCAGGCAGCGTGAACTGACTCCGCGAAGGCACCCAGGCTTGCAATTTGGGTCGCGAGCCTCGCAGCTGCCCCAATAGGCAGCAACTCCCTCGCCTGCAGACGCGTAATCTGGAGGTGGGACTAAGTGTGCAGCGACGCGCCCACACTTAAATTGCAAAAGTGTATCGGGCTGTTTGCCTTCGATACACAGGGGTCAGGTCCCTCACACGCACGCGGCGTGCCCCGCGCTCACCCGCCCTCGCCCACGCTCACGCCTCGCGGGTCTAGGCCGGATCCGACTACCCGACCAAGCACTCCTCGCCCACCACCGCACGCCGGTGGGCTAGTCCCGGGCGCGCTACCCGAACCCGAATACCCTGCTCTGGGAGAGCATTCCTAAGAGAGATTCAAAGAGAAAGAGAGACGCGGGGAAGGGGTAGGGGTAGTTTTTGCACTGATGGGTGTGTATCCGTGCAGGGAAGAAAGAAAGAAAGAAGAAGAGGAGGGGCGGCCGAAGCCTTAGCCGCACTAAGCAGCTGAAGAAGAAGAAAGGAAGCTGCACTGTAGCAAACCCATAGTTAAGTCGTCTGAGCACCAAGTCAGATGTCGGAAGGGCAACGACCAGAGCATAAAGAAGAAGAAAGAAGACACAGCCGCAAGGAAGGAAAGAAGAAGAGAAAGAGAAGGAGAAGAAAGAAGAAGAAGAAGAAAGAAGAAGGCAGGTTGAGAAAGAGAAGAGAAAGAAGAAAGAAGAAGAAGAAGAGGAACGGCCAAAGCAGAAGAAGAAGAGAAAGAGAAGAGGAAGAGAGAAAGAAGCCAACAAAAGAGAGCTCTAGCTCTCTCTCTCTCCCTCTCTCTCTCTCTCTCTTATTATTTTTGTAACATAATTGTGAACATTTATGCTTCTAGAATCATAGTTGCTCCCTAAGTTCGGCCTCGGAAAAACTTGTTATTCCGAGTAAAAAATTTGTAGTAATCTGATAGCTGTTTTGTCATATACTATAACGACTGTAAACCATAAATAACCATAACGACGAAACACGCAAGACCGGCATTAGACATCTGTCCAGATGTCTGGACACGAGTTCAAACATCTGAAAGTAGGAAATTTCGTACTGCGCTTTGCACTTTACGCGCGGGCGATGCGCAAAGGCCTTTCTCTCTCCCCGCACCCTCACCCCGAACCCTAACTTCCCTTCTATATAAACCCCTCACCTCTCCTTCTCACCCCCTCACACCACTGAAGCCACCACCACCTCCACCTTCTCCTACAACGGCCATGCCCCCCTCTCGTCTCTACTGCAGCCGTGGCGAGGAAGGAGAGCCACCGGCGAGGGCAAAGCAGGGAGGAGCGAGAGCGAGAGAGTGCGAGGGAGTGAGAGTGGGGGAGGAGGACAACGGCCGCTAGAGCTCGGTGGAGCTCGAGGAGGAGTCGTGTGAGAGAAGAGGACGCCGGTGAGGAGCTGCTCAAGCTCCTGCAGCTGCTGGAGCTGCCATTGCGGGTGGAGGGTGAGTGGGGTGAGTGGCATGAAGGAGTTCTGATACTGGAAGTTTCCAGTATCAGATGTCTGGAGTGAAGTCCAGACAACTTGCGAGGCACCAGGATGTCCGGAGCTGAGGCCGGACGTCTGAAAGCACGTATCGCGTGAGGTACGTACCTTCCTACACTGATTTCCACCATGCAGAAGATCTCAGCGCAAGAGTTGTTGGGTTAAAATCGTGCCTGCACTTTCGTACGCAGGTGAAAACTTTGGGAAGGCGTGCAGTACGCTTTTCCAAGAACTTTTGGACGTCTGATCACGTCGCCAGATGTCCGGAGGTGCTTCCAGACGACCGGAGACCTTGTCCGACATCTGAAACTGCCCCTAGATGGTCGCAGAGGGAGTCTGGACATCTGAATCAGCTGTAGGAAACACAAGGTGAGATCTGACATCTTTTAAGACGTCTGGGACTAGTCCTAGACGTCTAATTTTGATCAATAACCGCGTTTTTGGCTCGTTTAAGGTCCAAACGGAATCGGATTTCCACAAAAGAAGTACCATTGTTTTCCACTTGAGTTCCTCTACGTGTCGTGTTGAGTATCTATTATTTTGAGCTCGTCTAATGTACATTGGTCGTCGGTACAGGTTACCAGCCGGTGGCGTATTCAGGGCCCGCGGTGACGACGAGATCTGCGGCATAGGCCCCCATTCCTCCCTTAATACCCGGTAGAGTGGGTTAATGCATTTATTAAGAAATGAATAAAGAATATGCCTGCCTAGATTAACTTGATTGAAACTTTAGGATGTGGAATGAACCCTAGGGTAGAAATGTTGAGCATGATATGAAATTACTCTAGTTTACTTGAGATGCATGTGAAAATACGAGCTGCATGTATGTAAATGAGAAATTGAACTGTGAAACCATAAGTTGCATGTTTATGATTGAGAACTGAATTATGAAAACAAGAGCTGCCTGTATATGGATGAGGAACGAATTGTGAAACATGAGATCTGAATATAAACAAATGAAGTGAATATGAGCATGAACCCTATGGGAAATTAGGAGTAGAACTCTTGTGTATGAAAAGAATCTGAAATGTAGACGGGAAGTGTGCTTGTCCTGGTGTGCGTGGTACCGAGGAGAGAGACTGTCCCTTTTTAGTGTAGAGCAGAGCTAGCCTCCCTTGGGTTGAGACCCGGGGTTAGAATTGGCCACTCTACACCGACTCCTATCGGCCTCGCATACGTGGTACCGAGGCGTGCTACTAGTGTAAGGAGGGAGCTAGCCACCCCATGAGACCCGAGGTTCAGCTAGCCACCCTACACTGACTTTGTTAGGCCCTTTGGGCAAATCGGGGTAGTTAGACGAGGGTACGCGAACTGTGAAGGGGCGAGACCCCTGTTTGGCTTTGAGGGGCGAGACCCCTGTTCTGAGAGGGCAAGGCCCTATATTGTTCCATGTTATACTTTGGGCGTACCCACTAGCGGAAACGACTGACCGCGTGTCAGTGCAAGGTAGCTATCAGTGCGCTTATTACGCATGCCGTAGTCACCGCTATGTCTCGACAGTGACCTCGGGGTGGTTGACTGGGTGTAGGACTACCACCGAGGACTCTCCCTACTAGGAGAGCACCACCTATACCTTCTACTCCATGGAAAAGACTGCAATTAAGATCGTTCCCATGAGGAACGTGCAAGATCAAGAAATACCTGGATACTTTGAGAAATAGATGAATTAGAAACACATAAATGAGATAAATAGAAATGAGAAATAAACCTTTTGTTGTTTTACTGTACCTGCACTTAAATAATGTAAACACCACTCTACTCAGTGTTCGCTGACTCTATCTTTCCGTAACCCTGTTCAAGACCAGGAGCTAAGCAGCCCAAGTTTCTGGCTGCAGAGGGTGCTGGGCCCAGCAGAGTCTAGCCGTAGTCGTTTTTCAGCTCTTTCGTTTTCTACTGTTATAGTGAGTAATGGACACATATTTTACTGTTCCTATTACTTTTTGTTTCCTTTCTGTTTCTGTTGTGGTTGTGGTGGCATGTACTATGTTTTGAGACAGTTGTTCTACTTTCTTTACTGCTTTGTTCTTTTCTTCTGCTTAGTTATATTGCATGTGTGAATGTGATTTATTTTCCTGCTTTTGGTTATTCCTTGTTGGACGACTAGGTGTTGGGATTTGTCCAGGCGAGCCGGTCTCGAGTCCTGTTGGGATCCGGGTCGTAACAGTTCTTCTGAGGTAGTTGGCAGAGGGCAAGGCGGTGCAAGGCATTCGATCGTGCATCACCACAAGGTAGGCAGAACTTGGCCAACCATGTAGAAGACGACGAGGGGAGGAGAGGAATCGGGGTTGAATCCTATGTCTAGAGAACTTAATCTAATCTAGAAGAATAAAGGAGGAGAATAGACCACCTAAGATTGGACGAGGGGGTCGGAGGAGCTTGCCAAAATGGCTGTGGGACTTGAAGAAGAAGAGGGTGGCGAGGAGATTGGAGCAATGACGGGGGTAGAGCAATCGTTTCCTTTGATGGGGAGAACGGTGACAACGAGAGGAAGAGGAGCCCTCTAACAATTTCAGAGATAGAGCGGCGAAGGATGTAGGTTGAGAAGCTCCAAGGTCATTGTTAATGGTGGCGTTGAAGAGGAAGAAGGGGGTAATGGAACACCAAAAAGCGACAATGAGAAGCAGCGTGAGTTGGGGGTGCTTTAACGCTCCTTGGCTCGTGAGGAGAGGGGCGGCAGCTACGGGAACAAACTCGCCAAAATTCGCGACCGGCGGCACGGAGGTGGGAGGTGGGGAAGGTGCTGGCAGAGACCTCTTCGCAATAAAATCAAAAGTTAAGGGGGCTTTTGCAACGAAATTAGGAATTAAGGGCCAAATTGCAAACTAAGGGAAGATGAAGTCCAAATGAACCCAAATTTTTATGGTAACCTAATTTAGATATAATACATTTAATGGTGACTTTAATTTTGGATTTTGATGAAGTTTGCATATTAAATTTATGATTTGTCCCAAAATGTGCCAAATATCCACCTACATTTCTATTTTAGGTTGAAATGAGTTTTGATTATCAAATAGACTGTGCCAAACCTTATAAAAAATTTTAAAATGATTTTTAGGAGGTTTAGGCTATATTTATTTTCATCAGAACTATTTTAATTGAAGTGGGGTCAAAATTAGACATTTTAATTAAGGTTTAACACTCAATTTGAATGAAAATCCTAAATTACTCAACCCAATTTTAGGAAATTTAAGCACAATTGACCTTTGATTAATCATGGTTCACCCCTTATCATTTTGCATTTATAATTGTTCATGAAAATTATAGAATTAACCCTTATTTTTATCAATTCCTCTTTCTTCAACCCTGTTACGACCCGAATCCGACCCCTCTAGGAACCCGGAAACGGCTCGCCTCGACTAACCCCAAGACCCAGTCGTCCAACATGAAACTAACCCATATGCACGAAACCAACACAAACCATTCATGTAAGTAGCTAGAATAATTAAATGAAGTAGCGAAAGTAACTGGAACTCAAAAGGACATTAAACATAATCCAAAACTAGCCATCACGACAACAAAAGTTCACACCATCGAGTTCAACATAAAATAGAATCACCCACTACAATAAAAAAAGCCTAAAAGAGAACTAGTACTGGAAGCTAAGGCTGGGCTCGATTGGGCCCAGCACCCTCTGCAGCTGGTGGAAGTGGCTGCTCGACTCCCTAACTTGTACATGGTTATATATAACAGGGAGTTAGCATACGCTGAGTAGAGTGTCATATATAACAGTTATATCACTTACGCAGGAAAGAAAACCACAGATTTACATGTAATTATCTAATTATCCAAACAACAGCTTTTTTAACAACTAGTGCTTACGAGTCAGTTATCTAGCAAAGGTCCACAATGTCTCTCAAACTTTCTGTTCCCTAAGGGAATGATCTTGATTGCAGTTTTCCTACGATGTAGGATATACACGTGGCACTCTCCTACCCGGGAGAGTACCCCATGGTAGTCCTACACCCGGTCTACCACCCCAACGTCATGGTCGCGATGTAGTAGTGACTACGGCTCTCGCGATAAGCGCACGGGTAGCTACACCGCACTGGCACACGATCAGTCATTTCCACTAGCGGATACGCCCAAAAATACAACATGGATCAGCATAGGGCCTTGCCCTCTCAGAACAGGGGTCTCGCCCCTCCACAGTCTGCATACCCTTATCCGATTATCCTGGTTTGCCTAGTGGGCCTAACAAGAGTCGATGTAGGGGGGCCAGTCCTAACCCCGAGCCCATGGGGCGGCTAGCTCCCCCCTACACTAAGTACAGTAGCTCTCCTCGGTACCGTGTACGCGAGGGCCAACTACTTTCCATCGACATCCAATATTTATTCCGTACAGGTGAGTTCCTCTTCTAATCCCCGTAGGGTTCATGCATAGGAATTTCTTACTTCTATACAGTACACATGCCTTTATTCATATCATCATAAATTTAGGGTATAACAGGCAGCTCATGGTTTCACAATTCCACACTTATCTCATCAATCAAGCTAAACAGGATACAACATGTATTTTAGTTCAAGCCATGATTCAACGAATGTAAACAGGCAGCTCGTAATTCGGCAAATTCAGGAACATTACCACCATTTAACATTCACAGCATGTATAATTATTCATTTTTCTACCTCAACCCTAGGGTTCATTGTACATCGTAGGGTTCAGCCAATTAGTTCTAAATAACATGCACTTTCATCATTTAATTCACAAGAGATAGTAAAGACCACTCTACCAGAGTAACCGGGAGGTGTGGGAGCATGAACAGCAGATCGCGTAGCCTCTGTGGGTCCCGTGCACACCACAGACGAGCGTCCTATTAACACGGACGGTCAGACCAACCATTTCAATCTTTCTCAAGATAGGAAAAAGAGTTCGCAAAAGCTAGAACAAGGCTCCATCACATGGGAATTTCCCAACGATACCTTATTTACAAAATATTGACTTCGTTTGGGCCCTAAATTGGCCCAAACACACTTCTCGGTTCACTTGAACCAAACAAAGAAGGCTGGTCTAGCTAGACCGGCCGCCTGGTGCCTGAATCCATCAAATCAGACTAAAATCAGACGTCTGAGAGGGGTCCCAGACGTCTTAAATGGCAACAGGAAGCTCACCCTGCATCATGTGCTGATACCAGACATCTGGAACCCTCACGGTCGTCCTGGGGTCCTTCCAGACATCTATCAACTCACCCAGACGTCTAGGGTAGTTATCAGACGTTTGTAGATGCGTCCAGACATCCTAAAGAGTCTGGAAAGCTGCGCATGCGCCTCTTCCCAACTACTCTACTTGTGCACACAGGCTTGTACGGTCACGTGGCAACAAAACATGCGCATAAATCACACAGGGATCAGGACTTTACCGTTTGAAAATCGCCTCTTCGGACGTCTGATACTAACTCCAGACATCTGGTAAGACGTTTGCCTAGTGGTGCAGACGTCTGATAAACAGAGAAACTCCTCCCAGAACCCTTCGCAAACCCTCCTTCCCTCGCAAGGGGTCTTCCCCTTGCCCTGCGTCGCACAGGCACAACCCTCAACGCACTTAGGTCTACAACGGGTGAAGGGAGACAATACGAAAAGTATAAACCTCGAGTAGGGTGTTACCTTTGATTTTTGTGTAGGATCAGATGTCTAGATGCAGCTTCGGACGTCCTATAAGATGTCTCAAACGTCCAATTCTATAGAAAAATGATTCCGCAGAACCGTCTGCGAGGTTTTTCCCCTTTGCAACAGACTTCCTTTTTGTGACAACTCCCTCCCACCTCATGCAGGAGCTTCAACAGTGGCTCCTCACGAACTCCTCCTCGTAGCCGAACTCCAACAACTCCTCCACATAAGCCCTAGCAACTCCTCCACGCGAGCTCGAGCTCCAGCATCTCAGCTCCATGGTAGAGGGAACACGGGAAGAAGGGGGAGGAAGGGGGTTGAGATGGTGCCGCAGGGAGAGGGAGGGGGTTAGTGTAGGGCATGGGAATCGAGAAATGGGGTAGTTTTATAGGTGTGGATTAGGGTTAGGGTTAGGGGGAGGGAGTGGTGTGCGTGGGGTGTGAGTGTGAGGCTTGGGAAATTGCACAGAATGCCCCACAACATTCCCAAACTCCCACAAGTCCATCCACCAAATACTTAGGGGGTTAAAACTTGCACGAAACCCCCCATAGTCTCTGGAAAAAGCCACCGACACTTGGGAAAGGTCATTTCAAGCCCTGATTGAGTTATACACTTTTAATGTGTTAATTAGGTGAATTTAATCTTAGAACTTAGCCAAATTAATCTAGATATAGAAGATAATGGCGATGTCATCAATTGTGAATTATTTCTTATGTTTGTTTTGATGTGTGACTTGACTCGGAACTGAATTGGATTCGATTGTGACCTTTATTGAAGAATTTAATACAAGTATTAGTGAATATTTGTTTGCTTTTCGAAGACTATGGTGTGCTTGGAAGTTTGTTTTGTGATTTTGATTTCCCATGCTTGATGAATGTTGGATGTGAGTCGATCTTATGGTTATAGGCATGTAGATGATTTTCAAAATCTAAACAAACTAAACACCTATTTTGAAAATTAAAAAATCAAAGGTTTTCGAAACATTGAGATGCCCATAAACGTTTCACCAAAACTTAAATTAAGGTTACGTATTAGTTAATAATCAATCATGCTCACTTGATTAATTAGTGATCATAGAAGAACTGGCAATCACGTCCCTTGACATGTAATATTGTAGTGTTGATTATGTGCGTCGGATTTTACACAATTTTCAATGGTTTGATTGTGGGATGTTGTGATAAGATTATAGTGATATTCATAGTTGAGCAATTGTGAGCGAATTGTATTATTTTGATGTAATTCCTATAATTTGAAAATAGTTTCTACATTTGATGTTATTTTATGAAATGTTCATTTGTGTATGTGATTAGATGCATTGGATGTGATTTCAAACACAATACATAAGATAAGATTAGAGTATGATTTAAATCTAGACTAAGTCAAGTATTAGTTAATTTAATACGATTAAATTGAGCTTTTCCTCAAATCATGACCCAGTAAATTTTCCAATAAGATTGGTTTTCTCATTTTTAAATGCATTAACAGTTTAGCCATGGTGATGATGATTCGTGATTCTTGCCAAGTGATGAGCCTTGAAGGTCACCGTCGAGGTCGCTGATGGCCATCAAAACATTTGTATAAAGTGGGAAATAAAACATAGCTACAAGAATAAAAATAAGCAAGCAACCACACACTACAACATATTCCACTTTTGACATCGGTTAGAAACTGACGGCAGAAACCTAATAACCGACGCTATCACGCGATGCCATTATGATCGTCACTGTTCCATTTTCCTGTCGGTTGAAAAGCACATCCGATGTCAAAATAGTGTTTGACCACAAGACGGATTGGCCATTTCGATGTCGGTTACACGTCGACAGAAAATACAATTACCGTCGGTTTATTAATGACCGATAGCAAAAAAAGTGTTCACCCAAGGTCATTTTAGATGCTTCGCCATCGTTTCAAAATCGACGGTATGTGTATGTGCCATCGCTTATTTGTCAAGTGACGGAATTAAAACGTCCCTTTTTCCCACCTTTATGTACCTTTTTCTGAAGTTTCCCCGTCGGTTATATACATTTTCCCTCGATTACAGAAGTGACGGCAAAAATATTTTTGCCGTCGCTTGTCGTTAGAACTGACGACATATATGTGATGGCAAAATATTTTTGCCCTCAGTTTACTTATAAGCAACGAAAAATATGTGACGTAGTTAGTCTGGAAGATATTTTCGCTGTCGGTTATTTTGGAAAGCGACGGAAAAAATATTTTTCTCGTCATTTAATTAACCGACAGCAAATGTATGGAATTTTTTTTTAAAAGAACTTATAAATTTTTTTTTAATGAGAAATTCAAAATGATGGAACTACATACTAAATATACTTAAAAGACTTACTACAAAAGAGAAATTTATATTGCATAAATATAGAAAGTCTAGTACATAAAAAGTTTGAAAATAAAAAATTTACATAAAATGAAAATAAAATATTTACATGAAAAACATAAGAAAAGAAACTGTGTAAATATCACTATGCAACTACCTTGATGCCACCAGCTCCACCCATGTCGTCGTCATTGTCTCGTCTGTGGATGCTGGGATCTGATGAAGACGGATGCTCTAAGTGATCCTTCCTCAGAAGAAGGGTTAGAAGCTTCTCAATCTTACTATCCGTCTTATACATCTGTGATTGCATGGCATCCATCTGACTCTTCATATATGTTTCTCTCTTCTCCCTCTCTTCCTCTCATTTCTGTAGTGTGTCGATTTTTTGATGCAACTATCGACGACACTAGATAAGATGGCACATTTCCTCCCATACCAGGTTGATAATGTATGTGCCCTCCCCGCACTACGAACAAAACCACTGTGGTCCGGTGGCATCACTCTCCTAAATCATCCTCTGGTTGCAAAGGCTAGTGGACGCCGTTGGATGTCTTGTCAGTGGGGGATATACTAACTGTACCATTTGCTCCTACATGTATTAAAATATATTATTATACTATACATATAAAAAGGTATAAATATTTCTTATTTTAAGAAACTTACGTGTTTCTCCTGGTATGACTCATGAATCCACTTACGAGAACCCTCAGCTGCAGCCTTACTGTAGGTGACCTCGTATATATTCATCTTACTCATTTCCATCCCATTATGAGTAGTAGATTGAAAATATAAAAACGATATAATAATATTAAGATAACATATAAATTAAGTGATACTCAACTGAAAAGTAGTTCCAACATTTACGTAACGGCTTCTGACCGTCTCCATACTAATGGGTCTCTGGTGGAGTTTTAGCCCTATTGACCTTATTTTTTCTTGCTTGCTCCTGTACATATACATAATAATATTTTTCATGAATTTAAGATATATGAAATTAGTAGAATAATTTGTAATCGTTTACTAACCTCCATCTTTGGATTTAGCCAATGCTCGCATGCCTTCTTCCAATCTTCAGGCAAGACATCAGGAGGAGCATCATCCATTGCCTCCTCGCGTGAACTCTTGTTCGAGAAAAACTAAATACCAAATATAAATTGTTAGAAATAATATAAGAAATTATGTATATAATAAAAATGTAAATGTTTAAAAATTCTTACATTTCTCTTGGTCTCCATCCTCCAACCCCTGCGGATTTTGGCGGCGTGCTTAAGGATATATCGAGAGGCATTGGGGTCATCACCCCAATTGTAATTTGCCTACATTAATTTTAAAAAATATATGTCAATCTTACTTTATAATAATTTTAAGATAAAGTTATAAAATAAATAACTTTTATAAATAAAATTACCTTCAACTGACGGGGAACTGTCTCTTCAGCTCTGCGGGCACCTTCCTCCAATCGAAATAGCAAATAAGCATAATGGACTTAACAATTGTGCCCACTCGACTGATAAAGTTTGGATAATTCTCCACCTCCCCTGTGGTTCTAAGCCTAACTATTATTCTCATGCCCTCGGGGATACGCTGGAGGTCTAGATTTTTTGTCTTCCCCATCCTCTTGCTACTCACCTGCGTAAACATTAATCATATTCATTATATAATTTTGAAGTTATAATAAACTTTAAAACATATAAGTAATTTACTTCTTAAAGGTATATGATTTCTTACCAAAACTTGAACCCGCCACTGAGGGGTCGACATGAACCGGGGGCGTACTCCAAACCATCTCATCCTGGACCTCCTCCTTCCCCTCCTCTCTCGCCTCCTCACCCTCCTCCTCATCTGATCCTCCATAATTTGGATCATTCTCTACTCAGTATCGTAAGGTTTGAGCAATCTCCTTCCTCTTTCCCTTCCCTCATGTATGTAGTAAACATGTCATCTCCCCGGGTCATACAAAACGTGACTTGGGGGGTGGCTAAACCTACTGCCGAAGGGATGGCTGAGCCTGAGGAGACGAATCGGGCTGTATGGAGGGCTGTGTCTCAGGAGGATCCTTTTTTTTTTATTTTTTCTTAAATAACTTCATCTGTGACACATAAAAAATGCAGTAATTAATATAATTAAAAATCATTAATATATAAATCAATAGACATGAAATTCAATTTTACTCCAAACCCCCTTTGTAATGACATATATGCCCCTATAAATCTTAATTTTAATATGAATTTCATTTAAACAGAAATGAAACAAAGTAAAGAAATTATTACTAACCTTAGATGTCAACATCGGTTGCAAATAAATGACCTTCTTCTTTTAATTCTCTGGATGCTTTAGATGGTACATCAAAATGGTTGCGCGGTACTGTTCTTATGGGTATAACCCATCCCCTTTGGCAATTATCAGGGACATAGAAAACTTATGCCACTTGACCTGCCAATGTGAATGGTTCATCAAACTAAAGAATTTGACGATTACGATTTAAAATCAAGAAATTATGTTTCTTGCCAATTTTAAAATCAATGCCCTCTTTAAAAATATCAAACCAATGACATTTAAATAGGACAACTTTACAATCAAATCTAAAGCTGATCTCCACAATTTCTCTGATTTCACCATAATATCCATCTGGACCGGTGGAAAGATCTGAATCAACAACAACTTCGGCTTGTTGTGTAACCTTTCTATCATCAATTTCTTTTATCCTGAATCTAAACCCATTTATTATATACCCAGAGTGGTAATGTGCATAATGTAATGATGAATCGGCAATTACATCAAAATCTGGTACTCATCGTGGATCCTTGTCCTCTTTTAATTGATTAACCCGATCTTTAAAAAAATCTAAGAAGCCAAATTTAGTTGTCCTTGAAAGATGTAATCGTCCTAATTCCTCGTAAAATTTATCAATTTCAGGAATTTATTTTAAAATATATAAATGTGCGCAATGTCTGTCATTTTCTAAAATTGCCTTATACTCTTTATGGAGAATCAACCTTTCTCTGATATCAAAAATTGACAAACATTCTCCATCACATGGATTGTATTCCCCCTCATAGTTCCTTTGAAGTTTATTAAAGCAATTGCCTGTTTCATTCATGTACGTGTAAGTAAAATTTATGCATTCCTCCACGAGATACCCTTTTACAATGGATCCTTCCAGTTTTGCCTTATTTAAAACATAATTTCTAAGCTTTTTCAAAAATCGCTCCACAGTATACATCCATCTGAATTGTATAGGTCCATCGATTCTCGCTTCATTTAAAAGATACAAGGTGAGATAAACCATTACATCAAAGAAGGATTGGGGAAGAAGCTGTTCTATCTTACAGAGAGTAATGACTATTTGTTTATCCCAGTGTTCCAGCGTATCATTTTGTAGCGTTTTCGAACAAACAGCTTTGAAAAACCTGCTCATCTGTGAATGAATCAACAACTGCTCTGGTAGTATCCCCCGTATTATTAGTGAAAATAATACTTACATATAAATGTGGGAGATGACTTTTCAAGCTAGATATCTTTTTCTGTGCTTCATTCACACAACGAGAATGCTGCGATATAAACCCATCTGGCACCCGAATTTCCTTTAAAAAGGAGAATAACTTACTCTTTTGGTCTTGATTTAAGTTGTAAATAGTAGGTGGGAAGTAGCCATCATCCTCATGAATATACAACTCTGGATGTATCCCTAAACTCTCCATGTCTTTCCTTGTTTCCAATGTATCCTTTGGATCATCCGTTAGATTTAATACGTCTAAGATGTTATCCATCACATTTTTTTCGATGTGCATAACATTTAAATTATGATGTATTGTAAGATCTTTCCAGTATGGCAACTCCATAAAGAAAATGATTCTCTTTCAAAATCTAGAATTTCTTGAGGCCGTCTGGTATTGTTTGAATGATTAACCCAACCGTATCTCACACATTTCTTGTAATCTCTCCATTATAACCTGACCCAGCAACCTGATAGAATCTGCACTAAATTTATTCTTTGGATTTTTCTTTGAATATCGACACGTCCTGCTATCAAATTTACTCCTGAACTATGACGTTCGCCATCTATGTTCAATAGGTAGAAATCTACGATATTCTAAGTAATAGAATTTCTTACTTTTCAGTAATCATAGGTGATGAGTGTCTTCTATATAGACTGGGCAAGCAAGCTTTCCTTTAGTACTTCAACCTGACAAATTTGCATATACCGGGAAGTCGTTTATGGTCCACAACAAAACTGCATGCATATTGTAAAATTCTTTCTTTTCTGCATCATACATCTTCACACCGATGTACCCCAACCGTTTTAGTTCATCGATTAATGGTTGGAGATAAACATCTATTGCATATCCTGGTTGTTTTAGACCAGGGATTAATAAGGTCAGCATCATGAATGATGATCTCATACACAACCAGAGAGGTAAATTATAAGTGACCATTACCACTGGCTATATAGAGTACAACGAGTACATATTCTTAAATGGATTGAATCCATCACTTACAAGACCCAATCGCACGTTCCTTGCTTCTAAAGCAAATAAATTATTTCTCTCGTCAAATCTCTTCCACTCTTTTGAATCAGTAGGATGACGTATTCTTCCATCTTGAGATTTACAATCCTGGTGCCATGTCATCCACCGTGCAGTTTTAGTTGATATAAAAAGGCGTTGAAGCCTAGGTGTCAGTGGAAAGTAACGAAGAACTTTTTGAGGTTGTTTCCTCTTACTTTCATTTTTACCTTTCATATATCTCTCATGTCCACATTCGGGACAATTATTCAAATTTACGAATTCATTTCTAAAAAGAATGCAGTCATTCGGACATGCATCGATTTTCTGACAATCCAAACCAAGTTTACGAATTTGTTTCCTTGCCTCATATCATGAAGTCGAAAAATCATTAGGGTTATTCAACAGCTTAGCAATAAACTAAAGTATTTCTGATATGAATTTAGCACTAGCTCTATTCATAACCTTCAGTTGAAACATCTTCAACAAAAATGACAACTTTGACATTTCCGTAACACCAGGAGTAATAGAATCCTCAGTCGCCTTAACAGCATCATAGAACAAATCACAACTGAACGGATCTTCCATGTCTGTATTTATATCCTCTTCTACTTTCATCTCGTTCAACATTTCTTCTATTTCTTCACCTCCTCTATCAGCTATATTCTTGTCGATCTCTTGGTCAATAGTATTCTTATTGTTTATGACTTTCTCAATCAACTCCTCTCCATAAGCTACACAAGTAATGTAATGCTGCCACCACCAATTACAAATGCAGTGCTCAAGCACAGTATTACGATCATGCAATGAATTATTTAAACATTTTCTGCATGGGTAGAAGATATTATTAAGTTGACCTCCTCACCTAAATATCTTCCTATTGTCATGAAAGGTCCAATCCAAAAATAAAATTACTCCATCCTTATATCTGGTGTAATCTGAACCCCGTAATCCAATCCAAGATTTATCTATTATAACCTAAAATTTAATATAAACAAATCACTTATTAGGAAGAGAAATGACCGAATGATGTGTATGTTGATTAAGATTTTCACTTTATAGCCCATCCTCAAAGATTTGATGACAACTTAGTTTTGCCCGTTACATGTAACCTTAGTGAGGTGAAATTTCGGCAGCATTTCCCCGTACTTCTCCAGTATACCTCCAATACTAACTTTAGCTAGATTTCCTGTAACACCCAATTAAGGGCACCATAGGAAACTAGATAAAATTAATTGGTATACCTGAGAAGAGTAGGAATAAGCAACCGAAATTTCACCGCACATGGTTACATGTAACGAGAAAAACTAAGTTATCATCAAATCTTTAAGGACCTTCTTTAGTTTGGTACTTCACCAAACTAAAGTCGATTGAGTTTTATGTCATGCTAGAAAGACAACACATCATGCATGTAAGTGAGGTATACATACACTTCCTGCACTGTTCGTATAACATGATCATAAGTCTCGACAGATGAGTAATTTGGACACAATTTGACTCGGAAGACTTTTACCCTAATGGTTAGAATACATAATGTTTGGCCTGGCATACATATATCTTGTTTAACATGCATATATCTCCAGTAGGTTGCAGCTCCTAAATAGATTTACGAACCTATGCTATCGGTTCTCTCAAAAATCGATGACAAATGATATTGTTGGTTCCCTCTCCAGCACACCCAAAATTTCGCCGCTAAATTTAACTTGACTTTTACCATCATTTAGTCCAATAATCGATGGTATAAGTCACTAATCTCGCGTAAATTTCACATGAAAATTTTTTATCGTTGCTTATTCCCCAAAACGACGGTAAATGGTACACATCATCATGCCTAAAATTTTTATCTGTAATTTTCCCCACTTTTGCCGTCGTTTATTCGAATAATTGATGAAAAAATATATTTGTTATTGCTTAATAACTGACAGTAAATATTAAAGACCATCGCGTCGCCCAATCATCGATGATAGGTCAAATACTGACCTTTACCGTCGCTTTTTTGAATAAGCGACGACAAAAATATCTTTGTCGTCGGTTTAAATAATTGACGGCAAGTAACCGACGGCGTAACCCATTTTTCTATTAGTGACATAAACACAAGGAATTATTGACCTAGTTATACCCGGTACGGGTGTGTCTCGGAAGGGGGTCTAACCCTCAATATCAACTATAAGTGGAAATGATACATGGAGTGATAGACTGTAGAGCCTTTAGGTTGCCCCTATTGGATGTGTGTCTCCTTTTCTTGTGGATTGGAAACTAATTTATAGAATACCAATGTGAGAGGTTACACATTTGAATGTGTAACCACCTAAGTAGTGGGGAAGTAATGGAGACATAATAGGAGTTATTGTGTTGACTCGTAATTACTCGGTGGTCGACGTCTGTTTGCATTCTTACACAGATCGAGTCTAAGCGAGTTCGATCGGTCTATTCACGAGCCGATTTGACTTATTCTGTGAGGATAATTTCTTCCCTCATCACCACCAAGGCAAGGAAATCATCACCACTGGGCTATGCTAGTAACCATACTCCACATAGAGACGGCATTAGCATAACAAGCACGTTGGGTGGGTCTACTCATTACCCAAGAGGGATGGGTTGGGTCATACATCATGTTTGACTAGATTTAATGCCTAATCCAAAGATTAGGTGCACCTGCAGGACTGCGAAGCTTAGACTAAAGGCAGAAGCAGGCCATGAAGATGGATTGCTATTTTCATCGTAAATAAGGCAGGACGAGAGAGAGTAACACCACGAAGTGCGGATTTTTATATTTCAAGCATTTGTCTCACCATAACAGGCGATTACTCCAGTTATTATATATGGCTCAGATGCAACTTGCTCGCTAGTTCATCCGAGGCGTCAAAACAAACAAGCTAAAGAATGTACACAAGAGAGACCATCATGCATACAATCAAGGAAAAAGGAGGAGGAAGAAGAGGAAGCGGAAAAATTGGCCGAAATTAAAAAGGGTAAAAAAAAAAAGATTAGATTGCATACATCCTCTTGAACTCTTGATTAAGGAGGTCGGGGTCAGAGAAGGCGGTTCTGGACCACGTCCTGGAGCGGCTGAGTGAGGACCTCCTGAGGGTCCTGAGCCTCCTGGACTCCATCCTGTGCAGCACCACCCAGTAGCTCATCGTCCCCAGGGTGACCCCCATGATGACCGTCCCGATGACGGTCGCCTCGACCGCGAGCCACACGTCCTTCCTCCCGACGACCACGAAGCACAGCGCCAAGAACGCCACCGATATCATCACGCACCCGAGCCACATCAGCTTGTTGATCACGAACATCATCCTCTTCTTCAGCTTCCTCTCTATCACCACCACCGACGTCTGCACCACCACGACGGCCAGCGATATGAAGAGCGCGATGGAGTCGAACACGAAGAAGATGATGAAGGCGGTCTGGTGGGCGATGTTGGCCTCCCCGGGATAGAACCCCGCGGGCACGTCGTTGAGGCCACCGGCGAACTCCCCGGGGACGGTGAAGATGGCGGCGAAGGCCACGGTGGCGATCAGGACGGCCACCACGGTCGTCGAGTTGATGGCGTTGTTGAGGCCCTCGGCGTGGAGCTTGTTCAGGCGCTTGGCGATGCCCTGCACGCGCTTCCGGGTCTGCCGGGTGTGCTCCAGCTGCGACTGCACCTCGTGCTTGATGTCGCTCACCGTCTGCTTCAGCTCGCGCGCCGGGTTCGCCACCTTGATGGTGCGGGCGGTCTGCACGCCGTGCCCCATCAGGAGCGCCGCCACTTCCACGTTGCCGGCCTTCTCCGCCGTGTCGAGGGCGGTCTCGCCCATCCGGTTCATGCCCTTGAGGTCGGTCCCCTCCATCTCCAGCAGCCGCTTCACCATCTGCGTCCACAAGCACCCTTCCAAAATTAATATACTTATTATAATTAATAGTTAATTATAAATAGAAATGAGATTATATATGCTTAATAAGCACGTTGATAAATGTTAAAAATATAATTAATGAAGTTACTATAATTTAAATTATCATACTATCTCCCACGTTACATTAATTGAATATAAAAATATGACAATAACTAACTTATCTAAGGGTAATTATATCTTTTGCTACTTTATCTCTCATTTTAATCCCAAAATTTTGCATTACAAGGAAACTCTCGTTGCTCATTCTCGTTCAACCTGTTGCAAAGATCCTACACTGCATTAGCTGACTGCTAACGTAAACTAGCCCTTGGTGCACATCATGGACTAAACCCTAGTATTTTGGATATTTATATATATGTTCCTGAAAATAGTTGATATTACATGTATATCTCTACATTTAACATATTTAGTAAGATGCCCTCGAAAAATTAAGTTGCTCAACTTTACACCTATGCACCTCCATCAGCATGAGCTTTGAAATTAGGCATGCATGCATGAGCTACTTTTCACCATGATTTATGTTAATTAACATCCTCACACACATCTAAAGGTTGTGATGCAATAAAAAATATGAAAAATTAGTAAAATGTAAGAAAATCTCTTCAATCGCATCTAAATGCTGCGAGACCTTGGAACTGCGAAAAAAGAAATTGTTTAGTAACTAAGGAAGGCAAAAATGAAGTATGTTCCTAGTTATGTATCATAGTGAAGTATATTTGAAAGTTGATTTTGGAGAACAAAGATGTAAAATAAAGTTTTTAGAATCGAAAGAACAATCTAGCTTAGTTATCATTAACTACAAAGTAATATTTGGAGCTAAACATATTAGTGCATCCTTCGTGTGTGTTTATGTATGTATGCATATGAAGATCTTCTAAGGAGACTAACGCTCAGACAATACATTTACACACACACACCGCATATGTATATACGCATATATATGATGTATTCATATGTCTACATATAGGTTATAAGGCTCAAATAACCTTATATTGAAGAATGAAAAAAAAACAAAAAAAAAAAAACTTTTGATTTTCATCTCAAAGGAAAAGATATGTCAATGTTACTTTGAAAAAAGTTAAAAGACATTATAGTTGATATGAATAATGAAAGATTTTATAGTTTCCATAGAGTACTTCCTAAAATAGTCGACAAACTCTGGCAAATTGACTGAAGAACACGTTTGCAAAAATTATTTTGTCTCAAATAAGTCTCATTAGAGAATTCTCATATGAATATCTATCTATGTATATATGTTGGTATACATGTATGTATTTGATCAGTAAGCATGTATGAATGTACGTATGAGAAGAAATTAATTGTTAAGAGTTTCACCTGGGCACGACCCTTCCTGGTTGCTGTATGCAAGGCTGTGTTTCCCTTGGTGTCCACCATGTTGACCAGAGAGGGCTCACACTTGATGAGCTCCTCAAAGATATCCAGATTCTGCCCCTTTGCTGCCATATGAAGTGCTGTCTGGCCCTTCTTGTCGTTCCTGGTGGCAATCGTGGGCTCTTTGCTTAGGAGTGCCCTCACAACTTCAAGATGCCCGTTTCTCGCAGCAGAATGCAACGCCGTCTTCCCGTTGCTCCTTGCTATCTTCGCGAGGCTGCTGTCGGCTTCCAAGAGGAGCTTGACGACGTCGATGTGGCCCTGCGTCGCAGCCGTATGCAAGGCCGTCGTGTTCGATAAATCGACGGTCATGCAGAGCTCAGGGTGAGCCTCAAGCAAGACGTTCAGAATATCTGTTCACAATTAAATTTACCAGTCATTATAACATGGAAACATAAATAATTGAAGGCAGGGGCAGAAAGTTTTTCGTTTGTGGATAAGAGGCTTAATTATATTTCAACTGGGCAACTTGGTCATGAGATGTGGGATCAATTTTCTACAGGGAGGTTTTAATATTTCGTGTTTCTTTTCTCCTGATTTATTCACATGATCAATTAACATTGACTAATTTCAATACAAAGGTTTCTACTCCAACATTCTAGCATGAACCACACCCTCGATAGAAAGGTTTCAACTCCAATTGCTCCAAAATCGAGTTCGTAGAGAGTACAAATAATCAATGTGTCCAACATCGACTAATTTCATATATAGGTACGGATCGTCTGAATATTCTTAACTGAAAACATCTCAGTTTAGAACAGTTTCCTTTGCAAAGAAAAATTGTAACATCACATGCATAAAAGATTGAAGATATTACCTATATCACCCTGTTTTGCAGCAATGTGAAGAGCATCATATCCATTTCTAGCTTTTATACCGGCAGCGACAATGTCATAGTATTTGCTCATCTCCGTTACCACGTCAATGTACCCGTACTCCGCAGCGACGAAGAGGGCGGTTTCGCCCGCCTGGTTCTGCTTGGAGAGCAGATCACCCAGTTCTTCCTCTGGTGTCCCTGTGATTACGTGCAACAGCACATCCAGATTCCCAGCCCTTGCAGCTGAATGGAGTGGTGTGTCATCCTTCTTCCCAGTTAATTGCTTTGTCATCTTCTTCCTCCTGAAACTTTGCTGCCCAACTGCTGACTCCAATTTTTTCTCCATATCCATACAATAGTTCAGTATCCCTCCTCAAGGGTCCAATGCCTGTAACGATAATTCATCTGGATGATCAAGCAGGAAATATCAACATGTAAATATGACAAAAGATTCTAGATTGGTTGAGCCAATGACGTATATATTCTAGTTTGGAAAAGATCAATGTACACTTCTTGCTCTTCAATCTTAACGATCCCCACAAGTGTGCTTCTGTAGCAAAACCCAAGAATTTTCAGGAATGTTTGACAAATAAGGGTCCAAACACAAAAACCAACCCCCACCCCCTACCTAGAATCAGAACCTCCGAACTGTACATTTTTGTCCGGTTGTGACCCATCTAACGGTGGAGATTGATTTTGTAAGATATTCTGTGGGATTTTTAGTATGTCAGACAACACCCCAAGATTTTGAGTTGGCCTTACAAACTTGCAAAGCACTGGCCACCGTGGACTGAACAAAAGTAAAAAGACTTCTAACTTATAGTTTGATTAGACATGCGAGTTATATTTATATTGATTTCTCATGTGGAACCATGTTAAGTCCCGTGTTGTTTGAGTCTTTTAAGACGTCTGGACTGTGGGTCAGACGTCTGGTCAAACGTCTGGATACCTTCCCTGACATTTGAAAATCAAAAATTTTGAGTACGACCCTGCATCTACGCGCGGGCTGCGTGCAGACAGTACTCTCGTTTTTCCTCCCCTCCTTCTCTCTCCCCACCTCCAGCAAAACCCTAAACCCACCAACCTTATATCAGACCCCTTCCCCTCTCCCGTTCTCCCCACGCCAGCCCCTACCCCTCTTCTTCTTCCCTCCAGCGAGAGAGGCAGTGCGAGCGAGAGAGCGCGCAAGCGGCGTCGAGGAGGAGCGGCGTGAGGAAAAGAGGAGGAGAGCAAGCTCACGAGCTCACGTGGGAGCTCATCGGTGAGCGCACGGCCAGAGCGGCGCGTGCGCGAGGAGGAGTGGGTCGGGGAGGTCCTCCTCGACATTGCTGCAACCGGAGTTACAGGCGAGGGGGCATGGCGCGGTCATGCGCGGCGCGAGAGAGCGGAAGCAGATTCTGGTTCTGGGTTTTTCCCAGAATCAGACGTCTGGAGTGACCTCCAGACGAAGGTGCGGACTTCTGGAGGCAGTTCCAGACGTCTGAGGTCAGAGTTTCACGAAGGTATGTTCCCTTTGCGGATATGGCCATGCAGGCCGCTCCGCAGTAACCCTTTTGCATGCCCGTTTTGAGAGGATTCGGTGTCTGCGTGCAGGATTCGCTTCGAGAAGGCGTGAGACATGCCCTCCCACGCATGTCAGACGTCTGGGGAGCTTACCAGATGACTGGAAGCACTTCCAAACGTCCGGAGAGGTGGTCAGACGTCTAAAGCTGGGTCCAGACGGTCCAGAAGAATTCCTAGATGTCTGAGGATTGGCGCAGAGCTTGAGGTATGTTCTGGACACTTTTAAGACGTCTGGAAGTTGTTCCAGACGTCTAATTTGAATTAGAAACCTTATTTTTGACCCGTTTATGGTCCGTTTGAAGTCTGTTTTCCGCAAATAAGATACTGACGTATTCCTTGTGAGTTTCTCTACTTGATAGAAAGTTTTATATACTATTTTAAATGTTTCTTTGTGATTGTTCCTTATTATAGGACATCGTTCCGTTGCGGGTTCGGGGATTGCTGAGGTATGTGAGCCTGTCGTTCAAGCCTCCAATACTCCTGGATTTACTGGTAGAGTGGCTTCCCCTAAGTTAAGTTACAAACCTGAATGCATGTGTGGAATGAATGATTAGAACCTAGGGTATGCCATGAACCTAGGACTAGAAATACTGGAATGTCTGTATTGAACAAATGAATTGCAGTCTTGAATGAGTAGATAGAAATGATAACAACTGCCTGTAAATGAATAACAACTACCTGTGAAATGTGAAAGACTTGTGCTAGTTAATTGTTGCATGTAACTTTCCTGTTGTACACACTAAACGACATAATACGAGCTGCATGTATATAAATTGAGAACGATAATGTGAATGATGGAAGTACGAGCTACTTGTGTAGAACCTGAGTATGGAAATGTGAATGATAGCAATATAAGTTGCATGTGTATAACTTGAGAATGGAAATAGAAATGATGAAACCTGGTATGGCATGACCTGAGGAATATGAGCATGAACCCTACGGGGAATTAGGAGTTGAGCTCCTGGAAATAAATGGAATGGATCTAGAAATGTGTTGGGAAGTGTCCTAGCCTTTGAGTACGTGGTACCAAGGGGAGCGCATGTTACCTCTTAGCGTAGAGGGGTGCTTGCAGCCTTCGGGTTGAGATCTGGGGTGGGTTTGGCCACTTTGCACCGACTCTGTAGCCCTCATGTACACTGTACCGGGAGAGCTACTAGTGTAGGGAGAGAGCTAGCCACCCCACGGGACCCGGGGTTCAGCTAGCCGCCCTACACCTACTTGTTAGGCCCACTAGGCAAACCAGGGTAGTTAGGCGAAGGTGCGCGGACTATGGATTGGCGAGACCCCTATTTGGTTACTGAGAGGGGCTAGACCCCTGTTACTGAGAGGGCTAGTCCCTATACTGTTCCGTGCTGTACTTTGGGCGCACCCGTTAATGGAAACAACTGACCCCGTGCCAATACGAGGTAGCTACCCGTGCGCTTATCGCGCGTGCCGTAGTCACCGTTACGTCTGTCCGTGACCTTGGGGTGGTTGACTAGGTGTAGGATCTCCACAGGGGACTCTCCCGGCTAGGAGAGCACCACGTGTGCCTTCTACTCTTCGGAAAAGACTGCAATCAAGATCATTCCCACGATGAACATTCGAGATCAAGAAAGAGATCTGATAAATAAACCAATGGATGAAAAGAAATAAATTGTGAAATAAAGTAAATGGAATAAATAGTTACCTGTCCACTTTTACTGTAATTAGTTGGTTGCCACTTTACTCAGCGTTCGCTGACTTTGTGTATTCACAACCCTTTTCAGCTCCTGGTGTTGAGCAGCCAGAGCCTACGGTTGCCAAGAGTGCTGGGCCCAGTAGAGCCCAGTAGTTATAGCTCTTTTGTTATACTTGTTTGTGGTAGTGAGTAGACTCTTGTATCTTTATGTTCTATACTTTACGTTCCGTGCTTTATGTTCTTGTACCTGGTTACTTTTCTACTGTTGTGGTGATATGTACTGTAGCAGTTTTTACTTCTTTACTACTGTACCTTTTTACTGTTAATTGCTTAGCATAGTGAATGTGGTTTACTTTCTTGCTTTTTGGTTACTTTCTCGTTGGATAACTGGGTCTCGAGATCAGTCGAGTCGGTCCGGTCTCGTGTCCTATAGGGATTCGGGAACCGAGTCTTAACAAACCACATAAGGAATTCAATCACTACTCATTGGTATTTTTATTCATGTATAGCATTAAAGTAAACCCATGTCAAATATATAGCAAATTTGGGCGCTCTAGCCAAATTGAATTCTATCTTGGCCCTAACGCTTCTCCATTACAATGTTCTCATGCATAGGAAGACCCCCGTTAGCCGCCTTTTATAGCAAATTCTATTTGTTCATTGTCGCTTTGGGTTGTGGGGCTTACTTCCTAGCCTTAATAGGAGCAGTGACTAGTGTTATAGGTTGTTTTTATTATATATGCTTAATGAAAAGAATATGAACCAATGAATCGTAACAAGTCTTACCTACTAGCAATTACTTTTTCTTTTATGACTTTATTCTTTTTTCTATATCCCTCTCCTTTGTTTGACCTAACTCATCAAATGGCACTTAGTTTATATCTGTAATGATCATTGACAAGGTTCAAAGAAAGGGTCCTAAAAAGAGGTGAGACAAGAGGGACAAGCTCAACACTCCTTTCCTCATCTTCCTTTTTGCTTTGTAAGATTCTCGCTTGATATAAGAAAAGAACTTGAAGGCCCATTTTTGGATTTCTAGTCGATGGAGGTGAATGGAAGAATGGTTTAGGTATCATATGGTCATGCAGTCCATTCTTCATTCATAATTGGTGCAAGGACTAGTGCATACTCCTTTAATAGCAAGCATCTCTTGTGAATTAATTTCTACTTAGTTGTGCCTATCACCTCCACTTGTTCCTCCCTAAACTCAAAGAGGCACCTCGAAACATGAAACCATGAGAGGAGGAATTGTGATGAGCCTCCCTAGAAGAGTAGGATCAATGATCTGGTGTCGAATAAGCAAGTAGGTGTCACTGTTGAGTAATATGGTTGGTGACAAACTTCTCTACCTAGTGAATCAAGATGCTAGATGTGTAGGTGAAATTGATCAAAACCTTTGAAATCCATGTTTTCCGTAGTGGTCTAAGGAGGTTTTTCCCCTTCAAACACACTACATCAAATCATCTCTTCCTTTCTTTCTTTTTCAAGCACATTAGGCAAGCTGGTGCTAGGATCGTCATTTAAATATGTTTTTCATTGACCAAATGCCCAAGTGGAACGAAGAGTGGAACAACCAAAACTATGTTAGTGAGAGATCTAACTACTCATTTCAAGTCAAAAAATGTTGACTTTGCTTCAATCTAGAACATTCTACTTTAGCTAAATATTCATTCTAATAAATTGACAATTCACTTCCTATTCTTTCTTTTCTTTTGTCTGTGGTGCTATCTCTGTAATAGGAAACTACGAGAAGATGGAGGTTTCTACATTTGATGGATTGGTATTGACCAGGTTAGAGAGATTTCACTATCAAAATATACGAAATCACTATCACCATCTCTAACAACACAAGTGCTTTTTTTCATTGAAAGAAAGGGAAGTCAGTTATTCCAAACCAAGCTTACAAGCCAAGTGAAAGAGATATAAAGATGGTGATTGACCTTGTAGTTGCTATTTTTAAGGAATTCCAATATCATGGTGGATCCACAATGGCATAGCAAAGTTCAAAGATCTAATGCTATAAGGTTGATAGCTAAACAGACCATTGATGATACTTCGAAATCTAAACCAGGTTGAAGTATTATAGGAGATGGATTAAGACATTTGGAGGTGAACAAGATACTAGTTAGGTTCTACTATGACTCCATTAAGAGTCTCCCTATTTTAGATGTGAGATCGATGTGCATCGCATCCCCTTACACCAGTTCTCACCAGATGGTGGGTAAGTTGGCGTATTGTCGAGGAGAAAGAAATCTTCTGAGTAGTGGTGAAGGACTAGAGCTTTCTAATTGGATTGAAAGATAGGTCCTTCAGGTTTGCATGATTAAAGGGAGAGCGTTGATGCCACCCTAAGACTCTCAGCATTCATACCAAGTTGGTTGAATAAAGAAACATTTTTTCGCTTCAACATATGGTCCAACCCTTGGGCAAAAGTGATAGAACTAGCTCCCCCATGATTCATTACCATGGGGGCTCAAAGTCTACCTGCCGATAGCATAGTTGTTTACTATGTACAATATTTACCTCATGATATTGTTCTATATATATAGCAAGTCTCTCTCTAAATTGAGTTCACAAAATGTTGGACAACGAGACTATTTTCTATATCATATGAAAGAAGGTCGGAGGCTTAATTCAAGTCTATTTTCATTAGGGGGAAAGAAAGGGATGGGTTGTTCCCATCCAAATGACTAAGTGATTCTTGGAAGGTTTGCCAAAGTGCATTTCTAGTAGGTGTTGGGCTAATCTTTCATAAGGACACTTAGATTTTAGTGTGAGGTTAGTCAAGCTATGCTCATTTATGATTAACGTATCAAATTCGAATGGACTAGGACACCCAGACCTTTTGCAGAAACAAACCCTCCATATGAATTTCCTTAAGTTGCATGAGGGTAGGTGGATTTCCCATACTTCTCACCCTCAAAATGAATCTCACACTCCATCGAGGAAAGATGGAGAGCACAGAGAGTGTTTGGGGAAAAGAACCTAGGGAAAGATCACGATAACTATGGAGGGACCATTAACTAGTACTCTGTGAGACCGATAGATTGAGAAGGGGCTTTCCAAACCCCTCCTCTGACATAATGTCATGGAAATAAGATGTTCTTAGATAATATCATAATCTCCTAACCATTGGAGGTCCCGTACATGATTCTAGCAATTTCTCACATTTATAGATGTTCACCTTGTGACATACAATATTGGTTGCACAATTTGAGAATGAAGTATAGTGAAGTCGATGATTCTTTCAACCTATGAATGAATGATAAAAGATTTCTGCATCCCTTACGTTCTTTTAAGCTTAATTATGGTCCCGTACATTTTACACTTTTTTCTGGCTAGCTAGGTTGGACAACTTGAGGTCACCTAGAGTGAGCTCAAAAGCACCTTAAGAGCATGCAAAGCGACTATTATGACATTTTCTAGTTATATGAGATAGAAAATTCATCGTGGAAAAGTGACGAAAAATGGTCGAATGACTTTTTGTAGACATGGGCATAACTTTTTCATGATCACACGTCTTCCTTAGGGAAATAGCATTGACGACAAAATACGATCATATAAGATGAAGATCGACCAACCTGGACTCCTTATACTTACAAGAGTAGACCGTGAAAGCAGTAAAGAAGATTCCTCATGCTTAACACCCTTGACACTTCATTCATTGATTCAAAACAAAGGAGAAGTAGTTAGGAATATCATAAGTAAGGAATAGTAGGCCCCAAATCAATAGAATCAACACTTCCATTTGGAATTCTATATGCCCCTAGAGGGTAAATGGAGAGCGATTAGTGAGGGGAGGTCTCTTTAGTAGTTGCATTTGTTTCTTTAAATTGATGTATGCCCAGGTTGCAATGATCTTTTGGAAATTTGCGAATTCTCATTCATTCTCCTGCATGGTCCATCAATTCCACCCGATTCACTTGCCAAAAGGAACTAGTGAGTTGGTGAATCATAACCCCAAAGTGTGGGAATGCTATATATTTGGTAATTGTCCCCCAGACAGGGTGAGACATGCCGTTGAAGCAACTATTCCCATGCAGATAGTATGTCCATTCAATGGGTGGTTTCCTACACTATCATAAATAGCTATTTCTGGTATTAACCCTCCTCCAAGGGAGTTTATAAATAAAAAACAAATCGCTACCTTCATCCTCCATACTTAGATGCCTTATAAGACCAATGTGAGACCTTGCTCTCAATCTCTTCTCCTAGGAAAAGTCTTCTTTGTCAATAAAGTCAATTGTATAATTAAACCCAAGTTGCATCTTCATCTCTAGGAATTTGAAAAAATACGTTTTGCATGCTAACGGGGCATCAAATGCAAGAAACAATGGGGAATCCTATGAGGTTGAACTTTGATGCAAGAACATAACTAAAGAATCTTATCAAGATTCATAAATGATGAACATTCGACATCCGCTTGCAATAAAAAATAAGTAAATTGGCCGGTTTAGGCCGTCTAGAAAAAATATTTTTTGCTTAATAAATACGTGTCACCTTCCCTCAAGTGGAAACTAATGCGAAAGAGATTCGGGATTCAAGTCTTCTTCAATATCAATGCAATCCCCACGATTTCCAACTTTTTCTCAGCAGATCACACATGGATTCACAAACAAAGGATATATACACACACAGAGAGAGAGAGAGAGAGAGAGAGAGAGAGAGAGAGAGAGAGAGAGAGAGAGAGAGAGATGCGGAAGGCGATTAATTAAAAAAGGCAGAATTATTTCCAAAGCAAATTAAATGAAAAGATGGATAGATAGATGTACATACCCATCTCCGTTAGCCATACACATATAGAAATCGATCCCCAGGCAAAAACGAAGAGACGAATCGATCCTTCAGCTAATCAAGGGGGTTCGAACTCCATGCACCCACAGGCGACAACGGATCATCGTGAGGCACCACCACCCCCACCCCACAACGGACGACGGCACGCCATGCACATCAACGTCGACGCCCCATCGTCACATGCATGCACGTAAACACGTACGGAACAATTTTCATGCACGAGTCACGTACCGCTTTTGCAGGATATATAAATGTATGTATATATACGCACGATGATACGAGTGTGCGTGGACGTGCGTATATGGATCGATCGAGGAGGGTGAGGACGTGCGAGGGGATGTGGGGGAAGGGAAAGGGGAAAGGAGGAGGTGAGGAGGGTGGGGGCTCTCTGCTCACGTCCACCACCGCAAGGATTGGGACTTTGCGTCCATGGGAATTGGGAATGGGTCTTCCCAACATGGCAGATCCAGTCCTTCGATCCCCTCATTCGTCCCATCCCAACCGTCTATATATCTTAGCTGTTTCGTCTTGTGAGCATTTTCTAGAATACCTCTATATTTAACTCCTTGTTTCTTTTCATATATTTATGGTTATGATCCTTGTAAAATTCCCTGGTTGACATTTGTACCCTTGTTATAGAGGGGAAAAGAAAGATGTAAGTCAAGCAGATATTAAGACAAGGAATGCCCTAGATGATGTCAGTTAAATTGTCTATCAAATCTCTCGAGGAGCACACACCTAATGCGCAAAAGCCACAACTTTCAGTTGTGGTTAGATACAAATTTTGCTCATGAAATTTAGATCATTGAGGCATTTATGTTGATACATGACATATTTATGGATCTATCTAGGTCAATATGAAATATGAAAAGGTGCATACGTACACAGCATCAGAAGTCAAAGATATCCACTAGGGAATAGCGGAACGATAACGTGAGAGATTTTGGTTTGAGTACTTGGCGGTTACTGTAAAGAAATGGTTAATTTTCTCTCAATTTGTCCCTATGGAATTTGAAAGCTCAAAAACCTGTAGGAATGAGCCGGACACATTTCTTTCTGGATAGTTGACGAATCTCGTGTCTCACACGATGCAGATTAGTCCAAGATTAACTTGAATAGGGACATGGCCATTGGCAAGTGGTGGCATTTTGTTGAGTATATATATACTAAAAGTTAATTACACATATGCTCGTATCAATGATGCGGAAGCTAAGGCTCCTATTTATTTCGTTTATCTGGCCACAGACAAACATCCCAAAGATGTCCTACTGCAACGAATAAGACCACATTATAGAACAAATCACTTATCACATCATTCCATCACACGAGCTAAATGGACTCACATGCCTAGAAGGTGGTCATTTTATTGACGAATTATATTATCAAGATGAATATCCTCTCGAAATATAAGATGCTCCCTACTTGCCAAAAGATATCCCAGGACATTGCAGAGTTTTGATCAAATTCACGCATGAAAGAGAAGACAGTCTTTTACGGAAGGATTTAGTCTTTGCTCTCAGTCTAATTACAAAGTGTCATTAGAAATAATAGAACCGAAGGAGGAATGACAACCATGTGATGAGATTGAACCTCTAGGTTAATATTATCCTCCAGTGTGAAGGATTCATAGGTATTTGGAATACCTAAGGAAGGCATAGTCTGTAATTTACAGATCCTAAATAGTTCATTATTAACATAATGAAAACAACAGTGATTTTGGTGGATTTTTACTTGAAAAGAAATCAATTATTATTTAATGAGTTAAATAATATTTAATTTAACATTTAATTGGATGTAAAATATTAGGTCTTGATCCAAAATGTTTGGATAACAATTAAATGTAGTTTGGGTCTTAAAACCCAACTAGTTAAATTATTTGAAGGGCCAATCATGCAATTGTTTAAGTTGGAATAGATCTCAACCATTGGATTTAATCTAATGGCTCACACCGCATTAGGATAATTAGATTGAATCTCTATAAGAATCTCCCAAAGGCAAGGCCTATAAAAACCTAATCAATTCTCTTATCTTGCAAGAAATATTTCCATCGCCACCAGGGAGAGAGAGAGGAAGAAGAAGAGGCTCACCTGGTGGCCCCTTCTCTCCCAGGTCAACAAGTAGAGGAGTTGTATAGCCAACTCAGTTGTCGGTCAATTGATCTTGTGGGTATAAGGCTGCCTCTCCAGGGAAGGAATTCCCTCTTGGTGTCAGTCGAATAAAGGGCCATGTGTCTGCGACCTTGCTAATGGTTCTCTACTCACGCGTGGGGAGATCTGAGGTGAAGGTCATTGCATGAACACGAGGATAATTAGGTATTCTCGACATCGAGGCTTTCATTCGCCTGCTGAGAAGAAGGTCTCAAGGCTACACTAAGATTTATTGTAGGAGTCACTACCCATGTCGTGGTGTTCTTAACCACCACAAAGGTATAAACTTTATACTCATAGAGATCTTGGAACAAGAAAAAAGTTCTTCCTATGTGGTTCCGATTTCTAAACATTTGTTCTTAAATTGATGGCTTTTCGAGCATTGAGTCATCTTGAATCAAAGTTTTAAACGATCTTTCTCCACACTTCTGTGATATCACAAGTGAATCATTTGCCTTTAGTGGTGTTAGAGCTCTAGCCAATCTGCATTTTTCTTGTAAAAATTCAAATCTAGGGTTTCTAGTCGTGTACAATAGACTTCTTGTTGCAAAATTATGAATTTTAAGCGAGATCAAGCACCAAAAACATGCATTATAGGAGTTGGCAATCAATTAGCATACCCATCAATTGACTTATATGCAATATTAGTCAACTGATGAACACACCAATCGATCGACATGTCAAGAAACTAGTTTTTTATTTACTATTTTAGCATGCAATACAAAACAATTGACTAATGAGCTCATCGGTCGACCAATCATGTTGTTATTGGTCAACTTAATTATCTTTGATAATGTTCGATTGATACGTAGTGCGAATTATTTCTTATGATTGTTTTGATACACAACTTGACCTAAAATTGAAAATAATTCTATTGTGACTCTTACTAAAAAATTTAATATGAGTATTAGTAAATATTTATTTGCTTTTCAAAGGCTATGGTATGTTTAGAAGTTTGTTAAGCCAAAATCTCAAAGCCTTGCTTTTTTGGGGACAGAAATCACGAACACGCAAGTTCCGATCGCTCTTTCCACGAATTCTTTGTTACGTTCTTAAAATGGTCCACACCAATTCAACCGTTGATCATATGAGCGACTCCATTTCTTCGGATTCGGTTATTCTCCAATGCCAATTTAACCCATTTGACCAATCCAGCTCAGATAGCCTTAGATTTTAATCCCAAACTAGCTAATTACTCTTATATCCTGATGAGTTGGTTCCTTCTCTTAATTCCCAGATGCTTGCAAGGGGCAATGCAGTACACCGGGAATATCCTCTCAATTTTCAACCACCGCCTAATGACCGGTGTTGTCCAATTCTGCGAAAGCTCGCATGTTAGCAAACCCATCCCTTAACAACGTGCATTCGTAATCTTAAGATGACTTGAGTTCCATCTCTCCTCATCATATATCCCCCCGCTATCTTCTCATCCTTCTAATCTTCATTTCCAATAGCTATCAATTCAAGGGTAAAAATGTCATTTTCCAACCTTATTTCCAAGTAAACATGCCTTGTCAAATAATCACAAGCTAACCCTTGGCTTAGCCTCCCATCCAGTAATCTCCATTAATGGAGAGTATCCTCTCTTCTAACGGAGATAGGTTATCCTCTCTTTCCATCTTGTGCACGTATCCAGGTCCTCTCGTAAATTAGACCTGGTCATCCTCGGGGTATGGCTAGGATAACATCCACGTGTTTGTATCAAAAACATGCAAAAAGGGAAAAAAAGAACTTAGATCTCAAGTCTCTGCAACATGACCTCGGCTGAAAGCCAACGGACTGCAACTACGTATATAAATTAATTCGAGGCTTCCCAAAATTTACAACCAAAATGATGCACGTGAGGGGTGTAGAAGTAATTACACCATCGACAGACACGAGACAATTACTTCTGCCTTTACCACTCTATTCCTCTTCAGTACAACCCTTGCTGCCGATACGTGAGGACGAACGAGAACTGTACACACGTAAACAACAGGAACACGTAAGCTTACACCGACATTATTTTCTACCGAGATCCGTCGGCAAAGTCCCTCCTCCCGAAGTATTTACATAGTTCTTCCCATGAAAAATTCCAACCCTTGCTATGGCCTCCCCTCCGGTGGAATCGCTACGAATGATCATAGATAGAGCCATCATGTTCCTTCTCCCCACATCCACGAAGCAGATCTTCCAAACTTAAATTTACATATATACACAAGAAGATGGTTTCTTTAATCTTCTTGCAATTTAATGTGGACGTTCGATGATGTTGATGCTATTGGCAATGCATACGAAATATGTACGAAACATGTACCTTCGTGTAGGGGTGTATACAGTTCGGGTTCAACCCGAACCCAACCTGATTGCATTAGGTTGGGTTGGGTTGTGACTTATATTGGGTTGGGTTAGGTTAAGATTTTCCCAATCCTATAAAAAATAGGTTGGGTTGGGTTTGAGGTCTAATAAACCCAACCCAACCCGCAACCCGATTTAACCCGATATACATACACACACATACGAGAATATCCATTAAAATTTTAAAGGAAAAAAAGTACCTTGTTTAAACTTGAAAGAAGATAAAAAAACACACACACAAATAACGCACACCACTCTCTCAATTTCACTTTTCCCTCTCCCTATGTGCTCTCCATCATGCATTTCTTTTCAACTTTCCTCTTGCTCACAAGCCTTAAATCGAACTTCCTCTCTCATCATCGCTACCAACCTCTTTCGTAGTTCCCTTCACGTTAGCTCCATTGTTCTCGTTATTATCACTTGAGGTTAGCATCTTCCTCCTTCCTTTCTTCTTTCTCTACATTAGTGATAGCTACCACCTCCCTTCACTAGAGCCACTGCCACCGCCGCCACCACCATCACCACACAGCCCACCACCCTCTCACCGGCCATCCATCGTCGTCACTACCTTCCCTCTATCCAGCCTGAGCCTACTACCACCGATCCACCACCACTACACAACCCACCACCCCTCACCGGTCATCCACCATCTTCTCTACCTTCCCCTTCGCCCAGCCTATTATTAGAGTTACTATCACCATCATCACCACACAACCTATCACCCCATCACCGACCATCCTCCTTCACTATAGCCAATAGTCACCACCCTCTCTCTCGGCCATTCTCCTCCCCCTCTGCTTTTCTTTAACTTAGCTTAAATTATTTGAAACTTCGGCGTACGCATTCAAACTTTGATGCTTAAATTAGACATCATTATTTAGGTTCTCATATAATTCTTTATTTAGACAGAATTAAAAGTCATCCACATGTACATATTGAATATTTCCCTTACTAGTAAAAAATTATTTTGATTCTTGTCTAATTCTTTATTTTGGATGCCTACATCTATAAAAAAAATTACATGAATAAGATAATCGTCTTGTAATATATATTTACTTTTCTACAGGAAAGAAGCAATTACTATTATACAACTATCAAGTTCTTTTCTTACCTATTTTATTCGCTTATTTAAAAGATATAAGGTATTTATAAGTTTCAAATGTTTTGTTATTAAGTATGAAAGACATAGAAAATATGCAGGAGATAAACGTAAGTTTTGAGTCCTTTGGCTAATCAACAACCAGCTCAACCCGACCCAACCCAACCAAAATTTTATAGGTTAGGTTGGGTTGGGTTCGGTAGTGTAACAGATTTGGTTGGGTTGGAAAAATCCCAACCTGAAAAATATGGGTTGGGTTTGGGTTGAGTCTTAACCCGACCCGACCCAGCTTCGTTGATCAATCTAGATGGCGTATATCGGGTTGATCTCGGAGTCTGATATCTCCGACTGGTACCAAGAGAAGGAGCCACTCTTCCGGGAGGAGTACTTCTCCCTCTTCCTGAGCTTGCGAGTGCGCTTGGACTTCACGACGTAGTAGGTCATCGTGCCGAGCACGCCGGCCATGATGATGCCCCCAATGAAGGTGACGAGCACCGCGGCCCACTGGAAGTGTTGGCCGACGACGATGTAGCCGGAGGCAATGAAGGCTACAGTGGTGCAGACGGACGCCAGCCACATGAGCTTGTTGATGACCTCAACCACCCGCCTCTCTGATTTCGTCTCCCCCCGGACCACGGTGATCTGGACCACGACCACCGCCAGGGAGGTGAAGAGCGCCACTGCGTTGGAGAGGAAGAATATCTTGAAGGCCAACGAGTCCACCGCCACCGCCAACCCACTGTCATCATTCCCTCCCGGGACGGTGAAGATGGAGGCGAAGGCCACTGTGGCGAAGAGCACAGCTACCACGGTAACAGAGTTGGTGGCGTTGTTGATGCCCTCCCTGTGCAAAACGGCCATGCCAAAAATTTAGGTAAGAGGAAAACTAAAAGAGTTAATGGTCATGAACAAGAACTTAATAGTTGGAAGTGTGAGACATGAAAATAAATATGACCAAGGAAAACTATATATTCCATATCCAGCAACCTATCTCCTTAATTGGAAAAAAAATAAAACAAAAGAAAGGGCCTATCAGCATGAAACTTTGTCTTTTATTCTAATGGGGGTGTTTGGTAGACAGATTAAGGAGAGTTGACATCACTTAACTTGTCTATCACTTACGTCGTGCTAAGTAATATGAGGTAAAATTATTTTACACTTATCAAACTCTCAAATCGATTAATTTACTTATTCTAACATTCTATTATATTCCTTTTATATTTCTCTATTTATTTCACAAGTCTATTCTTCTTATCAAACACTTCCTAATGGAAAATGTTTGAGGTACCGTGGAGGAACCAACATTCAAACCCACCCCCACCCATCTCACCCTACTCTTCCCCTTCCAAAATATGAGTCTCACCACCAGGTGTTTGGCCGATCTCTATCTTACCTACTTCCCCAGATCGCACCGCTCACCTTAATTTGGATTGGTGACATTAGTTTCTTGCATTTTTTTCTGGGAAAATATTTGGCTTATAAATTCTTCTACAGATTTTAATATGAAATTTCACGTGTCATGCATCCTCCCCTCCACGACGTGGGCTCTGTCACCGAAAGTTTGCTATTTTTGTCTGTTCCCCTAAATCTCACGGTTCCAATTCGTTTGTGAGATCTCATATCAGATGTAGCGTGTGCAGCAAACAACATCCTTTCTTCTGTGTGCCAAACAGCACCCTAAACTAATGATGTGAGGGCGGACTGCCCCACGAGTCTCTCTGGTTCCACCCCTACCTGTGCAGCTTCTTAAGCTCCTTGGAGATCCCGATCACGTTCTTGCTGGTCTTCCTCGCCTGCTCCAGCTGCGTGTGGACGTTCATCCTTATCTCGGTGACCGTCTTCCTCAGCTCGTCTCTTGGTTGGTTCAGCTCGTTCGCTCGGGCGGCGCCGTATCGTGACAAGATCTCCTTGATCTCCATGGAATCCTCCGACAGAGGGAGGTCCTCTGCTATGTCAAGGGCAGTCTTGTGCTCCCTCGTCAATGCGTTGACGTGCGTGTCAGGAAGAAGCAGGAGAAGATGCACGATCTGCGTAGGTGGTAAAAGAAACATTTTTGAATAATCTTGCAACAAAGATATATATATATATATATATATATATATATATATATATATATATATATATATATATGCTAAATTTTTTGTCTGGAAAAGATAGTTTTGCTGTTCGATGAATTGTGTACTTAGCGGACCCAATCAAAGATGTGAGATGTTGATCTTAAATCCAACGTTGGTTTTTCTTTGAATTTAAGTCTAGCCATAACCTGGGAAGAGGTTTTTTTTCTTTTAGTTATTGTTGTTGGCTTGGCTATTCTTCGTATCATTACTGGTGCAGCCATACGTGTATGAAACTACCTAATTTTATCATCAGGACATGACCATCCACGCAAACATTTTTATCGGTAGAGGAAGTAGGAATTACACATTCCCCACCCCCCACCCCCAATGTCCCGTTTGGCGCTGTTTATTTCTGAAATTGGCAGTGTAATTATTTAATTTCGTCCACCTTTTTTTTTAAACTAATTTTTTTCTTATTTCCCCGACTTATTCTTCCAATCAAATATCTCAGGTAAAATAAAAGTCTTTTTTTTTTTTTTTTTTGACAAAACAACAAATCCAACCGAATATTAAAATCCCTTAATCTCCCTATTTCTTCTGCTTCTGATTTTTCTTCCTCTTAATAATTTCATGCAGGAAAAGCCACCTGATTAAAGATATTACGTACACTTGACAGACATACCTCGACTCTCTTCTTCCTCGTGGCTACATGAAGGGCGGTGTTTCCGAACTTATCGGGCAACATGACGATGGCGGGATCCGCTTCGACGAGCAGCTTCACCACGTCGGTGCTGGTCCCCTTGACGGCCATGTGCAATGCGGTCTGCCCTTTCCGGTCGGTCCTCCGAGCCAGCTGAGGGTCCTTGCCGAGCAACTCCCCCACGACCTCCGCATGCCCCTGCCGGGCGGAGAAGTGCAGGGCGTTCTTCCCATTCTGCTTGGTGAGCTCGAGCAACTCGGGGTTCTGGAACAACAGCTCCTTCACGACGGCGATGTGGCCCCTCGTCGCCGCGGTTATCAGAGGGGTTGCATTGGAAGGCCCCAGTGTCTTGCTCAGAGAAGGGTACCGGTTCAACAGGACCTGAACTATGTCTGCATTAATTTCACCAATTGTTAGTCATCATAATTAATTAACTTAAGCGCAAAAATAAATTGAGGTTAAAAGGAATCGATTTGAAGAGACAAAACAAGAAAGCAGATAAATGGGATGCGATGTACCAACTTTGACCCCATCTCTGAAGTACACTTTCAGAGCCTTATGCCAAGTTTCAAGGGGGGCAAAATAGTCAAAAAGATGCACTTCTAGTGCATGGGAGTTTTTGTCCATACGCCTTGATCTAGAAACTAATTAACCTTTCATCTCAAACACAAAAAGTTCTCTTGATTTCCAAACGTATGTGAGCTATGCCCATCCAATTTAATTAAGATGAGAGAATCAAGGAAAAGCATTTACATCGCAACGACCAAAGTCCAACCGAGAAAAATCAAGACGAAGGAACAGATTTTCGGATCGCGACAGGAAGGAAGCACTGAAATCACGTCCAATTTCTAGCTTGGCAATAGCAGAAACGTATCAAAGCAGCATGATTTGGAGATTTGGAATCCATCATTACTATCGGCCACCCCAACTTAATCAGATCCATCTAAAAGGCTCTTCTGTTGCGCATCCTAAATTAAAAAAAGAAAAAAAAAAAATCCACCGATGCTCTTTTTCTTTTTTCCAGAAAAACAAAAAAGGAATAAATTTTCTCCACCAGAAATAGCTCCAGATTTCCCGTCACGGAACTAAACCACATTGCATGCACGATTGATCGGAACTCATTCCAGCCATCTCTTACGCTAACCACTAACA
The DNA here is from genome assembly GCA_037157565.1 of Thalassia testudinum. Lineage (NCBI taxonomy): Eukaryota > Viridiplantae > Streptophyta > Magnoliopsida > Alismatales > Hydrocharitaceae > Thalassia > Thalassia testudinum. The sequence goes on along the minus strand of JAZHRO010000012.1, from coordinate 84,208,174 downwards.
TGGCCTCAATCCTGATTGATCGGAACTCACATCGATCAATAATGTCATGGTTAATTAATTAACACCGACGTATCGCTCGGGGCCCACTGCTGTAAAGAGAGACGTTGTCGATTGGTGTGTCGTTCCTCTCTATTTTCACCAAGCTTTAGCCGGTGATTCACACATCCTATTAATATTAATCGCCCCTCAAATCCGTCTTCTATCCTTGATGCCCCATGCCATCGTAAATTCATTTCCTTTACGCACGTTCACCGACATTTATTCATCACTAATGGGTTATATTCGATTCGCAACCTCCAACAACCACGCACCTCGGTGACCTTCCCTGGCGGCGGCGTGGAGGGCGTCGAACCCGAGGGCGTTCTTCCCCGCGACGCCCTCCTCGTTGGTGTACCTCAGGAGCTCCTCCACGACGGGGAGGTGCCCCCTCTCCGCCGCGATCATCAGCGACGTCTGCCCGACGTCGTTGGCCTCCTCCACTACCGCCGCGCGTATCTCCGCGACCTCAGCGTCGAAGTCGGCCGTCCCCATCATCTGCGCGTCGATCTCCCCGAGGATCTGCCGCACCGCCGCAAGGTCTCCCCTCTGCGCCGCCAGGTGGAGCTCCGTGTCGTTGTGCCGCCCCGTCACCTGCTTCACGTACTTCTTCCTCCCCACCTGCTCCATCCTCTTCCCCGAGTTCGACAGCACCAGCGCCGGCGCCGCGCTGGTGCCCGGCGTCGATCCCCCGGTCCCGCCATCTGCAACACCGACGTTTCCCAAAATGGTTAGATTAATATGGAAAAAAGGCAGGATTTTTGTACGGAAGAGAACAGAGGCTTACCTGGTTCGGGACCCGCAGCGATGGAACCGTCCCCCATGACCCCCTTCCTCCCCTCTTGGGTGGCGTTCGCGCTCAGAGGGGGAACGGCATTGTGGGTGGTTTAGATATATATGGGAGAGAGGATGTTAACTTGGGTTGCTCTCTCTTCCTTGTACGTTGCTTTCTGGGAATATTGTTTCCTCTGTTTTGGGTTCTTTCGACGTGTCTTGTCTTTCTTCTTCTTTGATATGGTATGGGTTGGATTTGCGGGGTAGAGAAGAGGAGTGGAGGAGAGAAGAGATATGCCTCCTGCCCCACCGTGGGGAGGGGAGGGGTTGTGGATACGAAGGAGTGGATGGGAAGGAGTGGATGGAGATCCAATCGGGTCGATTGTCGGGATCCATTTACCACCTCCCTCCATGAAAAGTTTAACACATCTCCTCTCTTTCCTAAAATTTTATCTACGAAATCTTAAGAGTTTATGTAAGAAAATTGGATAAAAATTAACCTCATATTTTTATCTTATTTTTTCTCACGGACGACTCAAATTTCATGGGTAAGATTTTAGATGAAATTTATATTTGTGGATAACATTGCTCATTTCTTAAATATAAGAATTTTTCTTTTTTGTAGGTGTATGTATACAACGATTAATATATAAATTTTTCAATGGACATCCAACTTAGCTTGTCTCAATTGGAATATTCTTGTAAGCTCGATTTTCTTTTTTTTTTACTATGACTTAAGATCGTGAGATATAATCTTGAAGTACTTATCGAAGATAAGTCTCTCCACAATTAGCCTTCACATAAAGTAGGACAAGAGCTCAAATGAGTATCCCCCTACTATATATAAGTCAGGGTCCTGCATCACTTGGCCATTCCTTGACAGGCTCTATTATAATTTTACAATATATTAGAATATTCTAATATATATTAGTATTAATGTGATATAATTAGATAGCTTAAAAGTGGTATATGTTAATAGATGTTGGTGTTGATTTGATGGAGAGGGATCAGTTGAATCACTTTGATCTAAAGATTTATTCCTTAGGTATCCTTTGACTTTGGAATAGCCCTTGGTGGATTAGGTTAGACTTCACTTGCCTTGAAAAAGTCAAGGCATTCAAGTGTGCCTTTTTCACCTTCGGACTCCAAACGTTGATTTCTGATAATTAATTTCATTTCATGACCTCTAGCGTGGCTAGCAAGAGTGAAGGGTTTTTACTTAATGCATTTACAACCACGTTGCCTTTGCCTGGTTGGTATAGAATCCAGAAGTCGTAATCTTTAAGTAGATCCACCCATTGTCTCTATCTCATGTTCAACTCTTTTTGAGAGTAAGTATTTCAAACTTTTATGCTCGGTGAAGATATCAAATATTTCACCATACATGTAATGTCTCCAAATCTTCAAAATCAACACGAATAACAAAACTGGCAAGTGAATAGAAGCACTTGTATCCAAGACTATGCCTGGATACTCTCACATAATTCTTGATTTCAAACCTAGAACATTCAACACATCTCTTTAAGGTTGCCTAATCTCCCTCTTTGGTCGCCTTTGCGCAATGCTTTCTTTTTTTACAATCTCTATTGTTTCCACCATCTATTCTTATAGTTTTAACTCCATATCAATAGGAGTTGGGTTCTCAGTCACACATGGTTCTAGGATGGGATTTGAAGAGAGAAAGGAAGCAGGAATGGAATTAGTATTGGTCTTTCTCCTTTGAAAAAGAGAGTGAGGATACAAATATTGATAACTTTTATCGTATAATCTATCGCCACCATCATCACTATCACCATCACACTTCTCCTACCGGCTAACACCTTCATCTCCACCATCATTTCCTAATTCCTCTTAGTCACCCACATGAGGACCATTCTCAACATTAAAGATTTCTATACCAAGATTGCAAGAATCCTCTTCACTCATAGTAGTCTTCCCCTGAAGAGGAGGCTTAGTAAAGTATGAGTCATCCTTAAGTACATACTGTTTTGCTGTAATTGGATTCAAACATTTGTACCCCTTTTAGGTTCCAAAGCAACCCAAGAACATGCCTGTAATGGAACGAGGATCAAGTTTCTCATTACCAGGTGTGAGATTGTGGATGAAACAAAGACAACCAAACACTTTTTGGTGGTAAGGTGAACGGTTTCTTCTCAGAAAATAACATTGATACAGGGGAGTTCCCCTCCAAGACACTAGAGGGTATCCTGTTGATAAGAAAGGCACTTGTTAGCATGGCATCTCCCCAAAATCTTTTAGGGACATCACATTGATACAGTAATGCCCATGTGGTCTCTAGAAGATAACAATTATTCCTTTAAGTTATGTTGTTCTATTGAGGGATGTAATTGCCACTACAAGAATATTCACTATTGCCGACCGTTAAAAATGGTCGACAATGTGAAAAAAACGGTCAAGAAATGGGGTTGAGGAGTATACTATCGTTATTGGATTTTCTCGATTGTTTTAGAACATTACCATCGGTAAAAAGGACCTTTATTCGATGTGTCGTTGTTTCTATCGTCTATTTTAAACTTTTCTCGACCGTTATAAATTGACTGTAGACGTAAGTATCTACATCGATTGCTATTTAGGCAGTTGAGGAAGATCGTATCATCGACCGTTCCTTAATAACGGACGAGAATGTCGCTATTCTTATTTGTTTTAAAATAGTCGATAATATTAATATTCTCGACCGTTCTTCAATAACAGACAAGAATATTACTATTTTCGTCTGTTTTAATACAGTCGAAAATATTATTATTCTCGACTATTTTTGTATAATGGTCGAAAATATTAACATTCACATCCGTGTTTAAACCGTCAATAATGCCTTTTGATTTTGGTCGCACACTATTGTAGTCCGTTTCAAAACGGTTGATAATAGGTGTAATTTTTTTTTAAATAATATTTTTAATTATGTGGAAGACCTGTAAAAAATTAAAATTCTTATAAAAATATAATCAATCACACAACTTAAAACATTTGCATCTAATTAAATCACTAGAAATCAAAATAAAATTTTCATATATGTAATAATGTATACAAAGTTCATTACAAATGGTAATGTATATAAAAAATACAACAATCATGCTGCGGCACCAATGCCTTCAGCACCACCACCACCTAAATCGTCGTCGTCACGACGATCTCTATACTGATGAGGGGCGGAGTGATCGATACCTCCTTGCTAAAGTACCTTCAGGAGCTCCTTGATTGTCTAAGTGGACTGCTGCAACTGCTTTATCGACTCTTTGAATTGCATCGCATTGTCCCTAACTTACATCATTAGCTCATCGATCTACTGCTCCTTCTCCCATACCATGTGGAGACGATTTCGCTCCTTCCTGTGCTACGGATGTACCCACCATACTCAGGTGGCACGATGGTTCGGTACGTCTCTTCTGTCGTTAGTGGCTGCTGAACTGTACCGTAGTTGGCATCTTCAGGAGGGTGCATTAAGTTGACCATATTATCCTGAAAGATATTGAATTACGTTAAGTAATTTCATTTAATTATAATTACGAAATTAAATAAAAGTATTGTGTTTTTTAACTTACGTGTCTCTGCTGGTATGTGTCATGAAGTCACTCTATGTTTCCCTCACTACTCATCTTGCTGTGAGAGGCCTCATATACTCCCACCCGATTAAGCTGGGCACCTTCATGCATGACAGACTACAATATTTTGAAACAGTTAATTTAAACAAATTAAAAATATTATAAGGTTTAAAAGAAAATAATAATTAAAAATACTTACATATAAGGATTTCGTCCTGCCTATGCTTCTCCTACCCAAGACATGGGTCTTCAATGGAGCCTTAGCCTATTTTCCTTATTCTTCTTGGCCTACTTCTGAAATAAAAATATAATTTATTAACTTAGAAATTAGTTAAATGATAATATATGCAATATTTTTACCTGCGTCACTAGATCATGCCAATGCTTGCATGCTTCCTTCCAAGTGTGCGGTTGTATCAAAAGATGTCCATTACGCAATGCATCATCATGATTCATGTTCTTATAATACTAAAAAATATAATAGTAATGTTAGAAATAATATTTGAATTATGGTAAAAGAAATAAACAAATACAGTTAAAATTTATCTTTTACCTTATTCTTAATCTCTAATCTCCAATCTTTGTGAATTTTGCTGCGTGCTAGAGGATATATTTGGAGGTGTTTGAATTGTCACCCCAATCGAAGATGACCTGTATTAGTAAGAGAACGGAAATTGTTACATAATTTAAAGTTATATAAAGCAATTTACATAAGTTATTAATTTTTAACAATTACCTCTAACTCTCGAATAAGCTGCATCTTCAACTCGGTTGACACCTTCCTCCAATCATAGTAGGACAGTGGGATAATCATCTTCGTCAATGTACCCAATCTGTTCACGAATGAAGGATAGTCCACTGCTTCCCCTGCTAGTGTGATCCTAATTGAAATGAGGACCCCATGCGAAATTCTCTCTAAGTTCCTATTTCGCGTTGAACCTCTTCCCCTACATGCACCTACAAGATAAAATTATAATATAAAATAAAATAACAAAGAAATAAATAAATTGTAACATTTACCAAACCTTAATTTCATACCAGTACTGCGAGAGAGTGGTGTAAAACATCCTTGCTGAGAAGGATCTAAGTCAGTCGACTGCCCTAGCTGATTGTTACGACCCGGTTCCCAAATCCTTACAGGATCCGAGACTGACTCATCTCGACTAATCCCAAGACCTAGTCGTCCAACGAGAAATAACCAAAAGCAGGAAATAAACCACATTTACACATGCAATATAACTAAGCAGAAGAAAAAATGAGATGTAAAGGAACAACAGAGCTCAAAGTCTCAACAAAGTAATACATGCCATCACAACAACACAGCGGAAAAGAAGACAGAAAGTAACAGGAACAATAAAATAGATATCTATTACTCACTACAACAGCAAAAAACTAAAGAGCTGGAAAGAAAAGACTACGACTGGGCTCAGCTAGGCCCAGCACCCTCTGCAGCCGGAAACTCGGGTTACTCAACTTCTAATCCTAAACAGGGTTACGAAAAGACAGAGTCAGTGAACGCTGAGTAGAGTGGTGTTTACATTATTTATGTGCAAGGAAAGTAAAACAAGCAACCAGGTTTTATTTTCATTTCTATTTATCTCATCTATGTATTTCTGGTTCATTTATTTTATAAAGGATCCAAGTATTTCTTGATCTTGCTTGTTCCTCGTGGGAACGATATTGATTGCAGTCTTTTCCATGGAGTAGAAGGTACACGTGGTGCTCTACTGGCCAGGAGAGTCCCCTGCGGTAGTCCTACACCCAGTCAACCACCCCGAGGTCACTGTCGCGACGTAGCGGTGACTACGGCACACGTGATAAGCGCACGGGTAGCTACCCCGCACTGGCACGCGGTCAGTCATTTCCGCTAGCGGGTATGCCTAAAGTATAGCATGGAATAGTATAGGGCCTTGCCCTTTCAGAACAAGAGTCTCACCTCTCAAAACCAAACAGGGGTCTCGCCCCTCCATAGTCCACATACCCTTGCCCGACTACCCCGGTTTACCTAGAGGGCCTAAAAAATAGCTGTAGGTTGGCTAGTCCTAACCTCGGGCCCCGTGGGGTGGCTAGCTCCTGTTGGTGCTAGAGCACCACGATCATTTATTTTAATGATAACAAAACACGTGTTATTTAACATTTGCACTTGAAGCCTTAGATTTCAAGATAATTGCAAATGGAGACGTGTTTAGATGGAGTTCGAGCTCGCATCCATGGCCGATTGAGGAGCTTGACAGAGAACAGAGGAACTTCGCGAGGAGTGATAGCCTGAAGAAGAGTGAAGACAAGAATATGATAGATTTCCTTTTATCTTGTTCTATGTAATTTTATTTTGCTCTTTATTTCTTTCTTTCTTAGATCTTATGTTAAAGAGCTTCAAAGAACCCTTAAAGTAGTCCTAGGAACACCTGCATTACCCTAGGATACTTAGGTTTTCTGTAGAGAACTTAGAAAACCAAAATAGGGCTCTGACAGCCTAATCAGACGTCTAATCTGAAAATCAGACGTATAGTGACTTTTAAGACGTCTGACTATTGACTCAGACGTCCAATAACTTAGGCTGGACTTTATAGCTGTTGTCTGATGAAATCAGACGTCCAGACCTTAGTTCAGACGTCTTAGAAGACGTCTGATAGTTGTGCCAGACGTCCAATTAGTGGAACGTTGGCTGCCCATGCAAACGTTGAGGAAAATGACCGTTAGCCTTATATTAGACGTATGTAGAGGACCCCAGACGTCTGATATGTGACCGTTTTCCCTCGACTGACCCAAAATCTCCTTTGAGAGATTTTCTAGCCGTTACCCTTCTTGGGAATCCATTTCTGTTGAACAAATAGGTTTCCAGACGTACTGACCTAGTGCCAGACATCCTGTATGTCGTTTGATAGCTATACACTAGAACCCTGTTTAGGTCTGATTCAAGTCAGGAAAAGAAACCGGCTTAGAATCAGACGTCTGACTTAGTTCCCAGACGTCTTAAACAGGTTTTCTAGACGTCTGATGACCCTGTCAGAATCATGATTGATTCTGATTACAGCCTATTTTGACTTGGGCTCAACCCCAACGGCTATGGAAGACTTCTAAGGCCTTCCAAAGCCTTCTTAGGCCCTCTATAAATAGAGGAGGACCCCTTAGCTTGAAAAACACACCAAGACACACCAAGCAACACACTTTCATATCAATTTGTGTCTTTTGATCTTGAGAAGAAAGCTCTAGCTCTCCAAGCTTAGTTTTACATCCAGAGAGCTTTATCTGAGTTGTGCACCCGCTCTCCCTCCGTGTTTACGAGAGCGTCGTTGTGCCAAAGCATGGTTCACGCACCCGCATCGTCACGCCGACGCACTTCCAAGCAAAGGGAAGCATCTTTACCTATAGTAGCTAGGTTCATCTTTGTTGGCTCTATAGGTTGTTTTGTAATATATCTTTGTTATTTGTGTTGGGTATTCGCATTGCTTATTCCCGTCTCCTTCGAGAGACAAAATCCTTCTTGTGAAGAGAAGGGGTTTTGAGGTAACTACCCTCGATCTAAGTAGTGTTGTTGTAATTGAGGTTCAGTCACCCTCGTTCAAGTGACTGGGTTTAGTAGATTTGATCGACTTTGTTGATCGAGAAATCCTAACTCGAGAGGGTTAGGAGGAAGTTTTCACTCGGTTTGAGTTTTCACCTAAAAATACTTGTGCTTATTGTGTGATTGCTCATTTTTGTGAGATTGTTATCTTTTTAATTCCACATTTTTTACGTCACGCATATCTCACCCCCTCCAAGTAGGGAATTACAATTGGTATCAGAGCAGGTTCTTGCAACATTGGAATAACACCCAGCAAGAAGATCAAGGAGGGAAGCAACTCTGCAACGAGGATTCTCGAGAGACAGTCCACGACCCGTCCACCTTTCTTTGACGGGAGCAACTACCCCTACTGGAAGTTGCGAATGAAGACTCGGCTACAAGCCAACGGCTTCACGATTTGGGCCTGATACGAGACGCCGTTTGACATCCTGGAAAAACCCGCGGGCGGCTACTCGCATCAGCAAATCCGTGAGCTCTTTCTCAACGCAAAAATAATGAACGCATTGTATTGCCTGTTGAGCCCGGAGGAGTTCAATAGAATCTTGCAATGTGCCACCGCATACGAGATCTGGCACACACTCAAGGTAACTCATGAGAATACCTCTAAGGTAAAGACTTCCAAAATCAATTTACTTTCTCAAGAATTTGGATCTTTTTCAATGAAGTCTAGCAAATCTCTAAGTGAGATGAACACTAAGTTTACTCTCATTGTAAATAGTTTAAAAGCTTTAGGTAAGACCTTTATCAAAAGGGAACTTCAAGGGAAACTTCTCCGCTCCCTTGGACCAGAATGGGAGCAGGTCACTACCATCGAAGAGGCGAACGAAGTGGAGGAGCTCAACATGGAGGATCTCCTAGGCAATCTAATGGCCTATGAGACAAAGCTGAAGCAGAAGAAGAAGGATACACCAGAGCCAAAATCGAAGAAGACCCTCGCATTCAGAGTCACGTTAGATAGCGAGGTATGTTCCGATGACGAAGATTTTAAATTCTTACTTAAAAAATTTTCCAAGTTTTGTAGCGAAGAAAAGAAGGAGAAAAAGGAAAAGGAAAGCCCGAGACGTTGCTACCACTGCAACAAAAAGGGTCATCTTCGACCCGAGTGCCCTCTTCTCAAGAAGGAGAAGAAGAAGGAGAAGGAGAAGTATAAGAAGAAGGCGTTCCAAGCGACTTGGGATGACTTGAGCTCGGTGGAAGAAGAAGAAAATCCCAAGAAGAAGAATGAAACAGCCTGCATGGGTTTCATGGCAACAGCAGGCGACAGCGAAAGCGACTCCAACAATGAGGTAAACTTGGATTTATAAGAAGCTTTTAATGAACTATTTGATGTTAGTCAATCATTAAAAGTAGAAAACAAAAGCATGAAAAAGAAACTTAGCATGTTAAAATCTGAAAATGATAGGTTAAAGAAGCTACTTAAGGACCTAGAAACTAGTCGTAAAAATGATGACTTATTGTTAGAAAATCATAACCTAATCATTGAAAATAATAAGTTGATTGAGGAAAATAGTAGTTTAAAAATAGAAATTTCTGATTTAAAAACTAAGATGCATGTTATAGAAGAGGAAATTGCATGTCTTAGGGAAAATTCTAACAACTTAAACGAGGTAGATAACTTGTATAGCCCTAAGATTGAGAAAGGATCTCTGTCAAGGAGACCCGCTAACAGATTCGGATCCAAGCTTACTTGGATACCGAAGAAAGAATTGGAATCCTGTTTTGTAGGTTTCAAACAAGATATCAACGTAAAGGACTGGACCTACAAGCTCAAGAACGGCCAACTCGAGTTGGGAGGACCAGGGAGTAGACCAAGGAGATCCGCCGCTCGCGTGAGCTCCTCCGAGCTCCCGTACGAGCTTCGCCGAGCTCCTTCGGCCTCTACCCTCCCTTCACATTCTTCCTCTCTCTCTCTCGTTCTCCCTCGCTCACGTTCTCTCTTTCTCGCTCTCCCTCCTGACCCTCGCTGCAGCTGCACAGGGATGATGGTTGGAGGTGGCGGTGGCTAGTGGTGAGGGGGTGAGGGTGGGGAGAAGGGGGATTTAAATAGGAAGGTTTTAGGGTTTGGGGTGAGGGGATGGAGGAGAGAGAAAGACTCTGTGCGCCGCTCGCATGCAGAGCGAAAAGTACGTACGACATTTTCCTACTTTTGAACGTCCGAACCTATGTCCAGATGGCTGACACTCCAAATGTTATATCCAACGAAAAGGGCAGCGGGTCATTTCAACATAACAAGCTTAAAGAAAGTTTTATCCTCGAAACTTGAGCCAAGTAGGGTGTAGAACTAACGTAAAAATGCATAACAAACTTAAAGAGGACTGAAGTAAGTCTGAAGAGATGTACCCTCAAAAAGCCACAGGTACAACTTTCGCATTGCCACCTCAGACTCCCAAGTCGCCTCCTCGTACCACTGTCTTCTCTATAGAACCTTCACCAGTGGTACCTGCTTCCGTCTCAGACTCCGGACGGCTCTGTCTAGTATCTGTACTAGCCTCTCGGGATAGGTCAAGTCGTCCCCCACCTCGATGCTCTCGTGGCTCAGAACGTGGCTAGGATCGGCGACATACTTCCTGAGGTTGGACACGTGGAACATGTCGTGCACTCCAGAAAGCTGGGGAGGAAGGGCAAGCCGATAAGCAATGGGTCCTACCCGCTCCAGGACCTCAAAGGGCCCCGCAAACCTCGACGCAATCTTCCCCCTCACCCCAAAATGCTGCAAGCCCTTCATGGGCGAAACACAAAGAAAGACATGATCCCCAACCTCGAACTGCACCTCTCTACGCTTCTTGTCAACATAGCTCTTCTACCTGCTCCTGACAGTACGGAGTTGTCTGTGAATCTGCTCAATCACCTCCTGACTCTGCCGGATCAGCCTAGGACCAACCTCCTACTTGGTCCCCACCTCGTCCCAACTCAAGGGTGCAGTACACTTCCTCCCATACAAAGCCTCATAAGGTGCCATGCCGATGCTCGAATGATAGCTATTATTGTACGCAAACTCTACCAGGGGTAAATGCTCCTCCCATGTTACGACCTGGTTCTCGAATCCCTACAGGACATAAGATCGGCTCGACTTGACTAATCCCAAGATCCACTAGCCCAACAAAAAATAACCAAAAAACAGGAAAGCAAACCACATTCACAATGCGAGGTAACTAACAGTAAAATAGTACAAGCAGTAAAGGAAGTAAAAGCTGCTAACAGTACATTTCACCACCACAACAGTAGAGTAGAACAAAGTACAGAAACAGAAATGGTAACAACAGTCTAAACTCACTAGTAGAATAGAAAGTACAACAAAAACAGGAACTACTGCTGGGCTCGACTAGGCCCAGCACCCCCTGCAGTCGGTGACTCAGGCTGCTAAACTCCTAGACCTGAAAAGGGTAATGAGTAAACAGAGTCAGCGAACGCTGAGTAGAGTGGTAACCAAACTAACTAAAGCAGTAAAGGCTAACAGGTAAATTTATCTTTCCCATTTATTTTATTTTACAAGTCATTTCTTTTCACCCATTGGTTTACTTTCATATCTCTTTCTTGATCTCGTATGTTCCTCGTGGGAACGATCATGATTGCAGTCTTTTCCGAAGAGTAGAAGGCACATGTGGTGCTCTCCTTGGGAGAGTCCCCCGTGGTGATCCTACACCCAGTCAACCACCCTGAGGTCACAGACAGACGTAGCGGTAACTACGGCACGTGCGATAAGTGCACGGGTAGCTACCCCGCACTGGCACGCGGTCAGTCGTTTCCGCTAGCGGGTACGCCCAAAGTACAGCACGGAACAGTATAGGGCCTAACCCTCTCAGTAACAGGGGTCTAGCCCCTCAGAACCAAACAGGGGTCTCACCCCTCCACAGTTCGCGCATCCTCGTCTGACTACCCCGGTTTGCCCAGTGGGCCTAACAAGTTGGTGTAGGGTGGCTAGCTGAACCCCGGACCCCGTGGGGTGGCTAGCTCTCTCCCTACACTGGTAGCTCTCCCCGGTACAATGTACACGAGGGCCAACAGAAGTCAGTGTAGAGTGGCCAATCATAACCCCAGGTCCCAACCCAAGGGCGGCTAACTCCGCTCTACACTAAAAAAGGGACAGTCGCTCTCCTTGATACCACGTACTCAAGGGCCAGCACACTTCCCACTCACATTTCCAGATCCATTCCATTCATCCACAGGAGCTCTACTCCTAATTTCCCGTAGGGTTCATGCTCATATTCACCATGTTGTTCCATACCAAGTTTCATCATTCACATTTCCATTCTCGTATTATACACATGCAGCTCGTATTTCCACAATTTAACATATATAACAAGTAATGTCACAAGTAACTGTTTAACAAGCACAGGCATTTCATATTCCACAGGCAGCTCGTATTTATTAACAGGTAGTTGTATATAATTCTATTCATTCATTTATGACTGTAATCTCAAACACGCATACAAACAGTGCAAGTATTTCTCGTCCTATGATTCTTACCACATCCTAGGTTTCTAGTTATCCAATTTCACATATGCATTCATGTTTTATGATTAAAACAGGGGGAAACCACTCTACCAGACAATCTGGGAGTACTGGGGGCTCGAACGGCAGACTCACGTGCCTCTGCAAGCCCTGAATATGCAACTGATCGAAGTCTTATACTAAGGAACATACCACAATGGAATGTTCAGAACAGTATATAAGGCTTTCTAACATGTATAGGAACTCACAAGGAAACCACAGCTATCTTGCTTACGTAAAAAGGACCTCATACGGACCCTAAACGGGTCAAAAACAGAATTACAGACCCAAATCAGACGTCTGGCACAAGGTCCAGACGTCTTAAAAATCACCAGGGTCTCACCTCAAGTTCCTGCGTCGACCTCAGACGTCCAGAATCCCCACTTGACCGTCTAGACTCAGCTCCAGACGTCCGACCCCTCCTCCAGTCGTCTGGGAGTGCTTCCAGTTGTCTAGTAAGCTGTCCAGATGTCCGAAACGCGTGGGAGGACATGCCTTGCACCTTCCCAAAGCTGTCCTTGCACGCGACAAACCAAATCTTCCGCTTTTAGTCACACAGATCGACTTTGCGGTGCGGCTTGCATGGCCGTAATCGCAAAAGGAACGTAGTTTCACGAAACCTTGCTTTCAGACGTCCAATGTCATCACCAGACGTCCAACCCGTCGTTTTGATTCTGGGAAAAACCCATAACCAGAGCGAGCTCCTGCTCCTCTCACCGCGCGCAGCCACGGCTCCTCCTCATCTGCAGCTCCGGCTGCAGCAGGGTGTTGGGGCTACTCCCCCAACGCACTCCTCCTCCCGAATGCGCCACTCCAGCCTTGCATCCTCCGACAAGCTCCCACGAACTCACGAGCTCAAGCTCCTCCTTCTCTCTTCACGCCGCCTCTCCTCCTCGCTCCCTCTCTCTCGCTCGTCCCTCTCGCTGCAATGGAAAGGAAGGAAGGAAGGTGGTGGTGGAGTGGAGAAGAGAGGAAGGGGGAGAGGGATCTTATATAGGGGAGTAGCTACGATTCGGTGGAGGAGAAAAGAAGAGAGAGAAAAGAGAGGAAGGCTGTCTGCGTGCAGCCAGTGCACAGACCTGACCCTGTGTACAAAATTTCTTAAATTTCCAGTCGTCTAGGAAGGGGTCGAGACATCTGACTGACAATCTAGATGTCTTAAAAAGCTCAGAACAGAACGGGTCTTTACATCCCAGGAGCCTCTCCAGCCAGAGTTGAAATAACCCGCCACCCTTTTCGTCGGATAAGATGTCCGGAGTGTCAGCCAGACGTCTATCTAGATGTCTGGACATAGGTCTGGACGTCCGAAACTAGGAAAATGTTGTATGTACTTTTCGCTCTACGTGCGAGTGGCGCACAGAGTCTTTCTCTCTCCTCCATCCCCTCACCCCAAATCCTAAAACCTTCCTATTTAAACCCCCCTTCTCACCACCCTCACCACTAGCCACCGCCACCTCCAACCGTCGTCCCTGTGCAGCCGCGGTGAGGGTTAGAAGGGAGAGCGAGAAAGAGAGATGGTGAGCGAGGGAGAATGAAAGGGAGAATGAGAGAGAGAGAGGAAGAATGTAAAGGGAGGGTCGAGGCTGAAGGAGCTCGCGCGAGCGGCAGCAGGCACGCACGCGAGGAGGAGGGGTGCGGGCGGCACTACAAGGAAGGCAGTGTCGCGGAGGAGGTTCTGGTACTAGAAATTCTCTAGTATCAGACGTCTGGAGGGTCGATTAGACGTCTGTGGAGGCATCAGGACGTCTGAAGCTGAAGCCGAAAATCTGAAAGCATATTACTGCGCAGAGGTACGTGTTCCCTGCGCTACTTTCCATCATGCAAACTGTAGCGTAGGAATGTTTGGCTAAAAATGGGTATGCGTCTTTGTACGCAGCTACAGGGCGTTGGAAAGGCACGTGGTGCGCCTTTCCAGGCACTTTTGGACGTCTGACCGCTTCGACGGACGTCTGACAACACTTTCAGATGACTGGAAGGAAGGTCAAACGGCTAGAACTCTCCTCAGATGGTTGTAGAGGAGTCTAGATGTCTGAGGCAGCTGTAGGAAGTGAGAGGTAAGATCTGGCATCTTTTAAGATGTCTGGGACTAGTCCCAGACGTCTAATTTTGGATAGTAACCATGTTTTTGGGCCGTTTAGGGTCCAAACGGAATCGAATTTCCACAAACGAAGTACCGTTGTTTTCCACTCGAGTTTCTCTACATGTTAGTGTTGAGTACCTACCATTTTGAGCTTGTTTGATGTAAATTATTCGTTGGTACAGGTTACTAGCCAGTAGCGTGTTCGGGGCCCGCGGAGACGACGAGATCTGCAGTGCAGGCCCCCATTCCTCCTATGATACCAGGTAGAGTGGTTTAATTCAGTTGTTAATATTTAAATAAGAATATGCTTGTTTGGAATAATCGGATCGAACTCTAGGATGTGGAATGAACCCTAGGGTAGAAATGTATGAGCCTGTTTCGAGCTATACTATTTACTTGAGTGTATGTTTAAGATAATTTGCTAGCAATGGTATTAGTGTAATTATGAGATACTGTTTTAGACATGAAAACATGAGCTACCTGTATGTAATGGAAAAAAATGGAGAATTTGATAGTGTGGTCCGGATATTGATAATGAGATGAATATGAGCATGAACCCTACAAGGAATTAGGAGTAAAACTCCTGTGTATGAAAGGAATCTGGTATGTAGACGAGAAGTGAGCTGGCCCTTGTGTACACGGTACCAAGGAAAGCGACTGTCCCTATTAGTATAGAGGGGGAGCCAGCCACTTTTCGAGTTGAGACCCGAGGTAGGATTGGTCACTCTACACCGACTCCTGTTTGGCCCTCGCGTACGTAGTACCGAGGTGTGCCACTAGTGTAGGGAGGGAGCTAGCCGCCCCACGGGGCCTGGGGTTAGGACTAGCCAACCTACACTGACTTTTTAGGCCCTCTGGGCAAACCAGGGTAGTCGGACAAGGGTACGCGGACTTTGGAAGGGTAAGACCCTGTTTGGTTCTGAGGGGCAAGACCCCTGTTCTGAGAGGGCAAGGCCCTATGCTGTTCTGTGCTGTACTTCAGGCGTACCCGCTAGAGGAAATAATTGACCGCGTGCTTGTGCGAGGTAGCTACTCGTGCGCTTATCACATGTGCCGTAGTCACTGCTACGTCGCGACAATGACCTCAGGGTGGTTGACTGGGTGTAGGACTACCGCAGGGGACTCTCCTAGCCAGGAGAGTACCACGTGTACCTTCTACTCCACGGAAAATATTGCAATCAAGATCGTTCTTAAGAGAAACAAGCAAGATCAAGAAATACTTTGATCCTTTGTGAAATAAATGAACCAGAAATATATAGATGAGATAAATAGAAATGAGAATAAAACCTGATTGCTTGTTTTACTTTCCTTGCACATAAATAATGTAAACACCACTCTACTCAGCGTTCGCTGACTCTATCTTTTCATAACCCTGTTTAGGACCAATAGTTGAGCAGCCCGAGTTTCCGGTTGCAGAGGGTGCTGGGCCCAGCCGAGCCCAGCCATAGTCGTTTCTTTCTAGCTCTTTAGTTTTCTCCTATTGTAGTCAGTAATAGACATCTATTTTACTATTCCTGTTACTTTCTTTCTTCTTTTCCACTATGTTCTTGTGATGGCATGTATTACTTTGTTGAGACTTTTAGCTCTGTTATTACTTTATGTCTCGTTTTTCCTTCTGCTTAGTTATATTGCATGTGTGAATGTGGCTTATTTCTTACTTTTGGTTATTTCTCGTTGGACGACTAGGTCTTGGGATTAGTCGAGGCGAGCCGGTCTCGGGTCCTATAGGGATTTGGGAACTGGGTCGTAACACTGATCATCCAACCCAATGTCCCCCTCATCAACTGAAGTACCATCCTCCTCGTCCTCATCGGCAAGTGCATCCTCCTCATAGTCAGAATCCTCTGTCGGGAAATCCGTCGGAGGAGGCATCAGACTCTTCCCCTTCCCCCTACCACTCCTCCCCTCACTTTGGATATATCGAGCCACATCTCCAAGCCTCAGAAACTACTGGTGAGGTGCCTGGGCTCCTTACAGGGGAGCTGGGTGTGGTGTTGACGGCGGTTAGCCTGAGGAAATAAATATTTCAAAAATCCTACATGAAATAAATATAGAAATAAATGAAAATAAAATAAGCATCGAAAAAAACACGTTCCCCCTACATTTCTTCTTTTTCATTCCCATTTCCCTTCCCCTTTTGATGAGTTGTGACTCATCATAGCTAACTTGCCTAAGTTAAGCTAGAAACTAGGTTAAACACTATGGAATTAACAGATAAAAGGGTTAACTGTGGGAAATAACAGAAAAGACCTAAAACATCAATTTTGTGCTAAAAATGCATAATTAGGTGAATTTTTGAAATATTCTACTAATAAATGTAAAATAGTGATCCAATTGCAAATTGAATACACAAATGAGCTCAAAATTCTAAATCAAATGTAAAATTAACTTCTAATATATTCAATTGAGCTTCAATAAAAACTTGGATGCATTTGGACATCATTAGGGCCTTGAAATTAGAGTTTCACATTTATATCCTTCACATATCACATTTTATTCATAGAAAAACCTCTAAGGACTCCTTTGTAAGGTCAGAAGGACTGCTCTGAATTGATTCTTGACAACTTTTGGGTTGTTGTGCTATTTTTCTACCCCTTCGCTGAGGGGTATCTTGTGCAAAAACACCAAAACAAAACCCACCACCTGCTACAACCCGCGATCACTGTTCACCGCAAGAACATGGGCCATCGTGGCTGTTGATTCTCTAGGCCTCTCGATTTGTGGCTCTTCTTCAATCGAACCTTCACGTGAATTCATGCGTGTGGTCACCCTTTCCCCCCAGATCTAATCCTACAATCCACTTTTGGTCTAGGATTATGATGAGTTGCTACTCATCACATCTAAACAGCCTTAGTTAAGCTAGAAACTAGGTTAGACACTATCAAATTAACACATAAAAAGGGTTAAGTGTGGGAAATAGAGAAAAAGACCTAAAACATCAATTTTGTGTTAAAAATGCATAATTAGGTCATTAAATGAGATATTCTTCTAAATAAGATTAAATGGTGATCCAAGTGCAAATTGAACACACAAATGAATTTAAAAGTTCAAATCAAGAGTGTAATTAACTTCCTAAATGTTTAATTAAGCTTCCACAAAAACTTGATTGCATTTGGACATCATTAGGACCTTGCATTTGAAGATTTACATTTAGGTCCTTAGTACATTACATTTCATTCACTAGAAAACCTTCAAGAACCTATTTGTAGACCGCAAGGACTTATTTACAAGCCTTAAAGACCTCTTTGCAATCATTTCTAACCACTTACGGGCATCCCTACACTTTCTCTAGCCCTTCGCATAGGGGCATTATGCGCAATTTCACCAATAGAAATCCAACGCACCGCACATGCACTGTAGCAAGTGAAGAACACGGCCATCCTGGCCGTCAATCTCCCTTACCTCTTGATCTATAGTTCGATTGGATTTGAAGCTTCACGCGAAACGGCGCGTGCGATCACCTCCTTGCCGAAATCCCATCCAACAGTCACTTTTCGATTTAAGCTCGCGTGCGCTCTCTCCTCAAATCCCCACCGCCCACGCCCTTGGAGACTAATCGCACCACCACGGTGCTTTGATTCACTGGTACTCTACCTAAGGAGTGCCACAGCTGTGCACGAGAGGGATCACTCCCTCCTACACCTCTTGAGCTGATCGTTCTTCCCCTCCAACTACTCTCCCCACCTTTCCCCATTTTCACGACCACCGGCTGTGAAATTCCACTTCTTCCCTGACTCTCCTCGCCGCTAAGGACTCCGTAGCACCTAAGGGTGACCCAGAACTCCACTAGCGAGTTTTCCCTCCGCTGGAGCACTTCCTCCCTCCATTCTTCCTCTCCATCCACCGGGTGGAGATCCAAAGGTCCCATTCTTCCATTTAGATTAGGATTTACTACTTTCTAGATTAGTTGTAGTGTTAATTAGAGTAGTTTAGCAGTAGAAATTAGATGTAGATTACTTCTAATCTGTGCGTGACTATAGTATAGCTTAGGAGTAGTGTTAGCATAGATTCCACTTTTTCACCTCCTCTAATCACTTCAGATCAAAGGAGACGAATTCCCCCATTTACTGATCATTGTTTTCTCCCCCTACACATTTCCATTTCGCTTTCTGATTTCCTCGTGTTTTAATTCACAATCCACCCATCCATTTGGAGTCAAATCCCCATCTCATTGTTTTCAAGCTTTGAGATGAGGATTTGTGCTCAAATTTACCTAGGGGTGTCTTCACTCACTTCACTTTGTTCACAAAGACCCCTGATCTGATTTAAAATGGAATCTGTTTGCTTGATCAATTTTATGACGTCTGGGGTGTGCCTTGGACTCCTGTTGCACTACTGCAGCTGTTGTTGCAGTTGCTACTGTTACAGTTGCTGTTGCTGCACCAATTATTTCTGCTGTTGTCTGGACTATTAGGGCTGTAGCTGGGGTCTTGGGCTTATTAAATGGCTGACCTGTTGTATTATGATGTATACTCTCTTGTACAAGCTTTCATGTATTGTAAATGACCTTAAACTTCATTTAGATAGCTTGTAATTCCCTAATTAACTTCTATTGTCAGCTATTCATGTGTATAACTACCCATATTTAGAAATTGAATGCAATCAAGTGGAAAATCATGTTTAATCATTTGAACACTTTATATTTAGTTTGCTGAATGTTTTTGACTGTATAAACCTTTTGTTCAGTACTTAGAGTTCATTTCTAGGCCTTAGGTTCACATCAATAACCCTTCTTAGGCGTAGATTGTGTGAATTTTGTAAATAAATAAAAATGCTATAAAAAATCCAAAAAAATAAAATAAGCCTGTCTTAGTGAAGATTAGGTAAATTTTTACACATATGCCAAGTTTCAAAGCATTCTGAACCTTGGCTTGGTAGAACATACCAGCCAACAGTTCAGTATACCTTAAAATTCAATAAAAACCCCTAAACTAAAACATGACAAAAACAATCTATTCTTCTCATCTCTTTCTCTCTCTCTCATCTCCTACCTCTATAAAACACGCAAAACCTATAAAAATCATAAAATTCACAAAAACACCTAAAAAATATTATGTGTACTAGGTTTATACTAGTAAATATAAGCTATAAAGTAAGCTATATGTATATATATTGTAAAATAGGTGTATAATAGGTATAATTAACTTATATATATATTATATATTGTAAATTACATATTTAAGATTAGTTAAACTGTACTTAACTTAATTATATAACTAGTTATTATTTATACTAACTTATAAGTACTATAACTTAAGTAAAATTATAAAACTCTGTATATAACTGTATTTACTATTTATACTATGTATACATATTTATATATGTACCATGTCTATTAGAAATCTTGTCTCATAATTTAATTATATATATAGAATAAATAGTTAATTTATTAAGTTACTAGCTAAGTTGTTATATTAAATTAAAATAAATTAGTAATTTAAGTTAAAACTGAATTAACTTATACTGTACATTTATATAATTGTATCTTAACTAAATTAACCTAATTTAACTACATTTATATTATATTATGTTATTTATAACTTAAATTATACTTATACACTCTGAATTCACCTATTTAAATGAAAATAAATTAATATAAAACTTGTAAAACACAATAAAAATATGCATTAAATACTTTATTATATGTAATGACTCTATACAAGGTCAATTAGACCATTAAATAACTAATTTATGCGTTAATTAAGAAATAAACCTTGAAATCATGATGTATTATTTATTAAATTAAGCTAATTTATTTATATAGTAAATATAATTATTTTTGTAAATAAATCATATAATTATATAGTTTTATATAAGGGCTTTCCAACTATACATTTTAATTTAAAATTGGATTGAATTGGGCCCTCAAATCGAGGGCCAATCATTGCAATTCAACACAACCGTGCTGGAATTCCAACGCTAAGATGTGGCACATATAGTGCCACATCGTAGACGCATGACCTCCTAGTGCCACTTATATTGTTTTTGTTAACTTCTCCCTTCAGTCGACATGCATCGGGCGCAAAGAAACGGATCCCTTCATCCCCTGAGCATGAATGAGTATGGCATTGGTCTGTGAATGGTGATGATGGTGTACGATGTGTGGCTAGGAGCTATGCACTGTGTGAGGGCTTGAATGAGCCCATTAATGAGCATAAAACATGGTTAAGAGGCCTAATTAACGAATTAGGACGGCTCTTAGTAGAGGTCTGGTCCCACTCGAGAGGGTGCTGTGTATCCCTCGAAAAGGTCACCCGTCAACTGAAAAAGCTAAAATTTTGAACTAAGTAAAGTCTAATAAGGGGATTAAGAAGAGAGAATGAGCGAAACCTAAAACGGCTAAGTGTTAGAATTGAAGAGAGAATGAGAGATCCGTGATTAAGAAGAGAAAGCAGAAGAATGAAGATGTACGTGTGTATATATATATATATAAGTATACTGTAAATAACAAGTATATGTATATTAAAAGTATACGTAGTATAGGTAATGTTTGAGCTACATATGTCTATAAATAACAGTATAGCTTTACTGAAAGAACCATTCATCGCTATAGATAGAATAAGTGTCACTATAGACCCTAGTTTTTATCTTAGATTCTATACATAATTTTTCTAGGGTTTAGCGACGCTTATATCTATCAATGTACATATTATATGTGCTATTGTATATGTTAATATATTAAGTTAAGTTAGTATAGTATATATTATTACTTATTTTTGTATATATATGTAAGTATTAGTATTATAAGTTATAAATAGATAGTATATAGTATATATGTACAGTGTTTGATGCTTGTTTGTATATTTGTGTTTGCAAGCATTTCAATACGTTCTTTTGTGCAAAAATTAGTTTAATTCTTTCATTCATTAATTCATTCATTTATGATTATACATAAAATTGATCCTTTTGGAATTAAAGAATAATATTAGACTTAGAGAGTGATGTATATCAATAACTGTCTCCCAGTGAACGACCTGGAATAAACTAGTAAAAATTATATAATTAAATAAAATTGATGCGATAACAGTTTGTATTTGTAACATATGCTACAACAACGATGATTTTTATACGAATCGTGGTTGATCGCTTCAAATTGCTCGCGCTCCTCTCCTCTCATCTAGACCGTCCACGCCCTAATTGCATATCCTCATCTCTGTGGTGAGAGGAATCATTCATCTTCCTACTTGAGGAGCTCCCCTGCCTTGCGTGCAAAGGATCTTTCCCTCCACCTAAGTGATCACTTCGTCCACGCTCCAGTTCTCCTCCCCCATTCATCGGCTGCTGGTGACAGAAGTAGCTTCCTTCCTCAACTTCGTCGCTGCAGTGATCAGCTGCAAGCTAGGGATCCCATTCTTCGCAAGAGTCTTCCTCATCCCCATTCGTTGCTGTAGTGACCCGCTGCACCCAGGAATCCCATTCCTCCCTTAGAGTAGATTTTTACTGCTTTCATAGATTAGATTTATTGCTTTCTAGGAGTAGGAGTAATTAGAGATCTGTGTGATAATTGTTAGTGTAGTTTAGGAGTAGATAGAGTAGATCCCGTACCTCAGATCAGAGGAGAAGAATCCACCCACATTCGCTTGATCATGACTCTTCCCTTGCATTCCATTTATCACGTTCTTTTTCCCTCGATTTTAAATTCATTGATCACCCCTTCATCACGGTCTAAATTCAGATCTGAGGACCTTGTGTCTCAGATATGAAATTAGCGCCATAAATCATCTTGGGGGGTCTCCCACTCATTTCGCAAATCCACAAAGACCCCCCAATCTTAATTCACCAACTCGAATTGCTCGATCTTGGTTAAAATGGCGTTTATTGTTCAGTTCAGTGATTTGAAATTCATTTGGACTTTATCGGATTTAATCGAGCTTTTTGAGATTGGATGGGGTTGATTAGATATATGCAAGGATTTCAATGGTTTTGAGTTTTGTTTTGATTATATGGATGAGCATGTACTAGAGTTAATCCCTATGTTGGAGAGTCCATCAGGGAAAATAAGTTAACTCTGATTTGAGATGGGACAAGGACCCAACGGATCTTGATCTATCCATTCAATCACCTTGAACACCCATCAATGGTGTTCAAGGAGATCAAGTGGAGAAATCAATGTAAGATCCAAATCAAGAGCCCCAACTGGGGCGACATTTCATCTCCAAGTAACCATTTGCATGATTTGAGATTGGAGGCTTGGTTGAGATTTTTAATGGATTTTTGAAAGGAGATTTGAAATGGTTTCAAAGGATTTTCATAAACTCGATTTCAGACCTTCTTCAAATATTTTTAAGATGAGAAATTGATCAGATCTTGGGTGTTTAATGCACTTGCATGCATTTCAGTGCTGGAATTTGAGCAATGGTTGCAGCAGCCATTTTGAACATTTTAAGACGTCTGGAACACCTTCTTGGATTACTAAACAAACCAGCAGCAGTTGCTACTGTGCTGCTACTGATGGATTTGCTGTACTGCTGTTAATTCAGTTGCTACTGCAGCTACTGTTGTTTAGACTGAAATTGATAGGCAGTAGAGGCTAGGAATTTAGTTGTTGTAATTAGCTGACATGTTTACAGTGTTGTACATAATATAGACAAGCATCCATGTACCAATATCGATTCTAAATTGCATTTAAATACTTGTATCTTGTTTTAAACTCTCTTTGTTAGCTATATTTGTGCTTAATTGTCCAACTGTGGAAATATATGGAAATGGAGTTAAAAAGCATGATTATGATTGCATATCTTGTAGAACATGCATAAGACTCAATTGAGGCAATTCCCTACCTATTCTTCATATAGATTAAAATTTAGGGCCTTTTGATTCACTTTAAAACTCTTTGAAGACCCTCAAATGAGCTAAACTTGTAAATAAATAAAAATAATTTAAAAATATAAAAAAATAAAATAAACCTATCTTGGTGAAGATTAGGTATATTTTTAAATACACGTCAAGTTTTAAGGCATTCTAAACCTTCGGCTTGGCCAAACATACCAGCCGATGGTTTAGTCTACCTCTTAACTTAACAAAAATCCCTAAACTAAAAGTGAGAAAAAGACACACTCTCTCTCTTATCTTTCTTTCTCTCTCATCCCCTACCTCTACAAAATATATAAAACCCATAAAAAGAAAAAAAACCCCAAAAATACTCAAAAATACCATGTATATTATGTATATACTTGTATATATAAGGTCTATTTTAAGCTATAAATGTAAATAGAGTAAAATATGTCTATAAACTGTATAAATAACTTATGCATATATTCTATACTGTAAATTAAGTGTTTAAGGTAGATTATTATTTATATAACTTATTTTTATAATTATTTATTAATTATATTAACTTATATGTATTATAAGCTACATAAATATAGAAACCCTAATAAATTAACTTATTTATAAGTAATATTGTACATATGTAATTATATATGTATTATGTACATAATGAACCCTGTAACATAATTTAATTATGTATATATAATAAATAATTAATTTATTAAATTACTAGCTAAGTTATTAGATTAAATTAAAATAAATTAGTAATTTAAGTTATAACTGAACTAACTTATATTGTACATTTATATTATTTTATTTTAAGTAAATTAAGCTAATATAACTATATTTATAATATATTATGCTATTTATAACTTAAATTATATTTATACACCTTGAATTCACCTATTTAAATGTAAATAAACCAAAATAAATCGTGTAAAATACAATAAAAATATGTATTAAATACTTTATTATATGTATTAACTCTGTATAGGGTCAATTAGGCCATTAATTAACTAATTTAACCTGCAATTAAGAAATAAACTTAAAAATCGGTATGTATAAAGTGTAAACTTTAGATAATTTATTTATATAATAAACATAATTAATTTTGTAAATAAATTGTATAATTATATAGCCTTATGTAAATACTTTAATGCCCCATAATTTATTTTTAAATTATAATAATTTATGGCCCTCAAATCGAGGGCCAAAAACCTCAAATCAACGCAGTTGTGCGCTGGATTGGCAGCGCTGAGAGGGTGCTATTTAGCACCACATCGTGCGCTTAAGAGCAAACGTTGCACCGTAAATTGATTTTCTCCTTCCCCCTCTTCAGTCATCATGGGCGCCAGGCGCCTGAAACACCATACCCCTTTACCTATCTGAGCTTGTCATTGGCATTGAATTTGTATGTGTGCGATGCACGGGCTGGGAGCCGTGCACTGTGCATGGGCCTATGTGAGCCCAATATTGAGCATTAATCGGACATTAAATGGGCTAATTAACGAATTAAGGTAACCTAAGTAGAGGTCTAGTCCCACTCGAAAGGGTGCTGTGTATCCCTCGAAAAGGTTACCTGCTAATTAAAAATCATAATTTTTGTTTAATGAACAGTAAAAAGTGCCTAATTAACAAGTGTAAGAAGAAAAGAAGAAGAAGAAAAAGTTAGGTGTATATGCTTGTGCGTATGTATATATGTAATATAGATATATTTATAGTACACATATATGTAAATAAATAATATGGTAAGAAGTTTACGTTGATAGTATAAGTAATATGTTTGAGTTATATATGTATATAAATAACATAATAGCTTTATGACAGATTTATTCGTCACTGTATATAAAATAAATGTCACTATAGATTCTTTTTTTACCTTAGCTTATGTATATAATTTTTCCTAAGGTTTAGCAACATTGATATATGTCATTGTACATATGATATGTGTTACCATAGGTGTTAATATATTAAGTTAGTAGGATATATTTTGTAACTTATTATTGTATATATATATATGTAAGTATTAGTATTATAAGTTATAAATAGATAGTATATAGTATTTAATTTAAGTGTTTGATGCTTGTTTGTAAAAAGATGTTTACAAGTATTTTCATTCATTCTTTTGTACATAAATTGTTTCATTCTTTCATTTATTAATTCATTCATATTTGTACATAAAACCAATCTTTTTGGAATTAAAGAATAATATTGGACTTAGAGAGTGATGTATATCAATAACTGCTTCCCAGTGAACGACCTAGAATAAATCAGTAAAAATTAAATAAATAAATAAAATTGAAGCGACAACGGTTTGTATTTGTGACATATATTACAATGACATTTTTTATACGAACCATGATCGATCGCTTCACCTTTCCCTTCTTTTTCCTTCTCATTCCCTTCCCCCATTTCCCTTGCCCTTTCCCTTCCTCTTTCTTTTCCTTATCGTTCCCCCTCCATTTCTCTTCCCTTTTCCCTTCCTCTTCTTTTCCTTATCATTCCCCCCTCCATTTCCTTTCCCCTTTCCCTTCCTCTTCTTTGTCCTTCCCATTCCCTTCTCCCATTTCCCTTCCCCTTTCCCTTCCTCTTTCTTTTCCTTCTCATTCCCCATCTCCATTTCCCTTCCTCTTTCCCTTTCACTTCATTTCCCCTCCTTCCCATTCGCTTCCCCCCATTTCCCTTCCTCTTCCTTTTCCTTCTAATTCCCCCCTCCATTTCCCTTCCCCTTTCCCTTCATCTTCTTTTTCCTTCTATTTTCCCCCTCCATTTCCCTTTCCCCTTCCCCTCTCTCTTCTCCACATTCCCCTTCACCCATCCAAACTCCTTTCCCTCCCTCTTCTTTATATTCCCTTTCACTTCATTTCCCCTCCTTCCCATTCCCTTCCCCTTTCCCTTCCTCTTACTTTTCCTTCTCATTCCCCCTCTGTTTCCCTCCCCCTTTCCCTTTCTGTACACATTCCCTTGCTTTATCTATTTCCCTTTTCCCTTCCTCTTCTCCACATTCAACACAAAACATTCAATATACCAAAAAAAAGGTAAATGCATCATTCATAAATAAAATAAACTTAAGTGGGTACACCCCACACATAAAATAAACCTAACTGGGCAACCCCACACTTAAAATAATGTTAAGTAGGCACATCCCACACATAAAATAAACTTAAGGAGGCACACTCCACACTTAAAATAAACCTAAGTTGGCACACCTCACACATAAAATAAACTTAAGCGGGTACATGTTTAAGCAAATTTGTCTTTATTTAAGGAATGCGTTGTAGTATATGACAAAATTGTTCAAATCATTTAAATTTATAACTCAAAATAACAAGAGTCCAATGTCGAACACAGGGAACAAGTAATGGCAATTCAATCTCACTAATTACAATAAATATAAGCAATTATAATCAAAATTTTATTTAGAATTGCTCAAAATGATGTATATATGAAATCCAATAGCAAAATGTAAAAAGAATGGGTTAAAATGGTGATTTAAATCACCAAATTAACCCTTAATATTAAGCTCAAATAAGTGAACAGTATCTCAATCAAATTTTCCATGTCAACCAACTCAAATGAATTAACGGTAGCTTCTGAACCAGCAGAACCAAGCTTCTCAGAAAAGGCAAAGGCCTCCTCTATCTTCATCCTTCGTGTCTCAGAGAATAGGCAACCACAACATAGAGGCAAAGGCCTTCTTTGAAATCGGCTAAGTGTAGAGAGCGCAACAGAGGGCAAAAACCCCCCTTCTCTCTCTTTCTTTCCTGTTCTTTTCTCAGAGACCCAGGTTTTGCCAAGTAATCGGGCGAGTAACTCGGTGTGAACAGGGTCCAGACCTACGGGCGTGGTTGCAAGCGAGGGGTGCTCGGTCGAGTAAGCGAGTGTAAGGGTGATGGGGATTAGACCCCCGTGTCTTGGGAGAGGGGTCGGGGACACAAAATCCCTTTATGCGTAGTCACGGGTTCTGTGTTTGTCGATGTGGGACTATCCACGCGATCTTCCTCTTGCGTAGTTGTGTGCAACTGCTTTAGGATGGAACGACAAATCAAGGCAGCTGGGGCTTGCCTTGCCTTGAGTAATGCCTGGGTATGAGTCAGGACCTGGAGCCGAACACGTACAGGGCCACAACAGTTCGTGGGAAGGTCAAAGAAGGGCTGCTGTGCTCGGAGAAGATGGCAGTGGCGATGGAGCTCCGACGAGACCTGCAAGTCAAGAAAACGAGCCAAAATCCCCAATTAAAATGTTCAAAGGCCTCGCTGTGAGACGAGGAATGTAATGGCAGTGGTGGCGAGATGTTTCGTGAGCTGTGGAGGTTTGTCAACATCAGCGAGGGTGTTCGATGGTGGGTTTGTTCAGGGGATGTGTGGAGTGAGTGAAAGTCCCATTAAGTAGAGGGCTTTTACTCAGTGTTGCACAACGATGTTTATGGGACCAGCAGCGTAGCGTGCGGTGGCTTGTGGAGCTGTGGAGGCCTCGTTGGAGTTTGACCAGTCGTGGGGAAGACGAAAGTCGTGCGGGTGATAGTGTGGTCATGAAGGAGTGTGGGTGTAGGAAAAGAAAGTAGAGGGAGAGAGGAAGGGTTAGAGATGCTTAGAGGGGAAGGAGGTGGATGGAGAGTGCCAGTGTTGGCAAGCTGGAGCCGAAGAAGATGAGGGAGTCCGGTGAGTTGGCGGCGACAATGAAGAGGCGGAGAGCAATCTCTCTTTGGCTAGAGAGTTGTAGAGGAGGCAGAGGAAGGCAAAGGGCCATCCAATTTGATTGTTGGATGGCCGGACAAGGAGAACAGAGAGGGGTCGCCAGAACAAGGTATGAAGGTTGTCGGAGAAGGAAGGTGGAGGGGTTTCTCTGGCCAAAACTTACTAAGGAGCAAGAATTCTTGCCCCTGATCCTTTTATAGGCCTAAAAAGAGGAGCTCCAAGCTTGGAAACAAGCTTGCGAAGCTTGAGAATTTTGCGCAAACTAGATACCCACATATCCCATGCATTCGCATGGGAGATTGGGAAGGAATCAAGGTCCATGGCCAGATTTATTTGGAAGGGAATTTCTCAAGGAATCTCCCTTTCAATTTTGTGAGAGTTTGATTGAGAATCGAGCGAGAAATCTTCGCTCGAATCCCGATGAAGTTTGGTGTGTTCATACCAATGGCGACAGGGACCCTTTTGCAAAGAATGACGAGACAGTTAGGGACCAATCTGTAAATAATTCAAAAAATGGGGGGCTAATTGAGAAAGAAATAGTCTGATTGGATTAAAATGCAAACTAGGTTAAGATGATCTCTGATTGGATCCAAATTTTACTAAAAACCTAATTTGGACCAAAGGAATCTGATGGTGAAGTTGGATTTCAATTTTGACCAAGTTTTACTAGACAATTTGCTCATAAACCTAAATTAGGACAACTTTCTGTCTAGGACTCTGTTTGAAGTCAAAATGGGTTCCAAAGGTTGAATCAAGGGTATCAAACCTTAAGGAATATTTTTCTATGATATTTAGAAGGTTTAAATGAATTTTATCCTGACCAGAACCTCAGTAATTTAAGCAGGTTTGAAATTAGGATTTTGGGTGTTATATTAGTTCTTGAAATGCTGAAGCCACATTTATGTCTGAATGGATCCACTTAATAGACTTTAATGCTCACTTGACCTTTAATTCACCCCTTGTAAATCCCTTGTTATTTTGTGTTCATGATTTACTATTAAAATTACAAAAATAACCTTGGTTTCTTGTTCTCTTCTCAAATCATAATAAGGTGGAGATATAACCCTCAGATGAATATGTAGGAGCTTTTACCTTTAATTGCAAACTAAAATGAGCTAATTAGGGCTCATGATGGTATTCCTATCATTACACCCCACATTTAACATTAAAAGAGCATTTTAAAAAAAAACTAGTAGAACCTCACCATAGTGTCGAAATAGTCTAGACACGGTGCAGAAACAGTGTAAGCATGCGAAGAATCTATATGAGAATGCAATAAAATAAATTTTAGTTTTGAAAAATAAATGAACATAAGCTTCGAAAAAAGATAAAATAATTTAAAGGAAATTTAAACAAAACAAACAACAAAAAATTTATTAAATTATTTTTATTTATGGTTATGGATTAATATTTTTTGGCAAATTACCTTATATATCAATGTCAGTTGCACCTGGGGCAACTTCTTCACTTTGTGGGTTTTGTTGATATACTTCAGATTCAACATCTAGGTCGAGATCTTTTCCCACATCGTATTTTTCACGCGGTAGAGTTCTAACGAGTATTATCCACCTATTTCTGCTATTATCAGGCACGTAGAATACTTGTGCTACCTGACAAGCTAGTGTGAATGATTTTGATTACTGGAGAATGCGACAGTTCTTTCTTAAGCTCAAGAAACTGTGTTTCTTATTGACTTTGAATCCAACGCCTTATTTAAAAATATCAAACCAATCACACTTGAATAAAACCACCTTACGGT
This sequence comes from Thalassia testudinum, assembly GCA_037157565.1. NCBI lineage: Eukaryota > Viridiplantae > Streptophyta > Magnoliopsida > Alismatales > Hydrocharitaceae > Thalassia > Thalassia testudinum. The sequence goes on along the minus strand of JAZHRO010000012.1, from coordinate 84,178,443 downwards.
CAAACCTGAAACTCATTTCCATAATCTCTTCAATTTGACCGTAATACCCATCACAACCATTGCTTAGGTCACAACTGTCAACAACCTCCGCCTGTTGCGTGGCCTTCGCATCATCAATGGACTGTACTATAGATTTGAATCTAAAATCGTTAATTATGTAACCTGAATGGCAACGTCTATATGTCAAAGGTGTATCAGTAATTATATTAAAATCCTATACCCATCGTGGATCCCCATATTCTTTCAGTTTATTTACACAATCCTTGAACCAATCAAGAAACTGCAAGTTGTGTGTAAATGACACAAAAAAATCTTTAAATTCATTATAAAATTCATCCACTTCTGAAATTTGTTTCAGAATGTACAAGTGTGCCAATTGTCGTTCCATTTCTAAGATGGGCTTAACCTCCGTCCGGAGGATCGACCTTCCTTCGATATTAAATATGAACAAGCAATCTTCATCATTACTATTAAATTCTCTATCATAGTTCCGTTCAAGATGATTAAATCGATTGTCTGTCTCATTCATGTACGTGGCACAGAAGTTAATACATTCCTCAACAAGATAGCCTTCCATGATTAACCCTTCTAGTTTAGCCTTATTCAATACATAATCTTTCAGTTTCTTCAAATATCATTCAATTAGATACATCCATTTGTACTGCATGGGTCCAGCAATTCTTGCTTCATTCCAAAGATGAAGCGTAACATGAACCATCACGACGAAGAATGTAGGTGAGAAAATATGTTCTATTTTACAAAATGTGATCACAATTTGTTTATCTCAATAGTCCAGCAATTCGGGATCTAATGTCATTGAACATATGACTTTAAAATATCTACTCATCTCCGTAAAAGAATCGACTACCAGATTAGGCATCACTCCATATATCGCTAATGGGAATAAGATTTGTATGTACACATGAGAATCATTACTTTTTAACCTAGTAATCTTCTTCTGCACTTCATTTACGCAACATGAAAGCTACGATGAATACCCATATAGAACTCAAATGTCTTTAGGAAATTAGAATATCTTTTTCCTCTACTCTCCAGTAAGATCATATATAGCTTCCAAAAGATGAGACCTTCTTTTAACGTGTAACTCAAGATAAATACCTAAAATTTTCATATTATTCCTTATTTTAACTATATCCTTTGAACTGTCTATTAGATTTAATACGTCAATAATGTTATCATTTACATTCTTATTATAAAAAACTTATCCTACATCAATGATATATCTACAATAATATCAAATATATATCGACATAGATTCCACTATACGTTACTAATAATACACACTACACGGACAGACACCTCAACTACAAAAGAAGAACAATGAAGGGTAAATATATCTATAGATTCTTACATCGTTGACTCTACCGCTCATGTCTTTCCTCCTTGACCTCTTTCCGCACCACTCCTCCCTGACCTCAAACATGCCGACTTCGACACCGCTCGAGCCCCTCCCAACACGGCCCCTGATGCCCTAATCTCCTGCTCATCCTCGAATCTTCTTCGAGAGAGCACCTGCAATCCCTTCCCTCTCCACGTCTCTCTCTCTATATCCTTTCACACTTGGTGGAGGGGGAGCGGACAAGTGGCAAGTCGAGATCTGGAGAAGCTTCTAGGGTTCGTGGATCACTAGGCGATGCGGATCCCTTGAAGGCGGCACAGGGGAGCGAGGATCCGTAGGCCTCCTGAGGTCGTCGTCGCATCTCAAACCCCCAATGTGAGATTCTTCTAACCCACTTTCCCTTGCTTCCTGGCAAAGTTCTCCTCGCGATCGTGCTTGTGTGTTCGAACTCGCGTTTAGAGTGCTGATGCGGTGCTGGTGGCTGCGTCAAGTTGGATTAGGTCGGGTTTGGTCTGAGGTGTGAGGTGGAGTGTCCGGAGTGACGGCGACGAGGTTCGCGGTGTACGGCAAGTGTTGGATGTTTGGATGAGGTGTGAATGTGGCCTACTAGAAGGGTTGGGGCTTGTCTAGTTGTGTTAGGAGCGAGGAAGGTTAAGGTTTGGTTTTCCATTCTTTGTTTTAGAGCAATTTTTTTTGTTGTATCAGAATAACTTCTCACAAGTGCCTCTTTTCAAATTTGTTGCATGGATATGAGGGTGTTGAAATGAGGAATCTATGTATTTCATCATCTTGACAGTGATGGATATGTGGTGGATTGTTGTGCTTCAAATGCATCAGCAGCATCACTATAGTCTATACTATATAATTTCTTAATGCAAGTGCTTTAGAGAATTTGCATGCCAACAGCACTGACTAACATGATTTAAAGAGAATAATGTTATATATAGTCTATACTATAAATTTAAGCATATGATCTGATAATAAACTTGCTTCTCTATTGGTATTGTTGATCTATATAAGCTTCAGATTTTGCACTTGCGAATTTAAAGAGGAGTACTGCTCCTTTGTACTTAAAGCTGAGAACTGCAAATCAAATTTGACATGAAGGGTCTTGGAGTTAGGTGGTATGGTCAAGTACTAACCCAGGTGGGAGGAATGGGGATTGTCTGCCTTCAAGAGAGGTTACCACCACTTTCCCCCCTCCCTGAAATGCAAAATGCAACACAGAGTATTTTACAATTTAAACCCCTACATACCCAATAGAGCAGCAGTAGAGCAGCAACTGTTGCTGCTGAACCTGCCGCAGCTACTGCTGCTGCTTAAGAATATGCTCAAGCTACTAATGAAGAATCTACTATTGCTGTTTTACCTTGTCAAACAAAAAAGATGATGCCATTTGTGTACTCTATGCTTGTTATATTGCTCCTGCTGCTGCTAACAATTCAGAGTTCTTTCCTTAGGTCATAACAACTGAAATTGAAAACAAAATGAAGATAAGAAAAAGTTGAGTTCAAGCTTCAACTAATTGAAGTGCTGCCCAATTCATCAATTCATAAGCTATGGTCATGCTGTCCTTTCTTTGGTTAAAAAAAAAACAACAATCATTACCACAACTAGCCCCATCACCCGTCAAAAGCTATGGCAATCCTCCACAAACTCTTTACAGTAAAAGCTGTAGCATCCAAAGAATAATCAGAGAAAAAAGTAAAAATAGCAAGAGCCATCTAATGTGATGCCACTCAGAGATCACATTTTGGAAAATAAAATCAGAAGAAGAAGGGATGAAAAAAAGACAAGCTATTTGTTATTCTGCAATGCATGATATCATGAAGAGATCAACCGAAGGTCTTACATTCTCACCAACTAATATTACCAAGAAAATAACCATGTAAATCACTTTGTTTATTCATGTTTTCACATTTGAGAACTGTCCCAATATTTCTTTCCAATCAGACACACAACTTATTAACCTGCCAGTAGCTATGAAGGAGGATGATGAGATTTTCCACCCATTATTTGGTTTATGAATGGCAAAAAAGTTCTCCAGACCAATATTTCTTTCTAATTAGACACACAGCTTATTCAACTTTTGAGTACAGTTTTAGGCTGAAGCTTACACTTACTGCTAATTAAACTTAAAGTTGGTTAACATTTTAGATGTTGATTTGTTCAGGTGCAGTCGTGGTTAAAATTTATTATAGTTATTGGAATTTTTTTGGTTGTGCGGTCTAATGGAGATCATTGTGTGTTTGCATCAGAAAATGGAAAAAGGAAGATTCATATGCAAAGTCTGGAGAGAAGGAAAACTGATATGTTGGACTTACCTAAAAGCAATCAGTTCACAAGGCGGAGAGCAATCAAGAGGTGGACTCTGCTAAAGGAGGCTACACTAAGAGAAGCTGTACAAAAGTAAAAAGTTTCTTTAAGAATTCTTTAACTGAAAATTACCTTTTACGTAGTTACCTGATTTTATAGTTCTGCTGAAGTTGTGGATGTAATATATGTGCACATAGACACACAAATAAAGCATTTGGCAGGAGGATGAGGATAAAGATGGACATGGCATTAATATGATCCAAACGAGGATTTGCTGAAAAATGGGTCCAATACATGCAGACACAAAAGTTTACAAGGGTTACGCTGTGATCTTGGAGGGTGAGAATATGGCTACAGCATAGTTTAGCTGCCATCCATATGATATTCATTTGGGATCGTAGAGTCACTAGACATAGATACGTAACCATACCTGCAAGGATGGGGTGAAAAATAGAACTCACGTGCCATCTATCTTAGATTAATCAAATTCAAAAGGATTTTTGTGCATACACATGCATCACACATGACCAAGGACCAGTAAACAATGAGCATGTAGGATATGTTTGATAGAGTTGTAGCTTGTGTGAGGATTCAGGTCGGGTTGAAAGACTTTTGATATCACCATCAATTTGTTCTATGAATCAGCTTCAAGCTCTTACCTCATTTTGATTGCTGATGAATTAATGAAGCACATTTATGATGAATTAATGAAGCACATTTACCTCCTTATTTCAATTATGTCGGAGGTGATGGCTTGTGATGGTTTTGATTGCATTGTTCTACAGTGAATGAATCTTTTGAATATCTCTCTCCCTCTCTCTGTCCCCAACACTTAACTGGTGGTGATGGAAAGGAAGCATCAATAGCAACAGCACCAGGGTGTGGTGGTGGCTCCACCGCCTCCCCTGCAGCATCAGCAGAACCCACTGGTGAAGCTGCAGGACCGGTACCAGGACTTGTCTATGGAATTATTTTACTTAGAACCAAGATTCTCATAAATCTTTTGTTTAGCTATGCAACTTTGTAGTAGATGATTATAGCTACTCAACTAAGGTGTGTGATCTGTTGTCTTTTCCTTGAGTAACGCGAAAACAACCAATGCGTTTGGATTGTACACTCCAGCTTCTTTCACCAAGAATCCAAATGACTACCCTTTATCTATTTGGTGGGAGCATAATTTGCAATATAGGGTAGGGCATACAATTACATATATGGATATAAGTAAGCGAAATTTGCTGAATTTGATAGCCTTTACAACTTAACTCTGATAAGTATCATCACATATCCTTTTTTAGTCGAATTCACCATCCATTTAAATGTCATTCCCAAAGCAATACTTAGAGATGTACCCCAAAAAACAAGTTATAAGAACAGAAGGTGAAGCAAGATGAAGAATCCCCTGCTATGGTGTCAATCAGTGTTAGCATCATTTTTTCAGAAGTTGGACCATCATGCAAAATGGACAGCATCCATACCTTGCTCTCTCTCTATCTCCCCCCACCTATATAGCCCCTACAATTCTTTGTTTTTGTCCACCTCCTTTATTCAAGAACTTCCAATAAAGTTCCAACTTCTGATTAGTGGGCATTACTTACTGCCAACGACCAGAACAAAATATAGCATATGCATTGGCAGCATACTTTCTAATTCCAGGTAATTCCGTCACATAATTCCACTCTTTTAAATATTTCTCAGACAGCCTTTTTATAATTTCTACCCATTTCCTTTGTAACCCAAGCTCTCTAATTATACCTTCAGTCTTCTTTGTTGGGACTTTTAATGTTTCCTTAGGTGAGCAGCATTCAGAAAAAAGTGCTTCCAACACCTTTCCAACCTCTTGACCCTTTGTTCTGTTGCAAAGAATGCAAATACCGAGGACCTTCCAGTAGGGACTTTCATAATATTTCTCCTGTAGGGGACTATGAGGGGATGTAGGAGGTTTCCATCGGAGGACCTTCCAAAGGATGCTTTAAACACCCATGAAAGCATGAATACATCTGTTTGTTTTGTGTTTTTGTTATCATATATCTTACCTTTTTGCAAAGTAATTGATAGCAATACCCATAATCCTTTGATTTTATCAGTAGGTATGTACATCTTTGTGCAAATATTTATAAATATACATAGATTTATCTATACACAGAAATACATAGGTATATTTATACGAATACAAACAATCATGCATACATGTGTGTGTCATGTATGTGTGTACATGTAAATATGCATTCTCTTTGTTGTTTAGTTTCTGACTATCAGGATTTATTGAAGATTCCCCAGTTAAAAATATTCAAAAAAAAATTATTGCTCCTAGTGTAGATGTTCTCCATTCTTTGTTCTATTCTTGACTTAATTAGATTGACCCTATTCCTCTTTGGAACATGCACTATAATTCCCATGGAAGAACTCACACGAAAGGCTATATGATGACAAAACATAAACCCAAGGGATTATACTATGCCTTTCACATGGGTGTTCTCTGTGTGTTGGGGCATGTGAGTTTATGTGTATGCATATTTGGGAAAAATGCTGGCTATAGCTTTGTGGTCAGTAGCAACAGGAAAATGACTAGGCGCTCCCTTATATACATTCTTGTTTTTGCTAATGATGTCTGGTGTACTTTGCAATAATATTTGCAGCATGGCAGCAGCTTTGGTTCTGGGGTCGCATTGTCCCTTGTCAATGGAATGGGTGGGGCCAAATCAAGCTGCCAATGCCCATCACTTCTGGACTTTTTTTTCCCTCTCATCCAAGGTGGTATTTTTTAGTTTAGTAAGAAGTTCACATCACAGCCGTCAGATGATATATACTATGCGTGAACCAATACTATGTTGAAGAGCCTTGGACTCAAACAGTATCTGAAGAACTTTAAGAAAGGGATGCTCACTGACCAGACCTTGCATCTTTTGAAAGACAGTTCTTTGCAGGAAGTTTGGGTACCTCCAGGCCCAAGACTTGTTATTCTTGATCACATTCGAAGGCATCCAAAGCTGGTGAAAGTAGGTAAATTTTGAAGTCAGAGATTCACATTCTCAATGGAGCATTTTCTCTTGAGTAGATTTCAATTTCCAGTATAGGATTTACAAGGAAAATATTGAAATTAGGATGATATAGTTCAAGTCATATTTCTTCTCGGATATAGAGGCATGGCATTGCTTAAGACCTGATCTCCCTTCACTTTTGTCCTTCATTATTGCTAAAATGTTTTGGTGAAAATTGCCTTTATATTGCCATGTGATGTCTGTCTGGTAACTCTTATTGGTGTTTACAAGGCACTTGAGCTATGATTCTGAACATTTCACTTGGTAGATTTCTGTTTGTGCAAAAAAAAAAAAGGATCTTTTGAATATACTTCCAATGATCCTGGCAACAATCTTAACATTTATGGAGGGCTTTTTGCTATATCGAGAGATTTTTATGTTCCACTTGTTAAGTAGGATTTCTTATATCTACTTGTAAATGATACCTATTCTTTCATCCATGTAAGATGGTTTGTCAACACTCTCTTGCTGGTGGTGGTGTTGGTTTTTTAATTGGAGGGCCTTTGGCTAATAAATTTAGTCAAATAAAAATTTCCCATCTAGATGCATGCTACTTGCAATTGGTGCATTTCTCAAGTCAGCAATCTGTCCTGATGTCTACTTTCTTTCAGGATCTGGTAGTTGCCTTAACAAGGTGGTTAAATAGTTTCAATGCTACTACCCTGCTTGTGGAGCAACGATAATTGGTCCACTATTCTAATTAAATAGTTTCAATTAGAATTTGTCTAGATGCTACCATTACTAATTTTTGAAGCTTTTTTGGACCCAGAGATACTCATAGGCAATTGGAGACTTGTTAGAACTGTTAAAGAAAACCTTAACTAATGGTATCACTGGTTTTGTTGTTATTATTATTATTATTGTTATGTGCAGTGCCTTCTGATTGAACTGCATCTAGCTTTGCATCTTTGTGTTTAAGATGGCTTAGATTTTTGTGGTCAGGGTGGGAAATGGAGGATTAATTATGCTTAGCTTGTTGTAGGCAAGCTACTTTACATGATCTTGTGCATAGGTAGGCTACTTACATGATATTGTGCGGGAAATTTTGTAAGGTATAGCAGATAGAATTGGTTTCTTATCGTTTCCATCCTTTTTCTCTACATGATTCTTTTTAGTGTGGTGTTTTGGTTTCAAGGTGGTTCTATCAATCTTATTCTATCCTTTCCTCGATCGTAGTCTTTTATTTTTTTGAATTTTTTCCTTTCCAAAACCATGACCTTGTGATGTCATGAACTGAATTAGATTATGCAGGATTGAAATTCGAGTGATTGGTTATATCTATTTCCTTGAGATGTAGCAAACAAAGTGGTGAGGTTTATCTCTTGCTTTCTAGAGTTTCATTCCTTTTCATTGTCAAACCATTCTTTTATTATCATTCTACAGTACAATGAATCTTCAAAATCATTGCATGTAGCTAGATTTTGGTTAGCATTCTGATCCAAGCAATTTGATGTTGAAACTCATACATGGGCAAAGGGTATGGTTTTCCTGTATTATAAAAGATTATGATAGTCTGATAAAATGGACTAGGTTACATGGATGCAAGTAATCTATCCATGCTATCCAAATCCTGAAATGATATATAGTAAATCATTTTTAATGACACTTCAAATTTGTTTTTGCCACCTCTTTCTTCTAAAGTAGTTGTGTTCTGTGGCACGAATTGGCTGGGTGGTTGTTGATGTCCAAATCTCTAACATGTAAAAAAGAGAATTTGTTGAGGTTGTTTCTCATTTTTCCAGCTTTAGTTCACCCATTTCAATTCAACGCTTTAATTAAAAAGAGTAAGGGTGTCGAAAGTCTGAGTTTACCTCCGACCATGGTGGTGATGGCGAGTGTTTATGAATTTTTCAGGTGTTGATGGCAAGCATTGTGTTTAGAGTATAGGTTGGCACTTTGTTGCACAGGGATCTTTTTTCGTGAATTTGGATCCGTGCCTAATTGCAATGGTACCCTATGTGTTGTAGCTGTATATGGGCAGCGGCTCTTGACTTGGTGCAGAAAATTTGAATTGTCTAAATAAATTTGAAAGGCATCAGTCTACTTCACTCTTAACATGCAAATGTTGGTTTCTTTATGTGATACATACTTTATAGTTAGTAATCATGTTTTGTATGTTTCTTTGAATTTCATCAATGCCTTGAGTATATGAATAGTTAAGGTAAGCTCTAGGTAATTGACTGATGTTTCATATGTGTTGAGTTTGTATATAATGATCTTGTTTGTCGTGTACAGAATCAAACTCCAGATTGTAGATCCTTCCTCAAAAGTTAAACGGGAGGATGCCTTCTAGAAGGCATATGACATCTAATCAGCAACCAAGCTGCAGTGCTCACGATAGCAGTGACGATGCAGGTGCCAGTATCCCTCGATTGCCACTTCTACTGAAATGGTAGCTAGTTCAGATTTGTAATTGTCACTAAGTAAATATTTCTTAACCGATATCGTGTCTTGTACAAGCTTATGTAATCTTCATGTAACACAAAGGTGATGCAAATATGATTTATCTTTTTGAATATAAATGTGTTGTATATTGATTACCCATAAGAACTAAACATAAGCTCCCATCTTCTTTTCTAACGATCATGCATGAATAGAAACTCTTAATTTGTATTAAAATATTGAAGCTTTAAATCATTATTATTTTTAAAATTATTAGGAAGGATTTTGAAATTATTCATTTTTTGACCACTCCTAATTTGTATTAATTTAGATTCATGAAACATACATAGCACAAATGGTTTAGTGGTAGAATAATACTCTTCTACGGTATAGACCTGGGTTCGATTTCCAGTTAATGCATCTTTTCTTTAGTTCCAAGTTAAAGCATCCATTTCTTTAATCTTTATGTTTCATGATTTTTTTATTGCAAACACAAAAATGGAAGGTGTTCAAGGATGCAATCATGAACTGCAATAAAATTATAAATAATTACATGATGCTAATTTCATGCATGTTTCATAACAGTCATCCAACTTATATTTATGTAGGCAAACTGTAACATCATCTTTTTTTCAAGGGTTATAGCATCATATTTAATGCTTTGTAGTTGTACATCACCTTAAGTTGATCGAGAACCTTTGCAAATTACTTAAGATCTCATAGTTGAGGTACCTAGAAACCAATTGCACTTTCTTACCTTTAAGTTAGAATGTTGTTTACCAGTTTAAGAGTGTATAGAGTGAGATCGATGGATACTTGTAACTCATGCCACTTATAATGATTGTAGATACACAATTTCCTTTTAAAATTATATGAAAAAATTGTTTTATTGGATGCGAATCTATGGTTTATGAATAATTCAATTTGTTATTTCAATAGAGAGTTATATTTTGTATATTTTTCTTTAATCTTACTTGATTAAAGGTAAACATTAGATTTTCATATCTATACTGACGAATCTAGTAACATAGTCAAGTTAATATTATGTTATAAATAAAATTGGAGTTATTGCCTACGGTGACAATTTTATTAACATTTTTCATCTTACACCGACGGATAAAATTATCGTTATCACCAAAATTAGACAGCTTTGGAAATGCGACTGTCGCTGTAGCTACACGTACAACATCGATGGTTTTTACCATCGGTATAGGTTACAGCGACGCCTCTTAAGACAACACCCCATTTGACCATTGGAATAGCTCTTTATGCCTACAGTGACGATCATTTCGACCTATACTGACGGTTACTAACCGTCAGTGTAGGTGTAGACTATTGTTGTGTCTTCTCGATGTGTATAACATTTAAATTGTGTCGTACAGTCAAATCCTTCCAATATGGAAGCTTCATAAAAAAATATGCTTTTCCTTCTAAACCTTGAATGTCGCAAGTGAAGTCATTCTTGAAAAGATGACCTAAACGTATTTCACCGAGCCGTTGTAATGCCTCCATGATTTTCATTTCTGGCAACTTAACAGAACTTGTATTGAGTTTATTTTACAGATTCCTTGACGAATGTCGACATTCTTTACAATCAAATCTATTCTTGAATTGTGACGTTCGTCGGCTGAGTTCAATGGGCAAAAACTTGTAGTGACTTAAGTAACAAAACTTCTTACCTTCAGGCAATATTAAGTGATGAGTATCATCCATACAGATTAGACAGACAAATTTTCCCTTCATACTCCATCCTGACAAATTTGCATATGCTGGAAAGTCATTAATTTTCCACAGTAATACTGCGTGTAACTGAAAAAATTATTTCTTATGTGCATCATATGTTTGAACACCACTGTACCACAAGACTTTCAGTTCATCAATCAATGGTTGAAGATAAATATCTATTGCATTTCCTGGTTGGTTGGGTCCTGGAATAAGGAGGGTCAACATCATGAATGTGAATCGCATGCATAACAATGGGGTAAGTTGTAAGTTAACATGACTATTGACCATATGGAATATGATGAATATATGTTCTTGAATAGATTGAATCAATCGTTTGCAAGACCTAGTTTCACATTCCGTGCTTCCTCTACAAATAATGCGTGATTCTCGTTAAATCTATTCCACTCATTAAAATCTGTTGGATGACGGATGCATTTATCTTTTGATTTATTATCTTGATGTTACGCCATCAGTTTTACTGTTTTACTGGGAATGAATAGGCGTTGTACCTTAGGGTTCAGTGGAAAAAAACGGAGAACCTTCTTCGGTTGTTTCTTCTTGCTTGTGTTTGTTGACTTACCCACCTTATATCTCTTCTCATCACATTCAGAACAGTCAACCCTGAGTACTCATTTCTGTATAGGGTATAATCATTACGACATGCATCAATCTTCTCGCATTTCAGTTCGAACCCATGTATCTGTTTCTTTGCATCATACATGACTTAGGATACCCAGCAAGATTATTCAGTACTCCCCAATGAATTTTAGAACCTCAGACATTAATTTCGTTATGGTTCTATTCATCACTTTCATCTGAAACAATTCGAGATGGAATGACAACTTCGACATTGACATTATTCTAGGAAAAATAGGATTCTCTACTGCCTTGATTGCATCATAAAACTAATTATAATCTCGTAATGTCTCATTGTCATCTGTATTTTCAGGGTTTGCTGTCCTCATATTATGTAACATTTCATTTAATTCATTTCTTTGATTATCATCACTTTAAAAGCTTTAATTTTCTCATTTCTAACTTCTCTCATTTGCTCACCATGAGCTGTCTAATTTACGTAATGTTGCCACCAACCATTACATATCACATGCTCGAAAACTGTGGTTCGATCATGGAGAAACTCATTCAAACAGTGTCTACATGGGCATAAAATCAGCTGAAGAATTATCCTCGTCTAAATGTCTTCTTATCATCATTAAATGCCACTCTAGAAACGAAATCACTCCACACTTGTATTCGTGGTAATTCGAAGTCGTCAGATTAATCCATAACTTATTGTAAAGACCCGTTCTGTTTTGAACCTTTTAAGATGTCTGCACTGTCAGTCAAACGTCTGGATCTCTTCTCAGATGTTTGGAAATTGAAAAACCTGCACGCGCATTTACTTTCTACGTGTAGACAGCACGCAGTTCGTTCTTCTCTCTCTTCTTCTTTTTCTCCCCCTCGCCGAACCCTAATCCCTTGCCTATATATGAACCTCCCCCTTCCTCTCCTCTCCACTCCACCACCACCTTCCTTCCCCCTCCACTGCCGTAAGTGAGACGTGCGAGAGAGAGGGAGCAAGAGTGAGGAAGAGGAGCGGCGTGAGGAGGCCAAGGTCGCGAGCTCGTGGAGGCTCACCAGAGGGTTGCACGGCCGCCGCGATGCGTGCGGGAGGAGAACGTCGAGGCGTCGTCTCCGACTTCCTATAGCGGTCGAAGCTGCAGTCGAGAGGGAAGAGTCGCGGCGGAGCGCGGCGGGAGAAGTGGGAGCGCGATCTGATACTAAAGTTTTTTCAGTATCAAACGTCCGGAGTGCCTTCCAGACGACAGGCTGAATGTCTGGTGACAACATCGGACATCTGAAAGCGGGTTTTCGCGCAGGTACGTCTTCCTCGCGGTTACGGCCATGCAGGCCGCACCGTAGAGGAGATTTGTTTCGCTAAAAATGGTGCACTGCTCTGTCGTGTGCAGGAGCAGCTTTAGGAAGGCGCGCGGCACACCCTCCCATGCTTTTTGGACGTCTGGATAGCTTCCCAGACGACTGAAGGATAGGTTGGACGTCTGGAGCTGAGTCCAGACGGTTGAGGAGGATTTTTGGACGTCTGAGTTTACCGCAGGACTTGAGGTGAGACTCGGTTGACAGTTAAGACGTTTGGACTTTATTTCAGACGTCTGATTTGGGTCTGCATACTTGTTTCTGACCCGTTTAGGGTCCGATCGGGATCCGTTTTACGCGAATGAAATATCTGTGGTTTCCTTGTGAGTTCCCCTACATGTTAGAAACCTTTATATACTGTTCTAAACGTTTCGTTGTGATATGTTCTTTGGCATAGGATTTCGACCTGTTGTGTGTCGGGAGCTTGCAGAGGCACGAGAGTCTGCAGTTTGAGCCCCCAGTACTCCCGGATTGTCTGGTAGAGTGGTTTCCCCTGTTCTATCTATAAAACGTGAATGCAGTCATGACAATTAGATAACTAGAAACCTAGGATATGTTATGAATCCTATGACGAGAAATAGTTGCACTATTTGTATGCGTGATTGAGATTGTATTCATAATTGAAGGAGCTGAATTGTTAGCAACTGCCTGTTATTAAATACGAGCTGCCTGTTAGAATATGAAATGCATGAGATAACTAAGCAGTTACCTGTGATATCGCTTATGCATGTGTTAAATTGTGGAAATACGAGCTGCATGTATATAATACGAATGGAATTGTGAATGATAAAATCCGGTATGGAATAATATGATGGATATGAGCATGAACCCTACGTGGAGTTAGGAGTAGAGCTCATGTGGATGAATGGAAAAATCTGAAAATGTGGATGGGAAGTGTGCTAACCATTGAGTACGTGGTACCAAGGAAAGCGACTGCCCCCTTTTTAGTGTATAGCGAAGCTAGCTGCCCTTGAATTGGGACCCGGGGTTAGGATTGGCCACTCTACCCGACTTCTGTTGGCTCTCGCGTACACGGTACCTGGGAGAGCTACTAGTGTAGGGAGGGAGCTAGTCACCCCACGAGACCTGGGGTTCAATTAGCCACCTTACACCGACTTGTTAGGCCCACTGGGTAAATCGGGATAGTCAGACGACGGTGCGCGGACTGTGGAGGGATGAGACCCCTGTTTGGTTTTAAGGGGCTAGACCCCTATTGCTAAGAGGGCTAGGCCCTATATTGTTTCATGCTATACTTTGGGCGTACCCGCTAGTGGAAACGACTAACCGCGTGCCAGTGTGGGGTAGCTACCCGTGCGCTTATCGTGTGTGCCGTAATCACCGCTACGTTTGTTTGTGACCTCGGGGTGGTTGACTAGGTATAGGATTACCACGGGGGATTCTTCGGTCAGGAAAGCACCACATGTGCCTTCTACTCTTCGGAAAAGACTGCAATCAAGATCGTTCCTACGAAGAACATGCGAGATCAAGAAAGGAATCTGAATGTAAACCAATGGGGTAAAAAGGAAATACTTGTAAAATAAAATAATTGGAAAAGATAAATTTACCTGTTAGCTTTTACTACTTTAGATAGTTTGGTTACCAATCTACTCAGCGTCTGCTGATTTCATTTTCTCATAACCCTTTACAGGTCCAGGAGTTGAGCAGTCCGAGTTATCGGCTGCAGAGAGTGCTAGGTCCAGTCGAGCTCAGTAGTAGTTTCATACTGTTGTACTCTTTTCTGCTAGTGAGTTTCAGACTTTGTTTACTATTTTTGTTACTGTACTTTTGCTTTACTTCCCTGTTGTTGTGGTAGTATATACTGACTAGTATATTTTACTTCATTTACTGCTTGTACTCTTTTATTATTAGTTACATTGCATGGTGAATGTGGTTTATTTTCCTACTTTTCGATTATTTCTTGTTGAACGACTAGGTCTTGAGATTAGTCGAGTCGAGCCGATCTCAGGTCTTATAGGGATTCGGGAATCGGGTCGTAACAAGATGGTATCAGAGTAAGGTCGTCTCGAGAAATGAATCAACTAGCTTGAGAATAACCAGTTCACGTGCATGTAACAAGGGTAACCAACACAACGTACCGCTTGATGTCTGTTCTGAGTTCCTTTCGTTGAAGCTCATTAGAGTTGACTTCTTTTATCTGTCTTTCGTGTCTCCTTGCAGGAGATGCCTCATCGTAGAGTACTTGATGCTAGAGCACCACGATCATTTGTTTTGATGATAACAAAACACGTGTTATTTAACATTTGCACTTGGAGTCTTAGATTTCAGGTCAATTGCAAATGTAGACGTGTTTAGACGGAATTCGAGCTCGCATCCAGGACGGATTGGAGGAGCTTGATGGAGAACAGAAAAGATTCGTGAGGAGCGATATATTGAAGGAAGGAGATGAAGAATATGATAGATTTCCTTCTCTTGTACTCATTGTATTTTTCGTTTCTTTTGTTGCTCTTTATTTTTTACTTAGATTCATGTTAAAGAGCCTCAAAGTACCCTAACAGTAGTTCTAGGAACACCTGCACTGCCCTAGGATACTTAGGTTTTCTGTAGAGAACTTAGAAAACCAATATAGGATTTAAACAGCATTTCCAGACGTCTAATTCCAAAATCAGACATCTGATAAAGTGTTTTAAGACGTCTGACTGTTGATTCAGACGTCTGATAACATTTAGACTGCACAAGTTAGTTCTATCTGATGAAATCAGACGTCCAGACCTTGGACCAGACGTCTTAGGAGATGTCTGATGACTTTGCCAGACGTCCAATTAGTGGACCGTTAGCTGGCTTGACCGTTAGAGCCTTATCAGACGTCCTTAGGCCTTTCCAGACGTCTGATAATTGACCGTTTTGCCTCGACTGACCCGAAAATCTCTTCTCAGAGATTTTGTAGCCGTTGCAAATCCATTCCCACGAAAAAGTAGGTTTCCAGACGTCCAGACATAGTGGCAGACGTCCTGCATGTCGTCTGATGGACTTGCACAAGAACCTTGTTTAGATCTGATTCAAGTCAGGAAGGAACCCGCTCAAAATCAGACGTCTGACCTTGAAATCAAACGTCTTAAAGTGATTTTCCAGACGTCTGATGCTAGAATTAAACGTCTGATAAGCCTGTCAGAACAATGATTGTTCCTGATTTCGGGCTGATTCACTTGGGCTTTGCACCCAACGGCTATGAAAGCTTTTCTAAGTCTTCCAAAGCCTTCCTAAGGCCTCTATAAATAGATGGGAGCCTTTGACACACCAACACACATCTAAGAAACACCAAGACACACCTTGCAATACACTTTCAAACCATTTTGTGTCTCTCTTGCTCTCTAAGCGCTAGTTCTTCATCTTGAGAGCATCAAGCCTTCGTGCACCCGCTCTCCCGCCGTAGTTCACGAGAGCGAAGTTGCGCCGTCCCGTGGCTCACGCATCCGCGTCGTCGACGCACTCCTTTCAAAGGGAAGCACCCTATTTCTTATAGAAGTTTAGGTTAAATATTACTTTGTTGGCTCTATAGGATTACTTGTTTTATATTTGTTATTTGGTTGGGTATTCGCTTTGCGAATTCCCGTCTCCTTCGCGAGACAAAATCCTTCTCGTGGAGAGAAGGGGTTGAGGTACGCTACCCTCGTTTAAGTAGCGTGGTTGTAATTGAGGTTGAATCACCCTCATTTTAAAGTGATTCGATTTAGTGGATTTGATCAACTTGGTTGATCGGAAAATCCTAACTCGAGAGGGTTAGGTGGTGGTTTTCACCCGGTTTGGGTTTCTACCTAAAAATACTTGTGTACTTGTGTGATTGTCTATTTTTGAGATTGTTTATATTTATTTCCGCAATTATTACGTCACCCCCTCCTGCTAGGGACGAATCCACATTTGGTATCAGAGCAGGTCTCGCGTTATCGGCATTACAAACCAGTGAGGATCCAGATACGGAGGGAAAAGCATTCGTGTACACTGAAGGACACGATACCTCGCGACCACCATACTTTGCAGGTATAGATTTCGTTTATTGGAAAAATCGTATGACTATGTGGTTGCAGGCCTACGACTTCCGGGTATGGGAAAAATGCGAATCCGCATTTGTGATTCCCAAGAAACCCGCAAGAGGTTACTCAGAAGATCAGGTTCGGAATCTCAACTTCAACGCAAAGGCAATGAATGCCTTATATTGCGCGTTGAGTCCGAAAGAGTTTGAGTAAATCCAAGAGTGCACTACCGCCCATGAGATATGGAGGAAGTTAAAAGACACTTATGGGGAGACGAGCTCGGAAGAAGATCTCGAGGAGAAGGAAACTGCGTGCCTTGGTTTCATGGCAATCGGAGAAACTAACAATAACAGCGACGACTTCGACAACGAGGTAAATCTCGATTTACAAGAAGCTTTTAATGAACTATTTGATGTTAGTAAAGCACTTAAGATAGAAAATAAAAGCATTATAAAAAATCTTAGTTTTCTTAGAAGTGAAAATGAAAGATTAGAAAATAAACTTAAGGATCTAGAAGCTAGTCCTAAAAATGATAGCATATTATTAGAAAATCAAAACCTTATCAATGAAAATAATAAATTAATTAAGGAAAATGTTAGTCTAAAAATAAAAATTTCTGATTTAAAGATTAAGATACATATTATAGAACAAGAAATCGCATGTCTTAGGGAAAATTCTAACAAATTAATCAACAAAGTAAATTTTTATAGCTCTAAGGTTGAGAAAGGATCTCCGTCAAGGAGACCCGCTAATCGATCCGGATCCAAGCTCACTTGGATACCGAAGAAAAATTTGGAATCTTGTTTTGTAGGGTTCAGGATAACTACAACACAAAGGACTGGACCTACAAGCTCAAAGCTGGTCAACTCAAGTTGAGAGAACCAAGGAGTAGACCAAGGAGGAGAACAAGAAGACCGACGAGACGGCGAACAAACGATGGACCCGTCGCACGTCGACCGCCAGACTGGAGACCGGCGCCAATGCCCGGGCCTCCAAGCTACGGATGGGAGCCCCATCCGATGTGGCATCCACCACTACCATTCGGGCCATTTTACTGGCCATGGTAGGTGAGGTAAAATCCTTTACCCTATCCTTTTATCATAAGCATTTAGATAGGGGGAGCATAAAATTATAAGCTAATTGTCAATTTTTAAGGGGGAGTTACAAGTTAGCTAAATTTCTTTTAGTAAGGGAGAGAAAAATAATAGCTATCTTGTTGTTATAAAAAGAAAAAAGGGGGAGGACATTACCTTTGTCAAAAGAAATTTATAGAAGAGCATGTTTTAAGAAGGAGTTATAGGAAGTGTAAAATCAATTAAACCTTTTTGATAATGTCAAAAAGGGGGAGGATTTTTTGCATTATTATTTATGATTTTGTCATCATCAAAAAGGGGGAGATTGTTGGTGCTAAAGCACCACGATCATTTGCTTTAATGATAACAAACACGTGTTATTTAACATTTGCACTTGGAGTCTTAGATTTCAGGTCAATTGCAAATGTAGACGTGTTTAGACGGAATTCGAGCTCGCATCCAGGACAGATTGGAGGAGCTTGATAGAGAACAGAAGAGATTCGCGAGGAGCGATATATTGAAGAATGAAGGAGATGAAGAATATGATAGATTTCATTCTCTTGTACTTATTGTATTTTTCGTTTCTTTTGTTGCTCTTTATTTTTGTTACTTAGATTCATGTTAAAGAGCCTCAAAGTACCCTAACAGTAGTCCTAGGAACACCTGCACAACCCTAGGATACTTAGGTTTTCTGTAGAGAACTTAGAAAACCAATATATGGTTTAAACAGTATTTTCAGACGTCTAATTCCAAAATCAGACGTCTGATAAAGTGTTTTAAGACGTTTAACTATTGATTCAGAGATCTGATAACATTTAGGCTGGACAAGTTAGTTCTGTCTGATAAAATCAGACGTCCAATTAGTGGACCGTTAGCTGGCTTGACCGTTAGAGCCTTATCAGACGTCCTTAGGCCTTTCTAGACGTCTGATAATTGATCGTTTTGCCTCGACTGACCTGAAAATCTCTTCTCAGAGATTTTGTAGCCGTTGCAAATCCATTCCCACGAAAAAGTAGGTTTCCAGACGTCCAGACATAGTGCCAGACGTCCTGCATGTCATCTGATGGACTTGCACAAGAACCCTGTTTAGATCTGATTCAAGTCAGGAAGGAACTCGCCCAAAATCAGATGTCTGACCTTGAAATCAGACGTCTTAAAGTGATCTTCCAGACGTCTAATGCTAGAATTAGACGTCTGATAAGCCTGTCAGAATAATGATTGTTCCTGATTTCGAGCTGATTCACTTGGGCTTTGCACCCAACGGCTATGAAAGCTTTTCTAAGCCTTCCAAAGCCTTCTTAATGCCTCTATAAATAGAGGGGAGTCTTTGACACACTAACACACATCTAAGAAACACTAAGATACCTTGCAATACACTTTCAAACCATTTTGTGTCTCTCTTGCTCTCTAAGCGCTAGTTCTTCATCTTGAGAGCATCAAGCCTTCGCGCACCTGCTCTCCTGCCGTAGTTCACGAGAGCAAAGTTGCGTCGTCCCGTGGCTCACGCATCCGCGTCGTCGACGCACTCCTTTCAAAGGGAAGCATCCTATTTCCTATAGAAACTTAGGTTAAATATTACTTTGTTGGCTCTATAGGATTACTTGTTTTATCTTTGTTATTTGGTTGGGTATTCACTTTGCGAATTCCCGTCTCCTTCGCGAGACAAAATCCTTCTCGTGGAGAGAAGGGGTTGAGGTACGCTACCCTCGTTTAAGTAGCGTGGTTGTAATTGAGGTTGAATCACCCTCGTTTTAAAGTGATTCGGTTTAGTGGATTTGATCAACTTGGTTGATCGGAAAATCCTAACTTGAGAGGGTTAGGTGGTGGTTTTCACCTGGTTTGGGTTTCCACCTAAAAATACTTGTGTACTTGTGTGATTGTCTATTTTTGAGATTGTTTATATTTATTTCCGCAATTATTACGTCACCCCCTCCTGCTAGGGACGAATCCACACTCCTTGCTTGGAGGAGTGCCCGTTCCCCCACTACAGCTGCACTACGAGCTTTTCGGACAAGTTCCGGAAGCTGAAGGCCCCCTCCTTCAAGGGGGATGAGGACCCGTCTGAGATAGAGGATTAGCTGGAGTAGATAAAGAAGGTGTTTGACACCCTTCACCCCCTGCTGAGTGCCGCGTGGCCTTTGCCACGTACCAGCTGGAGAGTGCGGCACATAAGTGGTAGAGGGCTGTTAGAGGTCAGGAGATGGGGGATGCGACGTGGGACCAGTTCGTAACCCTCTTCTGCGAGCAGTACTTCCCACAGGCTTGGCAGGACCAGATGGGGTGGGAGTTCCACACTCTCCACAAGGGGACGTTGACTGTTAGCGCATATCGCACGCACTTCCTGGAGTTGTCACGTTTTGCTGCAACGACCGTAGCTACGGAGGAGCGCCTGTGGAGGTTCACTGAGAGGCTCCGGCCTACGATTCAGGGGTATATCAGGCTCCTTAAGCTGGCCACCTTCTCGAGAGTGGTGGAGGCAGCTATGACGTACGAGGAGACCAACCCGGACGTGCGAGACACTAACAGCGGACGGAAGAGGTCCTACTAGCCAGTGTACTCTCAGGGCTGACGAGAAAGGAGGCACGCGTACCACGGGAGAGTCGTCCCGTCAACATTAGATCCCCGCACAGCCGTCAGCAGGGACTTACTGAGGGAGGAAGTCAAGTCTCCCTTTGCTACTAGTGTGGCTAGTCGGGCCACATCAGGAGGGACTGCCCGTCTAGGGCTGGAGCACAGTAGATGCTCTCCGCACAGATCGCTGGAGGCCGAGCAGGTGGTCGTGGTCCTCAAGCGCATGGGGGAGGGCAGCAGTCACTGGGAGGGTACCGACCAACGGTTACTCGTCCGACTCAGAGTGTGGTTGCTTCTTCTGCACCGAGAGTTGAGGGGCATATCAAAGCCATGACACAGAGAGACGTCAGGGCATCCGGTTCAGTGGTGGCAGGTATGGTTACCGTTTCTGGGAGATTAGCTTACGTGCTTTTTAATTCCGACGTCATACACTCTTTTGTCGCTGCGAGTGTTGCTGTCAGTTTGGGACAGGACTGCATGTTAGAGGATCTGTTTGTGATCAGAGGTTCAGGTGGTTAGCTATTTGTAGCTGAGGAGGTCTACACAGACTGTGATGTTAGTATTGGGGGACACAGCTTCCCCGCTGACCTGATTGTGATACCGATGGAGGATTCTAGTGTGATTCTGGGGATGGATTGGCTGTCCACTTACCACGTCTTGGTGGACTGTTTCGGGAGGAAGATCGTCTTCTCCATACCGGAGATACCTTCCTTTGAGTTTCACGGACAATCGGTGGACGGAGGTTTCAGGTGCATATCTGCGCTTCGGGCAGCGAGACTTTTGAGTCAGGGGTGTGAGGGCTTTCTAGCCTGTGTGGTGGCGGAGCCTAACCCCGTGGCAGACTTTCAGAGCATTTCGGTGGTTAGTGAATATCCCGACGTGTTTCCAGAGGAACTACCAGGACTACTGCATGAGCGTGAGATTGTGTTCAAAATCTCACTGGTGCTGGGGACCAGCCTCATTTCTACTACACCATACCGGATGGCATCACTTGAGTTGCGAGAGCTCAAGTCACAGCTACAGGGCCTGTTGGAGAAGGGCTTTTTGAGGCCCAGTGCATCTCCGTGGGTAGCTCTTGTGTTTGTGAAGAAGGATGGTACCCTGTGCCTTTATGTTGACTACAGACAGCTAAATAGGGTCACCATCAAGAACAAGTTCCGCTGTCGAGGATTGATGATCTTTTTGACCAGTTGCGAGGTTCCATGGTATTCTCTAAGATAGGTTTGAGGTCAAGCTACCACCAGTTGAGGATAAGGGAGAACGATGTCTCCAAGACAGCTTTCCGCATCCGGTACGGACACTACGAGTTTTTTGTCATGCCGTTTGGGCTGACAAACGCCTCCGCTGCTTTTATGGATTTGATGAATCGGGTCTTCAGACCGTATTTGGATCAGTTTGTGGTGGTATTTATCGATGACGTACTCGTCTACTCGCGGGATCAGGCATAACATGGACAGCACTTACGGATGATTCTGGACACTTTGAGACGACACAGGCTGTATGCCAAATACAGCAAGTGCGAGTTTTGATTGAGGCAGGTGACTTTCTTAGGTCATGTGATTTTAGGGGATGGTTTGGCTGTGGATCCAGCCAAGGTTGAGGTCGTACTCAGGTAGGAGAGGCCATGTACAGTGACAGAGATACGCAGCTTCTTGGGATTGGCAGGTTACTACCGGCTGTTTATCAGGGGATTCTCGGAGATTGTGCGTCCTATGACTCAGTTGACCCCGAAGGATGTGTCCTTTGCTTGGACAGACGCTTGTAAGGCGTGTTTTCAGGAGTTGAAGGAGAGGCTGACTTCAGCTCTTGTGCTTACCATCCTAGATAGCAGTGGCGGTTTAGTAGTCTACACAGACGCTTCATTATAGGGGTTAGGGGGTGTGTTCATGCAGCGGGGTCATGTTGTCTCTTACGTTTGCGGCAACTGAAGCCCCATGAGCATAGCTACCCTACCCATAACTTAGAGCTGGCAGCTATTATCTTCGTGCTGAAGGTATGGATGCACTACCTTTATGGCGAGACCTTTGAGATTTTCACGGATCATAAGTGCCTCAGGTACTTGTTTGATCAAGAGCTTAACATGAGACAGACACGTTGGCTAGAGCTCCTGAAGGATTATGACTGCAGCATCTCTTACCATCCGGGAAGGTCAACGTGGTGGTTGATGCTTTGAGCCAGAAGGCGTTCGCCCACTTGGCCAGTTTACAGGCACAGAGTTGGAGACTTATAGAGGAGTTGGATAGTTGGCGACCCCGAGAGTCACAGAGGCATTGTGGGGCAGTGACGGTGACACGACAGACGAGACCAATGCTGATAGATCGCATCATCGTAGGACAGATGACAGATCCGTACCTACAGTCGTTGCGAGACAAAGTGCTGTCAGGGGACTCAGGAGACTTCTCTTTTACAGACGAGGTGCGGCATATGAGGACACGTTTATGCATTTTCAGGGATGAGGAGTTGTTGAGAGAGCTCATGACGGACGTGCATTGGTCTAGGTTCACCATACATCCCGGGAATACAAAGATGTACCATGATCTGAGACGCGACTTTTGGTGGAGAGGGATGAAGCGGGATGTGGGTGAGTTTGTACAGCAGTGTTTGGTGTGCCAGCAGATGAAGGCTGAGCATCAAAGGCCTGCAGAGCCGTTGCAGCTACTTCCTGTGCCAGAGTGGAAGTGGGAAAGCATCACCATGGACTTGGTGGTGGGTCTACCTGTTACCCAGTGAGGACACGGCGTAGTCTGGGTAATAGTGGACAAGTTGACAAAGATGGCATGTTTCATGCCGATCCGAGTCACTTTGGGACCAACACAGTTGGCAGAAAGGTACATTTGTGATGTGGTACGCCTACATGGAGTGTCGCATGAGATTGTATCCGATCGTGATATCCGTTTTACTTCCCAGTTTTGGGTTGAGTTTCAGTAGGCTTTGGGGACATGGTTGAGGTTCGGTACTGTGTACCACCTCCAGACGGACGGACAGTCAGAGTGCACTATACAGACACTTGAGGACCTTTTGCACACATGTGTACTAGACCGAAGGGGCTCTTGGGAGGAACACCTACCCCTGGAAGAATTTGCTTATAATAATAGTTATCACTCGAGCATCGGCATGGCTCCTTACGAGGCTCTGTATTGACGGAGGTGTATTGCGCCCTTGAGTTGGGTTGAGGTAGGGACCAAGTGGGAGGTGATAAAGCAGATCCACAGACGACTCCGCACTGTCAAGAGCAGGCAGAAGAGTTATGCTAATCGGAAACGTAGAGAGGTGTAGTTCGATGTTGGGGATCACGTCTTCCTTCGTGTTTCGCCCATGAAGGGCCTGCAGTGTTTTGGGGTGAAGGGGAAGCTTGCGTCGAGATTTGTGAGGCCCTTTGAGGTCTTGGAGTGGGTAGGACCCATTGCTTACCAGCTTGCCCTTCCTCCTCAGCTTTCTAGTATGCACGACGTGTTCCATGTGTCCAATCTCAGGAAGTACGTCGTCGATCCCAGTCACGTTCTAAGTCATGAGAGTGTTAAGGTGAGTGACGACCTGACCTACCCCGAGAGATCAGTGCAGATACTAGATAGAGCAGTCCGGAGTTTGAGATGGAAACAGTTACCCCTGGTGAAGGTCTTGTGGAGGAGCCAGCAGTATGAGGAGGTTACCTGGGAGCCTGAGGCGACGATGTGAAAGCGGTATCCGGAGCTTTTTGGGGGTACGTCTTTTCGGACTGACTTCGGTCCTCTTTAAGTTATGCATTTTATTTTTTTTTTTCCGCGCCTTAGCTAGGTCAAGTTTCGGGGACGAAACTTCCTTTAAATTTGTTATGATGTAAAGATCTGTTCTATTTTGAGCCTTTTAAGACATCTGGACTGTCAGTCAGATGTCTGGCCAGACGTCTGGATCCCTTCTTAGACATCTAGAAATTGAAAAACCTGCACGTGCATTTGCTTTCTGCGTGCAAAAGCACGCAGTTCGTTCTCCTTCTCTCTCTTCTTTTTCTCCCCCTCGCCGAACTCTAACCCCTTGCTTATCTAAGAACCTCCCCCTTCCACTCCTCTCCACTCCACTGCCACCTTCCTTCCCCATCCACTGCCGTGAGTGAAACGCACGAGAGAGGGAGCAAAAGCGAGGAAGAGGAGCGGCGTGAGGAGGAGGCCAGGGTCGCGAGCTCGTGGAGGCTCGTCGGAGGGTTGCACGGCCACTGTGGCGCTTGCGGGAGAATGTCGGGGCGTCGTCCCCGACTTCCTACAGCGGTTGGAGCTGCAGCTGAGCGGGAGGAGTCGCGGTGGAGCGCAGCGAGAGAAGTGGGAGCGTGTTCTGATACTGAAGATTTTCCAGTATCAGACATCCGGAGTGCCTTCCAGACGACAGGTTGGACATCTGGTGACGACACCGGACGTTTGAAAGTGGGTTTTCGTACAGGTACGTGTTCTTCGTGGTTACGGCCATGCAGGCCGCACCGTAGAGGCGATTTGTTTCGCTAAAAATGGTGCGCTGCTTTATCGTGAGCAGAAGCAGCTTTGTAAAGGCGCGCGGCATGCCCTCCCACGCTTTTCGGACGTCTTGATAGCTTACCAGACAACCGGAGGATATGTCGGACGTTTGGAGTTGAGTCCAGACAGTTGAGGATTTCTGGGCATTTGAGTTTACTGCAGGACTTGAGGTTAGACTCAATTGACATTCAAGACGTCTGGACTTTATCCCAGACGTCTGATTTGGGTTTGCAGACTTGTTTTTGACCCGTTTAAGGTCCAATCAGGATCTATTTTATGCGAACGAAATATCTGTGGTTTCCTTGTGAGTTCCTCTACATGTTAGAAACCTTTATATGCTGTTCTAAACGTTCCATTGTGATATATTCCTTGGTATAGGATTTCGACTTGTTGCGTGTCTGGGGCTTGCAAAGACACTTGAGTCTGCAGTTCGAGCCCCCAGTACTCTCGGATTGTCTTGTAGAGGGTTTTCCCATGTTCTATCTAGAAAACGTGAATGCAGTCATGAAAATTAGATAACTAGAAACTTAGGATGTGACATGAATAATAAGACAAGAAATAGTTGCACTATTTGTATGCGTGATTGAGATTGTATTCATAATTGAATGAGCTGAATTGTTAGCAACTGCCTATTATTAAATACGAGCTGCCTATTAGAATATGAAATGCATAAGATAACTAAGTAGTTACCTGTGATATCGCTTATGCATGTATTAAATTGTGGAAATACGAGCTGGATGTGTATAATACGAATGGAATTGTGAATGATAAAATCTTGTATGGAATAATATGGTGGATATGAGCATGAACCCTACGGGGAGTTAGGAGTAGAGCTCCTGTGGATGAATGGAAAGATCTGGAAATGTGGATGGGAAGTGTACTGACCATTGAATACGTGATACCAAGGAGATCGACTGTCCCCTTTTTAGTGTAAAGCAGAGCTAACCGCCCTTGGATTGGGACCCGGAGTTAGGATTGGCCACTCTACACCGACTTCTGTTGACCCTCGCATATACGGTACCGGGGAGAGTTACTAATGTAGGGAGGGAGCTAGCCACCTCACAGGGCCCGGGGTTCAGTTAGCTACCCTACACAGACTTGTTAGGCCCATTTGGCAAACCGGGGTAGTCAGACGAGGGTGTGCGGACTGTGGAAGGGCGAGACCCCTGTTTGGTTCTGAGGGGCTAGAACCCTATTGCTGAGAGAACTAGGCCCTATAATGTTCTGTGCTGTACTTTGGGCGTACCCACTAGCGGAAACGATTGACTGCGTGCCAATGCGGGGTAGCTACCCGTGCGCTTATCGCGCGTGACATTGTCACCGCTAAGTCTGTCTGTAACCTCGGGGTGGTTGACTAGGTGTAGGATTACCACAGGGGACTCTCCCGTGCCAAGAGAGCATTACATGTGCCTTCTACTCTTCGGAAAAGACTGCAATCAAAATCGTTCCCACGAGGAACATGCGAGATCAAGAAAGGAATCTGAAAGTAAACCAATGGGTTAAAAAGGAAATACTTGTAAAATAAAATAATTAGAAAAGATAAATTTACCTTCTAGCTTTTACTACTTTAGATAGTCTAGTTACCACTCTACTCAGCGTTCATTGACTCCGTTTTCTCATGACCCTTTACAAGGCCAGGTGTTGAGCAGCTTGAGTTACCGGCTGTAGAGGGTGCTGGGCTCAGTCGAGTCCTGCAGTAGTTTCATACTATTGTACTCTTTTCTGCTAGTGAGTTTCACATTTTGTTTACTGTTCTTGTTACTGTGCTTTTGCTCTACTTCCCTGTTGTTGTGATGGTATGTGCTAACTAGTAGATTTTACTTCATTTACTGCTTGCACGCTTTTACTGTTAGTTAATTGCATGGTGAATGTGGTTTATTTTCCTACTTTTCGGTTATTTCTTGTTGGACGACTGGGTCTTCGGATTAGTCGAGTCGAGCCAGTCTCAGATCCTATAGGGATTTAGAAACTAGGTCGTAACACTTATCAATCTAAATGTCAATGACAACCACTCATAAGTTAAACTCGAATAAGGAAGAAATGTGTGTTTTAAGAAGATTTTTACTTGATAGTTAATCCTTAAAGATTTGATCACAACATTACTTCTTACATGCAATCAGTTTTTGGAGAAATTTCGGCAGCATTTCAACGCACTTCTCCAATATACCCCATAAGAGTAACCTTAACTACATTCCTAATAGCTCCCACTAAAGGGTGCTTCGGGAACGGAGTTAAGATTAGTTGGTATACCGGAGAAGAGCAAGAAAATGCGACCAAAATTTCTCCAAACACTAGTTAGATGCAAGAATTAATCTTAAGTTGTGATCAAATCTTCAAGGACCCCCATTTGTTTAGAATTTCTCTAAACAAAGAACGTTGACACTTTTGGCATATTATTAAGACAACGCATCGTACATGTAAGTGAGGTATACAATTTACATTATTCATGTAACATGATTATAAATCTCGACGGACTAATATTTTGATACAATTATATCCCTCTCGTGACTTATTTCCTAGGAATTAGAATTCCTATTGTTTGTCATCAGGTACATCTAAATTGGTGCAAATATATGTATCTACAAAGTTGTACTAAAAATTTGACAAAAATCTAACAAGATACCGATATATGACAAATGATTGAAAATAAAACATATAAGATAGTTGAATGATATATTTGGTGAATGCCTTCGCACTGACATTAGTAGCATTAATGGTGATTGCCTTTAGCACCATTGAGGGACAAGTGTACACAGGCTTCTAAGGGGGAATGTTTCATATTTTATTTGGTTAAATAGGTGGCATATTTTCTTTAGTAACTTAATAGCAATTGTGAACCTGATTCTGTGGACGAATCTCCTTAATGGTTGCTATCTTTTTGGATTCTTTTATTTGGAGGAATATTCAAGGGCGTACGGTCCAAAAAATGCAGCTTTGGCTCAAATTTAAAGGAATGAAATAGCTACCATTGGCATCGTAACAAAGTGAAACTATGGAAATTTAGTTTAGGTTCTTCTTTAGTGTTCAAGTTCTACTTGACTTGTGTATGTGAATGCTTGATTTGATTTTGAATGATCTAGTTAATGCTTTGTATGATTTAGTTTGATGATCCATTAGAAGTCAAATTTCGGTAACTTGCTTTAGCAACAATCTTTATGGATAAGGTTGATATCATATGCATTTGCATAATCACACTTAGACCTAACGAGTCACAAATGAAGGGATCGGAGTTTGGAATTTCCCCATTCAATAACAAAAAATAATAACCCTGAACATAAAACCTAAATCCTAAATTAAATTCAAAATCCTAAGTTGAACCCAAAAAACTAAACTCAATACCAAATATCGTAGATCTAAACACAAAACCCAAAATTTGTACATCTAAACTCAATACCCTAAATCCAAGATAGAAAACCTAAGCCTAAAAACTAAAATCTAGTTTCATAATCCTAAGCTCAAAACCCTAAATCATAAATCATAAACTTTAAACCTAAACCTTACATAGAAAATAAGAAATCCTACACCTAAACTCAAAGCCCTAATTCCTAAGTCTAGAACTCAAAGCCTAAACGCAAAACCAAATACCTAAAATACTAAATCTAGAACATTAACCCAAAACCTTAAACACTAAACCCTAAACACTAAGCCTAAACCATATGCACAAAGCTTAAAATACAAAACATAAACCCTAAACCTACACCTACATGTAAACACTCTTCTAAAAAATTTTGGTAGAGTTTCCCTATAAAATGAAATATTTTTCAAATCGTGCAGACAAAGAAAGATATCGGATCAAATATGTGCACACCACACATTTCAATCCTAACAATAACATGACACATAACCATTAAATTTCAACTCAAATTAAATTAGATATTCTACTCAAACTACCTGTGGGCACACCCCACATTTAACCCCTATATATGTGGGTACACCCCACAAACATCAATTACCAAAGGTAAATAAACTACATATTTCAATTAAAAATAAATTAGGCAATCAACAATAATAAATTACCCTAATTAACTAATTAGGCTTGGATGGGGCGACAGTAGTGTTGTTAGCGGAGGGAGGGGTCAAGAGGTGTAGGAGGACGAGGAGAAGGTGGTGGTCTGTGGCAGTGGTGGGAGGAGGTGGTTGACGGCTAGTGGTGGGATGGGGAGGAGGTGGTGGCAGTCGTGGCTGGTGATGGGAGGAGGAGGTGGTCAGTGGCTGGTGGTTTGGGGGGGAGGTGGTGGTGGTCGTTGAGTGGTGCTGGGAGGAGGAGGTGGTAGTGGTGGTGGTGGTGTTCTGCGGTTGGTGGTGGGAGGAGATCGTGGTGGTGGTCTGCGGCGGTGGTGGTGGGAGGAGGGGGTGGTGGGAGGAGGTGGCGCGAGGATGGGGAGGAGGTGGTGGTGCTGGGATGAGGAGGAGGTCGTGGTGGTGGTGCTTGAGGTGGTGTTCGTCAAGGGGAGGGGAAGGGCGGCAGAGGAGCTGCTGACGAGATCGAAGAGGAGCTGGTTGGCAAGGAGTCCTTATCGAGGGCTGGATGCGGAAGGATGGTCGCATGGTTGTCGAAGAGAAGAGGTGCATCGGAGTTGACGAAGGAGAGGATGATCGCTTGTCGAGGAAGGAAAGGGTTAGATGATCAATGAAGGAAGGAAGAAGAAAGGAGTCGGGTATGTGTAGCGGTTTTAGGTGGACTTTTCTCGACCGTTTTAGATTGAATGGTCAACGAATGCATTTGAAAAATATCTTTTTGCCTCCATGATTTTTAAGGAGAATATCCTCGACTGTTTATCTAAGAACGATCGATTATATATTTTATTCTCGACCGTTATAAATGGTAGAGAATGGTCTCAATATTAAACGTGTTATAAGATCAGACTTTTCTAGATCGTTTTAGATTGAATGGTCGACGATTGCATTTGAAAATCTAACTTCTCACATCGACAATTCCTGAGGAGAATATTCTCGACAGTTATAAACGGTCGAGAATGGCCTAAACACAAAACACACTATTAGATTGGACTTTTCTCAACCGTTTTAGGTTAAACGGTCGATGATTACATTTGAAAATATAACTTTTCACATCGACGATTTCTGAGGAGAATATCATCGATCGTTTATCTAATAACGGTCGATTATATTGTTAGTCTCGACGGTTATAAATGGTCGAGAATGGTCTGAATCACTCCGCCTCCTCAATGGGTGACAAAGTGAATGATCGGACTTTTGGTAATCATTACATCTTATAACAGTCGAGAATATCATTATTGTCGACCGTTGTATAATGGTCGAAAATTCACCGTCGAAAATAGTACATTTTCTACTAGTGTGCAAGACGTCTCGTGGATGATCCCCTTTGTGTGAAAATACTCCTGCAAGGAATGATTGAGGCATTCCCTTGCATTATCAGATTTAAACACTTTCATGCACTGAACAAATTGATTTCCAATCATATTCGCAAAGATGAACAACCTTTGACACCTCACCTTGATTTTTCAACAAATACAAGAAGGTATATTTAGACCAATCTGGAAATCGCCCATAAATTTGATACTAGTATGGCCCTGAACATCTAAATGAATAATAGAAAAAGCACTAGTACTTCTATTCAATGATTCAGAAAAAGAAGCATGAGAGTTGACGATCGCTCTTTCGTTGGTGTTAAAAATATCTTTGTTGTAATATTACCATGAAAAGCGATTATCAATTTAAGTGAATTTATTACTCGAAATTTAGAATATTCCGAGGTCGAACTTAGGGAGCAAGTTTAATTTCAGAAGCACAAAAATTCACAATTAACTATAATATACTATACAAAAATTAAAGAGAGAGAACAAAAATCCTTTTCTCTGTTTTTTTTCTCTTTTTCTTCTTTCTTCTCTTCTCTCTTCCTTCTCTTCTTTCTCTGTTTTTCCTTTCTTGGGCGTCTGATTCTTTGAATCAAACGTCTTATCTGCCCTTTAACTACAGTGCCTTGCAGGTTCTTCTCTTGGTTTCTTCTTCTCTTCTCTGCTTGGCTTCCTTCTTCTTCTTCTTCTTGCACTGTGCCTTCTCCTTCTTCAATTGGCTTCTCTCCTCTTCAGCTTCAGCTTTGTCTTTCCTTGTCTTTTTCCCTCTGCGAGTCTTCTTCTTTCTTCTGTCTTTAGTTTCTCTTCTTCATCTTCCTTTCTCTGCAGCTTCCTCCTTCCTGTCTTCCTCTTTCTTCAGCTGCTCTGTGCGGCTAAGTGTCCTCAGCCGCTCTTGCTTTGAGTTCTTCTTCTTTCTTCAGCAGCTGCGGTTCTTATCTTCTGCTCCGCTCCTCCTTACACCTTTCCTGCTTCCCTGCGCATTACAAGGTTAGGCAAAACCTAACCCCTACTCGCCCCACGTCTCTCTCTCTATTTCTCTCTCAAAGGTTCGCTCCCAGAGCATTCGCGGGCATACGGGTTGGGTAACGTGCTCAGGACCAGGCCCACCGGCGTGCGGTGGTGGCGAGGAGTGCTTGGTCGGGTAATCGGGTTCGAACCCAGGCCTGCGGGGCATGAACGCGAGCGAGGGCAGGTGCGAGTGCGTGGCGCGCTGCGTGCGTATGCAAGGGACTTGACCCCTGTGTATCGAAGGCGATAAGCCCAATACACTTTTTCAATTTATTCGGATGCGGCGCTTCAAGGATTTCTGAGGTGGGACTAAACATCCCACCCGCTTCTGCGTTCGCGTTCGCAAGAGACCTGCCCCAATTTCCACAATCTCGGTCGCCTGCTGAGCCAATTGCTTGGCTGTGTGAATTCGCGACGCCAATCCACTCCTGGGACTCTGGCGCCTGGAGCGCACGACCTGGAGCTCGTGAGCGAGCTTCATGCCCGCGTTAATGGCGGAAGAGGGTCGAACCTGCACTTCATGAATACGGCCTCGCGGCCTTATCAGACTATCAGAAAACCTTTGCCGTATCACGGCGAAGGTGAAGCAGAGGTTGGCTGGCCGCAGGGTGACCTAGGCGTGCGTGCTTAGGTTGCTCTATGGCCAGAGTTATGGGTTAGGTCAGGGGAAGCGTGGAGTGCGTGTGGCGTTCTGTGGATGAGTGGAAGGTGTTCAGTGGAGTGTGGCGAAGGTTGTGAGGTGGGTGGTGAGACGTGTTGGGGTGCGGAGTGACGGAGGCGTCTCGCTAGAGGGTGGCTGGAGATGAGGAAGATGTGGGTGGACAGTGGCGGTCGAGGGGTGTTGTGTGAAATAGAATGAGGGAAATGAAAGAGTGGAGGACGGGGAGCTTATCTGGATTATTTGGAGCGAAGGGGGGCAGCGGAGACGGACGGCTTGTTTGTGCCGTCGTCGGAGAAGACAGCCCTGAGGGAGATAACGGCGACGAGGAGGATAGGAAGGCGTGCGCTGGTGTGGCGCGACGCGGGAGGACGAGGCGGAGTGAACCCTGCTGCTGGTATTGCAGCAGAGCGATGAGAGGGAGGAGGAAGAATCGTCGGAGCTTGCGGGCTACTTGGCCGGAGAGAGGGGAGATGAAATCTGGGGGATTTTGCGGCCAAAACAAGTCTGCAGGAAACGGCAGCCCCTACCGCTCCTTAAATAGGTGCTGGCAGAGAAGGAAAGTACGAGGAGGTGTGGACAGGCATCGGAGACGTGGTCGGAGAAGAGACCCATACTTCTCGTGTGTTCGCACAAGAAGTATGGGTATCGATAGGGCATGAGAGGGGTCCATGCGGAAGAAGACAACGTAGGGGACCCTCCTCTCGTTTCTGGGGTCGGTCCCCATACCCTGTGCGGTGCCATCCTCCGTGCAAAGTCGCCGAAGGCATGGGTTGCTGCTACGGGTGGCAGAGGGACCGGCTTGAAAAGAACGAAGGGAAAGTTGAGGGGTTAAGTGCAAGGGTTCAAAAAGTTAAGGGTCAAAAAGTAATTCTTGAGGATCAATTTGTAAATTAGGTCAAAATGACCTTCCCTTAGGTCCAAATTTTGGTACAAACCTAATTTGGACCTAAGGAATCCAATGGTGAATTTTGATTTTAGGTTTGATCATGTTTGACTGGTCAATTTGCACAAAAACCTAGATTAGGTCAAAAATTGGGTATGGTTCTCAATCTAGGTCAAGACAGGTTCCAATGGCTAAATTGAAGGTTCTAAATCCTAGGGAATGTTTTTTCATAAATTTTAGAGGGTTTAATTGATTTTTATCTTGCCTGAAACTTCGTGAATTAAAGTGGATTTGCTTTAAGGTTACAAGGTGTCATTTAATTCCTAGAAGCCGCTATAACCCTTTTCAGATCAAATCATCCAACTTTCTCTTTTATTAAGCCCATTTGACCTGCGTTTAGACCCTTATAAATTTCGTTTGTATACTGCATTGGTAAAATTGCAGTTTTATCCCTTGTGAATTACTTTATACTCAAATTTATAAAGCTCTGATTTATGCTTTCCCTTAAGTTTTGTAGGAGTTTTTGTATACTTGTTTAGGTCAAAATATGCTAGTTAGGGTTCATGATGAGGTTCTCATCAAAAGTATTTTGCAAGTTGGCAAGTTTTTCACTACAATGAATGCATGCTTATTCTAATAAAAAAAGGGGGAAATAATTTTTGTAGATTCTCAAACTTGGAATGTCCCAATCGATAGTTCCAAGACATAATACGTTGGACTCCATTACTATCATTTTTTCCTTGTGCAACAAGTACAAACACTAAAGCTAAAGCAATCTCCGCTGGGAGCTTGTATAAACCATTAGAGACCAAACCAATGACAATCTTCCTCCCCGTCTCCAAATCCTGCAAGACACAACTATCTTCATCAAATGTTAGTTTACATTTTTGTTCTTTTGTAATTTTGCTCACAGATAATAAATTAAGAGGAAAATCAAGTACATGTAAAGCATCTATCAAACATAATTAATCAAGAAATGTTTCACTTTCTTTACCAACAACCTTAACACTAGAACCATTTACAATAGCCACTTGGCCCTTTCTAGAACCAAGTTTATAGTGATGAAAAATCTTAGCATTTCCTGTCATATGATCAATTATTCCACTATCTATAATCTATTCATCATTATCATAAGATGTAGTGATGTGATCATTTTCTTTTTCTTTATTTGTACTGCAAGAGCATGATTGACCACATTAGAATCGTCAAGGGTGGACTTTGACCTGGATAGAATGCTTTGAATCTCCTAGATGATCATGCAAGTCTTTGAGAGAGAGAGAGCTCCTTCTAAGCTTTTTTCTTCTCCACTTCATTTTAAATGCAACAATTGCAACTTGCTTCCCTCTTGATTGTTGCCCCATATTTGTAGTGTTGCCGTTTCCACGAGGAGGGCTTTTTCTCCGAATGAAGTTCCCAACTAAACTAGGTTGTTGCATTGGTCTTTTGGCAATGAGAGCACCTCCTAACAATCTTCCTAGTGTCACTAGTTCCTTTTCCATAGCTAGCAATTGCAAAATGCTTAAAAGATCAATATTGAGTACCTCTATTCAGACCTTGCAAGTTAATAACTTTTTTTCTTGCTTCCTCCTCCTCTATCATGGAGTAGACAACATCTATACTTGGCACTTCACTAGCATTGAGAATTTGTCTCCATATGTTCTCAAGCTTAGTATTAAGTCCTCCTAGAAAGATGAATGTGTGATCTTCCCATATATCATTCCAATACAGATTGCACTGCATACCCAATTAATGTCTCTATGAAAATCCAAGTCATCACATTTAGACTTTAGAGCATCGTAGTATTCAACAATCGACCTCTCCCCATGTTGAAGGGTGTAGATCTCCCTTGAAAGTCGAAACTTTCTCACAACTCTTTTTTTTCTGGCCATACATATCTATACTATAACTAAAGGAAGGTGCGATGAACCCCCTTCCATCACGTGTCAGCACCAGCCAAACATGCCTCCATCCCCCTTCCCCCATTATATATATAAAAAAACCAATCCCCGTCTCTCTCTCTGTTTCGTCGGTGCCCCACCTCCTTTTCCTCACCCCCTCCCCACGCCCAAACCTCATCTCCCTTCTCCAATCCTATAAGCTTCTTCCTTCTTCTCAGCTCCCACTCCCAACACCACCGCCGCCATCCACCATTCAAATCCCAATCGACGGTCGAGATCCCTGCCAGTTCTCTTCTTTTTCCTTCTTTTTCTTCTTCCTCTTCTTTTCTTATTCTTCTTCTTCATCTCCTTCTCCATCTCCTCTTGTTCACACGTACTAGAACCCATCACCACCACCACCACACCTCTCCTCCCAGTCATCACTGGAACACTCATACCTTTGTCGACGCATCCATGCCAACCACACCTCCTCCAAGCAACTCCACGTTGACACCGAAGAACCCATCACCACCAGCCTCTTCCTTATCATCCGGCCACTGACGGTCAACATCAGCCACGCCATCACCACCACTGCGAAGCTCCTCTTCCGACTCACCACTGCCGACGAACACATTGTTGGCCAAGCCCTTCTCGATGCGCTACCACCTCATGTAGCAAAACCCTAATATTTACCTCTATTACTTTTCCTTCTTTTGTTTTATTTAACAACACTATTCCTTTATTTTAGCTTCTTTTTTTTTTCATGCGCTTTATCTCTTTCTCGGTTCTTTCTCCTGTGCATTCTCTCTCTCTCTCTCTCTCTCTCTCTCTCTCTCATATTTGTTATGATCTTCGAAGCAAACTAAATGTGCCCTTGCAAATTAAATTCCATGAACAAGTACCGACTTGCTTCTCGATTTATCACATAATATATATGATCCTTATATTTAACAAAAAAGGAAAATAATGACAGGAAGTGGATTTCTTGAAGTAGATAGACCTCTTAGTCTTCTTGAAGATAAATAATATACACATTATTAATATATCTTTAATTATTAGTTTTGTTAATAATTAACCATTGTGAAGTGTAGGTATACCCACTAGTATATGTTCTAAGATGATCGACATTTCCCTTGCATTTGGGTTGCAAGGAGTGAGAGGTTGGATATCTAAGGACATGGAATTCACGATCCGTGCCTAGACTTGATGATCTTTGAGGCACCATTTGTGAAGAGATTTATCTCTATCATCCAGAGCCACACTCATGACATCAATATATTGTAATCAATCTCATTGGGCAGAAAAAAAAACAAAGCATGAGAGTCACCGTATGTAGGTTTGATACTAGATTATTAGAAGCCAAATCGAACGAATGGAGTTTGCAACTCCACCACAGGATCTCACCAAATAGCAAGTTGGACTCACTACAATGTTGTTAGCGCTGGAATCGGCTTGGCAGGGCTGCCCAAGGCAAGTGTAATGTGGGTTTGATTTGGGCGACTCTCTCTCCCAGAGAATAATCGCCAATCGCCAATCGCCAATCAGAAGTGGTTGCCAGATCGGAGGAAGCCATTGTGTGTAGGGACAATCTAATATGAAATGATGTGTTTTGGATAGATCAGTAGAAAGCCAACATAAAATACCCACCATATGCAAGTTGGCAGTGTCGGTTTGATATCTCACACAAGATGTGATCAAAAGGCAAAATCTGCCCCTCTCTTGTGCAAGGATTTAACCATTGGAGAAAAATATATCGTTGGAGACGATGGAGATGTCACTTGAATCTAATCATTGTCATCTGCAACCAATCCATCATGAGAAGAATGTGGCAAATGTAAGGAGACCCTTCATGTCACGTAAAACCCTACAACTTGTCCCCAATCCACTACGAGATTCTTGACAAGTGAAGACACGTGGAGTACCGCTCTCATGCAATCAACCCCATTAATATTGAAACGTTCTTTAATACCATCTTGAAAGTCATCGCACATAAAATGGAACACATTGACACATCTTTTATGTGGAAAACCTTAAAGGGAAAAACCATGGGAGAGCACCCACCAACGATCTCCTTGATGGCTAGGTTTTCTCTACTTGACGAGGGGAGGCATTACATTTATAATACCGAGGAGTAGATGGATCTGTCCCAAGATCTAAATACCTAATTACACGTACAACTCAACACAAAATACATCTTGAGGGTTAAACTAAAAGCAACTCCATGATTAAAGGGCATTTATGTCGTTTTCTTTTGATTGTTATGGAAAACTTGCCTGCTTCTAATCAAAGTTAAGTGAAATTACACCATAATGCTTGAAGGTTGATAATTACATAGATCTCAGTATGTTCTTTAATTAAAAAAAACTAAAATCCACCAAATGTGATGCTTTTCATTCTCAGTTAAAACCCTCACTTCAACAACTAACTATAATCAACTATTTGATTACAACAATGTAACTTTACTTTTGACATAAATGAAGACGTTGATCATTATCCCCATGTAATCATTCTTTTTTCTTGAAAGGAAACTATCATCAACTATTCGGAAAAAGAACCAAAGTGCCCATTCTTTAACCTTTAACTCTCTACTTGTCTCCTCATATGAACAAATCAACGACATATTTTCTTCTCTCTATTTTGATTGGGTGTTGATTTTCATGTTCTATCTCATACCTCTATTCCCCCTTTCAATCTTATATTCTTGGATTGGAGGAAAAAAATAAAGACTTTGGATGTGGATCTTACTTGTAGGAAAAAGCATTTTTCAGTGATTACCGGTAAGAAAGGAGTGTGAAACATCTATTTTTATTTATACAGGATGGAATGTTGTGGTGGCTGCAAGTCCAGAAAAGTGGATTATGCGTATTATTCATGCACCTAAAAATCTATTAGAAAAGCAATTTAATATTTTCCTTTCTCGGGATATTGTTCAGTGTAATGACATATAAATTCTATAATAAGATAATATGAATTTTTTCCTCAACATCATAGGATAAAAGAAGGGCAAGAGAGAGCATGATTACATAGGAGTCAAAGGGTAAATAAATGAAGAGCAATCTCCTTTTCATCTTGGCTACTTTCTTGTTTATATAGAAATCTTATTTTTAAACCAAGGAAATTGCAGATGGTAATGCATATGCACTTGCCCAGCAAAACTCCAATAAGCATAATTAGAATTGTAGAAAATATAGAAGCATCATGGGGGGACATGCATTACATGGGTAGTTGAAAGACCTGCTATTGGCAACAAGATGATTAGCCACTCCGCTATCTCTTTCTTTTTGTCACGCTTACCTCCTAACACAAAATTTTGCCATTCACTTGTTTGTCTCCAAAAAAAAATTAATTATTTAATAAGTGATATGTGCAATTTGTACATTTGCCTCTTTTTAGGATACATATGGCGATCACCATGTTCCTACAGAACAATAACAAACTAAATGCAGCTTTCAGGGATAATCCGCACAACTTTCAAGAAAGAAAACTAAATACCCTTTCGAAGCTTCATTTTATTTTTTGACATAAAAACATTTCTTGAAGGAGAGAAATATTAAATACAAATTCCTAAGGGAGAATGCATTGCAAGTGAGAAATTATAAAGAAAAATGAAGAAGAGAATGATCTCCCACTACGATTAAGAGATAATGCTAGTGAGAAGAGGTGATAATGACCGCCAAACAATGGGAACCCCACTTATTACATGTGACAAAAGGAGGCTCAAAATGTATTACTTGAAGTTTCTGGTTCAAGGAACCATGCACAGAAGAATCAAATCAAAGATGCTGCAAAGAGCCAAGGCATCGGAGTGGATTCAACGATGTCAATCTAAGGGATCAGACATCAAGGCATTGGAAAGCTCGAATATGTGTGCATCTCCATGAGATGGTGGTGGAGTCGAAGGATGGGAGGTGGCATGACAACATGAGATGGTGGTGGAGCCAATGGTGGGGAATTAGATGACAAGGAGATAAACATTATGATGAATGCGAGAGCTCTCTCCATTGTTGTGTAAGATCCATGCAACTTTTGAAAAAAGGGACATTTCCAAGTTTCATTTGGGTGCAAGTCACATGAGATCATTATTGTCTGCACCCGTAAATATCCGATTTAGC
Source organism: Thalassia testudinum (assembly GCA_037157565.1). Classification (NCBI taxonomy): domain Eukaryota; kingdom Viridiplantae; phylum Streptophyta; class Magnoliopsida; order Alismatales; family Hydrocharitaceae; genus Thalassia; species Thalassia testudinum. The sequence continues at coordinate 84,139,696 of JAZHRO010000012.1, read as the reverse complement.
ATGCAAGATGTGGGATTGTAGCCTTCCATAACCTCGAGCCTTTTGATATATCTCCCATACCTTTTTCCTTTTGGGATTTCTACAATACAACGGTTTCTTTAAAGTCATTCGCATTAACAAAAGTACCTCTGGGCTCTTATTATTTACACAAATACTCGAGCTTGCCTTTTTCACATCAAAACCACTCTATTGTTGAAGTGATAACTCAAATTTGAGAAGGATAAGATTTTTTTTCTTTGCCTCTAAGGTCTTGTAAGTTCATTCATCTCCCTTCTCCCCCCCCCCCCCCCCACCTCTTCTTCTTCCATTCTTGCTCCTCTCCCCTTCAATCAATCTCAATTCTAATCCACAGGCACAAGGACATCTCCAAGTGGGTTTTGCATTTGCATCTTGTAGGCTCAAATAGAGTCATTTGAAATGATGCAGAGATGGAGGGATTGAAAAAGCGATAGAGGGCAAAGAGAAGAAGGGGAATATATTAAGTTACATGAGATTTCAGAAAGGAAGGCATGAAAATACACACAAAATAAGGAAGGAAAAAAAAAGACAATACAACTCAAGAAAATTTTATTTTATTCAAATTTAATCTAAACAACAATTATGTTCCTTTACATAAAAAATGGATTACAACAAACGTATTTCACCAGAAGAAAAATAAATAAAAAAAATTTTAAGACTCCTAATTACAAAATAAAATAAAATAACATATTCAAGATTCACAAAAAAAAAAGAGAGAGATATCTGGATACAACATTTGTAGACTGTAGGACTCTAGACTGAAACACAGAAATTGATGAGGATAAGCTGGGTGACATAAGCGAGAGGGTGAGTGTGAGGGGGTTCGAGGGACGACTGGTGGGTGGAGAGGGGTACGGTGGCTGGTAATGCTGGTAAGGATAGAGCTGTTCTGTGTTTCGTCTTTACGTTATTATAGTTTAAGCACAGTCGTTATAGTATAAGACAAAACAGCTACCAGATTATTATTATAAATTTTTTACTCGGAACAAGGTTTTCCCGATGTCGAACTGAGGGAGCAACTAGAATTCTAAAAGTAGAAAGTTCTCAATTAGGTTACAAAAATAAGAGAAAGAGAGAGAGGGGGGGGCTAGAGTTCTCTTGGCTTCTTCTTCTTCTCTCTTCTTTTCTTTCTTTCTTTCTTTCTTTTGCAGAGTCTTCTTTTCTTCTTCCTTGCTTTGCTTGCTTCTTCTCTTTTCTTTTTCTTCTCTACGGCAGTGGTGATCTTCCTCTTCTTTTTCTTTCTTTCTTATTTTCCTTCCTTGCTTGCGGCTGTGCCTTCTTTCTTTTCTTCTTCTTCTTCTCTTCCTACCTTCTTCTTGTGTTCTTTCTTTCTTTCTTTCTTTTCTTCCTTCCTTCTTCTTTCTTCTTTTCCTTCCTGCCTTCTTCTTCTTCTTGGCGGCTGCAAGGGCTTCTTTCTTCTTCTGCGGCTATAGGGATTCCGACGTCTGATGCAGTGCTTAGACGACTTATTTGTGGCCTTACTACAGTGCCTTCCTTCTTCTTTTCCTTTCTGCCTTCTTCTTCTTCCTACACTCTCACACAAGGGTCAGAGCAAAACCTACCCCTACCCTTCCTCGTGTCTCTCTCTTTCTCAGATTTCTCTCTTAAGACTGTTCTCCCAGAGTCGGGTAATCGGGTGTGGATATTGCACTCGGAACCAGGCCCACCGGCGTGCGATGGTGGGCGAGGAGTGCACGGTTTGGGTAATCGGATCCTACCCAGACCCATGGGGCGTGAGCGCGGGCAAGGGCGAGCAAGCGCGTGGCGCGCTGCGTGCGAGAGAGGGACCTGGCCCCTGTGTTCGAAGGCGATAAGCCTTAGACACTTTTTCAATTTAAGTGCGGGCGCTTGGCCACGCACTTCCGAGGTGGGACTAAAGTCCCACCTCCCAAATTGGCGTTCGTAGGCGAGCGATCAGCCGCCAATTGAGGCAGCCCGTGAGGCCTTCGCCCCAGCTGCGAGCCTGGGTGTCTTCGCGACTCCTGCCCGTGTGACCTGGGACGCACACCTGGGCTGGAGGGTGCCTGCAGCTACAGGTGAAGCTGCTGCAGCTCGTCGACAATGGCGGCGAGGGGCGCGAACCTGAAATCACAGCTACAGCCTCTCGACCCAGTCAGAATACGTAGGAAGTTTCGTCAGAGTGAGGCGAAGCTTGTGCGGTGGTTGGCGGGGTGCTTGAGTGCATGGAGAGGCTGACCTAGGTCAGACTGTGGCCGGAAAGGTGGGTTTGTTCGAGGGGTGGTCGGGTGGCGCTTGGCAGTGAATGGAGAGGGGGGATCAGTGGAGTGGAGTGTGAGGGAGCTTCTGGGCTGGTCGGCGAGGTGTGAGAGTGTCTATGGTCGTGAGATGGTCTCGCCGAAGGGGGTGATCGGAGGTGGAGAAGGTGGTCTGGACAGTAGCGGTTGGGTGGTCGAAAGGGCAGTTTAAAAGGGGAAAAATACAAGGGAAGGAGAGAGGAAGCTATCTACCTAATTACTCGACAAAGGGGAAGGGCAGAGCAGCCGGCTCGTATCTGCCAGAGCTAGAGACGAAGATGCCCTGGAGGAGGGTTTCGGTGACGAGGAAGCAGGCGGAGGGTGCCAGCGGGTACAGCCTAGCGCGGACGATAGAGCGGGGGGAAACCTTGCTGCAGGTAGGGCAGCAGAGCGAAGAGGAGAAAGAGGAGGAGTTTGTTGGAAGCTTCGGGCCCTCTGACGGAGGAGGAAGGGATGAAGAGGGGAGTAGTTCTCTGTCAAAAGAAGCTTGAAGGAGCCGGCAGGGTCTGCTGGTCCTTATAAAGAGATTGGCGCAGAGAGAGGGGCGAGCTGGCGTCGTGCCAGCCTCGCTGGAGTAAGGCCGGAGATGACACCCATGCCTTCCTCGCGTTCGCACGGAAGGCATGGTAGTCGAAAGAGATTGTGGGCGGGTCCCTGCGACAGAGGACGTCGCAAGGAACCCCGCTTCTATTCTAGAGGACGGAAACCCTGCTCTGCGTGGCGCCATGCTCTGTGCAAGGTCGCCGGAGTATGGCGCTGCGTAGAAGTTGCAGGGAGGACCGTTCTGCAAAGAATGATGAAAAGTTAGAGACCTAAATGCAAGGGTTTCAAAAGATAAGGGTCAGAAAGTAAATAAAGAGGATCAAATTGTAAAGTCGGTCAAGGAGGTCTCTTCTTAGGCTCAAGTTTTTATACAAGACTAATTTGAACCTAAAGATTTTAATGGTGAAATTTAATTCTAGGTTTGACCATGTTTGACCGATCAATTTGCATAAAAATCCAAATTAAGTTATTAATTGGGCATAATTCTCTTTTTAGGTCAAAATAGGTTTCAAAGGACAAATTGAATGTTCTAAACCCTAGGGAATATTTTTCTATGATTTTTAGAGGGTTTAGTTGATTTTTATCCTACCTCGAACCTCGTGAATTGAAGTGGGTTTGTTTTAGGGTTACAGAGTGTCATTTAATTCCTAGAAGTTACTATAACCCTTTTCAGATCAGATCAACCCACTTCCCTCATTGTTAAGCTTGTTTGACCTATGTTTGGATCCTTAATTACCCTATTCGCATATTGCATTTGTGAAATTGCAGTTTTACCCCTTATAATTTATTTTATTCATTAACTCAGAATTCTCTGAGTTAAGCCTTTCTTTGGGTCATGTAGGAGCTTTTTCTCACATATCTGGGTTAGATTGTGCTAGTTAGGGTTTATGATGAGGTTCTCATCAGTGGCTCTGACTGGACGGAGGTGAGAAGGAGGTTGCGGCAGGATGCAGAGTCGGTAAGGTGCTTTAAATGCCTCGGGAGGGGGCATGTGGCGACGGCCTGCAGGGACCCGGTGAGGTGCCTGCACTGTGGCGGTCTTGGGCACCGGAGGTTGGGTTGTGGACTCCGTGGATTGGGCGACCGATTTTCTTCGGGGAGGGAGGGGACACTCGTGGTCGTGGAGGAGGCACCTCTCGAGGAGGTGGAGGCACCTTGGTCGGAGGAGATCGGGGCGTTGGAAGGGAGGTTGGCTTCGGCTCTGGTGGCGGTGGTGCTGGAAGGGGAGGTAGATGTGGAGACCCTAAGGAGGGCGATCGCCGCCTTCTTGGGGAGTAGTGGGAGATCCTTTGGGGTGGCTTCCCTCAGGAGTGGTTGTCTGGTGCTGTTGGGGCTCGGTCGGGTGGAGCTGCGGCGTCTGGCTTTCAAGATGTTGTGGTGTGAGCGAGGTGTGGTGCGATGTCGCTGGCCGGTGAGGTCGAATGGTGCATTGGCTGAGAGACCACCGGCTGGTGTTAGACAGAAGGTGTGGATTGAGGGGGTCCCCCTCTTCCTTTGCACGGTGGAGGTAGCGGCGTCGGTGGTTGCCCCCTTTGTGAGGCTTCGAAGCTGTGATGGCGTGGGCTTTAGGTCGATGGAACTATCGCGAATCGGAGAGTGGGTGGAGATGAAGCCGAGGCGACATATCATGGAGAGATTAGTCCTCAAATGGGGAAGTTCCTCCTTGCTGATTCGCATCTCGCGAGGACCCGGGGGACCTAGGTCCTTTGCTGAGGCAGTGGTCGGCGATGTGGCGGCGGTGCTTGGAGGCGGTGGTGGGCACGTGGAGGCGGCGCGGGATGTTTTTGGGAAGGCCGATGATTGCGGTGAGGATCGCGGTGGGGATGGTGGGACGATTACGATCCCCGGGGCGAGATGTGAGGCAGATGGAAGGGCGGGGAGGTCGAAGACAGGTGCGAGATTCGCGAAGGGGCTGGTGAAGAGGTCTGCGGCTTTTGATGACCCCGCTGATTGCGGGTGCAGCTGTGACAATGAGGAGGCCCCGGCTTTTGAGGGGCGCGACCGTGGCAGATCCGGGTCGGGTGAGCTTGACCCGACTATGGGTGGTGACGGTTTCGGTGGAGACACCAATTCGTCTTACTCCCCACGGGCTGACCCGAGTGTTCGGCCCTCTGAAGATGGCGGCCTGAGGGCTGTGGCTGAGAACGCGTGACTTGTCCTTGACAGACCCGACTTGGCGATGAGGTGCGGTGTCGCAAGCGAGGTGGAACGAGGGAGGCAACGGGAGCCCAGGTTGCTGGGGACGCAGCAGCTCACCTACAGGCCATGCTGGTCGTACCGGAAGGGACGCTCTGAGAAGGCTCCAGCTGGGGGCTTGGTTGAGGAGGGCTTGCGTCAGAGGCGGGCGGTGCAAAGCGTCGCCCTGCCTTCTGGAGGACGAGGCGAGGTGCTGACGGTGGGCCTGACTGGTGGCGATAGCAGGGCGAAGACCTCTTGGGGGGCCACTGCGGTTGAGGTGGGACGGCAGATGGCAGGAGCTGGTGGTGGCACTGGGGCGTTGGAGGAAAAAGCGGTGACGCGGGGGGCTGATGCGGTGGCGATGCAGCCTGTGGGGAAGGTCTTCACGCAGGGAGAGGTGAGAGAGTTGGATGCAGACAGGGGGGTGATTGTGGGGCAGGATGGACCGGCAGGTGATGGCGAGGGGAGCTTGAATGGTCAGTGTGTGCTGAAGGAGGGAGAGGTGGATGAGATGGCTGCAGAGATGGGGTTTAGACGGTTGACACAAGGAGTTTCCCGGGGTTCTACATGACAAAGGTCCTGTCGTGGAATGTGAGAGGTCTGAATGATCCATCGAGGCGGGCGGCACTGCGGGCGTATGTTCAGAGGTGGGCGTCGGATGTGATCTTTCTTCAGGAGACGAAGTGGGGGAGCTGTGATGGGAGGCTGTGGAGGGAGGTGGGGGGAGGCGTTTTTGGAGGGTTCTTGGCCCTGGATGCGGTTGGTAGTGCAGGTGGAATTGTTGTGGGGTGGAGGGATGATGCTTTCTCCTTGGTAGACTCGTTGGTTGGTTCCCATGTTGTCACTGTCAGGCTTCAGAGACGCCGAGATAATGCATGTATGCTCTTTTCTTCGGTTTACGAACCGACGGAGGGTTGGAGGAGGCATGTTTTGTGGGAAGATCTGAGTCAGGTTGCGACATCTTTTCAGGGGATGCCTTGGTTGATAGGTGGTGATTTTAATGTCACTTTGCTAGCAGAGGATAAACCAGATAGCCGTGGAGGAATGGACCAAGGATCTGAGGCATTTGCGGGCTTTGTTGCAGAATAGGGGCTGGTTGACATGCCCCCTTCGTCCTGTCTTTTCACTTGGAGGAGTTCTAGAGGATAGCGGTCCTGGATTGACAGATTTTTGCTTCTACGTTGATGGCGGAGTTGTTCCCGATGGCGGAGGTTAGACCCATGGAGCGATCGTTCTCGGATCACACTCCTCTGTTGTGGGCTTCGAACGAGGAATGGAGACACGGTACGTACTTTAAGTTCGACAGGGCGTGGCTGCTGGAAGAGTGGTTCAAGGGGTTGGTAGAGGAGTGGTGGAGGTCGGCTCATGTGGTTGGATCGGTGGCTGCCAGATTGGAAGCTAAGCTGCGGGATTTGAGATCTTTCTTGAAATTCCGTATGAAACAGATTAGGGAGGAACGTGGGAAGAGGAGAGAGGAGGCTCTTGGTGAGATTGCACGTTTGGACATGGTGGAGGATGTTGGTCTCCTTTCTGACAGTGACAAGATATACAGGGCGAGACAGATTCAGGTGATACAAGAGGAAAACCGGAAGGTGGAGATGGAGTGGAAGGTGAGGTCCCGACAGAGGTGGCTAAAGGAGGGCGATTCCAACACTCGATTTTTTCATATGGCTGCATCAGGAAGGAGGAGGAACTGGATTGACAGGTCGGTGGTGGATGGGGAGGAGTATGTGGGAAGAGAGGCGGTGGGGGGGGCCGCTGCGAGGTATTTCAAAGAGTTTACTGGGTATAGACGGGGGGGAAGATGGAGATGGGTGGGGTCTGAGGTTCTGTGGATTGAGGAGACAGATGCCCGTCTTTTGATGGGTCCATTCGAAGAGGATGAGGTTCGCAAGGTAATCTGGGGACTGAATGCTGATGGTTGTCCTAGGCCAGACGGTTTTCCGGTTGCCTTCTATAGAGAGTTTTGGTCGGTGGTGAAGGAAGATGTGATGCAGGTGGTGCATGAGTTTAGAGCTGGAAACTTGGGTTTTAATAGGCTGAACAAGTTCTACATGTTCCTGCTGCCGAAAAAGGAGGGTGCTGAGGAGATCCAGGAGTACAGACCGATAGCCCTCTCAAATGCTATTTATTTGATTGTAGCAAAGCTTCTGGCGAATAGATTGAGAAGGACGCTGGCTAAGATTATTGACCCAGTGCAGTCTGCTTTTGTCCCTGGCAGAAACATCTTGGAAGGTTATGTGATGGCCTCGGAGATCTTGTCATCTTGGAAGAGGAGTAAGAAGAAGGCTTTCATGTGGAAAGTTGATTTCAGCAAGGCCTATGACTCGGTCCAGTGGTCGTTTCTTTGGGTGTCCTTGATGAAGAGGGGTTTTCCGCCGATGTGGATTGACTGGATGAAGAGATGTGTCACCACGATGTCTTTCTCGGTTCTTATCAATGGAAACCCGGCAGGGGGTTGGATTCAGCCGAGGAGGGAGGTGAGGCAAGGGTGTCCTTTGGCCCTGATGCTTTTTGTGATTGCAGCGTATGCACTGCGAGGGCTACCAAGAGGTCGTGTGAGAGGAACTTGGTGAAGGGCTTCTCCTTGAGTGGTTGGACGAGCATTCCGGTACTTCAGTATGCGGATGATACGATTTTCTTCGTTGAAGGTGGGGAAGTGGAAGCTAGGAGAATGCGGATTCTACTCTTCCTGTTTGGTGAGGCTTCGGGATTGCAGATCAATCTGTCTAAATCTGACTTTGTCCCCTTCAATTTGAGTGAGGCGGAGGCGAGGGGGTGTAGTTTGGGTCTCGGCACAGAGCAGGTGAAGCTTCCGATCAGATATTTAGGCTTACCATTAACGGATGGCAGGATTCTGGTGAGAGATTGGGCTCCCTTGGTGGAGAGGCTAGAAGGAAGGCTGGAAGGGTGTGCGTCCAGGCTTCTGTCAAGGGTTGGAAGGTTGGTCTTGCTCAAGGTGGTCCTGGCAGCGATGCCGTTGTACTTTACTTCTATCCTGAAGATGCCTAGGCAGGTTGTCGGGAAGATAGAGAGTCTTATGAGGAATTTCTTCTGGTCCAACCAGGGGACAGGTGGCCCAGGTGCCAGATTGGTTGTGTGGGAGGAGGTCTGCAGGCCGGTAGAAGAGGGCAAACTCGGGGTGAGAGACCTGGGGAGGTCTAATGACAACCTGTTGGTGAAATGGGTGGGGAGCCTCTTGGAATGTAGGGAGGATTTGCTGGGCAAGGTTCGGGACCGCTTATGGAGGCCCGGTGCGATGGGATATCCTGATTTCTCCGTCGAGGGATGCTTCTTATTTTTTGAAAGGTTTGTCGGCGGTGGCTCCTAGGGTGCAGAGCTGTTTTGTTCCTGTGGTTGGAATGGGAGAGATCTTCATATTTTGGCAGGATGATTGGACAGGACAAGGTGTGCTTGCTAGAAGATTTCAGAGATTGTTTGCTTTGTCCCAGAACAAAGAGGCATGTGTGGCCGAGGTATGGGAAGGTGGGTAGTGCTCGCGCTTTGTAGGAAACCTTTCAGATGCAAGAACTCATGACTTTCAGATGTTGCTTGAAGAGTTGAAAGGGTTGCAACCAACTTTAGGTACGAATATATTTGGTTGGGATGAAGGTGATTTCTCGGTAGGGGCTGCCTACAGGAGACTGTCCAGTGGAGGTTCCATGGTTGAACTGGATTTGGTGAGAGACTGCAAACAGATTTGGAAGGCCGCGTGTCCTTTAAAGGTCAAGATTTTTGTCTGGCTACTTAGGAGGAGAAGACTTGTGACCAAGGTTTGGAATGTAAGGTAGGCTCCTGGAGAGAGCAAGGTTTGTCCTTTGTGTGGAGGTGGGGAGGAGGAGATTGAGCATCTTTTTTTACTTGCTCGTTTGTGGTACAGATTTGGAGCCTGGTGGGAGCGGTGTGGTGGGATTATTGTTCCTTTGAAAATTTTTGGCGCAGCTTCAGAAATGGAAGGGGTGATGCTGGATGGATTGTCTTCCGTACAAAAAAGGAGAGGTCCAGACCGATGGCGGTGTTATGGGACATTTGGTTAGGCAGGAATGCTGTGGTCTTTATGGGTCAGAGGACTTATGTGGAGAATTCTGTTGATTCTGTTATTTCTTTGTTTACTCTTTGGAGTAGATCTTTGTGAGTGTGGGATCTTGGGGTCTACTATTTATACTAACGATTGCTGTTGATATATAATTAATATATTTAGATAATTATCACTCTGGATAATTATCCTTTTCTTTTCTTTTTTTTTTTAATTTACTGTAACGTAAGCTCAAAAAGAAGAAAGTACTTTTTTTTTTTTTTTGTTCCTTCCTCCAATCCCAATTTAGTGGCATTATTGTAAGCACAACAACCTTTCCAGAAGGAAATATCCATGTAGATAGCAATAAGATAGGGTTGCACCTATCGTCGTGAACTATTACGGGGGCACCAGATGTGAAAAATCCCTTTCTTTTTTCTTTCCCATACCAGAAGTCCAAGAAGGCTCACGGCACCCCAGCGGCGGGACGTTCCGATCAGGGGAGGGGAAGAGAGAGATCGGAAGAAGAAGGGGGAGATGGACGCGGAGCTGTGTGAGCTGCAGAAGCAGCTGGAATACGTGCAGCAGGCGAAGTCGAGCGTTCGTCTCTCGGAGAGGAACGTGGTGGAGCTCGTCCAGAAGCTTCAGGAGCTCCGCTTCCTCGACTTCGACCTCCTCCACACCGTCTCTGGCAAGGAGTACATCACCCCCGTCCGTAACATACACATCTTCTCTCTCTCCCCTCCCCCTACTTCAAATCACATCCCCAATTCCGCTCGATCGATCTCGACATCACACCGATTGTTGAAATCCTTAGGTTTGCTTGGATTCCGATCCGGAAAGCGTGATGACGATTGACTTGGGGTCATCCGCCCGAGCGGATCGTTTAATTTTTCGTAGGCATTTTTCAACCCTGATCTGCAGTTGGAATCCGCGTTGCGGAAACCCAAGCTGATTTATCCTTTTTTTTTTTTTGGTGCAAAGTACGTGAGAACCTCGAATACAAAAACGGGCGGAATTAAGAAAAATTGGCCTTTGACAACTTACCCTGGAATGCGTGTTTGGAAACCTCATGTCAGTTTTGTGGGTTAATGCTGAGCAGTCTATGCTTGTGCGTGCTCGAATGTAGCGTTGAAAATGAGACCTTTGTATCGGCTTGTTCCTGACATATGCTTGGACAATTCTGAAGTTTTTGAGTAATGACATGGGAGGAATTTGGTAACCTATTTAGGCTCCGCTTGGTAAGGGAAATTATTAGGAGGAATAAAAATTAGAAGTAGGAGGAATGAAGGAATCGAGGGGTTTTGGGGTTTGATTGGATTTGTTATCTTGTCAAATGAATTAGGGAGTTTTATTCCACTTGGTGTGTTTGTTTGGTGAAATAAGTTGCTGGAATAATGAGAAAATTGGTTGCAAAGAGGGGCCAAGCAGAATTAACAAGAGGATTTGGATAATTCCATGCTTCGGGGGGGGCCCCCCCCCCCACCTGGAATTAGGGATTCAATTCCGGCATATGTGGATTGCGGAATTGGACATCCCAAATGGGGAATAAAAGTTCAATTTCACTGAACAAACAGCATCTTGGGGTATTGGATTTACCTGTTGGAATCTTTTCTTTTTGATAAGTGTCTGTGGATCAATGAGTTTGAATTTGCTTGAGATGATGAGTGCTTGATGAGGCCTTGCAAATTTCTGGTGTTTTCTTTCCTTTTTCGCCTCAGGTGAGCCGTGTTTTCTGAATGAAATTAGCGGGGATTTGGTTCTACATGTATCGACTTTGGCATGTGGGTTGTGTGATGGTGGAGGTGAACATGACCTATGTGTCTTCCGTTGACATGGTTGTTCCAAACGCTATGGATGCATTCACATTGGGTTTAGGTTTTATGATTGGGTAAGTTTTAGGAAGCTTTAAGTTGTAGAAGATGTTGAGTTTGGTGGTTGGACAAGTAGCATATTTGACGTGATAGATGAGTTGAAGTGTAGTTATGGAATTGTGATAGGTGAATTGATTTATGGTAGATGACATTCCTCGTAAATGCAATCATCCACTCTCCACTACTCATTTTAACCCACCCAAACCCTGTAACACATGCACGAAAGTCCATCCATATGTAACCTATTGGCTGTTCATCGTTGAACTTGCTTCCTTTACCTCAATCTAAATATTTACCTGGTGTACTTTTCTGCAGCTATATAAACTAAGAGATTGTTGTTATAACAGGATCAGCTGAGGCTTGAGATAGAAACAGAAGTTACGAAGTCGGGCCGGGTCTCCCTGATCGATTTGTCTGATATAATAGGGGTTGACTTGTTCCATATTGAGAGACAGGCACAATCGATTGTGGCTGATGATCCGGGGCTTGCGCTAATAAATGGTGAAATCATATCGCAATCTTATTGGGACTCTGTAGCAGAGGAAATAAATGAGAAGTTGCAGGAGTGTAGTCACATTGCCCTAGCTGAGATTGCTGCACAGTTGCATGTTGGCTCGGAGTTGGTGCTCTCTGTTTTAGGACCAAGACTTGGAACTGTGGTAAGTTTGTTTATACCATTCTGTAACAAATTCGTGCACTCTAATTGTAGAATTCAGCTACATATCCCACACAATAATAAATTTGTATTGCTAACAACAAAGCTACTAAAAAGAAATTGAAAATTATGCCAATAACTTTTTGGGACTAAAACCATAGGGGAGCAAATAAAGCTGTTAATATGCGCAAAAGAATTATGAAGACCTTTTGAGTTAGTATTTATAATCTTCCTTTGTTAGCAAGGTGATTAGATATAGTTGATAGTCCTATAATTATATCTTTAGCATTTTTCAAAAAAAAAAAACTAATTATATCTTTAGTTGATTATTTTTCAGTCTAATCATTTTCAATGTCCTCTTGAGTAATTTAACTGCTGTCTACTTCTTAGATTAAAGGGAGGTTGGAAGGGGGACAGTTATACACACCTGCCTATGTTTCCCGTGTTAATGCCATGGTTTGTGGAGCTGCAAGAGGCATCACAGTTCCAACAAATCTAGCAACACTTTGGAGCTCTTTGCAACAACTATTGCAGGAAATGAATGGGTCTAGTGGTGTTTCTGCGGAAGGTTCCTTTTTCCAGTCCTTGTTCACTGAATTAGTGAAAGAGGGTGGGATACTTGGATCTTTACGTGCAGGAGTTCAGTGGACACCCGATGTATGAGACACTCTGTGACATCCAATATGCTTTATTAGCTATTAGCAGTGGTGTTTAGAGAGAACTAGTATTTCTTATATGATGTATATTTTTCATTTGGGCTTTGCCAGGTATTTGCACATGCTCAAAGGGAGAGCGTGGACTCATTTTATTCACAGGTATAAACTTACCTCGTACACTTTTAAATAGCATTGAAGTATGAGAGATTGTTCCTAGGATGTTCTTGGTGCTTCTTCAAATTGAATCTTGAGATGCCTTATTAGGTCCACTGTGAAGCACTGGAAAATTGAATTGGCGCTGTAATTAACCTACCGACACTGTACTTGTCTTCGTTAGCCTTGAACCTTTGCAATTGTTTCCCACTCCATATTTGTTGCAGTCATTTCTTCAATGTCATACCTTTGGACCGGTTGTTGCATTGTTTGGTGGGGATGACCCGATAACTCAATAGTGAGATTCAACTATTTGTTCCTTTCATATTGAGGATGAACTTAATACTAGAAACTAGATTAGATTCTCTCAATACATATTCAATGTACTTTCCCTATATATATATAGTTGATAGATTTAAATAATGCGGAAGCAATAAACAATCGCATAACATTTGGATTTACGTGGAAACCCTACTCACGGAGAGCGACGAGAAAACCATGGGAGAAGGCCCCGATAGGGCTTCTATTTCTATTATTCTTTTCAAAAGAATAGGTGGGAGGTACACGCCTAGTTATAGGCTACTACACAGACAACAAAGTCCCACTACACTATATGGACTAAACCACTACACATGTTTCTCTTAACACTCCCCCTCAAGGTGGAGCATGGAATGCTTAGCTTGTAACACAAAGAAACCCACTCTACACAGAAGAACAAACAACACTTTGAACTGGTCCTTGCTTGTAGACGGGAACACGGGCTGGAGTTGTTGAAGGAACTACTGTAGTTGGCTCTGACAATGGCCTCTCCTTTGGAGACCTGGTGCTGGTGGCTCTCCATTTAATATCCTTGAAATGAATCTTCCTCTAAAGACCTCGAAGCTATATCTCTAATATAGAAACCGATTGAGCCCTTCCTCTGAGGACCTCGAAAATGGATCTCCCTCTCTCTGAAGACCTTGAAACTCTGGACCTCCCAGAGTTTAGTTTCTCATGTGATGATCAGCTACTCCCAACATCCGTGCGGTATCCGATGTCACCTCAAATGCCATCATGCCTTAAGATTGCAACAAAGGGACTCCCAAATGAAGATGACTACAATGGGCTTCCACACTCTGCCTTTCTCCCATACTCATAAGGGAGAAGAAACTAACAGCGAGAAGAAAAAATAATAAAAAATTAGAGAAAAGCCTTTCCCCCTCTTCTCATAATCATCGTCTTTTTTTCCCCCTTTTTTCTCCTCTCTTTTTATCTTTGTTCTTTTTTTTATTATTTTTCTTTTTCTCGATATCCTCTTCTTGCCCCTCTCTCCCTTTTTTATTTTCTTTTTTCAATCATTTACTCCTTTATCCACGTAAGCCACCACTATCAAAAATGTGACAGAGAGGGCAAAGAAGAGGAAAACAAACCCTTTCGCTCTCCCTTAGGGTTCGGGAGAACCCAACGATACCTCTGTCACTCCTTCTTGCGAGCCCTAGTAGCACCACCGTCTACCGCTCCCAACTTCTCCTTGTAGGTGGTAGAGCCATCCATCGTGTGCTGCGCCCTCATGACTTTTGAGGTCCTGAACTCAAGTTCGCTCAAGGACCCCCGGGCTGGGAGGCGACCGTGAGGGCACTTCACCGCGTCGTCTAGCGTGAGGGTCTGCAGGGTGCGCCTAAGGAGTCATCGTACCTTGCGCCTCGCACGTGGAGGGCTATCTCCATGACGTAGGGATGACGTCCTCTTCGATGATGCGGGCGTGTCTTCTAGCAGCGCTACCAACAAGGCCTCATCGACCTCCCCTTCAAGATTGTCTTCTCCTTCATCGCCGCCTCCACGACCTTCATAGGCGCTGCGAACGACACCCTTTGCAGCCGCCAACGCTCCATGACGCCGCAACAGTGTCGCTAGGGCTACACAGCCCAGCCTCACTCTCACGATCGCCAGCAATCGCGTGTTGCCTGTTGCGGTGCTTGGGGTCGCCTCAAGCAATCCTTTGCAGCATTGCGACACCCTTTGCTCCACCTCGCACGACCTCTTGATGCGTAGCTGCTTTGCACCTCCTCGTGGGATCCACGCGTCAACAACATCACCACCTGCTACTCCTTGCACTACCTCACATCGATCAGCATGAACCTAGCAGAAACTCCACCGAGGAAATCCTCCTCGAGCGGCCCTAATCGGAAACCCTAGCGAGGGGCAGATTACCTTGCCACATACTCCTTGATTTTCCTTCAGATCAAGATATTGGAACACAAAGAACAGAACAATGATAAAAGATAATAATTCAAAGAATAAACTTAAGAATCGAACTGCTTTGATACCAAGTTGACAGATCTAAGTAATGCGAAAGTAATAATCAAAGCAATAAATAATCGCATAACGCTTGGGTTTACGTGGAAACCTCACTCACGAAGAACGGAGAGAAAACCATTGGAGAAGGCCTCGAAGGGCTTTGATTTCTATTAATCTTCTCAAAAGAATAGGTGGGGGGTACACACCTATTTATAGGCCACCACACACACAACAAAGTCCCACTACACTATGTGGGATTAAACCACCACACGTCTCTCTCAACATATATATAAGGTGCTGAAGGTGTAAAATAGTACCTTAGGTGGTGTAGCTTTACAACATCACCAAATATAGAAGTATATAGGTCTATCTGTGATGTATCCATTTGATGTATGGCTATGCATGGTATCTATACAGTTATATTCAGTTCTTCTATCTATCTCAAGTTTAACTACAAAATGGGTATCTGTTAGCCTCAAAGAAGAGGCCCAGGATCCAGTCCACAGGTGGTGAGGAACTATGTAGTCCACATTTTTCCCTCACAATACTGCATGGTCCTAGACAGAGAGCTCCCAAAACCAAATGATGAATCTAGATACCGCCAATTACTTGTAATGAGATAAGTCAAGGTGTGGCCTCCTGTTATGAACCACCTACCAGCTCATATCAATAACCACAGCCATAGTAAATTAGCGTGTCATGTATTGAGCAAGGAAAATGGTGATAGAGAAGCAAAGAATTGAAAAAAGGATTGAGAAGAATGCAACATGTCAAACAACTAAATGAGAATCGAGAGAGAATGGATTATTATAAAGCAAATGGCTTCTTTTTTCTTTTTTTCTTTTCTTTTCTTTTTTTTTTTTGAGAAGGCAAATGGCATCTTTTTGCTGATGACAAAACTGGGGGCTGTTTAAACAATGGCATTTTTTCGGCTTGTCACTAACTTGGTGGCAAAAGGAGGGTTATGAGAAGCTAGAGCACCTAATTAGAACTGTTTTACCATTATCTTGATCAAAGGATAGAAACTTGCAGTGTAAAGACACAAATCTTACATTGTGAGCGTTGATTTTATGATTCACGATGGAAAGATGCTTTAATGCAAAATGAGTTTCATCCTTGAAGCATACGTTAACTGCCAGTAGGAAGGGGCCTCAGAGTTTAGAATTTGATACTAATTCTATATTTATCAATGGAACACTGTCATCTTAGTAGGTGGATTGCAATTTCAAATCTTTATACAATTTTCTGTAATCTAATAAAATCTTTATTTTTTTTTAACAGAATTCTTTTATTAGTTATGATGTTCTCAGCAAACTTGCAATTCCACAGCCAAAACAATACTTGAAGGTATTGGATTCAGCCACATCTTTTACATTGAAGAAAAGTCTGGATTGTTCTCTTCTCAATATATTTCAGGAGTGCTACTAATCATTAGGTGCCCTCTTTCATGTAGTCCAGGTACCCTGAGGGTATAGTCTTGGATAACATTTTTATCCATCCTTCGATGGTTGAGATGATGGATGCTGCTATTGAGGATGCTGTCGAAAATGGCAACTGGTAAGTTTCTTGCATAAGATTCCAGAACCTGATAAAAGACACTGGTTTTACTACTCTTTGGAAGGCTATATGAATTTACAGAACCACATAACAACATTAAATTTCTCACTTAAGATCCCAAAACTTGATAAAAGACACTGAATTTTATTGCTCTTTGGAAGATTGTATGAGTTTACAGAATCACGTGACAACATTAAATTATTAAAAAATGGTACTTTCATGAACGAAGTTCTGGTTATTTTTCATAAATATGGTTCTGGTGGGTGTACACTGCTCGCTTTCAAACAGTGAGGGCTAACATGATTCAGTCAATCACATTACCTATTCTTGCCTTCATTAATTATGTTCTTCATTTTCACTTCTTTTAAAGGGGTTCATTAGGGAAATGGAAGGTTAGTCATGGCTTTCCATAGGTCTGGATCTGGAATATAGGGTCAAACACGGGCTAGTTCATTTACCATAGTGCGTAGCTCATGTTTTCCTAACCATAAACAGCTTTTAGTTAGGCATGCATGACTCCATCATGTTAATTGCAGGATTGATTGTCTAACTGTTCTGCCTGTGAATTTTGGAGCTCAAGATGCTTCCAAGCTTTTATCCTTCTCTCATTATGTCCAAACAGTAGTTAAGGTTGGTGCTAGATAGGTTGCTGCTAGATTTTCTTTTAATGTATCTTTAGTGGTCATTTAATTTTCCCCTGCTTTTGTCTATGTTTCCAGTCTTCGAAGGCAGTCATCTTGGGAGAATCATACATATTCAGTGTTGCGTTTATCAAGGTAAATTCCATCTCGATACCCATATTCATGAATATTGAAATTCGATAATTATTCACTTTTGTAAATGCCCAAAAAAATCCTTATTTGACTGCCTGTTCATTGGGTACATCAGTCTATATGACTTCTTTCCAGTATTGCAGTTAATGAGCCTTAGGCTTATTGTGTTAATTTGTAAATGAAACAAGGGATAGATTTTTTCCCCTTGATTTCAACAAACATTTGGAGTGACATCAACTATGGGGGAACATAAGTTTAATTTTATAAAAGTGCATGGATTGTAGTAAATGTGTTCAAAAGGGAAATGTTTACTTGTCCATTCTGAACCCCCGGTTGATACTGGGGGAATTACAGCAGCATGGAGAAGGGGAACCACCTCTTGTTGGCATTTCCGCTATGTGCTTGAGGGTAAATATATGCATAAATATCGCTGCGATGTTTATCTGTCTTTTTTCGATGCTTCTTGTTGACATATTTTCTTTACAATTCTTTTAATTGTGATTCTGTGATTGTTTTTCAGCTTTATTTTCCCTTCAACTTCAGGATGCATTTGAATCATGTTTCTATTGGATTGTACATTTATTTGCTTCATCTATGGTGAAGGTTTTGCATGATATTATTTTCTTAATTGAAGTTAGCATTTCAGTCTTGTATCATTGACATAAAAAGTTCACATCTTTAGTGAATTAATTATTCAAACTGTGAATCTTGAAAAATGCACTGGAGGTGGGGAGGGTGAATGGTGCGATTAAACAAATTAATGATTTTTTTTTTTTTTAAAAGGAAAATGATAGTTACCTGAGGTTGGTAACCATCCACTATATTAAAACCTTCGAAAAAGGGAGAAGCAATTAACATATGATTAGTATAGGAGGAAAAAATTAAAAATCACTTCCCCACGCATAAATGAAAATTAAAATGCATAAGTAAAATTGGAGTCATAAGAGACAAGATTTTTAGATGAAAAACCTTCCGGTGGATAAAAATCGTCGCCTAGACATCCTAATCTAGGATTTTCCAATTTATCAATGTTGATCACAATAAGAATCACTGCATTTGAATAAGGGTGGTATAACCTCTGGTACAATTTCCTCTGTAGGCCGAACACCCTTACAATGAGAAACAAAAGAAAGGTACATGGACCTAAGGAGCCAAATAATATAATGGAAAGTAAGCTTAGCTGCATAATACTCCCTCACAAATTTTTGGCCAAGTGAGTGCGAGAGAATACCCTTGAGAGTTCATGTGAATTGGAGTACAAGGAGGGCACTAGAACACCTGAGAGAATGAGTGAATGAAACTTAGAAGTCTTATAATTTCATGTCTAGATGTTATATGTGTGCTATGCCCAAGGGTATTTATTGATGTCTCAGAAGGCTTCTATAGGCATTCAAGAAACCTAGGCACTGGACATTCCAAGTTCCCACAAGTGGCAATGACTAGAAATGCCACGAGTCGACCTTATTGGTCGACCTTGCATCACTGGTCATTTGGCCATGTCGGAAGGTCAGGTTGGCTGGTAAAATGACCTCGGTCAACTCTTGGAATTGCCTAAAGTCAATGGAAACACAAGAGTTCGATGTCAACTCTTTGGGTTGCAGAAAAGGACGATGACGAGAGAGCGAGAGCCACCAAAAAAGTGTGCGAGGGGGTTCCATCATGGTGGAAGGCCGCTTGGCGGAGAGGGCGGAGCCAAATGGTGCAGCTATGTGGACCGTGGTGACCAGGAGGAGGCGGCCCCCTGAAGGTGGAGGAACGGTTGGAGGCGGGGGAGTGAGGAAGAAGGGGTGGTGCTTTAGGTACCTAGGTCATGGACACTGGGTTAGAGACTGTCGTGACCCTTGGAAGTGCTAGAGATGTGGAGTTGGGCATCGTAGCAGGCTGTGTGGTCATAGAAGGGGTGGCGGAGCTTTACCTAAGCTACTGGCTAGGAAAGTGTCGCAGGTTGAGGTTGAGGCGTCGTGGTTGGAGGGGGTGGTTACCTTGCAAGCAAAGGTAGAGGAGGGACTCATGGGAGAGATTCTGGAGGGTTGGATTCAACGAGAGGAGGTTGTTGCAGCTCTGGGCCGTGACAAGAAGAGGGTGGAGGTGTTGGCCCTCGATGATAGGAAGCTTGTGGTTCTTGGGCTTCCTTTGTCCGAGAGGGAGAGGCTCTGTTTCGAGGTGCTTTGGATGAAGACGGGGAGGCTAAGGTGGCGAAAACCTTGCGTCCATGATGGGGCGTCGTTAGAACATTCTCCAGAATGGTCGATCCACGAGCTGTTCATCACGGGGATTTCGTGGTGGCTAAGGACGGTAGAGGTGGTGCAGGCGGTGGTAGCTCCTTTTGTGTGGCTTTGGGAGTGCAAGAATGTTGGTCTTAATGCGGGACCTCTGGTGGCGGTGGTTGAACCAAAAGTGGCCTTCCCTTGTTGGAGGTCGCACTTCGTCTTGGGGGTTCCTCCTGGGTGGTGACCTGCACACCTCGGGAGGGAGTCTCACGTGGTGGAGCGGTCGGAGCTCTGTCGAAGAAGGTGGTACCGGGAAGCTTGGTGAAGGCGTGGAGGACGCAGCATATGAGGATTTGAAGCGACGCTGACGTGGACCTGATGGCCAACGCTTCCGCTCCAATCTTAGATGTGGCGCCAATCAATGCGGAGGCCTCGACGTAGATGGAGGATTCGGAAATGGAAGGGGTGATCGTCAGTGCGAGATCCATGCATGCGATCATGCGCGAATAGCTGGAGGAGTTGAGTGTAGTGCAAGCAAGTCTGATTTCACCCAGACCTGGTTTTGAAGAGGGCCACGCACCCGGAACCAGACCTGGTGCTGAGATGGAGTTGGATCCGCCTCATGTTGGGGATCCAACTATTGAAGGTTGACCCGTAACTTGTGGAGGGAACCCTTCGGACTCCCCCCTCCCCGAGGGTTTATGTCAGTCCACGGAGTGACATGAGGTTATGTCGAGGCGTCCTATGCAATCGGGAGATGGATGGCTGGAAGGATCTCCACGACTGAATGGATCGGAGGCGGCGATCGACACGGCTCTGGGGTGATGGTGAAGCCTTGGCCAACCAATGGCAACAATCTCCACGATGGTTGCTAGGACATCAGATGTGGAGGAGATGTCGGTGGTGGCCATGATGGCTGGAGGGGCGGCAAAGGAGGTGGAGACACCTGCTTGTGTAGTGGATTGTACTGACGACCAGTTTGAGGTCAGCACGAGGGCTTGGTGGCCACACATTGTAGCCAGAGGTCGAGGTGGACTCCGCTACAACCAAAGGTGGAGGTTCCGGAAGAACAGGTGGGGGGGTCGGATGGTAGTTGACGGCCGTGGAGGACCGCCACCCCTGCGTTAGGTGGCTGGCGTGTTGGACTTGAAGGACAAGGAGGTGGGTCGAATGGCGGAGGCGATGGGCTTCCGCCTGACCATGAGGGAGATCTCTTTGGTATCACAATGAATGGTGTACTATCTTGGAACGTCAGGGGTCTTAATGACCCGTCCAAGAGGTCAACGTTGGGGAGTTACATACATCAGGAAATGGAGAGTAGACGTAGTATTGCTTCAGGAGACGAAACTGTCAACGTGTGATGGGAGGCTGTGGAGGGAGATCGGGGGTTGATGGATGGAAGGTTTTCAGGCTCTTGATGTAGTTGGCTGCGTGAGGGACATTTGATAGGGTGGCGTGAGGATGTCTTCACTATGGAGGACTACTTTAAGGGAAGTCATGTCATTTCTGCTATGCCGGTTAGGCGATGGATGGGGCCAGAATAATTGTCACTAGTGTCCATGGTCCGTTGGAGGCTTAGGTGAGGGAGGTGATGTGGGAGGTGCTTACAGCGGTGGCAACATGGAGTTAGGGAGTGCCATGGCTGATTGGAGGAGACTTCAACGTCACTCTGCAGACTGATGATAGACTTGGTAGGCGAGGAAGATAGGATCCTGGCTTTGAGCACTTTGTGGAGTTTGTGGCCTTGCACTGGCTTATGGACCTGGTCCCTGCATCCTGCACATATACCTGGAGGAATTCGAATGGTCAGAAGTCTAGGATTGACAGGTTCCTGTCCAACGTTGAGATGATAGAGGCTTACCCGTTGGCGGATGTCTCTCCTATGGAGAGGTCCTTTCCAGATGATACGCCGTTTCTGTGGAGATCTAATAAGGGGATCTACTTTGGCACATATTTCAAATTTGACGGATCCTTGCTAATGAAGGATGGGTTCAGGACCATGGTGGAAGAGAATTGGAGCTCTATGGAGGTGGAGGGGTTAGGCATGATCCGGTTGGCTAAGAAGCTAGCAGGCTTGAGGGACCACCTGAGGATTTACAGGAGAGAGCTCAGGGAGTCCAAATGTAGTAGGAAGACGGAGGCACTGACAAAAATCTCCAGGATTGACAGATAGGAGGACCTTGACTATTTCTATGGCCGATAGAGAATGCAGGGTGAGATGACATGTGTGGTGCAGGACAGGAAGGCGAAGGTGGAATGGAAGACGAGATCGAGGCAAAAGTAGTTGCGTGAAGGAGATTCCAACACTAGGTTCTTTCATCAGGTGGCTTCAGCAAGGAGGATGAGGAACTGGATTGAGAAATTACAGGTGGATGGGGAATCTTTTTCTGGCAGGGAGGTGGGGTGGGCAGTCGCAGCTTATTTCAGGGAGTTCATGGGGAGGCGCAACAAAGGAGAGTAGAGATGGAGAGGGAAGAATGTACGGAGCATTACAGCGGATCAGGCGGTGAGCCTTGCATCAGCCTTCACAAAGGATGAGGTGAGGGAGGCATGTAGGGCCTTAATGCGGAGGGGTGTCTTGATCCAAATGGTTTCCCCGTGGTCTCTTTTAAGGAGTTATGGTCTATGGTTGAGGTTGAGATCATTCAAGTGATGGAGGAGTTTGCAGCTGGTAATAGGGGGTTTGATAAGCTGAACAGGTTCTACCTTTTCCTGTTACCTAAGAAGGGGCTAAGACAATTCAGGACTTCCGACTTATTGCCTTGTCAAATGTTGCCTACCTTATTGTCACAAAGGTCCTGGCGAACAGACTCCGTACCCTTTTGGATGATCTGATTTCGCCTGTACAAGCAGCCTTCATTCCAAGGAGAGGAATCCTAGATGGTTTTGTCGTTGCCTTGGAGGCTTTTGCTGCTTGGAGGAGGGAGAAGAGAAAGGCCTTTCTGTGGAAGGTTGATTTTAGCAAGGCTTATGACTTTGTGGAGTGGCATTTTCTTTGGACCTCCCTAGTAAGGAGGGGGTTCCCTCAGACTTGGATCGATTGGATGAAGAGAAGAGATGTGTTACTACGGCATCCTTTTTGGTTCTGATAAATGGGAATCCTGCAAGAGGATGGGTGTCAGGCAAGATTGCCCTTTCGCCCCTATGCTCCTTGTATTGGCGGAAGATGCACTTGTGCGAGTGACCCGCATGTCTTGTACTAGGGGGCTGATTAGAGGATTTATGGCTGGTAATGGGAGAGAGATTCCGATTTTGTAGTATGCAGACACCACCTTATTCCTGGTTGAGGGGTCAGATTTGGAGGCTAGGAGGATGAGGATTCTGCTGGAACTCTTTAATAATGCATCGGGGTTGCAGATTAACTACAGAAGTCGAGCTTTATTCGTCTCAACATGTCAAGCGAGGAGGTGGAGGCGATTGCTAGTGCGCTTGGGACAGAGGTAGGTGGGTTGCCATTGTCATACCTCAGGATGCCCCTGTCTGATCGTCAGCTCAGGTTGCAGGATTGGATATCACTGCTTAAGAGAATGGAGAGAAGGTTAGCGGGTTGGTCGTCTAAATTTTTGTCGAGGGGAGGGAGGTTGACCTTAGTGAAGGTGGTGTTGTCTTCCATGCCAGCATACTTCCTCTCCGTTTTCAGGGTGCTGAGGCAAATTGAGAAGAAGACCATGGGGTTGATGAGAGACTTCTTCTGGTTTAATGTGGGTACAACAAGGAAAGGGACGAGATTGGTGGCCTGGGAGGAGATTTGTCGACCAGTGTAGGAGGAGGGACTGGGACTGAGGGATGTGGAGAGAGTTAACTTGAGCCTTCTTGCGAAGTGGCTCACTAGGCTAGTGGGATAGAAGCAGGGTCTTTTTGGTGATGTTTTACGCCAGTGCTATGGTTCCTTTCACTTGTGGGGACCGTTGGAGAACCCCTCTCTGAGGGCTTCTCACTTTCTCAAAGGCTTGGCAACAATGGCATCGAAGGTGCATTCCTTCTTCACCCTTGTCCTTTGGGGAGGATGATGCGTTCCGGTTCTAGCTTAATGATTGGTAGGGGATTGGAACTGGCCTCGACGTAGGTGTCCACTCCTCTTTTTGAGAGAAGTGGATCCGGGGGCCACTGTAGGAAGTTGCTAGGATGGAGCTTGGTGTTCGACCTTTCGGGGAGGTCCCTCGGATCAGAGGTTTGTTGAGTTCCAGCAGATGCTTTAGGAGCTGTAGTGTTGGGCACCGGAGGTGGGGAACGACGCTTATTATTGGGAAGAAGGGGAATTTGCTGTCGTGAAGGCGTTTCGTAAACTGAGTACTGTCCTACAGGATGAAGATATTGATCTCTTGAGAGACTGTAGAGTGCTCTGGCTGGCAGACTGCCCCCTGAAAGTCAAGATATTCTCTCGGCTTTTACGGAGGGGAAGGATCGTGACGAAGATGTGAAAGGTGAGGTGGGTCCAAACAGATGATGTGAGGTGCCTTCTTTGTGATGGGGCTGATGAGGATATGCAACATCTCTTCTTCTAGTGTCTGTTCGTTGCATAGGTTTGGCGGATATTGGGAATCGACTGGATAGATACCCAGGACACAGCAAGCTTTTGGTCATCTTTTTGGAAAGGAAATGTCCGTGGAGGAGGAAACACTTTCTGATCTAAGGACAGAGCAAAGGTGCTGGCGGCCTTGTGAGGTGTTTGGTTGGAAAGGAATGGTGTGGTGTTTAGGGGCGAAAGGCACTATGTGGAGAATTTTGTCTCTTCCATTTCCTCCCGGGTGGTGTTTTGAGAGTCCATGTTGTAACCAATGATGTAATACTTTTGATGACATGATGGAATGAATTCGGGTGGTTGTCATACGGATAACTGCCCCTTTGCTTTTTTTAAAAAAAAAAAATTCTCTAGGTTGCGGGTAGACCTATATGTGAAGGAGGGTTGACTGGCTGAGGCAAAAGGAGCCAACATGGAGCCATTTCTTGGGTCAATATATGAGGGTTCATTGATCAGCCAATGGAGATGGTCAATTAGTTGTTGGTCCTAATTAAGGGGTTGTTGAAGGGTTACTCGAGAAAATTGTTGGATTTTTACAGCAGACAACCATCAGATGGCTGATATGAGAAGATAGATTGACCTTAAACAAAAAAAGAAAGATTAGTCTGATGGATGATCAACTTCTAGTATAACTCTTTTCAAAAAAAAAAACTTCTATGATAACTAACGTAAGGGAAATGTCAAACGAAGAATACAAAAGGTCACAAAATGTACAGGTTTGACTGATGGGTTCATATCAGTCAGCCGGTGAGAGTCCAGTGAAATAAGTGCAAATAAAATTGGACAGGGTCGACTGATACCTTGTCATCAGATGGTCTACAGTTGACCAGTCAGCCTTACGGGTTGGATCAGAAAGCCTTATGGGGCCTGGTTTGCGGATTTCTGTGCATTTTGAACCTAAAACCTATTCTAAATTGGAGTAACTCTACGCCCATGTTCCAATTACATTCTTGCCTTTTTTACAAGAATCCAAGTAAAGAAATAACAAAATACAAGATTCTTTCACAAGACAAACAAAAGTTACTGTTAGAGTTTGAAATAAGCCACATGGCAAGTGTCACGTGGCAGTCAGTGGGGAATCACGTGAATGTATTCATGTGTGCATAGATTTTGGCTTCCAAGCCAAGTTTGTTTTGTGCCACAAGTGACAAGATATTTTGATTGGTTGGTTAGAGTCGAAATTAGGATTGAGTCAATTTAGGAATAAGTGATTTGATTTGATTGAGTTTGTTTTAGGAAATAGGATTAGCAAGTCTTAAATTAGTTAGGATTGCAATTGGGATTGTAATTGAGATTGGTTCTCTTTAATTAGGAACCAAATCTCCTTATTTTCTTTTGAGTTCTATTAATAATATTTCCATCTTCAAGAACTCTCTTCCATGCTGCCAGCTTCTCTCTCTCTTCCTCCTCTCTCCACGTGTGCAACGTAAAAGGAGAAGGGCTCCTCATGCATCGTCAAATCTTCACAGGGTATCAAAGCGAGTCTTCTTGGCCCATTGATCTTACGCGTGTGGAAGAGAGGAGATCTCTCTCTCCACATGAAGCCTAGTTGAAGGTTGAGTGCTAAGCAAGTTCAAATTCAAGTTCAAGGCGCATAAATCTTTCACGCACCAAGGAATGCCAAGCTATTGCACTTGACTTCTGTGTGTACAAGGAGAGGTACAATGACCTCCACAAGTTGCAGTTTATGGCTGAGGCAGAGGCCCAAATCATGTATAAACTCCACGTCATCTTGGAAAGCACACCTGAAAATTACGAGGGAACTAAGGCAAAGAAGTGGGAGAAGGAGAATTATATGGCCATGTTTACATTTGCAGATTTAGGGAAGCTCTAAGTGTTAATCAACGAAGAAAAGAAGATGACTGCAACCATAGCAATGACTTTCAAGGTTGCCAAAGAATTAACGACTATTGAAAATGCAAAGGACTCATAGTTGCACCAGAAGATGTGTTTGATGAAAATCCGAGAGAATACATGGGTGCGGATGATGAGGAAGAATGGTGAGACATCTAGCCTCACAAAAGTTTAGAAAAAAATCTTGCAAGTCTTCACCCTCTCCGACGTTCGACTTGAGGGGTCATGTTAGAGTTTGAAATAAGCCACATGGAAAGTGCCACATGGCGGTCAGTGGGGTGTCATGTGTAGGGCTCATGTTTGGCATGAATGTGTACGTGCGCACGTGGGTTTTGGTTTCTAAGCCAAGTTCATTTTGTGCCACATGTGTGAAGTTGTTTTGATCGGTTGATTAGAGTCCAAATTAAGATTGAGTCAATTTAGGAATAAGTTATCTGATTTGATTGAGTTCGTTTTAGGAAATAGGATTAGCAAATCCTAAATTAATTAGGCTTGCAATTGGGATTGCAATTGAGATTGATTCTCTTTAAATAGGGCCCAGATCTCCTTATTTTCTTTTGAGTTCCACCAATAATATTTCCAACTTCAAGAACTCCCTCCCCTCTCTCTATTCCATGCTGCTGGCTTCCCCCTCTCTCTCTCTCTCTCCATGCGTGCAACATGGAAGGAGAATGGCTTCTCTATGCATATCATCAAATCTTCGCTGCCACAAAGTTTAAATGTGAACTTCACGACGGTTCTTCTTCCTCACCTTCAATCTCTTCTTTTCTTCTTTTAACGCTTGAAGTACTTAAATTCTTTCCTGAAATGTTAGTCTCACAAGAACAAATATAAATTGTCTACAACCAAATTTTTTTGGGAGAAAAAGTGGAAGATTACCTAAACATGATAATCATCCATAAATTGTATTAATGATAAATAAAAGAAACGGACTTACATATTTTGTAACCAAAAATAGGAAAAATCTTTCGTCTCTCTAAACACATTATCCACCCAACACCGCTCATTACGGAAAATAGTACCATTCCTTTGAAGCCAGATAGTCCAAATAATAGCAACACCCTGACATCAACACACTATATCAAGAAGAACATGATCTCTGAAGCTTGTCCAAAATCTTTCAAAATTCGACGTGTTGACCGTGTGGAGATTAAAGTTTGTCCAAACACCTCCGGCAAAGTTGCAATTGAAGAATATGTGCTGCACATCTTCATTTGCATTCTGGCAAAGAGGCCATATAATGTCCCCATTTGGAGCCCATTTGGATTTGTACATCTGTGTGACTCTCTATTTTCTTTTAAAGAACCATAGGAAGAGTCTTATCTTGAGAGGGATCTTACATTTCCAAACTAATTTGGAATCTCCATCAATTAGATTATAATTAGCACTATCATTATCATGAATATACTGAAGTAGCTGTTGCAATTCAACGAAGATCTTCATCCCATAATTCCTTAACCTTGGCATCTTTATCAACTGTATGTTGACAAAGTCTCCGATAAACCTCTGGTCCCATTTTTTGTCCAATCATCACACCAAAATTCGAAAGAAGTCCCATCACCCAACGAAGCCACAAACTGGTATTGCCATCATCCCTCTACATCACATTCATACAATCACCATAAGAGTCTTTGAAGATGGAATTCACCATAGAACTGTCATTGGACATAAATTTAACCACCCATTTTAGCAGTAACGCCTTATTAAAATGTGATAAATGACGTACTCCAAGCCCGCCTTCATTCTTCAGCTTACAAATATCATTTCACTTGACAAGTTAGGCAAATCTACCCTCAAAATTGGGTCTTTTCCAAAAGAATCTATTTCGGATCATATCAATCAGCTTTGGTATTTTTCTTGTAGGCGAAAACACCGATAGGAAGAACACTGGAATCGAGTTGAGGACAAATTTAAGTAGCACCACCCACCCTCCTTTAAAGAGGAGTCTACCACTCCAAGAAGAAAGCCTATTAGAAAACTTTTCAATCAATCCCCTCAAATCTAAAAAAGTTAACATTTTTCCTTTCAAAGGGAGGCGAAGGTATTTGATTGGGCCTTTTCATTAGCAACCTCATTCTTCTCCAAAGTCCCCATATTAAAAGGAATAAAACTTGATTTGTTGGTGTTAATTTTCAGACTTGAGATTTTTGAAAAAATTCTCACCAAAGAAGACACATGCCTTACTTCCCTACTTCCTCTTTCAATGAAAAAAGTTGTATTATCGGCATATTGAAGAATGGGAGTCAAAACTCTCCCATCTCTAGATGCTGAGAAGCCTTTGAAAAGAGAATCCTTGATGCACACCTCTTTACGATTGTATCCAAGACTCATTAGGTTTTCTATTAATCAACACCTAAAGAGTAGTAACACAACTCTTCATTAATGATATCCAAGGGTCTGTGAAGCCTCTTCTCTTAAGAATCTCTCATAAATAACTCTAAGAGATGGAATCATATGCTGTTAGCTTATGTTGTCTTTTTATTTCTCTTTTATTGTAAGTTCATCAGGGACATTCTTGTACTTTTGACCCTACAATCTCTCTATATAAGAGAGCCCTAGGGTTTCTAATGAAGATTGAGTCATTACAACTAATTTGGTATCAGAGCATCGGTCCTAGATTGTGGCTCTCTGTATCCCACCCTCAAGGCCTCCAAAACCCTAAACCTAATCCTGTTCTTGGTCCACCACCTGCTAGTGGTAGCACCAGGGAGGAGTGCTGCCTCTTGTGTGCGTAGGGCGCCACACGATCGGCGCTCAAGCATGCACAGGCAGTGCGCAGCCACACGACGCAGCGTCGCCTCCTCTCAAACGCGTAGGGTGCCACACGACCGGCGCTCGACTACGCACAGGCAGCGCGCAGCTCCACAACGGAGCGATGCCTCTTCTTGAGTGCGTAGGGTGCTGCACGACCAGTGCTCAGTTGCGTACAGCCAACGGCGTCGCCTCGAGCACCCAGCTGCGACGTCGCCTGACTCGAGCGACGCGACGACGGCGCTCCAGCGACCCAGCGACGCCAGCAGTGGTTCTCCTACAGCTTGACCTAAGAGGACTGTAGCCTCTTCTCTAGGGCTACTCTCCTCTCCTATCGCAAGGGGGAATCTTCGTGGGGCCTCTCGGGTGGTCTCCCTGCACCCGGGCTAGGCCAAAGCTAATCTAAGGGGATTTCTTGTGAAGATGCAAATATGATTTTTCTTGTTTCAGATCTGATTGATAATCTATTGGATATGAAAGCCTTATTGTGGCTCATATATTGTAAGAATGGCTTTAGATGATCAGTTTGAGGTAAATTCGGGCACTTCTTTGAACACCAGGGTATTGAAGAATCCGTTTTTTGGTCTTATCAAGTTGGACGAGACCAACTACCTACGGTGGTCTCAGACTTTCTTCATGACCGTCAAGGGTCATGAGAAGAGTCACATCCTTACAGATCTGGAGCCTAAGAGCAAAACTGGCGCCAATGCCACCTGGGATAGAGACAATGCCATGGTCTCTGCATGGCTTATGCAGACAGTTATCCCTCGTATAGGGGATGAGATCATATATTACGACATCGCAAAGATGTGAGAGTCCTTGCGCGAGACCTATTTTCATGCCAAGAACTCTGCACGAGTCTTTCAGGTCTTCTACGACCTTTTCTATTTGCGTCAGGAAGGACGCACTCTGCTACAGTATTACTCCTTCTTGAAGGGAATGCTAGAGAGGCATCACTTTTATCTACCGGGGTATGCCTATGATTCTTGGAGGGAGTTTCGGAGACAGTTGGTTGTCTCTCTCTTCCTGGCAGGTCTTGGACCTGAGTATACAGCTGCCAGAGATCAGATTTTCATCGCTCCTGGGCTTCCTACCCTGGAGGCGGCTTATAGTAGACTTAGCAGAGTTGTAGTTCGTACTCCGGCTCCAGACACTAGTACTCAGACGTCCACACTGGTTGCGATCCCTGCCACGTCCTTCCCCTGCATGTGGTCGTGGACGTGGATGCTTGTTTAGTGCACGTACTAAGACACCGTGTACTTACTGTGGTAGACTTGGTCTTCCAGAGGCTACATGCTGGCAGAAGCATGGTAGGCCACCCATGGCCAATCAGGCAGCTGAGGTTATCGATGGCATGCCTACCGGTTCTGATGTAAGCTCCTTGAGTACAGAGATTGAGACTCTGAGACAGCAGATTGCGCAGCTGACACAGGCGTCATCCTCCTCTCCCCGACACTGCAGCTATGGCCTCCTCATTAGAGACAGCTGCAGCTGGTATGTCATCACTTTTGTCTTCTGGTGAGTGGTTGATTAATTCTAGTGCATCCAAGCACCTATGTGGTGACCGAGGCTCTCTCTTAGTTGGCACCTGTTACACCCGTCAGGACAGTGCAGGTGGCTGATGGGAGACACTCGTCACTTGTTGGCAAGGGAGATATGTCATTATCTCCTACTTTGAAACTTGCAGATGTCTATTATGTACCTGATTTTCTTTTAAGTTTATTATCTGTTAGCAGCATCACTAGAGATTTGAACTGCCGAGCTGTTTTTGATGCGTCTTCTTGTGTCTTGCAGAACAAATTCACTGGGAAGACGATTGATGGAGGGTGTAAAGAACATGGGGTGTACTGTCTGAGCCGTAATGCTTTTGCTGCTTCTGCTACCCAGGGCCTAACTTATGCTGGATCTCCTTTTCAATGGCACCACCGCCTTGACCATCTACCCATTCATCGCCTCAGACGTATTATGTCGCACATCCCCTCCACTACTGCTCTCACCTGTGATGCTTGTCAACTTGGCAAGCACCACAGGACTAGTTTCTCCAGTTTTACTTCTGTTTCGTTTGTTGCTTTTGATTTGATTCATATGGACATGTAGGGTCCTAGTCGTATTCTTGATCGACTTGGGAACAAATATTAACTTGTTTTAGTTGATGACTTTTCTTGTGTGTCTTGGATGTTTCTCTTGAAAAATAAGTCCAATGTGGGATAAATTATTGAGAACTTTGTCAAAGAAATAAAAACTCAGCATTCTTGTTTGGTGAAATGTTTTGGTTCTGATAATGCCTTGGAATTTTGTCCGTTGCATTTGCGCAATTTCTTTTCTAGTTGTGGCATTATCCATGAGACATGTCCTTATACCTCTCAGTAGAATTGTGTTGCTAAAAGGAAGCATCGCCATATTCTTGAAGTTGCTCGCACTTTGTTGATTCACTACTCTCTCTCTCTATTAAGGCGACGCTGTTTTGACTGCTTGTTTTTTGATTAACCGGATGCCTAATGCTGCATTGCATGAACAAATTCCTATTCAGGTCATGTATGCTAATCGTCCCTTGTTTCACATCACTCCTCGATCTTTTGGTTGTGTTGCCTTTGTCCATTTGTTGGGACCAGGTTGGGGTAAACTAGCATCGAGAGCAGTCAAGTGTGTTTTTCTTCGGTACACCCAGACTCAAAAGGGGTATCGGTGTTTTGATCCGTTACACACGGACTCAAAAGGGGTATCGGTATTTTAATATGCTTACTTTCCAGCATTATGTTTCAGCGGATGTTATCTTTTATGAGGGCGTACCTTTCTTTTCTGTGATGGCTGCTAAGATGCCTCCAGAGGGTGATGTAGCGCCTTGCCATATTCTTACATTCGCTTTGGGAGCTTTCCTGAGATTCATGTCCCCACCACATCGCCACCACCTCTTGCTACGCATCCCTTTCCTCGCCTGACTGGGCCCCTGCAGACATATGTCCGTCCTCATGCTACCTATCAGGGACCCCCATCATCGCCTTCACCATCAGCTTCTGATGTGAGTCCTTTAGACACTGACGTATGTTTGCCGTGTGATGGTCATAGGGACATGACAGGTGATGTGTCAAGTGATGATCTTGACCTTCCGGTAGCCATTCAAAAGCAACCACGGACTTGCACTACTTATCCTACGGCGGGGGCACTTGCTACTAATAGTCTAGCTCTTGAATTTGCTGCATTTACTCAGGCGTTAGCTACTACGTAGATTCCAACTACTCACCATGAGGTCATGCTTGATCTAAAATGACATGCAGCCATGGAGGATGAGATGGTCACTCTTAGAGGCCGTGGGACTTGGGAGCTTACTCCACTTCTTGATGGTGCTGTGCTTGTTGGCTGTCGGTGGGTGTTCACTGTGAAGTTCAATCTTGATGGTGGTGTGGCTAGGTACAAAACCCATCTTGTGGCAAAGGGGTTCACCTAGACTTATGGGGTGGATTTCTTTGACACCTCCCTAGTTGCCAGACTTCCCACAGTCCGGGTATTAATTGCAGTGGCGGTTCAGTTAGATTGGTCGTTGCACTAGTTAGATGTGAAGAATGCCTTCATTTATGGTGATCTCCAAGAGGAAGTCTATATGCAGCAACCACCTGGTTTTGAAAGTTAGGGGGAGTGTGTATGCCAATTACGGAAGGCTATATATGGCCTTAAACAGAGTCAATAGCCTGGTTTCAGAGATTATCACAGGTTGCAGAGGTAACTGGATTCAGGAGATCAAACGACTGCCGAGATGATGTGGATCAGATCCTTGCTTATTGATCTACAAGTGGAGTTTTCTAGTCCCATGGAGATGAGGTGTGATAATAGAGCAGCTACCTTCATTGTTAACAACTCAGCATTTCACGAGAGGACGAAGCGTTGAGGTTAACTGTCACTATATCAGGGGCATTTTCTAGAAGGGGTTGCTATATACCACTTCTGTTGCATCTGAGTAGACTACCGATATTTTCACCAAGTCCTTGGCCAGATCTTCATTTGACGCTTGTATATCCAAGTTAAGCTTGATAGATATCTATGCTCCAGCTTGAGGGGGAGTGTTAGCTTATGTTGTCTTTTTATTTATCTTTTATTGTAAGTCCCTTAGGGACATTCATGTACTTTTGACCCTACGGCTTCTCTCTATATAAGGGAGTCTTAGGATTTCTAATGAAGATTGAGTCATTACAACCAATTTATGTCTTCGAAAAATCCACTTTCCAGAGAAAAGAGGAACACCTCTTCCAGGAAACTAAGAACTAGGCTAAAACACATGAATCTTGAAGGGGATCTCCCTTTAATATTCGATAGAAAAGACGTAACCAGTTAGCTAGGATTTTCGCAACCAAATGATAAATGCTATTTGACAAAGCAATGGGTCTAAAATCCTCCATCAGTTCTGGGTTGCCCTTTTTCGAAAGCAAGAATAAATAAAACTTATTCAGCCTCTCAAAGCCTTCATTTCCTGAGAAGAACTCCTTAACCATAGCAACGACATCCTTTCCAACAACATCCCATAATTCTTTATTGAAAATTATCTGTAATCCATTGGACCTAGGGATCCTTCCGCTTTCATTCCGCACATGGCAGAAAGGATTTCTTCTTCCTCAACCTCCTTATTGAGAGCCAGCTTCGCATCCTCCCTAATTTGTTCCATATCCAAAGATGCCGACCGCCAATCACCACATTGTTTTTTTCTAATGAAATCATGAAAGTAATTTCTGAAAGCAATATAAATTTCCTCTCTTCTTTTCAAGACCTCATCGCCAACCTTTATTCTATTAATCATGTTCCGCCTTCTTCTTGCAATAGCCGATAGGCAAAAAAATTTAGTATTTGCGTCGCCTTCTTTAAGCCAGAGTTGTCTTGCTTTTTGTCTCCAGTCCATCTCCTTTTTATGATCTTCTTCCAACACAATAGCTTGGAATTTGTGTCTCTCAAGACAATCCTCACTGGAGAGTGGGAATATCTCCTTTTTGTCCAGATTCGAAATATGCAAAAGAGCATCACACCTTCTCTCCTCCCTACGATTCTTCAGGTTATAGCTAAAATCAATCATAGCCAATCTAGTTGCTTTGATTCTATTAGATAAAGTGCGAGTAGCCGAGGAGGAAGTAGGGGTAGAGTTCCACTTATCCCGAATCATTTCCCTAAAGCCAGGCTCCTTAAGTCAAGATTTGTGAAATTTAAAATAGGAGTACCTAAAATTATCATTGCTGCGCCACATTAGAGGGGAATGATTCGAGAAAGGTTTGTCACATGCAACCACATCCGCCATCTGTAAATACTCCATCATACCAATGTTACATAAGAATTTATCAATATATGACATAGCTCTACTCCCATTTCTCCAAGTGAAACTTGATCCAGAAAGCAGCAAATCGATAAGCTCCAAATCATGAACCACCTGCTGAAAATGAGTAGTCGAATTATCACACTTACCATTTGGTCTATCAGCTGACCAAAGTGTTGTATTAAAATCGTCACAAATCAACCAAGGTATACCATCAACAATGGATGAGGCATCCCAAAAAAATCATCCTTGCATTATCTTCACATGGTCCATATACTGTAGTAACTGCAAAGGTGAGACCATCCTACTTCGTGGAAAAGACCACAGTCAACACTCATTCTGTCTTACTAGATGAACATATCTCCAAAAGGTCATCATGCCAAAGCTTAAGCACGCCCCCCGATCTACCAGTTGCTGCCAAGTCCAAGTAATTATTATACCGATCACCACAGATACCGTTTTTTAATTGAGTGAAACTCTCCATTTCCTTAAGGCACGTAATATCAATCCTCCATTTAGCCCAATATCTCTTCAAAATTTTTCTTCTTTCATCTCTAAGGCCCCTAACATTCCAAGACAGTACATTAACCATTGATATTCATCGTCACTCCCCCCTCATGGACCCTTTTGGCCCCAGTCACCTTGGCAACAATGTTATCAACATCCTCCTTCTGGACACTTGTAGTAGAACTCAAAGTGAACCTCTTTCTTCTGTAACAAGTGCTCAGAACCAATTTATGTTTCTGAGGGAAGGCATTAATATGCCCAAATGATTTGCCAGATCTATTGGACGAAGTTGTTTTGTGGCTGGATCTAGACTTGATATTTGTATTGGTGTTGAAAGGACCCCTGTCATTCACATCTGACCCAACGTCATCAGGTGTAAGTTTCAACGCGTGATCATCTCCTAACACTTCTCCTTGCACAGAATCAGCAGAATCATACAATGAGAATCATTTACTACAGGTGCATCGTAGGTGTACTCACAACAACCGAACCCACGCTTGGGTCCGGCCTCTACCTGTGAAGAGCGATAAGCGCCTGTATCCTCACACATATCAATCAACCTCCCATTAGCTACACCAGGCGAATAAGAAGTACATCCATTGAAAATTGATCCAAAAGTCAACATTGTTTCCTCCCCTTGCAGAAAATCTGACACAGCAGCAACATCCGGGATGGTGCAGCAAACATCGATACTGTTGGAATTAAAGCAGGTAGACTTACCACAATCGAACCCCTGATTGGGTCCGACGTCCACCTGTGAGTTGCAATCGAAATCAAGCTTCTTACGAGCAACAGAAGCCTCACCACGTGCGCCAGCATATCGAGCAGTAGCATCAAGGGCGATCGGGTTTGCACTGGCTTGGAAACCGATCTGCTGCATCGCCCACCTCTCACAACGCATTGGGTCTTGCAGCAGGGGACACGTGGCAACCACAAAGACCTGGACTGCCTTGCCAAAAATAGAAAAATAATACCCAAAATCCATATTAGGAAACTCACCAACTCCGGATCCAAAAGTGGATCCAGAAGCCACCTATGCATAGCATTGATTAATACATTCTAGATCAGCCATCACATTTGAAATAGTGTCCAAATTTGGAAAATCAACACCCCTACAATCAAGGAGCCCATCGCTAGCACCAACAGCATGGTTCGAATCATGAGGACCATCTCTAGCACTAGTTGTGAGATTCAAAATTCGAATCCTAGCAGCAGAGGTCACTAACAGCTGCATTGGCCTCCATTCCAACCTTTAATCTTGGCGAAAATCGTGGCCTTCCAACGTTGGCTAAGAAGATTTCGCAATCACAGGAGCAGGATCTGTGATCGAAGATGCTAGCTTCGCAAGAACCATCGGGGATCTGGCTGCAACAACCTTCTTTGACATCTTCTCACAAGCTCGATCTCTTGGCACCCCCGTCAACACGGTCTCCGCATAGGAGAGTGCTCTTCTCCCATCAAAACCCAATTTCTCGAAGGTGATGATGCAAACACAACCACTGAAGCGCAGAACCTCCTTTGATGGAAGCAATTTCCCAACTAATAATTCGCCCTCCACCTAAACCGAAGAAGCGTCCCCTTCTTGCAAGCCAATCTTGAAGCATCCACAATCGTCTGAATGGTTCTCAACCTTAGAGGAATCCTAAGAATTCGAAAACGAACAATCGAGCGCAAAGGAATCCATTCATCCGAAGCTCCATAAATACTCGGAAGAAACCATTGAACCAAAACATCACCAATAAAAAATTCTTTAAAACAAAGACGATCAACATCCGAACTCTCAAGACCAAAGAGCAAAAACTATCTCCGATAAAACAATAATCTTCCATGTATTCGAATCCAAACCACAGCGGGAAACAAATGATCTAACCTCATCAAAGTCGACTCCTCCACGTTGGAGATTACCTATCAAGGAGAACTCTAGTAAAGAGTCCAAATCCTTCATCTCCAAAGCTAGGAAACCACCACTCCCGCCTCTGGTGTCTCCCTAGAAGGAGGAGGGAAATGTATCTCATCTCCAACTAGCCGATCAGCATGAGGTCTCCGAGGACAATTCCTCCTCCTATGTCCCCACCCACGACAAAGGAGACAGAGAGTAGGATCATGACAATCTTTAGCCATATGTCCCAAAGCCCTACACTTGAAGTAGACCACGTGATGGAGGCGAAAGGAGCCATTCTCCCCTCTCCAACCACACCCTCTTACCTTCCTCATCCAACCTCTCATTCTCCAGAAGCGAAGGCTTATCCTCCTTTAATTGAGTCTCTAAAAAAAACCTCCTGAAGGGAGGTGGAGAGCCCATCACCCTGGTGTAAGCCCTAGCGGTTGGACTAGGTGGGACTCAAACGAAGCACCCTTTGTTTGGCAAAGCCTTACGAGTTGGGCCAACCACCAACCGAGCTACCTATATTCCCCGTCTACAACCTATTTTGTTATCATTAAAACTGGTATTGCATTAAACCCAATAAATCTGACTAAATCTTATTATATAATTGTTATAGTACTATATGTCTTTATGTCTTGTTTAACTATTTCTTTTATTCTCTGGTCCTTTGTATTTTACCCACACCTTTTCCTCTATATAAAGAGGTGTAGGGTTTCCTTGGAATAATAACTTGCTTATTTCCACTGACTTGGGATCAGAGCGGTGATCCTTGATTGGAGTGTCGATATCCCACTCGAAAAAGAGCCTCCAAAACCCTAACCACCAACACCCCTTCTTTTTCTCTCTCTTGCGCATCAGCAGTGCCGCCCAGCGGCCTCCTCGCATCCCTACCCAGTGGCGGCGACGCAGGGGTTGTCCCCCCTTTTGTTCGGATCTCTTCCTTGTGCTCTTGCCTAATGGCGACGGCACGAAGGGGGAGGCTCGTGTGTGCAGTGGCGGCGATGATAGCCTGAGCAGTGGTGCTACTACATCTACAGGAGCAGCAGCGACGTTGTAGGCGCTCGGTGCTTAACCTGTAGGCGACGAGGCATTGTAGCCTCTCCCCTCTGTAGCGGTAGCGACAACAGGAGCAAGCGTCGTTCCAGGCAGTTGCAAGGGTGCCGACAACCTTGTTCTAGGGTCGCTCCTCCTGTGATTGCAATGAACGAGACCTAGGTCCCCTTAGGGCCATCTTGGGTGCCTTCCCTGCACCCTTGCTAGGCCTATGTTTGTCTAAGAGGGCCTTCTTTTCATCATGTAGATCTGAGAACATTTGATTCAGATCTAGCCCATCTATGAAGTGATCTGTTCGTGGTGATTTCTCTTCCCTATTTGGCTTCATGGCTGCCTCTCCCAAGTTCAAAGGCCCGTCCGAGAGTGTGATGGATCATTGAAACATCAAAAATCCGTTCTTTGTTCACATCATAAAGCTTGATGAGACCAACTACGTCCATTGGTCGCAGACGTTCCTCATGACAATTGAAGGTCATGATAAGGAACATATTCTCCTGGAGCTGAAGCCAGTAGAGAAAATTGGGAAGTACGCCACATGGAAGCGTGACAACGCTATGGTGAGAGTATGGATTATGAATGCTGTTGTTGCTTACATTGGAGATGGGATAATGTATTACAAGACTGCCAGAGAGATGTTGACCTCTCTTCATGATACATATTCCCATGAGAAGAACTTAAGTAAGATGTTCCAGATCACTCATGACACCTCGCTGAGGTAGGATGGATTGACACTGGCATAGTATTATGCTAGACTGAAGGGGGTTGTTGGAGAACTACAATTCATGCAGGCCACTGTGTACATGTGCGACGCAGAGAGGGCATCACAAGGAGTTTACAGTGTTGAAGTTCTTGTTTGGTTTGAGCACTGAGTATGAGTCTGCACAGGATCAGATGCTTACTCTTACAGAGCTTCCTACTCTGGAGGAGGCTTACGGTAGGGTCAATAGATTGTCCATTAAATCTACTAATCCTTAGGTAACGGGCCAGACTCCGACCTTTGTTGCTGTTGGTGGATGTTGAGGTCCATCCACTCGTAGGCGTGGCCAGGGACAGCCTGGCAAACCACAACCCACTTGCACGTACTGTGGACGGATTGGTCATGTGGAGGCTAGCTGCTGGACCAAGCATGGTCGTCCTCTTGTGGCAAATCAAGTTGCTTCGACCCCAGAGATGGAGACTGATATGGTGCCCAGGTCAGAGTTTGAGGCTCTTGCCCAGAGATTAGCTCAGGTGACTCAGGAGACTCCATCCACATTTGATACCGCTGCAGTTGCGTCCTCAGCTATGGAATATGCTTCTAGTATTTCTGTTCTTCCCCAAAGCATTAGTACCACATGATTCATTGATTTTGGAGCCTCTCAGCACTTGAGTGGAGATTAGAGTTGTTTTAGACAGATACAAGCAATTTCCTTTGGTAGAACTATGCAGGTGGTTGATGGTCATCACTTTAGAGTACATGGACAAGGGGAGGTGTCTCTCTCATCTACTTTACAGTTGCCTCGAGTTTTGTTTGTACCGAAATTCCCTATTATTCTTTTATTTGTGAGCAGAATTACTAAAGATCTCAACTGTCGTGTTATATTTGATGATGTGAGTTGTATGTTACAGGATATGTTCATAGGGAGGATGGTTGGTGGCGAGGGGGGTTTATCGCCTTGTCCAGACTAATACTGCTACTGCATGTCAGGGCTAGTTCAGTTTTGCTATAGAGACTGCACTGCAGTGGCACTACCGTCTTCGGCACATTTCTCTGGACAGGCTTCGTTGGATTGTCCCCCATGTGTCTTCGGCCACTGAGAGTACATGTGATGCATGTCAACTTGGAAAGCATCACTGGGCTTCATTTCTTGCTAGTTCCTCCATTATTGATTCTGCATTTCAGTTGATTCACTTGGACATCTGGGGTCCAAGTCGTGTTTCAGATAGACAGGTTCATAGATATTATCTATTTTTCATGCATGTCATGGTTATTTTTATTAAAGAATAAGTCAGATGTTGGCAATGTCATTCAAAACTTTATTCTTGAAATAAAAATGCAGTTTTCTACCATTGTGAAATGTGTGTGCTAAGATAATGCATTGGAGTTTTGTATTTCCAGATTGCGTAAATTTTACAGATTGAATGGTATCATATATCAGACCTCTTATCCTTATACATCCCAATAGAATAAGATAGCAGAGAGGAAACATAGACATCTCCTGGATGTCGCTCGAACATTGATGATACATCATAATGTTCCTCAGACTTATTAGGGCGATGCGTGTCTTACTGCTTGCTATCTGATCAGCAGAATGCCCAGTTTTGTATTGTCTAAATAGATCCCTTGGCAGATTTTGTATCCAAATATAGAGTTATTTCATGTGCCACCTCGCATTTTTGGTTGTGTTGCTTTTGTCCACATTAATGGACCTAGTCGGAACAAGCTAGCATCATGGGCAGTGAAGTGTGTTTTTGGGTTACAATTCTACTCAGAAAGGATACAGGTGCTATGATCTGTTGACCAAACAACATCATGTTAATGCAGATGTCACCTTTCATGAGGCGATACCTTATTTTTCCTTCGTTGCTCAGCGGATGTCCATTATTCTTGAGACGACACCAATGCTAGTTCCTACTATATAGTTTGGAGATTTCTCTCTAAGTCAGCTACCTGAGAGTACAAATAGCAAATTCAAGGGACATCCATTTGTGTACAAGCTTCGGTGACTTACAAACCACGAGTCACAGTACCCCCCTTCTCCCACCCCAGCACCATCATCCTCCCCCATACAGGTATGTGTTGATGATACTAATATGCCTGTGTCTGATGCTTCTCACAGGGACAGTGAGCAGGAGCCTACTAGTGTTCCAGAGGAGCTACTGAGGCTAGTGATTTGCCTATTGCCATTCGCAACACGCCCCAGAGTTGTGCTCAGTACAGGATCACAGGTGCTTTTGGCAGTGATGGGCTGGGTTCTTAGTTTGCTGCATTTACTTCTGCTGTATCTGCATCTAGGTTACATCTTATCAGGAGGCCATGCTTTATCCGAAGTGGCTTCAGGCCATGAAGGAGGAGATGGCAGCTTTACGTTCGCAAGGCACGTGGGAGCTTATGACGATACCACCTACTGCAGGGGTGGTAGGATGTAGATGGGTTCTTATCTTGAAATATAACCTTGGCGGGTCTATTTCTAGGCACAAGGCTCGTTTGGTGGCCAAAAGGTTTACCCAGACTTATAGGGTAGACTTTTTTGACATTCTCACCAGTGGCACGACTTTCGATAGTTCGGATTCTCTTGTCTGTTGCAATAAACAGAGACTGGGGGTTACATTAGTTAGATGTAAAAAAGGCATTTTTATATGGTGATCTTTAGGAAGAAGTCTATATGTAGCAGAGGCTGTGGGGGTGTGTGTGTGTAAGCTGAGGAAGGTGATCTATAGGCTCAAGCAGAATCCTCGTGCATGGTTCCACAAACTGTCAGAGGTTGTGGAAGGATTGGGCATGGTAAGGTCTATTCAAATCATTTTTTGTTTGCCAGGAGGACTAATGAGGGAGTTGTGGTGCTCCTTATGTATGTTGATGATCTTATCATTAGATTCATTACAGGAGATGATATAGAAGGGATTAGACAGGTCAAGCAGGAATTGGCGTCGTAGTTTATTATGGACTTAGGTCCTCTACGATACTTTTTGGACATTGAGGTGGCTAGAGGAAAATAAGGAATTGTAGCTAGTCAAAGAAAGTATACTCTTGATGTTCTCCAAGAGATTGGGTTGCTTGGAGCAAAGGTAGCAAATATACCCATGGATCCCAAGGTCCATCTGTGTGATACTAAGGCACAACAGATGGAGTGTAGGAGTTATAGACGGTTGCAAGGTTCGAAATGCCGATTTCGACGTCGTGCTGATGAAATTGTAGGTATGCATTTCGTGGAAATGCCCATTTTTCGATGGCAGATTTCGACGATTTCGACGGCTTGAAAAAATGACATTTCGAGGCATACCGATGCATGCCGGCAAAAATGACAGAAATAATTAAAATTTGAAAGATAAGTAAATCAAGATGTTAGAAACATGTTTACAGTTGTATATAACAAAAAACAATCGTTATTTAAGGCTATATGACAAAAAATCGTGTGTATGTGTGCCTTTCCACCCTCCCGCCTTATGGATTTTCACCCTCTTGCCGCTCCTCCCTTACCTAAAAAATTTGATTTTCATCCTCGCCGCTCCAATTCCCAGCGCAGGTTTTCCCACCCAACAAACGGTCGGCATGCCGGCGAAATCCTCAGCATGCCGACGGTTTACCTGTAAACCAACACCATCTTTGTGTCGGCATGGCCCTGCTCCGAAAATCCCCTTGCCGACGGCATGCCGGCGGCATGCCCTCGGCATTTAAATCACTGGACGGTTGGTCGGTTGCTGTATTAGACTATTACCAGACCAGACATCTCCTTTGCTGTGGGGAGATTGAGTCAGTTTATGGATAAGCTCACGAAGCAACATTGGGATGCTGCTATGCAAGTGCTTAGATACCTAAAGTGCTTAGATGAGGGTTCAGAAAAGGGTGTCCTATGACAGTATAGGATATTCATATGTTGATTATGCAGGCTGTTTTACTAACAGGAAGTCTATTACTAGTTTCTGCACCTATGTTGCTGAAAATGCAATCACTTGGAGGATCAAGAAGTAGACAGTTGTGTCCAGATCAAGTGTAGAGTCAGAGTATCGTACCATGACACAAACTGCTATAGAGATTGTGTGGATCCGGTCTATGCTGAGAGATTTGCATGTTCATATAGAGGAGCCGATGGAGATGAGATGTAACAACCTAGCAGCTACTTACATTGCAAACAATCCCATGTTTCATGAGCACACGAAACATGTGGAGATTGATTGCTACTATACATAGGATCTCATCCAGAAGGGGATCATCAACACTACTCCTGTCTCCTCAAAGGACTAGACTGCAGATACCTTCACCAAGGCACTTGGTTGGACTGCATTTGATAGCTGCTGTGACAAGTCAAGTATGATTGACATCTATGCTTCAACTTGAGGGAGAGTATTATAGTACTCCTATATATGTCTTTATGTCTTGTTTTACTATTTCTTTTTATTCTCTAGTCCTTCTATGTATTTTTTCAACACCTCTTCCTCTATATAAAGAGGTGTAGGATTTCCTTAGAATAACAACTTGCTTGTTTCCACATACTATAATACTTGCCATTGGTATGAAATAAAATCAAATAAAAACCAAGCATGCTTGCATTTTCATGTGGGATGTCCTTTCTGTTGAGGTGGGCTTTAGCTACACTGTCTGTACTGCTTTTGTTGTTGTATGGGTACAATGGATGACTACTAATATCAAGCTGCAGTCCTTTCATGTCTTGAAAAAAATCTCATTTTTTTTTCCTTTTTTTTTAACAGCAAAGAAAGTTGGATAGAGGGATCGTTTGCCTCCATCAATGTCAATCATATGTCATACTTGGACATAGATTCAAATAAGTAAGATCATGCTTGGCCATAGATCCAAATAAGATCTTGCCTAAGTGTTTTCTTCTTGCACTTATTTGATTTTTCCGGAATCCTTCAGTGAGGCTCAACATTAAACCTCTCTCACCTTCAGATTGCTTTAATGCCTTCCTGGAAAAAATTCTTTGAAGTAACTGAAACTTTCAATTTACAAATTGTAGAACGCTTGTTTGGAAGGAAAAAGAAAAGGAAATACCAGATCTGAAAAGCCTTTATTCCGAAATTTATTATTTTTTCCTGATATAAATGTCTAGAGTTGGAGAAAACTGAAATTTTATCATGATTTGTTAGTGAAGGTCCCAAATAAATAGATCCTTATCATTTTTATGACTTTTGTTACTAGGATATGTTTGAAAAGTTGGAAAAAGAACTTGAGAGTCTAAGCTATACCAATCTTATTGTCCAAGCACCTTCAAGTGATATGCTTCCACCCAAGGATCTGAAAGGTGGAGGCGATCCTTCGCAGAATCCTCAGTTGACTGATAGGGGCGGTGATGCTGACAATGAGAAACATATTTCTCAGAAAGGCTCAAAGAAGAAAAAGGGGAAGACCACTGGCTCCACAAAAGCAATGATTAGTGAGTCAAGCATTGACCTTCAGGAAAATCCCCCTGCTAAAGGTAAAAAAAATCAGCGGAAAGGTAGGGAAAGTGCTTCTGTAGATGTTGCT
Organism: Thalassia testudinum; assembly: GCA_037157565.1. NCBI lineage: Eukaryota > Viridiplantae > Streptophyta > Magnoliopsida > Alismatales > Hydrocharitaceae > Thalassia > Thalassia testudinum. The sequence continues at coordinate 84,096,486 of JAZHRO010000012.1, read as the reverse complement.
GATGCAAAGTCGGTTGCCAAGAAAAGTGTTGACAAAACGAAGGAGGACAATACTCCATCTGAGGAATGGGTGATAGAAAAGATGTTGGCCTTGTACCCTGATATTGAAGAACAAGGAGGTTTGTGAATAACAAATTACAGTAGCACACATGACCTTGTCTTTTATCTCAGATTTGCAATTAATTCTTTGTTGGTTCACTTATAGGTTCAGACAACCCTGAGACATTGCCAAGGTATCTGTGCTTACATTTGAGGCCTTTGCTTGTGGAGTCATGGAAGAAGAAAAGAAACACACTGCTGATGAAAAATGCTGAAAGAAGGCGAAAATTGCTTGAAAATTTGCAAAAACAGCTGGATGAGGTACTTATTCAGTAGATGGTCCTCTTTCTTGAATTCACTTCCAAATAGTATGCTCTCATTCCATATTCCAATTAATGAGGTATCCCTATTATAAGAGTTGGATTTGCATTCTATCTAATGGCATTTTATTTATCTCAAGAAAACTTTATATGGTCTTATAATGGTTATTTGAAGTAATTTCCACATCTATAATTTCACTGCTACAAGTTTTTAATGAGTGCATTTTTCATTTGTTATCAGAGTTTCTTAGATTTGCAGCTATATGAGAAAGCTCTAGATCTATTTGATGATGATCCGCCTACTTCGGTAAGTTAACTTGAAAAATTGGCAATTTAAAATATTGCTTGTAAAAAAAGTCATAGATGATTTGTTTACTTTTCCAGAATATCTTACACAAACATTTGCTTCGAGGATCAGCTGCTTTCATCGTTGACAATCTTCTTATGAACCTGGTACTGTATCTGCAATAACCAATGGTTTTGGTAGTTTATTGATTTTGCATTTTATTCCTCAGTGTCCAAGTTATGGTTGTCCATCTTTAAAAGTTTAATCATTTTCTATCTTCACCGGAAGCAAACTGTTTCTGGTCCTCGTCATAAAGTCCTTGTCGATTTGCCTATATGCTTAAAGTCTTCTTTTTTGCCAAAGCAAATTAAGTGTTTAAAGTGTGTTCATATTGACAATATAATTGTTGCTTTTTCTGGTCTCCTCTTGGTGCCTTACACAATTTTCCATCTTTTATTAATTTCCCTTTAAAAGGAAGGATGACTTTTATGATTATTGGATTTACCTTAATAAAAGTATGAGGAATAGTTGCAATGAAAGTAGAGATGAGGAAATGCCATATCCATGCTAAAGTGGTCAAAATCATCTGTTTCTCCCACTAGCAGTGGTTCCTTAGCAGTTGCTGGGTGGATTTAAGTAATTTTGCAATGGCAGTAAAGGGAGAATTGTCTCACTTTGTATGGAAGTGTTTGCGAAAGGAGTCAACTACCAGAAATTGTTGGAGTTACATAATGCTTTTCTTACAAGTTTGAGAAGAAACAAATTGTTTCTGTATTTTTTACTATTAAATTATAGTGTTCTCAATCATGAAGAAATGTTGAAGGAAAACCTTAAATTTAGCACATGAAAGTGAGATTAAATTCCACACCTTGTGTTTTATATGCCCAAATTGAGTACTGACTAACAAGGGCTTTTGATGAAAAGCTATGTTGACTTAGCAAGATAGGCCCTTGTTCCTTTTCCTGCGTGATATAAATGACAAGTCTATTAGATCATGGCTTTGATACTCTTGGTCGAGCTTTAACACCATCAATCCCAATGTGTAGCCATTTAAGGGCAAAGTCATATATGTGAGGATTATAGACTGTGCTCCTTATAAAATCCATTATTACATCTATACCCCTGTAAACTTGTTAACCATTTCAGTTATACCCTCAAGTTAAGCCTCTATTAGTTTTTCAAGGAATATGCTCTGAATATTCTCCAACGGTCGTTAAATTTAATGGCACAAAGTATGAGAATTACATCAATACCCTTATCATGTTTTTCTTTTTTTTTTTCTTCATGCTTGCCTCCCCATTCTCCTCACTAGAGGCACAACGGTGGTGGCAGCGTTGAGATCCATGATGACGGTGACGATGGTGGTGGTATTGCAGTGCCCCTCAATCCACGTCCCCCTTCCTCCTCCACAACTCCCAGCCCAACCTTGCATGGTGGCCCCCTCCTCCTTCAAACCCCCTCCACACCCTCTTCCTCATCCTGGAACCCCCCTTTCACCCCCTCTTCCTGTTGCAAACTCCCCCCCACCCCCTCCTCCTCCTCCCCCTCCTTCAAGCCCCCACCCTCCTATGCCCCACACTATCCTCTCGACCTCCCTGCTCTTGCACACTGCCACCACCCCCAAGTTTCTCCTCCTACCCCAACCACCTTGTCCTCCTCTCCTAGCCTCTCTCTCTATATTTTTAGGTTTTTTTTTTTAGGTGGATAACTATGGTATATGGTTGAATTGCAATCATAGTTTAGAAAATTGTTACACACTAAGGGAAGGGCATATCTGTCAAATGGTGCAAGTTTATAGGGGTATAGATGTAATAATAAATTTTATGGGGTTATGGATAATATTAGGAAAATTTCCAAGGGTATGGATGTAAAATCCCTGGATTATAGTAGTTACTGTTCAACCATTTGCGAGGTTGAAGTAATTTATGACAATTTGGCATGAAGCTCTGCGATGGAACTTTAGATTGTGTTTGTTTTCACTATAATAGCATCTTTGGGTTTTGCAGGACACTGAAAATAAATTGATGAATGGAATGAACGTTGAAGATTATCCAGACAAGTCACGATTCTCAAGTTCAGGGGAACGTCTTTCTATTGTATGGAGTAAAAACTAATTGGGTTTGCTTATATTAATCTAGTTCTGCGGTACATAGGATGGCACTTCATGGGCACTTTATTATTTGCATCTTTTGCAGGCAAAAGAATTGCCTGGTTCGTTGTCTGTCAAGGCCCAGGCAGTAGTTGAAGCATTGGAAGGAAAGGTCAGTATAAGCCAAATTGAGATTAATAAACCTTTTTCTTGAATTTGTCTAGGCCATGTGTTTCAGGTAGAATAGCTCAAACCGATCTAACATAATTAGTATCATATCTTGATTCAAGTTCAGTATGCCTAGACTAGATTTAATAAATCCTATGCTATATAGTCTTTAAGGTGTTTAGAGAACCTCTTTTTCACAGGAGCATTTACCTAGGGGCCTGCTTCTCTATGCTTGATATAAGGGTAGGGTAAATAAAAGGGGGGGTGGGGGGGCTGTAACACCACTTCGTACTTGGGTTTTGCAAATCCAGGTTTTCGCACAAAATACGAGCTTTCACATTAATAATCAGCACCTCTGGTAAACTGGATTTAAGCCCTTAAACAGGGGCTTATGTCCCAAGTAAATTAATCCTTAAGATCAAAGTAGTCTTTGTGTCCAACGTGAGTCCTCAGATAAGCTACCATGCCATCTACATGTGTTTTATAAAGTTGTGCGAAATTGGCATCCTTTTCTTCTCCACGATTTTCAGAAGATATCCTCGGAACAGTCCCATACGCCTTAATGAGATCAACAAATACCTTCTTGTTGGGAATCAAAGAAGAGCCACGTGGCAGTGCTACATGGCAGTTATCTAGAAGGCCACTTTGGCCACCGGTTTTGGGTCTATAAGACCAAAAATAGGAGTTGATTTCTTAATTGGCAATTAGCCTAATTTAGTTTATTTGTTTTAAAGAGATTTGTGAAGATTTGGTTGTTCCAAATCTAGAAGATTTGATTAGATTTGATTAGTTGAGTTTAATTTTGGAAATAAGAATATGTACTCTCTAGGCCTTCTCTAGGCACTGCAGCCGGTCCAGCACATCAGGCTGGCCCTCTTCAGCACTGCAAACCGGTCTGCACCTAGCAGACTGGCCTGCACTTGGTTCTGTAACTCCTGCAGGCAGTCCCTCTGTCTCTACAGGGATCCTCCTCGGTTCATAAACCGATTCCTTGGTCTGTCCCCAGCAGATCAGGGACTTGTGCAGCCTCTGCAGGAATTCTTCACACTTCAGATCGCCACAAATCCCAACACTCTTTAGAATTTTTACCACACCTTAACTTTATAGAGAAAAGGATAAATAAGCAGAAAGGTTTATCAACAATGACGGCACGTAAACATCTGTTGAGAAGGATATTTTTTCATTTGTTAGTATATGCTTTGCTGATAACTTCTACTCTTTTTCTTGCAAAATTCATGCAACAGAAGGTGGATGTATTCATTGTGGCATTAAGAGAAATTGCAGAGGAAAGGTAACGATATGTTTCATCTATTTCACGGAGATATGATTCTTCTTTATTCTTAAAGAAGTGCTTTTCTTGTCCAGTGGGATTAGCTTAAAGAAGCTGGATAAGAAACTGGAAAGAACATTGCTGCACTCCTATCGCAAGGTAGACTTCTTCCTGATTGTTTCATATTTTTCTTGTTATTCTTATCACTATATTTCTTGGATTTCTTGTTAATTGCAGTTGCTTATTGTGGCATTTGTGCTTCCTTACATTACATTTTTCTTCAACAAAGCATGCCTATTACTGATAAGACTCTAAATGGTTGCTTAACATGTCCAATGATTTACTAGTCCTGATGTGTTTTTTTTCTTGGTTTATATATTTAAGGATCTAATTTCGCAAGTAGCTTCAGAATCTGATCCAGTTGCACTCTTGCCAAAAGTTGTTGCTTTACTTTATTTGCAGGTAAGCTCAATTTGCAAGTATTTCTTTAAAGGTGCTCTGGCAAAAATTTGACTCATTCTTTGTTGCTTTTGTTGCCTTTAGGTGTATAATAAGGCTCTTCAGGCTCCAGGAAGGGCTATATCTGCATCTCTCTCTCGTTTGAAGGTGGGAATCTCTTCCCATGGTGAAGAATATTGTTTCAGGCTTCCTTCAAGTCTTGGATCCTAGGAAAGTTTCTAGAAATTGATATAGAATGGATACCAATGTGTAGCTTTTGTCACTAGAATTTGCAGGAAAAAACTATATTATTGGGTTAAAGGTCAACAATGGGGACGGTAAAAGTCCATTTGTTGCAGACAAAATGTACAATTAAAGAATATGAACTACCAGACCGTATTGTAGGAAAGAAGGTTTCAAAAGTCAAATTGCTATGTATGAAAAATATAGTTTTTTTTAAAATATAGTTTTCCTTTAATTTGCAAGTCACAAACACCAGTCAAATTCATAATGTATGAGTCCTTTCTTTTTGATCGAGTCTAAAAGAGTCATGTCATTAGTCACCATTAAGGCCAATGACTGACATTTATCTGCAGAACATCCAAAACTTAGAGCAGTTCCCTGTGAGGATGGAAAGTATAGGAAGTTTAGAAGTACAGGCCACATCCAAAATACAGAAGTGACAGTAGATTGAATGCCCATGGAGCTATCATCATATTGTAGACGTCCAGCTTTTCAAAAAAAAAATATTGTAGACATCCAACAATATCAGGCCTACCTCATCATTGCGATGATACTTGCCAACAAGCTCTCGAAAGTGGTTGATGATATTGTTAGCCTGATATAGATGGTCTTTATAAGGGGGAGACATCTTGTTCACAGCATGGCCATGGCTATAGAGATAAGAGTCCTATTAGAGAAGGATGGACACGAAGGCAATTTTTGCGGAAATTGGAATTTTCTGAGGCTTACAATTAGTTGTACTTGGCTTTCTCGTGAGTACTTTAGAAAGGTGAGGATTTCTGTCACTATAGGTAGCCTAGATGAAGAGGTTTGTCACAACTAATTCCTTTTTGGTATTAATCAATGGTAAACCAGAGGAAGAGAAGGGTGCGGGTGTATGTATTCTGCTGCAACAAGGACTTAGACAAGGCTGCCCCCTAGGACCTTAATTGTTCGTGCCAGCAATAGATGCTTTGGATTCTTGCATGTTTCTTGCCTGTCACTACAGTTTCTTTAGAGAATTCAGATTCCTGTTGCCGTACCTTTGTTTCCTGTGCTTTGGTATGCACAGGACACAATCTTCTTCATCAAGGGAACTTAGAAGACGACAGAGAACATTTCTATCTTACTGGAATTTTTTGGGGAATTCTTTGGCATGAGGCTGAACAAGGAAAAGTCATCCATTTTACTTTTTGGGATGATTGATGATGAGGTGGAGCACTGTGCCAGGATTCTTAGTATACCCACAGTGTCCCTCCTCTTGACTTACTTGGGTTTGCCCCTATCTGATGGAATTATAAAGGTGCCTGATTGGAATGAGGTGCAGCACAAAATTGAGCAGATGTTGAAAGGGTGCAAAGTGTGCTTATTGTCAAAGGAAGGGAGATTAGTATCTCTGTAATCAGGACTTTCTGCCATTCCTATTTTCTTTATGTCAATTTTCCTGTTGCCTCTAAAGTTGAAGAAGTGCCTTGATAGGTTGCAAAGAAGGTCATCTTGGAAGGGCTAGTTGATGATGGACCAAGGGCTGCTATGTTCTCATGGGAGGAGGTATGCAGAGCAGTTGCAACGGGAGGTTTGGGCATCCTGACCTTGAACACAGCATTGTTGTTGAAGTGGATTCTGTCCATCATGGATAGTGAGGAAGATCTTCTGTAAGGTGATGACGGGTTGGTATAGAAGGAAGATTTATCTGGGAAAACAGATTGTTAGCGATTTGGGGCATCTGTATTTTGGAAGGTACATGCACGAGTCATGCTTTTTGTCAATGCTTTTTTCATGGCAGAGCTATTGGATGGATGGGCTTTTCATTTCTCGCTTAACAACTAGATTAGTCGTGGTGGTTCCCTACCTAACAGGTATCCAAGGCTCTTTGATTTCAGCTTAAACCACCAGGCTGCAATGTCATATTACTGGGACTGCGAGGGAAGGTCTTCGACAGCATTATTCTTGGGAGTTGGGACATCTTTCTAATCAGAGGGGTGGATAAATTCATGGTGGTGCAGGACGATTTGGAGGTAGTGCATCCCAGGGCTAATGTTTGGACTCCTTGGTGTAGGAGAATAAGTGTTTTTCTGTTAGATTGACACGTGTATTGTTGCCACCTGTGGAAAATCAATCATAATATCCACCCCAACTACAGGCTAATTTGGAAAGCAAAGACGCCTATAAGCTTTTTGGGTGGCAATTGAGAAGAGAGCCTTATGACAAAGGACATATCCCCTTTACCTTGTGACAATGTCTTATGAAGATTGAGATAATTTGGATGGGAATTCTGTGCAGCAATTAATATCCTCTTTCCCTTGTAAACAAATGTCTGGCCTGCCGCTGTTCATAAATTCAATTTGATTTGATTTGATTTGATTGCCTGGGTGGTGTAATTATACCTTATGCATAGGCCTGGATGTCCATCAGATTCCATCACATTCCAAGTAGATGTACTGTACTAACTAAAAGAATGAAAGATATCCAAATTACCATGCACATGATCCATCACCGGAATGATTAGTAGGGGTGTACATGGGGTTTAACCCTGCAACTTGACCCAACCCATTGAGTTGGATAACTCAGGTTAGGTTGGGTTGAGATCTTTAATGTGTTGGGTTGGGTGAGAAAAATTCCAACCCATTGAAATATGGGTTGGTTTGGAGGAGCAACCCAAACCCAACCTGCAACACGTGAGATTTTTTAGTATTTAATGCATATGTGTATTTAAACTTGTGTGTGTGTGTGTGTGTGTGTGTGTGTGTGTGTGTGTGTGTGTATTTAGAGCTATGATTTTATTTTGCATGTCATTATCAAGTATATCTTTATCTTTTGTCATGAGTTTTAAATTTTTTCTTTATTTTTCTTTGAAATTCTTTTTAGTTTTAATTTATTCCATTTGCATTGTTATAACTTAGTTGTGATGTGTTATGAGTTTAAGACTTTTTGTTACTAAATAGAAAACATATAGAAAAGAATCCTAATGTTTGACTAGTCAACAACCTGCCCAAACCTAACCTAGTTTTACAAGTTGGGTTGGACAGTATAATGGGGTTGTGTTGGAAAAACCCCAACCAAGACCTTGGCTTAGGTTCCAAATTAGGTCCCAAGACTCCCAACCCGACCTGTGTGCACTCCATTAATTATGCAACCTAGATATCCAAAGCTATATTCTACCCCCATAACTTCATGCAATTGGTTCTTTGACGAAACAAGACAATGAACAATGAACAAGGATGAGCAATCAATAAGTTGCAATATCATTGGAGATTCATGGAACTTAAATATAGAGTGCACATGTAACCAAGGTGCAACAGGTCAATAGTTAACAACTTGGAAGTGCAACTTCAAGTTCCCATAGCTCCAAAACAATGCACCAAGAGTCTGCACAAGATTCCTGATTTGCCACCACAAAGGGGTTGGCAAAATGTTAAAGCCTCCCCATGGCATCTAGAGGTCACGGGATTAAATCTGATGGCCACTGTATTTACCCTTCTCAGATTAAAAAGGGATTGCTTATTAGTTTCTCTAGGTGACATGCACAAAAGAATCAAGTCCTAAATATTGAAAAAGAAAGTCCCAACTCAGGCTCTCGAAGTTGACAGTCAAAGACGTCACCTCAACAAGCACACCAATGACCTACAAGATCGCACTGAAGAATATTAGGTTCCTAATGGCACTTGTATTCTGTATCTAATAATGATTTTTGGTTTATGTTTAATCCAATCAGGGTTGAGTCCATGGTTTAAAAAAACACGTCTCTGGGTGCTTAATTCATTCGCCTGGAGGTGTGGAAGCCAATTTTCACCTCGAGGCATACGCCTTAGTGGGTGGCTGGTGAGGGGTACGCCTCAGTTGATACTTGATGAGGCATCGAGGCAAAACAAAGGCGCCGCCTCAGATGAAAAAGAAGTTAAGTAAGACTTTTAGACCTTACGAAGAATGCTTTACATGTTTCTCAACATAACTATAATTTTTACATAAATGAGAAGTCCATCCCCTTTCTAAAACCCTAAGAGCCCAATTGGAAAAGCCCTACTACCACTAAAACCTCTCTCCAACAAGCTTCCAATCGCTATCAAATCCTTCCCACAGCATCAGATGATTCACTAGAAGCCCCAATTAGTAGTAGTGACAATGGAGAAGAACTTGGCATTGATGGTGCAATGGAGAAGAATTTTGATGGCTAGAATGTGTTTCTACTTTATGTTTTGGATGCCCTTGTGATTTTGAACATTTCTATTTGATGTTTTTTATTTTGCATCTTTAATATCCGTTGTGATGGATATTCAGACTTGTTATTCTCTATGACTTTGTTCTTTAAGTGTTTTGATTGTCGAGGAAATGTGTTACTTGTTTTTTTATGCATCAATAGCATACAATTTAGCCTAGTTTTAAGTTCTCTTCCTAAAATCTGAGGCGTACACCTTGCGCACCTCGAGGTTTACGCTTCGCCTGGACAACAGAGAAATGCCTTGCTATGCCTTACATTTTTTAAACCTTGGTTGAGCCTCATCTCTATTGGCAATCCAAGTTTGCTTTTGTGTGTGTGTGTGTGCGTGTGTGTGTGTGTGTGTGTTGTAGCTATGGGAAATTGTATGAGATTGGTTTCCACTCAAATTCTTTGACTTGGTTTGGGAACTGGATTGGATAGATAGTTGAGGATGCCTCATTGTCTAGCATAGGGCATTTTCTGGCTATATGTCCATTTTGACAGCGGTTTTAGCAAAAGTTGGTATTAGAGCAAGCTCTCTTTTAAGAGTTTTCTAAGGTTCGTTTGTAATCATCTCTGATCTCTACTTGTTGTGAGGCTTGCAAGATTTTTAGCAGGGTGGCACCAAGTTGGGTAGGAGCGTTGTAAAAATCGGCTGAGTAGTCGTAATCAGTCTTGCCACTGACTTGAGTACTCATACTTAGGCCAATGGTCAGTCGACCTGACTACTCAGTCAAGTAGTTGGCCGAATCAGCTGACTATAAAGTTGATTTCTACATGTGGGTCTATTACCAGAGTCCCAATCTGACCCGGGTGCAAGTTAAAATAATTAGAAACGTTGAGCATATGTTATTTGTTTACTTTGATCTTATGGTTTGTAGCTTATTATCATTATCTTGAGTTTAAAATGAGTGATCTTTATGGAATGGTGTATTTTACTTGTTGAAATATTAAATTATGCAAGTAAATACATCTTATTAATATATTTTATGAATATTTATATATTTAAATGTTAAAAAAATGTCCAACTAAGTACTTCTTGACTACTTTCCCACATACCATATGCTCCTTAGTCAATGATCTGTCCAACTGAATATTGACTAAGAGCTTTTCCGACATTGATTTAGAAAGTGCCTCTTGGGACAGTAGGATTTCTGGAAGGAGAGGACAAGGACACTGATACCTTCAAACAAGGAAAGAAAGGGCTGCACCTTTTGCAATTTTGTGGGGGGATGTGGTTGATGCATAATGATGTTATTTTTAAGCAAGCAAGAGTGCATGTTGGTTGTGTAGTTTATGATGCTGATGCTTTTGAGGATGTGGTCTTCCATGATGTAATCATAGATGAAGCTTTCTTAATAAAATCCGGGTAGTCACTACTAGCCTCATGTGACTTTCCTTTTTTTTTAAAAAAAAAGGTTCTGTAGAAATATTATTTGCTTCAATCCAGGATATCTATATCCAGATTTTAATTTTTTATTAAAGCTTTTGACATGTATGTGCTATCCTGACATCGTACAAATTGTGCCAGGACAAATTGCCGGGCTCAACGTATGAGACTGTAATGGAATACCACAAGGCAACAGTTACTCTTTTGGCCTTACTATCAGCTGCAACAGACGACGTAAGAATAAATATGGCAAAGTTAATTATGGATATCATCTTTTTGCCAATCTAAATTATACAGAGGATCATGGGAAAATAGGATCCTGGTTGGTGATAATATATATGTTACAACGAATAACATAGAGAAATTTGTGCATTCCGTGATCCAAAACTTTATTCCTATTTTTATATGCATTCTTTCAGTGGTCTCCAACCCCTGTTCCATATGCATTTTTTTTAAAGAACTTCAAATGGATAACACTAGCATTATTCCTAATTTTTCATAATTCAGGGTACCTTATGGATGCTGCGAGGTACAAAATGAAGTATAAATCTAATGTCTTTTATCTTTAAGCATTTGACCCAATGCTCCTAAAATCTATGAATTTGAGGATGTTTTCCATCTTAAATGCTTCGAAACAAGCTAAACTGTTTTCCATGCTTTGCTGCGTCTTTCTTTTCTGTTTCTTCTAAGAAGTGCAAGTTTGAGTAATGGTCCTCATTTGGGTGGAAGAAGAACCACGCCAACTACCAGGACATCGATGTATTATAATCTTAGAAAGATACATTATAAGATGCATAAACATTTTGCCATCGGACTCGTGCTTAATCTCTATGTAAAGAGTAGGCTTTTGTGCCACCATGATCTCTTTTACACAGTAATGTAACACTTTCGATAAGTAAAGTATGCATCTGTCATTATTAGCATTCCTTATGATTCAGTAGTATCTGATGCTTAGATCTATATGATTCAATACGGTATTGCTTGATCCATGGACGATAACAATCTTATGCTAATCCTTCATATAGGAAGACGACTGCTCATCAGATAGAATCTTGAGCAAAAGAGAGTTGCTGGAGAGCAAAATGCCGGAACTAAAAGGCTTTGTCTTGGACAGCTCGGAACATTGAGGCACATGGGAAGCCAATTTTCGAATGAAGTTTCTTTACGTCTCCCACGAAGGTTTACATTTCAGAAATCCAGTGGGATGACGAATGCAACTTTTATGCAGCTAATTCAAGCCTCTTTATCATTATAGTCTGGTGCGGTTTCTGCTACTGGTAAAGTATGTGGAAACACAGAGCAGTGCATTTGTTGTATCAAGTTGGCCATCCAGAAATCCTTGCAATTCACTATAGATCTGGGTGACTTATATGGCACACTGATCTTTGTTTTCAGTTCCAAATATCTCCGATGTGTTCAAAAGATCAAGCTGATTCAGATTCAACTATCAAAAGTCTGGTTTAAAGTTGTTTTTCCGACTGATTTGTGACGTCCTTTGGTCCTTGTATTATCAAGACTTGTTTAACTATTATATGGTGGGGAAACTAGAAGAGATTAAATTGTTGTGGGAAAAACCACCATCTGGCAGAAGTTTACACAGAATAAGTAAGCCCTTTGAACAAAGGAGAAGTTTGAACGGAAGAGACCCTCCATGGTTCATGGAGGGTTGATTTGGGAGGATTAACCGGCCGCCTAAGGAAAAGGGTAATTTACCGCAATCTTAATGCCGCACATTGTTCATTGTGTATGATCTCGACGTGGGACTCAGATGGATACGGATATGCTCGTGGCCAAATACATGACCAAAGTTCTCTTGTTGCCAACGATGTTTTATTGGTAGTGAACTTGGATGCAGATGAGAATGATCTTCCATATCCCCACCATATCCTTCTCATTTGTATGCATAATTGTACCCTAGCTTTCTTTATACTTTACGCAACAACAACGAAAGTACATCCTACAAGCTATTACGGTTCTTTTGCATATGGTCAATTAATCCTCCAAAACCCCTAATATTAGAGAACTTTCTGCACCCTTACAATTGAACATCTCCCTCTGGTTTCATGTATCCAGACTAAATGATCGTGTCCCTTGGCAATACTAGTTAGTTAAAACTTTAATTAAACATTACCAATAATTCTATTAACTTGACATCTACATCACCACACATCTTAATTTGTTTCCTACTGAACATTGTCCATCATCTCAACCCTAGAATGGACGTGAACGTGGCTCCTCTCCCATCCATTTGAGCACCTAATTGTTAAGGCTATAGCCACAAAAGCAAGATAAGGCATATAGAGTGCCAATCAAAAAACATAGATAACCACCTCCATCGGGACAACCACCAAAATCTAACCATATACAAAGGTGATTCCCATTATGGCAACCAAAGTATCGTCATCCACAAGAAGCGCCGACGCTCACCACTCAAACGTGCAGGAACAACTTCAGCAATCGGTGCCGTCCCGTGGCACTCCGTTGTTTCTGGAAGCGTCGCCACCGTCAAGGAGCAATCCACACCGGACATCCCCGAGGCTCTTCCTCGCAGGAGCAGCCTGCTGGGAGCTCTTGCAGTATGCGATTGCCCTCTGGATCGACTCCTCTTCCTCTGACCCCGCGCTCCCCCTCCTCCTCGATGCCGGCAACCCTCCATCCTTCGACCTCTCACTGCTGCAACCAGACGTGGAAGGAGGCGAAGATGAACACGAAGACGAAGAAGAGCACTGCAAATTCTTCACCGCGGGGAGATAACGCGTGATCGCACCGGAAATGGATCTCCTCTGACCATTATTATTCTCCTGTTCTTTGCCACTGCCACCAACCACCTTCTCCCCACCATCACTACCAATGCTTGCTGCTGCCATCCTCTTCCCCCTCAACAAGCCGTGGGATCTCGCAAACAGCGACTTTATGTACGATCCCGAGGCCTTGAGCTTGAGGCCCAACTTGTAGCTCTTGATGAACTTGAGCTTCTTCAACCACCTCTTCTTGGGCAAGGGGTGCATGAACTCTTCATGGGTCAACTCTCCACTTACGTAGCATGAGGTGAAAGGGGAGGAGAGGTTGAACGATTCGTCGTCGGTGCACAGTTTGCTTTCGACATCAGAGTGGTTGTGGAGGAGCCTCTCCAGCATCTGGAGGCGGGAAGGGAGGAGGAGTGGGAGGAGCTTCCCTTTGTAGAAGAGCTCGTCGGCGGGGGAGGCCATGGCGGAGTCGACCTTGTCGGGTTGGATGGAGGAGAGGCAGAACTCGAAGTCATCAGGGAGGGGAGGGGAGGCGAAGGTGTAGCAGAGGAAGGTGGAGGAGCTCACGTCTATATCTATGTACTCTTCCTCTTCCTCTTCCTCCTCCTCCTCGTCCTCTTCTTCTGCTTGCTTTGGTAAAAGCAACTGAGATGGAGAAGCTTCACTTGCCATGCTAAAGTGGGCAATGTGTGCACTCTCTCTGGGATTCACAGAAAAGCTATGTTTTGGATTTAAACTTGGAATGGGTGTGTGTCCTCGATGTCTATGTGGTTTTGGTGTTGTGGAGAGTGGTGGGTGTCTGGAGAATTGGTATAGGATATTGGGGTGGGGATTATTTAAAGTTGGTAAAGCGTAGGGAATTGGAGGGAAATCAGCGACACTACGGAGCCTAATCACCGTAGAACCTCTTTTAAAATAATCTGGTGGTCGAGCAATGTCTGGGTAACATCATGTGTGTGTAGATGCACTCACGAGCGAGATGTTACTTAGCAGCTGACTAGAGGTGTCAAACTTAACCCAACCTGATAAGCTTGACAAGAATATAATTCTTTGGTTAGCAGGTTGGGTTTCAGGTGAGCAACATTGACCCGCTTGGACCCATTAGGTTTACAGGTAGGTCTCAGGTGAACCAATGTTGGATCCCTTTTTGTTAATGGATTGGGTCTAACCTAACCCATTTAAGATAAAGTCCAACATAGATTACGTTGGCTCGATTAACTCATTCGGCATCCTTGCGTTCCCTTTGGTGGCATGTTAAAGTGGGTTTTCTATCATGTAAAATTTTTATGCGTTACAGAATGTAAGCAGCATAGAGATATTATTTACATTCATCACATCTATAACTAACTAACCAACTTCCACTCGTCTCATTTACCTCTATTAATGTATTCCTACCTATCACATCTATCCCACTAACTCATTTTCAATATAAATAAAAGTAACAATTAATAATAATATATGAACTTAATCACCACATCTATACCTTACTAAACCAACACTAATTCCATCATTTCCAAACATTTTTAAATTTTGTCCAATCATAAATTCTAGACCTCTGTCAAATACGACCTTAGGGACCTCATAAAAGTGACGCTGAATGGGGGTTAATATATATAGAAAAGGTGATAATCAGCGTTTGCTAACTAGAGGCGCGATGCACTGCACTACATTAATCGTTTAAGTCTATTTGACGAGGAGAATAAATTTATGAAATAAATTGAAGAAGTAAAATAAATGATAAAATAAATGGTTAATTTATTTGGATATTTTAGTAGATTAAAGTTATTTTACAGAGAAAGTGGAATAACTTTACCTTGAATTTAGTCCACTTAACTTGATGTAAATAGGAGGTGAGTTAAGTGGCGGGTTAAGGTGGAATAAGTAATTAATCCGTTTGGACGTTTTGATAGGTTAAAGTTATTCCACAGAAATGGTGGAATAACTTTACCTCGGGTTAAGTTCACTTAACCCGATGTAAATAGAAGGTAGCTTAAGTGGCAAGTTAAATAATTAACTTGCCAACCAAACACAACTTCAGACTTTATTGCTAAGGTAAATCAGTTAAAAATTAAAATAATTCACAAAAGATGCCCCTGACTATATGTTTATTTCAAGAGAAGGTACTCACACTGGAATCTTTTTTCACACTTAGGCCTAGTTTGATAAGGGAATAACCCATCAAAATAAGGGTTAACCTTATTTGGTGGGAAATATATTTTGATTCGGGTTAAGAGGACTTAACCTGAAATAAAGTTATTCTGGAGTTGATGTGGGATAAGCTTTTTTTGTAGGTTATCCCATATATTTTCACAGGTTAACCTGCAAACTTTCCAAACAGTCACAAGTTAATCCACAAGGATAACTTTTATGACTTCTAAACAAAAAGAAAAGATAATCCAACTATAAATAAATTATACCATGAAATCTATCCTTCCGTTCAAATTAATCCTTAAGTTAAAATAACCCTAGATACTTTGGGTTTGGACAAACCCTCCACCTCCTCCTCTATATTTAGAAAGTGGTTTATTATTGACTTTACCAAAAACAAATTCAAATTTAAATTCTTATCCCTACATCTCTCCATTTTACTCAAACGAGATTTTGAAAAAAAAAAGTTAACTTAACCAGCTGAGCAAGTTGACAGGATGGATTTAATGAATGATTGCGGTCTCCATTAATGGGTGTCCTTCCTTTACACCACCAACAATAGGACTAACCACTTGACAATATTTTACAGGTAGGCAATAGCCACTCTGAAGCTTACTTAAATAACCAAGAAGATGGTGATGCCATTTAAACGAACACGTATAAGTATCCTCCAACGGTCATTGGATCTCCAATTTGCGAATGAGCATATCATCTCATGATCATTCAAGATAAGATCCAACTTGTTGAGCTTATTACAAAATCGGACAGGGGCCTACAGTTTGGGATCGTCTTCGACAAATTGCTTAAAAAGCTGTAAGCCCTGAGAACAAACAAAATGGCTGTAAAATTGTCTTAAAACATCTACTCCAATTTTATTTTCGTCATCCTAGACATAAAAGTAACTTTGGACTTGATTTACTCAGAAGATTAAGAAATTAATGTTAATATATATTTTTATTTACTAATAAAATAATATTAATATTAATTTCTATTTATTTAAATTAATGTTAAATTGTGATATTAACCTTTCTGAATTGATGTTAAGATCAATTTCTAAAGAATAGATCTAAGTATAGAAAAGTTACGAAATTAACATATATTTTACTAATATTCTTCAAAATTAATGTTCAAAAAATTAATATTAAAAATTCATAACCTAAATTTTCATAACATGAATTAGTCCCTCAAGTAAACATAAGTTAACCTACCTACTAAACTAATCCCTGTTTACCATTTGAAAAACAGCCAACCATTAAAGCCTATCTATTTACTGCCCATCTGGGAAAAAGGGCCTGTCTACTCACTAGCACCTAATCTCAAATGTCAATAATGTCCTCCAGGATTGGCACTACTACCATATCCTCCGATGTCGCCTACCTCCTGCCTAGATATTAATTCTTTAAAGACAATTTTATTAAGCACACTTACACGGAACAAGGAAAAGGCTGACTATAGCTTGTTTTAGGAAGTGCTAGACACAGGGAACCCTATTCTGCAAAATTTAAATGCCTACCATAGTGGAACATTTATATCTCTTGCAATGAAATCCAACGGTTTTCTGCAAAGACAAAAATGTTGCGGAATAAAAGCTGGGCAGCCCTATCCCTATGCCTCTATTCATATTCCATACCATATTTGAAAAAGCCAAAAAGGCACTTAATTTTTGTAACATCAACAAAGATGGGTAAGTGGCAAAGAGCTCATTAATAGTAAAATTGAATTCCTTACCATTCCCTTTGATGTTTTCTTTTTTTTTATGACCCAAAATCCCTTGCAAGTAGATTAAGAGGAAACAGTTTACCAGCAACACCACCGTCAGGTAATATTAGAATTTGAACTCGGATACCCACCACCCAAACAACATGTTGATATCAGCTAAGTGAGCCCAAGAAGGTCATTCTCTCTTACTCCTATGTGGAACGTGGAAGTCCTTATAATAGTTCATGATACTTGTTGGAATCTCTTCATGTACCCACCACTATTTACACATATTTTGCCATGAGATTGTACATTTTGAGTTATTCGTGGGAGTTTCTTTTGTTTGTTTGTTTTGACAAGCCAGTGTCTCAATTGGGCAAATTAGAGAAAAATTGGTAATCTTTCGCACATCAATTTCTGAGGTATGTAGGGATGAAGATTTAAATTTGACTTGCTCATAAGAGATTTTGACTTACGGAGAAAGAGTTAAGGTATTGGTTAACGTACCTTACTTTGGAAGCATCAAGGGACCCCTTCCTTTGGTCTAAATAAAAATGGTATGGCATTTTTCAATGGTGTTTAATCATGGGCACTAGCTCCTTTTTATTAGGGGATGTCTGTTCTTAAATAATTATGCATCATGTCATAAGGGATAGTTTGCAGAAAAAGGGCATAACTTTGCGTAACTTAAGCAAGCACTCATAAGTCTCATCTTTGTTCTAAGATGAAGAAAACTCATGCTAAAGATCACCTCTTCCCCTCATTATTCCTTGATGGTACTTTCAATTAGCTAATGGGTGTAAACATTTGATCCTCTTCATTAGGCTCCCGATTTGATATATCTCATTGCCATTATCTCTTTAGATTGATCATGATTTGAAAATCTAAGTGATTGAAGGGACAAAATGACACATATCCCATGAATTTAAATGATGCACATATTAGCTTCAACAACCTCTGAATTAATTAATGCCATAATGGCAGACCAAAATGTGGAGGACAACATGAGAAAAGGGAGACAACAATTGAACTTGCTACTCTTTCCAACTTCATGCAAGGTAGTACCTGTGCCTATTTCGAACAACATGTAAAGAACATCTTGCAGTTGTGATTACATTCCTTGCTTCATAGTGCATGAGGAGAAATATTTTCTCTAGGATATTAAGTTGGTAAGGTGTGAACCGTGACTGAATATTATTTAGCAATAACTTCATCCATTTCCACCAAAATCCACCAAATACCAATGAAGGCTTTCAGAACACGCATCAAGTTGAGGGGTTTCACAACAATCTCATACCTTATTCCTTTCTTCACGTACAAAAATCATGTGAAGATAACATTAATGATTTGTACTTCTAAGAATTTCTAGGCAATTAAGAACATCCCATTTACATCGCAAATTGCTTCTTGAAAGATAATGGAATCGTGAGAGGGATCATTACATTATTGCATTATTATATCAACTTGAGAATGGGATTCCCTAGAAATATACCATGCACTTGAGTGTATAATTATAAATTTCTCAAGAGGTTGTTGTAATGACCACTGCAATCCTTTATGCAATCCATTACAATAGTATTGTAATAAACTGAGCTCAACACTTTATAAATACAAGTGATTAGCTCCACATTGGAGTATCGATCCATTCCTCCCATAATTCCAATTCTCTCTTTCTTTCATCTTAAGATGGTATCAAAGCCATCTAAGCTATACCACTGATTATGATCAAAGGCCTTCATCAAATCGTGGTCACTCTGCAAAGAATCTCAACTAAACTTCGGAAGGTGGTGATTCTTCTTCAATGGATTCTAGTACTTCTGTAGCGATATGTTCTAGCTTCTAGTTCAATTCAAGTTTAATGGCATTATCTTCCTCTTTGAATCAAGTTCAAATCAACAATCATAGACAAATGGTTGTTTGATTTCTCAACCTCCAGCCTTGGTATAACATAATGTACCATACAAGCTTACTTCTGTTGGTGTATAAGTAATTAGGCACTACATTAGCCTTTAATGATGGTTTTGATCATGACAAACATCTCAAGTAATTGAGATTAAAATTGGATCTTATACATAGATATTGTAAGATTCATTTTCAGGTTGAAGTTCTCTTGACGATATCTGAAGCCAAGAAGAAGGAAAAGATCATGCTCTTCAAATTTAGGTCTCCTTGTATTATAAGAACTGAGTTATAATATTTTATTCTTTAAAATGTAAGGAGTGCCCCAATCAGATCTCACATTAGCATAAACATAAGAAGTTCATATGCAATTCTTACAAGAACACCACACATAGACTAAATATGTCAAAATATGATAAAACATATCTTTAGGTGTTAATAGATCATTCGAGAACCTCGTAGGATCAACATGATTAGTTTGGATAGTTAAAGGGCCTTTTACAGGCCATCTAACATTAGGTATGTGAGACCTAACGTTAGGTAGTAAGGCTGGTGTCATTTGGAAGCTCCAAGGAATAACGAACTTTGCACTGAACCTTGTACCTAACGTTAGGTAGTTGATCTAACGTTAGATAGAGGTTATCTAACATTAGGAAGGCTATTTTGAACTAAATTAGACACTTCAAGGGATAGCGAAATTTGCACCTAACTGAGTACCTAATGTTAGATAGTTCACCTAACATTAGATTACTTTTACCTAACGTTATATAAAACACTTTTGGATCATATTAGTTAGTCATTGAAAAATCTAATTGGGAAACATTTTAACCATTGAAGAGGGGCTTTATGCACACCAAAACTAGTCCATTCACCCCTCTATACATATGACATGGTTTCCCACTCTTAGAAGAGTAGAAGAACACTCCAAAACTCACTCTAAAGTGCATTTAAGTCTACATTCAGCTAAAGCATATATTTGGTGTTCTTGGAAGTGATTAAAGTTTTGATTCTCCCACTCACACTTGCTTGAAGCTTCATCACTTCAACTCCCAGCAGTAGCATCTTCTCACAATCACTAAGGGAGTTCCTTTTAGTCTCCTATATAGCTAGTTCACATATTTAATTGCATATCTTATCGGGGATATCCATAGAAGCTAAATTGTGTTTTAATTCTATTTTATTCCTTAATCTACTTGTAATTTGAGGGCCTGAGTTGTGGGTTCCCTTCCTTTTGAGAAAGAGGGGTTTGCTCTTGATTGGAAAATCAAGAGGGATTGAAAAAGGATTTAATACCCATTGCTCTTGATTGGGATATCAAGAGGGTTGTAAAAGGATTTGATATCCCGTAAGTACCAGTTAGTTTTCCAAGTTGGACTCGAGGCAAAATCATAAATTGAGAGATTTAGGTAATGATTTTTCCTGCAGTTGGGTTTCCACTGTAAATCCTTATATTCATTTGTGATTTGTTTGAGTATATCTTAAATCTGCATTATTTGCGATTAGCAATTTGTTTACCGCTTTTAGCACCAATCACCCCTTCTTTAGTGCACTTTCAACTTCTTCCAACTTTGCTACTTGGCGAGCTTAATTTCTTCCCATACTACATGCTTATGATCTTGAGGGCTTTGTTGATAGCTCTCAAACTCCTTCCCCCAAGCTTGTTTAGATTGGTGAAGGTGATTCTCTTTAGCATGTTATTAATGATAATTACTTAGCCCATCACAAGATGGATCAACTTGTTTTAAGCTAGTTAATATCATTTGTGAGGAAATTTGCATTTAGATTTCTAACCTTAGCACAACATGTGAGGTATGGCTTTATCTTGAGAAATTCTTTGGCACGCATTCTAAATCTCAAATTTTCTATTATTGATCAATGCTTAATTCCTTGAAAAAGGGTGATTCTTCTATTGTTGACTTTATTAACAAAGCCAGACATATTACCATGAATTGTGCCTTAGTAGGAAAGAAAAACAACGATGATGACTTGATTCTTGCTATTTTGAATGGCTTGAGTGATGATTATGATTTTGTTGTGGTGGTGTTATATATTATTTTTTGAGGCAATTTGTCTTTTGATGAGGTTATTAGTCTATTAATAAGTCATGCGCAGTGTCTTCAATGCCTGAACTCCACTATCGTGATTAGCATCAATCAAGCTACTTGAGGTGGTGGTCATTTCAAAGATGGTCGAGGTTCTCATGGAGGTTGTCCAGGCATAGGAGGTCGCATTCAATACAATTCTAATGGATCTAATGACAATTATAATCAAAAGCCACTTTCAGTTGTTAGAGTGAAGTGTTAGATATGCAAATATTATAATCAGTATGCTTTAATATGTTACAGATGCTATAATAATGCTCCTATTCCACAAGATAATCTTTCTTTTGCTAAACATGTTCAAGATGCTACACCATGGACAATAGATTCTAGTGCAAGTCATCACATGTTGCAAATATAGATCTTAATGCAACTTATGAAGGATCTGCTAAGGTTCTCTTTGGTAATGGCCAGGGTGATTCTATTACGCATGTTGGCAATAATTCTTTATTTATTTATTCTAAGCAATTGAAACCCCAAAATATTCTTGTTGTTTCCAAGGCTTCTCATAATCTTCTATCAATTTATCATTTGTAATTATTATTACAAATGATAATAATTGTTATTTTAAGCTATATGCTGAATTTGTGGTGATAATAAATCTTCGGAGCAAGGCCACTCTCTTAAAGGGCCAAACTAGACATGAGTTGTATCAACTATGTTTTCCCAAAGCTCTCAGACAATCTTCAAGTGCCTCTACTCATTCTGCAATAGCAGCATCTTCAAGGGATTCTCTCTAGCTTTGGCATCATTGACTTGGTGTTACGACCGGAACCCAGATTCCTACAGGACCTGAGATTGGCTCACCTCGACTAATTCTAAGATCCAGTCGTCCAACGAGAAATAACCAAATAACATGCATCAATCCACAACCACACAAGTACAGTAACTAAGCAGAAAGAAATTGACAACGAAAGGAGAAATAGAATTGTAATACAAGAATTTTACATGCCTTCAAGAAAATGAATACTGCCATCACAACAAAACTAGTACAGATAGAGAACATAACGAAAAGTATTAAAAATATAACTACAGGAACTCACTACAACAAGTAGTAGAAACTATAGGTGGGCTCGACTAGGCCTAGTGTCCTCAGTAGCCGGTAGCTCGGGCTACTCAAATCCCTGACCTGTATAAAGTTATATAACTGGAGTCAGTTAACGCTAAGTAGAGTGGTGGCTAAAAACGTAAAGTATATTTAACATATTATTTCCCGATTCCAATTATCTTATAACGTGTTGCTGTATAGAGATCTCTAATCAGGATCCATTACATTACTTAATCTTCTTGTTCCCTAAAGGAACGATCTTGCTTGCAGTTTTCCCGTGATGTAGGATGCACACATGGCACTCTCCTGGCCGGGAGAGTCCCTCCGTGGTAGTCCTACACCCAGTCTACCACCCTGAGGTCATGGTCATGATGTAGCGGTGACTATGGCACACATGATAAATGCGCGGATAGCTACCCCGCACTGGCACGTAGTCAGTTGTTTTCGTTAACGGGTACGCCCAAACGTACAGTACGGAACAGCACAGGGCCTTACCCTCTCAGAATAGAACAGGGGTCTCACCCCTCCACAGTCTGCGTACCCTCATCCGACTATCCCGATTTGCCTAAAGGGCTAACAAGAGTCGGTGTAGGGTGGCTGTAACGACCCGGTTCCCGAGTCCCTACGAGACACGAGAACCGGACCGACTTGACTAATCCCAAGACCCAGTCGTCCAACGAGGAAGTAACCAAAAGACAGTAAAATAAACCACATTCAGCATGAATATAACTAACAGTAAGAAAGTACAGCAGTAAGGAAAGAAACTACTACAGTAGGCACCACCACAACAGTAAAACAACATTTATCAGATAACAAAAACTGCAGGTAAAGAAGGTACAGCGGAAACAAAACTACTCACTAGAACAGAAACAAAAGAAGGTACAAAGCGGTGGCAACTCTACTGGACCCTACTCGGCCCAGCGTCCTCTGCAGCCGCCGACCCTGGCTGCTCAACACCTGGTCCTGAAAAAGGTAACGAGTGTAACACGTCAGCAAAACGCTGAGTAGAGTGGCAAACTAACTAAAGGCAACAGTAGAGTGTACAGTAGCTGTTATGTTCTATTACTTCCTTTATTTACATCTTTCAATTTTTCTCACTATTTCATTTACTTCTCAGATCCTTTACTTGATCTCGAATGTCCTCGTGGGACGATCTTGATTGCAGTCGTTTCCAACAGTAGAAGTAGCACGTGGTGCTCTCCTGGCCGGGAGAGTCCCCCGTGGTGATCCTACCCTCAGTCAACCACCCCAAGGTCACTGACAGACGTAACGGTGACTACGGCACGCGCGATAAACGCACAGGTAGCTAGCCCGTACTGGCACGCGGTCAGTCGTTTCCGTTAACGGGTGCGCCCAAAGCACAGCACGGAACCAGGGCAGAGCCCTCTCAGTAACAGGGGTCCAACCGCTCCACAGTAACCAAACCGGGGCCTTGCCCCTCCACAGTCCGCGCACCCTCGCCTGACTACCCTGGTTTGCCCTAGTGGGCCTAACAAGTCGGTGAAGGAGGCTAGCAGAACCCCGGGGCCCGTGGGGTAGCTAGTACTCTCCTAACACTACTAGCTCTCCTCGGTACTACGTACACGAGGGCCAACAAGTCGGTACAGAGCGGCCAAGCCTAACCCCGGGTCCCTGGGGCGGCTGGCCCCACTCTGCACTAAAACAGGTACAGGTACTTCCCTTGGTACTGCGATCCCAAGAGACAGTACAAACTACATCTCAGTTCCATTCCTTTTCTTTCCAGGAGTTCCACTCCTAATTCCCCGTAGGGTTCCAGCTCTTTATCTCAGAACATCATATGTTTCACTTTCCAGATTCACGTTCTCACATTCCATGATCTCAACATGATTCTCTATGCATAACAGGCAGCTGTTAATTAAATTTACAGGCAGCTTTATATATTCCTTTCCATTTTTCCAAGACTGTAGTAATGTACATTCCACTAGTTTTTCCATCCTAGGATTCATGCCATATCCTAGAATCTATCATACAATCTAGTTTTCCGGCCCTAGGATTCATGCAACACCTAGGAGCTATCATTCCATATATTTCTCATTCCTAGGATTCATGCAATGCCCTAGGTTCTAGTTATGGTTCCATACTTTAACAGATTTTATTAATACATAAAACCACTCTACCAGATACAACGGAAGTAATGGGGGCGTGGTCGGGAATCCCGCGCGCCTCCGCGACTCTCAAGACTGCAACCGAACAAGGTCCTATCACAAGGATCAAACACAAGGAGTGTCTCAAAACAGTGTATAGCTACTGTAGGCGGGTAGAGGAATAAATTCTGAAACGAACGCAACTCGAATCGTGGAAAACGGAGCCCAAACGGGCCCTAACGGGTCGAGAAAGACAATACTGTGCAAAATCAGACGTCTGGAACTCCTTCCAGACGTCTTAAACGGTGGATCAGAGAATTACCTGTTCGGCTTGGTTACCCGGACGTCCAGAAGTCTGTGGCGACGTCTCTCCTAGATCCCAGACGTCCGATGGTCTCTCCGGACGTCTTGAGGTCACTCCCGCCGTCTGGTACAACTTCCAGACGTCGGATTCGCAAAGGATGACGAATCCGAACACCTGCGCACAGCCAACCCTCCTCCCTTAGTACGGTCAGTCGACAAAAAGAAGGAGAAAGCGGAACTCACCTTTCAGACGTCTGTATGATCACACAGACGTCGACCTTGCCGTCTGGATATCAGTCCAGACGTCTGATTCTGGAGATTTTTCCAGAATCAGAACCTCGCTCGGCCTCCGCTCGCGACGCCGCCCGCGTCGCACCTCGCGCGTCCGCTGCTCCGCCCGCAGCAGGTCCCTCTTCGCGACGCTCTGCGCCCCCTGCGCCCTCCGCCGGCCGGCCAAGCCGCTCCCGGCGAGCTCGCCCTCACGGCAGAGCCCCGCCCTCGCACGCCGCAGCTCCTCCGCGCCTACTGCGGCCGCCGCTGCCGCTGCGCCCTCGCGTCCGCTCGCTCTCGCGCACAGGCAGGAGAGAAGGAGGAAGATGGTGGAGACGGGAGGGGAGGCGCGCCCCCTCCCCCTTTTAACGCCGCGCGGAGAGGAGGGAGAGACGGTCGCAGGCGCCTGCAGCCGCAGAGAAGATGCGGATCGCAGGTCTGCGCGCACAGGCGCGCAGACGAATATCCCGTGCGAGCATAACTGTTCGTCAGACGTCTGTAAACTATCCCGGACGTCTGGTCAGACGTCTGGATGTGATCCCAGACGTCTTGACAGACGTCTGGGCCACCTCCCAGACGTCTTAAAAGACGTCTGGGGTACGCGCTCGTTACAATATAACAAACTCAAAGGAAGTTTCGTCCCCGAAACTTGCGCCAACTAGGGTGCGGAAAAAGGATGTCCAAATAACCATAACAAACTTAAAGAGGACCGAAGCCGGTCCGAAAAGACGTACCCGCGAAAAGCTCTGGGTACCGCTCCCGCATTGCCGCCTCAGGCTCCCAGGTAGCCTCCTCGTACCGCTGGCTCCTCCACAAAACCTTTACCAGGGGTACTTGCTTTCGTCTCAACCTGCGGACGGCTCGGTCTAGGATCTGCACTGGCCGCTCGGGGTAGGTCAGGTCGTCGCTCACCTCGACGCTCTCGTGACTCAGTACGTGGCTGGGATCGGCTACGTACTTCCTGAGGTTGGACACGTGGAACACGTCGTGTACACCAGAAAGCTGCGGGGGAAGGGCAAGTCTGTAAGCAACGGGTCCAACCCGCTCCAGGACCTCGAAGGGCCCCACGAACCTCGGCGCGAGCTTCCCTCTCACCCCAAACCGCTGTAAGCCCTTCATGGGCGAAACACGAAGAAAGACGTGGTCCCCGACCTCGAACTGCACCTCTCTGCGTCTGCGATCTGCGTAGCTCTTCTGTCTGCTCCTGACAGTGCGGAGTCGTCTGTGGATCTGCTCAACTACCTCCTGACTCTGCCGGATCAACCTGGGGCCAACCTCCCACTTGGTCCCCACCTCAACCCAACTCAAGGGTGCCGTGCATTTCCGTCCGTACAGAGCCTCGTAGGGAGCCATGCCGATGCTCGAGTGATAACTGTTGTTGTATGCAAACTCTGCCAGGGGCAGGTGCTCCTCCCAAGAGCCCCTCCAGTCTAGTACACAGGCACGCAAAAGATCCTCAAGTGTCTGTATCGTGCGTTCCGACTGTCCGTCCGTCTGGGGGTGGTAAGCCGTGCTAAACCTCAACCTCGTCCCCAAAGCCTGCTGAAACTCAGCCCAAAACTGGGACGTAAAGCGGGTATCCCGGTCGGATACGATCTCCCGCGGAACTCCGTGTAGTCGCACCACATCACGGATATACCTCTCTGCCAACTGTGCTGGTCCCAAAGTGACTCGGATCGGCAAGAATCGTGCCGTCTTCGTCAACCTATCCACTATTACCCAGACCGCGTCGTGTCCTCGCTGGGTAACAGGTAAACCCACCACCAAGTCCATGGTGATGCTCTCCCACTTCCACTCTGGCACTGGAAGCGGCTGAAGCGGCCCTGCAGGCCTCTGATGCTCGGCTTTCACCTGCTGGCACACTAAGCACTGCTGCACGAACTCACCCACATCCCGCTTCATCCCTCTCCACCAGAACTCGCGTCTCAAGTCATGGTACATTTTCGTGTTTCCGGGATGTATGGTGAATCTGGAACCGTGTGCCTCAGTCAGGAGCTCTCTCAACAGCTCCTCGTCTCTGGGGACGCACAGCCGTCCCCCCAAGCGTAACACCTGGTCTGTGAAAGAGAAGTCCCCTGGGTCCCCTGACAGTACTCTGTCGCGCAAAGACTGCAAGTACGGATCGGCCATCTGTCCCGTGATGATGCGGTCTATCAACTCTGGTCTGGTCTGCCGTGTCACCGTCACTGCCCCACAGTACCCTCGTAACTCTAGAGGTCGCCAACTGCCCACCTCCTCCAAAAGGCTCCAACTCTGTAACTGTAGACTGGCCAAGCGTGCGGGCGCCTTACGGCTCAAGGCGTCAGCCACCACATTGGCCTTTCCCGGGTGGTAGGAGATGCTGCAGTCGTAGTCCTTCAGGAGCTCCAACCAACGTCTCTGTCTCATGTTGAGCTCCTTCTGGTCAAAAAGATATCTGAGGCTCTTGTGATCTGTAAAAATCTCGAAGGTCTCACCGTACAAGTAATGCCTCCATGTCTTCAGCGCGAAGACAATAGCTGCCAACTCTAGGTCGTGGGTAGGGTAGGTATGCTCATGGGGCTTCAGTTGCCGCGAAGCGTAAGCGACCACGTGACCCCTCTGCATGAGCACACCTCCTAACCCCTGCAAGGAAGCGTCCGTGTACACAACGAACCCGCCACTACTGTCAGGAATGGTGAGCACGGGAGCCGAGGTCAACCTCTCCTTCAGCTCCAGAAAACACGCCTCACAGGCGTCTGTCCAAGTGAAAAGCACATCCTTCCGAGTCAACTGTGTCATAGGACGTGCAATCTGCGAAAACCCTCTGATGAACCGTCTGTAGTAACCTGCCAGTCCCAGGAAACTGCGAATCTCAGTGACTGAACGCGGTCTCTCCCACCTGAGCACTGCCTCGACCTTGGCGGGATCCACCGCCAGGCCGTCTCCAGAGATCACATGACCCAAAAAGGTCACCTCCCTCAACCAGAACTCGCACTTGCTGTATTTGGCGTACAGCCTGCGTCGTCTCAGAGTGTCCAGAACCATCCGCAAGTGCTGTTCGTGCTGCGTCCGATCTCTAGAATAGATGAGTACATCATCTATGAAAACCACCACAAACTGGTCCAAGTACGGTCTGAACACCCGGTTCATCAGGTCCATGAAAGCAGCGGGGGCATTGGTCAGCCCAAACGGCATGACCAAAAACTCGTAGTGTCCGTACCGGGTGCGGAAAGCTGTCTTGGAGACGTCGGTCTCCCTGATCCTCAACTGGTGGTATCCAGACCTCAAGTCGATCTTGGAGAACACCGTGGCACCCCGCAACTGGTCAAACAAATCGTCAATCCTCGGCAGCGGATATCTGTTCTTGATGGTGACCCTATTCAGCTGTCTGTAGTCCACACAAAGGCGCAGGGTCCCATCCTTCTTCTTCACAAACAGTACCGGGGCTCCCCAGGGAGACGCACTGGGCCTCACGAAACCCTTCTCCAAAAGGTCCTGCAACTGAGACTTGAGCTCTCGCAGCTCAAGCGGTGCCATCCTGTATGGCGCGGTGGAGATGGGGTTGGTCCCTGGTACTAGTGAGATCTCAAACTCGATCTCACGCTCGGGCGGTAGTCCTGGTAACTCGTCTGGAAACACGTCGGGGTACTCTCTGACCACCGGGATGCTCTGGAAGTCTGTCACGGGGCTGTGCTCTGCCACCACACAAGCTAAGAAGCCCTCACACCCCTGGCTCAAAAGTCTCGCCGCCCGAAGTGCCGAAATGCACCTGAAACCTCCATCCACTGGCTGCCCGTGAAACTCGAAGGAAGGCAACTCCGGAATGGAGAAGACAATCTTCCTCTCAAAGCAGTCTACCAATGCGTGGTAAGCGGACAGCCAATCCATCCCCAGGATCACCCCAAAGTCCTCCATCTGTATCATAATCAGGTCAGCTGGCAGGCTGTGTCCCCCGATGCTGACCCCGCAACCCGTGTACACCTCCTCAGCTACAAACAGCTGACCACTCGGACCTCTGATTACGAACGGGTTCTCTAACAATGTATAATCCTGGTCCAAACTAACTGCGAAACTGTCTGCGACAAACGAGTGCGTAGCGCCGGAATCGAAAAGCGTGTAAACAAGTCTGCCAGAAACTGAAACCATACCTGCTACCACGGATCCCGAAGCTCTGGCGTCCCTGTGTGTTAGGGCGTTGATACGCCCCTCAGCTCTAGGTGCGGACGAAGCAGCCACACTCTGCGTCGGACGGGTAGGTGTCGGCCGGTACCCTCCTCGCGACTGCGGTCCTCCTCCTCGCGCCTGGAAACCGCGGCCTCCTGCGCGCCCTCCAGTGCTCTGCGCGGGAAGCATCTGCTGACCTCCTGCCCTAGATGGGCAGTCCCTCCTGACGTGGCCCGGCTGGCCACACTGGTAGCAGAGGGGAACCCGACTCCCGCCCTCAGTGAGTCCCTGCTGTCGGCTAGGTGGGGGTCCGGTGCTGGCGACTGGCCCCTGTCGAGGGCCCCCAAAGGCCACTGATGGCCCTGCACAACGTGACGGCTCTCCTGCGGACGCCACGTGTCTCCGTTCTCGCCGGCCCTGTGAGAAGTCTGGCTGAAAGGGCCTCTTCCGCCCGCCGTCGGTCTCTCGCGCGGACGGGTTGGTCTCCTCGTAAGTCATGGCTGCCTCTACCACCCTCGAAAACGTCGGCAGCTTCAGGGGTTTGACATACCCCCGGATCGCAGGCCGGAGCCCCTCGGTGAACCTCCAAAGGCGCTCCTCCTCAGTGGCTACCGCTGTCGCTGCAAAGCGGGACAGCTCCAAGAAACGCGTGCGGTACGCGCTCACGGTCATCGTCCCTTGGCGGAGAGTGTGGAACTCCCGCCTCCTCTGGTCCTGCCACGTCTGGGGAAAGTACTGCTCGCAGAAGAGGGTGACGAACTGGTCCCACGTCGGCTCGTCCCTCTCCTGTCCCCGGACCGCCCTCCACCACCGGTGTGCCGCACTCTCCAGCTGGTACGTGGCAAAGGCCACGCGGCACTCTACCGGGGGGCGAAGGGTGTCGAAGATCTTCTCCAGCTGCTCAAGCCAGTCCTCTGCCTCGGTCGGGTCCTCATCCCCCTTGAAGGAGGGGGGCTTCAGCTTCCGGAACTGTCCGAAAAGCTCGAAGTGGTGCTGTAGGGGAGGTGCTGGTGCACCTCCAGGCGAAGGTGCCTCGTGTACAGAAGTGTCGGAGGAAGGTGGGGGCGGCAGGGGCCCATCCCCTCCCTCGTGTCCGGCGCCGCGTCCGTCGCGTGGTCCCACAGAGGACTCCCCCTCTGCAACCCCAGGAGGAGGTGCTCGGGGCGGTGGGTGGAGCTCCTCTCGTACAATATCCCGTATCAGTCTGGCGAGGTCCTGGGCCTGGATGCCAGGGAGTGGTGGCTGGTCCACCGAGACGTCAACGACAGCACGTCCACCTCGCCGTCCTCGCCCACGGCCGCGCCCGCGGCCAGTCTCGCCAGTCCCACGACGAGGCATCTCCTGCAAGGAGACGCGAAACAAAACGGAAACGTCAAAACAGACGGGTACCTAACAACACTTCTAAGAGCTCAAGTCAAGAGATATGTTGTGGTGGCTACTCTAGCTATAAACATGTGAATTGGTTATTTTCCAGTCAGTTGATTCACTTCTCGGGACGACCTTGCTCTGATACCATCTTGTAACGACCCGGTTCCCGAGTCCCTACGAGACACGAGAACCGGACCGACTTGACTAATCCCAAGACCCAGTCGTCCAACGAGGAAGTAACCAAAAGACAGTAAAATAAACCACATTCAGCATGAATATAACTAACAGTAAGAAAGTACAGCAGTAAGGAAAGAAACTACTACAGTAGGCACCACCACAACAGTAAAACAACATTTATCAGATAACAAAAACTGCAGGTAAAGAAGGTACAGCGGAAACAAAACTACTCACTAGAACAGAAACAAAAGAAGGTACAAAGCGGTGGCAACTCTACTGGACCCTACTCGGCCCAGCGTCCTCTGCAGCCGCCGACCCTGGCTGCTCAACACCTGGTCCTGAAAAAGGTAACGAGTGTAACACGTCAGCAAAACGCTGAGTAGAGTGGCAAACTAACTAAAGGCAACAGTAGAGTGTACAGTAGCTGTTATGTTCTATTACTTCCTTTATTTACATCTTTCAATTTTTCTCACTATTTCATTTACTTCTCAGATCCTTTACTTGATCTCGAATGTCCTCGTGGGACGATCTTGATTGCAGTCTTTTCCAACAGTAGAAGTAGCACGTGGTGCTCTCCTGGCCGGGAGAGTCCCCCGTGGTGATCCTACCCTCAGTCAACCACCCCAAGGTCACTGACAGACGTAACGGTGACTACGGCACGCGCGATAAACGCACAGGTAGCTAGCCCGTACTGGCACGCGGTCAGTCGTTTCCGTTAACGGGTGCGCCCAAAGCACAGCACGGAACCAGGGCAGAGCCCTCTCAGTAACAGGGGTCCAACCCCTCCACAGTAACCAAACCGGGGCCTTGCCCCTCCACAGTCCGCGCACCCTCGCCTGACTACCCTGGTTTGCCCTAGTGGGCCTAACAAGTCGGTGAAGGAGGCTAGCAGAACCCCGGGGCCCGTGGGGTAGCTAGTACTCTCCTAACACTACTAGCTCTCCTCGGTACTACGTACACGAGGGCCAACAAGTCGGTACAGAGCGGCCAAGCCTAACCCCGGGTCCCTGGGGCGGCTGGCCCCACTCTGCACTAAAACAGGTACAGGTACTTCCCTTGGTACTGCGATCCCAAGAGACAGTACAAACTACATCTCAGTTCCATTCCTTTTCTTTCCAGGAGTTCCACTCCTAATTCCCCGTAGGGTTCCAGCTCTTTATCTCAGAACATCATATGTTTCACTTTCCAGATTCACGTTCTCACATTCCATGATCTCAACATGATTCTCTATGCATAACAGGCAGCTGTTAATTAAATTTACAGGCAGCTTTATATATTCCTTTCCATTTTTCCAAGACTGCAGTAATGTACATTCCACTAGTTTTTCCATCCTAGGATTCATGCCATATCCTAGAATCTATCATACAATCTAGTTTTCCGGCCCTAGGATTCATGCAACACCTAGGAGCTATCATTCCATATATTTCTCATTCCTAGGATTCATGCAATGCCCTAGGTTCTAGTTATGGTTCCATACTTTAACAGATTTTATTAATACATAAAACCACTCTACCAGATACAACGGAAGTAATGGGGGCGTGGTTGGGAATCCCGCGCGCCTCCGCGACTCTCAAGACTGCAACCGAACAAGGTCCTATCACAAGGATCAAACACAAGGAGTGTCTCAAAACAGTGTATAGCTACTGTAGGCGGGTAGAGGAATAAATTCTGAAACGAACGCAACTCGAATCGTGGAAAACGGAGCCCAAACGGGCCCTAACGGGTCGAGAAAGACAATACTGTGCAAAATCAGACGTCTGGAACTCCTTCCAGACGTCTTAAACGGTGGATCAGAGAATTACCTGTTCGGCTTGGTTCCCCGGACGTCCAGAAGTCTGTGGCGACGTCTCTCCTAGATCCCAGACGTCCGATGGTCTCTCCGGACGTCTTGAGGTCACTCCCGCCGTCTGGTACAACTTCCAGACGTCGGATTCGCAAAGGATGACGAATCCGAACACCTGCGCACAGCCAACCCTCCTCCCTCAGTACGGTCAGTCGACAAAAAGAAGGAGAAAGCGGAACTCACCTTTCAGACGTCTGTATGATCACACAGACGTCGACCTTGCCGTCTGGATATCAGTCCAGACGTCTGATTCTGGAGATTTTTCCAGAATCAGAACCTCGCTCGGCCTCCGCTCGCGACGCCGCCCGCGTCGCACCTCGCGCGTCCGCTGCTCCGCCCGCAGCAGGTCCCTCTTCGCGACGCTCTGCGCCCCCTGCGCCCTCCGCCGGCCGGCCAAGCCGCTCCCGGCGAGCTCGCCCTCACGGCAGAGCCCCGCCCTCGCACGCCGCAGCTCCTCCGCGCCTACTGCGGCCGCCGCTGCCGCTGCGCCCTCGCGTTCGCTCGCTCTCGCGCACAGGCAGGAGAGAAGGAGGAAGATGGTGGAGACGGGAGGGGAGGCGCGCCCCCTCCCCCTTTTAACGCCGCGCGGAGAGGAGGGAGAGACGGTCGCAGGCGCCTGCAGCCGCAGAGAAGATGCGGATCGCAGGTCTGCGCGCACAGGCGCGCAGACGAATATCCCGTGCGAGCATAACTGTTCGTCAGACGTCTGTAAACTATCCCGGACGTCTGGTCAGACGTCTGGATGTGATCCCAGACGTCTTAAAAGACGTCTGGGGTACGCGCTCGTTATAGTGGCCATGCCTAACCCTGGGCCCCCTAGGACGACTAGCTCCCCCTACACTAAGTAGCTCACCTCGGTACCATGTACACGAGGGCCAGCAAGAGTCGACGTAGAGTGGCCAAACCCACCCCAGGTCTCAACCCAAAGGCGGCAAGCTCCCCTCTACACTACAAGGGATAGTTGCTTTCTTCGGTACTACGTACACAAAGGTCAGCTCACTTCCCTTAATGGCCGCCTGTGGGCGGCAAATTCCAGAATCATCTGGTTCTTTGTACTGAAGTGTTCTTATCTCGTTCTACATTCCCCGTAGGGTTCGTACATGAACTTTTCTTTATTCCATATCTGGTATGTTACATACAGAACAGGCACCTCAGTTTCCACAGTATGAGTTCATTTTTCCTATCCATAATGTAGTTCATTTCAGGTAGTACAGGCAGCTTATGGTTTATTTAATCATCCATCTCTCTACACATGAATCTTTTCTATCCCTAGTGTTCATGTCATAACCTAGGGTTCAATTGAATAGCTGTATTCTAGAGCATGTGTTTATTTCTTCCTAGGATTCATCTCACATCCTAGGTTTTAACTAATTTCATACATTTTATTTAACTTGGAGAATTAGTTAGAATCACTCTACTAGGATAATCGGGTGGAATGGGGGCTCGTACAGCAGCTCCCGATGTCTCTATAGGTCTCGTACGCTCGATGGACTGGAGACC
This sequence comes from Thalassia testudinum, assembly GCA_037157565.1. Lineage (NCBI taxonomy): Eukaryota > Viridiplantae > Streptophyta > Magnoliopsida > Alismatales > Hydrocharitaceae > Thalassia > Thalassia testudinum. Next base: position 84,062,737 of record JAZHRO010000012.1, on the reverse strand, counting down.
TAAGATATGGATGGATAGGTTAAAAGGATTCTAAAAGATACAAACAAGCTACCATTACGTGAAGAAATTTGTACGAAAAACAACAATGTTTCGTTTACGGAAAATCAACATCATTTGGGCCTTGAACGATCCTAAAACACGAGTTCTAACAGAAATCAGACGTTTGGGAAAGGGGGCTAGACATCTTAAACCAACTCGTAGGCATACCTTTGTTGGGGCACCTCTATTGGACGTTTGGAATGCAGTGCCGATGTCCGAGGGTTTCGTCAGACGTCTGGAGGTGCTCCCGGACGTCTGAACCTGCCTCAATCTGCCTTCCAACTTCTGACACATGTACGCGCATTGTCAGGACTTTGGCAGAAAAGAAAATATGAAAAATATATCTTTATCAGACGTCTCATTCTACCTTTGGACGTCCGATAAGACGTCTGGATGTCGCTCCGGACGTCTGATTCCATGGAAGAATGACTTCCGCGGAATCGCACTTGGCTTTCCTCGCTGTAGCAGAGCAATACAGCACTCTCCGCTCTCGCGCTTGGACTCGTGTTCAGCTCTCCACTCGCTCTCTCCCTCTCTGGCTCAGCATGAGGGTGTGAGACGAAGTGGAGGAGGAGGAGGACTTATAAAGGAAGATAAGGTGAGGGGAAGGGCATGGGTGAAGGAGTGGCATGGTGTAAGCGTCGCAGGGAGGGGAGATGTGGTGAGGGAAAAGACATGGCGTACGTACGGTACGTGCCAAAGAGAAAAGATATTTTCAGACGTCCGGCAATCTCTCCAGACATCTGGACAAACGTCTAGTGGGCATCCCAGACGTCTTAAAGGACCGAAAGGTGACGGATCGTTTCACTTGATCACGTCAACCTTAGTACATTGAAGAGGTTATTAGTTGCTAATGTCATTGCCTTTGCTGAGTCTAATAAAAAGTCTCAACTTTGTACAGTATGTTGTTAGGCTAAAGTTCATCAACTACCTTTACTCATTTGTTGTTTTTTCTGATGTTTTGTCATTGCCAATAATATCAATTGAAAGTTTTCACTATTTTATCTCTTATATTGATGATACTACTAAGGTTCTTGTGGTTGATTCCATTGCACCTTAAATTTGATGTCTTTGAGACTACTATTCAGTTCTTTAACTATGTGCATACACAATTTGAGAAGCGTATTAAAATGTTTTACAATGATAGATGAGGAGAATATATGAAGCTCAAAAAATGATTCAAAGACATGGGTGTTCATCATTTTATTATAGCTCCACACAAGACACAACAAAATGATTGTGCAAAACTCAAAAATCACCATATTTCAAAGATGATTGTTCTTTATTATTTCAATCTAAAGTTCCCCTCAAGTTTTGGTCGATTGCTGCTCAAACTGCTGCCCAAGTCATTAATGTCTTACCTTCTCACACTCGGAATAAATCTCCTTTTGAACTGCTGTTTAATTCCTCTCCTTATTATTCATTTTCAAAGATCTATGGTTGTGCCTACTATACGTACCTTAAACCATCTACTTCATAGAAACTTCAACCAAAGTTCTCTCTTCACATTATTAATGGGTATAGTTTGTTGGATTTGAGTGCTTGGAAATTCATGTTGAAATTAGTAAGATTTGGGAGTGATTTTTAGTTTCATATCGGAAGTGGACAAACATCTTGGTAGTTGTAAAGGGCTTTTGCCTCCTATGACTTATGTATCAAAGAATGAGAGATGGGGCTGGGGACCACATACGCATGTATGCACACGTGCCTCGCCCCAGCTCAAACTCAAGCTCGGGTGAGAATTAATTTGGAACTTAAAACTTGAACTTTTTTGCTACGGACTTTTAATCTCACCATTTTGACCTGGATTGATCGATCAAAAGGTAAAATTGGTCCACCAATTGTTTTGATCAATCAATGAGTTAAGTTTGGTTGATCAATTGGTTTGGTCAACCAAGAAGTCAAGTTCGATCAACCAATTTATTTTGGTCGATCAATTACCGTATTTCCATAAAATGAGAATTTCCATAAATGTCGAGTCGTAAGCTTTATATAAAGGCTACGGGGGGGCTCTCATTTGACACACAATAAAGTAGAAAAGTTCTCTCCACTCTCTTTCGCTCTTACCTCTCTTTCTTGATATGTTCATTCGACGTAAGATTGGTAGAAAAATCTTCAATCAGTCTTGTCGATCTTGCAAAAGGAGATTGAGAGGTCCACAAGAGATTTTTGACTGATCAAATTATTAAATTGGTAGATTAATTGGGAATTTGGTTGAAAACTAAATTGCTTCAACTTCGTTCTCCTGAGGTGGTTTTCGAGGATATCTAAGATCGGAGTGTGTCAAATCTTGTATGTAGATCGTCATATCCTAAGAGGAATTCGTTAGACCCCGACGTATCGGTATTGTGGGAGACGATACCTTCTCTAAATGAAGTCCTTAATGGACGTTTCAATTGGAATAAAATCTAACATCTTCTCACGTTATTTATTTATACTATTGTATATTATTTGTTCTTTATTTTATTTTAGATCTTATAAAATCATATTTGACTTACTTGATTTAATATTTTTTATCTATACAAAAATATTAAAAATACATATATCTTTATTTATTTATTTTCTATATACCTTTATTTCTACATAGTTCATATTATAAAACCTGTAAATGTTATAATCCCATTGCAGATAGAATTATTTTCTCTAGTTTTATGCCCTTTGACGAGGCCTTTTATCCTTTTCATCGTTAGTCTTCTCCTCCTATGTCCATTGAACTCTCAAATCCAACCATTATCTCCGTCAACCCTTCCTTTGTTCAACAGTCGCCACCAACTAATCCATTACCTGCACTAAATATTTCTCCCACTACCTCTTCTCCGGATGTGTTGCCATCCAATACTCCTATTTCTACCACGTCTCCTTAAGTCTATCCAACCACCAAATAATCTCATAATAACACCCATAACTCCTACTCCTAATTCTCCTATATATTAATCATCAGGTAGCACCTAATCCACCAGCATCTCCAACACCTGTGAGGACTCATGCTACGCGTACTCGACCTATGGATGGCATTCACAAGAAGAGGATACCTGCAACTTTTCTCTCTTATGTCGCAAACTTCTGGTCTCTTAGATCACCGATTTGAGGGGGAGGTGTAAACATGCTATGTATTTAAGTATGTAATTGTATATTTTTCAAGAGGTTGCTGCATCGACTACTGCAATCCATTATAGCTGTATTGCAACAATCTGAACTGCACACTCTATAAATACAAGTGATTAACTCCACAATGAAATAATGAACCATATCTCACTTGATTCCATTCCCCTCCACTCTTTGGCCACTACCAAACGCGTTAAGAATTAAGAAATGGATTAAAAGAGCTGCTAATTAATTAGTTAACAATTCTTTAGCCAAAAAAATAAAAGTAAAGGAAGGTAATTTACAACACATTTTATAATATACAAATGAGAATGATGACTTCAACCGATACATTTTGATATTTCATCGATGTAAATTACCTTTTATCAATAAAAATCACATTCCAAATGAGAGCTACTTCCCACAAGTGTAAAATTCATATTTCACTTAATAAAAAGATAATATGCACCGACGTCTTTTCATTTTCAATCGATGTATTGAATCTCAATTAGTTAAAATTTATTTTCAACTAATATATTTTAATTTTTTAATTTTCGATCAATTAATTTTAATTTTCAATATATTTAAATTTAACCACGCATTCCAAAACGTGTTGTGACGTTAGTTTCTATACATCTTTTTTATCTCACCTCAGAATGTTTTCCCGACGGATGGAGGTGAGGGAAACAAGGAAACAAATAGGAAATTGGAGGGTCGTTAAAAGAGGAGGAGAATGGCATTCGCCGCAAAGCTCGAGGACCTCGGCAATGGCTTGGTGTCCCTCCATTATTCTACCGTTCTAATCTCACCTCCACTTGATATATATTATTTTCTCCGTTGGATGGTTAAGAAATGGGACCCCCCCTTCTTCCTTTGGAACACAAAAGTGTGCTCTGCAAAATGCTGCCACCTCTTTTCCTTTGTATCCATATGGATGTGTCGATAATCAATTACAACAAAACAAGCAATTGCCGAAGACAAGAAGAAGATGGGTGGCTGTGTGCAGCCGTGATTCCCGGTGATGGAAGGAGGAGATTGGGATTTGGGACAAAGAATTAGAAAATTAGGGAAAAGCCTTTTTGTGGGATTCTGGATCCTGTATAAGAAAAATAAAGTGTTTGATGATGTCTCACAGAGGAAGTCTATCTTCTTTTTTTTTAGTTCTCAAATGGGGGGGGGGGGAACAAGTATTTCTCCTTTTAAATATTCTTCCTTGATGAGGACAAAAAATCAAATCAGTGCCTACGGATCATAAATATACCTTTTGGAAGATACATAATGGACGCGTGTCTTCTACCACGTTTGCCATTGAAGTAGTTGTACCCATGAAGTAGAATGTATGCAATTAGAGCATCAATGTAAATTTAATTTTGTAAAAGTTCACTAATCTTCTTTCCAGAATTAGAGTCACCCATGATGGTTTACGGTAGAGGACACTACAAGAAAGAAATAATTACCGTGACGTATCCTTTTAAGATGTTTCATCTCAATGTTTTGACATTTAATCCAATATCTCGAACTTTTTCTCATTTTCTTGTAATGACTTGAGACTCTTATGAGGATACTTCAGCCGTTCCTCATTCTCATGACTATGGTACTTACCACTAACTCTAAGCCATATGCTCTTGTAAGAGTTACGTCAAACTATATTGAACACTTTACTTAAGATTACTAACCCAAAGTTTCTTTCTCGTTTTTTTCGTGATAAGAAGTTTAAGAAATTCTACTTTTTCATGAACTCCTAAACAAAACACTCCTTGCTCCAGTAACATGGGAGGCTCTGAAGCTCAAGAGAGTATGGATCGATTAGAAATTAATTAAGATGATGCAAATAGATCGACCATTTCTGGAAGGGAGAATATCTTCCTAGGAACTGTTGGTTTTTTTGACGATCAAAGTGTTGGTTTTGGCATGTATGTGTCTAGGGTTTAGGGAGAGCCTACCATTAGGAGGACAAGGAGGCACAACTGAAAAGAACACAGGATTTTTCGTCGCATGACAAAATAAGATGGAAGGATTATAATATGCCAATGTAATAGCATCGCACCAATATTACGTAGAGTATTAATATATCTCACCTCCATCCCACACCCACCTATCCCTATAAAACCTCCCTGCGCATCCCACACCTACCTATCACAGTTCCCGCCGAAGCACCACCCACCTATCACAGTTCCTCCCCTCCTCATGCTCAATGTTTTGAAAATTAGATCGAACTTATCGGTTCAATAAAAAAAATACCGATAGGATCGGACAATTTAGAAAATAAAAGTCAAAAATTAATGTGAATAGATTAAAATCGAATCAGATTGGTGGGTTCAGTTAATTTGACCGTTATCTTAAGAATTTTATATATATATATATATATATATATATATATATATATATATATATATGATGTTAAAAATTAAAAATAAAAATTTAAAAATTTATGTGTTATTCAAAGTTAGATTTTTAATTTTGGTTATACTTTTTATTTTTATTCAATATATATTAAATGCATGTTAACTTTAGTGTACTTAAAATTATAAAATATTTTTTTCTATTATAAATATTCATTGCTTGTTTATTTAATACCGACTCAATCTAATTGAACTAAGTTGAATCAATATAAATTAATCTAAAAATCTTACAATTTAATTTTGTTTATTTTTTCACATATTAATGTCATACTTACGTTATCACCAATTCAACCGATACAAATTATCAATTAAATTATAAAAAAATCAAATTAACACCTCATCAATCAAACTTTTAAAACATTGACCCACATTTTCTTATATTATAAAATAGTCACCTTTTATATAGATATTCAAAGTCCTAAATTAATATAAGAAGGGATTGCTCTCTGCCCATTAAGCCTTTTCCCAATAGACAACAAATTTCTTTGTAGGGACATCAACCTATTTTCATCAGACATCTGACACCAATCCCCGCTAAGGATATAATTTCTTATAATTCCCCCTCGTCGATCATTCCGCACGTTCCTACTTAATACGCTAGTAAAATACTAGCAATTCGTTACATGAATTCATGTAACATTTATATGTGTAATTATTATATATAATCTAACTAAACATCTAAAAAATTTATTCTAATAAAATTTAATCTATAATTTAACTTTTATTTACATTAAAATTGATATATATATATATATATATATATATATATATATATATATATATATATATAAAAGAGGAATCACACATAATTTTTTCATTTGAGAATCATTTGATTGACTTTAGAATAAAAATATATAATTGTGAAGTTTTCATAGGAATTATTTTTGAGGTAAGGTGAAGATTTTTTCGTGAAATTTATTTTAGGAGGAATGGATTTTTTTGTAAGATTTTTTGTAATATTAAAGGTAAAATTTATAATGATAAAAGTATTATATTTTTAAGAAGTTAAATTAATGACTCAAATAAGAAGAGCAGGGATTTTTGTTTTTATAACGAGATGAACCACTGTGGCTGAGGGAGTGTTAATGCACTCTCATTTAGTTACATAGATAGATTTCATAGCACATTTTTTGTCTTTTTCCTTTTCAATAAGGTACATTCTTTTATATTTGAACAAAAAAACTTGTTTGTGCCCCCAACAGAAGACTCAATTGATAAAGCCTTTAAATGATTATTAGATTTGAATCTTGCCAACATTAAATTTACCTTGAGGTACTTGCGATCTCTCAAAAATTATCTCACAAGAAAATATCTCAACATAGAAAAAAAAAACACTTATTTGCCAGACCTCCCCACTGATACCAACCAACTTAGCACCAAAAATGCTTCATCGGAAGGTTAAACAACAAGTAATAATTAATGTCAACTAGTGAAAGTCCCAACAATTTCACAATGCTACAAAAATAAGGACGAGTTTTTTAATTATAAAAGCAAAGGTTAAATCTGTGATAGCATCAGAGTTTCCAACTGGATTGCCAGAAATTATCAAATTTTATTGCAACAAGGCCAAGAAGATGGTCTGGTCAATCCGTTCGTTGTGCTTTCCAAGTCTGCACGCGTCGAACTATGGCTCCACACGAAAATAAATGCCTGTATGTGTGTGTATATTTGTGTATAAATGGTCATTCTTACACGTGTGTACGTGTCAAAAATATATTTATCTAAGTAAGAATGATGTGTATACATGCATACAAGTGTATGCATGCACCTAAATATATGTTTGGAGGTATATATGTGATCGGCCAACATATAATGGGTCCTACTCATATGGTGAAACCTAAATTAAAGATTCTTAAATTCAATTAACATTAATTATGAAAGATGTTAATAAAATAAATATTAACTTCTTAACTTTTTCAACCTCCGATCCTACTATGAAGTTGATGTTAACATCAGTTGAAATAATACTAACATTACATCTTAACATCGGTTAAAATAAATAAAAATCGATGTTGACGTCACTTTATAAGTAAATATAAATTAATAAATTTTATATTTTTTAGCACTAATTTCTTAATCCCTACGTAAACTACTCCTTATGCTTAGCTGAAGCCCAGTTAATTCATGCCGATTGGACGGCCAGAGTTACATGGAAAAGTACAGTACCGATCCTAAGACTCGTCTTGATCTTACATGGAAAGGACAAGGTCCATTTCACATGTAAGAATGGCGTCATCTGTTAACAGGAAGCATGAAACTGTTTAAACATCCCCACCATACATGAAAAGATGCGAGTCCTTTTCCCCGCTGAAGGTGAAAGACTTTGTAGCTTTCCTCACCATTTACGGCATGTCACACCAATAAGAAGAATGGAAAAATGTGTGTTCCATAAAGTGCACTAATTCCTGTCCATGAGCTATGGGAGAAGGCTAGGGCTATTAGGCAAGTTAAAGTGACTTTAACTTGTATTTGTTTATCATTTAATTTCCTCTCATTTGCATTGAACTAAGATAACTTAATTCAACATAAATTTATTTCATCATTCCTATAAAATAAATTTAATCCACCTAACTTAGATCAAGGAAAGGCATGAGGATTTAAATTGATGAAGCAGGTATCTATTTGGAGGATTTCTACGCTACTGACTTTGGAATCATTTACAATTATATATATACATATACATGGGGACTATGAGTATATAAATAACCTACACATAAGTTATATATAGATCCAATAATTTCTTACAATATGAGAAATATTTCAAATTAAAAATTTAAAAATTAAAATCACTCCATATAAATATGTTATGAATCGAATTTACAGGAAATTCAATACTCCTAACATCTACGTCAAAGAAAATTCATTTTTTACAACTTAAATATTATATAATTTAATCTAATGGATGTAAATATTAGAAGTATCAAATTAACTTCAAATTTAATACATAAAATGTTTATATAAAATATTCTTAAACTTCAAAATTTTAATTTAAAATATTATTCATAATGAAAGATATTACTACATTTATATATAACTTATATATAGATCACCAACACATTCTCTTTTCCTATGTTGGTCACCTACACGTCAATGCCCCTCTATTGTCAAAGTTGATGAAACAAATTCTTACATGCATGAAAGTTAGCCCTACAAAGAGGAAGCAAGAAGTGGAACTCCCTACATGAAGGAGAGAGAGAGAGAGAGAGAGAGAGAGAGAGAGAGAGAGAGAGGAGGGGTTCCCAATCAGCACACAAAGGCCAATCGGGTGCTTGAGCATTAGCTTGCAAGGAGGCAATGTTTAGGGTTTCTCTGGCGATGATGGGGAGAAGGGTTCTGAAACCGACCTTAGAAAGTGTGATTGTCTATTCGCACAATGGACACTAAACCCGATAACATGGAGCAGCTCCAGAAGGTCCCGCAGGAAAAGGATATAGAACAACGACTGATATCACCATATCAACAAGAAGGTTTACGAGTGATCTTAGAAATTACTTGAATTCTAGATAAACGAAAAATCTAGGTGAAAGGCACCAAGGCAGAAAAAGATGTTACCGAATATACATATCAATATAACATATAACACGTAGACATACTCCAACCCATTCAGATATTTACCATGTTGCATCTACTTCTATCTTGTACTTCCCTTCAGATTTTAACACCAAACCCCATATTTGTAGCTTAATACGGAATCTCGGCGCAAAACAAAAACAAAAGATGACCCCTCTTCATGTAAACACATTCACACGATATCTTCCTACTTAACCCCTCTCTCGATAAACACAAATGGAAGATATCCCATCTTCCCAAATAAACGCAAATGAGGGCTATTCCCCTCTTCCAATTTTTCCCAATTACTCACAATCAGACTCCCATCCCACGCCATTGAATCAGCGTTGGGTTCTGCTGCGGGCCCACCACCGTCACCATGCATGCCCCTTTTGTGGGAAAGGAAACGAGTAATTGGTGGAGCACCCACCCAATCACGCAAGCAGTGTTTTACCAAACAATAGACCTGCAGCCTGAAGGTGCATCAGACGCCAAATCAACGTACCACCCACAAATACCAGAGACATCCAAATTGTTGTGCATATGATCAAACATTGGGGTTCGGAATGATTGGGCAATCCTAGACATCCAAAGCTGTGTTCTCGAGGACTCCCTGTAACCTCTGTCCCGAAAAGAAGAAAGGAACTTCCTATAGCCTTATGATGTTTCTTCAAATGAACCAAACAACGAACAAGGACAAGCAATCGAGTCAAAACATCACCATGAGTACACACGATGCATTCCTAACCAAGCTACAATGCGCCACATGTCCAACAAAGTTAAAACCTCAATTTAAGTTCCCAGAACTCCACAAAGATGCTCCAGGACTAGAGCAAGATACAATCCTGATTAGTCACAAGTATAAGTTTCTCCCAAAAAAAAAAAAAAGTTCCCAAGTATAAGAAAACAGAGTGCCAACTCTCTGGCTCCCAAATCTCCCAGTCAAAGACTTAGCCTCAAGGAGCGCACACACCTCCTTACAACGCCACCATCAGGAAAAACATATGGTTCCCATCACAAGCGGCATTCCACATCTAACCAACCAGAGACTGCCCCTGCATGTGAATTGCCACGGAGACTGTTGTAGGGATGATGCCTGATGAATGTGGAGAAGGAAGCAAAAGTTGCAGCAGGTACAGTGAAGAGGAAAAGGAAAGCTAGCAGCAGGATATTCAAAAAGAACTTATTTAAAACTTCAAGGATCAGAAAACACAAACAAGCAGGGACTAAAGTAAATCCACGGTAAATCCTCAAAGCGCATCTATTCGTTTCTCTTAGAATGAAAAGAATACATCATTTACCAAGGTCTAACCTTCTCGATCCAATATCTAAGGTGAAGAAATTCACCCAAATTGACCTCCAAAGCCAAGGTTTTGTGACAACGAAAAAGTACATAAAGAAAGAACGTTGCAGTAACCAAAGGTAAGGGGCATGTGATTTTGACGGAACACAAAAGACATGAATTTATATTCAATAGGGAATCAACAGGAGAGAATAATGAGCCCTCAAGTTTTCAATTCACTCATGTGTAGCACTCCTAGCTTGCTCCACAGCTGGAAGGAAGGACACGGCAGGGGGAGGGATAGACTTTCCCCATCCCCTAAAAAGGGTGTCAAAGCCTGCAAGTCAAAGAAAACAAAGAACTAACTCACTCCACTTTGCTGCGTTTGAATTTAGGGCTACTTTGCTTGGAGTGCTAAAAAACCACAGCTTTCAAATGTGAAAGTGATATTAGAACCCATTCTTGTTTACCATGCAGTTTGATCATGTGCTAACCTATAATGTTAAACTGTGATGTGAATGAAGCCATCTATCTGGTAAGAGGTTTTAGGGATAGGGGGCGTAATAAAAGTGCACCCAGGACCAGTGAAGAAGATATGCACAGGTGAAATGTTTTCCCAGTATGCCTAGGTTTTGCAAAACCCAACTTTTCATCTGATAACACAGGTTGTCGGTTAGAGGGGTTATTCTATCAAAACAGGTGGTTAACCCCCAAGTAAGCTAAACCATAGAATTCAGCTGAGTCCTGAAGGTTGTCTATCTTATAGTTTTTCGGCCTGCTATGGTTCGAGCTAAGTCTAATAACTCCGAACCAAATCTAATCTGCAGGATGCCAAGATTCCCAACTGAAATAATGATACAATCACGCAACATTTCAAAAAAAATCACACAACATTTCAAATGGATTACAACCTAAAGACCAAAAAATCTCAAGCAAGCCAAACTAAATTGTCAGCCTGTCACGTAGATGCCAAGCTACAACAGCAATAACTTATATTGACACAAGCATCAAGTCAGGCACTTATACTAATCTGTCAAAGCAACATGCTGCAGACGTTACATAGTTGATTCAATATGCTTTGACAGGGACAGACAAACAACTAGGTGATGCGATTATCTATAAAGTCTTCATATCTGACAAATGAGTATGGGCACTGAGCCCATCACCATGACTCATGATCAGATTAAAACCTCTAATGTTAATTCTATATTTCTGTTCAAGAAGCTTTAGATCAGAGAAATGGAATTCACTGACTAATATTTATTAATCAACATAATTCTCAATTAAGCGAAGTGACACATAGTAAGATGTTGTTTACAATAAAACCAAAGACAATTAAATGGTGGACAGCCTTCCATAAAGTGAAAACAAATAAGGCCAGTAAGCCTAAGTTGCATTTCCACAGAAGCCAGCTTATCAATAATAATAGTGAAAGGGCATCAGAGTCAGGGAAACCATTTAAAAGTTGATGCTTAAAACGTTGCTAAGCCATCTGGATGATCACTAGCCTCGTGTAATCATCCTTTTTATTTTCAATATATATATATATATATAAACAATTTAAATGCAAGCTTCAAGTTTCATGCCTACTTCTCCATATGTAATCCATCAAGATAGGAAAAGTTCCACATAATGGACATTAGCACCATCAGAACAGTATTATTAAGTTGCAAAACTCTTCAATTTCACCATCGCAGGTAGGCAACATCCAATTCCCTCAAGCCCACAAATACTGAACATGTATCAGAATTTAGAGTTACGGTAGAGGCACATCAATGATAATGATACCATTGATTGTAAATGTCTTTCAATGCATTCTCCAGGTTTCAAAATTATAGTTTAGATATGATTTCTTTTTTGAAAGGTTAGGCACATTATTATTTGTTTACAGATGCATTATTCTTTGTTGCCATTCGTTCATAACTTCTCCAATATTTCTTCAGCATGTCTCAACTTGGTAAATTCCCCAAGCGTGACAATGAGCATGGAATTGGCATGTAGAAGTATGTTGACAGACTATCAACCATGACAAAGCACAAGCCCAATGGTTCACAGACACAAATCACACGTCTTATCACATTTCTCTTCTCCCGCCAAAATCCAACTGACACTTAATTCTATTGCACCTATACACAACAATACTCTTTCTAAGCAGCCACTCTTTGCTGTTCCACCCTAAAATTCATAACCTCAAGAATCATCCAATTATTGGTCACTTAGTGAAATCTGCCACCCTAGATGCATTCAGTTATTAACTACACTCAATCTACCATCCCAGTCTTGACGTTACCGTGTCAATAAAGGTCCTCTCTTGAAGCACCAAGACCTTTTCATCATGTTATCGCCATCTGAAATATGACAGCTATCACCTGTAAAATAAGAAATTTATATATCATTTTCTATCACAAGTAACTGCAATCCTATTGATAAGAGGCAAAAAACGTCCTCGGATCCAAAACTTTGCATAACCCAACAAAGGATCTGCCTACCCAATTACAGGGTAAGTAGACGAGTCTGGTCTTACCCAACCCACTTGCGACCAATCGGACCCAGATCCGCTTACATTCAGGCGAACCTGCCCAACATGCCAGAAGAATCGGCGCACCCAAGGTCAAAACGACAACAATACAAATATGGCTACCCATAATTTGACATCAGACGAACGACCTGACAAAAAACATACTGGAGATCATGGAAAAGATCCTACTTAGCTATAACTTTTCCTATGTTATAAATAGTGAGGGAAGACCCTCCAAAAAAGGGAAAGCAATCCATGAAATGCAATCCAAGAGAGAGAAAAACTCCGAGAGATTGTAACACCACCGTTCATAGTGGATTTTTCGAAAATTTTATTCTCCCCTCAGACGTACACCCCTTGCGGTGAAACTGGGTAACCAATCTCCTTTTTCCCTTATGATGGATTGCTTGAGATTGTTTGTGGTCATGTGACATTTCTTGCGTTAACAAATTTTTTTATGGTCATCGTTGGCCTTGACGATGACCCCCAGGGCCCATCACCTATAATTACATTATATATGCATCAACGGGTAGGCAGGTGCATTATGTACATTGCATGGAGTTATGCAATGGTGTATATATGCCGTAATAGAGATTTTCATTTAATTAAAAGATTGAATTCTTCATTAGAAAAAATCACTAAATAACAAGACTTTATCCAATCAAAACATTCATGACTATCAACAGCACAGACAAAAACAAGTTTACGCATGACAAATAATAAAGACTGTGGCATAACCTCACTACCTTACACATTCTACTTACATCAGTCAAAAATGGGGAGAAAGTATTCACAAAATAAAAAATGCCAAAATCAATTGTGTATAGGAAACAACCACTCAAAAATTATTATCGGATATAACCATCAAATATATCCTGTTTGATAGTTATACTGAAGGTAAAAAGAAAAAAAAAGAAACGGATCATAGCAAGGAAGGACCTGATGCCCTGAGCTAAATAGAAAAGACTTGTTCAGCATACAAATGGTATTTCAACCCCACAGGGCAATTATAAGAGTGACAAATTTAGGTGACAAAACCGAGAATACATCAATCAACGAAGACCAATGGCTATAATAGAAATACGAATAAGAGAGAAGACATTACAGGAACACATTAATCGTGTTCAAAGATCAACACAGTGTAATTCTGTCGTTGATGATTCCAATCAAAGAAATAGGCCAGCGAATTGGCATTGAAGAATAGCATTTGACAACAACGTAGACGTTGCAGGTGGCCTACTCATCCTTCAAGTTACAACTGCACCTTGATATTCCTAATCCAAGACACAAGTGTAATTAAACTTCAGCCATCTATCAAACAAAGTGATCAGATCTCCAAAATCCAAAGATAGGAACCACAAAACGGTTATTTACAAATACATATCACACTCGCCCTTGACATCTAGCTTATAATCAACGGACCAAGCTCCAACCAGGCAAACTAATTCGAATGGTCCCATCGTTACAAATTCAAATGTTATCCATTAAAACTTTCTCCAACCGTAGATGCAAACAGGGATCTCGGATCTAAGCAGTAAAAATCTAGACAACAACAGACAACAACTATAAGTATAAGAGGTGTGTATGACAGCACATCACAATAACCATAAACCCTTACACATCTAAGCAAGTAGATGTAATGGAAAAAACAAGACAAAGCGAAAAAAGAAGAGCACGAACAAGAATTAATCCATTACCGAGCGAGACCATTCCCCTCCGTTCTCAGAGCTCGAGCTCCTCCTCCCTGAGCACGGCGGCAGCAGCCTCCTCGTCGTCGTCGTCGATCACGAAGTACTGGTTCCTCTCCGCGGGCGCGAACATCCCGAACATAACCACGTAGAAGGCCAAGCTGGCGGACTCCGCGGCGGCGACGCTCACCCACGCGTACTTATAGGAGGCGATGGTCTGCAGGGCGTAGACGACGATCCTGGTAAAGTAGAGGTAGCCGACGACGATCACGTAGAACCTGCGGAAGAGGGTGAGCTTGGCGAGGTTGCGGGCGGCCTTGCCGTCGGTCTTGGAGGTCTCCTTGAGGGACCTGATGGACCAGACGATGGGGAAGAGGACGGCGCAGCAGCAGGCGATGTCGACGACGAGGAGGACCTGGTTCCAGGTGGCCCAGCTGGGGTTGGACTCGCCGGTCTCGCCGACGGCGACGCGGGCGATGTTGGCGAGGACCTGGAGAGGGATGACGACCATGAGGACCTTCTTCTCGCGGTCCTGGAGGAAGGGCTTGAGGAAGGACCAGCCGGTGCCGACGAGGACGATGACGGTGAAGAGGAGGACGCCCTTGAGGAACTGGAAGATGTAGAAGAGGACGTCCCAGCCGTGGGGGGTGCCGGTGGTGCGGATGTAGTGCTGGTCCTCGGCGGCGAAGAGGAGGTTGAGGAGCTTGGCGAGGAGGAGGAGGGCCATGAGGAGGTGGATCTTGTGGGAGAAGGGGCGGGAGCGGACGAAGCAGAGGTGGATCCAGGTGAGGAGGAAGGCGAGGTAGGCGAGGGCGAAGGCGGAGTAGAGGAAGGGGAGGGGGGACTTGCCGACGGGAAGGAAGTTGGGGTCGGGCTCGAGGTTGTACATGGAGGTCCGGACGGACATGGAGACGAGGGACTTGGTGGGGGCGCAGGAGGCGAAGAAGAGGGAGTACTCGTCGGGGTGGGTGATGGGGAAGGAGTTGTGGTACGATTCGGATCGGAGTTCGTCGAAGACGAAGAGCCTCGTGATGTAGGGGCTTTTGAAGATGCAGAAGGGGCGCTTGTGGCTCCCGGAGTCGGAGACGGCGCGGAGGAGGGACTCGTCGGAGATGATGAAGAAGCCGAGGAGGGAGGGGTCGAGGGAGGAAGGGGAGAAGGAGACGGAGGAGACAGAGATGTTGATGTGCCCGCTGTGGCTGAAGCCGAACTTCTCGAAGAGGATGAGGCTCCGGCGGTCGTTGGTGATCTCCATGTTCTTGATCTCCGCGAGGGACGGGGTGGAGAAGGCGAAGAGAGGGAGGAGAAGGAGGAAGGGGACGGGAGAAGCCATGGTTGGCGGTGGCGGTGGCGATGGAAGTGGCGGTGGCGATGGAGGTGGCGGTGGCGATGGAAGTGGCGGTGGCAGGAGGAGTCGTCCTCGAGATCTGTTGGGGAGGAGAAACGGAGGAGGGGGGAACTGTGTTCGACTGCGGGAAGGGAGTGGAGGACTTGCTTAGGCCGTTGGATCTGCGGGTTTTCTTTTTTTCTGCCTTTTCCTTTTTCTTATTGTCTTTTCTTGGTTTTTTGTTTTTGTTGGCGTCGGATTTTGACTGGGAAGCGGGCAAAAGGTTATTTTTGAGTCTGTCCTCGTGGCTCGGGAATTTCATTTTTTTTCCCCCGAGTTTATCCGAATTTCCTCTCTTTCTTTCTGGCTATTTATGTTAGATTGTCTTCGGCAGGGAATAAAGATTATATTAAAATAAAAGGAGGGGGTGTTTAGTTAGAATTTAAGAATAAGTGATGAAATATATTTTAATAGATATATTATATTGAAGTAAATAATTTTTAATATATTTTGATTTTAATATCATATAATAAGATAATTTATTGTTGATGTTTATAAAATAAAATAAATTATGTCATTTAGTGAATCCCTTGAATCCTTGGTTGAAGGGTAACTCCTAAATTATGCCCCACCCATACATAATCTTAAAATCTTAATGAATGGGTGGATTTTGGTTGAATTTTTGGCCGATGGTGGTGTCTAAGAGGGTAAAAGTACTTCTCTTTCTTTTTGTTTTTTTTTTTCTACTTTGGTAAATGGGTGGCTTTTGCTTGGATATTTGGCTGGCGATGGTGTCAAAGGTAGTAAAAAGGGTTTTAAGCATTAGGGACATTGGTGGAGGGAAATTTTAGGATACGAGATAAGAATCTCAAAACTATTAAAATTGGGTCATAGGTTGTTGGATCATCGAGAGACCTATCTCCTTTGTCAGTGGGTAGAGCAGATAAGTCGTTGGATCATCCAGCGACCTTCATCCCTTTTGTGACTGTTGGCGGAGGTCGTTGGATCGTTGGATGATCCAACGACCTTCAACAAGCGGCTACTTCATCTGGTGATCTCCGACCAGTCGTTCTCCCCCCGCGATCGTTGGCAGAGGTTACTCAATTATCTAGCAACCTCTGATCAACCGTTAGCCCTGCCCCACTCCTCCCCTCCCAGCTCGGCTATATAAATACAATCCCTTCCCTCTTCTCATCACACATTCTCCTCCATTCCCTCTTAAAAATTCTCCTTCCATTTCCTCTTAAAAATTATCATCTTCATTCATCTTGTTGAGATTTAAGATCACGATTATATTGAAACTCTACATTGTAATCTAATTGAAATTCTGAAATTGAGATTACAATCTTATTGAGACTCTAAATTTTCTTCCACTCTAATATCTGCATTTAACAGTAAGGTAACTTAAACTTTTTTTAAAGAATAATTAGTTGTAGTTATTTTCTGATAAAAAAAACTTTTTTGAGGTTAACTTTTTTTTTAGCAAATAACACTTTTACATTTTATTGATTATGCAGACATGGCAGACAATATTATGGTACTTAGGATTTATTGGGGTAGTAGAGTGATATCTACTTATTCTGATATTGATTATATCGATGGTTATTCGATAAATACATCAATTAACTATCGTACTTCATTCGAAAATTTGTTATCTAATGTATATAATATTAGTGGATATTCTGAATCATATTATAAGCTTAAATTAATATGCAAGTGGATAAGCGAAGATGGTAAATCATTTCCTTACGATATTAAGAATTACGAATCAACTTAAATGATGTTAGAGTTATTAAGAAGTATGCAGAGTACAATCGACTTATATGTTGTTGCAATTTCATTAGAAAGTCAACCACTATAGCCTCAATATGAAAACATAGGTTCATGTTCAAATTATAATTTTAGTAGTGACCCGTATTCATTATATTATGGGATGTTAAGTTCCTCGTAACATATTCCAATGGTGAAGCGAGACATATGTTAGAAGAACAGTTACATTTAGTAGAAGAAGCAATTGCTTTAGAACACAGAAATATTAATCTTAACATTGAGACTTATCAAAGTAATTTACATGAAGAAAGTCATGAAAATGAAAATAATGGGCCTGATGATCATGGTATATCAATCATTATAAATGTCAATAGCTGGTAAGGAACCTCATCAAAATTTTGTAGAAAACAAAGAAGATGTTGATAACAATGAGACGATGACGATGATGACAATGATGACTTAGAAGGGGAACCAATGGATAGAACACCTTATTTGCCTAATGATAATGATTTGATAAATTGAATGATAGATTAAGATATGACGTCATTTTTTCCTCAACAACAAGAAGGATGAGAAAGAATGAATTTGATGATGATGAGAAGATGAAAAACTAAAGAAAATTTACAATAAGACTTAAGTAAAGTATGAAAGAAAGGTATGCAATACAAGAAAATTGCATCGAAGAAAAAACTCACAATTGTTGTGTGCGTCATTAATATTTGCAAGTAGTGATTGCATGCATTTATAAACAAGTCTTTTAATGATTGGATAGTGACTAGACACGATCAAGAGTATAGTTGTCTAACAAACACCTTAGGAAATCATAAACAATGTAACACAAAGTTCATACTCTATCGCATATTGCCACATTTTATGACAAATCTTACCTTATCTCCGAAACAAATCCAAGTTTTAATTAACAACGAAGATAATGTAAAGATAAGTTAAAGGCTTGATATGCTCGAAAAAACGTCTTAGAACATGTATACGGCAACGCAAAGGAATCTTTTTGAGATTTGAAACGATTTATGAGAGAAATGGTTCAGAGAAATACGGATACTATTTACCAGGTTATAGATGTACCCTCATCAACTTCAGTATTAAAAATGGAATTTCGTCATTTATTTTGGGCATTCGGTCCATTAATTAAAGGATTTTAGTATTGATGTCCAGTACTTTCAATTGATAGTACACATTTATATGGTTTTCATCTTGAACATTTGTTAATTGCAACTAGAATCGATCCAAATGGTCAATTATTTCCATTAGCTTTTGTAGCTGTGGAAGGAGGGGAGAATAATAGCAGTTGGGCTTGATTTTTGATATATCTCTTTGAAATTGTCAATCGGGATGGTATGTGCATTATAAGTGATCGTTTCTCTAGATTAAGAAATTTAATTCCTCAATATTTTATCTCGGAAAGAGGTCAAACACATAGATATTGTTTAAGACATATAAAAGCAAACATGCACAGAGAATGATTTAAAAGTAAGGATTTACAGAAACGCTTTTAGGCATTTGGTTGTGCATTAACAACAAATGATCACAATTGGATATCAACAGATATCCAATGCATGTGTGATGGAGCATATAGATGGATTATGCAACAAAACGATTATAATCGATCATACTGGGCATTATGCGATGATGGGGGGAAGAGATATGGTAGTATGACAACAAACGTATCTGAATGTTTCAATAATGTTTTGAAAGGTTGTCGAAGATTATTGATTATTGCTCTTGTTATAGCGAGTTATTTTCGTTTGAATAAGTATTTTACTGAGCGTTACGATAGCAAAGAAGTCATGACAACAATTCTTTGATTTTTGATAGAGTTGTGAATAAAGAAATTTCGAGCTCGTGAAGATTACAAGTTGTTAAATTTGGTAGAACAAAGTTTAAAATTGGAGAGGAATTTTACACATATGAGGTTGAGATTACTTCTACTAATGGAATAAATATTGCAATATGTTCTTACAGTTATATTCAATTAAAGTACAAGCATGTGTTAGCTGCTTGTACACATATTAGATTTGATCATCTTTCGCTTTGCACAGAGTATTATAAAATAACAAATTATCGATTAGCGTATGCAGAATCCTTTAATCCAATCTGTGATAAGACATATTAGAGACAGTGAAAATCTCTAGAGTTACTACCTCTAAATATCAGATATGTTAAGGGTAGACCACGTGTTGAAATGATTAGAAATGAAATAGATGAAATGAGTAGTTGTCGTATCCCTCGATGCTTGAAGTGTCGGCAACAAGGACACAATAGAAAATCATATCTAATAGAGGTGCCAACTAAACGACCTACTACACACACAGACTTACATTCACACATCACGTGCAATACTTTCCATTTTCGTGCATTATATCACGTGTGTGTGCGCACGAGTTGCACAAACATAAGTTGTAATCCACGCACATTAAGCCTTTCACACACACATGCGCCCACACATCCATTCCACATCTTGCACGCGGCGCATTATTAGTGGCGATCATGTCTCTATAGACGTTAGTTGAGCTAACCCACACTGCATTCTAATTCAATAACCACTTTATTTCCCATTATTATGTTAGATAAATAAGGTAAGTTTTTTAACAAAATAAAGTCAAAAGAATAAAACATGGAAATAACATTTTTTTTTCTCTGTAATAACAAAATTGCAGATCTCGCAGATTTTCCAAGATAGAAAGGAGCGTGAATGCATTTTGTCATAGGTCTACGGCTTTTTATTGTACACTTTCAAAATGTTGTAATCTTCTTTTTAATTGAGTCTAGAGATGTTGTTGGGTATTCGGCCTATCAAATCCCTGTCTCTTCATTGTAAAGGGAGAAACTTACGTTTAGGGATCAGAAGTAAGATTTGTAATTAAGGTACACTCCTTTCATTGAAATAATGTGGTTAGTGGATTGATCACTTTATGATCATAAATCCTAAGTCAAGGGATTGACTTAGGTGATGATTTTCACTCGATTTGGGTTTTCACCTAAAAATCTTATTTAATAACAGATCACATAATGTAAAGACACGTTCTGTTCTGAGCCCTTTAAGACGTCTAGACAGTCGGTCAGATGTCTAGACACATTCCCAGACGTCTGGAAATTGAAAATTTGGTACTTGACTTCGCGTCTGTGTGCAGGCTGCCCGCAGACAGTACCGTCCTTCTCTTTCTTCCCTCTTCTCTTCCCCCCATCCAAACCCTAACGCACCCTTATAAAACCCCTCTGCCCCTCCTCCTTTCTTCACCACAGCCACCCTCCTTTCTCCCTCTCCACTGCAGTGAGAGGGGCTAGCGCGAGAGAGAGCGCAAGAGCGGGCGATGAGGAGGAGAGGCAGCGTGGCGAGAGGAGGAAGAGCTTGAGCTCGCAAGCTTGTGGGAGCTCGCCGGAGGACGCACAGCCAGAGCGGTGTGTGCGGGTGGAGGAGCGCGTCGGGAGAGACGTCCTCGACACCTGCTGCAGCCGGAGCTGTTGGAGAGGAGGCGAGGCCGCGGCTGCGTGCGGCGAGGGAGAGAAGCAGGTCATTCTGATTCTGGGTTTTTCCCATAATCAGACGTCTGGCGTGACGTCCAGACGACGGAGCGGACGTCTGGTGTTGACACCGAACGTCTGAAAGCAGTATTCTATGAAGGTTTGTTTCTTTTGCAGATACGACCATGCAGGCCGCACCGCAGCCTCGATCTGCATGGCTAAAAGCTATTGATTTGCCTGTTGCGCGGGGCATGCCCTCCAACGCGTTTCAGATGTCTAAACAGCTTACCAGACGACCGGAAGTACTCCCAGACGTCCGGAGGAGAGGTCAAACGTCTGGAGCTGGGTCCAGACAGTCAAGAAGAGGTTCTGAACATCTGAGGTTGACGCAGAACCTGAGGTGAGTTTCTGGTTACTTTTAAGACGTCTGGACCTTGTGCCAGACGTTTGATTTAGGTCTGAAGCCCTGTTTTTGACCCGTTTAGGGTCCGTTTGAGGTCCGTTTTACGCAAATAAGATATCGGTGTTTTCCTTGTGAGTTTCTCTACTTGTTAGAAATCCTCATACATTGTTCTGAATGTTCCATTGTAGTATGTTCCTTGGTATAAGACTTTGATCAGTTGCGGGTTCGGGGCTTGCTGAGGTACGTGAGCCTGCCGTTCGAGTCCCCAATACTCCTGGGTCTTCTGGTAGAGTGGTCTTCCCCTAATTTTATTATAAAACCTGAATGCATATGTGAATTGGATAACAAGAAACGTAGGATGCGGCATGAATCTTAGGACAAGAAGTACTTGCACTGTTTGTATGCGTGTTTGAAATTGCAGTCCTACATGAATGAATAGAAATGTAAACAAGTGCCTGTTAATAAACAAGAGCTGCCTGTGAAATATGAAATGCCTGTGCTAGTTAAACAGTTACCTGTGACATTACTTGTTGTATATGTTAAATGATGGAAATACGAGCTGCATGTATATAATCTGAGAATGGAAATGTGAATGATGAAACCTGGTATGGAATGGCATGAGAAATATGAGCATGAACCCTACGGGGAGTTAGGAGTAGAGCTCCTGTGAATGAATGGAATGGATATGGAAATGTGAGTGGGAAGTGTGCTGGCCCTTGAGTACGTGATACCAAAGAGAGTGACTGTCCCCTATGTAGTGTAGAGTGGAGCTAGCCACCCTTGGGTTGAGACCTGAGGTTAGGATTGGCCACTCTACACCGACTTCTTGGCCCTCACGTACACTGTACCGGGGAGAGCTACTAGTGTAGGGAGAGAGCTAGCCACCCCACAGGGGCCGGGGTTCAGCTAGCCACCCTACATCGACTTGTTAGGCCCACTGGGCAAACCAGGTTAGTTAGACGAGGGTACACGGATTGTGGAGGGGCGAGACCCTTGTTTGGTTCTAAGGGGCTAGACCCCTGTTACAGAGAGGGCTAGGCCCTATACTATTCCGTGTTGTACTTTGGGCATACCCGTTAGCGGAAACGACTGACCGCGTGGGTTAGCTACTTGTGCGCTTATCGCGCGTGCCATAGTCACCACTACGTCTGTCCATGACCTTGGGGTGGTTGACTGAGTGTAGGATCACCACGGGGGACTCTCCCGACTAAGAGAGCACGACGTGCGCCTTCTACTCTTCGGAAAAGACTGCAATCAAGATCGTTCCCACAAGAAACATTCGAGATCAAGGAAGAGATCTGAAAATATAAACCAATGGGTGAAAAGGAATAACTTGTAAAATAAAGTAATTGGAATAGATAGTTTACCTGTTAGCTTTTACTGCTTTAGTTAGTTGGTTACCACTCTACTCAGTGTTCGCTGACTTTGTTACTTATAACCCTTTTCAGGTCCAGGTGTTGAGCGACCCGAGTCACCGACTACAGAGGGTGTTGGGCCCAGTAGAGCCCAGTAGCAGTAGTCTCCTTGTTGTTGTACTTTCTTTTGATAGTGAATTCTGACTCTTGTTACTGTTTACGTTCTGTACTTTGTTTCCGCTTTACTGTTTTGGTGGTGATATATACTGTTAGCAGCTTTTACTTCTTTTACTGCTTGTACTCTTTTACTGTTAGTTACTTAGCATAGTGAATGTGATTTACTTTCTTTTTAGTTATTTCTTGTTGGACGACTGGGTCTTGGGATTAGTCGAGTCGAGCCGGTCTCGGGTCCTGTAGGGATTCAGGAACCGGGTCGTAACACATAAAGCCCCCAGAGAGGATGTAATTGACGAGAAAGAAATCGAGGATGGACTTAATGATAATTATGATTTCACTACTTCCCAGGAGACCCAGCTGTCGTCAAAGCATGTTCATTATGAGTTTACTTATGATAATAAGATAATGAATTCTGTGTATGACTCATCTATTGTAGAGCAGCAGTTAGAGTTTGATGAAACAATGAAGTTATTTAAAGATGTGGATGAAAAGAAGAATGTTTGTTGGGAATGGAATCTGAACAAACTAAGCCCTCATTGGACTTAATCATTACCACCCAATCACTTAAGCAAATTGTAGACTCCTTACCTAATCCTTGGCTTAAGGCTTTGCTCACATGCATTCTTTCTTGGGAGCATATCAAGCCGGTACATCCCCTAGTGGAATGGCAAGTGTGGATTGATGCTTGTACTTTTAGTCTCGCCATTTGAGGGTCTGACATACTTATGATTATATCTTTTACAACCCTTCTTGCTTTAGAGGACCCTTTATCCTCCACTTATATGATTTCAAGAGGTCCTTTCTCATGCTCCTTCTGTTATTTCTAGACCTCCCCAGGTAGCCTACAAGGTTCCCTATTTTCACGTCTTTTGGTGAGCTTTTGTGATCACGCTACATCATCAACTTCCAACATTCATGGCTACCTACTTTCTAGTCCCACACTTTCACGCATACTTTACGGCCTGCTTCTATCTATTTGAAACTAGACTTGCAGGTTCCCTGTAAGTCTGGCTACTGGCATTAATGCAGCACTTGTTGGGAGGCAACCCAACATCCAGAATAATGCCTTCATCAAGTGTTTTCCCTCCTTTCTTCCCCTGTTTTAATTTTATAATGAAGACATTGTAAGATTTAGGCATAGGAGGTGTGGCTAAACGGTGGCAGCAACTAGCTTTTCTTAAGTCGTTGTAGTACAGATAGTTATTGCCATCATTTGCTAATATTTGTTACTCGAAAAATACAGTTCTCCCGAGGTCGAACTCAGGGAGCAAGTCGTATTCTAGAGATATACATGTTCTATTACAAAAATAAAGAGAGAGAGATGAAAGTCTGGCTTCTTCTTCTTCTCTTCTTTCTTCCTCTTTGTCTTCTGTTCTTCATGTTCTTCCTCTATTTCTTGGTTGGATGATCCTGTCTGTTTCTTCTTTTTATTTTCTTTGTTTCTTCTTTTCTTGCTTCAGATCTTCCTCCCGTGCTCTTCTTCTTCTTTTCTTCTTCTTTGTCTTCTTCTTCTGCTTTCTATTTCTTCACTTGGCTGCTCTGTGTTCCTCTCTTTCCTCTGCCTCGCCTTCCTTCTTCTTCTTTGCCTTCACCTGTCTTCAGGACGTCGTCTGATTTGAAAATCAGACGACTTAAACCGCTTGTTGCTACAGTGTCTCCCTTAGCTTCCTTCTTCTTCACCTGTGCCTGCACGCTCAAGAGTTCAGAGTCAGAGGGCAAAACCTACTCTACCCCCCTCCCCCGCGCGTCTGTTTCTCTCTGAGTTCGCTCTTAGGACAGCTCTCCCAGAGCAACCGGGTAATCGGGTACGAGTCGCGCTCGGGTCCAGGCCCACCAGCGTACGGTGGTGGGCGAGGAGTGCAGGTCGGGTTAATCGGGTCAGGCCAGGTCCGCGGAGCATGATCACGGACGAGGCCGGTTCGGGTGAGAGGGACCTCACCCCGTGGTCAGGAGGCGAACAGCATAAGGCACTTTTTGCCTTTATGCGCCTGCGCGCCTCTGAGAAGTTCCGAGGTGGGACTAATTGTCCCACCCCAATTGAGCACCCGCAGCGGAGGGAGCAGCAGGCAATCGTGGCTTCACGCGAGGCCTTCGCCCCAACTGCGAGCCTGGGACGCTTCGCGGAGACGCCCCGCGCAACCTGGGAGTCGAACCTGGGCGAAGGCGTGCCTGCACCTGCAGGTGAAGGAGCTCTGCCTGCGCAGTAATGGCGACGGCGGGCGAGTCACCTGGTCACAGAAGAACGGCCTCTCGGCCTAATCAGACAGGCGGGGGACCTTCACCGTGGTACGTCGAAGGTGGTCAGAGGGTCTGCAGGGGGCATGGTGGAGCAAACAGGTCGCCCTAGGTCAAACTGCGGGCGAAGAAGTGGGTGTGTTCGGTGGATCTGCAGAGGGCGTTTGGTGGGCAGTGGACGGGCAGAAGAAGATCAGGGTGAGGAGGAGGAGGTTATGCACAGGTCGGCGAGCCGTGTGGGGTGCTGGAGCGATGGGAGTGGTTCGCCGGAGTTTGGCCGGAGGTGGAGAAGGTGAGGGTGATCGGTGGGAAATAGGTGGCGACAGTAAGGGTTTTCAGTATGGAAAAGAAAGAGGGGAGGAAGAGGAGAAGTTCTACCTGCTAAGATGGACGAGGAGGGGTTGGCGCAGGCGACAGTCGTATCGACTGTCGCCGGAGAAGAAATTGCCCAGATGAAGGGGTGGCGGCGAGGAAGGGACCGAAGAGGCGCCAGCTGGGTGCGGCGTGACGCGGAAGGATCGAGGGAAGGTAACCCTGCTGCTAGTAGTGTGGCAGGGCGACGAGGAGGAGGAGGAGAGGCCGCCGGAGCAAGGGGGTGTCTCTGTCAGATCCGAGCTGGGAAGAACGGCGGAGCGACGGGGGTATTTATAGGGGCGGAATCAGAGAGGAGGGCGGAGGGAGACGACGTGTCTCCCTCGCCGGAGGACGCCGGAGGAAGGAGACCCATACTGTCCGTGCGTTCGCACGGGCGGTATGGGCGGTCGTAGTACCCAGGGGGTGTCCCTGCGGTGGCTGACGACGCAGGGTACCCCCCATTGACTTGCCAGGGCCCCTCCCTCACCCTGCGCGGCGCCATGCTCCGCGCAAGGTCGCCGGAGCATGGTGCTACGCAGGTTTTGCAGGAGGGACCTAAACGCAAGGAACGAAGGAGAGTTAGGGGCCAAAATGTGAGGGTTCAAAAGTTGAGGGCCAAAAAGTAAATATATGAGGACCAAAGTGTAAAGTTGGTCAAGAAGGTTTCTTCTTAGGCCCAAGTTTTTATACATGACTAATTAGGACCTAAGGATTCTGATGGTGAATTTTATTTCTAGATTAAACCTTGTTTGACCGGTCAATTTACGTAAAAACCCAAATTAAGTTGTTAATTGGGCATGGTTCTCAATGTAGGTCAAAATGGGTTCCTAAGGCCAAATTGAAAGTCCTAAGCCCTAGAGATTATTTTTCTATGAATTTTAGAGGATTTAGTTGATTTTTAACTTACCTCGAACCACGTGAATTGAAGTAGATTTGTTTTTAGGGTTACAGGCTGTCATTTAATTCTTTGGAGTTGCTGTAGCCCTTATTGAGTCATCTCATCCCACTTTTCTTTTTATTAGGCTGTTTTGACCTATGTTTGGACCCTGAGTTACCCTATTTTCAGATCGGATTGGTGAAATTGCATTTTTACCCCTCAGTTTATGTTTTCTTTGCAAACTCAGAATCTCTCTGAGCCAAGCCTTTCTAAGGTTATGTAGGAGCTTTTATTCTCTGTATTAGGTCAAAATGAGCTAGTTATGGCTCATGATGAGGTTCTCATCATACCCCCATGCCTAGCTTTTGCTAGTCCCTTAGCAAAAACTTAAGGTTTCAACCCTTGTTCTAGACCATGAAGTTCTTTAATAGCTTCAGATAAGTGCTTTTTCATTTAAACTTAGATTAGGTTAGAATGCTGACCATAGGCTTAAAAGGTACTCTAGTACCAATCAAGATCCAAATCTGTCTAGCCTCAGCCTCAGTCCTTAGCAAAGGTTTTTAAGACCCACAAGAACTAACCTAAGGTTTATTGGACTTTGTAGTTAAAGCACCCCGTGCTTGAAACGATTTTAGCCCTGGTTCAGTTCGCAGTGCGTTTTGTAAGAGAGAGAGGTAGAAAATTTTTCTGTTTTGGAGAGTTTTCTCTCTCTTTTTCTTTTTAATTCTAGCTTAGGATTGGCTTTTCAACACGGTCTGTATCAGATTCCTTGCCCCCATCATCAATCCTCAAGGGTTCCTGGCGATCGATGCTTCGAGATAGCACCGCCCATGGCAACCCGCAGAACCCTGGCTATTGAGATTTCGAGATAATCCCATCCATGGTGTTCCGTGGCCGCGTCCAAACCCTGGCAGTTGACACTTCGTGATAATGCCATCCATGGAATCTGAACCAGCAGGGTGCTTACATGCCCCCAGTAGGATATGTGAATATCCTAAGAGACAAGCACCAAGGAGATGATATTTTGTTACGCATCTTTGAGGGGATTTCCCGCCTCTCTGCGCTGGGAACTCGTCCAAATCAACTTGTGTTGATCGGCCGCTCCTACTCTAGGTGTACTTTTCAGAATTTTTTCAACGCTTCTGCGTGATTTTGATTTTTACGCTTGCTGAACCAGGATGTGCATGAGGTTAGGGTGCTTAGGTTACTGAGTCTCGTAAACCAGAAGTTAGTTAGTGAGGTCAAATACTCCCTAAGCCTTGGACCTAGTACTTAAGCTTTTCATTTTCCTCAACCTCTTGAGGATTGTCTAGATCTTAATGGGTACTAAGAGTCTATCAAGAATGCCTAAGGTTTGCGTTCTTACTAATCTTACCAAGCACTTTTCATTTCTTTTCTTGAAAAAATGGTCTAGACTAAGGTTAATTCCTTAGCTTCTTACTAATGACTATTACTCTTTTCTTTCATCTTTTTGTGCTCATTTTCATTTTGTTTCTTTTCCTTCTCCTCAAAATTTCCTTTCTCCTCTTATTCTTTTTATTTTGAAAATTTTTTAATTTTTATGGTGTTTTTGGCATATGTGAATTTTTTATTTAAAACCTTTTTTTTCTACAAGTTTTGCACTTATACCCCCCATGCCTAAAACTTCCAATGTCCTCATTGTGATTTAGGGGTTTTTATTTACTTAATTTATTCCTTAAGACAGATATTTTTGTGAGTGAATGGGTCGGGATGAATTCTTTGGACGATTTCTAATCTCAGATGCAAGCATCTGAGGTGGAGTCGGCTGTCTTAAAGGGTGAACCTTAAGTGCACAATGGTGTCAGAAAAAAGGTTTTAGATTTTCAAGAAATGACGGGCTGCCTCCCGTTAAGCGCTGAGTTTTACGCCATCGGCCGGGCGCAGTAACTTCAAGGGGAATGGAGGATGAGGGATGATTCAGCCGAATCAGTAGAAGTCACATCAATGAACGGTTTGAGTCTCTGACCGTTCATGATGAAAGGTTCGGAATCATGGCTGAGTGGACTGATTTCAATGGCTCCATTTCCAAAAACCTGTCGGACTAAATACGGTCCGACCCACTTGGACCTCAGTTTCCCCGGGAAAAGTTTGAGTCAGGCATCAAAGAGTAGGACCTTTTGACCAGGATGAAAGATCTTTCTCGAGATGTGCTTGTCGTGGAAGGCTTTAACCCGTTCCTTGTAGATTCGCGAGTTCTCGTACGCGTCTAGGCGTAATTCATCGATCTCGCTGATTTGGAGTTTTCTGTGGGTTCCAGCCTTGGAAAGATCTAGATTACAGTTCCGTACTGCCCAATAGGCTTTATGCTCCAGTTCTACGGGAAGGTGACATGCCTTTCCGTACACCAGTCTAAAGGGAGACATGCCCAATTGGGTCTTGTGGGCGGTCCTATAGGCCCACAATGCTTCCGGAAGTCGGGACGACCAGTCCTTCCTGTCAGGCCGAACAGTGACTTGCAGGATTTTCTTGATCTCCCGATTTGATAGCTCAGCTAGACCATTTGTTTGGGGGTGGTAAGGAGTAGAGATTCGATGAGACACCCCAAATTTGGCCATTAGTGATCTAAACTGAGCATTTGTAAAATGGGTCCCCCCATCAGAGATAATAGCACGGGGAATCCCGAACCTTGAGAAAATGTTTTGATGTATGAACTTAAGAACAATCTTGTGATTGCAGGTTCGGGTCGGTATGGCTTCGATCCATTTGGACACGTAGTCCACCGCAAGTAGAATGTACTCGAAACCATCCGAAACAGGAAAGGGGCCCATAAAATCAATCCCCCATACATCGAATATTTCGCATACGAGAATCGGCTGCAAAGGCATCATGTCACGATAGTTCATGTTGCCCAAAGTCTGGCAACGACTGCATGCCTTGCAGTGACTGTATGCGTCTTTGAAAAGTGTAGGCCAGCAGAAGCCACGCTGGAGGACTTTGGATGCGGTTTTATGCCCTGAGAAATGGCCACCGCATGCCTGGTCATGGCAGAAAGATAGGATATTGCTGATTTGCTCTTCCGGGACGCATCTCCGAATAATTTGATCAGCACCTATGCGGAAAAGGTACGGGTCTTCCCAAATGTAATACTTGGAATCAGAATGCAATTTGTCTTTCTTGGCCTTCGGCCAATCAGACGGTGTCTGATGAGATGCCAAGTAGTTTACTATATCAGCAAACCATGGAAGTCTAGTACCAACAGAAAGCAAGTGCTCATCAGGAAAATGTTCCGTGATGGGTCCGGAAGGGTTGATGATCTCAGAAGGAAGACGGGACAGATGGTCAGCTACCACATTCTGCCTTCCCGCCTTGTTGCGAATCTCAAGATCGAATTCTTGCAACAGCAAGATCCAACGGATTGGTCGGGGCTTCGCGTCCTTCTTGGCAAGGAGATGCCTTACAGCCGTGTGATCCGAGTAAATGATGACATGGAACCCAGAAGATACGATCGGAATTTTTCAAGGGCAAATACTACGGCTAGCAGCTCTTTCTCCGTAACCGTATAGTTACGCTGAGCCTCGTCAAGTGTCTTGCTAGCGTAGTAGATGACCACGGGTTTCCCGTCAGCTTTCTGCCCCAGGACCGCTCCTACAGCGAAGTCAGACGCATCGCACATGATCTCAAAGGATTGAGACCAGTCAGGGGATTGTAGGATAGGTGCCTGGGTGACTCGGTCACGTAGGTTTTCAAAGGCTAGCGTGCATTCCTTGGAGATTTCAAAAGGTACATCCTTAGAGAGAAGAGAAGTCAAGGGGCGCGCGATTTTCGAGAAATCTGGAATGAAACGACGGTAAAAACCGACGTGCCCTAAAAAGGAACGGATGTCCCTGATCGAGCTAGTCCTAAACCCTAGAGATTATTTTTCTATGAATTTTAGAGGGTTTAGTTGATTTTTAACTTACCTCGAACCACGTGAATTGAAGTAGATTTGTTTTTAGGGTTACAGGCTGTCATTTAATTCTTTGGAGTTGCTGTAGCCCTTATTTAGTCATCTCATCCTACTTTTCTTTTTATTAGGCTGTTTTGACATATGTTTGGACCCTCTTTGGAGTTGCTGTAGCCCTTATTGAGTCATCTCATCCCACTTTTCTTTTTATTAGGTTGTTTTGACCTATGTTTGGACCCTGAGTTACCCTATTTTCAGATCGGATTGGTGAAATTGCATTTTTACCCCTCAGTTTATGTTTTCTTTGCAAACTCAGAATCTCTCTGAGCCAAGCCTTTCTAAGGTTATGTAGGAGCTTTTATTCTCTGTATTAGGTCAAATTGAGCTAGTTATGGCTCATGATGAGGTTCTTATCAAGGTGCATTTTGCATTTTTTATCTTTCTTAGGCAGCATTCATGCATTTAGGTTAGGTGCATTAGTTTTTGAAAAAAAAAAATATTTGAGGTAAATTGGTTAGTCCCTAGCAGAAGATTTTTATCAAGGAGGTGTCATTGAAGATTTTCTTCTTAAATTGTTTCTTAGTTTAGAATTTAGTACATTTACTTCACTTACACGTAGACTGGATAATGGATCTTTTAAGAAAATCAATAGACATTTTTAGTTTGTCGAAGAGAAGCATTACTTCTTTTCTCGAAACCGTGGACAATTAGTAGGGAGTCAAACAAATTATCTTTTAGTAGATCCACCTAACATCTGTGAGGTGAAAGTAGAGTGACTTCTTGTGCGCTAAGTCTAGTGTAAGGACTCTTAAGTTTTGGATAATTGGACAATTAATACTTCAGAGTTATGCATAGCTTTTGCTCTCAATTCCTGCATGCGAACATTGTTTGTGAAGTCCTGAGAGTCACCAAATAAAGCAGATGCACAGAGATTGAGTTCTAATAAAACTATGACTATGGTGAATGGTTACGACCGTCCTTCATAGAATCCTCGGCTGAAGGAGGGTATTAGTGCCAGAGGTCAAAAATACACTCGTCATATCCATTCCTTTCAGGCACGAGAGTAGGCACTTCCACCAAATAAGCCACATAATATCCTCTTGAATATTATCATCCTTAATAATGTCTCATTAATAAAAGTTTGCATCGTGTTGTGTTAATAGTTATCTCGAAAAATATATATATACAAAATAAAGAGAGAAGGAAAAAAGAAAAAAAATTAGAGAGAAGAAAGGAAAAAAAAATTGTTCGAGTTTATAGTTTTGTCTTCGTGTCGATTTCATCATGTGTCAATGTCATTGAGGCAACAAAAACACCCATTGCGATCCACCAAATATGACCCATACTTATTTTTCAATATTTCTGATCTCTCGAATACTGGTTGAGGACTTCTAACTTAGTTGTACAGTTATTAGAACTCTAATTGAAGTGTAAATGTCATGTGAGGCCACCAACATTGAGTACATTTACAAACTTTGGTGAGATTTATGATCTGAAAAAAGAAGGAAGGAAAAAGAGTGAGCGCAAAAGAACTTTAAGAGAGCACAGTTTTTAGCCTCTCTCTAGGTTGACTTATTTGATAGTCTAGAGATCTAGAGTCTGTAGTACTAGAGTATATGAAGCACCAGATTAGTATGAGCTACCAAATAATAATCCATTTGACTTAGATATCTTCTACCTAAGCCAAAAAGTCGGGGTCAAATCATAGATGATTTTCTACTACATCCCTAAGGGAAGTAGTTACCTATCCTAATAGAATCTTTACCAAGGATAAAGTACAAATTTTAAATGTAAGTTGACTTTTCACTTGAATCCGTTACCCAAGCTATTCATTTCTCACATGTGCCTAAATCTCTAAATTTTTGGGATATGGAAACAAAAAATCTTTTCGTTACTTCTATCATTTTTCACTTTTGCTAGGGACTAGCAAAACTTAGGTATAGGGGTAATTGATAAGTCTAATTTATTGAACTAATTTTTAGCCTAAGTTGTTTAGTTCCTACATTTTAGAATATACTAATATTTGCATTTGATTATAAAATCAATGCATGCATTATAATTTATATTTACATAATTTATCTTGTATTTTAAATAAATGCATTTATTGGATTGTAGGAATTCAAGGGCAGTCAAGTTTAATTTTTAAGATGTCTAGACTTTAGTCTTGACGTTTGATGACGTTGACTGACAGTTCTCAAACGCACCACCTCCGCCTCAACGTGCAGCCTCCAAAGCCACCACCTTGCTACTACCATTGAGAATGCAAAGATTTCGGGAGAGACAATAGAGCAACAGAGGGATTTTTTTTTTTAAAAAAAGGAAGAAACCACTTGCGGAGATCATCCCTCTTCCCTTTGCAGGGAATCATCTTGATGTAAACACATTTACACTACTTAAAATGTCTATTTACGCATGTTCTTAAGCATAGGATTGCATTTCATGATATAAATATTGCATAACATGCATCATCTTGCATTTAGAGTAGTTTGAATAAAATGGAGGTTAATTGTCTCCTTTTATATGCTTGGACAGGGCAAACATTTTATCGGGGCCTCGGATCAAAGATCCAACTGTATGGATGTGATCAGGGCGACGATTGGAGTTCAACGAATCCAAGATCGCCCTAATCAGGCATCCGTAGCATCAGATAGTGACCCGAGAACCCTAGAAGATCAAGGGCCAGGATGGTGTAAACCCGCACTTCAGATGATAAATCCGACCGCACGGATGAATTCGGATCGACGATTGCAGCCCAACGACACAAAAATCGAGTCAATCCGACATCCGTGGCCCACCTACAACTTCCAGAAGATGAACGGCCAAGATAGCGCCACGTGACACCATCTCAGCTGCCCAAACGGCCGCTTGCGTCTTGTGAAGGTCCCGTGCCCGATCGCACTCGCCGTTGGATCTTAATCCAACGGCTGTGGTCGCTCGCGCTTAGAAGCGTCCGCTCGACCATCCGCGCCCCATAGCGCAGTGGTCGAGCGCGCTTTCGCGAGTGGCAGGCGCGGGATCAAGCCATGGCGGGGAGTGGCAGGCGCGGGCGATTGGGCGCGGGTGGAGCGTCAGATGGAGATCGGACGGCCGCGCCTGCCCGATAGTGTCCACGCGCAATTGAACGCGCGAGCGGACGCGCGATCGCACGCAGGCGGGCGCGTAACGCAGCGGGCGGAGATGCATCTTAAGCCGTCCGATCTCGCGATCGGACGACAGAAAAGAGACGAACGTGCGCAAGCCGTTGAGTGCGCGAGCAGGCGAGGTGGCGCGCGCGAGCCGCCCACGTTGAGGGCTTTAGTGACGGATTTATCCGTCACTAAAGACCCCTCTTTTATTATTTTGAAGTTGTAATGTCCATTTTGCCCCCACTCCTTGCAACTATAGAAGGAGACCCCCTCCATACGAAATTTTCATCCCTTCTTTCTCCTCTCTACCCCTCCAAAGCTCAAGGGAAGCTTGTCCCACACCTAGGATGCTTCTTGCGAGATAAAGTCCAATTTTCGTTCCCCTTCGGAAGTGGATCCCGCGACGACGACGGCGTGCTGCTCCGTTCCCGTTCTTCTGCTTCGTCCTCCTTCATCCTGCTTCGTTCTCCTTTGTCCAGGCATCGTCCCGTCCGACTCGTCCTCCAAGCAATCGTCGAGGAGGATAACTTCTCTCTCCCATTCTTATTTATAACTTTTCTAGTGTAGAATTTTCCTGCTTTATAATGTAATTGATTTTCCGCTTTCTTGTGTAACTTTTATTTAGTTTGATGAGATAAACAATTGGAATATTGAATGCATGTTCTCTTTCTCTCTCTCTCTCTCTCTCTCTCTCTCTCTTTCTTTCTTTTAGTCTGATAGCTCCATTGTAATTATATCACCTTGCTTATAAAAAAATCCTAAAAAAAATATAATTGCGAATATAGATCAACGTAGCCTCCCTGTATTCGACCCGGAATTTTCATTTTGGTATAAATTTTATTTGTTGAACACGAATCCTTCGCTTTCGAACTACAACGACAGGTTTTCCAAAACCAAACACATAAGCGTAGCGATTCGCAAAACGTTTCAACATTTTGGTGCCGTTGCCAGGGAGGCAACGATTTCCGATCTTTCCTTCGCATTTCTTGCACTTTATTTGTTTTCTAACTAGCTTTCTCTTGTGTCTATTGTTTTGCAGAGTCCTCCATCAAGGAATCAACAAGCGGTAAACTGGAGTAAAGTGCAGTTGAAGACAACTGTAAGTGCTCCCCCATTCTTTCCCCCTCCATAGATTCCATTCGCCACATTAAATCCAATTCCCAATTAACCTAGGTGTTTGCATAAATCCTAGGAATAGTTTGGTTGTTTGGATTTTCACTTACATTCATTCCACCCTCATTCATAAAAAAATAACAAAAAGATAATCTTGTGGGGTAATTTTCAACAAACACACAACACACACCCACATTCAAGGCACTTGATCAACTTGATTT
This sequence comes from Thalassia testudinum, assembly GCA_037157565.1. Lineage (NCBI taxonomy): Eukaryota > Viridiplantae > Streptophyta > Magnoliopsida > Alismatales > Hydrocharitaceae > Thalassia > Thalassia testudinum. Next base: position 84,027,834 of record JAZHRO010000012.1, on the reverse strand, counting down.
GTTTTCTACTCAACCGGGTTCTGATCTGTGGAACCGGTACACACAAAGCAACATATAACAGAGTGGAAATTATTCTAGGTTGACCATTTTTGAGTGCCTAACTTAGTGGTGCATTTGTGGCCAATTGTTTGAGTTGTTTGGGCCGCACCACTTTATTTAAAACCAACTCATCAAGTAGCTCCTCCTTAGGGTTTTCAATGTAGGTATATTCCAGGTACTCCACTTTCTTTCTGATTTTAAAGGAAAACAATCTTCACGCTTGTTTTACAACTTGGTTTGCCTAGAAACTTGATTGCAGTTCACCTAATTTGAAACCCCAAAAGCTACTTAAGCAAGATTTGAACACTAAAATTCACACATTATCAATAATCTTGCTTGAAAACCCTGGTTGTGCACGCACTTACACAAATCTCATTCAATCATTAAGGGCACAACCCATTGTAAGGGCCCATCACATTCCATAAGCACCACAATCCCAGGCCTTAATAAAATTGAGTAGACGTTGGCCTTAAGGTTTGATTCGCTCTTCAGGGCCTAGTCTGAGACTATTTTTGATTAACCTACTTGTACTGATTAATCTGATGTCTAGCTAGGGGAGTAGCGTCAAATGACCGCGGCTGGGGGAGGTACACTAGGAACCGGAGGCGAAAGCCAAAGGAAGAACCTTCTCCCCAGTCCCTCCTTCTAACTGGTTGGATTAAACAGACGTAAATAGAGTAAATCACTTACAGTCTTAAGGCTGGTTTTGGGAGTCAGTAGATCTTTAGGCTACCCCATTTAAGGACAGCCTTGTTTTGTTGTGCTGCAGGGTCCCTATCCCCAGTCCTTCCGACCTTCTCCTAGTTTATGCTGGGAAGACGGTAATTGAATCCCCGATTGGAAGGACCGTTAGAACATTCTAGGAGGCGCAAGTTAGATTTTGGTCAATTTGATCCCATGGCCGAACAACAGCCTCCTCTGCTTGAAAATCCACAGGAAGAATTTCGAAGGCAGCTGGAACAAATGCAGAGAATGCAGGGCGCTCAGCCCTTGAAGGATTTTTATGATCCTTCAAATTACGGGGAACGTCCCGGCATCCAGATTCCAGCCGGTGACGTAGAAATCAAGCCCCAGGTGTTAAGCCTGATTAAACATTATCATGGGCTTGGCTCCGAAGATCCGTTTCAGCACTTGGAAGATTTGACCACTTTGGTCTAGACCCCCAAGGCTCGAAAATTTGAAAATCCAAAAAATTAGAAAAGAGAAAAAGAGAAAAAGAAATTTTTCTTTTAATAAGGCGAGGGCTTGAGGCGGTCTGCATTTTGGCTAATACCCGGGCACTGTTGTGTCTTTGAAAGTTCAGTTCCTAAGTAGACAATTTCTTAATGATTGAAAAATAACTCAAGTCCAAATAATACAACCTAATTCTTTTATAAATAGCATATAGTTTTTGCTAGGGACTAGCAAAAGATAGGCATGGGGGTATGATGTAAACACATTTACACTACTTAAAATGTCTATTTATGCATGTTCTTAAGCATAGGATTGCATTTTATGATATAAATATTGCATAACATGCATCATCTTGCATTTAGAGTAGTTTGAATAAAATAGAGGTTAATTGTCTCCTTTTATGTGCTTGGACAGGGCAAACATTTTATCGAGGCCTCGGATCAAATATCCAACCGTATGGATGTGATCAGGGCGACGATTGGAGTTCAACGACTCCAAGATCGCCCTAATCAGGCATCCGTAGCATCAGATAGTGACCTGGGAACCCTAGAAGATCAAGGGCCAGGATGGTGTAAATCCGCACTTCAGATGATAAATTCGATCGCACGGATGAATTCAGATCGACGATCGCAGCCCAACGACACAAAAATCGAGTCAATCCGACATCCGTGGCACCATCTACAACTTCCAGAGGATGGACGGCCAAGATAGTGCCACGTGGCACCATCTCAGCCTTCCAAACGGCCGCTTGTGTCTTGTGAAGGCTCCGCGCGCGATCGCTCTCCGCCGTTGGATTTTAATCCAACGGCTGTGGTCGCTCGCGCTTAAAAGCGTCCGCTCGACCATCCGCGTCCCATAGCGCAGTGGTCGAGCGCGCTTTCGCGAGCGGCAGGCGCGGGATCGAGCTGTGGCGAGGAGCGGCAGGCGTGGGCGATTAGGCGCGGGTGGAGTGTTAGATGGAGATCGGACGGCCGCGCGCGCCCAATAGCGTCCACGCGCAACTGAACGCGCGGGCGGACGCGTGATCGCACCCGGGCGGGCGCGCAACGCAGCGGGCAGAGACGCATCTTAAGCCGTCCGATCTCGTGATCGGACGGCTGAAAAGCGACGAACGTGCGCAAGCTGTTGAGCGCACGAGCAGGCGAGGAGGCGCGCGCGAGCCGCCCACAACGCCCACGTTGAGGGCTTTAGTAACGGATTTATCTGTCACTAAAGACCCCTCTTTTATTATTTTGAAGTTGTAATGTTCATTTTGCCCTCACTCCTTGCAACTATAAAAGGAGACCCCCTCCATACGAAATTCTCATCCCTTCTTTCTCCTCTCTACCCCTCCAAAGCTCAAGAGAAGATTGTCCAACACCCGCGATGCTTCTTGCGAGATAAAATCCAATTTTCGTTCCCCTTCGGAAGTGGATCCCGCGACGACGACGGTGTGTTGCTCCGTTCCCGTTCTTCTGCTTCGTCCTCCTTCATCCTGTTTCGTTCTCCTTTGTCCAGGCGTCGTCCCATTCGGCTTGTCCTCCAAGCAATCGTTGAGGAGGATAACTTCTCTCTCCCATTCTTATTTACAGCTTTTCTAGTGTAGAATTTTCCTGCTTTATAGTGTAATTGATTTTCCTCTTTCTAGTGTAACTTTTATTTAGTTTGATTATATAAACAATTGGAATATCGAATGCATGTTCTCTTTCTCTCTCTCTCTCTCTCTCTTTCTTTTATTCTGATAGCTCCATTGTAATTATATCACCTTGCTTATAAAAAAATCCTAAAAAAATTATAATTGCGAATATAGATCAACGTAGCCTCCCTGTGTTCGACCTGGAATTTTCATTTCGGTATAAATTTTATTTGTTGAACACGAATTCTTCGCTTTCGAATTACAACGACAGGTTTTCCAAAACCAAACACGTAAGCGTATCAATTCGCAAAACATTCCAACACATCTTCTTCCCCCTCTCCGAGGGAGACCATGGTCAGAGCGTGCATCATAGCTTGAAGTGCATTGCCTCCCTCCACCGCACCACCGTGAGTGCTCGTAATGACAGCATGAGCACCACCATCCTCACCCTCCTCTGTTTCCTAAGACCATGCACCGAGACCCATCGCTTTCCTCCACGCCTAACCAAGCCACCACCGTCATTCTCTCCTTCCTTCTTTTCACCATCAACTCTAACCAACGCATAGCCATCATCGAGCCATCATCTTCTCACCATCCTATCCCACGGATCACTACTACCAGCGTCTAAACCTCCACCCTCTCCCTCACCAACATAACCCACACCACCGCCATCCTCTAGCACCACACCCATCACCTTCATCAACGCCACCCACAGCCCAATCCACCATCTCCTCTTCTCCTTTGTTGTTCTTCTTCTTTCTCACCACCATCCACTGTTCACAAGGAACCCAAAGCTGCAATGAGCAATTCCTCCGTTGGACCCCCCTTCAACCGCCAAACTTCAAATCAAGCACACTCGCCGACTTCAAGCATGACCACAAGCGCCCTCACCAACCTCAGAATCGCCGAACGCCTCCACCGCCGCCTGCGACGACACATTGCCGCCGGTCTCCTCCGCCTCCGGTCGCTGTCGCTGGCCACCTCTCGCCACCCCGCCATCGTTACTGTGACCCCTTCGTTCCAGGCGACCTCCACCGCACACAGGACCGGTTGCCGGCGGCTCCTCTTCACGCACGAGGAGAGAGATGAAATCCTCTGTTTTTCTCCTAGTTAGAAATTACGATGGATGCCATTGCTGAAGGTTATTTTTCAAAATAAGTTATTTAATTAGGGGTGAAATTGCTTAGACATCCTTCTTCTCAATTGAAATTATTTGTGATTGAATACTTCTCATGAATGATATAGAACTTGTTATAATTGTTATAGTGAATAGGCTCTGTTTTGTTGGAGATTAATGTTTACAGTCATTGCCATTACCAAGATCACGATTCACTTATTTACGTGATATTATATTATAATGATTTTGCATGTGAACAGCGACATTCTTGATTAATTGTTTAGAATAAGAATTTATGTTGGAAATGAATTGTATTAGTTAGTATGCGCACCCATTGATATTCACGAATAAAACGAGGACCACTCACAAGTTTAATAAGCTAGTTCCTCCCTGTGAAGACGATCTAATCCATTGTGGTTAGAAATACTAAATGTTTTGATAGTCGATTTTCCACCACAAAAGCTTTACAACGACATGACATTTTATGTTAAAAATTTCAACGAAAGCGAAGATCAGTCGTCTACCTTCTCTTCCTCCACGTTCACCCCAACCCCGTGACGATTCTTCTTGTGCATCCCTTCCCCTTTCTCTCTCAAGATTGTCACGATCTAGGTAAATAGACCTGCTGCCAACATTGAATTGTCCACGTACGCTTCTAATGTTAGGTGCATGACCCTCATTATCACTTTCAGTATCATCACCTTCTTGTTGTTGCATACGCGGTTCATTCCAAATATGTGAAGGTCTCGGATGTTGATATCTAGGCATTGGAGGAGGTTGAAATGGTGGTCTAGATGGGCCCGGACCTGATACAGAATACCTTGAGAAGTATGGATTTTGCATCGATTTTAAAAAAGAAAATCTACCAAAATACCTGATTGACTCTCAAAAGCATTAAAATTTGGAACTTGCGAAGATCCTTCTCCAAATGGATTATAAGCATACAATGGCTGGGTAGACTGTGTCGAGTTGTAAGTATAATTCATCAGTTGCTCGGTGTAATCCATCAGAGGAGGCTGGGTAAACGTCGAAGGAGGCTGGGTGAACAACGTCGGAATAGGTTGGGTAAATTGTATCAAAGGTTGAGTGTATTGCATAGGAGGTGGGCTGACATCCTCCTCAGAAACAGCATCCACGGATTCATTCCCAACTTCATGATCTTGAATATCACTCAACCTATGCTCTTCTATCTTCTTGGTAAGTTGGTTAACTAAGTCTTTCATTTCCTTTTCTCTTATGTCTAACTGTAAATGAGGTGTATTTAACCACCTCATCATCTATTCTTTTCCTTTGAAGATAAGACCTACCTAATATTAAGCAAAAGAAATGATTATTATTATATAAAAAAATATAAATTAAAATTTTTGTAATTCATTTAAAATATAGTTTTCTTGCCAAGTCTCCCTCAATTGGGCCTCGAGGTTCGAATGCGACTACAGGTTACAGCATCTGTTCTTGCACCCACATTCTTGTCTTTCTCCAATACCATCACAAGTAACGATCTCGCACTTCTCTATGTGTGCCCTGTAAATCATGTTCTTTAACAATTGTTTCCAGCCTCCAAGTCCATTCAATGTAGCCCTCATGATATGACGCCCACAAAGAGATACCCCTTACTCTTCTGTCAACATGTCTTATATGGTCCATCTGTTCGAGTATGTGTTGCTTCAACCCGAACTGTGCCATCACACAATCGGGAACGTGCATGACTACCATATTATAACAAATCAAGTACGTCTTGGATCTCCAAACCACTGAATCTACTAATCAGATGGGATGAATGTACTATCCTCCCATCTATGTACGGATTCCAAATCACCTAAATACAAACGAAAACATTTTAAATATTGTTATTACATAATAAATTAAGAATTAATAATAAATATGAAATTTAGTTGGAGTGATTATATGCTACTTGACGAGTGCATTGTGTATCTAGCTAGTTCATTTCGATAGTAAATATGATTTGTTGTTCTCACATTGTTATTAAATTCTTTACTACCACTCCACCTGAAATATAACTATCATGTTAAGGAAAGAGTAATAAATTTGATAATTATTACTATATTGAATATTTTGAACCTATCATACGCCTAACGATGCAATATGTATCAAATGAGGTGAAAATGACATTTCTCTTGGCTTCCTAATATGAAGGCGTTGCCAAATCCATAACTACAAATATAATTTAAATATTATAATACATATTTGAAGAAATTTATAAATTTTATATAAATTAATGTAAAATTTACCTATAACATCATAAAAGAAGCATATACATTTATTGATGAACAACGTGTTGCTTCATTTGATTAGTGGTACAACTAAGAAAGTGAAGCAACTCCCCATGCTAGTTGCCTGCATACTCCAAGATCTTCTACTAGTAATAAATACCTACAAATGTATAAAAATATTGGTCAAATATGTACAAAAACGTTACTAAAGAATATTGTATGTATTTTATTCATAATACCTAATTGGGACCCTGTTTTTTGTCGAATCCGAAAGGATACTAGCTCCCAAGTAAATCAAAATGATGCCTCGAGTATATCCAATCGCATCATCTTCTGTCTCTACAAACTCAAGGTCATCTACAAACTAACCCTTTAGAGGTTAAGTTCTTTTTACTTTAGTTCTTATCCGGGTCTTCTCCAAGTAATTCTACACGCTTTTCCCTCCAATCTTTATGTTGTACAACACTTGTCATAGGTGGACCATACACGCAAAGACCCATCAAAATCGCGACATCTGATAATGTTAAGGCATCTCCTTTTAGCAGAAGGAAAGTGTGAGTTTCTGGATGTCAGCTCTCAACCATAGCATGCATAAATGCATGATTGAGTTGCGGCCTTTGCAAACATGAAGTCGCTCCAAATCCTACTAATTCCAACTGTTCTTACACTAAATTATTTCTTTTTCCCAATACTTGATTCATCATTATGGTATGCTAAATAAATCTCACATACAATAAAAGTTCTTATAATTTAAAAAAAATCTAAAAAATCGCTTATATAAATGAATAATATCAAATAATAAAATTTACAATGCCGGCGTAACGTCATGCCAATCCGGATCAGAGATATGAGTACGATATCTTTGAATAAGCTTGTAATCACCTACGTTTTGCTGTGCCATCTATTATTACATGATAAGAGAAAAAAGAACTATGTAATATGAGAAAAAAAGTTAGTATATGCATAATTAATAAAATATAAAAGTGCTATTTATTAAGCAAAAAAAATTAACCTCAAAAAAACTATTTTATATCATAAAAAATTCCCACAATTTACATTTATTCCTTACTAGAAAATAAATATATTAACAATAACAGTTATTTAATAATTGCTAAATAATATCATTACCATTATTACATTTTATAAATTTATTAATTCTTAATATCTTGTATATTATTATTACAATCAAAATAAAATAAATTAGTACAAATGTCACTACAAGAAAAATCACTATTGGCGACAATTATTTTGCGATCGTCGCGAAATCGTCACCAATAGTGGATAATTAGCAACAATTATATATTGCAATGTCACTAATTAGAGTTTGGAGGGAGTGTCGTGTTTTTGTTAGAAATTTTGTGATGGTTACGAATAAACCGTCGCTAATTGAAAAGCTTTAGCGACAGTTAAGGATTAACTGTCACGAAAGCGTACTCCCGCCCTTCCCTACATATTTTCCGTTGAGGGTTTTAGGACATTTCCCAACGGTCAAGAATTAATCATCACTAATAAGCACTGCCACCTTATTGGTGGGAGTTAATTTTTAGAAAATTTTGCAACTGTCAAGAATTAACCATCACTAATAAGTATCACCGAGCAAAATATCTACAGGAGGGCGAGAACTGAAAAGGCAATTCCTGTTCATTGGTGACAGTTTCAAGCTTAACCGTCACTAATAATTATCACCGCAAAAAAAATATTTACAGGAGGGTGGGAAATGAAAACGCAGTTCGTGTTCATTAGTGACGATTTCTAGACTAACCGTCGCTAAACTTATTCGCAACCACCCCCCTCCTCCTCCTCCTCCTCCTCCTCCTCCTCCCTCAACCACCCCCCTCCTTGACAGCTATGTCCCCTCCCCATTTTTTTTATTTATCTTTTATTTTTTTAAATTTAAATTACTTGTAAAAATGAATTTACTTGTGAAGTTAAATTACCTATAAAATAAAATTACATGTGAAATTTTGTCATATTGACCCGCTATAAATTTTGGAAATTAAATTTACTTGTGAAATAAATTTTGTTAAATTTGCATGTAATTGATTATAATTATTCACTTATTAGAAATGTTAATTTTATTTAATTTTATCACTTGCATGTTGATTGTTATTAATTACCTGTGCTCACATTTTTTGCTTATGTTAAATATTTGATTATTAACTCTTAGTAGTACACACACAAATCTAGATGCACTTGAGGCCAAACAATTGGTATTCTAACTCCTAGGTTACAGGTTTTGGGATGTGATAATCGTGTCAAAATACTTGTCCGTCGACACTTATGATCATGTGATGCGAAATATGCGTGATTTGTAAAAGTGGGTTTTTAACGTCGTTATAACACGCGAATCCGCTTTTGCTTTTAAATTTATATCATAGATAAGGGAAGTATCTAGGGTCGTCCAAGGAGGCCAAATGTTTGCAAAATTAATCCTCTTGCTTACAAATAGATCTCAACTTTCTTTTTGGTATTTTAAATATGTAATTTTTTTTTTTTGAAAAGACGAGGGCAAAATGCGAATTATAACGGGAAGTACTAACACCTACAATTGCTTAACTAAAACTTAAAAGATAGATATATCTTCTTCCTAAGCTCACTCTAGGCAAGTGGAGGCCTAGAGTAATTAGGAAGAAGAGGTGAAACAAGTGCTAGAACCGAAAGTAACAATTGCAATAAAAAGCTAAAAGAAGGCAATTTAATTAACTAGAATTAGTGTTCTTTTCAAGGACAAGTAGAGGAATGCTTCTACCATAACTAAAAAAATTTTAAAGCAATAAAAGAAACACTAATCCTCTTACAAAATTTGGTGAAGAAGGGAGTCTTCTTGCTCCAAGCCTAACTGCTCCTTGGCTTGAAAAGAGGGCCTCCTTCTTCTCCTTCCTTGAGAGCTCCTCCAAGGTGGAAGCTACCACCTTCAATGCTCTCCTCCAAGGGGTAGGCGTGCACCACCCTCAAAAGCTCCTCCAAGGTGGCATGGACCACCTTCAAGATCTCCTCCAAAGATCTTCCTTGCCTGGCTTCTCCTTTGGCTGGCGTGACTCAAGAGAGAAGGGAAGAGGGGAAGTCACCAAGGGGACAGAATATCCCCTTAATCTTCTTCTTCTTCTTCTCTCTTGGACATGGGCTTCTAGGTGGAATATGAGAGTGAATTTTCTAGCCAAGGATGCCTTGAATGGTGGTGGGTAGTGGTCTTTTTATAGGGTAGGATGGGGGGTTAAGGTGCCCCTTGAAATGGAGGGCTAGGATGGAAGGATGGAGGTGGTTGGTGATCCTATGGCCAAGGGTATTTGGCGCCAACCCAAGGGGTGTTAAAGGGGTGGTTATGGTGGTGTTGGTGGCTTTTGGTGGTGGAGAGACACCACCATTTTGGTGCCAACCTAGGGTCTTCTAGAAGGGGGGTTAGGTGGATGGTGGAGATGAAGGGGGTTTTTGGAGGGAAAAGTGGCGCCATCAAGGGGGTGGTTATGGTGGTTTTGGTGCCACTTTTAGGTGTCTTTTGGAGGTGGTGGGTAGGCTAGGTTGGCGCCAAGTAGGTGGAGCTTAGGTGGAGCTAGTAGGTAGAGTTGTTAGGTAGGGTTTTTAGCTGGTACAAGCCAAGGAAGTTGGAGCATAGCTAATCTAAGCTAAGCTAAGCTAGCTTAGCTACAGGAGGAGTAGAGAAAGAGGTGTTGGAGCTAGAGTTTGGAGGGAGGAGCTGAGGATGAGAAGTCTGGAGCTAAAACTGGAGTTGGCTACTACTGAAGAGGCTGGCATGGGGCTACTCTAGCTGGCCTAGCTTTCTAGTTCTTTGCTAGTTGCTAAGCCCAGCTGTTATAACCCTGGCATCAAACGTCGTTTAAGATATTTGGGAATTGGTCCAGACGTCTGGTCAGACGTCTGGAAGCCTTCCCAGACGTCTGGAATTTAATCTTTTCGACTTACGGGTTCGCGTTTGCGCGCATGCGTGTGCAGACTGAACCGCCACCCTCCTTCTTCTCTTTCCTTCCTGCAGGCGCATCCACGTTTTTTCTCTCTCTCTCCCCACGGCAGCCTTCAAATACCCCTCTCCTCTCTCTCACCCTCACTCCACCGCCCTCTTCTTCTTCTTCTTCCTGTTAGTGAGAGAGTGAGCTGGCGAGGGTAGCAACAGCTGCTGCTGTGAGTGCGTGGGGAGGAGGGGCTGCTGCGAGAGGGAGAGAGATAGATCGCGAGGGTGCGAGCTCGCCGGAGCAGCCAGGGACGGCCGGCGGGTGCACAGTGGAAGCGTGGTGTTGGGAAGGAGCTACTGCAGCTCAGGCAGCAGGCGAGCGCGGTGTGGCACGGCCATGTGTTACAGGCGGAGGGCGAGGAGGTCCTGATTCTGGGAAAATTTCCTAGAATCAGACATCTGGACATACGTCCAAACGATGCTGGAGACGTCTGGAGGAAGGTCCAGACGTCTGAAAGGTACGATATTTTTTCCATCCTTTCTATTTTCGCGTGTACGGCCATGCAGCCGTCCCGCCAAGGAGTCCTGCCTCATTTCGTGCTGAGGACGATCGCGTGTGTGTGCAGGTCTCGTTCGGGAAGGCGCAAGGGCACGCCCTCCCACACAGATCAGACGTCTGGGCACAGCACCAAACGACAGAGAGGGTCTCCAGACGTCTGGAGTGACAGTTGAACGTCTAGAAACTAAGCCCAGACGATTCAGCGGGATTTTGGACGTCTGAAGGACCGCACAGGATCAAGGTATGACCTGAGCCACCATTTAAGACGTCTGGAAGATGTTCCAGATGTCTGATTTTGGGCAGACTTGTCGTTTTTGACCCGTTTAGGGTCCGTTCGATGTCCGTTTTCCCCGTTTCAAGTTTCGTTCTTCTCAGATTTAGTTCCTCTACCTGTTTACAGTATTTGTATCATGTTTTGAGTAGCTCCTTGTAATTGATCCTTGTGTTAGGTCCCCGTTCCGTTGCGGCTTTGGGGGTTGCGGAGGCGCGCGGGCTTGCCGATTATGCCCCCACTATTCCCGATTTTACGGGTAGAGTGGCCCCATTAATTATTTATCAAAAAATATGTACTTGTGAAATAATTAATACAATCTAGGGTATTGCATGAATCCTAGGACTGCAAAACTAGATTGAATGATAGATCCGAGGGTATTGCATGAATCCTAGGACTGAAAAACTAGATTGAATGATAGATCCTAAGATATGGCATGAATCCTAGGACTGGAAAATTAGATTGAATATATATATTGCAGTCTTGGAAAGGTAGAAAGGAAGACGATAACTGCCTGTAATTGGTTAACAGTTGCCTGTTTATCAATGGATAATTACTGTTGAGAACATGGGCGATATGAAAATTAAAGCTGAAATGATGAAACCTAAATTGGCTGAGTTAAAGAAAAATGAGCATGAACCCTATGGGGAATTAGGAGTAGAGCTCCTGAGAAGTGAATGGAATAGAATTGAGGAAGTGAGCTGGCCCTTGAGTACGGAGTACCAAGGAGAGCGACTATCTCCCAATTTAGTGCAGAGCGAAGCTAGCCGCCCCAGGGACCCGGGGTTAGGTCTTGCCACTTTTTACCGACTTTTGGCCCTCGTGTACACAGTACCGAGGAGAGCCACTAGTGTAGGGAGAGCACTAGCCACCCCACTGGCCCCGGGGTTCTACTAGCCCTCCTACATTGACTTGTTAGGCCCACTGGGCAAACCAGGGTAGTCAGGCGAGGGTCCACAGACTGTGGAGGGGCAAGACCCCTGTTTGGTTACTGTGGAGGGGCTGGACCCCTATTACTGAGAGGGCTCTGCGCTATACTGGTTCCGTGCTGTGCTTTGGGGCGCACCCGTTAACGGAAACAACTGACCGCGTGCCAGTGCGGGGTAGCTACCCGTGCGTTTATTGCACGTGCCGTAGTCACCGTTATGTCTGTCAGCGAGCTTGGGCTGGCTGACTGAGGGTAGGACCAGCACGGGGGACTTTCCCGAACAGGAGAGCGCCACGTGTTACTTCTACTTTTCGAAAAAGATTGCAATCAAGATCGTTCCCACGAGGAACATTCGAGATCAAGAGAAAGATCTGAGGAATAACTCAATAATGAGTAAATGGAAAATAAAGAAAGACATTAAAAATATAACAGCTACTGTCCACCTTACTATTTTCTTAGCTTTTGGTTGCCACTCTACTCAGCGTTTCGCTGATGTGTCACCTTTGTCACCATGTCAGGACCAGGTGTTGAGCAGCCAGAGCCGGCGGCTGCAGAGGGTGCTGGGCCTAGTAGAGCCAGTAGTTTTTACTTATGTAGTACCCACTGTACCTGTCCTTCTGTTGTAATGAGTAGTTTCTGTTACCACTGTACTCTTTTATTGTAAGCATCATATTTATGTACCGGTTTATTTCTTGACTGTTGTGTGGTGTATACTGTAGTAGTTCTTTTTTTTACTACTGTATTTTGTTACTGCTAGTTATATACATGGTGAATGTGGTTTATTTTACTGCTCTTTTGGTTACTTTTTCGTTGGACGACTGGGACTTGGGATCAGTCGAGTCGGTCCGATTCTCGTGTCTCGTAGGGATTAGAGAATCGAGTCGTAACAAGATGGTATTAGAGCAAAGTCGTCCCGAGAAGTGAACCAACTGACTGGAAAATGACCAATTCACGTGTCTGTAACTAGAGTAGCCACCACAACGTTTCTTTTGACATATGTTCTTAGACTTCTCCTTTAGATACCATTTCGTATTGACGTGTTTTCCGTTTTGTATTCGCGTCTCCTTGCAAGAGATGCCTCGACGCGGGACTAGCGAGGCAGGCCGCGGGCGCGGCCGGGGACGAGGTCGGAGGGGTGGGCGCGTTGACGTCGACGTTTCAGTGGACCAGCCACTGCTCCCGGGGATTCAGGCCCAGGACCTCGCCCAGCTGATACGGGACATCGTGCAAGAGGAGCTCCACCCGCCGCCACGAGCGCCTCTCCCTGGGGCTGCGGAGGGGGAGTCCTCTGTGGGACCACGCGACGGACATGGCGCAAGACGCGGGGGAGGGGACGGGCTGCCACCGCCCCCACCTTCCTCCGACACTTTTGCACACGAGGCGGAGGACTGGCTCGAGCAGATCGAGAAGGTTTTTGACACCCTTCGCCCCCCGGTGGAGTGCCGCGTGGCCTTTGCCACGTACCGGCTGGAGAGCACGGTACACAGGTGGTGGAGGGCGATCAGGGGACAGGAGAGGGACGAGCAGACCTGGGACCGATTCGTCACCCTCTTCTATGAGCAGTACTTTCCTCAGACGTGGCAGGACCAGAGGAGGCGGGAGTTCCACACTCTCCGTCAGGGGACGATGACCGTGAGTGCGTATCGCACGCGTTTTCTGGAGCTGTCTCGCTTCGCAGTAACGGCAATGGCCACTGAGGAGGAGTGCCTTTGGAGGTTCACCGAGGGGCTCCGGCCTGCGATTCGGGGGTATGTCAAACCCCTGAAGCTGCCTACTTTCTCGAGGGTGGTGGAGGAAGCTATGACATACGAAGAGACCAACCCGTCCGCGCGAGATACTGATAGCGGGCGAAAGAGGCCTTATCAGCCAGACTTCTCACAGGGCCGACGAGAGAGGAGGCACGTGGCGCCTGCAGGAGAGCCGTCACGTTTTGCAGGGCCATCAGTGGCCTTTGGGGGCCCTTGACAGGGGCCAGCTGCTAGCATCGGATCCTCGCCCAACCGACAGCAGGGACCCACTGAGGGCGGGAGTCAGGTTCCCCTCTGCTACCAGTGTGGCCAGCCGGGCCACATCAGGAGGGACTGCCCGTCTAGGGCAGGAGGTCAGCAGATGCTTCCAGCACCAAGCACTGGAGGGTGAGCAGGAGGCCGCTGTTTCCAGGCACGAAGAGGAGGACAACAGTCACGGGGAGGGTACAGGCCAGCAGCTACCCGTCCAACACAGAGTGTGGCTACTTCGTCAGCACCTAGGACTGAGGGGCGTACCAACGCCCTGACACACAGGGATGCCAGAGCTTCAGGATTAGTTGTGGTAGGTATGGTTTCAGTTTCCGGCAGACTCGTTTACACGCTTTTCGATTCCGGTGCTACGCATTCGTTTGTCGCCGCCAGTTTCGCGGTTAGTTTGGGGCAGGATTATGTATTGTTAGAGGATCCATTCGTGATCAGAGGTCCTAGTGGTCAACTGTTTGTAGCTGAGGAGGTATACACGGGTTGCGAGGTCAGTATTGGGGGACACAGCCTTCCCGCTGACCTGATTATGATACAGATGGAGGACTTTGGCGTAATTCTGGGGATGGACTGGCTGTCCGCTTACCACGCCTTGGTGGACTGCTTTGAGAGAAAGATCGTCTTCTCCATACCAGAGTTGCCTTCTTTCGAGTTCCACGAGTAGCCAGTGAACGGAGGCTTCTGGTGCATTTCTGCACTTCGGGCGGCGAGACTTTTGAGCCAGGCGTGTGAGGGTTTCCTAGCTTGTGTGGTGGCAGAGCCCAGCCCTGTGGCAGACTTCCAGAGTATCCCGGTGGTCAGAGAGTACCCCGATGTGTTTCCAGATGAGTTGCCAGGACTACCGCCCGAGCGTGAGATCGAGTTTGAGATCTCACTGGTACCAGGGACCAGCCCCATCTCCACAGCACCGTAAAGGATGGCACCACTTGAGCTACGAGAGCTCAAGTCTCAGTTGCAGGATCTTTTGGAGAAGGGCTTTGTGAGGCCCAGCGCATCTCCCTGGGGAGCCCCGGTACTGTTTGTAAAGAAGAAGGATGGTACCCTAAGACTTTGTGTGGACTACCGACAGCTGAATAGGGTCACCATCAAGAACAGGTATCCGCTGCCGAGGATTGACGACTTGTTTGACCAGTTGCGAGGTGCCACGGTATTCTCCAAGATCGACTTGAGGTCTGGATACCACCAGTTGAGGATCATGGAGGCAGACGTCTCCAAGACAGCTTTCCACACCCGATACGGACACTACGAGTTTCTGGTCATGCCATTTGGGCTGACCAATGCCCCGCTGCCTTCATGGACTTAATGGACCGTGTGTTTAGACCGTACTTGGATCAGTTCGTGATGGTATTCATTGATGATGTGCTCATCTATTCTCGAGATCAGACACAGCATGGACAGCACTTGCGGATGGCTTTGGATACACTGAGACGACGTAGGCTGTACGCCAAATACAGCAAGTGCGAGTTCTGGTTGAGGGAGGTGACCTTTTTAGGTCATGTGATCTCTGGGAATGGCTTGGCTGTGGACCCAGCCAAGGTCGAGGCAGTGCTCAGGTGGGAGAGACCGCATACAGTCACTGAGATTCGGAGTTTCTTGGGACTGGCAGGCTACTACAGGCGATTTATCAGGGGCTTTTCACAGATTGCACGTCCTATGACACAGCTGACCTGGAAGGACGTGCCCTTTACTTGGACAGACGCTTGTAAGGCGTGTTTTCAGGAGCTGAAGGAGAGGCTAACTTCGGCTCCCATGCTCACCATCCCAGACAGTACTGGCGGGTTCGTTGTGTACATGGACACCTCTTTGCAGGGGTTAGGGGGTGTGCTCATGCAGAGGGGTCACGTTGTCGCTTACGCTTCGCGGCAACTGAAGCCCCATGAGCATAGCTACCCTACCCACGACCTGGAGCTGGCAGCTGTCGTCTTCGCGCTGAAGACCTGGAGACAGTACTTGTACGGTGAGACCTTCGAGATTTTCACATATCACAAGAGCCTCAAATACCTGTTTGATCAGAAGGAGCTCAACATGAGACAGAGACGTTGGTTGGAGCTCCTGAAGGACTATGACTGCAGCATTTCCTACCACCCGGGAAAGGCCAACGTGGTGGCTGACGCCTTGAGCCGGAAGGCGCCCGCACACTTGGCCAGTTTACAAGTGCAGAGTTGGAGCCTCTTGGAGGAGATGGGCAGTTGGCGACCCCTAGAGTTACGAGGACACTGTGGGGCAGTGACTGTGACGCGACAGATGAGGCTAGAGCTGATAGATCGCATCATCACAGGACAGATGGCCGACCCGTACTTGCAGTCCTTGCATGACAGAGTACTGTCAGGAGACCCTGGGGACTTCTCTTTTACCAACCAAGTGCTGCGCCTGAGGGGACGTCTGTGCGTTCCCAGAGACGAGGAGCTGTTGAGAGAGCTCCTGACTGAGGCATACGGTTCTAGCTTCATCATATATCCCAGAAACACGAAGATGTACCATGACTTGAGACACGACTTTTGGTGGAGGGGGATGAAGCGGGATGTGGGTGAATTCTTGAAACAGTGTTTAGTCTGCCAGCAGGTGAAAGCCGAGCATCAGAGGCCTGCAGGGCCGCTACAGCCACTTCCAGTGCCAGAGTGGAAGTGGGAGAGCATCACCATGGACTTGGTGGTGGGCTTACCTGTTACCTAGCGAGAACACGACGTAGTCTGGGTAATCGTTAACAGATTGACGAAGACGGCGCGTTTCTTGCCGATCTGAGTCACCTTGGGACCAGCACAGTTGGCAAAGAGGTATATCCGCGACATGGTACGTCTACACGAAGTTTCGCGGGTGATCGTATCCGACCGGGATACCCGCTTTACGTCCCGGTTTTGAGCTGTGTTTCAACAGGCCCTGGGGACGCGGTTGAGGTTCAGTACAGCTTACCACCCCTAGACGAACGGACAGTTTGAGCACACGATACAGACACTTGAGGACCTTTTGTGTGCTTGTGTACTGGACTGGAGGGGCTCTTGAGAGAAGCACTTGCCCCTGGCGGAGTTTGCATACAACAACAGTTATCACTCGAGCATCGACATGGCACCCTACGAGGCTCTATACGGACGGAGGTGTACGGCACCCTTGAGTTGGGTTGAGGTGGGGACCAAGTGGGAGGTTGGCCCCAGGCTGATCCGGCAGAGTCAGGAGGTGGTCGAGCAGATTCACAAGCGACTCCGCACTGTCAGGAGCAGACAGAAGAGCTATGCAGATCGGAAACGCAGAGAGGTGCAGTTTGAGGTTGGGGACCACGTCTTCCTTTGCGTTTCGCCCATGAAGGGCCTGCAGCGGTTTGGGGTGAGAGGGAAGCTCGCGTCGAGGTTCGTGGGACCCTTTGAGGTCCTGGAGCGGGTTGGACCCGTTGCTTACAGGCTTGCCCTTCCTCCCCAGCTTTTTGGTGTGCATGACGTGTTCCACGTGTCCAACCTCAAGAAGTACGTCTTCGATCCCAATCACGTCCTGAGTCACGAGAGCGTCGAGGTGAGCGACGACTTGACCTACCCCGAGCGGCCCGTGCAGATTCTCGACAGAGCCGTCCGTAATCTGAGACGGAAGCAAGTACCCCTGGTGAAGGTTTTGTGGAGGAGCCAGCGGCACGAGGAGGCTACCTGGGAACCTGAGGCGGCGATGCGGGAGCGGTACCCGGAGCTTTTTGAGGGTACGTATTTTCAGACCGGCTTCGGTCCTCTTTGAGTTTGTTACGCATATATCGTTCTTTTCCGCACCCTAGTTAGCGTAAGTTTCGGGGATGAAACTTCCTTTGAGTTTGTTATGTTGTTATAACCCTGGCATCAAACGTCGTTTAAGACGTCTGGGAATTAGTCCAGACGTCTGGAATTTAATTTTTTCGGTGTACAGGTTCGCGTCTGCACGCATGCACGTGTAGACTGAACTGTCGCCCTCCTTCTTCTCTTTCCTTCCTCCCTGCAAGTGCAGCCACCTTTTTTCTCTCTCTCTCCCCACGGCAGCCTTCAAATACCCCTCTCCTCTCTCTAACCTTCACTCCACCGCCCTCTTCTTCTTCCTGTCAGCGAGAGAGTGAGCGAGCGAGGGCAGCAGCAGCTGCTGCTGTGAGTGCGTGGGGAGGAGGGGCTGCTGCGAGAGGGAGAGAGCTAGATCACGAGGGTGCGAGCTCGCCGGAGCAGCCAAGGTCGGCCGGCGGGTGTGTTGCGGAAGCGTGGTGTTGGGAAGGAGCTGCTGCAGCTCAGGCAGCAGGCGAGCGCGGTGCGGCACGGTAGTGCGTTACAGGCGGAGGGCGAGGAGGTCCTGATTCTGGGGAAATTCCCAGAATCAGATGTCTGGACATACGTCCAGACGACGCTGGAGACGGCTGGAGGAAGGTCCAGACGTCTGAAAGGTACGATATTTTTTCCATCCTTTCTATTTTCGCGTGTACGGCCATGCAGCCGTCCAGCCAGGGAGTCCTACCTCATTTCGTGTTGAGGATGATCGCGTGTGCATGCAGGTCTCGTTCGGGAAGGCGCAAGGGCACGCCCTCCCACACAGATCGGACGTCTAGGCACAGCACTAGACGACGGAGAGGGTCTCCAGACGTCTGGAGTGACAGTCAAACGTCTGAAGGACTGCGCAGGATCAAGGTATGACCTGAGCCACCGTTTAAGAGGTTTGGAAGATGTTCCAGACGTCTGATTTTGGGCAGACTTGTTATTTTTTACCCGTTTAGGGTCCGTTCGATGTCCGTTTTCCGCGTTTCAAGTTTCGTTCTTCTCAGATTTAGTTCCTCTACCTATTTACAGTACTTGTATCTTGTTCTGAGTAGCTTATTGTAATTGATCCTTGTAACGACCCGATTCCCGAATCCCTACGCGACATGAGAATCGAACCGACTCGACTAATCCCAAGACCCAGTCGTCCAACGAGAAAGTAACCAAAAGAGCAGTAAAATAAACCACATTCACCATGTATATAACTAGCAGTAACAAAATACAGCAGTAAAGAAAGGAAATACTACAGCATACACCACCACAACAATATAGCAATAAACATGTACATAGCATGAAGCTTACATTAAAGAGAGTACAAAGAGCAACGGAAAACTACTCACTACAGCGGAAAGAAAAGTGCAGTAAGTACTACAGGTAACCCTACTGGACCCTATTAGGCCCAGCACCCTCTGCAGCCGCTGACTCTGGCTACTCAACACCTGGTCCTGGAAAGGTAACAAGGGTGACACGTCAGCAAAACACTGAGTAGAGTGGCAACTAAAAGCTAAAGGAAGCAGTAGAGTGTATAGTAGCTGTTATATTTTTACTTCCTTTATTTATATTTTTTTCCATTTATTCACGGTTGATTTATTTATCAGATCCTTCTCTTGATCTCGAATGTTCCTCGTAGGAACGATCTTGATTACAGTCTGTCCCGAAAGGTAGAAGTAACACTGGTGCTCTCCTGGCCGGGAGAGTCCCTCGTGGTGGTCCTACCCTCAGTCAACCACCCCAAGGTCGCTGACAGACGTAACGGTGACTACGGCACGCACGATAAACGCATGGGTAGCTACCCTGCACTGGCACGCGGTCAGTCGTTTCTGTTAACGGGTGCACCCAAAGCATAGCACAGAACCAATGTAGGGCAGAGCCCTCTCAGTAACAGGAGCCCAGCCCCTCCACAGTAACCAAACAGGGGTCTTGCCCCTCCACAGTCCGCGCACCCTCGCCTGACTACCCTGGTTTGCCCGGTGGGCCTAACAAGTCGGTGTAGGTGGGCTAGCAGAACCCCGGGGCCCGTGGGGTAGCTAGTACTCTCCCTACACTAGTATCTCTCCTCGGTACTGTGTACGCGAGGGCCAAACGTCGGTACAAAGTGGCCAGACCTAACCCCGGGTCCCTGGGGCGGCTAGCTTCGCTTTGCACTAAACAGGGGGACAATCGCTCTCCTTGGTACTCCGTACTCAAGGGCCAGCTCACTTCCCCAATTCTATTCCATTTCCTTTCCAGGAGTTCTACTCCTAATTCCCCATAAGGTTCAAGCTCTTTTAACCCAGCCAATTTAGGTTTCACAGTTCCGGCTTTACGTTCATACAACCCATGTTTTCAAGCATATTTATTCATTCATAACAGGCAGTTATCATTTCCTTTCTACTTTTCCAAGACTGCAATGTTTGTATATTCAACTAGTTTTCCAGTCCTAGGATTCATGCAATGCCCTAGGATCTATCATTCAATCTAGTTTTCCAGTCCTAGGATGTATGTAATGCCCTAGGATCTATCATTCAATCTAGTTTTCCAGTCCTAGGATTCATGCAATGCCCTAGGATCTATCATTCAATCTAATTTCTCAATCCTATGGTTCATGCAATGCCCTAGACCCCATTAATCGTTTCATAATTATACAAATTTTGTTAAATAAATTAAAGGGCCACTCTACCCGCGAAACCGGGAGTACTGGGGTCGTGGTCGGCAATCTCGCGGGCCTCCGCAATCCCCAGAGCCGCAACGGAACGGGGACCTAATACAAGGATCAACACAAGTAGTTTCTCAGAATAGTGCACAATTATTGTAAACAGGTAGAGAAAATAAATCTGGAAAGAACGCAACTTGAAACGCGGAAAACGGACTCCGAACGGGTCCTAAACGGGTCAAAAATGACGAATCTATCCAAAATCAGACGTCTAGAACTTCTTTCAGATGTCTTAAAATATCGATCATGCCAGACCTTGTTCTGCGCAGTCCTTCAGACGTCCAGAAGCTTGCTGGATCGTCTGAAGTCAGTTTCCAGACGTCCGATTGTCACCCCAGACGTTTGGAGGTCCTCTCCATCGTCTAGAACTGTGGCCAGACGTCTGATCCGCGGGGGATGGCGAGCCCTCGCGCCCTCCCGAACAACACCTGCGCACACACGTAATCACTCTCATCACGAAGAGGCGCAGAGAACGCGGCGGACGGCTGCATGGTTGTAACGACCCGATTCCCGAGTCCCTACGAGACACGAGAATCGGACCGACTCGACTAATCCCAAGACCTGGTCGTCCAACGAGTAAGTAACCGAAAGAGCAGTAAAATAAACCACATTCAGCATGAATATAACTAACAGTAAGAAATACAACAGTAAGGAAAGAAACCACTACAGTATGTACCGCCACAACAGTAGAACAACATTCATAACATAATATGAACTACAGGTAAAGAAAAGTACAGCGGAAACAAGAACTACTCACTACAGTGGAACCAAAAAGAGGTACAAGAGAACAGTGGTAACTCTACTGGACCCTACTCGGCCCAGCGTTCTCTGCAGCCGCTGACCCTGGCTGCTCAACACCTAGTCCTAAAAGGCAACGAGTGTAACCCGTCAGCAAAACGCTGAGTAGAGTGGCAGCTAAACTAAAGAAACAGTAAAGTGTACAGTAGCTGTTTTAATTTTCTCTCTTCCTTTATTTACGTCTTTCTATTGTTTCACAATTTATCTATTTCTCAGATCCTTCACTTGATCTCGAATGTTCCTCGTGGGAACGATCTTGATTGCAGTCTTTTCCGAATAGTAGAAGTAGCACGTGGTGCTCTCCTGGCCGGGAGAGTCCCCCGTGGTGATCCTACTCTCAGTCAACCACCCCAAGGTCACTGACAGACGTAACGGTGACTACGGCACGCGCGGTAAACGCACGGGTAGCTAACCCGCACTGGCACGTGGTCAGTCGTTTCCGTTAACGGGTGCGCCCAAAGCACAGCACGGAACCAGTACAGGGCAGAGCCCTCTCAGTAACAGGGGTCCAACCCCTCCACAGTAACCAAACAGGGGCCTTGCCCCTCCACAGTCCGCGCACCCTCGCCTGACTACCCTGGTTTACCCCAATGGGCCTAACAAGTCGGTGTAGTAGGCTAGCAGAACCCCGGGGCCCGTGGGGTAGCTAGTACCTCCCTACACTAGTAGCTCTCCTCGGTACTACGTACATGAGGGCCAGCAAGTCGGTACAGAGTAGCCAGTCCTAACCCCGGGTCCGTGGGGCGGCTGGCTCCGCTCTGCACTAAACAGGGGGACAGTCGCTCTCCTTGGTACTCCGTACTCAAGGGCCAGCTCACTTCCCCAATTCTATTCCATTCACTTTCCAGGAGTTCTACTCCTAATTCCCCGTAGGGTTCCAGCTCTTTAACTCAGCGCATTCCGGTTTCACCTTTCCAGTTTCATGTTCATACATCCCATATTCTTAATCATGTTCATTTATTCATAACAGACAGCTGTTTAAACAAATTTATAGGCAGCTATTATTTCTTTTCCACATTTTCAAGACTGCAGTGTTCACATATTCCACTAGTTTTCCCATCCTAGGATTCATGTCATACCCTAGGATCTATCATACAATCTAGTTTTCCAGCCCTAGGATTTATGCAACACCCTAGGATCTATCATTCAATCTCGTTTCTCATTCCTAGGATTCATGCAATGTCCTAGGTTCTATTTATGGTTCCATAATTTAACAGATTATGCGAATAAACTTAAATGCCACTCTACCAGTTACAACAGGCGAACTGGGGGCGTGGTCGGGAATCCCGCGTGCCTCCGCAACCCCCGAGACTGCAACGGAACGGGGTCCTATCACAAGGATCAAACACAAGGAATTTCTCAAAACAGTATACAACTACTGTAGACAGGTAGAGGATTTAATTCTGAGAAGAACGCAACTCGAAACGGAGAAAACGGAGCCCGAACGGGCCCTAAACGGGTCAAAAACAACGAAACAGTGCAAAATCAGACGTCTGGAACTTATTCCAGACGTCTTAAAAAGTGGATCAGGGGTTACCTTTGCTCTGCGTGGTCTCTCAGACGTCCAGAAGCCTGCAGGGGCGCCTGGCCTAGTTCCCAGACGTCCGATGGCCACCCAGGATGTCTAGAAGTCGTTCTCGTCGTTTGGCACTGCAGACAGACGTCTGATTCGCGTTGGATGCGAATCCCCGAACCTGCGCATACCCATTTCTCTCTCTCAGTACGGACGGTCGTAGGAAAGGAAGAAGGTATGAAAATAACTCACCTTTCAGACGTCTGGACAGTCCTCCAGACGACTTCCCCGTCGTCTGGTTGGAATCCTGGACGTCTGATTCTGGAAAATTTTCCAGAACCAGGGCACCACTCGCCCTCCGCTTGCGACGCATGGCCGTGCTGCGAGTGCTCCGCCTGCTGCTCGAGCTGCAGCAGGCCTGCCGAGCCACCCCGCGTCTGCTGCGCCCCCGCCGGCCGGCTCCCGCTGCCCCGGCAGGCTCGAGCCCTCACGGCCGACGCCTCCTCCCCCGCGTAGCACCTCCTCCCGCACCCGCCACGGCTGTCGCCACCGCCGCTCACTCGCGCTCGCTCTCGCGCACCGACTGGAAGGAGAAGAGGAAGGGGGCGGAGGTGATGGGAGTGAGGGGGAGGGCGTGGCCTTTTAAGGCCGCGCGAGGAGGAGAGAGAGAGCGGGACAGGGTGGGTCTGTGGCTGCAGGAGAGAGGGAAAAAGAGAGGGAGAGAGAGCGTACACAGGTCTGCGTGCTCAAGCGCGCAGACAAATCGCGCATGCCAAAAATAACCGATTCCAAGACGTCTGGAAGTGGTTCCAGACGTCTGGTCAGACATCTGGGCCACCTCCCAAACGTCTTAAAAGACGTCTGAAGCGCGCGTTCGTTACAATATAACAAACTCAAAGGAAGTTTCGTCCTCGAAACTTGCGCTAACTAGGGTGCGGGAAAACGTCATAAATACCATAACAAACTCAAAGAGGACCGAAGCTGGTCCGAAAAGACGTACCCGCGAAGAGCTCCGGGTACCGCTCCCGCATTGCCGCCTTAGGCTCCCAGGTAGCCTCCTCGTACCGCTGGCTCCTCCACAAAACCTTTACCAGGGGTACTTGCTTTCGTCTCAAACTGCGGACGGCTCGGTCTAGAATCTGCACTGGCCGCTCGGAGTAGGTTAGGTCGTCGCCCACCTCGACGCTCTCGTGACTCAGTACGTGACTGGGATCGGCTACGTACTTCCTATGGTTGGACACGTGGAACACGTCGTGCACACTAGAAAGCTGGGGAGGGAGGGCAAGCCTGTAAGCAACGGGTCCAACCCGCTCCAGGACCTCAAAGGGCCCCACAAACCTCGACGCGAGCTTCCCTCTCACCCCAAACCGCTGCAGGCCCTTCATGGGTGAAACACGAAGAAAGACGTGATCCCCAACCTCGAACTGCACCTCTCTGCGTCTCCGATCCGCGTAGCTCTTCTGTCTGCGTCTCCGAACGGTGCCAAAATGTTGTCGCGCTTTTTGTGTGGTTTTAAAGGATGTCACGTTGTAGTATAGCCGACAAAGCGTTCAAATAAATAGAGAATGTTATTACTCGAAAACCGGAGTATCCGAGGTCGAACACAGGGAGCAAATGGAATTTACTACTAATCAAAATGTAATTGAACACTCTAATTTACTCAAAATGTTAATTCAAATATGAATGTATGCCATTAAAAGTAATTATGACAAAAAATATGGAATTGGACGTCTGATCTGGTGGTCAGACGTCTTAAAAGTATTTCCCCTTTTTCTTCTTCTGATCTTCTTTCTCTTCTTTTCTTGCGAAGGCTTCTTCTTCCTGCCTTTGTATCTTTTCTCTTGTTTCTTCTCCTGCCTTGCCTTCCTTCTTTCTTCTTCTTCTGATCTTTGCTGTCTTCACTTGACCTTTCTTTCATTCTCTGGCTTGCTTCTGCCTTGCTCTTCCTTCTTCTCCTGCGAAGGCTTCTTTCCTCTTCTTCTTCTCTGCCTTGGTCTCTCCTTCGCTCAGTTTCTTCTTCTGCTTCTTCTCTTCTCCTTGCGGATAAGTCTCTCCACGCTCAGTCTGCCTGCACAGGAGCAAAACCTACCCATTTCCCTCTACCCGCGTGTCTCTCTCTCTCAACAATTCACTCAGGGACGCCCTCCCAGAGCCACACGGATATTCGGGTCGGATCGTACCCGGGACCAGGCGCACCTGCAGGTGGTGTGATGCGCGAGGAGTGCTCAAGGATTGGGTCGGTCGGATCCCGCCAGATCCGCGTGATCAAGCCGCAGACGAGGCGGGTGTGAGGGCAGGTGAGGGACCTCACCCCTGTGCTCTCGGAGGCGTTAAGCATAAAACACGAATTCAATTTATGTCGCAGCGGCGCCTCGTCTCTCCACGATGTGGGACTAAAGATTCTACCCTGATTTCGTGCGCGCCCGCAGACTCGCGTGCCATCCCCACAGCTGCTGGCTCTGCTAGCGCTCCTTGCTGGACCAGAGCACTTCACGACACTCGCACGAATACGCAGCACCTGCAGCCTGGGAGCCCTGGCGCCTGGAGCTGCTACGGAGCTTCTTCAAATGTCATCCATGGCGGCAGGAGCATCAACACTTTCAAACACAAAACGAGCCTCTCGGCCCAATCAGACCAGATAGAGACCTTCGCCGTAGCACGGCGAAGGCGGTGGACGGTGCTGCAGGCCGCAGGTCGGCCTAGGCGTGCGTGCCTAGGTCAACCTGTGGCCGGAGTTGTGGGGTTGGTCGGGGGGTTATTATGGAGGTCTGGAGTGGCAGTGGAGGGGTGGAATGAGTTCCTGGTGGTGAGGCGGAGCTCACGAGATGGTTGTCGAGCCGTGTGGAGGGGCAGAGTGGTGTGGGCAGCTCGCCGGAGGTCGGTCGGAGGCGAGGAAGATGGAGGTGTTCAGGCACTGTCGGGGGGTAAGTAGATAAAATAGCAAGGGAAAAAGAGAGAGGGGAATGTGGAGAAGGTATTTGGCCTAACTACAGGGATGAAGGGGGACGGAGAGGCGAGCAGCAGTACCTGCTGTCGCCGGAGAAGATGCTGCCCAGTGGGGGAGAACGGCGGCGACGACGGGGCTGAGGCGGCGTACGCGGGTGCTGCGCGACGCGGAGGAGAGTCAGGAAGCTAACTCTGCCACTGGTTTTGTGGCAGAGCGAAGAGGGAGGGGAGGGGGGCTCGCCGGTGCTTGCTGGGAATTTTGGCCGGGCAGGAGGAGATGAATTGGAGGTGGAAACTCAGCCAAATCAAGCTTCCGATGAGCGACCGGAGGTGTGGGTTCTTATATAGGCACTGGGCCAGTCGTTCAAGGCGTGGAAGGCACGCAATCGTCTGAGGTCGGTCGCCGGAGATGGAAAGAGTTTAGATACCCAAATCCCTCGTGTGTTCGCATGAGAGATTGGGTTCACACCAGGGATCAAAATTGGCCTCAGATGGAAGGGAATTCCTTAGAGAATCTCCCTTCCATTTCTGGGAGGGGATCTCTGAGGAATCAGAGAGGATTCCCTCTCAAATCCTCGCCGGAGCAGGATTCTGCCCTAATAATGGCGGCAGGACCTGATTGCAAAGGTGGCGAGGAAGTTAGGGGGCTTTCTGTTATGCTTTTCAAAAGATAGGGATGAAATTGTGATTTGGGTGTACTAAATTGCAAAGTAGGTCAAGATGACCTCCCCTTAGGTCCAAATTTTGGTAAAAACCTAATTCTTACCTAAGAAATCCAATGGTGAAGTTGTATTTTAGGTTTGACCTCATTTGACTGGATATTTTGCGTAAAAACCCAAATTAGGTTAATTGATGAACTAGGATCCTAATCTAGGTCAAACTGGGTTCCAAAGGCCAAATTAAGTGTTCTAAACCCTAGGAGATATTTTTCGATGATTTTTAGAGGATTTAATTGATTTTTATCCTGACAGAAACCTTATTGAATTAAGCGGGTCTAATTTAGGGTTACCACATGTTATTTACTTCCTAGATTGCACATGAACCCATTTCTGATTGACTCAACCCACTTTTTATCTCATTTAGACCTTTTGACCTGTGTTTTGCCTCTGAGAAATCCCGTTTATGTACTGCAATGGTAAAATTGCAGTTTTAACCTTTAATTCATGTTTTCTTCTCAGAGCACTTATTCCTTCAGTTAAGCCTTCTTCTAGGTTATGTAGGAGCTTTTATCTTCTTTATTGGGTAAAAATGAGCTAGTTATGGCTCATGATGAGGCTCTCATCAGTTCCGTACACCTCCGTCCGTACAGAGCCTCGTAGGGAGCCATGCCGATGCTCGAGTGATAAATATTGTTGTATGCGAACTCCGCTAGGGGCAGGTGCTCCTCCCAAGAGCCCCTCCAGTCCAGTACACAGGCACGCAAAAGGTCCTCAAGTGTCTGTATCGTGCGCTCAGACTGTCCGTCCGTCTGGGGGTAGTAAGCCGTACTAAACCTCAACCGCGTCCCCAAGGCCTGATGAAACTCAGCCCAAAACTGGGACGTAAAGCGGGTATCCCGGTCGGATACGATCTCCCGCGGAACTCCGTGTAGTCGTACCACATCACGGATATACCTCTCTGCCAACTATGCTGGTCCCAAAGTGACTCGGATCAGCAAGAATTGCGCCGTCTTCGTCAGTCTATCCACTATTACCCAGACTGCGTCGTGTCCTCGCTTGGTAACAGGTAAGCCCACCACCAAGTCCATGGTGATGCTCCCCCACTTCCACTCTGGCACTGGAAGCGGCTGTAGCGGCCCTGCAGGCCTCTGATGCTCGGCCTTCACCTGCTGACACACTAAGCACTGCTGCACGAACTGACCCACATCCCGCTTCATCCCCCTCCACCAAAACTCGCGTCTCAAGTCGTAGTACATCTGCGTGTTTCCGGGATGTATGGTGAATCTGGAACCGTGTGCCTCAGTCAGGAGCTCTCTCAACAGCTCCTCGTCTTTGGGAACGTACAACCGTCCTCTCAAGCGCAGCACCTGGTCTGTGAAAGAGAAGTCCCCTGGGTCCCCCAACAGTACTCTGTCGCGCAAGGACTGCAAGTACGGATCGGCCATCTGTCCTGTGATGATCCGGTCTATCAGCTCTGGCCTGGTCTGTCGTGTCACCGTCACTGCCCCACAGTGCCCCCGTAACTCCAGGGGTCGCCAACTGCCCACCTCCTCCAAAAGGCTCCAACTCTGTAACTGTAAACTGGCCAAGTGTGCGAGCGCCTTACGGCTCAAGGCGTCAGCCACCACATTGCCCTTTCCCGGGTGGTAGGAGATGCTGCAGTCGTAGTCCTTCAGGAGCTCCAACCAACGTCTCTGTCTCATGTTGAGCTCCTTCTGATCAAAAAGGTATCTGAGGCTCTTGTGATCTGTGAAAATTTCGAAGGTCTCTCCGTACAAGTAGTGCCTCCAAGTCTTCAGCGCGAAGACAACAGCTGCCAACTCTAGGTCGTGGGTAGGGTAGGTATGCTCATGGGGCTTCAGTTGCCGTGAAGCGTAAGCGACAACGTGACCCCTTTGCATGAGCACACCTCCTAACCCCTGCAAGGAGGCGTCCGTGTACACAACGAACCCGCCACTACGGTCAGGGATGGTGAGCACGGGAGCCGAGGTCAACCTCTCCTTCAGCTCCAGAAAACACGCCTCACAGGCGTCTGTCCAAGCGAAGGGCACGTCCTTCCGGGTCAACTGTGTCATAGGACACGCGATCTGTGAAAAACCTCTGATGAAACGTCTGTAGTAACCTGCCAGTCCCAGGAAACTGCGAATCTCAGTGACTGAACGCTGTCTCTCCCACCTGAGTACTGCCTCAACCTTGGCTGGGTCCACCGCCAAGCCGTCTCCAGAGATCACATGACCTAAGAAGGTCACCTCCCTCAACCAGAACTCGCACTTGCTGTATTTGGCGTACAGCCTACGTCGTCTCAGTGTGTCCAGAACCATCCGCAAGTGCTGTCCGTGCTGCGTCTGATCTCGAGAATAGATGAGTACATCATCTATGAAAACCACCACGAACTGGTCCAAGTACGGTCTAAACACCCGGTTCATCAGATCCATGAAAGCAGCGGGGGCATTGGTCAGCCCAAACGGCATGACCAAAAACTCGTAGTGTCCGTACCGGGTGCGGAAAGCTGTCTTGGAGACGTCGGTCTCCCTGATCCTCAACTGGTGGTATCCCGACCTCAAGTCGATCTTGGAGAACACCGTGGCACCCCGCAATTGGTCAAATAAGTCGTCGATCCTCGGCAGTGGATATCTATTCTTAATGGTGACCCTATTCAGCTGTCGGTAGTCCACACAAAGGCATAAGGTCCCATCCTTCTTCTTCACAAACAGTACCAGGGCTCCCTAGGGAGACGCACTGGGCCTCACGAAACCTTTCTCCAAAAGGTCCTGCAACTGAGACTTGAGCTCTCGTAGCTCAAGCGGTGCCATCCTATATGGCACAGTGGAGATGGGGCTGGTCCCTGGTACTAGTGAGATCTCAAACTCGATCTCATGCTCAGGCAGTAGTCCTGGTAACTCGTCTGGAAACACGTCAGGGTACTCTCTGACCACCAGGATGCTCTGGAAGTCTGCCACAGGGCTGGGCTCTGCTACTACACAAGCTAGGAAACCCTCACACCCCTGGCTCAAAAGTCTCGCCTCCCGAAGTGCCGAAATGCACCCGAAACCTCCGTCCACGGGCTGTCCGTGAAACTCGAAAGAAGGCAACTCCGGAATGGAGAAGACTATCTTCCTCTCAAAACAGTCCACCAAGGCATGGTAAGCGGACAGCCAATCCATCCCCAGAATCACTCCAAAGTCCTCCATCTGTATCATAATCAGGTCAGCTGGCAGGCTATGTCCCCTGACACTGACCTCGCAATCCGTGTACACCTCCTCAGCTACAAACAACTGACCACTCGGACCTCTGATTACGAACAGATTCTCTAACAGTGTATAATCCTGGTCCAAACTAACTACGAAACTGGCTGCGACAAACGAGTGCGTAGCGCCGGAATCGAAAAGTGTGTAAACGAGTCTGCCGGAAACTGAAACCATACCTGCTACCACCGATCCCAAAGCTCTGGCGTCCCTGTGTGTCAGGGCGTTGAAACGCCCGTCAGCTCTAGGTGCGGACGAAGCAGCCACACTCTGCGTCGGACGGGTAGGTGCTGGCCGGTACCCTCCTCGCGACTGCTGTCCTCCTCCTCGCGCCTGGGAACCGCGGCCTCCTGCGCGCCCTCCAGTGCTCTGCGCGGGAAGTATCTGCTGACCTCCTGCCCTAGACGGGCAGTCCCTCCTGATGTGGCCCGGCTGGCCACATTGGTAACAGAGGGGAATCCGGCTCCTGCCCTCAGTGGGTCCCTGCTGTCGGCTGGGCGGGGGTCCGGTGCTGGCGACTGGCCCCTGTCGAGGGCCCCCAAAGGCCACCGATGGCCCTGTAAAACGTGACGGCTCTCCTGCGGACTCCACGTGTCTCCTCTCTCGCCGGCCCTGTGAAAAGTCTGGCTGAAAGGGCCTCTTCCGCCCGCCGTCAGCGTCTCTCGCGGACGGGTTGGTCTCCTCGTAAGTCATGGCTGCCTCCACCACCCTCGAAAACATAAGCAGCTTCAGGGGTTTGACATATCCCCGAATCGCAGGCCGGAGCCCCTCGGTGAACCTCCAAAGGTGCTCCTCCTCAATAGCCACCGCTGTCCCTGCAAAGCGGGACAGCTCCAGGAAACGCGTGCGGTACGCGCTCACAGTCATCGTTCCTTGGCGGAGAGTGTGGAACTCCCGCCTCCTCTGGTCCTGCCACGTCTGGGGAAAGTACTGCTCGCAGAAGAGGGCGACGAACCAGTCCCAGGTCGGTTCGTCCCTCTCCTGTCCCCGGACCGCCCTCCACCACCTGTGTGCCTCACTCTCCAGCTGGTACGTGGCAAAGGCCACGCGGCACTCCACCGGGGGGCGAAGGGTGTCGAAAATCTTCTCCAGCTGCTCGAGCCAGTCCTCTGCCTCGGTCGGGTCCTCATCCCCCTTGAAGGAGGGGGGCTTCAGCTTCCGGAACTGCCCGAAGAGCTCGGAGTGGCGCTGCAGTGGGGATGCTGGTCCACCCCTAGGCAACGGTGCCTCGTGCACAGAAGTATCGGAGGAAGGTGGGGGCTGCGGCGACCCATCCCCTCCCCCGTGTCCAGCGCCGCGTCCGTCGAGTGGTCCCACAGAGGACTCCCCCTCCACAGCCCCAGGGTGAGGCGCTCGGGGCGGCGGGTGGAGCTCCTCTCGTACAATGTCTCGTATCAGCCGGGCGAGGTCCAGGGCCTGGACGCCCGGGAGTAGTGGCTGGTCCACTGTGGCGTCGGCAATGGCACTCCCACCTCGCCGACCTCGTCCTCGGCCGCGCCCGCAGCCCGCCTCACTGGTCCCACGACGAGGCATCTCCTGCAAGGAGACGCGAAACAAAACGGAACACGTCACTACGGAACGATACCTAACGAAAACGTCTAAGAACTCATGTCAAAAGATATGTTGTGGTGGCTACTCTAGTTATAGACATGTGAATTGGTTATTTTCCAGTCAGTTGATTCACTTCTCGGGACAACTTTGCTCTGATACCATCTTGTAACGACCCGATTCCCGAGTCCCTACGAGACACGAGAACCGGACCGACTCGACTAATCCCAAGACCTGGTCGTCAAACGAGGAAGTAACCGAAAGAGCAGTAAAATAAACCACATTCAGCATGAATATAACTAACAGTAAGAAATACAACAGTAAGGAAAGAAACCACTACAATATGTACCACC
This sequence comes from Thalassia testudinum, assembly GCA_037157565.1. NCBI lineage: Eukaryota > Viridiplantae > Streptophyta > Magnoliopsida > Alismatales > Hydrocharitaceae > Thalassia > Thalassia testudinum. Next base: position 83,996,482 of record JAZHRO010000012.1, on the reverse strand, counting down.
ACAACAGTAGAACAACATTCATAACATAATACAAACTGCAGGTAAAGAAAAGTACAACGGAAACAAGAACTACTCACTACAGTGGAACCAAAAAGAGGTACAAGAGACCAGTGGTAACTCTACTGGACCCTACTCGGCCCAGCGTCCTCTGCAGCCGCTAACCCTGGCTGCTCAACACCTGGTCCTGAAAGGCAACGAGTGTAACCCGTCAACAAAACGCTGAGTAGAGTGGCAGCTAAACTAAAGAAACAGTAAAGTGTACAGTAGCTGTTTTAATTTTCTCTCTTCCTTTATTTACGTCTTTCTATTGTTTCACAATTTATCTATTTCTCAGATCCTTCACTAGATCTCGAATGTTCCTCGTGGGAACGATCTTGATTGCAGTCTTTTCCGAACAGTAGAAGTAGCATGTGGTGCTCTCCTGGCCGGGAGATTCCCCCGTGGTGATCCTACTCTCAGTCAACCACCCCAAGGTCACTGACAGACGTAACGGTGACTACGGCACACGCGGTAAACACATGGGTAGCTAACCCGCACTGGCACACGGTCAGTCCTTTCCGTTAACGGGTGCGCCCAAAGCACAGCATGGAACCAGTACAGGGCAGAGCCCTCTCAGTAACAGGGGTCCAACCCCTCCACAGTAACCAAACAGGGGCCTTGCCCCTCCACAGTCCGCGCACCCTCACCTGACTACCCCGGTTTGCCCCAGTGGGCCTAACAAGTCGGTGTAGGAGGCTAGCAGAACCCCGGGGCCCGTGGGGTAGCTAGTACCTCCCTACACTAGTAGCTCTCCTCGGTACTACGTACACGAGGGCCAGCAAGTCGGTACAGAGTGGCCAATCCTAACCCCGAGTCCCTGGGGCGGCTGGCTCCGCTCTGCACTAAACAGGGGGACAGTCGCTCTCCTTGGTACTCCGTACTCAAGGGCCAGCTCACTTTCCCAATTCTATTCCATTCACTTTCCAGGAGTTCTACTCCTAATTCCCCGTAGGGTTCCAGCTCTTTAACTCTGCGCATTCCGGTTTCACCTTTCCAGTTTCATGTTCATACATCCCATATTCTTAATCATGTTCATTTATTCATAACAGGCAGCTATTTAAACAAATTTATAGGCAGCTATTATTTCTTTTCCACATTTTCAAGACTGCAGTGTTCACATATTCCACTAGTTTTCCCATCCTAGGATTCATGTCATACCCTAGGATCTATCATACAATCTAGTTTTCCAGCCTTAGGATTTATGCAACACCCTAGGATCTATCATTCAATCTCGTTTCTCATTCCTAGGATTCATGCAATGTCCTAGGTTCTATTTATGGTTCCATAATTTAACAGATTATGCTAATAAACTTAAATGCCACTCTACCGGTTACAACAGGCGAACTGGGGGCGTGGTCGGGAATCCGACGTGCCTCCGCAACTCCCGAGACTGCAACGGAACGGGGTCCTATCACAAGGATCAAACACAAGGAATTTCTCAAAACAGTATACAGCTACTGTAGACAGGTAGAGGATTTAATTCTGAAAAGAACGCAACTAGAAATGCGGAAAACGGAACCCGAATGGGCCCTAAACGGGTCGAAAACGATGAAACAGTGCAAAATCAGACATCTGGAACTTATTCCAGACGTCTTAAAAAGTGGATCAGGGGTTACCTTTGCTCTGCGTGGTCTCTCAGATGTCCAGAAGCCTGCGGGGGCGTCTGGCCTAGTTCCCAGACGTCCGATGGTCACCCAGGACGTCTGGAAGTCGTTCCCATCGTCTGGCACTGCAGACAGACGTCTGATTCGCGTTGGATGCGAATCCCCGAACCTGCGCGTACCCATTTCTCTCTCTCAGTATGGACGGTCGTAGGAAAGGAAGAAGGTATGAAAATAACTCACCTTTCAGACGTCTGGACAATCCTCCAGACGTCTTCCCCGTCGTCTGGTTGGAATCCCGGACGTCTGATTCTGGAAAATTTTCTAGAACCAGGGTACCACTCGCCCTTCGCTCCCGATGCACGGCCCCGCTGCGAGTGCTCCGCCTGCTGCTCGAGCTGCAGCAGGCCTGCTGCGCCACCCCACGTCTGCTGCGCCCCCGCCAGCCGGCACCCGCTACCCCGGCTGGCTCAAGCCCTCACGGTCGACGCCTCCTCCCCCGCGCAGCACCACCTCCCGCACCCGCCGCGACTGTCGCCGCCACCGCTCACTCGCGCTCGCTCTCGCGCATCGACTGGAAGGAGAAGAGGAAGGGGGCGGAGGTGATGGGAGTGAGGGGGAGGGAGTGGCCTTTTAAGGCCGCGCGAGGAGGAGAGAGAGAGAGCGGGACAGGGTGGGTCTGTGGCGCAGGAGAGAGGGAAAAAGAGAGGGAGAGAGAGCGTACGCAGGTCTGCACGCTCAGGCGCGCAGACGAATCGCGCGTGCCAAAAATAATCGATTCCCAGACGTCTGGGCCACCTCCCAGACGTCTTAAAAGACGTCTGAAGCGCGCGTTCGTTACAATGGCCGTACACGCGTAAATAGAAGAAGGTAGGAAAATATAGTACCTGTTAGACGTCTGGACCTGCCTCCAGACGTCTTACGCGTCGTCTGGACGTAAGTCCATACGTATGATTCTGGGAAATTTTCCCAGAATCGAGACCCGGTTCGTCCTCCGCCCGCGACGAACGGCTGCGCCGCGTCCGCCTGCTGCCCGAGCTGCAGCAGCTCCTCCGCGACACCCCACTCTCGCTGCTCTCCCTCCGACCGGCTCTAGCTGCCCCGGCAAGCTCGCACCCTCACGGTCGAGCTTCTTCTTCCTCTCGCAGCAGCTTCTCTCCCCACACGCTCGCTGTAGCCGCTCTGCCGCTCTCGCTCGCTCGCGCTCTCACTCGCAGGGAGAAGGAGAAGATGGGTGGAAGGGAGTGGTGTGGCGTGAGGGAGAGGAGGGGTATATGTAGGTACTAGGGGGGCTCTGTAAGCCGGCGGGGGAAGAAAGAAAGAGAAGAGGGCGGCTGGGAATTAGTCTGCGCGCGCATGCACGCTGATTTGCTCTCGTATGCACGCAAAATTAATTTCCAGACGTCTGGGAAGGCGTCCAGATGCCTGATCAGACATCTGGGCCAACTCCCAGACGTCTTAAAGTGGTCTTGATGCCTCGGGTCTTAACAATCCTTGTGTTAGGTCCCCGTTCCGTTGCGACTCTGGGGGTTGCGAAGGCGCGCGAGCTTGCCGATCACGCCCCCAGTACTCCCGATTTTGTGGGTAGAGTGGCCCCTTTAATTATTTATCAAAAATTATGTACTTGTGAAATAATTAATAGAATTTAGGGTATTGCATGAATCCTAGGACTGAAAAACTAGATTGAATGATAGATCCTCGGGTATTGCATGAATCTTAGGATTGAAAAACTAGATTGAATGATAGACCCTAAGATGTGGCATGAATCCTAGGACTGGAAAACTAGATTGAATATATATATTGCAGTCTTGGAAAGGTAGAAAGGAAGACGATAACTGCCTGTAATTGGTTAACAGTTGCCTGTTTATGAATGGATAATTACTGTTGAGAACATGGGCTATATGAAAATTAAAGCTGAAATGATGAAACCTAAATTGGCTGAGTTAAAGAAAAATGAGCATGAACCCTACGGGGAATTAGGAGTAGAGCTCCTGAGAAGTGAATGGAATAGAATTGGGGAAGTGAGCTGGCCCTTGAGTACGGAGTACCAAGGAGAGCGACTGTCCCCCGATTTAGTGCAGAACGGAGCTAGCGGCCCCAGGGACCCGGGGTTAGGTCTGGCCACTTTGTACCGACTTTTGGCCCTCATGTACACAGTACCGAGGAGAGCTACTATTGTAGGGAGAGCACTAGCCACCTCACGGGCCTTGGGGTTCTGCTAGCCCTCCTACACCGACTTGTTAGGCCCACTGGGCAAACCAGGGTAGTCAGGCGAGGGTGCGCGGACTGTGGAGGGGCAAGACCCCTGTTTGGTTACTGTGGAGGGGCTAGACCCTTGTTACTGAGAGGGCTCTACCCTATATTGGTTCCATGCTGTGCTTTGGGGCGCACCCGTTAACGGAAACGACTGACTGCGTGCTAGTGCGGGGTAGCTACCCGTGCATTTATCGCGCGTGCCGTAGTCACCGTTACGTCTGTCAGTGACCTTAGAGTGGTTGACTGAGGGTAGGACCACCACGGGGGACTCTCCCGACCAGGAGAGCACCACGTGTTATTCTACTTTTTTGAAAAGACTACAATCAAGATCATTCTCACGAGGAACATTCGAGATCAAGAGAAAGATCTGAGGAATAACTCAATAATGAGTAAACGGAAAATAAAGAAAGAGATTAAAAATATAACAGCTACTGTCCACCTTACTGTTTTCTTAGCTTTTGGTTGCCACTCTACTCAGTGTTTCGCTGACGTGTCACCTTTGTCACCTTTTCAGGACCAGGTGTTGAGCAGCCAGAGCCGGCGGCTGCAGAGGGTGCTGGGTCTAGTAGAGCCCAGTAGTTTTTACTTGTGTAGTACCCACTGTACCTGTCCTTCTGTTGTAGTGAGTAGTTTCTGTTACCACTGTACTCTTTTATTGTAAGCATCATGTTTATGTACCTGTTTATTTCTCTACTGTTGTGTGGTGTATACTGTAGTAATTCTTTTCTTTACTGCTCTATTTTGTTACTGCTAGTTATATACATGGTGAATGTGGTTTATTTTACTGCTCTTTTGGTTACTTTTTCGTTGGACGACTGGGTCTTGGGATCAGTTGAGTCGATCCGATTCTCGTGTCTCGTAGGGATTCAGGAATCGGGTCGTAACATAAGCTAAAGTGAGCTAGCTTCTACCATAATGAGCTGAGGTGAGCTAGGTCTGGTGCTCCCGGGGAGGATCAAGCTGGTTGAGGCAGTTAAGGTAGCTTAGCTCAACTGAGTTGAGAACAGCTGAATCCCTGGGAGTTGGACTTGAGCTTCCTGAGCTGAGATGAGTTCTTCTTCATCTGGCTGGAGTTGAGTGGATCTGGATGTAGCTGGGTCTGAGCTGGGGTGAACTCCTGTCAACTCACTGAGCTAGCTAGAGCTCCCTGTGGACTAGTAGGAGTTGAGATGAGCTAGACTCAGCTAAATTGAGCTGGATCTGAGCTGACTTGAGCTAGGGTGAGCTAAGATGAACTCTCTTGAGCTGCCATTCAGCTGAGATTAGCTGAATGGAGCTGGTATGAGCTGACCCTAGTTCAAGTGAGCTAGGTTCCAGTTGTGGTGAGCTGGATCAAGCTGAGTTCCAGCTAGTCTCAACTTCCCCTTCACCATTTGCCTTCTTGAGTGCTAGGGTTTTAGGGATCTGCATATTTGTTCATCCCTAACACTCACAAAAATATATCAAAAAGACAATAAAAAATGCAATGCATGCCTAACCTAATTTATGCCTAAATGCAGCCCAAAAACCCGTTTGCGGAGTAAAATCCTAAGAGCTAGGTTTGTTTTAATGCATAAGAATGATGATAAACTAGCGTTTATCACACCCCCATGCTTATCTTTTGCTAGTCTCTTAGCAAAACTTCAATTTTTTGGAAAACGGAATTTTTGGGAAATCTAATTTTTTTGACTTTTGAGGAGAAAAAAAATTAAGGGACCTTGGTAGATTAAAACACAGGAGGTACAGGATTTGTTAAAGATAAACATCGGGATTTATTTTTGGATCCAACCATTAAACAGAACGGGATCAATATATCCTCCAAAAAATTCACAAATTAACCCCTTGTTAATTCAAATGACTTCAAATGTTTGTTTTTAGGATTTTTCTGGCTCATGAATCTGATTCGCAACTTGCAAAATCCTTTAAAACCTTGTGTCTGTGCTTGTGAAAAGCCAACATTTATAGTGGCGTGTTAATTTATTTATTATTACTTTTTTTTTCTCCCCCATGCTTATTTTTAGCTTAGTCTTACAACAGATGTGTCAGGATCATCATTCCCGTTACCATTCCTCGAGGGGGCTCTGGCGCCAGTACTTCGAGATAGCACTGTCCATGACACCACCCAGGAGCTCATAACCCCAAAACACGATGCGATGTAAAGGGACACTCCAAGCAAACTCAAGCTCTTGCTCCGACACTATAGGTAGAGCACCGTCCAAGACACTTAAGCTGCTAAAATGCACTTTAATGCTCCGTCTAAAGATATGAAGTATAGATATGGAGCAGCGCCGAGGCGATAACATGTTGACATCGCGTCCTCAAAGGAGGCATTTTCCTCCTTCTCGGCGGTGGAAACTCAAACCAATGATCTGCTTCAGACATTTACTAAGTCCAAACAAGGGAGTTTTTCAAATTTTTAGTTATTTTTAAGTGTTGACTTGTGTGGGAAGAGTGACACAAGAAGTTTCTCAAGATATGCAAGTTTTTGAATCAGAAACTAAGTCAAATACTTTCCACATTACAAAATAGTTTCAAGTCACCTGAACTATCATGAGTTCAGGTGAAATTTTAGAGAAGGATATCTGATCTAGTCTAAAATAGACCCTGAAATTCTAATGATCAGATCCACATCCTCATCCCTAGTTTGTTAAAGATTAAATCCCATTGTACCAAAAGTGAGTTTTTCAACCTTAGTCCCGAAAAAACTTTTTCCTCAAAAAGTTTTTCATCAATTTTTTTTTTTTTTTGGGTATGCAAGTAGGAAATAAATTAAAGAAAAATGCATGTTTTTAGGTTTTGAACATCCTAAATCAATCGTTAAAATTTAAAAACACCCCCCATGCTTAAGATATGCCATGTCTTCATGCATTAGGAGGGAAAAGGGATCACCTTAGTGAAGAATGATCGGGTTTAGGATGATCAAAACCTGGAAAAAGAAGAAAAAAGAAAGAAGGAAAAAATGATGGGTTACCTCCAATCCAGTGCTGTCTTTTACTCCATTCAGCCGAGCGTGATGCACATTAGTGATCAAGGGTGGCTGGCTCAGTAAAATTAAAAGATTCAGACGGAATTTTAGGCGTATGATCAAAATAGGGCTTTAAACGTTGGCCATTGACTTGAAATGTCGAATTAGTTTTCGGATCAAAAAGGTCAACAGCGCCGTATGGATATGTTTTATGGACAATAAAGGAGCCGGTCCATTTAGATTTTAATTTGCCAGCAAAAAGATGAAATCTCGCATCGAAAACCCAAACATGTTGATTAACGTCAAAGTGTTTCCGAACAATATATTTATCGTGAAATTTCTTTGTTCGGTCTTTATAAATCCACACATTTTCATAGGAAAAATTACGTAATTCTTCCAATTCAGTTAATTGTAATTTTCTATGGTTACCGGCGTTAGATAAATCCATATTGAGTTGTTTTATTGCCCAAAAAGTCCTATGTTCTAATTCTACCGAGAGATGGCATGTCTTCCCAAAAATCAAACGAAAGGGAGACATGCTAAGCGGAGTTTTAAAACCGGTACGGTAGGCCCATAAAGCGTCGTCCAATTTGGTGGACCAATCTTTACGGTCGGGCCTAACCGTCTTTTGTAAAATATTTTTAATTTCCCGGTTAGAAACTTCAGCCTGGCCATTTGTTTGGGGGTGATAAGGTGTTGAAATTTTATGATTAAGCCCATATTTAGAAAGAAGGTGACGGAATTGTGAGTGGGTGAAATGTGAGCCTCCGTCATTGATAATGGCTTTTGGTATGCCGAATCTTGAGAAAATATTTTTCTTAAGAAATTCGACAACCACACGGTGATCACTAGTGCGGGTGGGTATTGCTTCTATCCATTTAGAAACATAGTCGACTGCGACTAATATATATAAATACCCACCAGAGTTGATGAACGGTCCCATGAAGTCGATGCCCCAAACATCAAAAATTTCAACCTCTAAAATAGGATTAAGGGGCATCATATCCTTCCGAGTCATGTTGCGATGCTCTGGCAACGCACACAGGACCGAACGAAGTCATGAGCATCTTTGTGCAAGCTGGGCCAATAAAATCCCGAATTAAGGATTTTAGCTGCAATTTCCACACCTTATCATAAATTAAAGGTCAAATGGTCATTAATGTCTAATAAGAGGATCCATGAAGATAGAAACAGGTTTTTTACGCATTTCGAGAATTAATGGACATCTGAAACCCTAATTTTAGACTCACTTAAATAACAAAGGTTTTGGTTAGGATAAAATTCATCTAAACCTTCTAAAATTTATAGAAAAATATTCTATAAGTTTTGATACCCTTGATTTGACCATCTGAACCCATTTTGACTAAAAACAGAGTCTCAGACGGAAAGTTACCCTAATTTTTATTTTTGAATAAATTACCCAATCAAATTTAGTCAAAACCAAAATCTAAATTCACCATCAAATCCCTTGGGTCAAAATTAGGTTTGTACCAAAATTTGGGCCCTGTTGAACGGGTTACGAAGCTACGCTAACGTGTTCGGTTTTGGAAAACCTGTCGTTGTAGTTCGAAAGCGAAGGATTCGTGTTCAACAAATAAAATTTATACCGAAATTAAAATTCCGGGTCGAACACAGGGAGGCGGACGTTTGATTTAAAAACTTCGCGTTTCGTTTTTATTTTGTCACGAAGAAATTCAATTTAAACTATCTAAGTATCTACAACAAATAAAAGAGAGAGAGGGAGTAAGAGAGAGAGAAAGAATACTACACATGGAAATCAAAATGAGATGTAGAATAGACAAGGAATTTATCATAAAAGAGTTCGTTCGTTACAACTAAAAAACATAAAACAATTACTCTAGAAAGCATTAAAAGAATGGAGGGAGAAATGTCCTCCTCGACGATCGCTCGGAGGACGAATAGACTACTCTAGAAAGCAGTAAATCTATACTAGAAAGCAGTAAAAAGAATAGGGAGAGAGAATCCTCCTCGACGGTCGCTTGGAGGACGAGCCGGACGGGACGACGCCTGGACGAAGGAGAACGAAGCAGGACGAAGCAGAAGAACGGGAACGAAGCAACACGCCGTCGTCGTCGCGGGATCCACTTCCGAAGGGGGACGAAAATTTGGACTTTATCTCGCGAGAAGCATCCCGGGTGTGGGACAAGCTTCTCTTGAGCTTTGGAGAGGTAGAGAGGAGAAGGAAGGGATGCAAATTTCGTATGGAGGGGGTCTCCTTTTATAGTTGCAAGGAGTGGGGGCAAAATGGACATTACATCTTCAAAATAATAAATAAGGGGTCTTTAGTGACGGATAAAACCGTCGCTAAAGCTCCCACGTCGCCGTCGCCGCCGCGCGCGTAACGCCTACGCACGTCGCTTGATTTTCAGTCGTCCGATCGCGAGATCGGACGGCTTAGATCGCGTCCGCGCCCGCTGCGTAGCGCACCGCCCGCGTGTGATCGCGCGTTACGCCCGGCGTCCAATCGCGCGTCGTCCTGATTGAGCGCGCGCAGCCGTTGGATCTTCATCTGACGCTCGTGCGCGCCCGCTCGCCCGCGCCTTCCACCCCCTCACCGCGGCTCGAACCCGCGACCTCCGCTTCGCCCGCAGCTGCGTCACCGCTGCGCTACGCGGGCGAAATGGTCGCGGGGACGTTTTTAAACGCGAGCGACCGCAGCCGTTGGATCGAGATCCAACGGCGGATAGGAGACGGTGCGCGGTCTTCACCAGACGCATGCGGTCGATTGGGCGGCTGAGATGGCGCCACGTGGCGCCATCTTGGCCGTCCATCTTCTGGAAGTTGTAGATGGTGCCACGGATGTCGGATTGACTCGATTTTTGTGTCGTTGGGCTGCGATCGTCGATCCGAATTCATCCGTGTGGTCGGATTTGCCATCTGAAGTGCGGATTTACACCATCCTGGCCCTTGATCTTCTAGGGTTCCCCGGTCTCTATCTGATGCTACGGATGCCTGATTAGGGCGATCTTGAAGTCGTTGAACTCCAATCGTCGCCCTGATCATATCCATACGGTTGGATCTTTGATCCGAGGCCCCGATAAAATATTTGCCCTGTCCAAGTACATAAAAGGAGACAATTAACCTCCATTTTATTCAAACTACTCTAAATGCAAGATGATGCATGTAATGCAATATTTATATCATGAAATGCAATCCTATGCTTAAGAACATGCATAAATAGACATTTTAAGTAGTGTAAATGTGTTTACATCAGGCCCAATCAGAGACCATTTTGACCTAGTTTGTATTTTGGTCCAGCCTGATTCTCTCTCTCAAATAGCCCCTCAGCTTTCGAAATCTATTACAAGGGCACCCCTAACTTCATTGTCTTATTTATTAACAGGTCCCTACCACCATGGTCATGTGAATGCACCTGCAGCCAACCTTCAATCAAAGAGTTCTCCTTGATTTCACACTTGATCTCTTCCAAAATTGGAAGAGGAACTCCTAAAGAGATCATCTTCAATTTGAGCAGCATCTTGGGCTCTGATTCTTGCCCAAAACCTAATGCAAACCATTTTGAAATCAAGAGCTTCCTATTCTGTGAAGGTCTCAAGCTTCCAAGCTTGGAATGCTCCCCTGAGGCCTATAAAAGATCCCCTAATGCAAACCTCACCTCCTTAGCTTGGTTTGGAGGTCGGAATCCCCTTCTTCTCTTCTCCCCAACCTCCGTCTCCACCAACTTCTGTGACCCTCTTCAACTACCTTCTTCGCTCGCCATCACAAACAACAGCTAGCGAGAACTTCTTCCTCTTGTTCCTCTATGCGTCACAATACCAGCGAGTGCCGCCTACCTCCCTTCGTCATCACCGCTTCTCCCACCGGAGATTTCGTCTTCTCTAGCGCCGGCCTGACAAAACCAGCGTGGATCCCCTTCCCTTTCATCCAATAGCTAGCGTAATGTCTTCCTTTACCTAGTTAGATTAGTTTTAGCTCCTTAAACCCTTGTTTCAACCACCAACTTACCTGTTCGCCGTCATCTTCACTTTCTTTGACCTCATCTCTGACGAGGCCTCCGCACCTCCACAATCCACCAAATGCCTCGTCATTGACTCCATAACCTCTGCCTCATCAACCCGCATCAAACCCCTTAATTGATGGGTTTAAATTGAGGGGATTATTACCTCCATCACGCCCCCGAACACCCCACTATTGCACCACCAAATCCGCCTTCGCCAGCCACCTACGACCACCCTCGCAGCACACCACCGCCACCAACACCCTCGTCACATCCTTGCGACTCTTCTGAGCTTTTTAACCGGGGCTTTTAGCCCATATTTTGTATTTCAGGTCCTACGTCGAAGCTCCACCTCCACATCGTCTTCCCCAGCCTTATTCTTTCTGCCACGACCGTGTTCTTCGTCAAGATCAGCTCCAGGTGTTGCAGCCAAGCTATAGGAAAACTCCCAGGCAGGCAATCGAAGCAAAGCAGTCATCCTTCGTCCAAAATTGGAAGCTTTTCGCTCTGCTGCAGCTGCACACGGAGACATCAATGGGATTAGTCCCACATCGTAAAGAGACAAACAGGCGTGCACACATAAAAGGAAAAAGTGATTTAGGCCCTTTGCCCAGCACATGGGGGTTAGGTCCTCTTCACCCTCACGATCCACTTACCTGACCTACTCTGCACTCCTCGCTTGAGATAGCACACCCGCAAGCCTAGTCACCCAGATCCGTTTACCCAAATATCGACCCAATTAGGCAGGTCAGAGAGAACAAAAAGAAAGAGAAGAGAGGGGGAGGGGGTTTTTGCTCTCCTTAGCCCCTGTGTGACACTTAGCCACAGGAGATTCCTTGTGCTCTACGTGAAGAAAGAAGGAAAGAGCCTCTAAGAAGGCTTTGCCTCACTTAAGCCGTCTGGTGGAATGTTCTGACGTCTGTTGTGGCATTAAGATCTGATACTATGACCACTTATCTTACATGGCATTTCCGATTGATGATACTGCTCAAATATTTGAATAGTTAATATATGTTTAATTAAGGCTAATAATTGGTGATCTAAATCACCATTATTTTGTCTTAGATTTCTTTTTATCATTGTGATCTATTGAAATACTCATGCTTATAATTGAATATCAATTTGAGTAGACATTATCATTGAATATCTCTTTGGTGCTTCAATTATGGTTCTCATTTAAATGCAATTAAAGATTAGCGTGTGAATTCCATATTTGCTTCATGTGTTCGACCTCAGACACATTTCTTGATTCTGAGTTTATAAATTTTATTTGTTCGAGAGCTATTTGTCAACTATACTACAACACAACTTTCTTAAACTCGATGAAATGTTTGACAAACAATCTTAGATCACGTAATATGTAATGGTTGGTGGTAACATTACACCAAGTAGATTGCTCATGGAAAATTCGTCGTAGAAACTTATGAAACTGATTCAATGAATGTTGATGAGGAGCTTGCCGATAATATTGAAAGTGATGGGATCGAGGAGATGTTGGATGAACTTAGAGCAGCAGATAACATTCTAAACGAAAGTGACAAGTTACGAAGTTGTAACAACTTTTATGATACTATTAAGGCAGCTGATGAAGCGATTGCTCCTGGAGTGAGCTCTATGTTAAGGTGACACTTTTATTGAAATTATTCGGATGAAGGTTATTTATGAGAACCTCATCATAAACCTTAACTATCACTTTTTGACCTGAATAAGTATACAAAAGCTCCTACAAGACCAAAGGGAAAGCCTAAATCAAAGAATTATAAATTTAAGTATAAAGCAATTCACAAGGGGTAAAACTGTAATTTTACCAATGCACTACACAAACGGGATGTCTAAGGGCCTAAACACAGGTCAAATGGGCTTAACAAGAAAGAAAGTGGGATGATTTGATCTGAAAAGGGTTATAGCAATTTCTAATGACATTCTGTAACCCTAAAACAAATTTGCTTTAATTCACGAAGTTCCAGGCAATATAAAAATTAATTAAACCCTCTAAAATTCATGAAAAAGCATCCCCTAGGGTTTAGAACCTTCAATTTGGCCATTGGAACCTATCTTGACCTAGATTGAGAATCATACCCAATTTTTGACCTAATTTGAGTTTTTGTGCAAATTGACCGATCAAACATGGTCAAACCTAAAATCAAACTTCACCATTAGATTCCTTAGGTCCAAATTAGGTTTGTACCAAAATTTGGACCTAAGGAAAGGCCATTTTGACCTACTTTACAAAGTGATCCTTAAGAATTACTTTTTGTAACGACCCGATTTCCCGAATCCCTACGAGACACGAGAATCGGACCGACTCGACTGATCCCAAGACCCAGTTGTCTAATGAGAAGTAACCAAAAGAACAGTAAAATAAACCACATTCACCATGTATATAACTAGCAGTAACAAAATACAGAAGTAAAGAAAGGAAATACTACAGTATACACCACCACAACAGAAGAGAAATAAACATGTACATAACATGAAGCTTACAATAAAGAGAGTACATGGAGTAATAGAAAAACTACTCACTACAGCGGAAAGAAAAGTACAGAAGGTACTACAGGTAACACTACTGGGCTCTACTAGGCCCAGCGCCCTCTGCAGCCGCTGACTCTGACTGCTCAACACTTGGTCCTGAAAAGGTAACAAGGGTGACACGTCAGCGAAACATTGAGTAGAGTGGCAACTAAAAGCTAAAAGAAGCAGTAGAGTGTGCAGTAGCTGTTATTCATGTACTTTCTTTATTTATATTTTTCCATTTAGTCATTGTTGATTTATTTCTCAGATCCTTCTCTTGGTCTTGAATGTTCCTCGTGGGAACGATCTTGATTGCAGTCTTTTCTGAAAAGTGGAAGTAACACGTGGTGCTCTCCTGGCCGGGAGAGTCCCCCGTGGTGGTCCTACTCTCAATCAACCACCCCGAGGTCGCTGACAGACATAACGGTGACTACGGCACGCGCGATAAACACACGGGTAGCTACCCCGTACTGGCACGCGGTCAGTCATTTCTATTAACGAGTGCACCCAAAGCATAGCACGGAACAAGCATAGGGCAGAGCCCTCTCAGTAACAGGGGTCCAGCCCCTCCACAGTAACCAAACAGGGGTCTTGCCCCTCCACAGTCCGTGCACCCTCACCTGACTACCCTGGTTTGCCCAGTGGGCCTAACAGGTCGGTGTAGGAAGGCTAGCAGAACCCCGGGGCCCGTGGGGTAGCTAGTGCTCTCCCTACACTAGTAGCTCTCCCCGATACGGTGTAATCGAGAGCCAAGAGTCGGTACAAAGTGGCCAGACCTAACCCCCGGGTCCCTAGGGCGGCTAGCTCTCCTCTGCACTAAGAGGTAACAGGTGCTTTCCCTGGTACTACGTACCCAAGGGACAACAAACTTTCCCATTCACTTTTCCAGCTCCATCCCATTTATTTCCAGGAGCTCTACTCCTAATTCCCCGTAGGGTTCATGCTCATGTTTCTCAGTCCAAGACATACTAGGTTTCATCATTTCAGGTTGATTTGCATATAATACGTGTTCCAACATTCAACTTCTTTTTCTTTCCAATTTGTATACAAACAGCTCGTATTTAATTTCAACCAACAGAAATTGCATGCAACAGTTACTAGTAATAGTACTCTACATTCCACAGGCAGCTGTTATCCAATTTCAGGCAATTATTATTATTTTATCCACTTATCCAAGACTGCAATGTATATATATTCAACTAGTTTTTCAGTCCTAGGATTCATGCCGTACCCTAGGATCTATCATTCAATCTAGTTTTCCAGTCCTAGGATTCATGCAATACCCTAGGATCTATCATTCAATCTAATTTCTCAGTCCTAGGGTTCATGCAATGCCCTAGACTCTATTAATTGTTTCATGATTGTACAAATTTTGTTAAATAAATTAAAGGGCCACTCTACCAGTGAAACTGGGAGTATTGGGGGCGTGGTCGGCAATCCCGCACGCCTCTACAACCCCCAAAACCGCAACGGAACGGGGTCCTAACACAAGGATCAATCACAAGGAGTTTCTTAGAACAATATACAATTACTGTAAACAGGTAGAGGAAATAAATCTGGAAAGAACGAAACTTGAAACGCGGAAAACGAACTACGAACGGACCCTAAACGGGTCAAAAACGACGAGTCTGCCCAAAATAAGACGTCTGGAACTTCTTCCAGACGTCTTAAAAGGTTGATCAAGTCATACCTCGGTCTGCGCAGTCCTTCAAACGTCCATACGCCCACTGGATCGTCTGGTCCTAGTTCCCAGACGTCCGATTGTCACCCCGGACTTCTGGAGGTCCTCTTCGTCATCTAGTACTGTGGCCAGACGTCTGATCCGTGTGGGATGGCGAGCCCTCGTGCCTCCCGAACAGAACCTGCGCACACACACACCTACTCTCATCACGAAGAGGCGCAGAAGAACGCGGCGGATGGCTGCATGGCCGTACATGAGCAAAAAGGAGAATGTAGGAAAATATTGTACCTGTCAGACATCTGGACCTTCCTCCAGGCGTCTTCGGCGTCGTCTGGACGTAAGTCCAGACGTCTGATTCTGGGAAATTTTCCCAGAATCAGGACCCTTTTCATTCTCCTCTTGCGATGCACGGCCGCGCCGCGTCCGCCTGCTGCCCGAACTGCAGCAGCTCCTCCGCGCCACCCCACGCTCGCTGCTCTCCCACCGGCCGGCTCTAGCTGCCCCGGCAAGCTCGCACCTTTGCGGTCGAGCTTTCTTCTTTCTCTCGCAACACTCCTTCCCGCACTCTTGCAGCAGCCGCTGCTGCCGCACTCACTCGCTCGCACTATCACTAGCAGGGAGAAGGAGAAGAAGATGGTGGAGTGAGGGTGAGGGAGAGGGGGAGCGTTCTTATAAGGCAGCCACGGGGAGAGTGAAGAAGGAAAATGGCGCCTACAGGGAGAGAAAGAAAAAAAAATGAAGGCGGCGGGTTCAGCCTGCGCGCGCAGGCGCGCAAACGCGAACCCGTACGACGAAAAAATTTAATACCAGACGTCTGGGAAGGGTTCCAGACGTCTGGGACACTTCCCAGACGTCTTAAACTACGTCTGATGCCCATATTCGTAACACTTTTTGACCTTTAACTTTTTGAACCCTTGCACTTTGCCCCCCAGCTTTCCCTTCGTTCTTTGCAAAACGGTCCCTCTGCCACCTGCGCAGCTGCCCATGCCTCCAGCGACTTTACACGGAGGATGGCGCTGCGTAAGGTATGGGGATTGGCCCCAGAAATGAGAGGGGGGTCCCCTGCGTTTTCCTCTTCCGCATGGACCCCCTCCCATGCCCTGCTGATGCCCATACCTCTCGTGCGAACGTGCGAGAGGCATGGGTCTCTTCTCCGACCATTCTCCGGCGAGTTGCCCATGCTTCTTCCTCGAGATCTTCTCCTCACCAACACCTATTTAAGAAGCGACTGGGGCTACTGGTTTCGGCAAGCCTGTTTTGGCCGAAGAAAACCCCCAAACTTCGTCTCCTCCTCCAGTCATTCACCCACAGGCCCCGGCTACTCTCCTCCTCTCTCGTTGCCCTACCACCATACTTGTGGCAGGGTTGCCTCCGTCGTCGTTCATCCCAATCTGCAGGAGGTCATGAAAAAAGAGATCATTAAGTGGTTAGATGCAGGGATCATCTACCCGATCTCCGACAGTCGTTAGGTGAGCAAAATCTAGGTTGTGCCTAAAAAGGCAGGGCTCACCACCATCACGACTGAAATCGGAGAGGTTATACCTACCCGTATAGCCAACTCATGGAGAGTCTGCATAGATTACCGAAGACTCAATTTCTCCACGAAGAAGGATCATTTCCCACTACCATTCATTGATCAGATTCTCGAGAAATTAGCGGGAAATAGATTCTTCTGCTTTCTTGACGGGTACTCCGGTTATAACCAAGTGGCGATTCATCTAGAGGACCAAGAAAAGACCACATTCACCTGCCCGTTCGGGACGTATGCGTTCCGAATGATGCCTTTTGGTCTCTGCAATGCACCCGCGACTTTTCAGCGGTGCATGCTTGCCATATTCTCTGATATGGTAGGTGATTATTTGGAAGTCTTCATGGATGACTTCTCAATTTTAGGAGCATCATTTGATGATTGCCTCCAGCACTTGGTTCATATACTCAGGCGTTGCATTGACGTAAATCTAGTTCTTTCCTGGGAAAAGAGCCACTTTATGGTGCCTGAGGGGATCGTCCTAGGACACTTAATTTCTGAGAAAGGCATCCAAGTGGATCGAGCCAAGGTTGATCTAATTTCTAGACTTCCTATGCCTAGCTCGATCAGGGACATCTGATCTTTTCTAGGGCACGTCGATTTTTATCGTCGTTTCATCCCTGATTTCTCGAAAATCGCGTGCCTCCTAACTACTCTTCTCTCTAAGGATGTACCCTTTGAGATTTCCAAGGAATGCACTTAAGCTTGTGAGAACCTTCGTGATCGAGTCACCCAAGCTCCGATCCTACAGTCCCCTGATTGGTCTCAACCCTTTGAGATCATGTGCGATGCATCTGACTTCGTTGTAGGAGCGGTTATGGGGCAAAAGATTGACAGGAAACCCATGGTCATCTACTACGCTAGCAAGACACCTGACGAGGCTTAGCGTAACTACACGGTTACGGAGAAAGAGCTGCTAGCTGTAGTATTTGCCCTCGAAAAATTCCGATCTTATCTCTTGGGTCCGACGTCATAATCTACTCGGATCACACAGCTGTGAGGCATCTCCTTGCTAAGAAGGACGCGAAGCCTCGATTAATCCGATGGATCTTGCTGTTGCAAGAATTCGACCTCGAGATTCGTGACAAGGCAGGAAGACAGAACGTGGTGGCTGACCACTTGTCTCGCCTTCCTTCTGAGATCATCAACCCTTCTGGACCCATCACGGAGCATTTTCCTGATAAGCACTTATTGCCTATTGGTACTAGGCTTCCATGGTTTGCTGATATAGTAAACTACTTGGCATCTTGTCAAATCCCATTTGATTGGTCGAAGGCCAAGAAAGACAAGTTGCGCTCCGATGCCAAGTACTACATCTAGGAAGACCCGTACCTTTTCCTCATAGGTGCTGACCAAGTAATCCGGCGATGTGTCCCGGAGGGTGAGATCAACAACATTCTCTCCTTCTTCCATGACCAGGCATGCGGTGGCCACTTCTCTGGGCACAAAGCCGCATCAAAAATCCTCCAGTGTGGCTTTTACTGGCCCACTATCATTAAGCGCATACAGTCACTGTAAGGCATGCAGTCGTTGCCAAACTTTGGGCAACTTGAGCCACCGCGACATGATGCCTTTACAGTCGATTCTCGTATGCGAGATTTTTGATATTTAGGGGATTGATTTTATGGGCCCATTTCCTATTTCGGACGGCTTCGAGTACATTTTACTCACCGTGAACTACGTGTCCAAATGGATCGAAGCCATTCCAACCCGAACCTGTGATCACAAGATCATCATCAAATTCATTCATCAAAATATCTTCTCATGGTTCGGGATTCCTCGTGCAATCATCTCTGATGGAGGGGCCCATTTTACAAATGCTCAGTTCAGGTCACTGATGACCAAATACGGGGTGTCTCACAGAATCTCTACTCTTTACCAACCCCAGACTAATGGTCTAGCTGAGCTATCAAATCGGGAGATCAAGAAAATCCTACAGGTTACTGTTCGACCTGACAAGAAGGACCGGTCATCCCGACTTCCGGAAGCTTTATGGGCCTATAGGATCGCCCACAATACCCAATTAGGCATGTCTCCTTTTAGACTGGTGTACGGGAAGGTATGTCACCTTCCCGTCGAACTGGAGCACAAAGCCTATTGGGCAGTACAGAACTGCAATTTAGATCTTTCTAAGGCTAGAACCCACAGAATGCTTCAGATAAGCGAGATTGATGAATTATGTCTTGATGCGTATGAGAACTCGCGAATCTACAAAGAGCGGGTTAAAGCCTTTCATGACAAGCACATATCTAGAAAGATCTTCCACCCTGGTCAGAAGGTCCTACTCTTCGATGCCCGACTCAAACTCTTCCCTGGGAAACTGCGAACCAAGTTGGTCGGACCATATCTTATCTGACAGATTTTTGGAAATGGAGCCGTCGAAATCAGTCCTCTCAGCCATGATTCTGAACCTTTCGTCGTGAACGGTCAGAGACTCAAACCGTTCATTGATGTAACAAGTACAGATTTGGCTGAGTCATCATTTATCCTCCATTCTCCTTGAGCTTATGGCGCCCAGCCGATGGCGTAAAACTCAGCGCATAACGGGAGGCAGCCCGTCATTCTTTTTGAAAAACCCAAAACATTTTCTGATATTTCTCTCCACTTTAGGTTCATCCTTTAGATAGCCAACTTCACCTCAAGTACTCGTACCTGAGATTAAAAATGGTCCGCAACAGTCACCTCGACCCATCCACTCACCAAATACCTGTCCTAATACATGAACCAAGCTAAATAAAAACCCACCTAATGTACAATGAGGACATTGCAAATCTTAGGCATGGGGGGCTATGAAAGTGCAATTAAATAACAAGGAAAAGGTTTCAACAAAAAAATCCGCATATACGAAAAAAAAAAAACTTTGAAAGAGGAAGAAAGTGCCAGTAAACTTTATAAAGGAGGAGAAAAAGAGCTGAATGATAAAAAGGAGTACAAAATGAAAGAGAAAGGGGATAGTCATTAGTAAGAAATTAAGGAATTAACCTAAGTTCTAAACCACATTAACGAAAAGAGAAAAAAGGAAAGTGCACAACAAGATTGGTAAGAACGCAAACCTTAGGCATTCTTGGATAGACTCTTAGTACCCGTTAAGATCTAGATATTCCTCAAGAGGTTGAGGAAAATGAAAAGCTTAAGTATTAGGTCAAGGCTTAGGGAGTATTCAGCCTCGTTAACTGACTTTTGGTTTACGGGACTCAGTAACCTAAGCGCCCAAATTCATACACACAGTCTGGTTCAGTAGGCATAAATATCGAAATCACGAAGAAGCGTTTCAAATATTCTGAAAAAGTCACCTAGATTAGGTGCAGTCGATCAACACAAGTTGATTTGGACGAGTTCCCGGCGCGGAGAGGTGGGAAATTCCCCTCGAAGATGCGTAACAATATATCGTCTCCTCGGTGCTTGTCTCTTAGGATATTTACATATCCTACTGGGGGCATGTAAGCACTCTGCTGGTTCAAATTCCATGGATGGCATTATCACGAAGTGTCAATTGCTAGGGTCTGAATTCGACCACGGAACACCATGGACAGGATTATCTCAAAATCTCGAAAGCCAGGGTTCTGGGGGTTACCATGGGCAGTGCTATCTCAAAGCATTGACTGCCAGAGACCCTTGAGGATTGATGATGGGGACAAGAAATCCGATACAGATCGTGTTGAGAAGCCAATCCTAAGTTAGAATTAAAGAGATAAGAGAGAGAAAACTCTCTAAACAAATAAATCTTCTGTCTCTCTCTTACAAAACGTACTGCAAACTGAACCAAGGCTAAAAATATCTCAAGCACAGGTGCTTTAACCATATGAGTCCAATAAACTTTAGGTTAGTTCCTATAGGCCTTAAAAACCTTTGCTAGAAACTAAGGTTAAAGCTAGACATATCTGGAGCTTGGTTGGTACTAGAGTACCTTTTAGGCCTATGATTGGCATTCTGACCTAATCAAGGATACAAGAGGAAAAGCACTTATCAAAATTTGATTCATGGTCTAGAACAAAGGTTAAAACTTTAAATTTTTGCTAAGGGACTAGCAAAAGCTAGGCATGGGGATATGATGAGAACCTCATCATGAACCCTAACTAGCACTTTTTGACCTGAATAAGTATACAAAAGCTCCTACAAGACCTAAGGGAAAGCCTAAATCAAAGAATTATAAATTTAAGTATAAAGCAATTCACAAGGGGTAAAACTGTAATTTTACCAATGCACTACACAAACGGGATGTCTAAGGGTCTAAACACAGGTCAAATGGGCTTAACAAGAAAGAAAGTGGGATGATTTGATCTGAAAAGGGTTATAGCAATTTCTGATGACATTCTGTAACCCTAAAACAAATCCACTTTAATTCACGAGGTTCCAGGCAAGATAAAAATCAATTAAACCCTCTAAAATTCATGAAAAAGCATCATCTAGGGTTTAGAACCTTCAATTTGACCATTGGAACTTATCTTGACCTAGATTGAGAACCATACCCAATATTTGACCTAATTTGAGTTTTTGTGCAAATTAACCGGTCAAACGTGATCAAACCTAAAATCAAACTTCACCATTAGATTCCTTAGGTCCAAATTAGGTTTTTACCAAAATTTAGACCTAAAGAAAGGCCACTTTGACCTACTTTACAAAGTGGTCCTCAAGAATTACTTTTTGACCGTTAACTTTTTGAAGCCTTGCACTTTGCCCCCCAACTTTCCTTCATTCTTTGCAAAACAGTCCCTCTACCACCCTGCGCAGCTGCCCATGCCTCTGGCGACTTTGCGCGAAGGATGGCACCGCGCAGGGTACGGGGACCGGCCCCAGAAACGAGAGGGGGGTCCCTTGCGTTGTCCTCTTCTGCATGGACCCCCTCCCATGCCCTGCTGATACCCATACCTCTCATGCGAATGCGCGAGAAGCATGGGTCTCTTCTCCGACCATTCTCCGGCAAGCTGCCCATGCTTCTTCCTCGAGATCTTCTCCTCACCAACACCTATTTAAGAAGCGGCTGGGGCTGCTAATTTCGACAAGCCTGTTTTGGCCAAAGAAAACCCCAAACTTTGTCTCCTCCTCCTCCGGTCATTCGCCCGCAGGCTCCGACGACTCTCCTCCTCCTCTCTCATCGCCCTGCCACCATACCTGTGGCAGGGCTACCTCTGCTGTCGTTCGTCGCGCCTTGCCATATCAGCAGGTGGCCTCCAGTCTCTCTTCCTCGTCGCTATCTCTTCTCCTGGGCACCTTCGTCTCTGGCGATGGCAGATACCCGCCGCTTGCCTTCCGCCTTCCCCCTTCGTTCCAAACCTGTCAGTTAAGTTCCTCTTCCTCCCCTCTTTATTTCCCCCTCATCAATTTTAGTTTCAATCCCTCGACTGCCACTACCACCACCATCATTTCCACCTTAGACCACCAACTCCGGCGAGGCCGCTCCACCTCCACATGCTGTCCCACCCCTCGCCGACAAGTCCATAAGCATCCCCTCACTTCACTCAACATTTCCCCTCACTCACACCACCACTCCACCCACCCAAACACACCCCCAAACACACCCACACATATGCACACAGTGTGTCCTAGTCACGCTCACGCAGGTGCCCCCGCACCACGCCACCCACTGCACCACCTTCGCCTTGACACGGCGAAGCTACCCAAGTGATTTGACAGGGCCGCAAGGTTGTTTTGATGCTTTCAGCTTCCGACACCCCTCTGCCATTGGAGCAGAGCTTGAAGCAAGCTTGAAGCAAGCTCCAGACTTCACCAGCTTCAAGTGGATATCCCAGGTAGCGCAAAACATCCTCGTGCATGACTCCAGCCCACCAATTGAAGCCGCAGCCCCCTGCAGCTTTGCAATCAGAGGGAACACATGTTGCTGCAGCGCACGCGAAGCGGGTGGGACATTTAGTCCCACCTTGTAAGCTCAGAGGTACGCTACGACGCTTAAGTTGAATTTGTGCATTAGCCTATTCGCCTCAAGTAACATGAGGTGAGGTCCCTCGCCCACTCTGCCTGCCTCGTCCGCGACCACACCTACGTAGACCTGGTTAACCCGTTTACCCTGCACTCCTCACGCACCACCCATGCCGGTGCGCCTGGACCCAGGCACGTGTAACCTGACCTGATTACCCGACTGGCTCTAAGAGAGCGAAGAGAGAAATAGAGAGAGAGAGAGAGACGTGGGGTGGGTAGGGATTAGGTTTTGCCTAACCGTGTAAGTGTAGGGAAGCAGGAGAAGAAGGAAGGTGGAGGAGCGGAGTAGAAGAGAAGAAGAGCAGAAGAGAAGGAGGATGAACTCAAGACACTTAGACGCACAGGGCAACAGCTGAAGAACGAAGAAGAAGAGGACATGGCCAAAGGCAGAGAAGGAAGGACTTGAAGAAGAAGGAGGCACAGCAGCCAAAGAAGAAAAGTGAAGGAAGGAGTTGCAGTAGAGAAGGAAGAAGAAAGAAGGAAGCCGAACAAAGAAGCAAGAGAAAAAGAAAGGAGCTGCGGTGCACTGTAGAAAAGGGGCTGATAAGGCGTCTGATTCAAAGAATTAGACGTCCGAAAAAGGATAGCCAGAGAAAGAAGAGAAGAAAGAAAGAAAAGAAGAAAAGGACTTTTTGTTCTCTCTCTTAAATTTTTGTAAACTAGTATATCGTAGCAAATTGTGAATTTATATGCTTCTAGAATCAAAATGTGCTCTCTGAGTTCGACCTCGGGATATTTTAAATTCCTAGTTATAAATTTTCATTTGTTTTCACGAAGAATTCATCTATATTACAATGAGATAACTGTTGAAACACGATCTAGCCGCGCGAACAGTTATCAATAGAGCCACATCTAAGTTAATGTTTGAGGTACTTAAATTTATCGAAGAGCTACTATCTAAGCCTAAAGGTTATCCAGAGTCATGGTATGATGAGAACAAAAAGATTAGGGTACTGGGCTTGAATTGCGAAAAGATTGATACTTATCCAAACGATTGCGTATTATTCAGAAGTGAATACGCTAGTCTTGATACTTGTCCAGAGTGTGGTGCGTCAAGATATAAGGTTGGAAAATCTAGGAATCAACATGGCAAGAAACAGGCAGAGAAGATCCTACGATACTTTCCATTGATTCATAGGCTTCAATGCATGTTTATATCAAGTAAAACTGCGAAATTGATGGAATGGCATGAGCAGAACAAATCATGAGAAAGCCACATTTGTCATCCCATAGATTCTGATGAGTGGATAAAATTTGATAACAGACATGTATCATTCACGTAAGAATCACGTAACATAAGATTGGGTCTTGCAAGCGATGGATTTAATCCACTTAAGAATATGTATCCGTCATATGCAATATGAACAGTGCAGATGATAACTTACAACCTACCTCCTTGGTTATGTATGCGATCGTCATTTCTGATGTTAACATTGTTGATCCCAGGTCAAAAGCAACCGGGAAATGCTATAGATATATACTTGCAACCATTGGTGGTTGAATTTAAATTATTGTGGGATAACGGCATTCAGACATACGATGCAGGAAAGAAAGAATTCTTTATTATGCGTGCTATATTTCTATGGACTATCTATGACTTTCTAGCATATGTAAATATGTCTGGATAGAGTACAAAAGGAAAATTGACATGTCCAATTTGTATAGACAACACATATCATCTCCGAATGCCTGAAAGTAGAAAGTTGTGTTACTTAGGTCATCACAGATTTCTTCCAATTGACCACAGTTGTCGAACAACACAATTCAAAGATAGATTTGACGGCAAATCTTATCGATATTCCTCTAGGAATCTAAGAAATAAGCTAAGCACAAATTTGGTATGTTGTCAGGAGTAATAATAATACAGAAATTGCAAGAACTTGGAAAGATAAGATTGGGACGTCTTTTTAAAAAAGACCTTGCTGCATTAAAGCATTCGAGCTTTAAGAAAAAAACATTTTCTTCTTGTAACTCCCATATTGGAAAGATCTGTCAGTCCAGCATAACCTGGATGTGATGCACATAGAGAAAAATGTCATGGACAATATGTTGGATGTCCTAAATTTAACAGATAGTCCAAAAGACACAATGAAAATAAGAAAAGACATGGAGATTTTGGACATTCATCCAGAACTACATACTACAAAGAAAGATGAAGGCAATGTTGAGTTCCCAGATGCTATATACAGCTTAGAGCGTGAACAGATTCAAAAAATATTATCATTTTTGAAGGAGATATGGGTGTCAGATGGTTACTCATCATAGTTGTTGCGCTATGTTAATGAATCTCAAAAAAATATTAGTGGGTTAAAAAGTCATGACTCGCATGTTTATATGCAAATGTTTTTCCCA
Source organism: Thalassia testudinum (assembly GCA_037157565.1). Lineage (NCBI taxonomy): Eukaryota > Viridiplantae > Streptophyta > Magnoliopsida > Alismatales > Hydrocharitaceae > Thalassia > Thalassia testudinum. Next base: position 83,971,654 of record JAZHRO010000012.1, on the reverse strand, counting down.
TTGGCCATACGTGAAGTCTCACATAATCCCGTTGTAAATGTTTTTACAGACATGAATTGATATTTCATAGCTATCTCTTCAAAGACTTTAGATGCTGAAATGCTACGCTACTAGGATAAACAAGTTGTCATCACATTGTGTAAAATGGAACAAATTTTCCCTCCAGCTTCTTTCGACATAATGGTGCATTTAACATTTGGAAATGAAGCAAGGATCGCAGGGTCAATTCGATACAGATGGATGTATCCTATAGAGAGGTATTTGAAAAAACTAAAGGATTACGTGTTAAATAATGTTAAGTTAGAAGGGTCAATTGTCGATGGATATTTAGTTGAGGAATCTATAAACTTCTATAGCATGTATCTAGGTTAAACACACCACAAATTCAATCATTTCGAGAGAAACTATGATGGGGGATACAATGAATATTACGGAGATTGCCTTTCTATTTTTGAAATTCCAGGAAGGTCGATTGTACACATAGAATTTATTGAGATTCCAGAAGTAGATCGGCAATTGACACACTTATATATATTAAAGCAAATTCCTGGAGTCAACCTTTTCTACGATGAATTTAAATTATCATTACATCCAAATGCACGCGATCTACTCTTTCTTAAGTGGTTTAAGTAGGGTGTTTCTAAAATGAAAGAAAATAACGACTCGTAGTGGGTGGAAGATTTTGACATAATATCTAATCGTCCGTTGAGTTGTGGACATTACCATTCTGGGTACATCATAAATGTCTTCAGATATAGAATCAAATTTGTTGATGATGTAAAGGCTGCACAACAAGCTAGCATTCTTGTTTCTTACGAATTAGTCAGCTGGTGTGATTGTTATTATAGACAAATTGATAAAATTTTCGAGATTAGCTTCAGATATAATTGCAGACTTGTCCTCTTCAAGAGTGAATAGTTTGATATTTTCAAGGAAGGTGTCAGGTTTAAGGTTGATAAGAAGCACAAGTATATAAGTCTGAATAATAACTGTCGAATTCTTTAGAATACTGAATCGTTCACTTTAACCTGTCAAGTCTCTCAAGTCTTCTACATGATTGATAATAGCAAAAGTGGATATGTAATTCCCATTAGAACAATGCCACGTAGTTATTACAATTCTCAAAAGGAAGGGGAACCTGAATTAGAACCTGAAGTATATCAAGAACTTCACAACCATATTTAGATCCAAGTGCAACAAACATCAATATATAAGATATAATTTACAAATCTTCTTTTAATAATATAAATGTCCTCATAAATCATTCTAATACCGATATAATAATTTGTATACTCTTATTATAAGTTGTTGACATAGTTCTATTAATTTTTTCCTTTTACATGGCTAGTATTGTTTCAGGGTAAAATTACTTCTTGCTTTCAGTTATATGCATGTTTTTCATATGAATTATATATTTATGTATTCTTTTGTCACTATTTGTTTTTTTTGTGTTGTACAGATGGTGAAACTAAAGAAGTGGGCTTCTCGTCGGAGGAGTCCTGACACCACCCCTGATACCCAGGACCCCCATATCATATAGCCTCCTTCCATGTAGCCACCTACCACACAACCCCCCCGTACACAACCTCCTCGTACCTAGACCTTCCCTATACCCAACCTACTCTACCCTAGGACTACTACACTCTTACCACCGATACATATTTAGTACTCACTCCCAATTTCGTCCTCCCCCCCCCACACACACACACATATATCTGTCTTGGTGCACTTGCACAGTCCCTTTTTTACAGGGAAAGAGAAGAAGTCAGTCATCCCTGAGTTTGTGACGTTACCTGAGCCTAAGAATGAGGTTGACAGTCACAACCCTGACTAGGACGAGGGGGATGGGGACGACCTACAAGACTCCTATGATGATGAGGATGAGAAGGGGGATGAGGGGGAGGACGAGGTTGGCCACCCTGAGACCAACATAGACCATGATCAAGCAAGGCCTAGTACTATTGGTAAGTAAATTATTTTCTATATTTTAAAAGTTTTTAAATTTCTTATTTACTTTTCTTTTGTAATACTATTGTTATTAATTTCAGTGAAGAAGAAAGGAAAAGGCCCAACGAAAATAGGGACTTGCAGACTATACCAGAGGGCATGAGGGTGAAGGTGAAGATCACCCCTGGTGGGGAAGATCCCGACTACTCTCCATTTAGTAGCAGGCTCTCTAAGGTTGTGAAGAGCATCATCCCCCTTTCTTGTTTTGATTGGCGAATTGTCTGAAAGGAGCTCAAGAGGGAGATCCTTCGTCACTTAGAGCTAATTAATATATATTCAGGTTTATATATGTTTCTTTTAATGTGCTTTGATGTATATAAATGTTTAATTTATAGGCGATCTTCCATTGGGGAGACGATCCAGAGGCCTCCAAGTATATCCTCAGCCATGCGTCGAGACGTCATCGAGACTGGAGACTTCATATGAAAAAGTCGATAAGAAAAATATTTTAAAATTTCCTTGATATATACATTTAAATCATATAATTTTTTTTTTTTATTTAGTATTTGCGAATAGGTCATATTAGGAGGCCTTGAGAAATGTACCTACTTCCATACTACCAAAGATATGGAAGGATTGTTGTCAACATTGGAGAAAGCCTGAGATGGAGGTAGTTAACTAACATGTTATGCGTTAAAATTTAATTATTATTAATTTTTTAACTAATAAAAATATATATATGTATTTTCTACAGAATCAAGTAAAGAAGAACAAGGCCAACAGGATCGAAGCTTCACCGTAGACTCATGTGTTAGGTCGGATGAGTATTGATAAGCTCAAAACAAGATATGTAAGTACATTTCCTAGTTATTTATATTTCTAATTAAAATGCAAGTAATTTTAAATTATTAATTATCTTTTATATTTACTTAATTTTAGTCAAGTACACATGACGGTGCCCAATTAGATTGTTTTGAAGTCTATGAGATCACTCATAACAAGGTTACATATGCGGGCGCACATGGATTCACGAGACCTACCAAGCCAAGCATGTAAGCTAATTTTTTAATTATTTAAATTTAACTTTCATTTCAGTCGAACATATTACTTACATAAAAATGTAATTAGGGAAAAATGTACGACTTGGTCCACCCACCTCCGCCTATATACGAGAACTTTGCGACCCAGCAGCCTCCTATGACACCTAAGGAGGCTTTTTAAACAGTCATGCCTATGGAACATGGTGGATTTGTTCGTAGTGGAGGTTGGAGCTAGATGCTCACCACTTGGTACGAACGGAAGGGATCATCTGGCGCATCTTCTGCGGAGGTGGAGCAGCTAAGGTTGCAGGTACAGCATACTCAGACGCAGCTGAACAACGTGACTGGAGAGCTGCGAGTTGCTGGAGAGGAGATCTGCAAGCAGAGACTAGATTTCAAGGAGCAGATGACACATCAGCAAGTGCAGCGGCGAAGATGATGACCATACTTCGAGTTGGAGGTGGACCTAATCACAACACCTTCCATTATCCTGCACATCGTGGGCCAGACGACGATTTTGACTTAGGAGGTGCTAGTCATGGTATTGGTGCGGGAGTTTAACTTGCATCTTTTCTTTATATTTTTTTATTTTATTTTTATGTAATAGTTATAATTTATTTATGTAATATTACTCTTTTATAAACATTCTTTAAGTTAGTTTGTAGTAATGTAATGTTTATTTCGTATTATATTTGTTTTATTGAATGTTAGGTATGTGTCATAGTATGTTATGTATATTAATTTAAATGTTACCTTTTATTACATTAATAAAATCTGATCAATTTTAAAAAAAAATTATATTTTGCGACAATTATTTCAATAATCGTCGCAAAGGTACTTTTTGCGACGGTTATCAAACCGTCGCCCAATTCAGCTCCCCACCCAGCCTCTCCTTACAACCTTTTTTTTGCGACAATTATACAACTGTCTCTAACTAACACTTAGCGACGGTTATTTTATAACTGTCGCCAATAATACATTTGCAACAGTTATATAAGAATCGATACAAAAGTGTTTTAACTACAGTTATAAGTTGTCGCAAAAGAAAGTTAACTACGACAAATAGGGTCGGTACTTTTAGAGACGGTTAGTACTAATAACCATCACGAAAGACTATTCGCTTCGCAACCTTCCGCGACGTCAACTTAAGACGATTTTGTTACTTTTAGCAACAGTTAAAAGTAGTTTTTCTTATAGTGTGTATATAAAATAACTACACATGATATTAATTATTCTTTAAAAAAAATAAAATTATCTTAATGCTAAATGTAGATGTCGGAGTGGGGGGTGAAAGAAAATTCAAAGTCGATGAGAGAATCTCAACAAGATCAATGGATGAATAGGAAAATTTTTTAAGAAAGAAGGAAGAATGTTGTGTAGTGAGAAGAGGGGAGGGGGGGAGTTTAATTATTTATTCCTTGGGAAATGTAAGTAACTCGTGTTATTTCATCGTCTAAGCCATCATCATGTTCCTCGTGCTATCGCTCCGCGTTCCCTCTCAGCGTCATTTGAGTCGACTTGGCAACGAACTAGGTCGCCTTAGTCCTCCTGGCAAACTTTTACTACTCGGGTATCAAGCTTATGAGGTGGGTGTGCCATTCAAAGTGGTGCTAGCATGTAAGTAAGCAGGCGAACAAGAGAGGCAAGCTGCTCAAGATGCCTTTGACAATGTGGGGTGGCTGACTAGTTTCAAGCAAATCAAGTGATCCACTCAAAGTGTTGTTGGGATGTCCGTTGTCATCGTCATGGACTCTCCTCGCCTTTCAGTTGAGCCGAGTCCTTCCTTGACCTAATTAGAGTTTGTTAAGGCTTTATGGGCCACTCTTAATAAGCTTAGCTTTTCCTTTCCCCATCAGTTTTGGATAAATGGGTGAATTTTGATTGGATAGTTAGCAGGCGATCGTGTCGAGATGGAAAAAAATCCCGGTTCTCTCTTCCTTCCTCGCCTTCTCCTGATTTTTACCTTCTTTTTTTTTTCGGCTTTCAGTAAATAGGTGGATTTTGCTTGGATGTTTAGCACGCGGAGGTGTCATGGACGGTAAAGATCCCACCCTTCTCTCCTTTCTTCCTCGCCTTTTCTTCCTCACCTTTTCTTTTTTTTCTCTCTCTCTCTTTTGAAAACGTGGATGGATTTTGCTTGGAGGTTTAGCAGGCGGTGGTGTGAGGGATGAGAGACCATTGCGGATGGTGGAACGTTCGGTGATTAAAGTACTTGAGTTTAACGATGGTATATGTCAAGGAGGATTCGTTGATAACCTATAAGAATACAGAAGTGTACCTTCCGTAGGTTTTTTTTTTTTTCTTTAAGGAGTGTGGGAACAAGACCCATGACCCTCGTAAGCTGAATGGTACACATGCTATAATGACGATGACAATGGAAGGTAAAGGTTGTAAGAGATACCCGTGGTTTAGGTTATTCTCCATCACAACTCAAGAACATGAAGTTGGAATTATTAGTAATTGTTAATCAGCATGTCCCAGTAGATATACATATCCGGGTCTCATACGCACGGCATGTCACACTCTGGGAATAAATTTCACCGAAAAGAGTATGCATTCCTTGTGTAATAAGGGTAACAATGGCTTTTGGTCGCCTTATCAGGCTTATTGCCCTACCTCTCACAGAGAATCTCCCATCCAGCAGGTGATCCCACCTGATATTACATCACTAGGGATGAGCGAGTTTGAGTTTACTGGAGTCGTTGCCTCTCTCCAATCATATGATATAATTAATTAACATCAATTGCCCAAGGAGTGCCAACTGCAAAGTAGTAGTGGTTAAAGGGTCGGGTTGGAATCGGAGGATCATGGTGGGCCAAGCGTTTTCAAACGAGGCCCAACACGAGCAATGGAACAACAGAAATCCAAAAGAGTACAATGCATAATTGTTCTCCTTCATATTTTCCTGATTGGTCTATGAATCCAATCTTCAAAAGTATAATTTACTGATACCTGCATTAGTAGGTATACAATTGGCTTAAAGTGTTTTCCCCTATTTACATCTTACGATATTTTTCGACATTGGTGGGAATGACATGTGAAATAAAACTAACTAGTTCGCTTCATTTTTCCTTTGACCAGCAAGTCTTAGCTTCAAATCATTTTTTTCTAAACAGAAATTCACTAATACTAGCCATTAAGTTAAATGGAAAGAAAAGAGCCTACGGTGTGACTTGTGAAAGAGAAGATTTAGAAGGAAAAAAAAGGGACTTCGATTAACTCACATGAAAGTTCTCATACTTTCACACGCTCTTTAAAAGGTAAATTATCACCAATAATATTATCCAATGTCATTAATGATATTTAATACATAACTAAATATCACGGTTGATATTTAATTCTTGAAAGGGACACCTAACCTTTCCCATGAACTTTTGTATTAGTATTGTTATAAATTAATGATATTTGATGCCCAACTAAATATCATGATAAAATTATAAAATTAACATGGCGTCAAAGGTTACAAGTGAACTTCCTGCAGGCACTACGATGCAATGGCCTTTGACGGTTGAGCAAGCATGGTGAAACAGATAACTTAGATGATATTTCGCGAGAAAAATTATTAAAATGAATAAAAATTAAAAATAAAAAAAATGAAGAAATTAAAAAATTTATTCTATTTTTTATTAGATTTGTTATTTTATAAAAGAATTAAAATTTTTTATTTTAATTTAATATTTATTTGATGAAATAAATTAGTAAAATAAGAAAAAATTAATTAAAAAAAGAAGCATATGAAATTAACGGAATCAGTAGTTCCATCCGAAGGAGCACATTTGCCTAATTTCATAATTACATCCTTAAATTTGGAATAATGTGATTTCAAAATTAGAGATGTCAAACACGAAATTAAGTATAGATGCATGCAGGGATCAATCCTATTCCAATTCCAAGTCCTTGGGTTAAAGCCTAGGACTTCTTTTAGATGTAACGTAAAACTTATCTCACATTTATAAGATAACTTGTAAGATCGAAAAAATTTATTCCACACATAAGATCTCTATGCAATTTAATTTAACCTTTCATGTCATCTATCACAACAATCACCTCCATGTAAACGTTACTTGTGCTATCTTCATATACATTGCAACTCACTAAATATACAATCTCATCACTATTTATAATACCATTCATTTTATTCATAACAAATTAACTATCTCACCTACTAACCTCACATCCAAACGAAGCAAATGATATAAGTATGGAAAAATTTTGAATTCCCAAGTAAAGCTTCCATGCAAACAACATCGTTGGAATAGTTTAGGAATTTTATATCTATACTTCTAGAATCATATCTAATGATATGTATACCCCCAATATTTTATTATTGCATCTATGCCACTACAAATTTGCACCATTATTCAAAAATGCCATTATAAATGATAATAACTATGATTATCATGTAAATTCTCACCATGATTAATAAAAAATAAGATCATTACATCTATGCCTATGGAAACCTTCCGTATTACATCTAAATCCTATGAAAAATAAAATTTTCCTCCCAAAAAAAAAGGGCACTGGTAACGAGGGGATGGGGCCAATGGCTGGTGAGGAGAGGAGGTAGAGACGGTTAGAGAGGAGTGAGTAGGTGGGGCAATAATGGTGGCTGAGGAGGGAGGGCGACATCCGGCAACAATATCGATGTGGACACCGTTTTGTTGGCCTCCAGCGTGGAAGCATACCGTAGTTTGAGAAAGAAAGGGAAGAGAGGAGGAAGAAAAAAAACGGAAAAAATTAAAAATTAAAAAAGAAAAGTGAATAGGAATAATGATGTAATTTAATAACATTCTTAGGAGTTGTGATGTAATTTTCAAAATTTTTCGCCATTAATTTTAACGGCCATTGGAGTATATTTAGGAAAATATTTTTCTAAATTTAATGAAAACTTAACTTGAAATTATAGCCGTCATGGGATACAATCTTGTAAAAATATAAATATAATAATAAAATATTGAAGGTAGACGTAATTAGATATGTTTCTAATAATATGATTATAAAAATCCCTAATCTTAACATTCCTAACCAAAGAAAAGCCTCAAATTTTCAAATAAAGGAGAAAAATTAAACTGCGTATATTTCACTCGAAATATGAATGTTCTTGCCATTTTCTGTTACTTTCAAACGGAAGTTCAAGCATAAAATACAACTCAAAAAATTATGCCAATAATACCTATGGTGAATGAGTTGCTAGGAAATACCAGATCATCTCACCATCACCTAATTAAGCATAAACTCCTCCACGCAGCGTACGCAAATAACTGGTGCAGTATATTGAGATAATTTGAGACGTCTTCAGAGGATATCAATAGAGTTGGGAGCAGATTAAAGAACAAAATCTGAAACTAATAACTAACAGGATCATTAATTAAAAAAGTAAAACGTAAATTAACACAAAAATTCACACCTCCCCCATGAATTAAAGTATACCAATAGCGATATTTAAGCATGAATGTGGTGATACCTAAATTTTAAATTAAATTACATCAGTAATATTTAAATTTTAAATCAAATATCATCGATAATTTATATAATATTTTAAATATTTTAATTTTAAATCAAATATCACCCATACACTATCACAAATATCACCGATAATTAAAAGATACGTAAGATTTTGTATGAAATATTATGTTCCTAAATCATGATTCTAAAAAAAATAGGAAAGAAAAAAGTTAACCAATTGCAGTGGCACCTATTGGTGTTTCAAAGGGTTTATCAAACATTCCTACGGGGGACAACAAAAAAACATGCGAAGCACCGAATATGAAACATGCATCCTCACGTTTTACGGAAAAGGTGGAAAGAAATATGCTCTAAACAGGCAGGGCAAATCCTGAATCAAAACTCAAGAATACAGGTGCACGGCCACTTGCCCGAGGTGAAATTGCTTGTTGCAATTAAGAAAATCGATACATCTCATGCTATATATATAATCTTTAAATTAAATTAGACAGGATAAGATTTCTTTGCACCCACTCTTAACTGCCATCATAAACCTGCCCACTGACTGGGCAATTCTAGATAGCCTTCAGTCCAGTCAACTATGTTGTCATGCGACAAGAAACGAGGCTAGAGGACTCTCGTCGGCAAGAAATTCAGGAGGTAAGAAGGGGAAGATTCCCAGAGTTTGTGCAAGTAGAAGCTGTGGCAAGATCAGCAGGCTTACCCTTAAGTTGCCATGAATGTATGTTTGCAAAAATTTCAGAGCCTAAATGAGTGAGGTGTGTCTCTGTGGTGCTGCACCAGTGCACCAATGGCATGTAGTTCCTGATTATGGAAACTTGTGGACCTGGTGAAGATGAACAAAGGGCAGCATTTTGAGATGAAATCAAAGGACTTCGAGCAGCATTGACGTTAGCCTTGCAAATAACTTGATCTTGAATGGTATCCTTACTCAAATGATGACTAACACATGACTAACTACAAGCCGGACAAAAAAAACTGAAACTGCAAATAAATCTTCCTAAGTTGGTGCTCCCCATGCTACTTTAAATAAGATGTGCAGAAAACCTGGCATTAGGCACACATGCTGGATGGTTAGAGGTTAGAGGTCAAGAATTTTCAGAGCCCCAGAGTGGGCCTCCAAAGAATTTGAAACCCACTTGCATCCCATCATAAGTCTCTGCCAGCAATGTTCTAAGAGCCAAAACCATCTCTGCCCAACCACAGGCAGTGACATAAAGCCCCAATATGTAACCAATCATATCTTAACAAAATCTGAAATCAAATACATTGCTGATCACAAGGATTCCAACATAGACCTTGTGATACAGGACATGATTCTTCAGAATGTGAGCAATGTCTTGCCAAAAGGCTGGTTGACTGATCTGTACAAACCACTAATCACTTGGGAGTCTTACGACTATGGCGTGTCATCCTCAGCATTAGTCTGGTCACTTGCTAAAGAATGCTAAATTTTTCTACAGCCAAGTCAATGCCCAGTCCCCCTCTCTGGTACCCCAAGATTTAGGTGATCCAAGCCCAAGCCCAAGTGTCATCAAGGAAAAACCGGTCTTTATAATTTGTTAAATGTGGACCCAATGGCTCCAAATCAACCACCCAAAAATGCCCATGCTGAAGTTATCAAGTAATGATCCTCAACCCTTGTAACCAAGTACTTAGGTCATTGAGTTTCTAATATGGTATTGTATTTGGGTTTATTACAATCTACCCCACCGTTACAACATGGTTTCCTACTGGTAGTGGCAGCTTTAACTCTTAAGTAGCCCTTTCCTGCTGGTCATTTCTGTTTTATTAATGGTGTCTCCATCTCTTGAATGGTCCTTTCTTCCTAGCAAAGGAAGTTCGGCTTTAATTCCATTTGTAATGACCCATGCCTAAGCTTGTTTCGGAAAAAACCTTAATAACTTACTGTTTGTGGACGACTCAAAGGATCCACAGCAATCATTTACAATGCTTAAGTCCAAGTTACCAAATAGGGATCCCCAACCCTACCAGCCTACTTATTACATAGCATAGATTTCGGGTTTGTTTTAAAGATAAGTCCCCTATTCAATTGACATTGTGCTACATGACCCATTTTCCTTTCGCATCTCCTCAAAAAAAAAAAAAGGAATCAGCTCCATGCACCCTGTCAAGCACCTAGAGGCATTTTGAATAGGAACATAGAAAAGACCAGGAAGGACTGACTTGCATGTAAGGTTCGAAATGTCGATTTCGACACCGTACCGATAAAATTCTAAATGTGCATTTCATAAGCATGCCGAAGGTACGTTGTGAAAATGCCGAAGGCATGCCGATGCATGCTGACAAAAATGACAAAAGTCAAAATTATATCAATTTCAAGAAAATCAAATGTTAATTATGTAACAATAAGAGTATTTCATTATGACCATACTATGTTAAAGTTCATTAAAAAAATATCAAATATTCTTACCATGTTAAAAATTCGAGTAACAAATAAATGGCATTTGAGAACACAGCGAGCCTATAATATTTTGTTCTTTCAACCACCTCTTTTTTTTAGGTGAGGTAAAGGAGCCGATGTTTGGCACAATCAATTCCACAATTCTTGATAACCTCTCAACCTATCCGATGATGACAATGGTAGTGTGATGATATAGCCATGTCCATGACACCTGATCCTAATGCTTACTCATTGCAACTTAGCCTCCAACCAGTCATTATCAATTAGGTGGATTTCTTGATATAAGAAGGATGCAACAACCCATGTAGACCTAAACTTGATGTTCATCCGAAGATAAGGCCCTAATTCTCCAAGTCCTTTTTTTCCAAGAGAGCTCTCCAATTCCTTTTCAGTCCACATTGATACGACTGACACATATTTGTGAACCAAATTTATCCAATTTAAGCCAACAACATTTTATTTTGGATTCTTTGAAACCATGAAATAAGCCAAGGTGAAAGATCTAACAAACACATTTAGAGATAAACAATACATACGAGAGAGAAGATAGAAACTTATGCAAAAATCAAAAGATAATGTTAATTTGAGGTAAAAAAGTCTTAAAAAAGATTGACACAAGGAAGAATGCAAAACCCATATGAAAGAAGCCTCAACAACATTTTAACAAAAAAAATACCAACTCCAAGATTTATGAATAATGTCTTCATTAACGTTACTTGGTGTGATCTCAACTACCTCATTAAGTATGATCTCAATTACTTCAATTTAAACCTTAAAATGACTCAAAATAGACCTAAGTGAAAGCTAAGAATCTATATAACCGACCTCATTTAGTGTGAAAGAAGGTTTGGTTGATGTTGTTGTTGTTGCCTTCATTATTGCCCCGGTATTCGGAAATTTTTAGGTTGGCAATATTCACCTGACATCCTAGAAGAGAGGCATTCTAACAAAATCAACACATGTAGGCCCACTTGCTTACATGGAATGTTAGGAGGTTGAATGATCCCTCCAGGCGTGCTGCTTTGGGGAGCTACCTCCAAAAGTGGGGGCCTGAGATGGTGCTTCTCCAGGAGACGAAGCTGGATCGATGCAACCGATAGGTTTGGAGGGCGATGGGTGGCGGTGGCCTGGGGGAGTTTATGGCTCTGGATGCGGTGGGGAAGTCAAGCGAGGTGATTGTCAGATGGAAGGACGATGTTTTCTCTCTGGTGGATGCACTGATTGGGGCCTTTGTGGTCACGATAAAGTTGCAGAGGCGTTGAGACAACTTCAACTGGATCTTCTCTGCTGTCTATGAGCCAAATGAAGAGGCACAGAGGTATAAGTTGTGGGAAGAGCTGAATTAGGTAATAGAAAGGTATTAGGGATCTCCTTGGCTGATAGGTGGAGACTTCAATGTTACTCTGATGGTGGAGAATAAACCAGATGAGCGAGGGGGGATCGACCCAGGTTCAGTGGACTTTGCAGAATTTGTTGCCTCACAGGGCCTAGTGGATTTGCCTCCTTTTTCTTGCACTTACACTTGGAGAAGTTTGGGAGGACAAAGCTTTAGAATTGACAGATTCTTATCTTCAAAAGCACTTGCAGAGGCTTTCCCTATGGCAGGAGTTAGCCCTCTAGAGCGGCCTTTTTCAGACCACACCACACTCCTTTGGGGAACGAATGAAGGATGGAGGTATGGGACTTATTTTAAATTTGACAGGGCCTAGCTTCTTGAGGAGGGTTTTAAGGGGATGGTTGAGGAGAAATTGAGGACGATGCACACGGAGGGCTCGGTGGCGGCAAGGTTAGAAGCCAAACTACGAGAGCTTAGATCCTTCCTCATAGGGTACAGGAGACAGATTAAGTAGGAGCCGAGGAGGAGGGATGAACCACTTGATGAGATTACGAGACTAGACAGGGTTGATGACGCAGGTCTTCTCTCTGAGGAAGACGATTGGATAGAGCGAGGCACTTACAGGTAGTACAAACAGAAATCGGAAGGTGAAGGTAGAATGGAAGGTGAGGTTTAGGTAGAAGTGGCTTAAGGAGGGAAATTCTAACACTCGCTACTTTCATATGGTGGCATTAGAGAGGGGAAGAGTTGGATTGACAAATTGCAGGTAACTGGTATGGAGTTTACTGGCAGGGAGGCGGTAAGAGAGGTGGCGACTGGTTACTATAGGGAGTTTACTGGGAGGAGGAAGATGGAGGTAGTTGGGATCCAACATTCCACGAGTTGGCGAAGAGGAGGCAATGAGACTTGTTGGGCCATTCCAACAGGAGGTTCAAAAGGCAGTTTAGGGGCTAAATGTGAATGGATATCCTAGCCCAGATAGCTTCCCAATTTTCTTTTACTAGGAGTTTTGGTCAATGGTCAAGGAGGATGTCCTACAAGTGCCGCATGAATTTGGAGATGGGAATTTAGGTTTCAACATGTTGAATATATTCTATATGTTCCTGCTACCGAAGAGGGATGGGCTGAGGATTATAGGCCAATTGCTCTGTCCAATGCCATTTATCTGATTGTGGCAAAGATCCTGGCGAATAAATTGAAGGGAGTGCTGGCGGATGTTTCTCAGGCATAGACAACTTTTGTTCCTGGTAGGAATATTTTGGAGGGTTACATTGCAGCTTCGGAGATCTTATCATGTTGGAAGAAAGAAGAGGAGGGTGTTCTTGTGGAAAGTAGATTTCAGCAAGACCTACGACTCGGTACAATGGTCTTTTTTGTGGGTCGCTTTGATTAAGAGGGGTTTCCCAGCCATCTAGGTTGATTGGATGAAGAAGTGTTACAACGGCATCATTTTCTATTCCTTTTTTTTTTAAAGGGAAAGTGTGATTATCCTTTAAATACCACCCAAAAATGTATTAATCAATCACAACAAATACAAGGCCCTTGTCACAAACAAGAACTTCACCCCAAAATAAAAGACAATGCGAATGCAACAATATTCTCCATATACGGGCGCTGGCCCCTAAAAACAACCTCATTCCTACCCAGCCAAACAGCCCAAACAACCGCCATCGGCCAAGCCCGCTCCAAACGAAACACGTTACACCCAACATCAACTCCTTCACACCTGAACGACCTTCAGAAGCTGGTAAATGAGTCATGAGCCCACCACCGATCCTCAATCTGATCCCAAACTTGCCTCACCACCGGACAAGTAAAGAACAAGTGATCAACATCCTCTTCTTCCTGACCGCAAAGTGGATACGACCTCTCCGCATCCTGGACCCATCGTGCCCTCCACATCCTGGTCACCAATCTGCCTCTCTTGAGGAGCCAAGCAAACACTTTCACCTTCAGGAGGCAAGAAGCCCCCCAGAGTTGTCTGCAGTTCCTAGCCAAGTCGATGTCCCCCATCGTGGTCGAACCTCCAAACCTCCCATATGCCTCCCGCATCAAGAACTCTCCTTCCTCCCACACAAAAGAGTTTGCACCAACCTCCGACTGAAATCCTTGTAAAACTTGCAGTACCTTCTGCACCTCCCCAATCCTCTGATATGACAGATTGCTCGAGAACATGGGACACCATGCACCATTCCAAACCTTCGCTACTAAGGCCCCTCTGTCAACCGCCAAAGCCGCAAGCCTAGGGAATTGCTCCACCGGGGCCCCAAGTCCCGTCCAATCGTCTGTCCAAAACCTGAAGGTCTCACCTGACCCGAACACAGGGGTAAAAAACGATCATACCTTTGGTGCCACCAAAGCTAAACCTCTAAGTGTAAGGCTCCTCGAGGAGGCGTCATTAAGAGACTCCACCTAGGCAATCCCCCATAGCAAGAACGCAGGATCCTCCCCACCAGATACACCTCTCCTCCAAGTAGCATCGCAATCCACTTCGTCAGAAAGCTGTCATTCATCCTCCTAATCTCCCTGACACCTAGGCCCCCCTCCCTGACAGGCTTGCACACCTCACTCCACGCCACCAACTTCGCCCCCTTCCTGCCTGCTCCATAGTTGGTCCAGAATAAGCTCCTCATTAGGCTCACAATTTTGTCTTCAATTTTTCGCGACATATTCACAACAGAACTAAAGTATGCCGACATAGCCGACAGAATCGCCTTGATAAGAACCAACCGCCCTCCTATCGAAAAAATCTTGGACGCCCAACCTACTAGCCGACCTTCAATCCTCTCAAGCAACGGGACCCAATTACGCACCAAAACCCTCCCATCCGTCAAGGGTAGGCCCAAAAAGAGAGGGGCAGAGACCCAGTCTCCGTACCCAGCGCCTCCAAGCACCTCCTGGCCTCCTCAACAATCATACAAAACAGAACAAAAGAAGATTTCAAAAAATTAATTTGCATGCCCGATGCCTCACAAAACAACTTCAGGAGGATACGACTCCGCCTCGCCTCCTCCTCTGCCCCTTCCACAAAGAAGAGGGTATCATCGCCACACTACAGCATCGATACACTCTCCCCTTTCCCCATAGGGAAACCCTGAACCAGACATGTCCCACACACCTTGTCGAATGCCCTTGCCAAGGCATCAGCCGCCAACACAAATAACCTGGGTGCCAGGGGGCACCCCCATCGAACGCCCCTCCTCGGCTGGATCCAACCACCTGCTGGGTTCCCGTTGATGGGGACCGAAAAAGATGTAGTGACATACTTCATCCACCTAATCCAAACTGGCGGGAAACCCCTCTTAGCTATTGTCGCCCACAAGGACCACTGTGCAGAGTCGTATGCCTTCTTAAAATCAACCTTCCACAGAAAATCCTTCCTCTTCTTCCTCCTTCAATGCGCAAGGATCTTTGTCACCGCAACAAATCCATCCAAGATGCACCTCCCCAGCACAAACGTCATCTACACCTCCGACATAACTTCACCAATCACCTTTCTAAGCCTATTCGCCAAAATCTTTACTACGATCAGGTACACATTCGAGAGAGCAATCCAGCGGGTGGATGGATCCAACCGAGAAGAGGAGTCTGACAGGGATGCCCTTTGGCTCCGATTCTTTTTGTTTTGGCAACAGATGCTTTAGCAAGGACGGCAATCAGATCATGTGAGAGGAACCTGGTGAGGGATTTCTCTTTGGAGGACGAGTCGATGATTCCGATACTTTAGTATGCGGATGATACTTTGTTCTTCATTGAAGGTGCTGAGGTAAAGGTTAAAAGGATGCAGATTTTGTTGGAGTTGTTTGAAGAGACATCTGGTCTGCAGATCAACCTATCTAAGTTGAGTTTTGTTCGTTTCTACATGATGGAGGAGGAGGCGAGTACATACAGTTTAGCCTTTGGCACAAAAAGGGAGGCTTTGCCCATTTCTTATTTAGGCCTTCCCCTTACAGATAAGAGGATTCTGGTGCATGATTGGACCTCCTTGATTTGGAGGTTGGAAGGAACACTAGCAGGTTGGCCGTCAAGGATGCTGTCTAGAGGTGGGAGGTTGGTCTTGCTCAAGGCAGTGCTGCTGCCATCCTATTTCATTTCAGTCCTAAAGATGCCACGCAGGTTAGGAAGAAGATTCTGGGCATTATGAAGAACTTCTTTTAGACAAATTATGGTGCGAATGGGCCAGGAGCAAGGTTGGTGGCATGGGAGGAGAAATTCAGACCGGTGAAAAATGGGGGACTTGGTGTTGGGGACTTGGGGAGGATGAGCAATAACCTACTAACGAAATGGATTGGAAGACTACTGGAGAATGGAAATATCATGGTGGGAAAGGTCATTCGATCACCTTATGGTGGTCTAGTGCGATGAGACCTCTTCCTTGCCCCGCCAAGGGGTGCTTCGCACTTCCTTAGGGGTCTCTCTCTGGTAGCACCCAAGGTGCAAGGTTGCTTTATGCTGGTGATTGGATCAGGCAAGGTTCAGATTTTGGCAAGACGACTGAACGAATTAGGGGAGGTTATGTGGAAGGTTCCTGAGACTCTTTGTGTTAGCTACAGATAAAGAGGCGTCGATGGCGGATATCTGGGAGGGGGATTGGTGCTCATCTTTTGTTGGGAACCTGTCGGATGTGAGGATTCAAGAGTTTCAGACATTGCTTGGGGAGCTAAAGGATTTTCAGCCCGAGGAAGGCATGGATTATTTCTATTGGGATGAAGGTGAGTTCACGATAAAAGCTACTTATAAAAGACTTGGAGACAGGGGGCTACTTGGGGATCTGGACCTGGTGAGAGATTGCAATCAGGCCTGGACGGCGGGATGCCCTTTAAAAGTGAAGATATTAACTTGGCTACTTAGGAGGCACAGGCTTATAACAAAAATGTGAAGAGCTAGATGGGTGAGGAGAAGGAATGCCCCCTCTGTCATGGGCCTAGTGAAGATGTGGACCACCTATTTTTCTCTTGCCCGTTTGTATCTCAGATTTGGAGGCGCCTGGAGACGAGGTGGTGGAGCCACTTCTCTTTTGGGGAGTTTTGGAGATCTTTCAGGAGTAGGGGCATCAATGAGGGTCAGAATGTCTTCCGCTCAAAGAAGGAGAAGGCAAGGCCATTAGCGGTGCTGTGGGGCATCTAGTTAGGGAGGAATGATGTGTTCAAAGGGAAACATCCATATGTGGGAAATTTTGTGGAGTACATTTCAGCTATGGTTAGGCTGTGGAGTGCTATTCAATAGTTGGGTTTTGTTTGGTTGAACGGCCTATCTTTTTATATGATTTTATATAATATATTCTGGGTGATTATCATGTGGATAACTACCCTTTCCCTTTTCAAAAAAACAATATGCAATGTATTGGTGATATATCAAGAAATATGTTGCATACCTCTTTCCATAATCCCTACTTGTAATCAAGACCAAGTGTTTAAAATTTTTGATAGTTCCAAGGGCTATATAGCTGGTGCATGTTGCATTGTGTGTAGTGTGTAGACTTTAAAAGCAAACCAAATAGAATATGAGAACGTGGATGTGTCAAAGAAACTATGAGAGGGGATGAAACACTTTACAAATGAAATCTATACTCAGCCTAGGCATCAATGAGTCTAGGACATTATCTAAGATAATTTGCACGGACTCGCTGCTGAAAATATTTAGCAGTGCCTGAGGTTCGTCTAGAACTCCCTCCATTCGAAATACATGCTGCCATTGTCAAATAACTATCCAGTCAAAAGAGAATCTTCTACATAGAAAATAATTAAAACTAACAAAATAAAAGAAATGCCAAGAAAGCCGATGAGAGAGACCAGAAAAGGGAGGATCTTTTCTGAGTGGAAGACTATCTATGCTAAAGTGGTCCAAACTTACAAGTTTTAGTGGGATCTGGGCTTTCGGGTTGGAATGACATCAGCTCTCATTATTTTCAACTTAGTGGCCTCAGATGATTCAAAGCCTTGTACTTGCATAATATCATTTACTCTCTTGGCCTCTTCCGTGAAGCCTCCTGCTAAAAGACCATCAATGATCCTCTCAAACTCAACCCCACCCAACAGCTCTTTCTTTGCTAACAAAATTTTGAGAGATTTCTGAGCTTTGTCCTCGATACCAACTCTAGAATACATATCACAGAGGCCTACATGGGTGTTAAATGGCACATCTCCTCTTTCTGCAATCTTCTCTAATAGCTGTTCTACTTCGTCAACCAGTAGTAATCGACCCAACCAATCCACCAAAACAGAATAAGTTTGAATCCCAGGCTTGAATCCATCCTTCTCAAGTTTCAGTAGTAAATCAAGGGCTTTGTCAAGAAGGTTCTTCTTCTCGTACGCAGCAATCACACTAGCAGCAGAGCGATCATCTGGCCTCAGCCCTGACCTCATCATGAGATCAAAACTATTGCGAGCTTGCTCTGGATCACCAGCTCGCCCATATGCCTCGATAAGCAATGTACTGGACTCCAATGTCTGAGGAATGCCTGCATATTGCATGGTGTACACAATTCTTTGAGCCCCATCGACCTGGCCACGTTGAGAAAACACTCTTAAAATTTCGACAAAAATCTCCTTGGAGGGTTTCATGTCATGGTTCTCCATTTCTCTCATCAAAATTTCTGCATCCCTTGCATTTCCAGCCTTCAAATGGGCCCTAAGCATAGATTCATACACCTTATAGTCTGGTTGAAAACCTTGCTTCCTTAAGCTCTCAAATTCTTCCTTCCCTCGGTTGATATTCCCAGCCCTGCTGTACAGATGAACTAAAATAATGGATGTCAAAATGTCAGGCTTGATATCCTTGTCTGTCATCTTCTGAAGAATTCTTTCGGCATCTTCCATCTTATTCTCATTAGAATAGAATTCCAGCAATCTAGAGTAATCGCGAATGGTTGATTGAAATGATTCCTCGTCTAAAAGTACTTCTGCAACCTACACAAAAAAGTCAACAACACAATTGTTAGCCTCAACAATTGCGCCAATAAAACACTAGAACAAGGCCAAAATCAAAATAAGGTAATAACTTTTCTTTTCTTTCTGCAGGTCAGTAAAAAGGTTAGAATGTTGACCGAGAGTATAACTGCTAGATGTTAAATAAAATAGTTACAAATCTGCAAGAGCCTATACAAAACCAATGAACTTGAGTAGATCGGGCCAATCATCCGTTTTAAATCAAGATGATAAAATCCAATATGCTAGCAACTTGAGGAATTTATACCCCGAGATATTAAATTTCAGAAAAAAAAAAATTTATTAGCCCAGAATATGCTCATAGAAAAGATGCCAAAAAAAAAGGCTGGACAAGGGAGAATGTCGTCAAGGTAACCACAACACCCCATCTAGCTTCAGTTATCTGCAGGTAGGAGCTGAAATCATGGCAAAAGCATTTGAACACCTTCTACTGGACCACTTTCTCCTCTCCAAGAAACTAATTAATGCCAAAACTATGTGCTTATAGGAAGGATGCCAAAAACGAGGCCAAATGAGCAAGAACATTACAAAGGAAATAGTCACACCCCATCTAGCTAGAGTTAAATAGTAATAGGAGCCAGAAGTGAGGGCAAAAGAATTTGACCCTTCTATTGGACCAAGTTTTCCTCTCAAATAAACTAATCTAATGCAAAACCATATGCTCATACAAGCGATGGCAGAAAAGAGGCCGGACAAACAAGAACATCATGAAGGTAATAGTGACACCCCCTCTAGCCGCAATTATCTGCTGGTGGGAGCTGGAAGTGACAGGCAAAAGCAATCGAACAGCCTTCTACTATACTAATTTTCTCCTCTGAGAAACTAACATAATTCAAACCTATTCCTTTCTCAATTACCCCAGCACATACTCAACAACCAAAAGACACTCCTGAGCTTCTCGCACTGCAGTTCTAACTCGGAACAATTTTCCAAACTTCCCAAACGAGACAAAGGCGAATAATTACAAGCATTTGATACAATGCAGGATCAACAATCAAACAAAATACCTACGGAAGCAAATTCGGGCCTAACATCTACATCAACGTCCCGTTAAAAAGTCTACGAATCAACCATGCATACCCAGAACAGCGCTTCCAACTGAACAGACCTTAACATACAGAACCCGATTCCGGTCCCTAATCCGGTCAAGCAGCCTCAACCAGTCCGCCCTCCGGGGCTCGAGCACCTCAGCCCAGTCCTTCAACGCCTCTGCAACGTCCCCGTCCCCATCCATCTCAAGGATCCTCTCCATCAACACCCTACTCCTCCCCATCACGGGCTTCACCTCCTCGTCCTCCTCCGCGATCCTTCCCTCCGCCTCCTCCACTCTCTCCGTCGCCTCCATCCACCTCTCCCCCGACAGATCCAACCCCCTGATCCTATACCTCATCTCCCCCTTCCTCTCCGGGACCAAACCCTCCCCATCGACCGGCACGGCGTCGTCGTCGTCGTCGTCGCGCCCTCTCCTCTGGCGGAGGCCCTCGAGGAGCTCCCACTCCTCAAGCTCCTCCTGGGCCCACTTGAAGCGGAACTCCCGGAGCTTGTCGCCGCGGATGCCGACCTCGGAGGCAAAGCGGCACATGCCCTTGACGGCGCCTGCTTGGAGGAAGCGGCGCATGAGGTCCCTCCGGCGGACGCGGCGCATGTCGTCGAGGGAGGCGGAGGCGGCGTCCCAGGCGGCGGCGAGGAGGTGTGGGGGGAGGAGGGGTTCGTCGGAGGGGGGGAGGAGGGAGGAGGGGGTGCCGGAGAGGGAGAGGGGGTCGGCGGGGCGGAGGAGGGGAGCGAGGCGGGAGGCGAGGGAGAGGAGGACGGCGTCGCGGGTGGCGCGGTCGATGCCCGGGAAGGAGGCGAGGACGGGGCGCTTCATGCGGTGGATGAACCTGGACAGGAAGTCGTCGACGTGGGGGTTGGAGGAAGGAGGGGATTGGGAAGGGGAAGGGGAGGGGGAGGCGGAGGGCGTGGGGGTTTCGAGGAGGGAGGAGAAGGGAGGAGGGCAAGGGGTGGTGTGGAGGTGTGAGGAGAGGAGAGGAGAGGGGAGGAGGGAGGAGCGGCGGGAGTGGCGGAGGAGGAGGCGCGCCATTGTTGATGGATGATGATGCTTAAGCCCTAGTTGGGGGAGTGGGGATATGACGGGAGCCGGGAAGCATAATTTGCGAAGATGTCCCCGTGTGATTTGTGGCGAGTCCCGGATCGGGTCCGGCACTTTAAACTTAATCGGATCCGGGATGGTTCCGGGTCCGTTAAACGAGTCAGGTGCAGACCGGGATAAACCGGTTCGAACCTTTTTTTTTGTGGCAACTATGGTGATGACGTGAAGATAGAAGTGTAGACGTCAATTCACTTTAATTTGATTTGATCAGAACTTAAATTTGATCTGTTTATAAGATAAATGTGAAATGTACCTTTTCACCTGAAAATATATTTTACGCTTATCAAAATGAAATAAGTCGTAAATTGAGTTGATATTAATTATAAAATACTCATCAATAAAATCAGAATGATCGTTTCGAATATGCTTCTATTTCAGCATGTTCCTCGTGAACTTCTTCACCATACTCTATTCAACAATCAACTAATCTGGTTGATAATTTTCTACTATAAATGAATTACTTTAGATATCACTTACTTTTTTAACCAAAAAAAAAAGTAAATGAAATACTATGAGTAAGTGAGGGATAAATAACTTATTTCACTTGATAATAAGTTTTAAATGGCATATCATTTAAGTGATAAAGAATATAATAATTATTTGATTGATTGCAAATTATGCCTTATCAAAGCAAAATAAAATTAACATTACATTCAGAAATAGGTAAGGGATTTTTTTTTGTTTTTTTTTATAATTCAAAATTATGGGTGTAATTACATAACACAACCTAGGAGCAAGGGGCTTTTCACATAGACACCCCTATCGAGTAATGTAAGGCAAGATTCAAACATGACTCCTAACATTGTCAAAGTCAATGAGAGGGGCTTGCCGCCATCTACTATAATGGGCTCAAAGGGTTTAACTTCATTCCACCCATGAAATGGAATGACTTCAATCTTGATCAACTTTAATCTAATGCAACTTTTACAAATCATGGATAATTGGATTATTATTCTTGCCTACAAGTGGTCCCTCAGAAATTTATTCGTAAGTGGTAAATATCTTCAGAACTGCATTGAAAGATAAAGCCACCGATAGGATCCATTTAGCATGGATCTAAATGCTTGTTCGTGAAAAATTTTGTATCTAGATCTCGATGAATCGACCTTGAACGTGAGTTCTATAATATTGTTCTCTTAAATTATGGCATCAGGACAAGTTGAAACAATAGTGATAATGTTTTTATTGCAAGAGGAGTGATCGGGGTACAGGGACTTAATCAAAACAATAAGCTTGTCTAGGGGGTGGGGGGATCAAAATAAGTTAATACTTGAAAATTCGTTATTCAGTTTCACCATAAGGGGTGTACGTCTAGATAGGAGATTTAACCCTCAAATTTCTTCACCATGAAAATACTCTTGTGAGTTATTTGAACACAAGATATTTGATCAAGGTGGCTTCTCTCTAGTATAAGGCTCACTTATATAGGATATGAGACATATCTCTTAAGGGAGCCTACTTTGGCTACCTCCTTGAGAGGGACACGAAGACAACATATACCCAACCAATGGCCTTTTCCAGAACTACTCCATAGCTGAAGGTGTAGCCTCGGCAAGCGCAACAAAGTGAGTTGTACATCATACTTGATACGCAAGCCACAAACACATACAAAAGGACAAAAAAAAGGGTTGGTTGGGCTGGCTACCAGAGACACTATTACTTCAACTCTTTAACCTCTGCTTCACTCTCGCACCTCATCTAGCTTTTGTCACCTAACCACTTGACAAACTTAACAATTAGTTCGAGTGATCCCATCTGAGAGGCTTCCACTTGTTTTAGGAAAACCCATGCAAGGTTATTCATCATACTTTCCACCTCACCCGACAAATCTGAGAGAGGGGTTTTTCACTAGTGCAACTTGGGCTCGTCGGCTAGATTTTGAGCTTTGGGCCTACTTCTGCCTGCATTAAAGAATTTATAGGCCTTTATTTGATGCATCAAACTTTTCTTTCTTCATCGACGAGTAAAGCTATATCGATTCCATGTGATTTTTTTGTTGGCTACTCTCCATTAATAACATTAGTTATTGATTACACTTAATTAGAATGAGGATGGCACCTCCAAGATGTGCTAACCAAATTATTGATGTGAATGAATGAGCATTTGACTTGGGCAAAACATGCGTAGATTTTAAGATGTTATAGCCTACTAATCTTCTTATTTATTTATTTAATATTTTTTAATAGCATGCTTGTTAAATCTCAAATCTATGACAATGGTTGAACCCTGTACGATAAATGATATAGGG
Source organism: Thalassia testudinum (assembly GCA_037157565.1). NCBI lineage: Eukaryota > Viridiplantae > Streptophyta > Magnoliopsida > Alismatales > Hydrocharitaceae > Thalassia > Thalassia testudinum. The sequence goes on along the minus strand of JAZHRO010000012.1, from coordinate 83,948,096 downwards.
TTGACAACAAGAAGAAAGTTTAAGCCTAGTTTACTAAGGGATAACTACCCCAAATACATCGAGTAAATCTATTTATTAGGTGGGATATCCTAAATCTAGTGTAGACATGATAGCTCTAAATCGAATAAACATATTTAAAGATTTGCAACGGACTTGTCTCATTGGAATTGTGAACATTACTACATTTATAACTAGAGAAAACTATAACATTGCAAAAATATATATAACTCATTGGAATCTATCATAAATGGTGAAGACTACCTAATGGCTCTCATATTTCTATTATAGCAGGAATTGCTTGGTTAAGATAGGAGTAAAATAAGAAATGGGAAATTACTTAACAAAAAACTACAAAAAATACATATTCATGACACCCAAGTAATTTCTATCCAAAATTTTCACCACATTTGACATAAGAGTAACTTAACTCAGTTTACATCCAACTTTTATATCACTAAATTGTTAAAGCTATGGGTTAATTTTCTGTCTATTCATTATCATTTTACCATTCCCTAACCTAGCTAGTTATTGTCGGATCCCGATTCACATATAACAACTCATCAAACTTGTTTATTCTGTTATTTATTAGTCCATCCTAGTCACCTCATCATATCACAATGATGAACCTTGTGTAAGAATCTACATTCACTTCATATGTGAATCGATTTCTGTACTTTTGTTGAATCATTTTCAAGTACTTACTATAGTTTAAGGAAATGTACAAAAATACATCATGTGACACATTTTTCAACTTGCAGACATGATATATTGGTGCAAAATAGTTTTGCACCAATGTAAAATTATTATGAATGATTTTACATTGGTGTAAAATGATTTTGCAGCGATGTAAAATAATTAGAGTGATTTTCCACTGGTGCAAAATAATTTGCACCTCTTTGCATTGCAAAATATGTTAACTTTTAGATTTTTATAGTCTTCCTTTGCTATTTTTTAGGGTCTACTTGTGGTATGCTTGTTGCATACAAGGATTATATGAGGATTTATTCCCATAGAATCATTATGCAACCTAAGATTTATTCCCATAGAATCATTATGCATCCTAAGATGCTAAAATTTACTCATCAACTCTAGTTGAATCATCAAACCCAAATTTCAATTCTCGAATTTCTCTTGTACCTCCACCTATCTACATATACTAATCTAGGAGACAATCTATGTCTCTAGATGCAAGTTACATGTCTCCTAATTTGATCTCAAGATGTTTCATCTAGGAGATTCTCCATGTCGGATATTTAGCCTAGCTAACAAAATGTCATTGCTCCTTCAAGTGTTTGAAATAAGTCATCCTTGATCTACTAGTTTTCAACAAGTTTTAACCAACTAAATTTGAAGGTTGTTGATTTCTAAATCTCAATCAAAGCAAACCTGTTGATGGTCGTCAAGTTATGGATCAGCAAAGCAATTGGTTTTTTTTTGTCATTCACTAATGAATTCCCAATATTATTTAAACACAAATCACACATGGCCATTCTAAGTTTTGTACTTTCTATTTTAAATTCATTGATTGCCTTAGTTTTGTAGGAGAAACTTTTGTTCTACTCAATAGTCAACCATTTGTTGTTCCAATCAACTAAATAATACAATTTATTCCTATACCTAATCATGTTGATCGATTGATCAATTCTTACATTATGGATGTCGATCCTTCTTTAAAGTTGTCGTCTTAATTATTGGAAAGGTCATATTTGCCCCCATTGTGGTTTCCTTACTATGTTCTTGTAAAACCCTTAATTTTTCCTGATCGGCCAGTTAAAGGTATGACTAGTTGACTAGATGGTAAACATCAATTATATGTTTACAAATTTTCTTCTTGGCAAGTGCCCTTTTATACACCGGTGAAGAAAATGCTATAGCATTTAGTCATGCAATTTCATCCTTTTTACACAGATGGACAATCAAATTTCCTTTATTGGGTATGCAATTTTGATGTCTGAAATTACGATGGGGGTATTTGCCTAAGCAGACAACCCAAATTCAAAAGTTCATCAGGTTTTAACAAGTTTTCTACTTAGAGGTTAGACATGCATACTCTTATTTCATCTCATTTGCTCTTTTGCTAGGGGTGGCCGATGTGGAAACAAAAGTGCAACCAGCTCAAGAAAATGATAATGGATGATGGCTTGATATATGGTCAAATGATGGCTGTCAGATCAACCAAGATTTTATGATAAATGATCTTAAATGTTAATGTCAGCATTGGTGAGATCGGAACTATGCTCTGAAATTACCCCCACACAACCAATCCTGAGCCCTAATTCTAGCCACCATGTCCATCTCCTGCGAGCGTCCTTGGTCACCCCCTCCCTTTATTATTACAACTCTACTTACTTAAAATATACTTCCGTAGATTGATGAGGAGGTGCAACATCCTCGCAATCTTTTAAGGGTAGCGGTGGCATAAACACGACAATGAATAGCATCATTAAATACATATATCCATTACCATGTTATTCGATTATTTCTCTTTTTTTCTTGGTTGATTTCTTGTGATTTGTGATGGTTGTACGTTTATCTCAATGTGGTGAATGAGGTTATTGGATTTTTACAAATGTTGGCTCCGAATAAGACTGATTCTAAGCCTCGATGTTCCAACTTAATCTTATAGTAAAGTCCATCATAAGACTTGTAGTTAACAAGATGACTTGGACCTTTATCGAGAGGTGGGAGTTTTTGACTCTTCCAATAAATTTGAGTAATATTTCAATTATTTAAGAACAAATAGGTGATATTTAAAATATTATCTTTAAAATTAAATACCATCAATAATATTTAAAATATTATCGGTGGTAATCAATTTCCAACTGAATATTACCAATAATATTTAAATATTATAACTTTGAATCCTAGGATGACAATTTCATCCATTACTTACTTTCCAACTACCTTTTTTTTTTCCCTTCTATCTTATCAATTTATTCTTTGACACAAACATCTAGACAAAATAAAATCTCATAATTCTTTGACAAGAGAACAAATTCAATGGAATACCAAAACCTCTTGACTCTTTCATTCAAACTTTTAATTTTTATTTCTCCCGGATCACGGACAACTTCAATGCATCATATGACTTCAATGGGAGATGTCTCAGCACTCACTTACGCACCTCCGGTTAGCAGAGGAGGTGTGGGACCTCTGTGTACCCAATGATGTCTCCCAAAACTTTTCCTGTTGTATTCATGCTTAGAAAGGGTGCTTGGAATATTATTGAATAGTGTGTCTACCTGTAACATGATTTGATGCAAGATTATTGAAAGAAGGGGTCAATATAGAAAGAACATCATCTCATCTCTTAGCGTTGATCTCTTATTTTGTATTTCGCCTTTGAAATAATCAGGGGAAAAAAAAAAAAAAAAAAAACTAACCAAAGTTAGATCCCTTACTTGAGATTACCATTTTGTCACAAATAAAATAAGAGGTAACCTCAAGATACAACAACAAAATAAAAGACAAAAACATAAAACAAAAGAAGACAAATGTGGAAACAATTCGGCTTACGATCAAATGACCGAGAATCAAAGAAACCTAAAACCCAATCCCCTATGAGATCGGTGCACAGGAGATGACCAATTTCTTTCATGTTTGCCAATGCAGTATTCCCAATCGAAAAAGGAGAGATTAGGCTAATTATGAACTAATGAGGTATTTCATGAATTTTAAGGGCCTACGAGCCTATAAGCTCTGTGGTAGTTTGGATCAGAGCCTCAAATTGACCCTCAATGGTCGCATGGAATGCGCATCGTTCCCGGCCCTCGTTGCCCATGGTTGGTGCCTTTATCAAATACCAACCCTAGCGTGACCTATGTACCAATAACAACAAATGTGAATCGGCAGAAAAGTCTGATGCATCATCCAGCATGTGCCAGCAATTTCATACGTCGGCATTGCCGAAAGGTTCTCGTATTCGATCACGTCAAATTTTGGAGTTGACCATCAAATGTTCGCATGTGAGAAAGCAATATGCCAGATTTCAGCACGTCGGGACATGTTGCTTCTCCGAGGAAGGCACGTTTTTCCTCGGGACTTCCCTGCACGTCTAAAGGCCGTGGATAGTCCATGGTCTTATCATGTCCCCATGCTTATTCTAAGTGGAAACAAGTGGGGGGCAGACAAGGAACCATGGGCCCTCCTCAGTTTACATTGAATCCATTGGCCTTCATCAGGAACTTGTTGGCATATGGTTAACCATCAATAAGGAACACATGTGTATATTACTTAATAAGGCCATGGATTTTACAGGGAGATTTATCTCGGAATACCAGATTTTGCAGCTGCATCTTCCAACATTAAAGCTTCAACTGTATATTTTTATATCTGCTCCGGACTCCAATTTGAGATTTCAAGATATGAGTAAATTCAAGCAGGTAGGGTTTAGTAAAAGTTCTAGAAAAACAAGCATGATCCCTTGCTGTTGTTCCATACATGCCAGAGAAAAGGAATTGGATCACGCAACGGCGCCGAAAAAAAAAAAAAAAAAAAAAAACAGAGATCCGCACAATATCAGTATAAATTTGATCCCTCAGGATCTGTGAACTGAATTGTCTAATTATGGCAAAATAAATCGTATCCCGCAAATCACATTTAAACCTGCAACTCAATGCACGACGAGATTGAGACAGACATGGTTCTTGAAGTCGAAACGGCGACCCAGTCAACATGGTTGAGATTCAATAGAGAACATATACAATGAAATTAACGTATACTTTGTCATTAGCCGCCTGAATCGATAAAGTGAGAGAGGCTGAGCTGAGATATGCCAGATTATGCACCCTGCAGTTTTCATGAGATATCAAAACAAGTTTGAAGCAAGTTGGAGCACTTAATGTAAGTATGATCTCGGCTGTCGGTCTCTCCAAAGCAATGCAGAGAGTTTGCTGATCAAACATTGTCCATATAAATCTCATCCTACAAAATACATCTTGGACCTGCAACTCGATACAAAGTGAGATCGAGACAAACAAAGTTCTTTGCACTCAGAAAGTTATTTTCAGACAGATTACATACAGATTTCTCGCAGAACCTAACCTTTGCAATCTCATATAACAGACTTACCTCTAAACATGAAGGCTGTGATGTATACTGACTGTACAAGGAAACTAATAACACAGTATCCAACCGAATGGCAAGCAGGCAGCTAATTACAAGGGAACCGGTGCGCCTCTCACCGCGTAGAAATCCTTCAATATCTACAAAAATTTCCGCGATCCTGATAGAAATGGGGGGGCACTTGGGACCGTATGACACAACATACCGCGCATTAGTAACTCGATCGATTCGAGACAGGCTTTCGAAGGCGTGCGGGATGTCAATGATGGGAGAAGGAGTTCCCCCACGACGAATCGGCCGCTGAAAAACGAGGCAGAATCCACGCGTGATGTCAGTGGAGAACAAAAAGGAAGCTAAGATGCATGTATGTATATGTTGCTGATTCTTCCAGCTGTGTGTAACTACCTTCGGCCTTCACCAGCTGCGAGAACACCCTGCTCATCGTAAGCCCGGGAAGGTCGAGGACCTGCCCCTCGGCCGCGAAGCTGCCGTCGAGCTCCGAGCTGCTAAGGACGTTCCTTACGAGCGGGGTGGAGTCCCTGCTGTGCTCCTCCCCGGCGGCGTCCCCATTCAAGCTCTCCTCCTCCCTGGCCTCCTGGAGCTGGAGCGCGGACTCCAGGTTCCACAGCACGTCCCCCATGGCGGGCCTCTGCACGCCGTACTCGGCCAGGCACTTCTCCGCTGTCTCGACGAACTTGGCGAGAGAGTCGGGCCTGGCAGCCTCCAGAACAAGCGGATCGATCGCCCTCTCGAGCTGCCCCTGCCTGCGCAGCTTCATTGCCCACTCCGCCAGGTTCACCATCTCCCTCGGCAGCAGGGAGGGGTCGATCACGGGCCTCGCGCAGAGGACCTCGAGGAGCACGACGCCGAAGGAGTACACGTCGGACTTCTCGGTGAGCTGCTGCCTCCTGAAGTACTCGGGATCGAGATACCCGAAGCTGCCCTTGACGGCGGTGCTGACGTGGGTCTTGTCGAGCTCGGGGCCGGTCTTGGAGAGGCCGAAGTCGGAGACCTTCGCGCGGAGGGCGTCGTCGAGGAGGATGTTGGCGGACTTGACGTCCCGGTGGATGATCGCCTTCTGCTGCCCGGTGTGGAGGTAATGCAGCCCGCGGGCGGCGCCGATGCAGATCTCCAGCCTCTGCTTCCAGGTGAGGGGAGGGAGGTCCGCGCTGCCGTAGAGGTGGCTGCGGAGGGTGCCCTTCTCTATGTACTCGTAGACCAGGATCATCTCGCCGCCTTCGTTGCAGAAGCCGATCAGGGAGACGAGGTGACGGTGGCGGAGCTGCGAGAGGAGCTCGATCTCGGTGCGGAACTCGATGAGGCCCTGCTGGGACCCACGGTTCGCCCGCTTGACGGCAACTCGGCTACCGTCTCTGACGAGCGTGCCCCTGTAGACCTTCCCGAAGCCCCCGACTCCGATCACGAGCTCCTCGTCGAAGTTGTTGGTGGCCTCCGTGAGGGTCGCGAGGGAGAAGGAGTACCCGCCGAGGAGGCTCGAGCCGTTGGAGAGGAGCGGTGGCGGCGGCGGCGGCGGATGGGCTCCTATGGTGGTGGTGGAGGAGGAGAATAAAACCGGGAGAGGTCTCCAATTGTCGGAGCTTTGTTTGTGGTTCCGTTTTGCTGCGAGTAATTCCTTCTGTTTGGTTGTGGTTGTGGTTGCGGTTGCGGCTCTTCTTCTTCTTCTTCTGGCTCTGAGGACGAGGCAAAAGGCGACGCCAGCGGCGAGGGAGACGCCGAAAACGGCGAGGGCGATCCCGACGGCGACGACAGCGGCGGAGGTCTTCGAGGAGGGGGAGGAGGAGGAGGAGGGGTGTTTGGATGAGGCGAGGCCGGCGAGGCTGCCGAGGGAGTTGTTCATCTTGAGGAGCTCGAGGCCGTTGAGGATGGCGTTGGGGTCGACGCGGACGTTGTCGGAGGGGCCGATGCTAACGGTTAGGGAGCCGGAGCCGTCGGTGACGGAGGCGACGAGGTCGAGGTAGTAGGGGGAGGCCAATGTGCTGTAGGAGTGGGTGGAGAGGTCGAGGCCCCCGGGGACCACACTGTGGCCGGCGACGTAGACGTAGAAGAAGAGCTGGTTGGAGGCGTTGCTCACTATGTCGCAGAAGTGGAGGCGGAGGAGGTAGAGGAAGCTCGGGTCGACGCCGTCGAGGGTCCACGTGACGTTGAAGTTCTGGTTGGAGCCGTCGCCGGCGGTGGCCATCTCGGTGGCCGTGGAGTAGACCACGGGAGGGGCGGTCTGTTGGGTGGCGCCGTTGTCGGGGTAGTTGATGGTCCCGGAGTAGGAGGTGGAGTGGGCGAAGTTGGGGTGGAGGAGGAAAGGTTGGTCGGGAAGCCATTTGCGGGAGAGGGTGTCGTTGGAAGGGGTGAGGAGGGGCCCGCCCATGTTGAGGCGGTGGGCGGTCTCGAGGGCGGTGGAGTTGAGGCCGGAGAAGGAGGCGAGGGAGTCGACGTACCGGGCGGAGTCGGAGAAGAGGGAGGAGGGGGTGGAGACGAGCTCGATGGCATTAATGAATGCGAAGGAGGAGGAGGTCGGGGTGAAGGTGACGACGAGGCTGTTGGAGGTGGAGGTGGGGAGGAGGTACTCCTTGAGGATGGGGTTGGAGGTCTTGGTGGTGAAGGAGGAGAGGATGGGGAAGTGTTCTTCTGTGGGGAGGAGGTGGACGGAGAGGGAGAAGTGGGCTTGGGTGAGGTTGAAGGCGGAGGTAACGAAGGGGAGGAAGTGGAGGCGGAGGAAGTGGCGGGACGTGGAGGGGGAGACGGTGAGGGAGAAGGTGTAGGAGGAGGTGGAGACGAAGACGCGTGCGGTGCGGAGGAGTGGGCCCGAAGAGAAGGCGGAGACGTGGGTGGAGGTCGTGGCGGCGGGGGTTGAGCTAGGGGCGGAGAGGGACCAAGAAGAGGCGGAGGCGGTGGAGGTGGTGGGACGGGTGTCGGGGAGGAAGGTGCGCCCGAAGACGGTGGTGTTGGTGGTGGAGCCGCAGTCGAGGAGGAAGTTGTCCGGGGGTTCGAAGGTGGCGGAGGTGGAGAAGACGGGGAGGAGGAAGAGGAAGAAGAGTAGGTGGAGGAACGAGGTGTGGCGCTCCTTACCCATCTCGCAAAATTATAAGGAGAAAACTACTGATGGTGGTTCAGGCAAAAGCGGCGGAGAGGAGAGAGGAGAGAGGAGAGAGGAGATAGTAGAGAGTAGAGGAGAGAAAGGGAGAGAGGGCCTCACTCTTGTTTCTTTCTTACGTAACGTCAAGCCATGATTGAGATGGAGGGAAGGAAGCTAACAGAAGGGATTTGGCCTTTTTGTTCCGGTGGGGTCGTGTCGTGGGATCGGTGGCGTTATGCCCTTCCGGAAGGAAGGGGATGGGATGGGAGGGAGCTTTTGCGTTGCAGCCTAATTATTAATTTTGCCAACGCATGTAGTTCATTACATAAGTGTTGAAATATTTTCAAATAAAAATTTTTATTTTTATATCATTGAAATCTGAAAGTATTATCAATTTTATTATTAAAAAAGTTCCGTCATTTTCGTATTTATCATTTTTTTAATCATATCTTTTAAAATTAATGTAATAAAAATTTATTATTTGATACTTATAAATTTTTTTTTGCCACTAATCCTGAGAGGTGTTTAACGATAAAAATAGAGATATTTGATATATACCTGTTTGCATTTATGATTTTGCCCTACTAATTTTTACTTTAACATTAGTGTCATGACTGTGTGTACGGGGAAGAAGGTCATCTCGACGGATTCGGATATTTGTGCAATAATGTGAACGATATGGAATTTGGAGGGAAAAAAAAACAAAAAGGAAACACACGAAAAAAGAAAAAGCGTTAGAAGAATAATGGAAAAAGAGTACAATATTATGTGGCTTAGAACGCAGAAGTGAGCCACAAACCGCGTGGGGCAAACCATACCCTACTCCGAACGCTTGAAAAGATTATTCAATTAATTAAACCAGTAGCTTTGTCGTACACATAATTTAGGTGTACCCAATCTAATACTACTTTGTATACCCTGTTGCACAACTGCCCCCAAGTAATACGTGCAGGTACAAATTTTCCAATAAATAACCCCTGCAAACTAAAGTTTACGCTTTCGTTATCTAATATCTCCTCTCTTCCTCAGGATTGACGTGTTCTTCTGGCTAACTTGTTCAGAACTTTTCTTTTTCGAAAATTACCATATTAGATGTGTAAATTAATGAAAAAGTCAGGGAAACAGAAATTAGATAGAGAGCTCACTACCATACCAGAAACCCACTGTACCCTGACGTTTATATAATTATTATGCAAAACTATGAGTTTGTTGGTTACATGTTCCAGAGGTAAAACAGCATTCAGCATCCCCCAAATTATTTAAAACAAAAGCACATCCGTAAACCAAGTTCAAAAAATCCCAACTGATATCAGTACAATCTCCCTTTGACAATGTTACATGAATCAAGTAAAAAGACAAAAGAACCATCACGAATCAAAACACCGACTTCCATGAGAGGTTCAGTCTTCTTCGTTGATTCAAGGAAAATAAGGGTTTAGTGGAACGATGGAGAGATTTTGGTTCAAATTTTCATCACTACAATATTACCTGAAAGATTGATGTGTGGATATCACACCTCCAACCGATACAAAACCATGCTGCTCTTGCTAAATGACATCCATAGGATAAGTGAATAATAGATTCTATAGACCTTACAATAATAGTAATAGACTCGATAGATTCCATACAGGAAGGACAAAAGAATATCTGCATTAGCTAAGAATGTGCCATATATTCTCTGGTAGACAGAGCATCGAGTAGGATTTTCCATAACAAAATTTTAATCCTTGGTAGCACACTACGGCACCAAACATTCCTGATGAGCTCAAAATATATTTGTAATTAAGCCGTGCAGAAGAGTACTTATGAATAGCATCCAGAAGATGAAGATATGGGTACTTGACTAAAAAACTTACCATTTTTGTGTGGCCCTCCAGGGAATGGAGTCTCCAGTACAACGATCACTACTTATTTAAATTTGTCGGATCGAATCATCACTTGAAATATAAATTGACCTATCTTTCCTCCATTGTATGGATAAAAAATTTATTATTTGGATAGAACCTTTTCAGAAAAGACAGGACTAGCATTCCTACACCCGCATCAATTTTTTTTTGTAATCTTTTGATATATATATATATCGAGATTTATAGATACTACATAAATATTTCTTAATTTTTGTCTTGGTTGACTAATATGATTTGCTGTTAGTGTGTTGTTAGCAACTTAATCAGAGTTTGGCTAAACTTAATCTTAATATCATAGCATTTGGTTAACTTCAATGGTTCTTATGGACTTTTTATGACTCTTGGTTCTTAGATATTATATGAATATACCTCAATTCTTGTCTCCATTTATAGATATGACTTTCTATTAGTGCATCGTTAGCAACTTAACCAGAGTCCATATGAACTTAATTGCAATATTATGGCCTTTGGTTAACTTCAATTATGGATGTTTTATCTAGGAATGCAGGAAAAAATTGAGTTGTTCACCCACTCTGCACACTTCATGAGCCGCAGTACCCCCACACCTCATCCCATTCCCCCCTAAATTGCCCTCTTACAACCTCAATTGAGCAAAACAAATCCTAACCCTCTCTTCCGTCGGTCATCACTCATTCCATAGTCATTGACTCTTCAATTGCACCACTACGCATCGTGCCATCAATGATTGGAGCACTCACCACCACTGCCCTCGTCGTGTCACCACACATTGCACCATCCATGCTTCCTCTCATCACACCGCTATGCATTGCTCTTTAGGGGTTGAAACATTAATTTGACCTACAAGAACCATTAAGGTTATAACTAATGGAAGTTAAGTCAATGGTATATCATGTAAATGAGGGCAAGATATTAATAATATTTATAAATATCTAAAAACCCAAAGGTATGCATGTAACGTCAAAAAATTATAAGGATATTTATATAAAAATCCTATAAATATATTATCCAAAGGTGAATGCATGGCTTCACCAAAATTGTATGACACATTAACTTAGGCAAAAAACGTTTACTCAAAGGTGTCGCGACCTGCTCCCGATTTCTTACAAGATCTGAGAATGGCTTGCCTCAATGATCCCCAAGATCCAGTCATCCAGCGAGAAAGAGCCAAATGCTATAATCATTCCACAACCACACGAGTAATATAACTAAGTAGAAAATATATAACTGAAAATAAAGAAAGAAAACAGCAATCCACTAGTATCTCACATTATACAATGGAAAATATGATTACAAGCATAGCCATCACAACATAAATTGGAATAGATATAAGAGAAATATAACTAAGAACAACATGTACTCACTACCACAAAACTCTCTATAAGAATGACAGAAGAAAACTACTGTTGGGCTCGACTGGGCCCAGTGCCCTCAGCAGCGGGTGGCTATGGTTGTTCAAATCCCTGACCTGAACAAGGTTATAAAATTCTGTGATCAGCTAACGCTAAGTAGAGCGATGGTTAAATCATATAATTTAAACGGGCAATTAACATGCATTTAATAGTTTATTTATTATCATCTGTTCCCAATTATCGTCTTTCTGATCTGAGTATTTTAATCAGGTTCTATAATATTTCTCAATCTTCTTGTTCCCTAAGGGAACGATCTTGCTTGCAGTTTCCCTGCGATGCAGGATGTACATGTGGCACTCTTCTAGCCGGAAGAGTCCTCCGTAATAATCATACACTTAGTCTACTATCTCGAGGTCACGGTCGTGACGTAGCGATGACTACGGCACACGTGATAAGCGCACGGGTAGCTACTTCGCACTGACACGTGGTCAGTCGTTTCCGCTAACGGATATGCCCAAACGAATAGCATGGAACAACACAGGGCTTTGTCCTCTTAGAAACAAGGGTCTCACCTCTCATAGTCCGCGTACCCTCGTCTGACTATCTCGGTTTGCTCAATGGGTTAGCAAGAGTCGGTATAGGGTGGCTAATCCTATCCCCGGGCCCCATGAGGCGGCTAGCTCCCTCTCTACACTAAGTAGCTCACCTCACTACTACGTACGCGAGGGCCAAACAAGAGTCAACGTAGAGTGGCCAAACCCACCTCGGGTCTCAACCCAAAGGGCGGTAAGCTCCCCTCTACTCTAAAGGGATAGTTGCTCTCCTCGGTACTACGTACACGAGGGCCGTTCACTTCCTTTAACCAAGTCCCGAGCAGCCGCTCGTAGGCGACATGTTCCAAAACCCGCAGGTTTCCCGTACTACCGTATTCCTGGTTTATTTCTAACTTTCCTGTAGGGTTCGTACATGAACTTTCTTATTTCCATATCTGGTTCGTTGTACGTAGAACATGCAACTCAAATTCCACCATCATTATTTGGTACAAGCAGGCATGACGTAGTCATTACAGGCAGCTTATGGTTTATTTCTTTCCATGAAACAATAATTTAATCATTCACTAAATGTACATTCATTTCTTTCAACTCTAGGGTTCATTTCACAATCCTAGGGTTTGGTTCTATAGCAGCATGCATTTACCTTTTTTAGTTATAGGGTTCATCTCACAACCTAGGTTCAGTTAATTCTACGCATGCAATTTAATTATAAATTTTGAGATTAGTATGGGAACCACTCTACCAAGATAACCGGGAGATGTGGGGGCATAGTCAACGGAGCTTGCAATCCCCGCAGGTTCCATGCACACCACGAACGAATGACCTATCATATTGACCCATATGTCAAAATGAGCTCAAAACTATATAGACATTATACCATTACGTAGGGAAACTCGAATGGAAACTTACGACGTTTTGTTTGCAGAGAACCGACTCCGTGTGGGCCTTGAATGGGTCTAAAAACACTAACCCTGATCAAAATCAGATGTTTGAGAAGAATCCCATACGTCTTAAACAAACTCAGGGACTCACTTTGCTCGGGGCGCCTTTTCTAGACGTCTGAAACTCCATGCAGACGTCTGGATACACTTCTAAACGTCTGAAACTGCCTCGGTCCTCGCACCAGTGCGCTTCCCAATCCTCTGACATGTGCGCGCACAATCAGAACTTTGGCAGGAAGAATAAACAAAAATACGCGCTATCAGACGTCTGATTTTTACCTTCAGATGTTCGACCTAATGTCTGGAGGTCACTCCGGACATCTGATTATGCAGAAAAATAATTCCCCAGGATCGTTTTCGAGCCTTTCTTTGCCACAGCTGCAGCATCGCCTCACCTCTGTTCTCCACCCTCCCTCTCCTCTCGCTCAGCTGCAGGACGCTTGCAGCAGCTCCTTACTCTCCGTCTCCTCCTCCTCTCGGCGGTGGTGTGGGGAGAAAGGAGGAGGGGTGGGGATTTATAAGGGTGTAGGAGGGCATGGGGGAGGAGTGGTCAATGGCATGGAGGGGATGGTGAAGAGTGAGAGAGGTGAGGGTGCCGCAGGGCGATGGCATTCGTGAGGGGTGAAGGGGAAGGAGAGGGTGAGTGCGGGTAGGGGAGTGGTGGTGGGGAAATTGCAGGGATGCCCCTACAATTTCCCTCTTCCCCTCACAAACCCCAAAACAGAAATCCAGGGAGGTTAAAATTGTACAAAAACCCATACAAATTTTGAAAATGCCAAACGACTCTAGGAAATGGTCATTTCAAAAAGTATCTCATGTAAATGAAAATAAGATTTTAAAGAAATTTAGGTAACATTAAAAAAAAAAACTATATATATATATATATATATATATATTACGGTGATATTTATATAAAAATCCTATAAATATATAATCAAGTCAATGCATGGCTTCACCAAATTAAATTGCATGATACATTAACTTATGCTAAAAATGTTTTTTTTTTTTTTTTTTGAAAGGATAAGGGTAAAATTCATTGCAACCTCACATATTACAAGGAAGGTCTGGCCATAGCCAGGAACCAAATACAAGTGAGTCAGCACAGAATCTCGCTAACTTGTGAGCCAAAGCAACATGCTCCATAGGAACCTTGACCAAGGAAAGAAGAGGAGCAAAGGAAAGTAAAGTTTTACATTGATTTATCACATGCTTTGACCTCCAATGAGGTTGCAAAGGACCAAGTATTTGACTCACGGGACCAGCGACGTCGCTGGAGATAGAACCCGTTTCATTAGCCAAATTCAAGGCTAGGAGAAAGCCTTGATGTATAGCATGAATTTCTGCCTCAAGGGGATCGGCAGTAGGTAATTTGATTGCCACTGCAGCAGAACACTGACCACCAGCATCTTTAAGTAAAGCTGCGGCACAAGAGAATGAAGTTCTGACCTCAACATCCACTTCAATGGAAAAACCAAGTAGGGAGTTGAGCAGCAATAGAATTGTCATGAGTGGTGATTTCTGGACTATACAATGGCAAGCTTCCTGAGAATGAGAGGTCATGAGAATAGAATTTTTCCATGTTATATGCTCTGCTGACAGCACACGAAATCTGCAAGTTTGTGCCACCCATAGTGTATTCGTTCCTTTGAAGCCACAAGACATGCATAATATATGGGAGTAGAGAGCTTTGTCCGCAAGCAGCCGACATATCACCCAAAGCTATAGCCTTTTCCATCCATGCGCCATTCCATCCTTCCACACGAATGCCCAACGAGAACCAAATAGCTCTCGCCACCTAACAGTTGAACATAATATGATCAATGCTCTCAGTAAGATCTCTACATAATTCACAGCAGGGATCTACATTTGGAAGCCTGAGAGCTAATACTGCCTTTGTTGGCAAGGCATTTGTTGTGGCTCTCCAAAGGGAAATTTTGGTGCAAGGAGCAAGGGACTTGATTGCCCAAATTTTTTTACAAGTGGCCCACCTCAGAATCATGGGTAAGATGTTTCCCATCATACTGCAATAGTTCTTGATAAGTAGATTTTATATTGAATGTGCCCAGCTTGTGTGGCTTCCAAATAAGTTTGTCATCCTCATCTTGATGTATAGGTGTATCTAGAATTTTGGACAGCAGATCATTCTAAAAGCAATGTTGCAGCATATCCAAGTTCCAGTGACAGAATCAGATATAAAGTGTTGTAACGAATTTCCAGCATTTACATTCCTCACACTAGCAAGAAAATAAATATCCCTGCACCTCAGCCAAAGCCTTCATGAAAGGTGAGGATCTCTGATTTGGGGAGAAATCCCAATAGGAAGAGTTGGTGAAATATTTAGCTCTAGTGTATGATTACCAAAGAATCTTCATCTGTCAATAAACGCCATCCCATTTTCATAAGGCATGCTCTGTTCATATAAAAAGGATCTCGAAATCCACGTCCAACGAGATGTTTGGGTAGCGCTATAGAGGACCAAGCCTTGACTGACATATGTCTCTTACCATCAAAAAAATCCCCACCAAAAGCCCTCTACAATTTTGGTTATTTCAGCACATAGCTTCCTCCAAAACAAGTCAGTAAACATCAAATAACAAGGAATGGCTAAAAGAGAGGACTGAATCAACACCCCCCTTCAGCCGAGAAAGCATCCTGCCTTTCCATCCAGATAAATTTTTATAGCATTTAGATAATACCAGATCCTTAAGCTTCCTTTGTGCCATCGAATCAAGTAAAGGACAACCTAAATAGATCTCTTCTTTAGACATTACAGCCATTCCTAATTCAGATTTGATGGCTGCCTGCATAACAGAAGACATACCTTTACTGAATTATAATTTGGATTTCATAAAATTAATCTTCTAGCCCGATATATGCTGAAAATCATTGAGAATAAATTTAATTTGGTGCGCTTCATGTAGAGATGCTGATGAGAATAGGATGGTGTCGTTGGCGAACATGAGATGCATGAATGGAGGCATTTCTTTAGTTAACCTGCAACCTGAAATATGCCCATTAGATAAAGAAGATTGCAATGATCTAGTGAGATATTCAGTGGAGAGAATAAATAAGTAAGGGGAGAGGGAGCAGCCTTGTCTTACTCCACGTGAAGGATAAATGGTGCTAGTTGTTCTACCATTAAGTACGACCTCAAAAGATGCAGAAGTAATACAAGACATGATATGGGAAATAAAGGATGATGGAAAGCGTAACTGAAGCAAAGAAGTTTTTACAAAATTCCACTCCAATCTGTCAAAAGCCTTTTCCATGTCTAATTTGAGTGCCATAGCCCCGTTCTTCCTCTTCAATGTCTTCATAGAGTGGATGACTTCCTTCGTAAGCACAACATTATCAACTATCTGTCTTCCTGTCAAAAAGCCAGACTGATTCTGAGAAACCACTCTCATTAAAACATATTTCAATCTTCGAGCCATGAGCTTAGCGACCAGCTTGTATAAAGTGTTTGTGAGGCTTATAGGCCTAAAGTCCTTAGGCTTCTTTGGAACATTAAGCTTAGGAACAAGCACCAACAATGTTTTGCTCATAGGAGAAGGCACATGGGAGGTTGCAAAGCACTCCTTGACAAAATTCAACACATCCGTCTCGACAATATC
This sequence comes from Thalassia testudinum, assembly GCA_037157565.1. NCBI lineage: Eukaryota > Viridiplantae > Streptophyta > Magnoliopsida > Alismatales > Hydrocharitaceae > Thalassia > Thalassia testudinum. The sequence continues at coordinate 83,931,594 of JAZHRO010000012.1, read as the reverse complement.
CCATGATCTCTGAAAGAATAACGTAGGAAGTCCATCCGGACCAGGACTCTTGGTGGAATCCATCTTGAAGAAGACGTTCCTGATTTCCTCATCCTCCAGAATCGATGCACAACATGAAAATTCAGCAGCTAAAAGTTTGTCAGATTGATTAAAAATAACAGGACAACCTGAGTTATAATTTTCAGAAGTAAATAAACATTTGTAATACTAGAAGAAGCAATTTTGAATCTTCCTTTGCTCTCCTGTTTCTTCCCCAGAAGGTAGTTTCAACCAATGAATAGCATTTTCCCTTTGACGATTCATAGCATGAAGATGATAGTATTTGGTGTTGCGCTCCCCACTTTCTATCCAATTGTGTCTTGAGCGCTAGTACCAGTATACTTCTTCTTGTTGTAGTACTTCATCATATTGTTGTTCTAAGAGTTTTTCTTGTTGTCCATCTGACAAATTATGAGGGGACAATTGTAAATCGGACATGGCCTTTTCTAGTGTTTGCTTTTTGGTTTTCCAATTATTGCTGTCCTTCTTGCACCACTGACGCAAATCTGCACTTAGGGTCTGATTTTTAGGCCAAATGGAATGTGAGGTAGAGGGATTCTTCCTCCAAGAATTGGAGACCGCATCCTTAAACGTTCCATTTAAATACCAAGAAGCTTCAAGTCTCCAAATAGAGCTCTTGTAAATAACTTTTCTATTGGTCCTCAATAGTATAGGGCTATGATCACTCATCATGGGGGGAATATGCAAGACCCCAGCAGTGGGATACATCTGCCTCCAACTCCCAGAAACAAGGACTCTGTCAAGCCTCTCCTTTATAAGGTATTTTGATTTTCTTTGGTTTGACCAAGTATAGGTGTGTCCAGCATAGCCTAGATCCATAAGGCCAAGAGCATCCACAAAGCTTCTTAGAAATCTGTATTCCCTCCTAGGAACTGAAGGCCCTCAAATTTGTCTTTATCTTCCATTATGACATTGAAGTCTCCGATGCAAACTAGATTTTGAGCATAAGCTTGTAACAATCTAGTCATTTCCCAGCTTTAGGTGTGGCATAAACACAAAATAAATACCATGAGCTATCTCCCAAATTTATTTTAACTAGCAGACAATTCTTTTCTGAATAAACAGGTGAAAGATTGCAATTGTTGTGATATAATAAACACAACCCTCTAGACCTGCCTTGAGCTTCAACACTGAACTTTTGGAAGTTTTTTAATTTGGTTGCTATTGCAGCCATTCTGTTCTCAAGAAGATGAGTTTCTAATATAAAGAATAGTGAAGGGGAAGTAGTTGTTATGAGACTTTTGAGATTACGAACCGCAGAGAGAGTCCCTAACCCTCTACAGTTTCAGGCGATAATATTCATAATTTTGCAGGCGACTGATCTGGCTCAGCCACCGAAGGCCCAGAGAAATTCATAGCTGAAGGATATTGTTCCTCCATACGTGAATCTTCATAATCGTTACATTTATGTTTCTTAGTAAATACGGAGCTGGAGTCGTCCTCCTCAATTGTTAAATGTCTTTTTTCCCCTACTGCCATTTGATTGCCCAACATCATAGGCTCAACAATATTCAATGCCCTGGCTTGTTTTTTAAACTTCCTTTTAATTTTCTTTTCTCCTTTCTTATCAGACTTTCCTTCTAAAGATAGCATAGAGGTAGCTCCCTCGGGGAGAATATTTTCAGATGGAGCCTCAGGCTTCCTGATTTCAAGAGGAGGTTTAGCAACCCCATAAAGAACAAAGCAAGTGGATTTGGTAGGAACTTCCTCAGTTGTTGCAATTTGGACTGACTGATTTTTATCTCGCTTAATAACCTGTTCAATAGAATCAGACTCATGATAAACAACCGAGCAAGAAGGTGTCTTAACAATAAGTGGCTTTTGTCCTTCCGTATAAGGGGAGCTTGAGATAAGATTTTTTCCTTTTGCTGAAATAAATTTTGGTAAAGTTGACTGTGCAGACACTCCATCCTCAGACTGCGGGGGCGGAAGAATTGACAGGTTCTTTCATCTGCGGCATATAGGATAAGCATCTGTGTTATTCATATTATTTAATAGAAATGCTACGTGCATTGGTGCAATAATACCGCTGCTATCTAAAACAGGGACGGAGAGGTCGCAAGGGAGGAGGTGAAGGAAGGCATTTCAAAGTCAATGTAGTTAACCATGTAGTTAAATCCTCCCAAACACTTGCAACGGTAAGTAGGGGAGAAGTATTCGATACGGATATAAGAATAGGAGGTACGATGAGATCATTGATGCTGTGACCTGATATTAATAGGTATTTATTGAATGTTAAGATATGGGTACGAGTAAATTATGTGAGATAATAAATATATTTAATATGTATATTATGTTGAATTTAATATATTTTAATGTATATTTGTATTGATGTGATTTAATAAAATAATTTAGTTAAGACGTTGATTGAAATAATTTAGGAATAAGTAGGGAAATATGTTTTACAATATACTTTGCAATGTATGTCCCTCACTCAACAAAATATATTGATATATTTTAATTTTTAACTTATGTATTTTGATTTTTAAAATGTAAATTATTTTACATTGACGAAAAGTTAAAATATATTTTAATTTTTATTTTTAATTAATATATTTTAATTTTCAACCAAAAGATGAAGAATTAAAATATATTAATTAAAAATTAAAATATATTATCATATTTTATTAAGCTAGAGATACATATTATAAAATATATTATTACACATGTTTTTTTCTTTTTTTACGCGCAGCTTCATTCTCAACGAAGAGGTGCTGCTCGTCGTTGGTTCAACAACAACTAAACATCATAATAAATTAACTTAAAAATGTTTTCTCCGCTATGATCCTTGCGAGCCCCGAGTCTCTAGGACTTGCTTGAGACCTTGATCGGCCCCTCCTCTCCACCTTTGGTCTTCCCCCCCCCCCAACTTGCTTCAAGCTCAGTGTTTAGCATTTTTATGTTGTGGCTCTTCTGGCTGTTTCGACTCCTCCAATCTCATCGTTTGGCATTTTAGCATAGGGCATTCGACCTCCTCTTCAATCCATGGTGTCGCATCAGAGCCACGTCAAAAGTCGCGATTACATACAATCGAGATGTTGTCAAATTTTGTTTGACTACCATGTTTCCCTGATCTCGTTGATACGGATCACTAGAGTCTCATTTTCAATGACATTGTCGTCATCTTACGACGTGAGCCAATCATTTCAGGTCGTTGTATATCCGATATAAGGGTGTTTTCTTTGAAATTTTTTTCTTTTTTTCTTTTATTTTTTTTGATGTTCTGTGTCCCGGGTTGCTACTTGTGGTGGGACATTATTTTCATCGTTCTTGAACGGAATCAATTGTCCATCTCTTTTTTTCCCTCGAGGTATTACGTCCTTATAATCTCTGAGTTTCCATTTAATAAAAATTTTATTTAAGAAAAAAAAAAGCTAAACATCATAACAGTCAACAATTAGATGAACTTTGAAAGTAGCGGAACTATGGAAGAAATATTCACGTCGTTGGTCAAAAGAGACAGTGAAACCACCGACCACAGCAACGAAGGAGTGCCAGTCAACAACTCACCTCAACACGGCTTTCTCTCACCCACCCCTCTCCCTCTTCCTTCGAGAGGAAAAAACCCCCTTCGAAACATAGGGCCCACCTCCGGAGGCTCCTTTCCCGACCCTTGGGTCTCTCCTTTTCAGTGATCTACCTCCTCCTCGACATGTGCAATAGCTTGCCTCTCGTAACGACGCGATGCAGTGGTGTGATGGGACAAGTTGTGGCAGACTGGTGGTATGTTGCTCCGTGGAGCATCGACGATGTGCTACTCTGAGGTGGGTCGGTGGGCTGCGGTGCGACGATCTGTCGGTCTGGGTGCGTGCTACGGGCGCATCGTGGTGGGTCGGAGTGCCACGGGTGCGACATGGTGGCGGTCAGCTGAGATGTAGGGCTACAGTTCAGCATATTTTGTGTGCGGCGGACTGGCGAGATACCGATCTATGGTGCACCGAGTCGCGGAGTGCTACGTGTGACTATCCATGGAAGGGGCAGGCAGTGGTTTGTTGTTGTAGTGGAAGGCTTTGATTGTTGAAGGGTTTAGGTTTTTTTTTTTTTTAAATATAATTTTATTTTTTTATGACGACGTGTGATCTCATATCTTTTTAATTAAAATTCCTCACAAAATTATCACAATCTTCAAGATTTTTATCTTATTGATATTTTACCGTTCCACGAACATATAATCGATCTCCTCCAAGATCATACTCTAGATCTCAAGATGTGTTTTTATTTTTCTTTTTCATTTTTTATATTTTACATTCCCTCTTTGTATGAGATGCATTTCCCGCCTTTTTTTTTAGGTGAAAATTCTCCATTTCCCTCTTTTCCGAATTCTCTCCCATTAACGAAACATTTACTTCAAAAAAAAAAAAAAAAGCCCTACAGACCACAGACAACAACGCAAAAAAAAAAAGGTACCCTTTAAACAAAGAATATTAGGCTTTCACATGGTTAACCCTTGCATATATTTCATCTTGCCAAAGTGCTTCAGCGACTGTTCATCTCACAGATCGATGTCATACCCTCTCCTTGCGAATAACCCCCCGTTTACTTCAGGTTTTATTTTAGCTCTGGAATAGGTATTTAACACCGATTTGGTCCAATCGATTATCGATGGAGGAATGAGATAACGTCCATTCTTATAAATTGCAGTATAACCCTCAGTTTAACCTAACCCTTCATTCATTTTAAGGTAAAGGCCTCACGAAGATGCAGATACGAGTACTCATCTCCTCTTTCCATCTTGTAAATTCGATTAGTATATTTCTCCCATAAACTATAGCCCTTGGTACTTTTGTGGAACTTACATAGATGCCTGTACAAAATCACCTTTGTTCTACGTGCATGCCCGTGCATCTCTCTTAGCTTCGCAATTGAAAGAGTACTTGGATGTCTCAATCGTGATTTGCCTTAGTACGATCTTCAAAGTAGATGTAATTAGGATCCCAAATATCCAAATTAAGGATAAAGACCAAAAATGTAGTAAACTACACTCATTGTCACCTACTCTTCTTTCCCACTCCCAACTCCCCCTCTGACTAGCGACTAACATCCGTAGGATTTAAGTGATTGGGATATCTATGTAAAGGTTGTGAACTTTGCGGGGCACATATATTGATATGAAAAATGCATGTGCATTCTTGTCGGATATCTGAGGGGGCATTTACGTGCAATCAACACCAAAAAAGGGACCCAAGAGAAAAAAGGCAAAGTAGAACGAAGAAAGTCCACAAAATGTACCAAAGAAATTGGAAAACCTTTCCTGAACACCTCCCTGGAGTGGGTCCCTTCTGCTAGTAAGGGAGGTGTGCGCAAATCTGTATATACACCTTTATATAAGAATCGTTGCTCAAAGATATAGGAGGAAGGAGAAAGACATGACCATATTTTTCCAATGAAAGGACATAGTCACGGTACTTGGATTGACAAGTGTTTATGTGAATGAGGAGACGAAATAGTGCCATCATTTTCATTTCAAATATAAGAACATCTCGATGGATCGATCAATCGTCCGATCTCATCTCCTACGTGTGAGCAATCAATTTCCAACCCATGTCACATGTGACTCTAGATTTTTTTATGATCGAGTTATTACCATAAGTTAGTGGTAGAATTTTACTTTTAGATTCATTTGTTCAATTTTTTTATTAGCATAGTCCTTGGAATTTTTCTCATTAATGTTTTAATGTATCTACAAGTGTAAGGTTGTTCTTTTTATAGGAGGTCTTTCAATTTTCAATATCAAGATATGTTCTTTCTCTTTTTCTTTTATTTTTTATCTTTTTTATTTTGTATTTTATGTTCTCCTATTCTACGGGTCATATTTCCTCGTTTCGTGGGTGAGGAATATTCGTCTCTTCCTTTACCTCTAATACACATTCTCTTATATCGGATACTTCCCCGTAATGGAATGGTTATTGAAAAAAAAAAAATTCAACCCATGTCACATTGTAAAGTCTCCCAAAATAGTTTCACATTATAGGTTTAGAAAATTGAGTGGTAGGTTATAAATATGTAAAATTTCATATATTTTATTTTTAATTTTAATATTTTAGGTGATTGACCTCGATTAGTTCAATTATAGCCAACAATTTGTTAATGAGATTCAAGTCTAGGCCAAACACACGATTAGATGATCTAGTATAGTGTTAAATTACTTGTTAAAAAAGACTTAGTATATGGGATAGATTAGAATTTAGAACTATAGATGAGTAAGGTAATAATGTATAACTTTGATGGCAACATAAGGTGAAAGATCCACTATCTTGTAGAGTTAATTATAGTAAGTAATTTATTATGTTGCTCTACTCTTGTTGTTTCTCACATACTTTCACTCCTTACTACCTCCTTTAGGATGCTTTGGTAAGAATCCCTGACCTTTCTGCACTGCGTAGACTACACCTCCCTTGCTATATTTAAGGAATGTCTCTTCATACTTTCAGATTATTGCATTGCTTCTGAATACCGCATGATACAATCTTTTAATGATGAAACTTTTTAACTGTTTTACTTGCTAATATTGCAGGAATTTCCAAGAAACCTGAATGCTCAAACTTCTCAAATCCTAAAATTGACGTGTCTACGTCTTCTTGAAGTTGATCAAGATTAGTTAAGAGAAAATGTATAAAACGTATGATATGATGTATCTCAAGTTAAATAACGTAAAAGTTGACGTATGAGTATAAATGTAGTTTTTTTTTTTTTATTGTAAAAGAAATGTTGACACATAATAAAATTCATCATTATTAAAATCAAAATCAATAACAAATCACTTTCATAGGGGTGAGTGGTTGTATAAAATTACTTTATACTTTAAAAATTTTTTTAAACGGATGCAAAGTAAAATTACACCGGTGTAATATTACTTTAACTATTTTACACCGGTACAATAATTTTTTTTGTCCTAGTGTAATAAATTTTTTTGCACCGGTGTAATAATTTGTTTGCACGGGTGCAAAAGTAAATACCAAGTATTTCTTCACGTATGATAAATGATTTTTCATTTTAAAGGTAATTTTTCACTTTAGGGTTTAAAGTTTAGTCTTTAGTGTTTAGGATTTAAAATCCTAAACCGTAAATCCTAGACCTTAAACCTTAAGGTGAAAAATCATTTTTTATACGTAAAATTACTTTCCATAAACCTAAATCCTAAACTTATAAGTCAAAATCACTTTGGATAGTTGAAATTATCCTTAAAACAATTTATCATCGATGTAAAATTTTTTATCATCAGTATAAATTTTTTTTATCACCTGTATATTTTTTAGGTTAAAGTGATGTGATAATTTTTTTTAAATGTGGTGAAGATTACCATGTAACAAACCTTAGGTTCTTTTATTCTTTATATTAAATATCAATTATTAAGTAGGTCAATGTTGTGTAAAGTACAAAAATAATACATACACCACAATTTACGTTTCCCTATTTTTTAACTTAATTTATAATGCACAAACATAATGCATTGATATAAAATAATTTTACACCAATGTAAAATCATTGTAAATGATTTTACAACGATGTAAAATTATTTTATACTAATATAAAATAGTTATAAAATAATTTTAAATAATTTTACATCCATATAAAATTATTATGAAATAATTTTACAATAATATAAAATAACTTGTATCTCCTTATATTATAAAATACATTAATTTTTACATTATACTTACATCCATTACTCAAAGATCGTAGGATCTTCTACCACTCCTACCGTCTTAATTGTTTCAGATGCTGATGTTTGTGCAAGTGGAGAGGAGAAAATGGTGCACAAAGTAGCTACAAGTGGAGAGGAGAAAATGGTGCACAAACTAGCTAAATTGTATTCCACCACACTCGAGTTATTTACGCTAACGATCTTAACATGAACAATAAGATATTATTTGATTGACAAGTTAAATGAATTTATACTAAATTATATATTTAACCACCACTTAACTCCACCACCACTTGTGTCAGATTAAGTGAAACTTAATCAAAAAAAATATTATTCCATCTTTTATATAAAATAATATTAATCGATTGAAATATCCAAACAAACTAATTTATTTATTCCTCTGATTATTTTACTCCTAACATATTTCTCTATTTATCCTATAAATTTATTTTCTTTACCAAGTTGAATGTAAAGAATTACGATCAAACGCTCAGACTATTTAGTATGCTACTCATATTACAATAATACACACACACACTCTTACAATACTTTTCCACGAATGACTTGTTAAATTTCCTTATCTAATTGAATGTTAATTTTTATTTTGGTGGAATGAAATATTATTAGAAAAAGGAATCATTTTGAATTTAAAATTAAGTCTAGCATCGATAAAAATTACTGAACTATATTAAATATAATTATCATGTTCAAAATTAATATAAATAAAAAAGAGAACTTTGGAATTGCATTTTATTACACGAAAAGAGTAATTTATATAATAATCCACTAAAATGTTTAATTACTGATATGTAACTTTGATTAACAATTTAGTCCCTAATCTTTTGAATAATTTTAATGTCATTCTTCTCTTGCCAAAGGTAATTGCATTATGTTTGCGTTCATGGACCTATCAGTTATAATCTAATCTCTCTCTAATCTCTATTTTTTTTGTATTTTAAGAGCAATTAATTGAAATAAAATAAGACAGAGAAAGAGAAAATCGGCCAAGACGATTGGAAACTTTTGAAAAGGATCTCCAAACAGAATCTTACAGGATTCGTATTCCTTTTTGACAAGAAGTGGAAGGAGGAACGAAATTGCTGCTCTTTAGAGATTCAAGCATAGCAAACTTCAAACTTTAGGTCCCACGCTGATGTGGTCAAGCCAACAACCTTCCCATCAATTACTTGAATACTAATCCACTACTTATCTTTTCAAGCCGTCGTTCTACCTGTCACGCTTACGTCTAACTTAACGTAACCCTTTTTATTTATCCGTCTTTCACGTGAGAACCAATGAAAGCAATGGTTTACACCAAAATGTGTAGAACCATAGAATGTGAGGTGTTTTTTAACGTATGCATGTGATCTCACTGTATAATTGACATTTAATATAAGTTGAAAAGGTATGGAAATGGAAATAGTGATATAAAAGTTATGTGGGGAAATTTGTGAGTTATGTTTTCGTGATTCACATATTATTGTAAATGTGGATTCATTTGATAATTGAGATTTAATGTAAAAAAATAAAACAACGTAAAATTTGTTACATGGTAGGTCTCAGCACTTTCAAAAAAATTAATATACTACTTTGAGTTAAAATGCTCGAGTGATAAATAATTTTACACCAACGATAAATTACTTTGCACTGGTGATAAATTATTCTAAGGTATCTTTGTACTGATATAAAATTATTCTAAGGGTGGTTTCACCTATACAAGGTGATTTTACATCCGTGCTGAAATGACCCGCCGCCCTTGGGATATTTAAACATCTGGGAGGTTGATCGGATGCTTGTCCAAACATCTGGATTGAGGGCTGGACGTCTGAAAGTGGGGGAAAACTGTATGGCTGCTTGCTTTCAACGCGTAGGCGACATGCAAGCATCCTTTTTTTTCCCCCTCCGTTCTCCTCACCCAAACCCTAACCTCCTCTATTTAAACCCCTCAATCTCCACTCCACCCCCACCACTGTAGCCACCGCCACCTTCACTTTTCCATTGCATCAGCGTCCTCCACCTTCTCGGCGAGAAGGGAGAGCAGGGGAGAGCTGAGGAGAGCGAGGGAGTGGGGGGGGGGGGGGTGGGGTGTGCAAGGGTGAGGGAGTGAGAGGAGCATGTGGGAGAGGAGGTGTGGCGGAAGAGCTCGCACGTGGGGAGCGCCATACTGCGGGTGCGGTGGCATGAGCTCGAGGAGGAGGAACTCGAAGGGGAGAGCCCTAGAGAGGTTCGCGGAGCTCATGAGCTCGAACTAGAGGAGTTGGAGTCGTGAGAGGAGGGGGAGCTCGCGAAGGGAGCTTCACGACCTCCTGAGGCAGCTGGCATAGCAGCTACAAGCAACGCGGAGGAGTTCGTGCGGAGAAGGATCGTGAGAGGAAGTTCTGTATACTGGCTTTCCAGTATCAGACATCTGGGACATCGACCAGACGTCTGGGGAAGTATTGGGACATCCGGAGCTGAAGCAGGATGTCTGAAAGCACATTTCTCACGCGGAGGAACGTGTTGTCTGCATGGGTCCGCCCATGCAGACTGTGACGCAGGTTTCCTTTGGTTGAAAATGGGTCTGCATCTTCGTACGTAGGTGCAGGGCGTTGGAAAGGCGCATGGTGCACCTTTCTAGGCAACTTTTGAACGTCTGACCACATCGCCAGACGTCCGACGGCACTTCCAGACGACTGGAACGAGGGTCCAACGTCTACGACTTCCCTCAAACGGATTGCAAAGGAGTCCGGACGTCTGAGGCAATCGCAAGAAGTGAGATGCATGATCTAACGTCTTTTAAGACGTCTGGGACTAGTCTCAGACGTTTGACTTTGGACAGTAAACGTGTTTTTTGCCTGTTTAGGGTCCAAATGGAGTCAGTTTTCCGCAAACGAAGTACGGTTGTTTTCCATTCGAGTTTCTCTACGTGTTCGTGTTGAGTACCTACCGTTTTGAGCTCGTCTGATGTAAATTAGTCGCAGGTATAAGTTACCAATCGGTGGCATGTCGGGGCCCGCGAAGACGACAAGATCTGCGGCACAGGCCCCCAATCCTCCCATGATACTCGGTAGAGTGGTTCAATTCAGTTGTTAATATTTAAATAAGAATGTACTTGCTTGGAATAATCGGATTGAACTCTAGGATGTGAAATGAACCCTATGGTAGAAATGTATGAGCCTATTTTGAGCGGTACTATTTATTTGATGCATGTTCAAAATAAATTGCTAGCAAATGGTATTAATGTAATCATGAGTTGCATGTTAGAATACAAGTTGCCTGTATGCGAATGAATTATGAGATGTATGTTAGAATACGAGTGCCCGTATGTGAATGAGAAAGTGAACGGTGAAACCACAAGTTGCATGTAAATGATTGAGAATTAAATTGTGAAAACACGAGCTGCTTGTATATGGATGAGGAACGAGTTATGAAACATGAGACCTGAATGTGGATAAATGAGATGAATAATGAGCATGAACCCTACGGGGAAGTAGGAGTAGAATTCCTGTATATGAAAGGAATATGGAATGCAGATGGGAAGTGAGTTGGCCCTTGTGTACATAGTACGAAGGACCACAGTGGTTCTTTTAGTGTAGAGCGGAGCTAGCCTTCCTTGGGTTGAAACCCTGGGTTAAGATTAATCACTCTACATCGACTCTTGTAGGCCCTTACGTATGTGGTACCGAGGCGTGCTATTAGTGTAGGGAGGGAGCTAGCCACCCCACAGGACCTGAGGTTAAGCTAGCCACCCTACATCAACTTTGTTAGGCCCGTTAGGCAAACCGGGGTAGCCGAATGAGGGTACGCGGGCTATGGAGGGGCGAGACCCCTGTTTGGTTCTGAGGGGTGGGACCCCTATTTTGAGAGGGCAAGGCCCTATACTGTTCCGTTCTGTACTTTGGACGTACCTGCTAGCGAGAACGATTAACCGCGTATCAGTGTGGGGTAGCTACCCGTGTGCTTATCACGCGTACCGTAGTCACCGCTACGTTTCGACAGTGACCTCGGGGTGGTTGACTGGGTGTAGGACTATCACGGGGGACTCTCCCGGCTAGGAGAGCACCACGTGTACCTTTTACTTTACGGAAAAGACTGCAATCAAGATCTTTCCTATGAGGAACAAGCAAGATCAAGAAATACTTGGTTCCTTTGTGAAATAAATGAATCAGAAACACATAGAAGAGATAAATAGAAATGAGAATAAAACCTGGCTATTTGTTTTATTTTACTTGCACATAAATAATGTAAACACCATTTTACTTAGCGTTCGTTGACTCTATCTTTTCGTAACCCTATCTAGGACTAGGAGTTGTGCAGCCCGAGTTTTCGATTGTAGAGGGAGCTGGGCCTTGTCGAGCCCAGCCGTAGTAGTAGTTTCCTTTCCAGCGCTTTTGTTTCTGCTGTAGTTGTGAGTACTAGATCTTTGAATTACTATTCCTATTACCTTGTGCTTTCTTTCCGCTGTTGTTGTTGCGGTGGTATGTACTATTTTGAGATAGTTTGCTCTACTTTCCTTTCCTGTTGTGTTTTTCCTTCTGCTTAGTTATAATGCATGCATGAATGTGGTTTATTTCCTACTTTTGGTTATTTCTCGTTGGACGACTATCTCTTGGGATTAATTGAGGTGGGTCGGTCTCAGGTTCTGTAGGGATCTGGGAACCAGGTCGTAACACGTGCAAAGTGATTTTGACTTATGGGCTTAGGATTTAAGATTTAAGATTTAGGATTTAGATTTATAAAAAGTGGTTTCTAGTATGAAAAGTGAATTTTCACTTAAAAGATGATTTTTCACCTTAGGGTTTAGAGTGCTAAACCCACTAAAAATTAAACCCTAAACCTTAAATCCTAAACCATAAGATGAAAAATTACTTATCATATGTGAAAAAACATTTGGAATTTAATTTTGTACCATTGCAATCTTACTTTGCATCAGTGTAAAATTATTTCAAAGGTGAAAAGTAATTTTACACCGATGTAAAATACTTTTAAAGTTGATTTGAGTGATTTGTATTCCTACAAAAATAATTTATTATTAATTTAACAATGGTGACTCCACCAAGTGTGAGTGCTTCCTATTCATAAAAAAAATATATCAAATAAGAATCACATTCATAGTTTTATGAGTTAATTTTTAACATTTCCCAGACCATATCCTTAATATAAATAAGCTAAAAAAGTAACATAAATTCTCATATGTGATAAGCTTTGCTTTGATTTAAAAAAAATATGTATAAGAATATTTTTTAGTTTTATATTAAAATGCATCGGATATATCAATTTTATATGAATGTAAAATAATTTTTAATATAATTTTGATGATTCTACGTCGATGTAAAATTATAGTATATTAATTTATTTTTTATTTTATAGTTATACAGTTTTTTGTTTATTTAAAGTGGTAATAAATTTTTTAAGTGATAACAAATTTTACCGTCCGTCATTAGTTACGTTACATGTTTTTACGTAAGAAAAAAATATTTACGTCCAAATTTATTTATTTATTTATTTTAGGGTTAAGCCCCCATCTACTTACGCTACAAAACATCTCCCCCGGTTAACTTTCCCGAAGTTTGGTTGTACTTATTTTGGGCATTTGGGCCTCTTTGTAGCAAAAGGTAGGGAATTGGTGGGGGAGGATACTCGTGATCAAATAGATATAACTAATCGCCCTTAGACTCAAAGGGCAAATATACCACAGAATCATTCTCGTTCCTCCGATGGAAGTGAGTCTGTCTCCGCCTCTCCTCCGGTGCAAAACTCCCTCAAGCCTCTTCTTGGTAAAGATCCTCTGAGGTAACTTTGTTTTGTTGGGCTGCCAAGATTGACCACCCCAACCCATTCCATTCTATCCTTTGATCCCTCTACTTCCCACTGCATTTATACCATGCTCACACTTCATCCATAAATGCACTAACTACATTCCATATCATAGCTTGCTCCTATTGTTATAGTCAGATTTTATACCCAAATGATTGCCTCCCTTAAAACTCTACTCTATGTTATAGTTTTCTTATATTCTAGCTAGTGAGCCAGAAATTGGTCTTCCCCTTCTGTACGCACGATATGGAAGAATCTGAGGATGTATGGGGGAAAAATATTATATTTCACGATCAAAACTAAGAAAACAATCAAAGAAAGGGGTCTGAAAGAAATGCTCCAAAAAGCCTGGAAGATGAATGGTCGTCCACCGATTATTCTACAGTCTGAGTGTGATTGCTGGTCGGCAAGATTTCAGTCCAAGGAAGATTTTTTCAGAATCTGGGACCGCTCCCCTTGGCATTTTGAAGGAGACTTAATTGTATTAGAAAAAGCAAGATCGAGAACCCTCCCAGGTGAATAATATAAATTCAAATATGTTGCCTTCTGGATTCATATTCTTGATGCCCCTCCTGAGCTGAACGATGCTCGTACAGCAGCGAAGATGGTTCATTATGTTGGGGAAGCTGTCGATTTTGATCAATATGCACAACTGAGTTATAACTTCGTTAGAGTCAAAGTGCTCATAGATACAATTGCCCCTTTAAAAAAATTCACAAGATCAACTGCAAAGATGGCTCTATTATGCAACTCTCTATCAGATAGGAAAATCTTCCAAGGTTCTGCACCTTCTGCGGGTTCATAGACCATGTATACATGTGGTATTGTGGAGATTAAAAAGATTGATGAATCAGTCCTCCTCGATGAAAGTAAAGGCAGAAGCTGAAGAAAGAATGAAACCAAATTATGGGAATGAAATTCGTGCTTGCTAGAATGAAGATGCCACTACTTCAAACATACCATACCTCCAGCAGGGATGCGTCTAACGAATGCTGCCATGGCATCTGAGGGAGAAGCAGCAATCCCAAAAGTAGTACAACCATTAATTGAAGGATCTCTGCACATCTCAGCCTCTTCAGAAACATCATTTCGAAGTATGGGTGGGGACACCCTCTCTGACAATTCAAGGAACACGCCCCCTCTCACCTCGAAAATAGAACTCCCACCTTATCCATATTGCAAGCAGGCCCACACCACCAAAAATTACCGGGCCCATCCCACACCCCCACAAATCCTGCTCAACAACCCACACCACCAAAAGGAACACCCAACCCCTACCACTTAGCCCAACCCCTTCCACTTAAAACTCCCCGACTATAAGTCTCTACCCAAAACTCCTCACCGGGCATCATATGATAGACCAATCCTTCATCTTTGATTCTGAACCAACCCTGCCCACTGAACACCTTCCAACTGCCACTACAGATTCCCATCAGAGTGAGCCTAACCCCTTTCACTCCCCCACACCGACCCAACCTCAATCCCCATCTCACGAGCAGAGTCAAAACATTCAAAGACAGAGCCCGTACCAAAATCCTACAGGAAGGAAGAACTAAAACTACTGCCTCACCTACAACTGATAAGTTCTCTCCTCAATGGAAAGATTTGCAATTCCCTCCTTCAAAAAAGAGAAAACCACACGAAACACTTAGTGGAAATGCTGGAAAGCAACTAATTGATGAAGAGGCAATGGCGGTTGACCCCCAATAGTTGCACGAGGCTAAATGAGTCTCCTCTCCTGAGGGGTATCGTAGCATTTCAACACTTAGGGAACCTCCTCAGAGCAACAAACCCCGAGATCTGTTTTATCTCAGAAACACACTGTGAAAAAACACATTTGAACAGATACAAAATAAAATTTGATAGCTATATATGGCACTCAGTTGAAGTTGATGGACCGTTGATGTGCCATCTACATTACTTGTTAATTATGACTAATTAATGTATTGTAGTATGAATGTCATTTTATTTAAATATAATTTTTATTAATTTTATTTCAAATCATTAAGTGGGAGGTAGTTACTATTATCAAAAAATTATCTTTTATTCTAATAATGTTAGGTTTACTTACAAATGAATGAATAATAAATCAAAGAAATAGATAATAAACTAATCTAAGCTAATTATATTCAACAATAAATTAATTAATGTTGGTGATAATGCCTCAAATATATAAACAAGTAAAAAGGCATGAAAAATTAATCTAAACTAAGTTAGGTTAGTTATGTACACTAAGAACTAAGTAGTGTCTTAATACAGGCACAAAAAAAATAAATATACACACTATATTATATGCTATACTAACATATATCTACTATATATACTAACATATATAATTATACACACTAACATCTATAAACATAACTAAAAGCCTTAAAAACATACATATACAAAAACGACAAACAGGATTGTATATATATATATATAACTCAACACACAAAGCACGTATATATACAACTACTAACACTTAGTACACACACTTAGCCACACAAATCACACATATATTTTCAACACTTAGAACACTTAACCCTTAACTTAACCATAGTTAATATATACTTAACCAAAAATTTAGGATTGACGGGCCTAACCCTTCGCAGGATTAATAGCCCACAACGGTTGTAGCTTTTACTAGTGTATTTTTGTATAAGTTTGGGTCCATTCAAGCCCATATTCAGATCGCTTACAGCCCAGCCAAATCGAGCTCCCAGCCCACCTCACAAGCTCATAATAGATACTTGTAGGGTATACATGATGCCATGGGATCCGACCCCTAATCCTGGGACAATAAGCCTTTAGACGTGAATCAACTTATAACGTTGGCAAGTTATCGTGGGTAACAACCCATTGGTTGGTTTTCTAGAGTTTAGTCATACGACCATTTTCTTCTTGCTACTTTTAGGTAAATTTTAGATCAGGAGAGCCACCTACTTAAAAAAAAAAAACAAAGAAAGAAAAGTATCCAAAAAGAGAAAAAGAAAAGAAGAAATATAAAAGAAGAAAAGAAAAAAAAAAGTCATACTTCACCGCATGAGTATGGCTGGCAAGTTGTCGGTGGTAATAACTCATCGGCCGGTTGTCCAGAACCTAGTTCACAAAAATGCTCGTTTAATCCTAAACACTTAGGGAGAAGTGAAGAAGTAGAATAAATCGGAGAGATATACACTAGGTTCGCTCTTATGTTGACCTCATAAAAATAAAAGTTGAGAGAAAGCTACCGGTTGGATAGATACACCTCTAGACAGAATTTCTTTTAAGGTCACCTAAGGGCGTAAAAACTCGAAGTCTGTTCTGATTGCTAATTAGTGAGTCTAACACATTCACGAAAAGATGCTTAGAACTTAGAGTTCTCATTGAGTCTTGGGTAGGTTAAGTAGCTGTAGAAAGCTGCATTAAAACCTTAAACTCAAAAATCCAAAAAAATTAGAAAAAGAAGAAAAAGAAAAATATGCTTCTACATTTGAACAAGGCAAGAGCTTGAGGTAGTCTGCATTTTGGCAGACACTTGGGCACTGTTGTGTCTCTGTAATTCAGGTCATAGTTGAAATCCTTAAGTGTTGAAAAATAACTTTTCCCTAAGAAATCCAATCCTAATTCTTTTATAAATAACATGTAGTTTTGCTAGGGACTAGCAAAAGATAGGCATAGGCGTGTGACGTAAATATGTTTATATCACATAAATCGTCTATTTTTGCATGTTTTTAAATGTATAGTTGCATTATACATTATAAATATTGCATAACATTCATCATCTTGCATTTAGGTTAGATTGTATAAATTTTAGGTTAATTTTCTCTTTTCATGGTCAGGTAATAGGGCAATATCATATCGGGGCCTCGGATTGAAGATCCAATTGTACAGATCTGATCAGGGTGACGATCGGAGTTCAACGACTCCAAGATAGCCTCGATCTGATTTCCCTAGCATCAGATGCAGTTCAAGAAAAATCAGAGGTCAAGAGGCCAGGTGGTGTAAATCCTTACTTCAAATGACAAATCCGATCGCACGGATAGGTTCGGATCGACGATCGCAGCTCAATTGCGTGAAATTTCAACGACGTGAAAATTGGTTTAATCCAACATCTGTGGCACTATCTACAAGTCAAAGAAGATTGACAGCTAGGATAGTGCCACGTGGCACCATCCTAACCGCCCAAACCGGCCCAAGAACACCTACTCTCTCTCTCTCCTTAAATGCGCGGATAATCTGGATCGTTGGATCACCATCCAACAGCCCAGCAGTTGCCACGTAACCGAAGTATCTCTCATCAACTTTGAAGAAGCACAGCCTTGCTCAATCTCGACCGTTGGATGTCCATCCAACGGTCGAGATCCAGAGTCAACATTTATTCAGCGCGACAAACCAAAGGAGTGGTGCATTGGTCGGCCACGCTACTCGCAACCAACGGGCGCGAGTTCGAAGCGCGCCTCGCTTTAAATCAAGCAGACACGCAGAATCGATTCAATTGAGCAATTGGATGGCAAGCAGACGGTCAGTTGGAGTGCGACGTGGCATCACCAGAGCGCGCATATCACGTGGGCGCGATCTCAAGCGCGGATGCGCGATGAGGAGGTAAGCGTAGATCGATCCTAAGTCGTCCGATCTCACAATTGAACGGTTGAGGATTTAAGAACGTGCGTGGGCATTTTGAGCGTAGAGGAGAAGAAGAGGTGCGGGTGGGTGCTCACTAAGCCCACGTTCAAGGCTTTAGTGACGAATAAATCCATCACTAAAGACCCTGACATTAATGTTTTAAACATGAATTGACCAATAAATAGCCATACGACCCCCACACTTTCTTCATCCCTTCCTCTCTTCTCTCACCCCCTCCAAAGCTCTAAGAGCTTGTCCCAAATTTGGGATGCTCCATTAGAGTTTAAATTAGAAAATTTTTCACCTTCTCATCCCTGTTCATGGAGCGCCCGCGGTTGTCTTCTCAACGTCGTTTGGGAAGCGGATTCCACTGCGACGTCACCTTGCCCTGTCCTTCGTCGTCCGTCATCGTTCTCCTTCGTCCCGCATCTCACCACCTTCTTCCGAGCGCTCCGTCAATGCGGCTCGTCCTCCAAGCAATAGTTGAGGAGTATAACTTCTCTCCACCTTCTCTTTTATTGCTTTCTAGCGTAGATTTTCTGTTTTCTAGTGTAACGAGTAGTTGTAATGAACATCATTCAGTGGTTATGAAATTCATGTTTATTATATCTCTATTTTTCTCTTTATTTGTATTATTCTTTTCTCTCTCTTCTATTTACTATTCTTTAAGTAGATAGCTAGCGTGGATTCAATTCAACCAGCTAATCTGCTTCGTGACAATAAATCAAACGTGATTTTTGATCAAACGTCTACCACTTTGTGTTTGACTCGGAATTTCTTTTGAGTTTTGGTAAAATTATATGTTGACGAATTTTTCTAGTAAATTACGCTACTGCTGGGTCGCTAATTTCGTCGTTATGGTTATTATGGTTTACAGTCGTTGTAGTATATGACAAAACATCTACCAGATTACTATAAATTTTTTACTCGGAATAACAAGTTTTCCGAGGTCGAACTTAGGGAGAAACTATGATTCTAGAAGTATAAATGTTCACAATTATGTTACAAAAATGATAAGAGAGAGAGAGAGAGCAAAAGTTCTCTTTTTTTCTTCTGTTGGCTTCTTCTTCTTCTTTCTTCCTCTTCTCTTCTCTTCTTCTCTTTCAGCTGATTTTTCTCTTCTTCTCTTTTTCTTTTCCTTCTGCTCTGGCCGTTCCTCTTCTTCTTTCTTCTTTTCTTTCTCTTTTGCTTTACTTCTTCTTTCCTTCCTTGCGGCTGTGTCTTCTTTCTTCTTTTTCTTCTTTCTGCTCTGGCCTGCCTTCTTCTTTTCTTCTTTCTCTGCTCTGCTTCCTTCTTCTCTTTCTTTTTCTTTCCTTCCTTGCGGCTGTGTCTTCTTTCTTCTTTTTCTTCTTTCTGCTCTGGCCGCTGCCCTTCCGTCGTCTGACTTGGTGCTCAAACGACTTAACTATGGGTTTGCTACAGTGCGGCTTCTTTTCTTCTTCTTCTTCAGCTCCTCTCCTTCCTTTCTTCTTCAGCTGCTCAGTGCGGCTAAGGCTTCGGCTGCTCCTCCTCTCTTCTTCTTTCTTTCTTCCCTGCGCAGATACACACCCATCAGTGCAAAACCTACCCCTACCCCTTCCCTGCGTCTCTCTTTCTCTCTGAATCTCTCTTAGGAATGCTCACCCAGAGCCGGGTAATCAGATTCGGATAGCGCGCCCGGGACCAGGCCCACCGACATACGGTGGTGGGCGAGGAGTGCTTGGTCGGGTAGTCGGATCCAGCCCAGACCTGCGGGACGTGAGCACGGGTGAGGGCGGGCGAGTGCGTGGCGCGCTGCGTGTGTGAGGGACTTGACCCCTGTGTATCGAAGGCAAACAGCCCGATACATTTTTGAATTCAAGTGTGGGCGCACGGCCACACACTTACGAGGTGGGACTAAAGTCCCACCTCCAGATTGCGCACCCGCAGTTGAGGAAGCCGCTGCCAATTGGGGCAGCTGCGAGGCTCACAACCCAAATAACGAGAAGTTAGGGGGCTGAACGCAAGGGTTTCAAAAGATAAGGGTCAAAAAGTAAATTAAGAGGACCAATTTGTAAAGTCGGTAAGATGATCTTTTCTTAGGCCCAAATTGTTATACCAGACTAATTTGAACCTAAGGATTTTAATGGTGAAATTTGATTTTAGGTTGGACTATGTTTGACCGGTCAA
Source organism: Thalassia testudinum (assembly GCA_037157565.1). NCBI lineage: Eukaryota > Viridiplantae > Streptophyta > Magnoliopsida > Alismatales > Hydrocharitaceae > Thalassia > Thalassia testudinum. The sequence continues at coordinate 83,911,355 of JAZHRO010000012.1, read as the reverse complement.
TTTGCGCAAAAATTCAAATTAAGTTATTAATTGGGCATGGTTCTCATTTTAGGTCAAAATAGGTTGCAAAGGCCAAATTAAAGGTTCTAAGCCCTAGGGAATATTTTTCTATGAATTTTAGAGGATTTAGTTGATTTTTATCCTGCCTCGAACCTCATAAATTAAAGTAGGTTTTTTTTAGGGTTATAGAATGTCATTTAATTCCTAGAAGTTGCTATAACCCTTTTCAGATTAGATCATCCCACTTTCCCCCTTGTTAAGCTTGTTTGACCTGTGTTTGGATCCTTAATTACCCTGTTTGCATACTGCATTGGTGAAATTGTAGTTTTACCCCTTATGATTTGTTTTATTCTTTAACTCAGAATTCTCTGAGTTAAGCCTCTCTTTGGATTTTGTAGGAGCTTTTTCACACTCATTTGGATTAAATTGTGCTAGTTAGGGTTCATGATGAGGTTTTCATCATACCCCCTTGCTTAGCTTTTGCTAGTCCCTTTGCAAAATTTTAAGGTTTCAACCCTTGTTCTAGACCGTGAAGTTCTTAATGAGTTTAGATAAGTGCTTTTTCTTTTGAATCCTAGATTAGGTCAGAATGATAACCATAGGCCTAAAAGGTACTCTAGTACCAACCAAGATCCAGATCTGTTTAGCCTCAGCCTCAGTCCTTAGCAAAGGTTTTTAAGGCATACAAGAACTAACCTAAGGTTTATTGGACTTTGTGGTTAAAGCACCCGTGCTTGAGATAATTTTAGCCCTGACTCAGTTCGTAGTGCATTTTGTAAGAGAGGTAGAAGATTTATATGTTTGGAGAGTTTTCTCTCTCTTTTTCTTTTTAATTCTAGCTTAGGATTGGCTTTTCAACACGGTCTGTATCAGATTTCTTGTCCTCATCATCAATCCTTAAGGGTTCCTGGCAGTCGATGTTTCGAGATAGCACCGCCCATGGTAACCCCCAGAACCCTGGCTGTTGAGATTTCGAGATAATCCCATCCATGGTGTTCTATGGCCAAATTCAGATCCTGGCAATTGACATTTCGTGGTAATGTCATCCATGGAATCTGAACCAGCAGAGTGCTTACATGCCCCCAGTAGGACATGTAAATATCCTAAGAGACAAGCATTGAGGAGATGATATTTTGTTATGCATCTTCGTGGGGAATTTCCCACCTCTCCGCGCTGGGAACTCGTCCAAATCAACTTGTGTTGATTGGCCGCTCCTACTCTAGGTGTTATTTTCAGAATTTTTGTGACGCTTCTGCGTGATTTTGATTTTTATGCTTACTGAACCAGGCTGTGTGTGAAGTTAGGGTGCTTAAGTTACTGAGTCCCGTAAACCAAAAGTTAATTAACAAGGCCAAATACTCCCTAAGCTTTGGACCTAATACTTAAGCTTTTCATTTTCCTCAACCTCTTGAGGAATGTCTAGATCTTCATGGGTACTTAGAGTCTATCCAAGAATGCCTAAGGTTCGCGTTCTTACTAATCTTGCTGTGCACTTTCCATTTCTTTTCCTGAATGAGGTCTAGAACTTAGGTTAACTCCTTAATTTCTTACTAATGACTATCTCTTTTCTTTCATTTTGTGCTCCTTTTCATTTTGTTCCTTTTTCTCCCCCTCCTTTGTAGAGTCCACAAAATTTCTTTCCTCCTCTCGTTTTATTATTCTTTTTCAATTTTTTTTTAAATTTTTATGGTTTTTTTTTTTTTTGGCATATGTGATTTTTTTTTTGTTTAAAACCTTTTCTTGCAAGTTTTGCACTTTCATACCCCCCATGCCTAAGATTTGCAATGTCCTCATTATAACTTAGGAGGGTTTTTAGTTCATTCATTAGGACAGATGTTTTGATGAGTGAATGGGTCGGGGTGACAGTTGCGGACGATTTCTAATCTCAGATGCAATCACCTGAGGTGGAGTTGGTTGTCCTAAAGGGTGAACTTTAAGTGCAACAAGGTGTCAGAAAAGGTTTCGGGTTTTTTTCAAAAAGAATGATGGGCTGCCTCCCGTTGAGCGCTGAGTTTTACGCCATTGGCTGGGCGCAATATGCTTAGGGAAAATGGAAGATAAATGATGATTCAGCCAAATCGGTAGAGGTTACATCAATGAACGGTTTGAGTCTCTGACCGTTCACGATGAAAGGTTCGGAATCATGGTTGAGAGGACTGATTTCGACGGCTCCATTTCCAAAAACCTGTCGAACAAGGTATGTTCCAATCCACTTGGATCGCAGTTTCCCAGGGAAGAGTTTGAGTCGGGCATCAAAAAGTAGGACCTTCTGACTAGGATGAAAGATCTTCCTAGATATGTGCTTGTCATGAAAGGCTTTAACCCGCTCCTTGTAGATTCGCGAGTTCTCGTACGCATCAAGGCGTAATTCATCGATCTCGCTGATTTCTGTGGGTTCCAGCCTTAGAAAGATCTAAATTACAGCCCCGTATTGCCCAATAGGCTTTGTGCTTCAATTCGACGGGAAGGTGACACGCCTTCCTATACACCAGTCTAAAAGGTGACATGCCTAATTGGGTTTTGTGGGCGATCCTATAAGCCCACAAAGCTTCCGGAAGTCGAGACGACTAGTCCTTCCTGTCAGGCCGAATAGTGACCTGCTGGATTTTCTTGATCTCCCAATTTGATAGCTCAGCTAGACCATTAGTCTGGGGGTGATAAGGAGTGGAGATTCGATGAGACACCCCGTATTTGGTCATCAGTGACCTGAACTGAGCATTCGTAAAATGGGTCCCCCCGTCGGAGATGATAGCGCGAGGAATCCCTAACCATGAGAAGATATTGTGATGAATGAATTTAAGAACGATTTTATGATCACAAGTTCGGGTCGGTATGGCTTCGATCCATTTGGACACATAATCCACAGCTAGAAGAATGTACTCGAAGCCATCCGAAACAGGAAAGGGGCCCATAAAATCAATCCCTCAAATATCGAAGATTTCGCATACAAGAATCGGCTGCAAGGGCATCATGTTGCAGTGGCTCATGTTGCCCAAAGTTTGGCAACGACTGCATGCCTTGCAGTGATTGTATGCATCCTTGAATAGAGTGGGCCAATAAAAGCCACACTGGAGGATTTTCGATGCGGTTTTGTGCCCAGAGAAGTGGCCACCGCATTCCTGGTCATGACAGAGGGAGAGAATATCATTGATTTCACCTTCCAGGACACATCGCCGGATGATTTGGTCAGCACCTATGCGGAAGAGGTATGGATCTTCCCAAATGTAGTACTTGGCATCAGAGCGCAATTTGTCTTTCTTGGCCTTCAGCTAATCAGACGGGATTTGATGAGATGCCAAGTAATTTACTATATTAGCAAACCATGGAAGTCTAGTACCAATAGTCAGTAGGTGCTCATCAGGGAAATGCTCCGTGATGGGTCCAGAAGTGTTGATGATCTCAGAAGGAAGGCGAGACAGATGGTCAGCTACCACGTTTTGTCTTCCCTCCTTGTCGCGAATCTCAAGGTCGAATTCTTGCAACAGCAAGATTCTTTAGATTAGTCAGGGCTTCGCATCCTTCTTGGCAAGGAGATGCCTCACAGCCGTGTGATCCGAGTAGATGATGACGTGGGAACCAAGGAGATAAGATCAAAAATTTTCAAGGGCAAATACTACGGCTAGCAGCTCTTTCTTCGTAACTGTATAGTTACGCTGAGCCTCGTCAAGTGTCTTGCTAGCGTAGTAGATGACCACGGGTTTCCCATCAACTTTCTGCCCTAGAACCGCTCCTACAGCGAAATCCGATGCATCGCACATGATCTCAAAGGGTTGAGACCAATCAGGGGATTGTAGGATCGGGGCCTGGGTGACTCGGTCACGGAGGTTTTCAAAGGCTTGAGTGCATTCCTTGGAGATCTCAAAGGGTACATCCTTAGAGAGAAGAGTAGTCAGGGGGCGCGCGATTTTCGAAAAATCAGGAATGAAACGACAGTAAAAATCGACGTGCCCCAGAAAAGAACGGATGTCCTTGATTGAGCTAGGCATAGGAAGTCGAGAAATTAGATCAACCTTGGCTCGATCCACTTGGATGCCTTTCTCAGAAATTAGATGTCCTAGGACGATCCCCTCAGGCACCATAGAATGGCTCTTTTCCCAGGAAAGAACCAAATTAACATCGATGGAACGCTTGAGATATGAACCAGGTGTTGGAGGCAATCATCAAATGATGCCCCAAAAACTGAGAAGTCATCCATGAAGACTTCCAGATAATCACCTACCATATCAGAGAATATGGCAAGCATGCACCGCTGAGAAGTCGCGGGTGCATTGCAGAGACCGAAAGGCATCCTTCGGAATGCGTAAGTTCCGAAGGGGCAGGTGAACATGGTCTTCTCTTGGTCCTTAGGATGAATAGCCACTTGGTTATAACCGGAGTACCCGTCGAGAAAGTAGAAGAATCGATTTCCCGCTAATTTCTCGAGAATCTGATCAATGAAAGGCAGTGGGAAATGATCCTTCTTCGTGGAGGAATTGAGCCGTCGGTAATCTATGCAGACTCTCCACGAGTTGGTTATTCGGGTAGGTATGACTTCTCCGGTTTTAGTCGTAATGGTGGTGAGCCCTGCCTTTTTAGGCACGACCTGAATTGGGCTCACCCAACGAATGTCGGAGATCGGGTAGATGATCCCTGCATCTAACCACTTAATGATCTCCTTTTTCACGACCTCCTGTAGATTGGGGTTCAAACGTATCTGCATCTCACGAGAAGGTCGTGCGTCCTCTTCTGAATAAATGTGGTGTGTGCAATAAGAGGGACTTATTCCAGTCAAGTCATCGAGAGTCCAATCAATGGCTCTGCGATGTTGCTGGAGAACAGCAATCAGACGGGATTCCTGTTCAGGAGTAAGTTTGGAATTTATAATCACAGGAAAAGTTTGATTAGATCCCAAAAAGATGTATTTCAAATGATCGGGAAGGGGTTTTAGTTCAAGGATGGGGTTATCAGCAGCAGCGGGTGGTTTAGGGTAAGTGTGAGGTTCAAGGATAGGAGTTATGGGTTTGTCTAAATCAGGGTCTGACTCCTCTAATTGTGGTTCAAGATCTTTCTGTGGTTGATGAGGTATAATCAAGTTATTCTCAAAATTCGTTTCATCAACCAAAGCCCTAATATCACAGATTTGTTTAATGACACCGCAATTGATTCCTTGTTGGGCCTTAAAGATATCAATTTTGAGGGTTTGATTCCCAAATTTCAGCTCTATTTAGCCCTCCTCACAACTGATGTTGGCTCTAGCAGTAGCCAGGAAAGGTCTCCCTAGAATGATCGGTGTATCCCTAGGGTTTTCAGGTGCGTCCATGTCTAAGACTATAAAGTCCACAGGGAAATAGAAATCCCACACTCTTACAATAACATCCTCAAGAATCCCTTTTGGTGACTTTATAGATCGATCTGCTAATTGTAGTGTCACCTCAGTTGATTTTAGCTCAGATTCTTCTAGGTGGTTAAGTAAGGATGTGGGTATCAGATTTTTGGAAGCACCCAAGTCTAGCAATGCTCTGTCAAACTGGGTTTCACCTATTTTGCAGGAAATCAGGGGAGTACCTGGATCTTTTACCTTGGGTGGGAGTTTGCTTAGGATTACAGAGCTGGTTTACTCTGACAGTACAATTGGACTCCCACTCTTGGTTCGCGGCTTACGCTGAGGTGTACATACATTCTTTAAAAATCGTGCATAAGCCGGTACGTGGCGAATCGCATCCATCAAGGGGATGTTTATTTGGACCTACTCAAAGAGCTTGACCAGGTCCCCCTCAGGAACCACGGGTTTGGTTGTCTTCTTTCCCTTGGTCAAGGCCTCGGGAAATGGAACCTTGGTTGGTTCTTCTAGGATAGGTCCAGGTCTTTGATCTGGGACAGGGATAGGAATGTCCTGGATTACTGTCTTAGGGTTTGAATCGCTACCAGGCTTGGAGTGGTCTGGATAGGGTGGATCTTAGGTCTCCTTACCACTACGGGTGGTTACAGAATTCAGTCCTGCCTGATTTTGGTGAGGGTTTGATAGGATGGGTTGCTGCTGATAGCCCGCATAAGAAGTGGAAGCCTCCATCCCGTCAGGTGAAGGAACAGAGGGGGCTTGATAAATATGTGTGCTTGGCTTGGGTTTGGGTTCATAACGCGCCGCTGGGTCGGCATGTTATTAGGGTTAAGAAGAGGTTGGGAAGGAAGTGTGCCTGGTTGGCGAGAATTTGCCAACTGGGCCAGTTGGTTTCGAACCTCTGTAAGTTTGTCCTTGTGTTGCTTCTGAATAGCCACATTCGTTCTCTGAATGTCAGCCAAAGTCTGAAGGATGAGGAACATTTGGTCTTGGTTTGGCCCTGATGGATAAGTAGGGTTGGGCCGAGGCTGAGGCGGCTGGTAAGGATGAGGTGGTTGTGGACGGGGCTGAAAGGGTGGTCTTTGAGTTTGGGAATTTCCCGCCCACTGGAAGTTGGGATGGTTTCGCCATCCAGGATTGTAGGTATTAGAAAATGGATCATTTTAGATGACGTTGAGGTCCTTGCAGGTCTGAGGAACCTCCAAAGAATCAGAGAATGGGGGAGTGGAATTCCCCTGGCTAGTATAGAAAGGATCGGAGGATCCTCCAATCCGAGAATCAGATGGGGGTGGATACGGATCCATCCCATTAGAAGGTCGGTGGAGAATGTTTTGCACAGTCTCCCGTGTGGAAGGAGGCTGTGCAAAAGAATTATGCGCAGAGGTGGCTCGCTGCAAGTGCTGAGTCAGCTCATCCACCTTCTTCTCAATGATAGAGACCTTGTCCAATCGACTGGCCATCAATTCCAGGTCGACTGATGCGGACAGGCCCTGCGTCTCATGTGCTCCCCTAAGCTTCGTCGATGCACGGGTATTCGCCCTGTCGAATAATCCCATGGAGTCATTATTGATGGAGTTCTCGCACATGTTTTCGAGAATCTCCCACACGGTGTCCTCATGTTAACCCATGATATTCCCTCCGCAGGTTGCATTGACGAAAAGCCTAATATCTTCACGGAGTCCATGGTAAAAAGGCTGGACTTGTTCCCATTTAGGAACTTCGAGATGGGGGCACTTCCTCATGAGATCCTGAAAGCGATCCCATGCCTCATGGAGAGGTTCTCCCGTTTGTTGCGTGAAGTGGGTAATCTGATGGCGCAAGGCATTGGTTCGACCAACGAGAAAGGACTTCTTCAAAAACTCAGATTGAAGTTCCTCCCAATTGTTGATCGGCCGGGTCTGTGTTTGGTACCAATGAGCGGCCTTGTCCATAAGGGAGAAGGAGAACATCTTCATGAGGAGAATATCCTGATTTTGTGCATCTGACCCAAAAGTCTGGGTCAGATGCTTTAGCTGTTTAATGTGCTGGAAGGGGTCTTCAGAATTAAGCCCATGAAATTTAGGTATGGCATGAATCATATTGGGCTTTAATTCAGAATCAGGTCCTCCAGTCGAGATTCTGACTTGAGGCTCAATAGCCACCGCAGTAGAATTATAATGGTCCCGCATCATAGGACGCTGCGGTGGGTGCATGAAGTTCTAGAAGAGGTCATTGAGTCGCTGGAGCTGGTGCTCCAGATTGTTCTCTTCCTCAACTGGCTGAGCCATTGTGGAAGAAGAAGGTGAGTTGGGTTCGGAGTCGGAGGAGAGGTCTATGTGAAGTGTTGTTTTCTTAAATAAGGGCACTAAGGCTCGGCCTCGAGGAGAGTGAATTTCTAAAGGAGGTTTCAAGGACCTCCTACCAAACATACACTGATGGAGAGGATGAGTTTAGCAGGTGCTGGACCCAATCAAGACATCCAGAATGTTGGGTGACTGTAGAGGTTCGGGGCAGATGGACCCCTTAATCAAAAGATCGTCCATCTGAGAATTACCTGGGCAGCCAGAGAGGGTGACTCCCGCGAAGACCCCTACACGGTAGAGAATCCCCATGGGTTACAGGGTTTCCCCCACCCGACCTCTCTTGTCATTGAGATTCTAGGTAGACCAGAATGGGGATCTTGACCGCTTAAGTCTACAACTTTTAGTTAATGATCAAGGTGCTTAGGTTTTCACTTGAACTTTAGCCTTTTGAGTGCAAAGAGTAACCTAAGTTTAAGGTTGGTTGACCCAAGGGGTCAACTTCACCTATTAGTTCCTTTGAGAGCGGATTAGGTCTTTGTCTTTTAAGGTTCAAGTATTTTTAAGAGCCAAATTTCTTAGGGTTTCTCTGAATAGGTATTTTCAGATAATGGCTTGGGCACACTTCTTTTGGGAATTCTCAATTCTTGCTTAAGAAGTGTGTCTCTAAAACCCTAATTTTGAATCTTATGTTGGCTCTACTTGGTCCAGTTAGCTTCCTTTTGATTGGGTAATCAGGGCTCAGGCAAGAAGGTGTTAGCCCTAAATACACTTAGTAGTGTGTGCAGAAATAGTGGGTTGAAATTGAAAACATGCAGCTTTGATGATTTACTAGGTATGGAAGACAGGTTATACCTAAGTTGCTTTTTCTTTCTTTTTCTTCCTCTTTAGAATTTAGGGGTTAAAATGAGAGGATAGAAAATTACTTGTCCTCGGTGTGGTCGTTGTGCGGCTGCTTGTCTTCTTGATATCCTGTGCCTGCACACAAAAGAGAAGAGATTAGTAGAAACTCAATAGAGAATTTATGGCTTCTAGAATAGCCGTTGCTCCCCGGCAACGGTGCCAAAATGCTGGGTCGCTAATTTCGTCATTATGGTTATTATAGTTTACAATCGTTGTAGTATATGACAAAACAGCTACCAGATTACTACAAATTTTTTACTTGGAATAACAAGTTTTCCTGAGGACGAACTTAGGGAGCAACTATGATTCTAGAAGCATAAATGTTCACAATTATGTTACACAAATAATAAGAGAGAGAGAGAGAGCAAAAGTTCTCTTTTTTTCTTCTGTTGGCTTCTTCTTTCTTCCTCTTCTCTTCCCTTCTTCTCTTTTAGCTGATTTTTCTCTTCTTCTCTTTTTCTTTTCCTTCTGCTCTGGCTGTTCCTCTTCTTCTTCTTTCTTCTTTTCTTTCTCTTCTGCTCTGCTTCTTCTTTCCTTCCTTGCGGCTGTGTCTTCTTTCTTCTTTTCCTTCTTTCTGCTCTGGCTTGCCTTCTTCTTTTCTTCTTTCTCTACTCTGCTTCCTTCTTCTCATTCTTTTTCTTTCCTTCCTTGCGGCTGTGTCTTCTTTCTTCTTTTTCTTCTTTCTGCTCTGGCCGCTACCCTTTCGTCGTCTGACTTGGCGAAGGCAGTGCGGGGGTCGGCGAGGCGCGAGAGCGCCTGTGGCGATGGACCTAGGTCAGACTGTGTGCGCGGAAATGGGTCTATTAGGGGGTGGTCGGGCGGTGAATGGCGGTGTATGGAGTGGGGGAAACGGTTGAGTGGTGTGAGGGGGAGCTTCTGGGCTTGTCGGCGAGGGGTGAGGTGGTCTGTGGAGGGGGAGTGACCTCGCCGGAGAAGGTGATCGGAGATGGAGCAGATGGAGGTGGAAGTGGCGGTCGGTGGATTAAAAGGGTAAATCAGGAAGGGGAAAATGTAAGGGAGAGAGAGAGGAAGAGTCCTACCTACTTAATCGACGAAGGGGGAGAGAGAGGCGTTCGGCTCGTGCCTGCAGGAGCTGAGGATGTAGATGCCTAGGAGGAGGTTATCGGCGACGAGGAGGCGGTCTGAGGGCGCCAGCTGGTACAGCCTAGCGCGGGACAAAGGGGCAGAGTGAACCCTGCTGCAGGTAGGGCAGCAGAGCGACGAGGAGGAGGAGAAGATCGCCGGATGCTCGGGCCTTCTGACTGGAGAGGGAAGAGATGGAAAGTAGGGTTTTTCTTCGCCAAAGGAAGCTTGAAGGAGACGGCAGATCTTGCTGCTCCTTATAAAGGCCTTAGCGAGGAGAGGGGACCGAGGAGGCGACGTGCCTACCTCGTCGAAGAGTGGCCGGAAAGGATACCCATGCCTTTCGTGCGTTCGCACGAGAGGCATGGTTGGTTGCAGAGGTCAGGGAGGGGTCCCTGCGACAGAGGACGTCGCAGGGAACCCCCCGTCTGTTCCTGAGGACGGCCGCCCTGCCCTTCGCGGTGCCATCCTCCGCGCAAGGTCGCTGGAGGTATGGCGCTGTGCAGAAATGGCAGGGAAGACCGTTCTGCAAAGAACGATGAGAAGTTAGGGGGCTGAACGTAAGGATTTCAAAAGATAAGGGTCAAAAAGTAAATTAAGAGGACCAATTTGTAAAGTCGGTCAAGATGGTCTTTTCCTAGGCCCAAATTTTTATACCAGACTAATTTGAACCTAAGGATTTTAATGGTGAAATTTTATTTTATGTTGGACCATATTTGATCGGTCAATTTGTGCAAAAATCCAAATTAAGTTATTAATTGGGCATGATTTTCATTTTAGGTCAAAATAGGTTGCAAAGGCCAAATTGAAGGTTCTAAACCCTAGGAAATATTTTTCTATGAATTTTAGAGGGTTTAGTTGATTTTTATCCTGCCTCGAATCTCGTGAATTAAAGTGGATTTGTTTTAGGGTTATAGAATGTCATTTAATTCCTAGAAGTTGCTATAACCCTTTTCAGATCAGATCATCCCACTTCCCTCCTTGTTAAGCTTGTTTGACCTGTGTTTGGATCCTTAATTACCCTGTTTGCATACTGCATTGGTGAAATTGTAATTTTACCCCTTATGATTTATTTTATTCTTTAACTCAGAATTCTCTTAGTTAAGCCTCTCTTGGGGTTTTGTAGGAGCTTTTTCACACTCATTTGGATTAAATTGTGCTAGTTAGGGTTCATGATGAGGTTCTCATCAGCTACGATGATGGGTTTCCAAACTCTATCTTTTTGCGACGATTTTTGGAATCAACAGTAGTATATCTCAAACCTTCCTCTTCACGAGAAGTATTTTATCCCACAAAGGAGATAGGAATTCGCAAAGCAATTACCCAACCAAAAATAAAGAAAATAACAACAAGAAACTATAGAGCCACAAAGTAAATATAATGTTATCCTACTATAGGTAAGGATCTCCCCTTAGTAGGAAGTGCGTAGGCATGATCTCGGCAGAGTATCGGTACTCTCGGATTAGAAGCTTTGAGAGCAAATGCACTTTTTCTTGATCTCTCTTCACTTGGACACAAAAGGAGTGGAAAGTAGTACTGCTTGGTGTGTCTAACAAAGGAAGGGTCCTCTATTTATAGGTGGTTTAGGAACCCTTAGGAAGGCTATGGAAGCCTTAGATAGCCTTTGGAAACAAATCCATGAAAAATCAGGCTGAAATCAGGACTATTAATGATTCTGACAGGGTTATCGGACGTCTGGATCTATTATCAGATGTCTGGGTCATCGTCTGATTCTATAATTGGTCGTCTAATCTAGAAGGGTGGAAGATCTGGACAGGGTTATATCAAGATGAACGTCTAAAGAAGTGTTTTAAGACGTCTGGGAAACTAATCAGACATCTAATTCTAAATGGGTTTCCTTCCTGTTTTTGTCTAGACCTAAATAGGGTTCTAGGTCTTGTTGATCAGACGACAGGTCGGTCGTTTAGCACAAAGTCTGGATGTCTGGAAACATAAATCACTGTGGGAATGGATTTCCTGAGACTCAAATGGCTATAATCACTGACAAAAGTGATTTTGGGATGGATTAAGCCTAACGTCTATTTATCAAGCATCTAGGGATCTCTATGGACGTCTGAAAGTGTATGTAGGTCAGATTAAAGGTTAATCCTCTAAGATTAGTCTGATAAAGCTAACGGTCCTCTAGTTGGACGTCAGGCAAGGTCATCAGATGTCTTCTAAGACGTCTGGACTAAGGGCTAATCATCTGAATTTAACAGACAGAAGGCGCTAAGTCCAACTTAAGTGTTTGAACGTTTGATCAAATAGTCAAACGTCTTAAAATCTAAGATCAGACGTCTAATTTTCAGATTGGACGTTTGATCAGGTTGTCTGATGCCTATTTTAGATTTCTAAGTTCTTTATAAAAAGTCTAAGTATCCTAGGGTTGAGTAAGTGTTTCTAGGACTATTGTTTAGTTACTTTAGGGCTCTTTAACAATCATCTAGACAAAAATAAAGAACAAAAGAAACAACATATGAATATATGAATAAAAGTATCTATGATATTCTTCATCTCATTCCTTCTCCAAGCTTTCACTCCAAGCGAAGCTCTTTCTCCTCCACCAAGCTCCTCCAAACTGCCATGGATGTGAGCTTAAGCTCCTTCGTCATACTTATAACTATTTGCATTTTCTTGAAATTTTAAACTCAAAACAAATGTTAAATTACAACTGTTCTGTTATCATCAAAATTAATGATTGTGGTGCCCTTGCACCAACACATATAGGTTACTATTTACACGTAACTTAATATTATATTATATTAATACTATATGCAATGGCATTTTTATTGTATTTTTGAAGTTTTTCAAATTTTTATTTTGTTTTTACAATTTATAGACATAGGGGTCCGAGGGAGGAAAGGTGAGAAGAAAGGAAGAAACACTCTTTTTCTAGTTTTTTCTTATTTTGCTTTATTTCAAAATGAGAGAAAACCTAAGCGTTTACTGGTATGTTCTACTAATTAGAGGACTCGAAACCTAACCTAACTTGACAGACACCTAAAACTAATCCTAAGTTAACTCAAGACATTTGTTTTATTTTTTACAATTTTTTTTGCATTTTTCTCATATTTACATGTTAGGCAATAATAGGCTTGATGAATGTGAGGCAATAAGCTCAACACCTTAAAATTCAGATAAACAAACTGGAAAAGAAGATATGAGCAAAAAATGCCATCACATGAGATCATATTCACCACAAGTATTTGGACAATTATTAGTGTTACATGTTGCTGACAGAAATTCTAAAGTGATTAACATATGAATTTAAGCTCTAAAATTATACTGAGCATGGTGGAAATAAAGATGTGATCTTAAGAAACTTCCAGCCTATAAATGATATCAGAATCCGACTAAAATCATGATTAAATCATTAAATTCAACATGCATTTCAAGAGAGCATTTACTGACAAAGGATTTCAACTTCTTTTAACAATATAAACTGATTAGAATTACAGCCCAATGCAATCTACACAGCTAGCTGAATGCTTGTTCTAATACTATATACATCGAAAATTCATTGACTCAAAGAAGATTCAAGAACGACTTGGATCTGACATCCATCAATCTTGGCAATGTGGCTAACTGTCTAAATTGCTCAAATATCTATTGAGGTCTGATTTATGCACTCCAAAACTTGCTCAAACATCTAAGATGTACATCCATAACAAATCTCTTTCATGTAAAGCTATATGGATGTAAGAACATTCGAACTTCATTAAAATACATACTTAAATCTTATTACATATTTCAATCAGAACCCATTTACTGTCAAACTGATAGAACTCATCTCAAAATCAGATCGAAGCATTAAACACCATTCCATACATTCATTTATGTTATAACATCATTGAAAAACATCTTCAAACCTCGATTAGGTCATTAGAGTATTAATGAACTGAGTAAAACCCATCAACCACCTCAAACATGAACAATTAAAACCTCATCCTAGTTTTGAGTTTAAATCATTGAAACACCAAACTCAATTGTTGCAAATACTCCTTTGAAGATCTGAAATCCCATTAAACCAAATCAAGGGCCAAGGAACCCTAAAAACCCAAATTGACTCTCCTCCATCGCCATAGATAGCGTAGGAGGAAAAAATCAACTTAGGCATTAAACTCAATCAGAATTCACTTCTAGACCTTCTTTAGAACCTTCAAAACATTGCTTACTCTTAAATCGGTAGATTAAATCTCATTTGAAATTCGAAATTAATGTTGCCAATGTAGGCATTTGATGTGGGGTCACTACAATGATATGACCATCTAGGGTCCTTACACACCATTGATTGGTGTTCAGGGATCCTAAGTGATGCTTGTAAGCCAGTTGGGTCATTGCAATGGCCTTGAATCAGTGTCACTGATTCTCATTGCCCTCGCTACCTAGTAAGAGAAACAAAACATTATCTGAGATGGAAATTGGGCACGCAAAATCCAAGCATTAAAGATCTGATCAAATGAGTTTGAGGCAATTGCAATGCTTCCAATTGAACATAGATAAACTCAATTTCATCAATTAAATCCAAATTGGCTGCAATTGCTCCAAAAATCATTCAATCAGCCATCAAAATCAAATCCAAAATAACCATTCAAATTCAATCAATTCAAACCAGGGGGAGGACTTTTATGAATCTATGGAATGAATCGGAAGCCCTCCATGTGGATTTAGCGCACGTTAAGCTCTGGAAGCTAGTGAGCTTCAGACTTCATGGTAGCAATGGCGGATGAGGTGGTTTGTGATTAAATCAACGAGAAATCGAGTGAACGTGAATCATGAGATGAAGAGGGTGCTTAGTGGATCGAAATGAACAAGTGGATTCATCTCCTCTGATTTGAATTGATTAGAGGAGGTTGATTGGTGAGGATATACACTACTCTATTCTACTCCTAATCTAACACAATCAAGCGATGAAAACTAATCGAAACTAGCTATTCTAACTAGAAAAATAGTAAGTCACTTTCCTTGGAAAGATTAGATTTGGATTCAAAGACATCGTCCCTTAAATTCTCAGTTTCCTCTTGATGTTTGTCCTCAACTCTTCCCAAATCATGTTCTGAGGAATCCTTAATGGCATTTTCTATTGAGTTATCTAACTTCTAGGGAGTATCAATGGTGGACTGAACCAATTCTAGGTAAATAGTTGTAGTCCAATCGATCATTACAGGGCCTTGCTTCATGAATTCCGTAAACGGAGTTGCTTGCAATAGTTTTCTTTGGCCCTCTTCCTCCATTTGTTGGAACATATCACTTATGGCTTGTTGCCCCTCAATCAATTCTTGATTCTGTCTATGTAACTCCAACTGAAAGTTATCAAAAATTGACAGAGTGTGATTAGGTTTCCCTTGGATTTCCTCCTTAGCATTCAAATCAGGGTTAGGAGGGTGTGGTTGAGGATGTGTACTAGAATCCGTACTGGGATTTAAATTCTTGGGTGGGTCCTCTATTCTATCATTTTCAGGGTCCAATTCTTTAAGAGGAACCATTTTCTCTTTAGTCCTACTCCGGAATAATTGAGGTTCTAAGTCCTCCTTCCAGTCGGATCCTTCATTAGGGGTCCAAAGCAAAGTTTGATCATTCTTGATTTGCCTAGGTTTATGATCATCATTTGATTTCCACTTTTCTAGAATCTCTTCCAATCCATAGGTTCAGTAGGAGAGATCCTTGAATTCAGATGACCTATCTTGGTTAGGGTCCTGGGAAGGGTAAGGGCCTTGGTGTTCTCCTAGAGTGTAGGTCCTATCAGATTGATTAGTGGGTGGGTAGAACCTAAAAGAAGAGTCATCATAAGGAGAACCAAGATAAGGATCCCCAAGGTTTGGATCGTAACCTTCGGTGGTTGGGTTGGATGTATCCCAATAGGAAGTTGGTGCGGGTTGAGTGAAATTAGGATAGTTGGGATAAGAAGGGTCTTCAAGATAATTAGATCTTGGATTGTATCCCCAACTAGGTGGTTGGTTATCCCAAGAAAACTGTTGATACGATCTATTTGGGTTAGAATACAAATCATGTTAGGGATAATTTGGGTAGGATGGATAAGCATTAAAATCCATGGATGGATCAGGAAAGAATAGACGAGAGAATTATGTGCACAATCAAACACGCACAACTAGGCCCTACAGTGGAGACCTAGGTGACCTAGAAGTCTTAAAGAAAGTGATCGAATTTGCAGGCACTTAAACCTCTTTTTCAAAAGTTAATTCGGCCAGGTTGATTACGAGGGGGTTGAAGGGAAGGTTCTTTCTTTGGCTCGTGCCGTCTGTTCCTTTGTACGCCACAACCGTAGTCGTTTGACACTTCCCCGCAACCTAGACACTGGATTCCACAATGGGAATTAAGGCCAAGCAGTTACAAACCCAATTACACCTCCAGGACTTAGATTGGTCCTATCTGGGTCACGTCTGTGCACAATTGGGTGTAAGGACTCAATGCCAAAACAAGTGTTCTTTATTAAGCAAGATTTAGATGTGTGGTTTTTAAAATTCGAAACTTGCTTTAATGGATTTTCCCATCGTGCAGCTCTCATCGAGACGTACCTCTGTCGCAAGTGTCTCGCTCCACCACCACTCCATGTGTGCACGCAGGAGAAGCAGTCCCCTTGTTCAAGCCCTATTAAAATTTACATTGCTATGCCATTGTCACTCCATGATTTAAATTCAATTAATATAAAATTTGATTGAACTTGCTCTCATGCCCCTCTCTTTCTTTCTTTCTCACATGCATTCTCTTGTTCCCATTGCCGAGTGCTATCTCTCTATGATTCTTTAGTGAAGGAGGGGCCATGAAATATCTCTTACCTTTCTCTTCTTTAAGAAAATTACTTTCGATAAAATGCAAAAGAATAACCTTGTTAATTAGACTTCTTGAAACAAGATTTAGTGTAGAAACTTTCGCAAGTTTATTGGCTTAAACCTCCCTGTGGATACGACACTCTAAACTAGCACGGTTAGTTTTAACTATTTCACTATTTTGATTAAGAGATTTTCCACCACATAAAATACATCAACAATACATCTTTTTATTACAATCATTTTAAGCGAGAATCTCTCTATCAGCCCCCTCCTTTCACTCCTCGCCCCACGTGAGCTTCCCTCACCGCATGCAGCCCCCTCTTCCTCTTCCTCCTCCCCCACGCACGACCACCACCCAACTGTTGTTGCCACCACCCGATGCTGCCATCACCTAGTTGCCGCCGCCACCGCCCTATTGCCATTTAATCATTTTATAATTGTGATTGAGTTTACTTTGATATTTTGGTTAGTAATTGGCTAGGATAATGAATTTCCTGAAACTAGCAAATTTGGTTGTAAAGGTTGGAAAATGAAAGTTCTGATTTTGTTGACACCGGTTGATTTTGTCGTGTAATTCTCAGGTTTTGCATACCTCTCATTTTAGTCCATGGACCTTGTAGTTACATTACAACCATATACATTCAAATTAATCTTCTATACTTTTCTTTTAAATTTTTATTAAGAAATAGAGTTTCTTGTCTAATTGAAGTGGGGGACAGGCACCCCAAGTTGTTTACCAATGAGTCCATAACACCCTAGTTTGTTCTCTATAAGGTTGTTATTGCCTTTTAAGGTTGTTATGGACTACTTGCTTGCACGTCTCCCTTCGTACTTACACGTTCGCTCGAGTTTCGAGGATGAAACTCCCTTTAAGGTTGTTATATTTGAAACATCCCAAAATCCAAACTTTGAGTCATTTCAAAGTGGTTCGAGTCAATTTAGACCCGGAAACCCGATTGTGGTTCGGTGTTGGTGTCAGCACCTGCTTAATTTGCAACAAAAATATGTATCTCGAGTCAACACTTGGTCAAACGTTATCAAAAGTGTACCATGTATGGAACCATTGGATCCCTCTCATCGCAAGCTTTCTGACGACGCTTGCTTCACGCGATTTCGAGGTGTATAGCTCAAATTACGGCCAAAATAATTTAAAAAGGGCCAAAATGTAAGATGGACCCAACCGTAGGGGTATTTTGGATATTTCACGCTAATAAACCTATTTGCAACAACCCATGTGCCTATATAAGGACTCCTTTGGGTCGTTGGGTCATCACCTTTCTCTAAGCCTCTCAAATTAAGAGAGGAAGAGTAAAGGAAAGTCTTGGATTTTCCTTTAAAATCAAAATTTTTTCTTTACGAGGACCTAAGTGTAATTTTGGAAAGTATAGGCTTCCCACTTCAATTTTTGCGAAGGCGGAAACGGCAGTGGACATGCGTCGTTTGATCCAACGGCAGGGTGCTGATGCGCACCACGTGTCACACGGAGAGACGTGGATGGCTCGTGCGCTCGTGAGTGCTTTCACGCGCAAGGGTGCAACACGTGACCATTCGATGCGCGACACATGGCCGCACGGATGGCGGGCAATCCATGGGTGCAGGAGAGGGCCAACTGGTGCATTGTGCGCGTTGACTGATTGACCAATCTGGGTGAACCGATTTGGTTCAGGACCCCTTCGCGCCGTTTCAAGCGGTTCGAGGCCTTCCGAACCTTGGATTTCGACAAACAAGGTACCGTTGGAATCGTATCGACACGTGCTACACGTTTATGTTGTTTATTTTCACTTTTTCTTACTCTTTCTCTAGCGGAAAATTAGAAACACGATTAGGTGTCCCTGACCATGTTGTTAGTCAGTTTGAATCAGGTCTTGCCCCGATATGTTGGTGGATTTTGAGGTAGGTGTGGATACTGCCCCCAGGCCCTGTGCGCATGCGTTGGAGTCACCGTGACCCTTCGGTGACATTAGGTAGAGTAGTCGCTCTCTCTTCCATGTGATTTGTCTACGTGGGGATTTTCGTGGCATATAGCACTGTTTAGCGTGCGTTCTTACCTCTTGCTAAGATTGAAACCCATCTTTATATTTCTTGCTAGTTGAAGGGTGCTTGAGTCTTAAATATGAATGTTGTAAATCAGGTCGGTGACTTAGATTGTGAGTATTTAATAGGATTTAATTAACTATCAGATTGTCATGATCGATTTAATGGATTATACCGCATTTATACTTACTAGATATAGTATTATCATGTGTAAAATGATTCTAATATTTTTCCCTAGTTTACCAGAAATTTAAGAAATAATTGGATTTTATGAGAATGATTAAGAATTAAGGATCATATGTACCTTGTTATTGCATGTATAAAATAAGCTTCGTTTTCCATAAAACAAGTTCTGTAATGTTCTTTATTAAACGAATAATATGGGACAATTGTCCTGAACTCAGAAATACCTGTAAATGAATGGGTGGAAGATAATGAGGATTTTGTTAATCCCGAAATTGGTAACATAAAATTTCTAAGGATTTTTAGATCTATGTGAAGTCAGTTCCATCTAGATTGTAATTGGTAAATGGTATGGATCACCATAATAATATGGAAATTATCTGTAGACTGATAATATTAGAGGTGATGTGGATACTTGTACATCCTGGTCTTAAGGATGTGCAATTTTTAAATAAGACTGGATTTAACAAGAACAAAAGATACAGTTATCGGGAAATGATTAAATAATTAGTACGACCGAATTGTTGGAAAGTAAAGGAATTGATAATTGATTTTAGCCTGCTACTCGCCAGATTTTGGCTGTAGCCTTGGTCTTTTTAGATCGGTTCTTGGCTAATTTAGGGAGTTGCTGACCTTCCTATGACTCTTTGGTTAGGCTTAGCGGCCAATTGGGACAGTGGATTGCAAGGCTCGAGGGTTTGAGTGGTTTCTTTCTCGACCGGTGGGTGGGTTATTCCTTATCTGTGGTTCAGCGTACATAGCGCTTGTACGTGTTCACATTACATGACGTAGTCGCTACCCCTTTTCGAAATGACCCTAGGGTGATAGAGAGTAGCGACTCGATGGGTATAAGCGGTCTTCCCGGCCAGGAGGGTGGCTTATACCAATCTTGCGCTATAGGAAATTACATGAAATCATCTCATGCCCTGAGAAATCGATTGGCAGATGGTGAACTATAATAAATTGGGCTTCCAATATATGAAACGAAATCGGACAATGAGTTGCTTAATAAGTAGAATAATTAAAGCTAGAGTACCCATTTTCTTTTGTGCTCGGTTATTGTTACATTCCGCTGTTGTTGTTTTTACTCTACTTAATTTTTTATTGACGTCTTGTTGGGTTCCGTACTCAGGTATACTTGACAGTTCGCAAGAGGATTTCCATTGTGCATCTCTTTGGGATTATATACTACGATAAATCTTCTGGTTAGTATTCAATTTTTGTTCCTTTAATTTTTGCAATATGAATTATTTGTTGGCTATGTTTATATTTTATGATTATGTGTTGGGCGACTGCGATCTTGTAAGCAAGTTATGCTAGTTGTTAGCACACAATGACTTGGGTTTCGTTGGTTGGTGAAACTCGAGTCCTCACACCCATTCCCTAATAAATTTTTTTTTAATTTTATGTTTTATTTAATTAAGTTAAATTTATTAGGTGAAATGCATGTTAAGTAATTAAATTTATGTAATTTATTAATTAGTTAGATTAGTTCTTAAATTGAAATGCATGTTAAATAATTTTTAAATGGCTGTTAGATTAGTGGTTAAATGCATAATTAAATTTTAAATGTATGTTAAATTAGTAGCTAAATGTAAGTTAACTAGTTGTTACTAAAATGCCAGTTAAATTAGTTGTTAAACACCTGTTAATAGTACATGCCTGTTAATTAGTTGTTAAATGCCTGTTAGATTAGGTTATTTATTTTGTTTAATTTGAATGTGGGGTGTACCTACAATTTAAAATTATTAATGTTGAATTTATTATGTTACATGTGGGGTGTGCCCGCATGTTGTGCATGATTTGTTGTATTTTTGTTGGAAATGTGAATATATAATATTATAAGGGAAGCTCTACCAAAATTTATTCGGCTTTGAGTTTACCTTCTAGTATACCTAAGGAGGGACCTTTATCCCATCATTCCCACCTCTTTCCCCACTTCCTGCTTTTGTGGAAAACACACCTTATCCTTATAATTTGTATGCCATCCAGGAGAATACTTCTAGATCAAACCCATATTCAAATACTTATAACCCTAGATGGAGAAATCACCGAAACTTCTCTTGGGCTGATCAAAATCAAAGACCTACATATCCAAATCAAATCTATCAAAACCTGCCTTCGTTGCCTTCTCAGCAACTGAATGCGAGGCCCTTTTACGCGAGTATGCAGAACTACACAGGGCTGAAAAGAGAAACGCAGTTCGACCAGATTTTGTGAGCTGTGACAGAGAGTCAGCGACAAAATGCTGAAGCTCTCGTTGAGATTCAAAGGCAATGTAAGGTAGAATTGGCTGATTTATGAAATCAGATCACGCTTTTGGCTATCTCATCAGCTAGGTACTCTTCCATCTCAGCCAGTTTCGAATCCTAAGAATCTGCCAAATCCTAGGCAACATCAGAGACAAGTACACTTCATTAATCAGGCCTTTGATTCAAATTAAAACCCGCCCTCTGCACCTCTCAAGAGTGATCTTCCAAACCCGCATCAGCAATCTTTACTGTATCAAAATGATCCACCTATCATTTCGAATCAAAATTGAGTTATTGTTGATCTTTTGTTGGTTGAACTCACTTATCTTATTTGCCTCATTCTTTAAAACCTTTACCTTAATCCAAATCAGATTTATCTTTCATGAGATTAATTTAAATCTTTCTCAAGATTTTTCACGTGAATCTGATTTTGGTTCTGTGAGATCTTGTCTTAAGCAAAAATCAGGGCGAGTTTACTATTCTGATTCCAGGTGGTTTTATCTATTTTCCTGTTTATTGAGCTAATTCTTCCTTAACTTCCTTGATTTTACCATACCTATTTTGTTATGGGAGTTACTTTTCTCTAGGGTTTACGCCTAGTTGAAAGCGTAAAACTTAACACCTTGTACATAACTGTTTCTTGTTTTTCTACACTTTCATCTACCTATACACTTGAGTCTATTCTATGTCTATCACTTCCTTATTTTGTTTATTCTTCACTTAGTCTGATTGACCACTCTGACTTTTGTCAGACTTGAAATCGATCGCACAGAGATCTTTGATCTCTTCTTTACAACTCCTTCCGTCACCCTATACTAAGTGAAGTGTAGAGTCTTTTTCACCCTTCTTACAATGAGGACATTGTAACATTTTAGCTTGAGGGGGTGTGAAGTGAAATATTAATACTCAAAATGTATTGGTAGATAAAAGAGAATTTTAAAAAAAGAGAAAAATTAAAATAATAAAAATACTTAAAATTTTAAAAATTTGTTGAAAAATTTCATAAAAATTTGCAAAATTTATAAAGCATAAAAATAAAAATATATAAATATAAAAATTAAGAAAATATAAAATGATAAAAATAATAATAGGGGGATTACATATATTTTCTAAGAAGAACTGAAGAACATATAAAAGAAAACATATTTAAAATATTTATAGTATTAATTAAAGAGTTTAATTTTCTTTTTAGCTCAGAAACCAAAAATATATTTAATTGTAAATAGTGTATAATATGTAAAGAGTATTGAATCCTTACTTTGAACTTTATCTTAAATACCTTTTCAAAATACGTATTTGTTTGCAAATTTTGAATGGGATTTTTCTCAAGTTAGAGTCTGAAACCTATAGGATCTATTTTTCCCACTCTTGATTCTAAAGTAAAGTAACTAAGTTGTATTAGGTTTTATGAGACTTAAATCTTGGAATTAAATTGTAACTTTCTTGGTCAATAAGATTGGATTAAATCCTTCTGATTTTTGAATATTTGTTTTTACCACCAAGTTGAGTAAAAAGACTAGATACCTAGAGTTGATTAAGTAAAGAGTTGGTAGAATTCTTAGCCATAGGGTCTAACAGGCTATAGTTAGCTTAATCAATTGAGGACATTTAGCTAGACTTGGGGAGTTACATTTTAACAGATCCTGCGGGATGATACTAATGGTTTAAGGGACCTTAGAGTGAAAGGCTTTGCTGTCCATGCTCTAGTTTGAGAGCTAAGTAACCTAAGTGTAAAAAATTCACACACATTAGAATTGTTTTGTTAGCATCTGAGATCGTGAAAACACAGAGATTAAGAGATTAATTCTAAATCCTCTCTAGTCCAAGGATTTCCGTGGGACTCTTGGAAGGGTGAAGGATGTGCCACTCACCTAGAAAAAGGAGTTGGAGTATTCTATGTAGTAAGAAAAATGAGGAGGAGAAAAGTAAAAAAAAGAAAAAATAAAAAAATATACACCCTACATTTAAGCATCTCAGTATAAAAGAACGCTTACGCAGTTTTTATCCACCAAGTAAAGCATCTCACAACAAATGGATGCTACCCTTTCCTCCATCAATAAAAACACCTCGCTACATATGAGTGTTTTAACCTATAGAAAATGGATTGAAAAAAATACGGAGATAAAATATAGGAATAAGAGACCTAGTGGTCCACCGGGGAGATATACACAAAAAGTGTTGACCTCGGGATAGAAAAATGGTGCGGAGAAAGCAACCAAATCTGAGTAAGGCCAAGTCAAATGCTTGAATTGGAATAACCTGGATTGGAAATTGATGTCTTAAGATCTAGATTTTTGCAACTTTGGATGCCTTTAGGACGAATCTATTCATGAGCACGGATGCTTTAAAATCATAGCTACTAAATATTTGCATTAGACAGTAAAGCCTGAGAAATCAGGTTTCGGAGGCTAGCGGTTGAGGCCTAAAGGAGATAGGTTGACAAAACCCTTGGTCTAGAAGTCTGTCCTTGATTTTGTGGGCTAGCTGGTTAAGGATTTTACTCTACTTTGAATTTGGTTAATAAAGGGTGTCAAGTTAATTTTCAAAAGCTAGGTTGGTAAAAATTAGATTTCACAAACTTAAGGATTAAACCTATGTTTATTAAATTTTTAAGTTGAAATTTAAATTCCAGCCTTTGAGTTTTTCTTTTTCTAATCATCTTGACTTCTTTGGTTTTAGAGTTTAGAGTGGATACAAAGAATAAACGAGTTTTCAATACTCTAATTCGAAAGAAATTCTCGTCGAGGTTCTGTTTGTTTTTACGAATACGTATTTCTGAGAAGTATTTAGGGTTTTGAGTCCATCGTAAACTAGATTCCTGCTAATGTTCTGTATATTTATGGATACTTATTTAAAATATAAAAAATTTAAAAAATGTGAATATTAAAAATTTTGACCTAAGCATTCCACTGCTATAGAATTATTTATGATTATTTACTCACCCTGTGCTTAAATCATCATATTTCTTGATTATTTTTGCTAGGGACTAGCAACACTTTGGCTTGGGTGTATTATGAGAGACACATTATAACTCTTAAATACCTCTAACTAACTAGTTTCCCTAGTTAATTAGTTAAGTATATACTAAATACAAGGTTAAATTCTTTCAAAAAAAAATACAAGGTTAATTATACTATAGGGGATTAAATAAGAAGGACCTTCAAAATAAGTTAAAAAAACTAAATTAAATATCATTTAATATTAATAATAATTTAATTAATAATTTAGACTCAAATATTAAACACTTAGTTAATATTTAAACTAAATTAATTGTATGGCTTAAGTACTTAATTAACTTAAGTAAATTAATCACTTAATTAAATATAGCTATGATGATAACGTCATCATCAGCCATATTTAGCTTTATTTAGTCATATTCCATCATTAAATGCTCCTCCATAACCGTCAGAAGATAGTAATTCATTGCACATCATTTCTAAGAGAATAATAAGAAACTATGGTTATTTATGCAATTTTACCAGTAATCCATAAACACAGAATAACCATGGGATATTTTAGGGGTTCATTAAGGATCATATAGTCATTAATGGCTAATAAGGGGGTCTATGTAGACAGGAATGGGCTTTCGCATGGTTCGAGAATTAAATGACATCTAAAACCTTACAAAAAGACCCGCTTAATTAACTGAGGTTCTAGTCAAAATAAAATTCACATAAATCCTCTAAAAATCATAGAAAAATATTCTCTAGGGTTTAGTATGCTTAATTTGACCATCATAACTCATTTTTACCTAAAACAGAATTTCACATAGACAATTACCCTAATTTGGATTTTTGCATAAATTATCTAGTTAAACTAGGTCAAAACCAAAATCCAACTTCACCATTGGATTCCTCAGGTCCAAATTAGATTTATACCAAAATTTGGGCCAAATCTGAGATCATCTTGACCAAGTTTACATTTTGGTCTTGTCTGACTCTTTTCTCTCACACACATGCCCCTAACTTTCAAAATCCTTACAAACAGGCCCCTATCTTTGTCGTCACTCTTTGCAAATAGATCCCTCCACCATTATCGCGGAGGAATCCTTCTCCGGCAACCTTTGATTGAAGAGAACTCTTTCTCTGATCAAGGAATCCCTTCCAAAATTGGAAGGGAGATTCCTTGTGAAGTTCTTTTTCCAACGCACCCAACTTCGAACACCAAAACCTTCCCAATCTCTGATGCAAATGCATGAGAGATTCGGGTATCTCTTGAGTTGCCAATTCTATCGAGCTTTCTAAGTTCGCAAAGCTTGATTCCTAAGCTTAAACCGACTCCCTGAGGCCTATATAAGGATCGCCATGGCAAATCATTTTCTCCATGCTCGAATTTGATCGGAATCACCCTCAATTCCTCCCTCCTCTACGGCTGAATAGCTCCTTGACATCCGGCGATCTTCTCCGACCTCCCTTGTCGTCTGTACGCAATACCAGCGACAGATTTGCCTTCCGCTCTTGGCCGTACCAGCTGGAGCTTCTCCCTCGTCTTCATCGTCATTTTCCACCTCACCGGAGTATCTTCTTCCTCGACACAGGCCAATCAAAGTCGGCATCGTTCTCCCCCGTTCATCCGTTGGATTAGGATTAGAATAATTCCCTTAGACTCATAGATTAATTTTCCCCCTCTTAACTCTTGTTTCGACCCCCCGACTACTCCACCCACCACCTTCGTCTCCACCTCCGGCAACCACTCTGGCGAGGACTTCCGTGCGCTACACAACTCCATCCTCCTCGTCGACACGCCTATAACCTTTGCCGTACTCCACTCATCAAAAGTCCTCTATATATTTGCCTTCCCATACACCTAGAACACCCACTGAACAAACCCACTTCCTCCGGCCATCTTCGCCTCCGTCAGGCCGCTACACGCCTCACCTCGCCTCGCCACAAAACCACCGCCACCACCTTCTGATTGGGGAGTTTAGCCTGTACTTTGTTGTTTCAGGTTTATGCCTTCGGCCGCCATGAATGAGTTGCTCCCAAGCAAGCTCGGAGCATGCTCTTGAGATCCCAGCCCCAGGTCTTGACTCCAGCTGCTGCGGAATCGTCCCCGGTCCACTCTTGGACCACCAATTGGAGCATTTGACCACAACTCGACCGCGAATTCGACGAAGGAATTGCTGCTGCCAGTTGCGCGAAGAAGAGGGAGGGATTTAGTCCCACCTCGTGAAGAGAAGAAGCGATGTGTGCGCATAAGTTGAACTTCTGCATATGACTTAGTGCCTCAAAACACTTGGGGGGTGAGGTCCCCGCGCCCCTTCATGCCTCGCCCGTGACACCTCCACATGGGTTTGGTTCGATTACCCGCCTAAGCCTCACACCTCGGCTGCTACCCACTGTAGGCAGCCCTGGTCCCGGGTGCGCTCATACCCGATTACCCAAATACCCAGTTACCCTTGCGGAAGAGAAGAGGAGAGAGAGAGAGAGAGCATAGGGTTAAAGGGGTTTTTGCTATAGAGAACAATGGCTAACACTTAGCTGTTTGAGGAATTATGCCCTGTGTGTGAAGAGAAGAAGAGAAAGAAGGGAAGCCAAGGAAGAGCTAAGGCAGAGAAAGAAAGAAGAAGAGGAGTTGAGAAAGGAAGAAGAGAAGGAGATTCAAGGTGCCAACGTCTGATTGTGCACTGTTGAAATATTTAAGTGGTTCGGCACTGTGCATTTATTTAGATTATTAAGTAAATAGAATATATGTATCTAGACTAAATAATTGGTGATCTAAATCACCATTCTTTTATTCTAGATCTCTTTTTGCTTTTTCAAACTGTTGAAATACTCATGTTCTGCATATATGATCAATTTTGAGTAATTGTTATGCATTGCAATATCATTCTTGGCTTAGTTATTATGCTCACATATATATTAATTGAGATTAGTGCATGAATTCAATATTTGCTCTCAGTGAACGACCTCAGACTTCATTCTGACATTCTGAGCTTATAAATTTTATTTATTGTTCTATTTATTGCAGATTTCAAACTACGACGACAATACTTTGATTTAAACCCCCGATAGATCGCCCACAACAAGCTAAAAAGGATGAAAACGTAAATTCCCCAAGATGAACCCATGACAGGAGAGTTGATGTAAGAATCCTCTCAGGCACTTGTAGGGGGACATGTTTTACAAAACCAGGGTTGACCAGGTCGTTCTAGAGTAATCAAATAAGGATGAATTGATTTCTTCACCTCAGATCCCCGAGTCGAGGTATGAGGAAACGTATGTCTCCATGGAATAGAAAGTGATTAATGATTTTGAGACATACATTAATGCGGATTTAGAATTTTTTGATTCTGAAGGTGAAGAATCATTATGTAAAGTCTCACATGAGTTTACAGAACACGATTTCAGTGAGACGACTGGGCCTGAGGAATTCGATGAATCATTTGATGGCCCTAAAATTGAGGAATTTGATCTTGTTGGGGCTTGCATGGTGGATTCAGATCCTCATTTCATGGAGGATTCAATTCGCAACCCTGATCCTCAATCACATCCCATTGAGCTTACTGACAATTTTGATTTTGAGATCACTAGACCCAAGTTAATTCTGATTCAGCAACAAATCTTGGACTTCGAAATTTTAAATGGGGTGATTATCATGTAATAGGTTTTGGAATTTGAAATTCTGAATGAGGAGGATTGGAATTTGAAAGTGAAGCTTCGGGAAACCAATTCCAAAGGAAGCAAAAGATCGAGTCTAAGGGTTTTGATTTGTTTGAAACCACCAACCTTCTACCAGGACCATTATGACATCTTTGACTCAGAGGATGTCCAACCCAAGCACAAATTCATTGATTATCCTTTTAAGCTTGATTTCTCTATTATTCGACTTTTTGGACTTGGGTTGCATCCTCACAAATTGCATGCCTGACCCCGCTTGCATACTGATCTTTGGTTCTGGGTAATTTTTATCCAGAACCTTAGATGTACTTGACCATGGGGCATGGGTCTGCACCATAATCGGATCCACATCTGTGGACATCTTCTCCTGGCAGGTCCAAAGATAAATTTTCTTATTCTGATTCTAACCTGCACTTGTGAATTCTTTATTTCTTCTTCTTTATATAGTGTGCTTAGCTGAAGACACTAAATTCAGCATATATACAGTTTCTTTTCATCTCGGACCTGACCTGTTATTCACGCAATTCAGGTGCTTTCTACTCTACTCCACTCTATTTGATGTCTTTTTAATACAATGAAGACATTGCATTAGATAGGCATGGGGGGTGGATATTCATCTCTGAATTATTTTGTTAGCTCCGTAGATTCTTTTTATTTTCTCTTTATTTAAAAAAAAAATTGTGGAATTAGGAAAGAGAACTTGGGCTTTAGAAAATTTCAATCTTAGAGAATAAAATTGTATGCTTTGAACACTAAGACCCTTCAGGTCTTCGGGCTTGTAAAGACCCGTTCTATTTTAAGTCTTTTAAGATGTCTGGACTGTCAATCAGACATCTGGACCCATTCCCAGACGTCTGAAAATTGAAAATTTTGTATGTAACTTCGCATCTATGTGCTGGCTGTGCGTAGACTGCCTTTTTCCCCTCTTCTCTCTTTTCTTTCTTCCCCGCAGAACCGTAGCTACTCCCTTATATATAACCCCTCTTCCCCCTTCCTCTCTTCACTCCACCACCACCACCTTCTTCCTTCCTCTCCACTATAGCGAGAGGGACGAGCGCGAGAGAGGGCGCGAGAACGAGGAGCGAGGAGAGGTGGCGTGAAGAGAGGAGGAAGAGCTTGAGCTCGTGAGCTCGTGGGAGCTCGCCGGAGGACGCATGGCCGGAGCGATGCGTGCGAGAGGAGCGTGTCGGGGGAGACGTCCCCGACACTCTGCTGCAGCCGGAGTTGCAGACAAGGAGAGGCCGCGGCTGCGCGCGGTGAGAGGAGCAGGAGGTCGATCTGTTCTGGGATTTTTCCAGAATCAGACGTCTGGCGTGCCATCCAGACGACGTGTTGGATGTCTGGTGACGACACCGGACGTCTGAAAGTAGAGTTTTGAGAAGGTACGTTCCTTTTGCGGTTATGGCCATGCAGGCCGCACCACAGCTTCGATCTACGTGGCTAAAAGAAGAAGATATCGTCTGTCACGTGCAGGGATAGCTTCGGGAAGGTGCGAGGCACGCCCTTCCACGCATTTCAGATGTTTGGACAGCTTACTAAACGACTAGAAGCACTCCTAGACGATTGGAGCAGAGGTCGGACATCTGGAGTTGGGTCCAGACAGACAAGTAGGGGTTCTGGACGTCTGAAGTCGATGTAGGAACCTGAGGTGAGACCCTAGTGACTTTTAAGACGTATGGACCTTGTGCCAGACATCTGATTTAGGTCCGCAGTTCTGTTTTGACCCATTTAGGGTCCGTTTGAGGTCCATTTTACGTAAACAAGATATCTGTGGTTTCCTGGTGAGTTCCTCTACATGTTAGAAAGCCTTATATACTGTCATAAACATTCTTTTGTGTTATGTTCCTTGGTATAGGACTTCGACCTGTTACGTGTACGGGGCTTACGGAGGCACGTGAGTCTGCCGTTCGAGCCCCGAGTACTCTCGGATTGTCTGGTAAAGTGGTTTCCCCCATTTTAATTATAAATCATGTATGCATATGTGAAATTGGATAACTAGAAACCTAGGATGTGGCATGAATCATAGGACGAGAAGTACTTGCACTGTTTGTATGCGTGTTTGAGATTGTAGTCATAAATGAATGAATAGCATTGTAAACAACTGCCTGTAATAAAAATGAGCTGCTTGTGAAATATGAAATGCCTGTGCTAGTTAAACAGTTACCTATGACATTACTTGTTGTATATGTTAAATTGTGGAAATACGAGCTACATGTGCATAATATGAGAATGGAAATGTAAATGATGGAACCTGGTATGGAACAACATGGTGAATATGAGCATGAACCCTATGGGAAATTAGGAATAGAGCTCCTATGGATAAATGGAATGGATCTGGAAAGGTGAGTGGGAAGTGTGCTGGCCCTTGAGCACATGGTACCAAGGAGAGCGACTGTCCCCTGTTTAGTGTAGAGAGGAGCTAGCCACCCTTGGGTTGGGAGTCGGGGTTAGGATTGGCCACTCTACATCGACTTCTTTGGTCCTCTCCTGCACTGTACCGGGGAGAGCTACTAGTGTAGGGAGAGAGCTAGCCACCCCACGGGACCCAGGGTTCATCTAGCCACCCTACACCGACTTGTTAGGCCCACTGGGTAAACTAGGGTAGTCAAACGAGGGTGCGCGGACTGTGGAGGGGCAAGACCCCTATTTGGTTCTGAAGGGCTAGACCCCTGTTACTGGGAGGGCTAAGCCTTATACTGTTCTGTGCTGTACTTTGGGCGTACCCGCTAGCAGAAACGACTGACCGCGTGCCAATGTTGGGTAGCTACCCGTGCGCTTATCACGTGTGCCGTAGTCACCGCTACGTCTGTCCGTGACCTCGGGGTGGTTGACTGGGTGTAGTATCACCACGGGGGACTCTCCCGGCCAGGAAAGCGCCACGTGTGCCTTCTACTCTTCGGAAAAGACTGCAATCAAGATCGTTCCCACGAGGAACATTCGAGATCAAGAAAGAGATTTGAAAAGTAAACCAATGGTTGAAAAGAAATGACTTGTAAAACAAATAATTGGAAAAGATAAATTTACCTGTTAGATTTTACTTCCTTGGTTAGTTTGGTTATCACTCTACTCAGCGTTCGCTGACTTCGTTTTTCTTGTACCCCTTTACAGGTCCTGGAGTTGAGCAGCTCGAGTCACTGACTGCAGAGGGCGCTAGGCCCACTCAAGCCCAGTAGTTGTTCCTGTTGTTGTTGTACTTCCTTTTTTCACGTGAGTTAGACTGTTGTTATCATTTCTATTTCTGTACCTTATTCTACTTTACTGTTGTGGTGGTGATATATACTGTTAGCAGCTTTTATTTCCTTTACTGCTTGTACTCTTTTACTGTTAGTTACTTAGTATAGTGAATGTGGTTTACTTTCCTACTTTTTGGTTATTTCTTGTTGGACGACTGGGTCTTGGTACTAGTTGAGTCGAGCCGGTCTCGGGTCCTGTAGGGATTCGGGAACCGAGTCGTAACAGGGCTTAATCAGCCTGGGTGTCCACTAAAATGTGGATTTGTTTCTCGAGTCCTCGCCAGTTTGAATATATTTCAAATTTGATTAAATAATTTGGGGTGATAAGTACATGACTTATCAACCTACCCTTTGATTTGAGGGAACTTTAAGTCTAAGCATCTACACACATTTCACACTGACTCGTTGTTCGACGGTTTTAACGGAAATTGGGTAGCTAATGAACCTTCTAGGGTGGTATGGCTGGTAAGTTATCGTGGGTAACTGCCCATTGGTAGGTTGACCAGAGCCCTATCACACGACCATTCTTTTCTTGCTGTCTTTAGGTAAATCTTAGATCAGAGAAGCCACCTACTTAAAGAAAGAAAAGAGAAAAGAACAATATCCAAAGAGAAAAAAAAAGAAAAGGAGAAAAGAAAAGAAGAAATAAGCCACACTTCACCGCATGAGTATGGCTGACAAGTTATCGTGGTTAACAGCCCATTGGTAGGTTGTCTAGATCCTAGCTCAAGAAATGCATGTATTATTCCTAAACACTTAGGAAGAAGCGGAGAAGTATAATAAACTGAGGAGATATACACTGGGTTTCGCCCTTATGTTGATCCCATAAAAATGAAAGTAGGGAGAAAGCTACTGGTTGAATAGATATACCTTTAGGAAAAATTCCTTTCTAAGGTCACCTAGGGGCGTAGAAACCCGAAGTCCGTTTTGATTGCCTATCATTGAGTCTAGCACTTCACACAAAAAGATGCTTAGAACTTAGAGTTCTCATCGAGTCTTGGGTGGGTTGAGTGGCCGTAGAAAGATGCTCCGAAACCCTAAACTCAAAAATCCAAAAAACTTAGAAAAGAAGAAAAAGAAAAAAAGATCCTTCTTTGAATAAGATGAGGGCTTGAGGAGGTCTGCATTTTGGCAGACACTTGGGTGCTGTTGTATATCTGTAGTTTAGGTCTTAGTTGAAATCTCTAAGTGTTGAAAAATAAGTTTTGTCCAAGAAATCTGAACCAATTCTCTTATAAATATCATGTAGTTTTGCTAGGGATTAGCAAAATATAGGCATGGGGTTGTGATGTAAACACGTTTGTATCACATAAACAGTCCATTTATGCATGTTCTTAGGCGTCAAGTTGCATCATACATTATAAATATTGCATGACATTTATCATCATGCATTTAGATTAGATTGTAAAAATTTTACGTTAATTTCACCTTTTTATGGTTAGGCGACAGGGCGACATTTAATCTGGGCCTTAGATTGAAGATCCAACCATACGGATCTGATCAGGGCGACGATTGGAGTTCAACGACTCCAAGATCGCCCCGATCGGACTTCCGTACCATCAAATGTAGTCTAGGAAAGATCAGAAGTCAAGGAGTCAAGATGTTGTAAATCCATACATCAGATGACAAATCCAACCGCACGGATGGGTTTGGATTGACGATTGTAGTCCAACAACGTGAAAATCAAGCCAATCCAACATCCATGGCACCATCTACAAGTCACAGAAGATGAACGGCCAAGATGGAATCACGTGACGCCATCTTTGCCACCCATACCAGCCCAAGACCCACTGCTGCTTTTCTCTCCTCAACCGTTGAGTGCATCTCAGCCGTTGGATCAGGATCCAACGACCGAGATCAACTCAAGCCGCACCTTCTCCTTATCTTAAGGCAAGGGACAGGATAATCTCAACCGTTGGATCACCATCCAATGGTTGTGAGAGCCGACCCTTAAAACATAAATGCTACCAAATGGTAGCCGTAGTGTAGTGGCTAGGCGCTTCACACGCGAGAGGAGGATGCAAGATCGAGCCTCGCCCCACCTCAAATCGCACGGGTGAGCGAGTGCAACTCAAATCGGGCCATTAGATCTTGATCATGCGGCGGGAGATGCAGCTACGTGGCATGCGGGATGAGCGCGGATCGCGCACGCGCGCGATGATTCGCGATCGGACGCGCATGCGCCCAACAGATGAAGGCTCTCGTGGGTTTTAAGCCTTCCGATGTTGCGATCAGATGGCTGAGAGTGCTAGAACATACTCGTGCATTGAAGCCAAGGGAGAAGAAGCGGCGAGCGCAGGCAAGCGCAAAAAGCCCACGTCCAGGGCTTTAGTGACGCTTAAATTCGTCACTAAAGGCCCTTGCATTAATGTTTTAAACTTAAAATGACCCAATTGCCCCTTTAAACCTTACCTATAAATAACCCTACGACCCCCATATATTTCTCATCCCTTCCTCTCTTCTCTCACCCCCTCTAAATCTCTAATAGCTTGTCCCAAACTCGGGATGCTCCACTAAAGTTAAAAATATAATTTTCCCACCTTCTCATTCCGTTCGTGGAGAATTCTACGGTTGTCCTCTCACCGCCATTTGGGAAGTGGATCCCGCTCCGACGTCACCCTGCCCCTTACTCCGTTGTTCGTCGTCATTCTCCATCTCGCATCTCACCATCTTCGTTTGGGCACTCCGTCAACGCAGCTCGTCCTTCAAGCAGCCATCGAGGAGGATAACTGTTGAACGTACGAATCGCTACGCTAACGTGTTTGGTTTTGGAAAACCTGTCGTTGTAGCTTGAAAGCGAAGAATTCGTGTTTAACAAATAAAATTTATACCGAAATGAAAATTCCGGGTCGAACACAGGGAGACAGACGTTTGATTTAAAAACTACGCACTTCTTTTTATTTTTCACGAAGTAATTCAATTTAAAACTATCTAATTATTTACAAGAAATAGAAGATAGAGAGAGAGGGTAAGAGAGAGAGAGAATATTACACATAGAAATCAAAATGAGATGTAGAATAAACAAAGAATTTATCATTAAGGAGATTGTTCATTACAACTAGAAAGCATAAAACAATTGCACTAGAAAGCGATAAATTTACTCTAGAAAGCATTAAAAGAATGGAGGGAGAAATGTCCTCCTCGACGATCGCTTGGAGGACGAGCAGAACTACTCTAGAAAGCAGTAAATCTATACTAGAAAGTAGTAAAAAGAATAGGGAGAGAGAAATCCTCCTCGACGGTTGCTTGGAGGACGAGCCGGACAGGACGACGCCTGGACGAAGGAGGACGAAGCAGAAGAACGGGAATGGAGCAGCACGCCGTCGTCGTCGTTGGATCCACTTCCGAAGGGGGACGAAAATTTGGACTTTATCTTGTGAGAAGCATCCCGGTTGTGGGACAAGCTTCTCTTGAGCTTTGGAGAGGTAAAGAAGAAAAGGAAGGGATGAGAATTTCGTATGGAGGGGATCTCCTTTTATAGTTGCAAGGAGTGGGAGCAAAATGGTCATTACATCTTTAAAATAATAAATGAGGGGTCTTTAGTGACGGATAAATCCGTCACTAAAGCCCCCAACATGGGCATAGCACCTGCGCCCACGCGCACCTCCTCAGCTGCGCCCTTTCTCAATCCCCACGCACGTTCATCAGATCTTAGCCATCCAATCGCTAGATCGGACGGCTTAAGATGTGTGATCGCCCATTACTGCGCACCTGCCCAGCGCGTACGATCGCGTGTCCTTGCCGCGCATTCAATCGCGCGTGATCTCAATTGAGCGT
Organism: Thalassia testudinum; assembly: GCA_037157565.1. Taxonomy (NCBI): domain Eukaryota; kingdom Viridiplantae; phylum Streptophyta; class Magnoliopsida; order Alismatales; family Hydrocharitaceae; genus Thalassia; species Thalassia testudinum. Next base: position 83,876,883 of record JAZHRO010000012.1, on the reverse strand, counting down.
AGACGGCCGTCGGATCAAGATCCAACGCTTGCCCGCGCTTGCTCGCGCCTTCCTCCCCTTCGCTGCGGTTTGAACCCGTACCCACAGCTCGCGTAAGCGCACTCAACCGCTGCGCTACGAGGCACGAATGGTCGAGCGGGCGCTTTTAGGCGCGGCCGTCCACAGCCGTTGGATCTCAATCCAACGGCGAAGAGGGAGCGGGTGCGGGGTCTTCGGAGATTGTAAGCGGCCGTTTGGGCGACCGTGATGGCGCCACGTGGTGCCATCTTGGCCGTCCATCTTCTGGAAGTTGTAGATGGTGCCACGGATGTTGGATTGACTCAATTTTTGCGTCGTTGGGCTGCGATCGTCGATCTGAATTCATCCTTGCAGTCGGATTTGTCATTTGAAGTGCGGATTTACACCATCCTGGCCCTTGATCTTCTAGGGTTCCCTGGTCACTATTTGATGCTATAGATGCCTGATTAGGGCGATCTTAGAGTCGTTGAACTCCAATCGTCGCCCTGATCGCATCCATATGGTTGGATCTTTGATCTGAGGCCCCGATAAAATATTTGCCCTATCCAAGCACATAAAAGGAGACAATTAGCCTCCATTTTATTCAAACTATTCTAAATGCAAGATGGTGCATGTTATGCAATATTTATATCATGAAATGCAATCCTCTGTTTAAGAACATGCATAAATAGACATCTTAAGTAATGTAAATGTGTTTACATCATACCCCCATGCCTATCTTTTGCTAGTCCCTAGCAAAAACTATATGCTATTTATAAAAGAATTAGGTTGGATTATTTGGATTTGAATTATTTTCAATCATTAAGAAATTGTCTACTTAGGAACTAAACTTTCAAAGACACAACAGCACCCAAGTATCAGCCAAAATGCAGACCGCCTCAAGCCCTCGCCTTATTCAAAGAAAAATTTCTTTTTCTCTTTTTCTTTTTTTCTAATTTTTTGGATTTTCAAAGTTTAGGGTTTAAGAGTGGCTTTCTACGGCCATTCAACTCACCCAAGATTGATGAGAACCCTAAGTTTTAAGCATCTTATTGTGAATGTGATAGACTCGTTGACCGGTAGTTAAAATGGACTTTGGATTTCTACACCTCTAGGTGACCTCAAAAAGAATTCTGCCTAAAGGTGTATCTTTACAACCAGTAGCTTTCTCCCTACTTTTATTTTTTTATGGGATCAACACAAGGGTGAATTCAGTGTATATCTCCCAGTTTATTCTACTTCTCTGCTTCTTCCTAAGTGTTTTGGGAATTTTTAGTGCATTTACTCAACTGGGTTCTGAACAACCGGTTGATGAGCTGTTACCTCCGACAACTTGCCAGCCATACTCGTGCGGCGAAGTGTGGCTTATTTCTTTTTTGTTCTTTTCTCCTTTTCTTTTTGATTTTTTTTCTTTTTTTTTTAAGTAGGTGGCTTCCTTGGTCTAAGATTTACCTAAAGGCAGCAAAAAGAGAAAGGTCCAGTGACTGGGCTCTGGACAACCTACCTATGGGCTGTTACCCACGATAACTTGCCAGCCATATCACCTTAGAAGGTTCATTAGCTGCCCAATTTTCGTTAAAATCACCGAACAACGAGTCAGTGACAAGATAGTGTGTAGATGCTAGAAACTCAAAATTCCCTCAAATCAGAGGGTGGGTTGATAAGTCGTGTACTTATCACCCAAAATTTATTTACTCCAATTAAAATAAAATTCAAGTTGGTGAGAACTCGAAAAACAGATCCACATTTTAGTGGATACACGGGCTGATTAAGTCCAAAGACCTGAAGGGTCTTTGTGTTCAAATCATAATGCAGTATTTCCTAAGATTGAAAATTTTCTTAAACCCAAATTCTCTTTCCTAATTCTGATTTTTTTTTATAAAAGAAAATAAAACAAATCTACGGAGCTGACAAATGAATTCAGAGATAAATATCCACCCCCCATGCCTACCTAATGCAATGTCCTCATTGTATTAAAAAGACATAAAACAGAGTGGAAAAGCGAAGAAAGCACCTGAATTGCATGAATGTCAGGTCCGCTTCGAGATGAAAACTAACAAGAACTGTATATGTGCTGAGTTTAGTGCCTTCAGCTAGGCAGACTATGCAACGAAAAGAAATGGAGAATTCACAAGTGCAGGTCAGAATCAGAATAAATAGAAGAATCCTCTGACCTATCAACAGAGGTCCACAGATGTGGACCAGATTGTGGTGCAGACCCATTCCCCATAATCGAGAATATCTTAGGTTCTGGATAAAAATTACCCAAAACCTAAAATCAGAATGCAAGCGGGGTCGGGCCTGCGATTTATGAGGATGCAACCCAAGACCAAAAAGTCAAGTTACAGAGAAATTAAGCTCTAAAGGATACTCGTTGAATGTGTGCTTGAGTTTGATATCCTCGAAATAAATGTCGTAAGGGTTCTGATTTGATGGTTTCAGCTTAAAAGGAACCCTTTGACTCAATCTTCCAGTTCCTCCAAAATTAACTTCCCAAATCAGAACTTCCCAACTCCTATCCTCCTCATTCAGCATATCAAATTCCAGGACCTCTTGTATATTAATCACTCCGTCTGAAATCTCCAAGTCTAAATGATGTGACAGAATCAGAATTGACTTGGGTCTAATTATCTTAGAAACAGAATTATCGGTAAGCTCAACGGGGTGTAACTCATAATTAGGGCATTGAATTGATTCATCCAGAAAATGTGATTCTGGATCCGTAATGTGTGCCCTAATAAGATCAGTTTCCTCAGTTATTGGGCTATCAAATGATTTATCAGATTCCTCAGGCCCAATCGTCTCACAGAAATCGTGTTCAGAAAACTCGCGTGAGACTTCGCAACTTGAATCTTCACCATCAAAGAAATCAGGATCCCTAACAATGTATGTCCCAAAATCATTTGTCACTTTCTGTTTCAAGGAGACATACGTTTCCTCGTAACCCGGCTCAGGGATCTCAGGTGAAGAAATCAGATCTTCCTTAATTGGTTGCTTTAATTCAATCTGGTCAGCCTCGTAACACGTGTCTCCCCCAACAGGTGCCTGAGCGGGTTCTGTCATTGGCTTTCCTGAAGAAGGTTCATCCTGGGAATCATCCCAAGATTGAATCAAAGCAACCAAGAATCTCATCCTCAATTTCACTAATTTCCCAAGTAGAAACTCACCCGGGTTCTTATCCTTAACATCCTGGAGCCAATCCAACAAAGACTTATTCAAATCATCAATCATTTCAATCAGGGGCTCCAATCTCTCAATGCAAGGTATTGGCTGAACTTCTAAAGATCGAATGATATTCCTCAAGTTAGCCAGAACCTTATCTTGAACCTGATTAACCTGAATCAAATGAGTTGGTTGAGGATTAGGCGGGTTTGACATCAATGCAGAGGAATTAACGAATTGAGATTCGTTATACCCTTCATGATAATAGGTCATTTCAGATTGTTCAAAAGATGGTGATGACCTAAAGGCAGTGAAATCAGAGGATGGGTAAGGATTGGTGTATCCTACTTGATTGTAGATCGTATTAGGTTGTTCATGAAAGGAAGACGATCTATAATCAATGTGGCTCTGAGAAGGATAGAAATCAGAATCAAAGTGTTCAGGGTTAGACCCTAAACACGGGGGTCCGGAATTGTATTTCCATTTCGAATTATCCCAACTGACTGATGGTTGATTACAAAACGAGTTGGGATAATCGTCATGTTAAGGATAATTCACAACAGGAGGGAAAGAGCGGGAATGCGTGAAATATGTGGAAGGATTCATGAGACACGGGAGGAAGAAAGGTGCCCTGCAATACAAACAATCAAACCTGTCCTTAAATGGGTTAGCCTAAAGACCTACAGACTCCCAAAACCCGTCTTGAGATAAAGGAACGATTTGATCTACTTCTATCTGTTCAATCCAACCAGTTAGAAGGAGGGACCGGGGAGAAGGTTCTTCCTTCGGCTTGCACCTCCGGTTCCTAGTGTATCCCTCAGCCGCTATCGTTTGATTCTGCTCCCCTAGCTAGACATCAGATTGAACAGTAGAAATAGACTAATCGAAAATAATCTCGTTCTGGGTTCTGAAGAGCGAGTCCAATCCTTAAGGCCAACGTCTACTCTGTTTTATTTAGGGCTAGGTTTGAATGTGCTTTGGAATGTGATGGGCCTTTTAAATGGGTTGTGCCCTTAATGATTGATTGATTTGTGTGTGCGTGCACAACCAATGGTTTTCAAGTAAGATTATTTTTGATGCGGTGAATTTTAAGGTTCGAATCTTGCTTTGTAGCTTTTAGGATTCAACTTTAGGTGTTTTCAAACAAGTTTCATTAGCACACCAGGTTTTGAAAGCATAGGTGAAGATGTTTTCCTTTAAAACTTAAAAAGAATGTGGAGTACCTAGTAAATCCCTAAGAGTTGAACCTAATTGGCAGCCACTTGATAAGTTAATTTTATTTGAAGTGGTGCGACCCAATCAACTCAAACAATTGGCCTGATGCACCACTTAATTAGGCACACAAATGATTACCTAATCTGATTTCTACTCAATTATGTGTTTGAATGTGTGTACCGGCTCCTAAGATCGGTTTACCGGTTGAGTACGAATCGCTACACTAATGTGTTTGGTTTTGGAAAACCTGTCGTAGCTTGAAAGTGAAGAATTCGTGTTCAACAAATAAAATTTATACCGAAATGAAAATTCCGGGACGAACACAGGGAGGCAGACGTTTGATTTAAAAACTACGCATTTCTTTTTATTTGTCATGAAGTAATTCAATTTAAAACTATCTAATTATTTACAATAAATAGAAGAGAGAGAGAGAGGGTAAGAGAGAGAGAGAATATTACACATAGAAATCAAAATGAGATGTAGAATAAACAAAGAATTTATCATTAAGGAGATTGTTCATTACAACTAGAAAGCATAAAACAATTGCACTAGAAAGCGATAAATTTAGAGAGAGAGGGTAAGAGAGAGAGAGAATATTACACATAGAAATCAAAATGAGATGTAAAATAAACAAAGAATTTATCATTAAGGAGATTGTTCATTACAACTAGAAAGCATAAAACAATTGCACTAGAAAGCGATAAATTTACTCTAGAAAGCATTAAAAGAATGGAGGGAGAAATGTCCTCCTTGACGATCACTTGGAGGACGAGCAGAACTACTCTAGAAAGCAGTAAATCTATACTAGAAAGCAGTAAAAAGAATAGGGAGGGAGAAATCCTCCTCGACGGTCGCTTGGAGGACGAGCCGGACGGGACGACGCTTGGACGAAGGAGGATGAAGCAGGACGAAGGAGGACGAAGCAGAAGAATGGGAACGGAGTAGCACGCCGTCGTCGTCGCGGGATCCACTTCCGAAGGGGGACGAAAAGTTGGACTTTATCTCGTGAGAAGCATCCCGGTTGTGGGACAAGCTTCTCTTGAGCTTTAGAGAGGTAAAGAAGAGAAGGAAGGGATGAGAATTTCGTATGGAGGGGGTCTCCTTTTATAGTTGCAAGGAGTGGGGGCAAAATGGTCATTATATTTTTAAAATAATAAATGAGGGGTCTTTAGTGACGGATAAATCCGTCACTAAAGCCCCCAACGTGGGCGCAGCACCCGTGCCCACTCGCGCCTCCTCAGCTGCGCCCTTTCTCAACGCCCACGCACGTTCATTAGATCTCAGCCGTCCGATCGCGAGATCGGACGGCTTAAGATGCATGATCGCCCGCTGCTCCGCGTCTGCCCAGCGCGTACGATCGTGCGTCCTTGCCGCACGTTCAATCGCCCGTGATCTCAATTGAGCGCAGACGGCCGTCAGATCAAGATCCAACGCCCGCCCGCGCTCGCTAGCTCGTGCCTTCCTCCCCTTCTCTGCGGTTCGAACCCGCGCCTGCAACTCACGTAAGCGCACTCGACCGCTGCGCTACGAGGCACGGATGGTCGAGAGGGCTCTTTTAGGCGCGGCTGTTCACAACCATTGGATTGAGATCCAACGGCAGAGAGGGAGCAAGTGCGGGGTCTTCAGAGAATGTAAGCAGCCTTTTGGGCGGCTGAGATGGCGCCACGTGGTGCCATCTTGGTCGTCCATCTTCTGGAAGTTGTAGATGGTGCCACGGATGTCAAATTGACTCGATTTTTGCGTCGTTGGGCTATGATCGTCGATTCGAATTCATCCATGCGGTCAGATTTGTCATTTGAAGTGTGGATTTATACCATCCTGGCCCTTGATCTTCTAGGGTTCCCCGGTCACTATCTGATGCTACAGATGCCTGATTAGGGCGATCTTGGAATCGTTGAACTCCAATCGTCACCCTGATCACATCCATACGGTTGGATCTTTGATCCGAGGCCCTGATAAAATGTTTGCCCTGTCCAAGCACATAAAAGGAGATAATTAACCTCCATTTTATTCAAACTATTCTAAATGCAAGATGATGCAAGTTATGCAATATTTATATCATGAAATGCAATCCTATGCTTAGGAACATGCATAAATAGACATCTTAAGTAGTGTAAATGTGTTTACATCAATAACTTCTCTCCACCTTCTCTTTACTGCTTTCTAGAGTAGATTTACCACTTTCTAGTTATAATCTTTCCAGCTTTCTAGTGTAATGATTAGTTGTAATGAACATTACTTGATGATTATGAAATCTATGTTTATTCTATCTCTATTTTATCTTTATTTGTAATATTCTCTCTCTCTCTCTCTCTCTCTCTCTCTCTCTCTCTCTTCTATTCATTATTCTTTAAGTAGATAGCCAGTTTAAACTCAATTCGACTAGTTAATCTACTTCGTGATAATAAAACAAACGCGGTTTTTAATCAAACGTCTACCTTCCTATGTTCGACTCAGAATTCCTTTCGAGTTTCGGTTAAATTTATCTGTTGATGGTTTTCCTCGCAAATCGCACTACAACGATGGGTTTCCAAAACTCAATCCTATTTGCGTAGATTTTCCAACCCAACATGTACCCTCTTCCCCCAACTGAGACTGACGATAGGCTTTTTCCTTTCCCTCCAACGACCTCTCACCTTTCCTTCGGAGCGCTTCTGGTGATGGCGTTGATCTCCCTCACATCCTCTTCCTCTCCCGCAGTTGTGACAGAGATTAGGAGTGCCCCATCTTCCTCTCTACTCCATTTCCTTTCTTGCCTGAGTTTGATTCGACTTCGTCGGATGTCGTCCTCCATTACATTCCATCGACAAAGATCTTCTTTCCCCTTCGTCCAAGTAATAGTAGATTAGAGTAGTTTTTAGTCTAGAGTAGATTTAGATAGTTAGATAGTTAGTTAGATTAGTTTAAATGTAGATACAAGTCTTCTTCCCCGACTTCGGTGAGGCCAAATCTGGCCTCACAGGACTTTGATTCACATCTTTATCCACTTGATCACCATCCTCGCCTTACCACGATTCCATTTCACCTTCTCCCTCCATAATTATATCATCTATTTGCCTAATCTACTACACCTCCACCAAAGACCTTCGTTGTCCATGGAGGAGGTCCATGGCTTAGATCACCTCCAATTGGGGCCCTCCATCACCTATACACAACTACAGGGCCTCGATCCACTCATCAATTAGCTTCATACTTCACCACAGCTAAAACACCTAATTTCCGTCAACCTCCTGAGCAAGATGTCAATGGCGGCTCAAGAGGAGTTCCTTCGTCTAATCAATCACCTTCACACCTTCACCATACTCTTCTGAATTGTTCCCCTCACTCAATTAAGTGAGAGGATCACTCTTGAGTTCAGACAAACTCAGGAGATGATTTTTTTGAATTTTGAATTAATACATACATTTGATCTTTAATTTTCTCACTTAGAACCTCAGGAATCATTTGAAACCATTTCTGAAGAATTTCATGGTGATTTGATTCTAGTTCAGTAGTCACCAGAGCTTTGGCGACTCAAATTTGATCCTCAGCCTTCCAAACTTCCTCTGAAGCTCCAGATCATCATTATTGGATTAGAAGAGTTGAATTCACTTATTGGATTTGCATCAAGATGAGGTTCTCTCTCTGATGAATCTCATCTTCTCCAACTCCAGTGGAGTTGGAGAGTCTCATTTCTTGAGGAATTAACCTTGGAAATCAGTCCTAAAGCTTTAGTAGAACCTTTAGAACCTATTCTAGATTTTAGTTAAGCTCAAGAACTCCTAATCTCCTCTGCCGAACAAACCTCACTTTGACCTCAGGCGTCAAGTCTGGAACCACCTCTAGAGTGCTCAAAACCCTAATTTTAGTTGGTGTACAACTTCTTGAGGTTGAAATTGATCCATTTAGGTCTTAAACTTGAATATGTGAAGTTTTGTTTTAAAAGTCAACCTTTCAACGTATTAGGTCAAACCTAAGACCATTATAAGGATTCAAGGATTAAATATCTGATTTTAAGAGTTATTTGAGATTCTGAGTTGATTGCAAATTCATTCAATGTGATTTAATTGGTTTTCATCGAGGATTGAGTAGGATTCAAAATTCTGTATAGTTTGGGTTCATTTGAACCCAACACTATTCTTGAGCATTCTTGATGAGATTTAGACTTAAAAATCACTTAGACCAGCTCTTCTTTACTCTCTAAATCCATCTGAATCCCTTCCTGAGGCCTTAATCTCTCTGTAAGACGAATTTGAGCTCAAATCTGAGCTCTGAAGCATCGGATCGAAGCTTTTGAGCTTCTGAAGCTTTTTAGGCACTTCCCAGACATCTCTCTCTTTCTAATCTATGCGAAATGCTTCACTGAAGCATTTCAAACCCTCAATCGAGGGTATTAACTCATCCTTGTATGTCAAAAGACCTGATTTCACTCTATGAAACACTTTGCAGGCATGGCAACTGTGATATGTGTCTCCTTCGGATCAATGGATCAAATCTGATCCATTGATCAAATTGATGATAAAATCAGATAGAGGAAGCTAAGTGCTTTTTATTGAGCCTTTACTCGCTCGATTTGACCATCAGAATCATTTGGAATCAAGCCTTGAAGATCTGACTAGATGCAGCTGTGCACAAAGCAAAAGCGCTGGAATTAGTCCCACCTCGGGAGTTTACAGGTGTGCGACTTGGTATATTACAAAAAACATGTAGTGACCCCTTGGTCATCAACGCAGGGCTCAACTTATCTGAGCATCTGATCCTTCGAGTGCGCGTGCGTGCACATGCATGTGTGCGTGGGCCTAGGTGGGCGAGCGAGTGTGTAGGCATGTGATGGGCCTGGTACTGTGCATTGGTTAAAATTGATAAGAATCCACCTAATAAAACTAGGTTGGGCCTCGAGTAGGGTTTGGTCCCACCCTTACGGGGTGCTGCGTATCCCTGAAAGAGGCTCGATCACCCATTAACAAATTTTTGTTAAGTGAGAAAAGAATGGGCTTAAGTTATACGAAAATTGCTAAGTGTGGAGAACAAGAGAGAACAGTAAAGAGAAGTTAGAATTAAAAGAAGAGAGGAGCTAAGAGAAGAAAGAAGACAGAGAAAAGAAGAGAAAAGGAATGAAAGAGAAAGGTTACGATAGAGAGAACAATTTAAGAGATTAAATGAAGAGATAAAGAAAAGAATCAGACGTCTAATGTGTTAATCAGAAGTCTAATTTTTAATTTTAAGTCATCCAATATTCTTAACAGACGTCTAATTGAAGGTTGAGAGCTATGAAGAAGAGTTTGAGGCTTTATATTGACATAAATGGCATCGTTATTCATTGTAATTTACTTTTATGACTTGTATTCTTTTGAAAATTGTAATAAACAATCCTCTATCTTGGTATTCAATGTAAATCTTTCTTGTACATTTTCTTTTATTAATGGAATAATTGCATACTTTAATTGTCTACTCTTTTGTGAAATTATTCATATGCTTAACATATGTTATAATTATCGTAGTAACTAGTTAGTCATTAATTTAACTAATAAATATGATGAATTAAATTACGATTATGCCTTCCAGTGAACGACCTGCATTCAACCAGTTAAAAAAGAATTAAAAATAAAATGTTAGGTTAACTTGACCCTTTATTACGTAAATGGCAACGATTCGAGCTAACCTAAGTCATTTCTTATGTGATTAATTAAGACTTTTAACCTTAATTAAGTGTGTTGAGAAATTACACATCAATAGGAAGTGTTTCAATGGATTCATCTAAGATAAGAAGACAGTTCTAGAACATGTGATTTGTAATGATTGGTGGCAGCATTACACGAAATGAACTACACATGGAGAGGAGCCAGCACAGGATGGCACACGGAATACAGCGGAAGTGGATGTTTGTGATGACGAGTATGACAACGATAATCAAATCGATGAGATGCTGCATTAGATGAGAGAGGCTAATCTTGAAATTACAAATGATGAGGAAGGACTTAATAGCTGTAATCGGTTTTATGATGAGATGAAAGCAGCTGAGGAGCTTATCATGCTTGGACTAAGTTCCATGTCGAGGCTATCCTTCCTGTTGAGATTATTTTAGATGAAGGTTATGAATAGAGCTATAATGAAAATCATGTCGAAGGTGCTTCAGTTTATACGAGCGTTGTTGAATAATCCCAACTATGTGCCGGAGTCGTGGTATGAAGCCAAAAAGCAAATTTGTGTACTTGGTATGAATTGTGAGAAGATTCACGCATGTCCCAATGATTGCATGTTATATAGAAACGAGCATGCTAGCTTGACTTCCTGCTAAGAATGTGGTAAGGAAAGATATAAAGGAGAGAGGGAACAAGCTAGAAAGGTTCTTCGTTATTTTCCGTTAACTCCAAGGTTGCAACGACTATTTTTTTCGAGTAAGACTGCAACGTCGATGAGGTGGCATCAAGAGAATAAGTCAAGAGACAGTCTTATTCGCCATCCAACTGATTCAGAGTGGAAAAACTTCAATAGCAAACATTTATCTTTTGCATAGGATTCACGTAATATCAGATTGGGACTTGCAAGCGACGGGTTTAATCCATTTAAGAACATGTACCCGTCATACATTATATGGCCAGCCGTGATTTTTACTTACATTGCCTTTGAATCTCAATGAGAGCTTTAGCATTTTGTTGCTGACTCTCTATAAGAGCTCACAAAATCTGATTGAGCTGCGTATCTCTATTCGGCCCTGAGTAGTTTTGCGTACTCGTGTGAATGGGCCTCACATTCAGTTGCTGAGAAGGCAACGAAGGTGGGTTTTGATGGGTCTGATTTGGATATGTAGGTCTTTGGTTTTTGATCAGCCCAAGAGAAGTTTGGGTGGCTTCTCAATCCAGGGTTATAGGTATTTAAATATGGGTTTGATCTAGAAATGTTCTCCTGGATGGCATACAAATTATAAAGATTTGGCAAGTTTTCTACAAAAGCTGAGGGTGGGGAAAGAGGTGGGAATGATGGGACAAAGGTCTCTCCTTGGGTTAGTGAATGAGTAGGGAGCATACCCAAGGAAGAAGGATCTCTCGAATCCAGATTATTCACAAATTCCCTCCTTGTGGGAATTTGCGAAACAGGTAAATGAGCGGGATTCTGCGTAGAGAGTAGAGGTGTAAGATTCTTCATTGTGTTGGGACCTCATCGAGATGCTTCACTACGATGTCGACCTTGTCTAGTTTCCTAGCTATAATCTCTAAATCCCTTGAACTTGATGGATTTTCGCTCTCGTGAATGCCCTTATGATGCGGATTCTGATGTGTGCTTGAATTACCCTGCGTGAATTGCGAAATTGATGCGTAGTTAATTGAGTTTTCCACCATCCCTTCGAATAGTTTTGAGGCGGATTCTTCGTCGCGATTTAGAAAATTCCCTCCACATGAGGCATCAAACAGATTGCGAATACTCTCTTACAATCCATAATAAAATATGGGCATTAGCTGCCAGTGAGGGATGTCATGATGTGAGCATTTCCTTTTTAATTCATGAAAGCTCTCCTACGCTTCATGAATTGGTTCTTGATTTTGAGTAAAGGTTGTGATAGCTCGCTTAAGGGCATTGGTGAGACCTATAGGAAAGAATTTCTTTAAGAATGCAGATTCAAGTTCATTCCAAGTTGAGTTAGGTCGTGTGATCGTGTGACACTAGTAGGCAGCTTTGTCTTTAAGGCTAAAGGAGAACATTTTCATGAGTAGGATTTCTCGGCTTTGATTTCGAGGACCAAGAGTCTGAGAAAGAATTTTAAGATCTTCTATATGTTGGAATGGATCCTTGGATGTATGCCCGTGAAAGTGGCCTCAGTGCAACTGGCCTGGGTATACCTGTCAAAGGAGATTTGAGAGGCAGCTTCAGAGATTGCCTCTCATGCATAAAACACAAAAATGTGCAAAGGCACACTCACACCACTACAAAAAACAGCGATAAGCAAAACCCGTATACAACACGAAAAAGCGGGGTTTTCTTCTTTTCAAAGGGAAAGAAGATCCTAAGAATACGCGTAAAATATAGTGACGCAAACAAGTAGTATGTCAATCCAAAATATGCATCCTATACGTGTCTACGCAGATGCGTATCCTTAAACTCAAAGGTCTAAGGTCTAGGATCAAGACCGCTTACTACCAGTTCCCCGGGGCTCTAGTAGTGAGACAGACTTGTTGATCTTCGACCAAAGCCCTAAGAGGTGCAAAGAGAAGAGGTACAAGTATAAGACTCGTGTAACTCTAGTGATCGCACTGTGTGCGATAGCATGCAACAGACATATATGATAAAAACCCACATGCAATCTGCAAACATATGTATGTCACGAGTTTTAAAAAGTTCTCTTTTTAGTTAACCTTTTTCAAAAATAATAAAAAAAAGTAACTGTGTCTGCTTTTTATATCTTTTCAACAAATATATGATCTTGCTTATTAATCAAAAGATAGGGATCTACATGGGTTTTTACGTGTTTCCCACTAATGCGAAATAAAAATTCCCGAGTCAAATCGTCACTAGCAGGTAAATGTACTCCTAGGAGTGTATGCCTAGAGATATTTGCTGCTAGTTAGAAATGATGTATTTTTGGTATTTTCTTATATATTTTCTAAACTAAATGCAACAAACAAATCTAAACTGGAGACTAAGGAAAGAAATACTCACAATGGATATGTATAATGGATACGAAAAATAGAAACCTGCCTTCTTCCTGAGAATACTTGTAAAGATATCCCTGAAAGAAGACAAAAACAAAAGAAAACAACTAGTTAGAAAGAAATTATTTGCAAACTAATAATTAAAATTATAATTCTGAATATATTTTACAGTTACCTCCCCAACAATGGCACCATTAAAATGTTCGTTCAAATCTCAACACAGTTAATTAAGGTTAAAAGTTTCAATTAATCTCGTAAAGAAATGACTTAACTCAAATTGTTATCGTTAAATGTAGTATAGGATCAAGTTAACCTAACATTTTAGATTTAATTCTTTTTAACTAGTTGAGTCTAGGTTGTTTACTAGGAGGCACAATCGTAATTTTAATTCACCATTTTATTCTTATGCATAATTTACTAATTACTTAATTAGTCAGATCTATAATTACATATGTGTTAAGCACATGAATAGACACATGAGATTGAGCATTTAAATGCCTGCACTATTCCATTAATAGAAACAGATATACAAGAGTGATTTGCAATGAAAACCAAGGAGAAGAATGTTTATTACAATTTTTTACAAAATAAAAGGCATAAAAGAAATATTACATTGATCAAAAATACCTTTTATTACATAATAAAACTCACTCTCTCTTAGCCTTCTTAATTTCTCTATTTTCTCCTTTATCCCTCTCTCTCTCTTTCTATTTCTTTAATTTCCTCTTCTCTAATCTTCTCTCCCTCTTAAGCTCTTCTGTGTATTTTCTTTATTTAAGATCTTGTCTTCCTTCTCTTCACTTAATTCACAGTGCTCTCTCTCTTTTCTTCTCCTATATTCCTCACTGTGTACATTTGTCATCCACATTTAGCTAATTTTTGCATTTAACTTAAGCCCATCTATTCTTCACTTTAACAAAAAATTGTTAATGGGTGGTCAGGCCTCTTTCAGGGATATGTAGCGCCCCATAGGATGGGACCAGACCTTACTTGAGGCCCAACCTAGTTTTAATTAGGTGGATTTAGTTAATTTAAGCCAATGCACAGTCTCGGCCCATCACAAGCCCACACACTCGCTCACCCACCCGGGCACATGCATACAGGCACATGCCTGTGCATGCTCACGTGCACACGCATGCACTAGATCGATCAAATGCTCAGATAAGTTGCGCCCTTCGCTGACGACTGGGGGTTGACGTGTGTTTTTCATATTATACCAAGTCGTGCGCTCAAGAACTCCCGATGTGGGACTATCAACTAGTTCTCTTCTTTGCCGCAGCACTGCTTCAGGCCTGGTCTTCAGATGAGGATTCCGAGCAGCTCACTGCTTTAAATCGAGCGAGTAAAGGCTCGATCGAAAGCTCTTAGCTTCTTCTACTCGATTTTAGCATCAATTTGATAAATGGATTAGATTTGATCCATCATTTCGAAGGAGACACATGGCACAGTTGCCATGCCCAGAAATATGCTTCAAAGAGGATTTAGAGGTCTATTACCTGCAGACCTTAAATTACCCTCAATTGAGGGTCTGGAACACTTCAATGAAGTATTTCACACACATAGGAAGAGAAACTGAAGTCAGGAAAGGCTCGGAAAGCTCCAGAAGTTGAGGGGTTTCAAACTCAATGCTCAGAGTTTAAATTTAAGCTAAAATCTATCCTATAGAGAGATTAAGATCTTAGAATTTGACTCAGATGGATTTAAAGAGTGAAGAAGAGCTGATCTGAGTGGCTTTAAAGTCCAAATCTCATCGATAATGCCCAAGAATAGTGTTGGATTCAAAAATAACCCAAACTGTGCAGAACATTGAATCCTACTCAATTCTCAATAAAACTCACCTAAATTGGTCTTAAACAATTCTAAATCAAGTTAGGAACTCTTTCAATTCATTAGTTCAGAAATTTAAGCACAAATTCCTCATAAGCAGTTCCTGGTTGACCATAGGAGCTAAAGAGTTTACTTTTTAGAATACTCTCCCTGATCAAATTAATGGTCTCAAAGAACTCTAATCACTCTAAGGAATCGATTAAGCATCTAAAGATGAAGTTTTGAGAGCCCCTGATCTATTCTCAGGCATTGCCCTCTGAGATCTGAGGATGGTGAGTTCAGTAGAAAGAACCAGATGTTCTCAAACCTAATTCTAAATTAGAATAGGTTCCGGATGTTCTACTGGTGCTTATGAACCTATTTCTAAATACGAAACCTCCATTATTGAGCTTCTCCAACTTCACCGGAGTTGGAGAAGACAAAGTTCAACAAAGAACTCTTAACATTAAAACTCTAATCTAATCAATGCCCCATGATCCTGAGATCACAAGGAAGTGATCTAGAACTTCAGAGGAAGTTTGGATGGCTGAGGCTTAAGTTAGGTTCGCTGGAGCTCACCAAAGATCCAGTGAACACCAAGTTTATATGGAGTTGTAATAGCCATGAAACTGATCTAAAGGGATCTTGAACGATTCTTGAGGTTGCAAGAAACCTCAGGAATACATCAATTGAAGCAATTAAAGATAAGAAATACGAATTAATCAAAAACTCAGAAGATCTGCCTCTTGAGTTCTTCTGAACTCAAGAGCATTTCCCTCACTCAATTGAGTGAGAGGAAATGGTCGTAAGGGTCTGGCGATGGTCTGGTAGTGGTTAAATAGGCGAAAGAACTCCTCCTGAGCTGCCATTGACAACTAGCTTAGGAGGTTGAAGTGATTTAGGCGTTTTAAGTATAGGCAATAATCTGGCTAATTGGAAGTGAGATTGGGGCCCTGTAGTTGTGGTGAGATGATGGAGGGCCACTAGTGGAGGTGATCTAAGCCATGGACCTCTGCCATGGACAACGGAGGTCTTCGGTGGAGGTGCAGTGGATTAGGCGTTGAAGCTGGTATATTGGAGGGAAAAGAAGTGGAAAATAGTCGTGAAGTGATAAAGAAAGTGATTAGGTGATTGGAATCATGGATCGAAGTCCGATGAGGTTGGAATTGACCTCGCTAGAGTCGAGGAAGAAAGACTTAATTCTAAGCTAAAACTAAACTAAACTAAATCTAATCTAAACTAAGATCTAAGCTAATCTACGGGTTACCTGGACGAAGGGAGGTGAGAGATCTCCGTCGAAAGGTTCATAATGGAGGACGAACTCAGATGTAATCGGATCAGACTCCGATGAGGTTTGAAGCGGAGGAGAGAGAGGGATGACGTGCTCTGAAGCTCTATCACAACTCCTGAGAGGATGAATAGATGAGAAGCAACAAGCTCCTTCGGTGGAGGTGCCCTGAAGAGGAGAACTGGGTCGCCAGAAAAGGGAGAATAGCCTATGATTGATCTCAGTGTGGGGGAGAGGGAAGGGGATCGATCCCAGAGATCGGAGGTCTAGGTGGGTATTTATAGGTGGCGGAGAGGGGTAGGGGAAATGAACCTGGACGGATATACGATTAGATGCATCCTAACTCATCGACATCATCTCCGACGCTGGTGAGGTTAAACACCTATCCTAAATAGGATTTAAGGACCATCCGGTCTGTCGGATGAAGAGGAGGAGGTGAGCGAAAGGTTGGCAGTGGTCGGGACTCGGATAGGTTGTGTTAATATGGTGAAATTATCGTTGAAATGAGTATAGTGGTTAACCTAAATCGAGCCTAATCATCTTTTTACAAAATTTTTAACCTGGCCTACTTAATTTTATCTTGGTCACTTTTAGGCCCAGGGTCGAACTTAGGGAGGTGGGGATTAAGGGTGAATAAGTTTCTACGCCTTTCCTACAACGAATCTCTTCCGTGTATTTATTATGTTTTTGGTTCTTTTCTATTTAAGATTTTTTTGCTGATAATTTTGTCCTTGAGGTACACCCTCAAAATCAGGTCCTTGGCTTTGAGCCAAATTGTTCTTGGCTTTGAGCCAATTTAGGGTTCCAAAAACTGGTCTTACTATTCGCAAGACCGAGTACCTGCAAGACAAGGTTTATCTTTTCTCTTTTCTCTTTTTTTTTTATCTTTCTAATAGCAGGAAACACAAGAGAAATAGAAACTAGATAGGTTGCTTATAAAGAAATAAATATAGTATATATATATATACAAATATATATAAAATATATATATAGGGGTGGGGGGTGGAGGTGGAAATGGCGTGTAGCACGGTGTCGAGTTGATCGACGTCTAGGAAGACACAACCAACAGGACGGAGTGCTGCGTGGAGTGTAGGATGGATGTGTGGGAGTGTGTGTGGAGACGCTTTCTTTACGTGGGTATTGGGGAATATCAGTAACTGGTGCAGATATTCCCTCGATATAACGCATGGTGGAGTGTGTATATGTAGTTATGTATATATATATATATATATAGATATGTAAATATATATATAGGTATATATATATATTTATAAATAGATATATATGTATATTCATGTAACTATATAGATATTTATATATATAGTAATATATGTATATATGTATATATATATACATGTATATATGTGGGTGTGAATGTGTACAAGTGAGTGTGTGTCTGTACACGTGAGTGTGTACAAGTGTGGTGCGTGTATGAGTGAGGGAGCGTCTGCTGGAAGAAGAAGGCGTGTGAGTTAAGTCGTCCGGAGGCTACGCCTGTCGTCTGATGGCATGGGTGCGTGCAGGCGCAGGCGCGCAAGGGGGGCACGCGTGCGCTGGAGGGGGTGCTGGAGCAGAGAGTCTGTAGCGCAGCGCACTGCGTAGCACAGTGATGAGAGCCTCATCATGAGCCATAACTAGCTCATTTTGACCTAATAAAGAGAATAAAAGCTCCTGCATAACTTAGAAGAGGGCTTAATTGCAGGAATAAGTGTTCTGAGAAGAAAACATGAAATAAAGGTTAAAACTGTAATTTTACCATTGCAGTACATAAATGAGATTTCTCAGAGGCAAAACATAGGTCAAATGGTCTAAATGAGATAAAAAGTGGGTTGATTCAATCAGAAATGGGTTCATATGCAATTCAGGAATTAAATGACATCTGGTAACCCTAAAACAGACCCGCTTAATTCAACAAGGTTCCGGTCAGGATAAAATTCAAGTAAACCCTCTAAAAATCATGGAAAAATATCTCCTAGCGTTTAGAACATTTAATTTAGCCTTTGGAACATAGTTTGACCTAGATTAGGGTCCTAGCTCATCAATTGACCTAATTTAGGTTTTTACGTAAAATATCTAGTCAAACGTGGTCAAACCTAAAATCCAACTTCACCATTGGATTTCTTAGGTCCAAATTAGGTTTGTACCAAAATTTGGACCTAAGGGGAGGTCATCTTGACCTACTTTGCAATTTAGTACACCCAATCACATTTTGGTCCCTATCTTTTGAAAACCATCACATAAACCCCCCTAGCTTCCTCTCCAATCTTACAATCAGGTCCCTCTGCAATTATTGGGGAGAGAATCCTTCTCCGGCGATGAAGGCAGAGGGAATACTCTCTGATTCCTCAGAGATCTCCTCCCAGATTTGGAAGGGAGATTCTCTGAGGAATGCCCTTCCATCTGAACTCAATCATGATCCCAGATTTGCACCCAATCTCTCGTGCGAATGCACGAGAGATTTGGGTATCTAACTACCCTCCATCTCCGACAGGACGTCGGTGGCAGAAGGCTTGCCCTCCACGCACCAGAAGCTCGGCCAGCACCTTTAAATTAACCCCCAACTCCGGGGCTGCACCTCCTCAGCTCGACTTGACCGAGATTCCACCTCAAATTCATCTTCTTCTTCTCCATCCAAGGGGTCCAGCTAGCTCCGGTGAGCCCCCCTCCTCTTCCTCGTCGCTCTGCCACAAAACCAGTGGTAGAGCCGTCCTCCTCATCCTCCTCTACGTCGCGCAACACCCGCGCGAGCCGTCCTAGCCTCGTTGTCGCCGCCGTCTTCCTCCACTGGACACTTTCTTCTCAGGCTACAGCAGGTACTGCCGGCCGCCTTCTCGTCCCCTTCGTCCCTTTAGTTAGGTTAAAACTATTCTTCTCTATCCCCTCTTTCATTTCCCTCACTTTATTTCACACAACCGCACCTCGACTGCCGCTGTTCACCACCATCTTCTTCACCTCCGGCCACTCTCCGGCGAGACTCTCCCATCACTCTGGAGCCCCACACGTCTCGCCAACCATCGCATAACCTCCGCCTCACCTCACTGAACATCATCCACCCGTCCATAGACCCTCCACGCCTCCACAACTACCCCTGATCACACCCATCCATCCGGCCACAGGGCAACCTAGGCACACACGCCTAGGCCACCCCGCGGCCTGCCACCTAGCTCCTCACCTTCGCCGTGACACGGCGAAGGTCCCCCGGTGATCTGATTAGGCCGCGAGGCTCTTTTTGTGTCAGACAGATTTCAAGCTCCAGCCGCCATTAGCGGCAACTCGAGGAAGCTTCTTGCTTGCTCCAGGTCGCAGGACTGCCAGATTCCATGTGCTGCAAACTTGGGAAGGTCTTGCGAAGACAGTCGACCCAGCGAGTGACGCCACAGAGCCTGTAATTGTGGGAATTGAAGGCACGGTTTGCTGCGGGTGCGTGAGAGGAAGTGGTGGGTATTAGTCCCACATCGGTAAGTCACAAAGAGCGTGTATCCTTTATATTGTTTTTGTGATATGAGCCGGTTGCCTCCAGTTACACTTGGGGTGAGGTCCCTCACCTATTCTCTCCGCCTCGTCCGCGAGTTCACCACACGGATCTGGCGACCCAACCCGACACCATTCTGAGCACTCCTCGCGCACCACCCTCACGCCGGTGCACCTGGACCCGGGCGCGCGATCCGACCCGTTTACCCGGCTCTGGGAGAGAGTGCTGAAGAGTGGTTTACACACAGAGAGAGACACGCGGGTGTGGGTAGAGGGATAGGTTTTGCTTTTCTTTGGTTTGTGCAGGGAAAGCAGAAGGAAGAAGTGAAGCTAACACTTAGCCGCTAAGGAGAAGAAGCAGAAGGAAGGAAGCCTTCGCAGAGGAAAAAGAGAAGGAAAGGAAGAGGCGAAGGGAAAAGAGAAGAGGAACTGAAGAAGAAAGAAGGAATAAAGAAAGGTAAAGACAAGCAAAAGAAGAGAAGTTGAAGGCAAGGAAAGCAGAGCCAAGGAAGAAGAAGAAAACCCGTAGAGAGAAAGAAATTGCAGAGAAAAGAAGGAGAAAGATAAAGAAGGAAAGAAGAAGCATAAAGAAGAAGAAAGGAAGAAAAGCAGACCAAGAGAGGAGAAAACATTTTTTAAGAAGTATAATCCCATGATCAGACAACCAAATTCTTTCTTTTTTCCACAATTACTTTTCAAACTCAAGCATTTATATTTGAATTAAGTTTTGAGTAATTAAAGTGTTCAATTACATTCTTGAGATTAGTAGTAAATTCCAATTGCTCCCTGTGTTCGACCTCGGATACTTAGGTTTTCGAATAATAAACTTTTATTTGTTGACAATGCTTGATCACCTATACTACGACATAATTAATTGTTAAAACACGATCGAGTACACGTCAACACGTTGCGCACCGCGCTGCGAGCTGGAACGGGAGCGGGCATGAATGCCGGTGCTGGAGCGTGTGCTGGTGCAGACACGAGCGTGGGCGTTGGAGCGGGTGCAGGCGCTAACGCGGCGACTGGCTGGAGGCGGTAGCAGCGCAGAGAGAGAGCGCGCGATGACCGGATAAGTGAGAAACTCTCCGGTCACTGAACTGTAGCTACAGTGTCGCGCAGAAACGCGTGAACAGTAGCTACAGTGCCGAGCGGCTTCGACAACCGATTGTGGCCGGTTCTACGTGCGCGGGCGCGCTGCAAGGTGCCTGCGCGTGCGGAAGGAGCTTGCACCGGCTGTTGGCATGCATGCGGTGCTTGCGCTGCTACTGGCTGCCTTGCTGCTGCTGCTGGAGCTCTGAAGCTTGAGTCTTCGGCAATGGCAGGAAGGGCTGAGCGATGGAAACAGAGAGTGGAATCCACCACGCCCACCTACTCTTAGATGAGCTGGGCGGTGGTGGGACTCACAGTGGTGGTTGTGGGACCACTGTGAGCTTGCTCCTGCCCGCAGCGTATCTCTTCAGTGGGAAGAGCTGCTGCGTATGGAGGGGAGAGAGGAGGAGACGACCTGGGCGAAGGTGGCTGTTGTTGTTGTGTATGTGCCCAGCTCTCTCGCAAGGAAGAAGGCAGTGCATTTTTAAAAGGAGATGGAGGCATGCACGGCCATGCCCTGGGTGTGCATGTCCGGCCATGCAGATGGCAGGGCATGCACTGGTAGAGAATGGCACGAAGGAAGGCCAGCCCCATGCCCTGAGCCGCGTGGAGAAGAAGTTTCAAGTAAAATAAAAAATGAGGATGGTGAAATTGCAAGGCAGCACTTGAAGAAGATGTTATTTACATAGCCAATTATTCACTTTCATCCCTTCTCAAATAAATGCATGCATGTGTCAATTTTTACAAATGCAACTATGGCTTGCTAATATGCAATGGCAATGCTAGGAAATAACACAAGATGACATTTTTATTGGTGTATTTTTGCTATGCAATTAGGCAGCAACGATGGTGAAGTTCTGACACCGGATGAGCGATGATCAGGCGGTGTGGTGACCGAACTTCGTCGACCATCCAGACTGAGGAAGAAGAAGACGAAATATTATGCTCATAGGGGCATTTTGTAATAAAAATTAAGGACCTAGTTGTAGTAAAAGGACTCAATTGACATTGAAGCTAAGGACCTAAACGTAAACAGTTAATTTTTAGGCTTATTTTAATTTATTTCCTTTTCAACTTTTTATATATAAGTATAAATTAGGTAAATATTATATTTATGTCTTGAATTTATGTTTTTCCCCTTTTTAGTTATATTTAATTAGGTGATTAATTTACTTAAGTTAATTAAGTACTTAGGTCTTAATATTAATTTAGTTTAAATGTTAACTAGCTAAATGTTTAATATTTGAGACCAAATTATTAATCAAATTATTATTAAGATTTACTGATATTTAATTTAGTGTTTTTAACTTATTTTGAAGATCCTTATTATTTAATCCCTTATATTATGATTAACCCTGTATTAAATTTATTCTTAGCCAATTAACTAGGAAAACTAGATAATTAGGGGTAATTAAGAGCCATGATGAGTCTCTCATCAATCTTCTTCATGGAGCTTCTATATTGGAAAGATCTTACAAGATGTCACAATCTTGATATCATGCATATTGAGAAAAATGTCATGAACAATAGCTTAGGCATGCTGAATTTAACAGAGAATCCCAAAGACACGTTAAGATCAAGAAATGACATGAATAAACTAGGTATCCCTCTTGAGCTACATGTCATCGAAGGAGAAGAAATGCTACCAGCAATGTACAGTCTACAACAAGGACAGAGGGATAAAATATTCTCCTTTTTGAAAGGAATTCGGGTCCTAGATGGGTTTTCTTCACAGCTCTTGTGATGTATGAATGAAGTTCAGAAGAAGATCAGTGGACTGAAAAATCACGATTCACATGTTTACATGAGGATTTTGTTTCCGTTAGCTATTCACAGAGTGTTACCAGATCTAGTGGTCGATTCCTTCATGGAGATGAGCCGATTTTTTAAAGTCGTTTGCTCGAAGACTTTGAACTATGAAAGTTTAGACTATTGGAATGATCAATTTATAATTACACTCTGCAAAATGGAATAGATTTTTCCCCCGGCTTTCTTCGATGTCATGATGCATCTAACGGTACATCTTGCAAATGAAGCAAGAGTTGGCAGGCATGTACAGTATATATGGTTGTATCCAGTTAAGCAATTTATGAAGAAGCTAAAATATTACATTTTAACTAAAGCTAAGCCAGAGATTTCAATCGTCGAGGGTTACATTTTAGAAGGATGCATAAACTTCTGTGCTATGTACATGGACAATGTCGACAATAGAATTAAATGATGATTTAAGAGGAATTTTGATGGGGGATACAACGAAATAAATGATGATTCTTTAACAATTTTTGACACAAGGGGAAGGTCTATCCTGCACATAATAGAAAATGATTGATTTAATGGATCGACGGTTAGCTCACTTGTATATCTTAAAGCAGATTCCCGTTGTCAATCCTTTTCTCAATGAATTTAAATAATCTTCACCTCATGCCATTCAAGAGTTGCAACTCTTTAATTGGTTTAAGCAGCGTGTGCATCAGATGAAGGATGACTTTGATATAATATGCGAGACTCCATTGAGTTATTGACATTATCACTCTGATTACATAATTAAAGAATTCAGGTTCAGAATAAAGTCAATCGATGATGCGAAGGCATCACAACAGGATGGTGTTCTTGTCAGTTATGATATTGGAAGGAGTTGTGATGGCTATTATGGGAAAATCATTGAGATCGTGGAGATGAGTTTCAGATACGATCGCAGGGCGATTTTATTTAAGTGTGATTGGTTTGATATTTTCAAGGAAAGGATTGGTTTCAAAAATGATAATAAACATGATATCATCAGTTTAAGTAAGAACCGTTGAATTCTTCAAACAATTGAACCATTCACACTAGCCTGCTAAGTATCATAAGTTTTTTATGTGCCCGATAATAGCAGGAATGAGTGGATCATACCAGTAAAAGCCGTGCCTTGAGATTTCTTTAATGAAAATTAAGATAATGAAGTTTCTGTTACATTTGAAGCATATCAAGAAATTCCAGTGGAAGCAGAAATAGGTCTTGGTGCAATAGATACTAATGTTTAAGGTATAATAACATTTATTTTCTAATGAACTCCATTTAAATTTAGTTACTTTTTTGAAAACAATTGTTTACATTTTTTCCTTTTATCATTTGCATTTTCCAATATGTGTTTACTTAATTCTTTTTTTATTTATGTGCAGGTGAGGCCACAAAGGAGGGGGGCCACCAAGGATAGACCACCACCTACGCATGAGGTTAGGGAGGAGGCACACTCTCAACCTCCTCTTGTTTCCTAGCCTCCTCCCGATACCCATTATATTGAAATTCCCTCCCACCATCTCTAGTACCTCCCTCCACATATTTTAACCCAATACTGTCATGCTTTTCGTAGAGGTCAGTCGTCAATCCTAGATACCCATGATGTTGAGGTGAATCCTCAACTTGAGACCCATCATAAGGAGTTGCTAGAGCAGCAGGGGGCTGTGGATGAGGAGGTAGAGCAGCTATTTGAGCAGCCAGATACTCAGGCTGGCACGTTGCAGCAGCTTGATACTCAAGCAGGCACCATTGTTGGTTGATGTGTCAATTCTAAACAAAGTTAATTAGACCTAATTAATTACATCAGAAAGTAACTTAGGTTAACTCAAATTCACGTCGGAATTGTAGTATAGGGTCAAGTTAATTTAACATTTTAGAATTTAAGATCTTTTTTAACTGGTTAAGTCTAGGTCGTTCATTAGAAGGCATAATTGAATCCTAATTCACTATTAACTTCTAATGAATAATTAATAGCTACTTAATTAATCAGATTATAATTATAAATATTTTAAGCACATCAATATAGTATAAAAGATTAATCAACTAAAAACATGCAATATTCCATTGAAAAGAAATGATTTTACAAGAAATATTTTTCACTGAAAACCAAATAGAACAATGTTTATTACAAAATATTGGGCTTTGAAATGAAATTACAAGAGTTATCATGCCTATTACAACATTAAAATCTCAAAATATATCAAATATAACTCCAGCCCTAAAATCAAACGTCTGAAAAGAGATTTTGATGGAAACACCATCATGAGTCATAACTGGCTCATTTTGATCCAATTAAGTCAGTAAATGGTCCTACATAAATGCCAGAGAACCATAAGTCACTGCATAATCATTCTGAGGGAAAAATAAGAAACTAGGTTAAAACTGTAATTTTACCATCATATCAAGAATGCAGTACAACCACAGGTTTAACTAGGGGTTAATTGAGGGTCAAATGGTCCTAAAAGGCTAACAAGTGGGTTAGAACAATCAGAAAAGGGTTTGCACGTGTTCTGAGAAGTAAATAACTTTTGAAACCCTAAAAACAGATCTGCTTAATTAACTAAGGTTCTATTCAAGATAAAATTCACCTAAACCTTCTAAAATTTATATAAAAATATTCTCTAGGGTTTAGAACCTTCAATTTGACCATCAGAACCCATTTTGACCCGGAACAGAGTCTCAGACAGATATTTGCCCTAATTTGGGTTTTTGTATAAATTACCCAGTCAAACATGATAAAAACCAAAATTCATCTTCACCATTGGATTCCTTAGGTCCAAATTAGATTTGTACTAAAATTTGGACCCAAGATAAGTTTGTCTTGACCTAGTTTACAACTTGGTTCTGTCTGATTACATTTATGCCCTTAACTTTCAAAATCTTTTCAAACAGACCCCTAAATTTGTCATCATTCTCACAAAAAGGTCCCTGCCACCATTAAACCTTTTTCCACTTGCTCCGGTGACCTTGATTTGGAAAGAACCCCTTGATTTCTTGACGAATCCCTTTCAAATTTGAAAGGGAAGTTCGTCAAGAAATTCCCTTCCATTTGAGCCAAATCCCATGCCCCAAAACCTTTCCAATCTCTCATGCAAACACATGAGGAATTTGGGTATCAAGGAATTTCCCAACTCCGGCAAGCTTTTCAAGTTTGGAAAACTTACTTCCCAAGCTCAAAACCTCTTCCTGAGGTCTATAAAAGAACCTCTTGATCAGATCGTTCTCCCTATGCTTGAAATCGGCCAAGATCCCCCCCAATTCCTCTCTCTCTCTCGGTCGAAATCTCCTCGACGTTCGGTGAGCTCCTCCGTCCTTCTTCGTCCTCCGTTCGCAATACCAGCAGCAGAGTTATCTTCCTCGTTTCTTCCTGCATCGAGTCGTACCAGCCGGCGCCCTAATCTCCTTCTTCCTCGCCATTTCCCTCTCTCTGGAGCAGTTCTCTTCTCCGACGCTGGCAACACCACAACCGGCACCTTCTCCTTCCCACTTCGTCCGTTACTACATTCAATTGCTACCTAAACTCTTCCTCATCACACCAACACTTTCGACATGCCGTTTCGACCTCGACCATGCCTCCGCAACTCCATCGTCTTCCACCGTTCCGACCACACCTCCGGCAAGGTACATCTCGCTCCACACACCACCAAACCCCTCACCGACTACCTCAAAACCTCCGCCACACCTCTCCGATCATTTCCTTTCTCTCATTCGATCCATCATCCACCCAAACAGACCCATCATCTCCGACCCAACCCGTAACCATCCGACCACCATCCACACCCATCTGCCATGCCGACCTCCGCAACGAACTCGCCGTGCTACGGTGATACTCTCTGAACCTTCTAACAGGTCCAAGAGGCCATTTGCTTGATTTCAGGTGTGTCCCCTAGCTACCATTGACGAAGAACTTCAAAGGAGCTTTGAGCTCGCTCCAGGTCTTTGCCCTAGGTGGAAGTCCCAGGTCGTGCAGACTTGCTTCAGGTACTTCCCCCGGTGGTCAATTAGATGCTGGGACCTTAGTAGCTACGCCAATCAGAGGAATCTCCTTGCTGCAGGCGCACAGGAAGAAGGGACGTGGTTTAGTCCCACATCGTCAGCTGAAGAGCACCCCGCGGTGCATAAATTGCAAAAGTTATATAGCCTTATCGCCTCAGAACACAGGGTGTGGTCCCTCTCACCCGCACACTTGCGCCTCGTCCGTGACCTCTGCCCATGGACCTAGCCTGACCCGTTAACTAGCCTAAGCCTCACTCCTCGCTCACCACCCACTGCCGGTGAGCCTAGACCCGAGTACGTTAGGTCCGATAACCTGATTACCCCTGTGGCTCTGGGAGAGCGAATCCTAAAGAGAGAAAGAGAGAAGAAGGGCTTGCGTGGGAAGGGGAAGGGTTTTGCTCTTAGTGAGAACATGCTAACACTTAGCCGAATGCAGAATCTTTTCCCTTGTTGTGTGAAGAAAGCCAGAGAAAGAGAAAAGAAGAAGAACAGAGAAAGGCTTGAGCAGTTTAAGCCATCTGATTAGTAAATCAGACGATTGGTTTGATTGCATTTCATACATATATACATTGAGTTCATTAGCTATCATTGTAAGGAGTACTTGGTGATCTAAATCACCATTTTACTTCATTATTTTTGCAGTCTAACACTTGATCCTAGTGCTACTTTATTCCGAAATAAATTTTGTTTACAATTTCATAACTTTCTTGTCTTAAATTGCAATTTTAAGAACTGAATTCCATATTGCTTCCTGTGTTCGACCTAGAAACTTTTTCGAGTAATAAATTTATTTGTTTGAATGCTATTTTGGCTATACTGCAACGCGACAATTTTAAAACATTGATTTAGTGCGCAAACAGAGTTAGACGACTTAAAAGCATAAATTGGACTTCTAATTAAAAGTAAAGACATCTGATTTCTCACTCTTCTTTATTCGTTAATTTCTTCTTTCTCTCTTTCTCTTTCTTTGTTTTCTTCCTTAAGTCTTTATCTTCTCTTTTGTTCTTGTACTCTCTCTCTCTCTTAAGCTCTCCTTGTTATTTCTTTTCTTAAGCTCTCTTTAGCTCTTTAACTCCTCTTCCCTTGTCTTTCCTTACTAACTCTTTTTACTGTGCACTTATGATCTCCACACTTAGTTGATTTTTCATCCAACCTAACTCATTTCACTCCTCTCAATTATAAAAATTAGGTTTTGAAAAGGTGGCCCAAGCTTGTTCGGGGATACACAGCGCTTAATGGGAGGGACCAAACCCTACTTGAGTTCAGGCCCAGTTAATTAATTGTGGATTTTCTGTATTTTAGCATTGGACAGTACCGGGCCCACTCCAAGCCCACACACATCCATGCCCACATGGGCCCATGCATGCACGCCCACGGCGCACACACCCTCGCACAAGCACGTGCGTACACACCCATGCACAGGCACCTGCGTACGCACGCACCCGCACCCCTATGCTCAATTCAATTTGCGCCCTGTGCTAACGACCGGGAGGGTCTCAGCAGGGATTTATATTATACTATGTTGTGCACTCCTAAACTCTCGAGGTGGAACTAAGTAAGGCGAATCCAAGTTGGACTTCAACCGAGGAATCCGGTTGGCACACTGAACCAATTCAATCAAGCTAAGGCTCCATCGAAAGCTGGTGAGTAGCTCTACAGAATTTGAACATCAATTTGATGCTTTGAACATGATTGGTCCATCAAACTGGTCCCACGTCGTCTTTGCCCTCTCCTGGCCTCTGACTGCCCTCCACCACTGATGAGAACCTCATCATGAACCCTAACTAGCACATTTTAACCTAATAAAGTGAACAAAAGCTCCTACATAACCTAAGGGAAGGCCTAATTCAGGATTTGTTAACCTAAGAACAAAACATGATACAAAGCGGTAAAATTGTAATTTTACCATTGCAGTGCATCCACAGGATTTTTAAGGATCTAGACATAGGTCAGGTGGACTTAATAAGAGAAAAAGTGGGGTGGTTTGGTCTGAAAAGGGTTATGGCAAAATCTAGGAATTAAATGACATTCAGCAACCCTAAAACAAACCTACTTTAATTCATGAAGTTTCAGGAAAGATAAAAATCAACTAAACCCTCTAAAATTCATGCAAAATATCCCCTAGGATTTAGAACCTTCAACTTGGCCTTTGGAACCTATTTTGACCTAGATTGAGGTCCATACCCAATTTTTGACCTAATTTAGGTTTTTGTGCAAAATGTCCAATCAAATCTGGTCAAACCTAAAATCCAACTTCACCATTGGATTGCTTAGGTTCAAATTAGGTTTATACCAAAATTTGGACCTAAGTGTAGGTCGTCTTGACCCACTTTGCAATTTGGTCCTCAAAATTACTTTCTGACCCTTAACTTTTTGAAGCCCTTACGTTTACCCCCTCAACTTCCTCATTTTCTTCACTTAGGACCTTCTGCCACCCGCAGCAGCAGGCCATACTTCCGGCAACTTTGCATGGATGATGACGCCGCGTCTGCATGGGGAGCCGGCCCCAAATTTGAAAGGGGAGCCCCCTACCACATTTGCCACCCCCATGCCCTGAAGACCGCCACACCTCTCGTGCGAACGAGCGAGAGGTATGGGTTTCCGATCTGCCATACCTTCGGTGAGATTTTTCCCACCGCTATCACATGCCTCCCGACCGGCCTTCACCTATTTATGGAGCGGCACACTCCGCCGCATCCTTGAAGCATAGATTGGCATGAGATTCTCCCCTCTAGTTCGTCTCCTCCCAACTCTGGCCGACTACTAGAGCTTTCGGCGGCTCTTCCTCCTCTTCCTTGTCGCCCTGCCACTATACCAGTGGCAGGGATACCTCCGCCATCCTCTGCCGTGCCACGTCGTACCAGCGGGCGCCCTCCAACCCCTGTTCCTCGTCACCATTCTCTCCCCGTGGCACCTTCATCTCCGACGACGGCAGTACCGGCCTCTCGCCATCTCCACATTCCCCCTTCACTCTAGACTCGTTAGATAAGTTCCCCTTATTCTCCTCTTTATTTCCCCTCTGTCAATTTGTCATTTCGACCCCTCGACACCACTGTCCACCATCACCATCTCCACCTCCGACCACCAACTCCGGCGAGGCCATTCCACCACCACAGATAGTTCCACCCCTCGCCAATCGGTCCCTGAGCTTCACCACCTCCCACTGATCACCTCTCATCCTTTCACTCACCGCGCCACCCACTGAAACCTTCCCCCGAACACACCCACCTGCACGCACACAGGCGTCTTCACACCACTCTGACCCCCGAACCACCTTCATCGTGCTCCGGCGAAGCCTACTGAAGGTTCTGACAGGGCTGCAAGGCCATATTTGTGATTTCAGGGTCGTGGCCGCCTTTTGCCATTGTCGACAATACGAAGCTGACTTGAAGCTTCATCCTGATTGCAGCGCCCCAGGCCTCCTGGTCCAGCAGGCGTAGTTTCCCCTCGCGTACCCAACCAGGCAGCTAATTGGCCTCGAAGGCCTTAGCTGTCGCGGCAATCACTCGCAACTCCTACTACTGGGCGCGCAACAGAAAGGTGGGAACTTTAGTCCCACCTCGGGCGTTTTCAATTGCCCCGTAGTGCATAAATTGAAAAAGTGACAGAGGCTTATCGCCTTAGTCACACGGGGTGAGGTCCCCTTGCCTACTCACACCTCGTCCGTGCCCACGCTACGCGGGCCTAGCACCAGACCCGATCACCTAGACCTATCACTCCTCGTGCATCATACCCACGCCGGTGCGCCTGACCCGGGTGCGCATCGAAGAGAGAAATAGAGAGAGAGAAACACGGGGAGGGTAGGGGTAGGTTTTTGCCTAACCATGCCTGTGCAGGGAAGCTGAAGAAGAAGGAGGAAGAGGAAGCAGAAGAAGAGAAGAGGAAGCGGCTAAAGACTTAGCCATGCCAAGAAGCAGGAGCTGAAGAAGAAGAAGAAGGAAAGGAAGAAAAGGAAGAAGACAGAAGCAGGAGCTGAAGAGGAAGAAAGAGCCAAAGTTGAAGAGGAAGAAAGAGCCAAAGAAGAAGAGAAGAAGGAGGAAGCTGTCGCAAAGAGGAAGGCCAGGCAGGGAAGAAAAGAAGAGAAGAAAAAGCCAAGGAGAAGAAGAGGCAACAGTAGCAGCCAAAGAGAAGAAAGGAAGAAGAAGGAGACGTGCATTGTAGCAAAATGCTACTTAAGGCGTCTGATTCCTAAAATTAGACGTCTAAAGACAGAGAGAAAGCAAAGAATAAGGAGAGAAAAGAAGAAAGAGAGAGATTAATTCTTCTTTCATTCTCTACAATTCTTTTTTGTAAAACAATACATTATTGTGAATTATAATTTTTATGCTTCTAAAATCAAGATTGCTCCCTGGTTGGACTCGAATAGGTTGTGCTAATATGGTGAAATTATCGTCGAAGTTATTATAGTGGGTTAACCTAAATCGAGTCTAACCATCTTTCATAAAATTTTTTTTAACCTGGCCTACTTGATTTTATCTTGGTCACTTTTAGGTCCTGGGTCGATCTCAGGGAGGCAGGAATTAAAGGTGAAGGAGTTTCTACGCCTTTCTTAAAATGTATCTCTTCCTTGCGTTTATTATGTTTTTTATTTTTCTATTTAAGATTTTTTTTGTTGATAATATTGTCCTTGAGGCACACCCTCAAAATCAAGTTCTTGGCTTTGAGCCAAATTATTCTTGGCTTGTAGCGAACTTAGGGTTTCCAAAAACTGGTCATGTTATTCGCAAGACAGAATACCTGCAAGACAAAAATTATCTTTTCTCTTTTACTCTTTTTTTATCTTTTTAATAGCAAGAAACAAAAGATAAATAAGGTAGGTTGGTAGCAAAGAAAGGAATACTTAGCTTAATATAATACATACAGTATCTATATATATATATGTACATATAATATATAGGGGTGGAGGTGAAAGTAGAAATGGAGTGTAGCACAGTGTCAAGTTGGTCCACGTTTAGTAAGATGCAACCAACAAGACAGAGTGCCACGTGGAGTGAGGGGCGGATGTGTGGGAGTGTGTGCGGAGGCGTTTGCTTTGGGTGGATATCGGGGAATATCAGCAACAGGTGCAGATATTGTCGCGATATGATGCGCGGTGGAGTGACTAGTGCACGGGCGTATGGATACAGGTAGGTGATGTGTATGTAAATATATATATATAGAGCAAGAACTATATAGGTATATATGTAGTTGTGTATATAAATATAGATATGTAAATGTCTATATGTATATATATATATATATATATATATATATATATATATATATATATATATTTATAACTATATATGTATATATATATATGTAGTTATATATGTATATAGATATGTATATGTATATATGTATATAGATATATTTGTATTAGTATCTATGTATATAGATATATATATATATATATATATATATGTAGATACATATTTATGTATATATGTGAGTGGATATATAAATATATATGTGTGTAGGCGTGAGTATATAAGGGTGTGTGTGAGTGTGTACAAGTGTGTGTGAGAGAGTACAAGTGTGTGTACAAGTGGGTGTGTGTGTGCGTTGGCGGATGAGGGGGAGCACAGCAGATAAGCCGTCTGCTACGCTGCCCCATCGACTGATGTGCGCAGCTGCGCAGGTGTAGGAGGGAAAGCAGGCGAGGGGCGCTAGAAGGAGCACCTGCGCTGTCTTCGTGCGCGGGCAAGTGCGGGAGAGTGCAGCGTAGCGCATTGCGTAGTGCAGCGCACAGCGCTGCCAACGGGAGCGAGCGCGAGCGGGCGAGTGCGGGCGTTGGCGAACGGCTGGTGTGGGTAACGGGCGAGGAGAGAGAGCGCGCTGCCACCGGCTAAGTGAGAAGCGAGCCGGTGGCTACAGTGTCGCGCTGAGAGGCGTGAACAATAGCTACAGTGCCGTGTAGAGCGGCCAACCAATAGCGATCGGTTCTACGTGCGCGGGCGCACGGGGAAGCGCCTGCACGCGCCTAAAGGAGCTGCGGAGGCCTGCTGGCGCGCGTGCGGTGGCCGGCAGCTGCTGCAAGCTGGCTTGTGCACTGCTGGAGTTTCTGACCTTGAAGCTCTGGCAATGGCGGAAATGGTGATCAGCAGTGAAAACGAAAGGTGAATCCACCACGCCCACCAGCTCACGAAAGAGCTGGGCCGTGGAGGAACTCACATTGGAGGTTGTGGGGCCATTGTGAGCTTTCTCCTGCCCACAGTGTGTCTCTTCAGTGAGAAGAGATACTGTGTATGGAGAAGGAGAGGGGAGGAGGTTGGCCTGATGGTGGAGGAAAGTGTTTGAAGGTGTGCAAAGGCCCGCTGCGCAAGGGAGAGGGCAAGGCCTTTTAAAGAAGAGGAAGCATGCCACAGCCATGCTGCTGGCATTGCATGTCCAGCCATGCTGCTGGCAGAGGAGTGGCACGCGTGCCCCATGCCCTACAGCCGCGGGTGAGAAGAATTTCAAAGCAAATAAAGAAAATGAAAATGGTGAAATTGTAATGCAGCACTTGATGAAGATGCTAATTAATGATGGCCAATTATTCACATTTTCCTCCCCTCTAAATAAATGCATGCAGTCGTCTTTTTACAAATGCACTTATAGCTATACAAGATGCAATGGCAGCGCTAGGGAAATACTCAAGATGGCATTTTTACTGGTGTATTTTTGGTGTGCAAACATACCCCCATGCCTATCTTTTGCTAGTCTCTAGCAAAATATTTTGTATTGTTTAGAAATGATTTTAAGCTGAAGATTTTCTTCTGAGATGTGTTTATCTGTTGGATATTGTGAGAACTAATTGCAAAGAAGACTACTAGTACTTTAAGTCTTACATGACATAGACCATCTCTCGACTAACCTGGACTCTTGATATTTAAACCTTAAGTACGATTTCCAGGACTTAGAGGGTTTTGCTGTGCTCGAAAGCTCAAGAGATTATGGTTTGTGCATAGTGAAGGATCAAGACTGACCAGATGAATATTAAGACTCAAGCCCAGGGTTTCACGAATTTTTTAAGTGCAGGTTGGTCCCAGTTTCAGCTCGTGTCTTCGGATTGACCTTTAAAAAAGTGACGGAAAATTCAACTCCCATTTTATTACTTTTGTGGCTCGAGGAATATATGGTAGAAGCAGGGTATTTATGACGTGCCCTAAAACTTTTTGGAGAGGAGAATTTACAGACATTTGAAAGATACACTTACTTATTTGCACAGTTTTTTTTTTTTTGAAACAAGTGTCAGTATATCTCTTACAACTTTATTTGGAGGAGCATACATTTTTGGTGGAAGAGTACCTTTTTGGTGGAAAGAGTTTCTCCTAGACACAAGAGTAAAGCCTGGGATAAAAAGTCCACCTGCGCGCACAGGTAAGGACTCCACCTTCCTCAATGAACACTAAGGTTGGATCTTATGTTCACTTGGTCTTTCTTGATATGTGTAGTGTGAACCAAGATTACTTAGGCTCTCAAGTAAAAGCAACCCAACGAATCCTGTACTAGTGACTCAGGTACAAGAATACGTCCTTAGTTAGGAGAGATTCTGATCTATCTTGTCAATGCTCAAGTGAATTAAGCCAAGCCTGAGCGAATTAAGCTTCTGTGGCTTGGAAAGTCTTCAAAATAGTGGTTGAATATCCATAAACACTTATTGTATTTTTTTTCAGCCTTCAGATCATTACTAAACACCTTTTTTCTTTTTGGCTATGTATATATTTATAGATGGATATATATAATGGAAGCTGCATGATACCATAAAATACCCAGATCCTATGGATGCCTATCCACCCCCCCATGCCAAACGATACTATGTCCTCATATGTATGCAGGGTAGAGGAAGGTCCAAAGATTGGGGAACGAGAGCAGACGTGCAAGGTATATAGCAGGGTGGTAGGGTGGGTGGATGGTGGGTGGTGAAGTGAAAAGGTGTGAAGTGAAGTGACATGGGAGTGTTGCTGGGGTGCCTCCCAACAAGCGCTGAATTTAACGTCCCCAGCTGGATTTAGAATGAGGCACGAAATTAGTTACCCCCTAGCAGGGCAACAGTTTCACCAACGGGGGCAGGTTCATGAGTAAGATAGGGTTTTAAACGCTGCCCATTTACCGTAAATTTATGCCCAGATTTGGGATCTTCAATTTCAACAGCCCCGTTGGGAAATGGTCTCTAGATCAAGAAGGGACCAGTCCATTTGGATTTCAATTTCCCTGGAAAGAATTTGAGTCGGGCATTGTAAAGACAAACTTGCTGAGATGGCTCAAATTCCTTCCGCCGAATTCGGCTGTCGTGAAAAGCCTTAGTGCGTTGCTTCAAAGTTAAGGCAGAATCATAGGCTTCACAACGGAGCTCTTCCAGCTCTTGGAGTTGGAGTTTCCTTTCTCGACCACACAGGTCTGGGTTGAGATTACATTGGCAAACCGGCCAATAAGCGTAGTGCTCCAGCTCCACGGGCAAATGACAAGGCTTCCCGTAAACGATTCTATAAGGAGACATACCTAGGGGAGCCTTGAAGGCGGTCCGATACGCCCAAAGTGCATCAATCAACTTGTTAAACCAATCCTTACGGTCAGGCTGAATTGTTTTCTGGAGAATTTGCTTAATTTGCCAATTCGACACCTTAGCCTGGCCGTTCATCTGAGGATGATACGGAGATGCGATACAATGGTGGACTCCATATTTCCCCAGAAGTTCCCGAAAAGAAGCATGGGTAAAATGACTTCCTCCATTCGAGATGATGGCTCGAGGGATCCTAAAGCGTGCAAAAATGTGGTCTTTAACAAATCGAGTAGATATGACATGGTCAGCATGGTGCGTGGGAATAGCCTCGATCCATTTGGAAACATAATCAACAGCAACGAGGATGTACTCGAAGCCGTTGGAGGGAGGAAAGGGACCCATGAAATCGATTCCCCAAATGTCGAAGATTTCAGCAGCTAGGATGGGTTGCAAGGGCATCATGTCACGACGTGACATTGACCCTAACGACTGGCACCTAGTGCAATGTTTAGCATAATTGTGTGCATCCTGGTGAAGGGAGGGCCCAAAGAAACTGCACTACAACACCTTGGCTGCAGTTTTCCTCCCAAAGAAATGGCCTCCGCAGGCCTGATCGTGGCAGAAGGATAGCACACTGGGGAATTCGCTGTCAGGAATACAGCAATGGATGATCTAGTCA
The DNA here is from genome assembly GCA_037157565.1 of Thalassia testudinum. Lineage (NCBI taxonomy): Eukaryota > Viridiplantae > Streptophyta > Magnoliopsida > Alismatales > Hydrocharitaceae > Thalassia > Thalassia testudinum. The sequence continues at coordinate 83,841,310 of JAZHRO010000012.1, read as the reverse complement.
GCACCTATTCGAAAAGGTAGTGGATTATACCAGAAATAATACTTTGCTTCTGCAATGAGACGCTCGCACTGGTTTTTAGGCCAGCCACGTGGAAGGGAACCAGAAGCAAGGTAATTGGCAATGTCGGCATACCAAGGCCCACTTGCCACATTAATTGCCAATAGGTGCTCATCGGGAAAAACCTCATTGATCGGTAGGGTAAGTCCAATGTGGTCAGGGTCCAGTCTCGAGAGATGATCAGCAACAACATTCTGGGCTCCGGCCTTATCGCGAATCTCAATGTCAAATTCTTGGAGCAGAAGGATCCAACGAATCAGTCTAGGCTTGCCATCCATTTTGTGCATGAGATGGCGAATGGCCGCGTGGTCAGTGAATACTATAACATGTGAGCCCAGAAGGTTAGAGCGGAATTTCTCCAGCCCAATGACGACCGCCAATAGTTCTTTCTCGTTGGTTGTATAATTACACTGGGCCTCGTCCAACGTCTTACTAGCATAGTATACCACGAAGGGGTGTGTATCGCATCTTTGTCCCAGGATGGCTCCGACTGCAAGGTTGGAAGCGTCACACATGAGTTCAAAGTCGAGGGACCAGTCAGGTGGCTGGAGAACAGGGGCCTTGGTGACAACATCACGCAGCTGCGTGAATGCTCGTATGCAGTCGGGGCCCATATCAAAGGATACCTTGGTCGATAGGAGATGAGTTAAAGGTCTAGAAATCTTGGAGAAGTCTTTGATGAATCTCCTATAGAAACCGACGTGTCCCAAGAAGGAGCGTATTTGTCTGACAGAGCTAGGCACAGGTAAATCAGCAATTACATCAAGCTTGGCTCTGTCAACCTCAATACCCCTATCAGAGATGATATGCCCGAGAACAATTCCCTCGTGTACCATAAAATGACTTTTTTTCAAGGAAAGCACGAGGCTCACATCAATACATCTCCGAAGGATATGGGTTAGGTTGGTAAGACAATCATCAAAAGAGGGTCCAAAGACCGAAAAGTCTTCCATGAAGACCTCCAGAAGTCACCCACCATGTCATGGAATATTGCCAGCATACATCTCTGGAAAGTTGCTGGCACGTTACAAAGTCCGAAAGGCATCCTTCTAAATGCGAAGGTGCCGAAGGGGCATGTAAAGGTGATTTTCTCTTGGTCTCGGGGGTCAATTGACACCTGGTTATATCCAGAGAATCCATCTAGGAAACGGAAAAATTTATTTCCCGCTAACCGCTCCAGGATTTGGTCAATAAAAGGTAGCGGAAAGTGATCTTTCTTAGTTGCAGCATTCAATTTCCTATAATCTACACACACTCTCCAAGATGTAGGAGTGCGTGTAGGGATGGATTTGCCCCTATCATTGACACGGATGGTGAGTCCCGCCTTTTTGGGCACGACATGAATCGGGCTCACCCAGGGGCTATCGCTGATCGGGTAGATTATACCTGCATCTAGCCACTTCATAATTTCCTTTTTAACAACCTCCAGCATGTTAGGGTTTAGACGTCACTGCAACTCGCGGGAAGGTCGAGCTTCCTCCTCCGTATATATACAGTGAGTGCAGTAGGAGGGGCTAATGCCAGTTAAGTCTGATAAGGACCATCCAATAGCTGCCTTGTGTTCTATAAGGACCTTTGTTAGTTTGCACTCTTGCTCCCTGATCAATTTTGAACTAATGATTACGGGGAGCATTTCATTTGGTCCTAAGAAAACATACTTAAGTGTATCAGGCAGCTTTTTCAGCTCGAGAGAGGATGTTGAAAGATCTGGCATTTCTTGGGACGAGAGTGTCCCAAGCGGATCTGACGAAAACAAGGCAAGAGGAAGAAGTTGGCCCTCAGATTGGCCAAGAAGAGGGGCATCTTGGATTGATGGATCCAAAAAAGGGTAGCCCCAGTGAGCAGTATGTGGGCTCAAGGTCCCAGTGTGGAGATGCAATTCCTCCTGATTTGGCGGGAAAGAAAGGGCAATCCGGTCTTTAAGAGTGTGGACCGACGGTGAGTAGCCCGAATATGACTCAGACCATGAGGTATGGGAAGCGGAGAAAACCTCGTCACAAGTCTGGTCAGGAGAAGGTACGGGTAAAGGGAGGGATGGGGGAACGTCATAATATGTAACGGTCAGGCAATGGTTTGTGTTCAAAGGCAATCCACAGCAGTCAGAATAGGTCCCTATTAGTCCGATACACGCGCTGACAGCCATGTCCTCGTCAGACGTGTCATCTTCGATGCAATCGCAATCAAAATTCTTGACTGCCTTGAAGATGTTTAGCTTGAGTTTCTCAGAGCCAACGGCAATCTCAATGCAGCCCGACTCGTAGTCGATATGGGCGCAGGCTGTGGCCAAGAAAGGTCGACCAAGGATGATCAGACAATCTAAAAGTGAGCTAGGAACTTCCATATCCAAAATAAGAAAGTCAACAGGAAAACAGAGACTGTTGACCCTAACCACCACATCTTCCACCACACCCTTCGGTATTTTGACAGAACGATCTACCAATTGTGACGTGACAGGGGTGGGTTTTAGAATTCTTAAGGCAAATTTCTCGAGCATGATGGTTGGTATAAGATTGATGGAAGATCCTAGATCAAGCAGAGCATGGTTAAAATTGCAGCCTTGGATGCTACAAGAAATCAGTGGTGTGCCCGGATCTTTCTGCTTCGACGGTAGATTTGATAGTATAGCACAAGTCTCATGAGGCGAGAGAACCACCAGATTCTTTGTTTTCTTTGACTGTTGCCTGGGTGTAGTGTAGTCTTTGAAAAATCAGGCGACAATTGGTATATGGTCAATAGCCTCTAACAGGGGTACCTTGATTTCAACATCCCTGAATAAATTACGTCGGTTATCAAAGGCCTGCGTATCCTTTTTCTTGCCTTTTGGCTCCCTCAGTAGAGCCTCAGGGAATGGGACTGATTCTGGCACTAGTTTGGGTATATCGTCCTCACGAGAATGCGGTGCGCATCCCGAATGAGAGGGCGATGAAAAAGATGGGCCAGGATCAGGTTGAGGCAGATCGACGGTTTGCTTACCGCTCCTCGTAGTAATCGCATTGGACGTCGTGGGTCCAGTGGGATCATAAGGCGAAGGAGGGTTCACAATAGGGACATAAGGGTGAGGTGCTGCCGTGGGATTAGCCTGGAATCCCGGAGGAATGCTCAGTGCTTGCAGAATCTGATGAACTTGCCCCTGAGAAGGTCGTGCCTGTGGTTGAGGACCACGAGGTACGAAATTTCGAGGGTTGGGAACAGGTTGGGCTGGAAGAGTGCCCTGAGATCGAGTCGCCATGCGTAGTTGATTGATCTTAGCATTCTGCTACGCCAATTGGTGCTGAAGAGCGGTCATATTCTCTTCATGGTGCTTAGACATTTCCGTCACCATTCGAATAAGTTTATCAAGAGGACCGATGCGTGTTCTGTTTGCGGTAAGCAAGGACCCGATGGCAGATTTGCCACAGGATTAGACTGGGCCCTTGGGATGACGAGTGCGGAAGGTCGCATTGGCCAACCCACGGGATTTTGGCGTTGTGGGTTATTGGACCATGCGAAGTTAGGATGATTTCGCCACCCTGGGTTGTACGTGGCAGAGAACGGGTTGTTCCCCAGAGCACAAGCATCTTCTAAGCCAGAAGACGAGTCCGCATGTATGTATACATTCGAGCACACGGAGGCTTGGTCCTCCATGTCAAAATACTGGCTTGCAGAAGCCAAATCCACATTACTTACCGAATCGCTCGGCGCGACATTCGGTAAGGAAGATCTCACGGGGTTTTTGGGAATAAGTCTGGCGTTTGAAAGATTAGGATTGTGATGAAGTGGTGAGGTGGAGGTGTTTGCCATAGAATGGGTGGGATTGGCTAGAAGCTCGTCCAGCTTCTTGTGCACGACAGAGACTTCATCCAATTTTTGTGCGATAAGATTAAGATCTGTGGATGAATGAGAGGGTCCCGTGTCAATTTCGTGAACATTACCGGGAAGGATGGTACGATTAAAGGCAACAATGGAGGCATTGTTCATTGAATTTTCGCTCATGTTTTCAAATAATTCGAAGGCTCGATTCTCGTCTTTATTCATGAAGTTCCCTCCGCATGAGGCGTCTGCATTCTACTTCAAAGTCTCATTTAGCCCATAATAGAAAATCTGGGCTATATGCCACTTAGGCAAGCCGTGGTGCGAACACTTATGGAGGAGGTCATTATACCTCTCCCAAGCCTCATGAAACTACTCGCTGTTTTGTTGTGTGAAGGAAGTTATAGCACGGCGAAGCGCATTGGTTTGCCCGATTGGGAAGAATATCTTGAGAAATGCTGTTCGCATCTTTTCCCAAGAATGGATGGTTCTCCCAAGGGTGCGTAACCACTGCGACGCTTTATCCCGCAACGAAAATGGGAACATTTTCATGAGGACAATTGATAATTCGATGTTTCTTGGTCTAACTGTTTCAGCCAATCGGGTTAAGTCTTCCAAATGGAGAAAAGGATCTTCACTTGCAAGACCATGGAAGTGAAAGTTAATTAGGCCAATTACATTGGGTTTCAGTTCAAAATCGTCCCCGCCCATGGGGACCCGAATTTGTCCTATTGTCTCTGTAGCAGCGGAATTTTGATAAGAGCTAAGAGACCTAGGCTCCACCCGTTCGGGAGGGTTTTGCATTTCCTCCAAGGTTTCCCTAATGGCTTCAATCTGCTCGTTATACATTTCCATTTAGGCTTGGAGGCGGGTTATGGGGTCTACGGCTCCACCACCACCTGGTGGGATTTGAGGGGGGTGGTTTCCTCCCTCAGGATTTGGGGGTGGGCGTGCAGCCATGTTTGTGGAGTAGGATGACGAATCGATTTCTATCCTTTTAGAATAATTAGACAATTCAAACAATTCAGGGTTTTGTGACCTCCTCCCAAACATGCACTACCACAGGAAGAGTTGGGGAGATAAGAAGGGAAAAGGGGATGAGAGAAATGACGCCGTAAAGGTACACTTGATGACAAATCAAAGCAATTAATGTCCTAACCTCTACAATATGTCCTTAGACCTAAAGATCTAAGTTACCTACTATCACAACCTACGAAACCAAATGCAAGCACTGCGGAACCATCGGGCCAGATTGAAAGGCCGTTTGCCCCAGTCTTAGACACCCGATAGCACGCGGGAACCTGCACTAGCACGTAGGCGTTACACGTAGGTAGTTAGACCTCCAATCCTTAATAAGGGTCAAGTTGCTACCAGTTTTATATAGAGGCTTAGGATCAAGTGCTCCAGGAATGTGAAGGGCGTTGTATATGGGTAATGCCCAAGTGCGTTGATTTTAAAAAGTGTGTAAACCAAGCATGCAACGGGAAAATCTCCCCGAATTGATTTTTAGTTGGTGAATGGTTTTTAGAATTTCAGCCTTAAGTAGTATGGATTTTAAGATTTTGCTGAGTTACCAATTCAACCAATCTCCGAGTTTTGAGAAAACACAAGTTCTTCTATGCCCAACAAACCCTTCTTCAATGTGAATTAGTTAATGCATGCTAAAAATGCAATGGGCTTCCCTAGATGGAAATTTCTATGTGTGGATGCACGAGTCTATTTTAGGCCAATGTGAAAGGGAGCCAAAACACTTCAATTCAAGTGCTCCCAATCACCAAAATGATGTTCCACACACAAGGCTCAACCACAAGATAATGTAAAGAAAATTAAAATTTTGGGGCTGAAATATTCGGGATCAAATCTAAGCCACATGAAAGGTCATGGTGGGGTTGGAATCAACTCAATTCCAAGTCTCCACACCAAAAATGCAATCTCGAAAATGTGAACAAATGAGGCAAGGAGGGATGGCAATCAATCAGTTTAAACTTGCCTCAAAGAACTCTTCACACGGCGAAAGATCCAAGAATCGAGATTCTTGGATTTTCGCTACGCGAAGTTTGGCGAGAAATTAAGGGGCGGTGGGGGTGATAGCAAATAATCAATTAAGTGATTTTTAATCCACTTGCCCCAAGAAATTAAGGGGCAGTGGGGGCGAAGCTCCAGTGTGGCGCTGGCGACTTCATGCTCTCGCTTTTGGAGTTGCCCACGTTTCCGACCTCCTCTGCTTGTCTCCTCCTTGCAACCGGTTGCACACAAGAAAATAAAACACCCGTGAAGAGAAGGGTGTGAAAAGAGAAAATCAAAGGAATGGAGTAGAAACTTACCTCATTTTGCGCCTCCCCGGCAACGGCGCCAGAAAAAGAGTGGTTGGACTCGAATAGGTTGTGTTAATATGGTGAAATTATCGTTGAAGTTATTATAGTGGATTAACCTAAATCGAGTCTAACCATCTTTCAGAAAATTTTTTTTGACCTAGCCTACTTGATTTTATCTTGGTCACTTTTAGGTCCAGGGTCGATCTAAGGGATGAGGGAATTGAAGGTGAAGGAGTTTCTACGCCTTTCCTAAAATGTATCTCTTCCTTGCGTTTATTATGTTTTTGGTTTTTCTATTTAAGATTTTTTTTTTGATAATATTGTCCTTGAGGCACACCCTCAAAATCAAGTTCTTGGCCTGTAGCCAACTTAGGGTTTCCAAAAATTGATCCTGTTATTCACAAGACCTTGTACCTACAAGACAAAAATTATCTTTTTTCTTTTACTCTTTTTATATCTTTTTAATAGCAAGAAACAAAAGATAAATAAGGTAGGTTAGTAGCAAAGAAAGGAATACTTAGCTTAATATAATAAATACAGTATCTATATATATATGTATATATTATATATAGGGGTGTAGGTGGAAGTGGAAATGGAGTGCAGCACAATATCAAGTTGGTCCACGTCTAGTAAGACGCAACCAACAAGACAGAGTGCCGCGTGGAGTAAGGGGCGGATGTGTCGGAGTGTGTGCGGAGGTGCTTGCTTTACGCGGATATCGGGGAATATCAGCAACAGGTGCAAATATTCCCGTGATATGATGCGCGGTGGAGTGACTAGTGCACGAGTGTATGGATACAGGTAGGTGATGTGTATGTAAATATATATATAGAGCTAGAACTATATAGGTATATATGTAGTTGTGTATATAAATATAGATATGTAAATATCTATATGTATATATATATATATTTATAACTATATATGTATATATATATGTAGTTATATATGTATATAGATATGTATATGTATATATGTATATAGATATATTTGTATAAGTATGTATGTATAGAGATATATATAGATATATATATATATATATATATATATATATGTAGATATATATTTATGTATATATATGAGTGGATATATAAATATATATGTGTGTAGGTGTGAGTATATAAGGGTGTGTGTGAGTGTGTACAAGTGTGTGTAAGAGAGTACAAGTGCGTGTACAAGTGGGTGTGTGTGTGTGCACTGGCGAATAGGGGGAGCGCAGCAGATAAGCCGTCTGCTGCACTGCCCCGTCGTTTGATGCGTGCAGCTGTGTGGGCGTAGGAGGGAAACCGCGCACGGGGAGCTAGAAGGAGCACCTGCGCTGTCTTCATGCGCAAGCGAGTGCGGGAGAGTGCATCGCAGCGCACAGCACTGCGGGCAGGGCGCAGGCAGGCGAGTGCGGGAGCGGGCGAGGAGAGAGAGCACGCTGCCACCGGCTATGTGAGAAGCGAGCCGATGGCTATAGTGTCGCGCTGAGAGGCATGAACAGTAGCTACAGTGCCGCACGGAGCGGACGACCGGTAGCAGTCAGTTCTGCGTGCACGGGTGCGCTGGGAAGCGCCTGCGCACGGAGAAAGGAACTGTGGAGGCCTGCTTGTGTGCGTGCGCTGGTCGGCAGCTGCTGCAGGCTAGCTTGTGGGCTGCTGGAGCTTCTGACCTTAAAGCTCTTGCAATGGCAGAAATGGTGATCAACAGTGAAAACGAAAGGTGAATCCACCACGCCCACCTACTCACGAAAGAGCTGGGCCGTGGTGGAACTCATTGTGGAGGTTGTGGGACCATTGTGAGTTTTCTCCTGCCCACAGTGTGTCTCTTGAGTGAGAAGAGATACTGCGTATGGAGAGGGAGAGGGGAGGAGGTTGGCCTGATGGTGGAGGAAAGTGTCTGAAGGTGTGCAAAGGCCCGCTGCGCAAGGGAGAGGGCAAGGCCTTTTAAAGAAGAGGAAGCATGCCACAGCCATGCTACTGGCATCGCATGTCCAGCCATGCTGCTGGCAGAGGAGTGGCGTGAAGAGGCGCACGTGCCCCATGCCCTGCAGCCGTGGGAGAGAAGAATTTCAAAGAAAATAAAGAAAATGAAAATGGTGAAATTGCAATGCAGCACTTGGTGAAGATGTTAATTAATAGATGGCCAATTATTCACATTCTCCTCCTCTCTCAATAAATGCATGCAGTCATCTTTTTACAAATGCAATTATAGCTATATAGGATGCAATGGCAGTGCTAGGGAAATACTCAAGATGAAATTTTTACTGGTGTATTTTTGGTGTGTAAACACTCCCTTAGTTCAACCTCGGAACATTTTAAATTCCGAGCAATAAAATTAAATCAAACTGATGGTGGTGAAACCAACACCAACCACCTGTGTGCCACACTCTCCAGCTGATACGTTGCAAAGGCCACACAGCACTCCGCAGGGGGACGAAGGGTGTCAAACACCTTCTCGATCTGCTCCAGCCAGTCCTCTGCCTCAGACGGATCTTCATCCCCCTTGAAGGAGGGGGGCTTCAGCTTTCGGAACTGTCCGAAAAAGCTCGTAGTGCAACTGTAGTAGGGGAACGAGCACGCCTCCAGGCAGAGAGGGCTCGTGCTCAGAAGTGTCAGAGTGTGGTGGGGGCGGTGGAGGACCACCCCCTCCCCCTCGTCCAGCACTGTGTCGGTCTCTTGGCCCCACAGAGGACTCCCCCTCCACGTCCCCAGGAAGAGGCGCTCGTGGAGGCGGGTGGAGCTCCCCTCGAACTATGTCTCGTATCAACTGAGCAAGGTCCTGGGCCTGAACTCCTGGGAGAAGTGGCTGGTCAACTGACACCTCGGCCTCGGCATGTTTGCCCCTCCGACCTCGTCCACAGCTGCGTCCGCGGCCCCACCTCAAGGACTCAACGTCGAGGCATCTCCTGCAAGGAGACGCGAAAACAGAACAAAAAGAACTCAACTCTAACGGACTTCAGCGAAGGAAACTCAGAACAAATGTCAAGCGGTATGTTGTGGTGGTTACTCTAGTTACAAGCACGTGAATTGGTTATTTTCAAGCTAGTTGGTTCATTTCTCGGGATGACCTTTCTCTGATACCATCTTGTTACGACCCAGTTCCCGAATCCCTATAGGACACGAGACCGGCTCGACTCGACTAATCCCAAGACCCAGTCGTCCAACAAGAAATAACCAAAAAGCAGGAAAGTTAATCACATTCACTATGCTAAGTAACTAACAGTAAAAGAGTACAAGTAGTAAAAGAGGTAAAAGCTGCTAACAGTACATATCACCACCACAAAAGTAAAACGGAAACAGAGTACAGAAACGTAAACGGTAACGAGAGTCTGAAACTCACTAACAAAAGAAAGTACAACAACAGGAAGACTACTGTTGAGCTCGACTGGGCCCAGCACTCTTTGCATCCGGTGACTCGGGCTGCTCAACACCTGGACCTGAAAAGGGTTATGAGTAAACAGAGTCAACGAACGCTGAGTAGAGTGGTAACCAACTAACTAAAACAGTAAAAGCTAACAGGTAATTTATCTTTTCTAATTACTTTATTTTACAAGTTATTCCTTTTCACCCATTGGTTTATTTTTCAGATCTCTTTCTTGATCTCGAATGTCCCTCATGGGAACGATCTTAATTGTAGTCTTTTTTGAAGAGTAGAAGGCACACGTGGTGCTCTCCTGGCCGGAAGAGTCCCCTGTGGTGATCCTACACCCAGTCAACCACCCCAAGGTCACGGACAGACGTAGTGGTGACTACGGCACGTGAGATAAACGCACGAGTAGCTACCCCGCACTGGCATGCGGTCAGTCGTTTCCGCTAACGGGTACGCACAAAGTACAGCACGGAATAGTATAGGGCCTAGCCCTCTCAGTAACAAGGGTCTATCCCCTCAGAACCAAACAAGGGTCTCGCCCCTCCACAGTCCGCGCACCCTCGTCTGACTACCCTGGTTTGCCCAATGGGCCTAACAAGTCGGTGTATGGTGGCTAGCTGAGCCCCGGGCCCCGTGGGGTGGCTAGCTCTCTCCCTACACTAGTAGCTCTCCTCGATACAATGTTAGCGAGTGCCAAGAAGTCAGTGTAGAGTGGCCAATCCTAACCTCGGGTCCCAACCCAAGGGCAGCTAGCTCCGCTCTACACTAAACAGGGGACAGTCACTCACCTTGGTACCACGTACTCAAGGGCCAACACACTTTCCACTCACCTTTCCAGATCCATTCCATTTATCCACAGGAGCTCTACTCCTAATTCCCTGTAGGGTTCATGCTCGTATTCACCATGTTGGTCCATACCAGGTGTTAACGCGGCTAGATCGTGTTTTTACAAATATCTCGTTGTAATATAGATGTGTAGGTTCCCTACTAGCAGGAGGGGGTGACGTAATAATTGTGGAAATGAAAATATAAACAATCTCACAAATAAGCAATCACACAAGTACACAAGAATTTTTAGGTGGAAACCCAAACCGGGTGAAAACCACCACTTAACCCTCTCGAGTTAGGATTTTCTGATCAACCAAGTTGATCAAAATCCACTAAATCAAATCACTTTAAACGAGGGTGATTCAACCTCAATACAACCACGCTACTTAAACGAGGGTAGCGTACCTCAACCCCTTCTCTTCACGAGAAGGATTTTGTCTCGCGAAGGAGATGGGAATTCGCAAAGCGAATACCCGACCAAATAACAAAGATAAAACAAGTAATCCTATAGAGCCAACAAAGTAATTTTAAACCTAGCTTCTATAGGAATTAGGAAACTCCCCTTTGCAAGGAGTGTGTCGAGTTGATGACGCGGTGCGTGAGCCACGCAACTGCGCAACTTCGCTCTCGTGAACTACGGCGGGAGAGCGGGTGCGCGAAACTTGATGCTCTCAAGATGAATGGAACTAGAGCTTGGAGAGCAAGGGCTTCTCTTGAACACAAAAGAGTGGAACTAAGTCGCTTAGGTGTGTCTTGTGTTTCTCTTGGTATGTCTTGTGTATCTAGGTGTGTAAAGGCTCCCCTCTATTTATAGAGGCCTTAGGAAGGCTTTGGAAGGCTTTGGAAGGCTTAGAAAAGCTTCCATAGCCGTTGGGTACAAAGCCCAAGTGAATCAGCCCGAAATCAGGAACAATCATTGCACTGACAGGCTTATCAGACGTCTAATTATGGCATCAAACGTCTGAAAGTTCACTTTAAGACATCTGATTCCAAGGTCAGACATCTGATTTTGGGCGGGCCTCTTCCTAACTTGAATCAGATCTAAACTGGGTTCTAGTGCAAGTCCATCAGACGACATATAGGACATCTGGCACTATGTCTGGACGTCTGGAAACCTACTTTTTCTGTGGGAATGGATTTCCAAACGTTGCAACGGCTAGAAAATCTCTGAGAAGAGATTTTGGGTCAGCCGAGGCAAAACGGTAAATTATCAGACGTCTGGACAGTCCCGTGGACGTCTGATAAGGCTCTAACAGTCATATTCTTGAGTGTTTGCTAAGCCAGCCAACGGTCCACTAATTGGACGTCTGGCAAAGTCATCAGACGTCTCTTAAGACGTCTGGTCTAAGGTCTGGACGTCTGATTTCGCCAGACAGAACTATGTCCAGCCTAATAGTTATCAGACGTCTGAATCAACAGTCAGACGTCTTAAAACACTTTATCAGACGTCTGATTTGGGAATTAGACGTCTGGAAGTGTTGTTTAAACCCTATATTGGTTTTCTAAGTTCTCTACAGAAAACCTAAGTATCCTAGGGTTGTGCAGGTGTTCCTAGGACTACTGTTAGGGTACTTTGAGGCTCTTTAACAGAAATCTAAGTAACAAAAATAAAGAGCAACAAAAGAAACGAAAAATACAATGAGTACAAGAGAAGGAAATCTATCCTATTCTTCACCTCCTTCCTTCTTCAATCTATCGCTCCTCGCGAATCTCCTCTGTTTTCCATCGAGCTCCTCCAATCCGTCCTGGGTGCGAGCTCGAACTCCATCTAACCACGTATCCATTTGCAATTGACCTAAAATCTAGGACTGAAAGTGCAAATGTTAAATAACACGTGTTTTTTTATCATCAAAACAAATGATCGTGGTGCTCTAGATTCATTCCATTTATCCACAGGAGCTCTACTCCTAATTCCCTGTAGGGTTCATGCTCGTATTCACCATGTTGTTCCATACCAGGTGTTAACACGGCTAGATCGTGTTTTTACAAATATCTCGTTGTAATATAGATGAACTTTCCATGAAAACAAATAAAAATTTATAACTCGAAAATCAGAGTATCCGAGGTCAAACACAGGGAGCAATCTGAGTATTTCAAAACTTGAGAACACAACTTTTAAATAAAAAGAAATGACTAGTTCAATAGAAGTGACATGAGAATGATATAGAAAGAAATTGCTCAAAAAGAATGGACGTCTGATATTGCATCAGACGACTTAAAGTATCTCTCAGATTCTTCTTTTCTGTTGCTGATTTGCTCTACTGCAGCTCTGGTTGCTCCTTTTCTTTTTCTTCCTTAGCTGCTTTTGCTCCTCTTCTTTTTCCTTCCTTAGCTGCTTCTGCTCCTCTTCTTTTTCCTTCCTTAGCTGCTTCTGCTCCTCCTCTTTTTCCTTCTCTTCTTGATTCTCTTCTTACGGCCAAGTCCTGGCTTGCCTCTTCTCAGGATGTCTTCTTTTTCTTCCTCTTCTTCCTTTGTTTTCTTGCTTCTTTGTCTGCCCTTGATCTCTTTCTTCTTCTTCCTTGGTCTGTCGCACATCTGCTTCAGGGTGTTCTTCTTCTTCTTCGCTCGCAGCGACTAAGTCCCTGCTTCCTCCTTAACATCCTCTTCCTGCACACAAGCACCATGCAACAAAATCTACTCCCCTACCCTTCCCGCGCGTCTTTCTCTCTCTGAATCTCTCTTTGGTACGCTCTCCCAGAGCCGGGTTATCGGGTCGGGTCGCGCGCCCGGGTCTAGGCTCACCAGCGTGGGTGTAGTGCGCGAGGAGTGCTCAGGATGGGGTTAGTCAAGTCGAGGCACCAGATCCGCGGGATGAAGTCACGGACGAGGTGCGTGGATAGGTGAGGAGGGACCTCACCCCAGCGTATTCGAGGCAACCCAACGATAGCACAAAATCAATATAAAGTACTCGCGCACAGTGTGACTTACCGAGGTGGGACTAATGCTTCACTGCTCTTTCTCGCGCGCCCGCAGCAGGTCGTTCCTCCAATTGTAGCAACTACAGGTCTTGCGGCGCCACTTGCTGGAACAGATGACTTCACGAGATCTCCCTGAATCTGCTGCACCAGGAATCCTGAAGTCCTTCAACCTGGAGCGAGCGTGCAACCTCCTCAAGTCACCGCTAATGGCAGCTGAAGCTCAAACCCTGCTCAACACAAAAAGGGCCTTGCGGCTCTATCAGACCATAGGGAGACCTTCATCGTGTCACGGCGAAGGTGAGGCAGTAGGTGGCAGGCAACGGGGCAGCATAGGCATGCATGCCTAGGTCGCTCTGTGGCCGGATGGATGGGTTTGGTCGGGGGGCAGTTGTGGCGATGTAGGTGGCTTGTGGATGAGTGGAGGATATTCAGTGGCGTATCGCAGAGGTTATGCGGTGGTTGGCGAGATGTGTGGGGCAGCGGAGTGACAAGAGCGTGTCTCTAGAGGGTGGCCAGAGATGAGGAAGATGGTGGTGGACAGTGACGGTCGAGGGGTGTTGTGTGAAATAAAGTGAGGAAAATGAAAGAGTGGAAGATGGGGAACTTATCTGGATTGTTGGGAGTGAAAAGGGGGCAGTGGAGACAGACGGCTCGTTTGTGCCGTTGTCGGAGAAGATGGCCCTGAGGGAGATAACGGCGACGAGGAGGAGGTCAGGGAGGCGTGCACTTGGTGCTGCGCGAAGCGGGAGGATGAGGCGGAGTGAACCCTGCTGCTAGTATGGCAGCAGAGCGACGAGAGGGAGGAGGAAGAATCGCTGGAGCTTGCGGGCTTTTTGGCCGGATAGAGGAGAGATGAAATTTGGAGGGTTCTACGGCCAAAACAACTCTGAGAGATTCGTAGAGGGTCGGGGGTCCTTTTATAAGTGCTGGCCGAGCTTCTGGTGCGTGGAGGGCAAGCATTCATCCACCGTCGTCTAGCCAGAGAAGGAAGGTAGTTGGGATTCCAAATCTCTCGTGCGTTCGCACAAGAGATTTAACAGAAATCAAAGATTGTGATTGGGCTCAGATGGAAGGGGATTCCTTAGAGAATCTCCTTTCCAATTCTGGGAGGAGATCTCTGAGGGATTAAGGAGTATTCCCCCTCCCTTCCTCGCCGGAGAAGGATTAATCTCCATTAATGGCAGAGGGACCTGTTTTTAAGAGTGGCGAGGAAGCTAGGGGGTTTATGTAATTGTTTTCAAAAGATAAGGGTCAAAATGTAATTGGGTGTACTAATTTGCAAAGTAGGTCAAGATGACCTCCCCTTAGGTCCAAATTTTGTTATAAACCTAATTTGGACCTAAGGAATCCAATGGTGAAGTTGGATTTTAGGTTTGACCATGTTTGACTAAACATTTTGCATAAAAACCTAAATTAGGTCAATTGATGAGCTAGGACCCGAATCTAGGTAAAACTAGGTTCCAAAGGCCAAATCGAATGTTCTAAACCCTAGGGATATTTTTCCATAAATTTTAGAGGGTTTACTTGATTTTTATCCTGACCGAAACCATATTGAATTAAGCGGGTCTGTTTTAGGGTTACAAGATGTCATTTAATTCCTGGATTGCACATGAACCCATTTCTGATTGAATCAATCCATTTTTTATCTTATTTATACCATTTGACCTATGTTTTGTCTCTGAGAAATCCCATTTATTTACTGGAATGGTAAAATTGCAGTTTTACCCTTTATTTCATGTTTTCTTCTCAGAACACTTATTCCTCCAATTAAGCCCTTCTTTAAGTTATGTAGGAGCTTTTATTCTCTTTATTAGGTCAAAATGAGCTAGTTATGGCTCATGATGAGGGTCTCATCACCAAGTTACATCATTCACATTTCCATTTTCATATTATGCACATGTAGCTCGTATTTTCACAATTTAACATATACAATAAGTAATGTCACAGGTAACTGTTTAACTAGCACAAGCATTTTATATTTCATAGGCAGCTCTTGTTTATTAATAGGCAGTTATTCACATTTCTATTCATTCATTTAAGACTGCAATTTCAAACACTCATACAAACAGTGCAAGTACTTCTCGTCCTAGGATTCATGCCACATCCTAGGTTTCTAGTTATCCAATTCACATATGCATTCAAGTTTTACAATTAAATTAGGAGAAGACCACTCTACCAAGCAACCCGGGAGTATTGGGGGCTCGAACGGCAGGCTCACGTGCCTCAGCAAGTCCTGAACCCGCAAATGATCGAAGTCCTATAACAAGGAACATATCACAATAGAACATTCAAAACAGTATAAAAGGTCTTCTAATAAGTAGGGGAACTCACAAGGAAAACAACGATATCTTGTTTGCGTAAAACGGATCTCAAACGGACCCTAAATGAGTCAAAAATATGACTGCAGACCTAAATCATACGTTTAGCACAAGGTCCAGATGTCTTAAAAGTAACCAGAAACTCACCTCAGTTTCTGCGTCGACCTCAGACGTCCAGAACCTCTTCTTGACCGTCTGGACCCAGCTCCAGACGTCTGACCTCTCCTCCGGACGTCTAGGAGTGCTTTCGGTCATCTGGTAAGATCCAACGGCCCAGATCGCGTGTTGAAAACCCTTTGGAGATGAAGTGGTGGTCCTGAGGGCCGATTGGGTGGTTGGGATAGTACCACGTGGCGCCATCTTGGCTGTCCATCTTCTGAGTGTTGTAGACGGTGCCACAGGTGTCGGATTGGATCGATTTTCACGTCGTTAGGCTGCAATCATCGATCCAAACCCATCCGTGTGGTCGGATTTGTCGTCTGAAATGCGGATTGACACCATCTTGGCCCTTGATCTTTAGGGTTCCTTAGCCTCGCTCTAGTGCTACGAATGTCCGATCAGGGAGATCTTGGAATCGTTAAACTCTAATCGTTGCCCTGATCAAATCCGTACGGTTGGATTTTTTATCCGAAGCCCTAATTAACAAGTTGCCCTGTCCCTGGCCATGAAAGGAGACAATTAATTTACATTTTATACAGACTAACCTAAATGCATGATTATGCATGTTATGCAATATTTACAATGTATGATGCTAATATAATACTAAGAACATGCATAAATAGACATTTTAGGCTATTTAGATGCATACGCATCAGTTATCTTACACCCTATACTATAAGTAACAATGACAAATTAATTAAATAAGGTAGATTAAGCATCATTTTTATTGTAATTAATTAAAACTAATAACCTTATTAACTATGTTGAGAATTTGCATATCAGGGATCAACTGCTACTTCCTCTGGAAATCAATTCTTCCAATGCTATCCATGTAAGTGACTTGATTGCCCAAGATGATACTTGGCATATTGTTGCCTTGCAAGATAATTTCTCCCTAAATGATGTAGAAAAAATTTCCAATCTTAGAATCAATAAAGCTATCCCTAACATGATGGTTTGGTTGCCACACATGAAAGGAATTTTACAATCAAATCATCTTACTACCAGATTTGTGCTACCAGGTCCCCTCAGTTGCAAGATGTGGACTTCTCCTTCTCTTATCTATGTAAAAGGACTATGTTACCCCCACATGTTCTCTTGTTTATCTAGAAAATTCTCACCAATGCACTTTCCCTCGGCCAAATGGTGGCAACAAGATTGGGTGGGGACGGAATCTGCCCCTTATGTTTAGATGCTTAAGAATCCTTGGACCAGTTATTCCTTACTTGCCCCTTTGCTAGAGCTGTATGGTTAGCTGTTGGTATATACTTGATGCGTTAATTCTCAACACAGTTAATTAAGCTTATCAGACTTAATTAATTACATCAGAAAGTAACTTAGGTTAACTCAAATTAATGTCGTGAATGTAGTATAGAGTCAAGTTAACCTAACATTTTAGATTTTTTTTTTTTTTTTTAACTGGTTGAGTCCAGGTCGTTTACTAGGAGGCATAATCGTAAGCTTAGTTCACCATTAATCCTAAGCATTAATTAACAACTACTTAATTAATCAGATTATAATTAACAATATTTTAAGCACATGAATAATTGCACAATATATTTGACAATAAAAGCATGCAATATTCCATTGAAGAAGAAACAAGTTTATAAGTAAGATTTATCATTTAAAAACAAATGAAAACATTGTTTATTACAAGATATAAGGCATAAAATGTTTACAAAGGATATCAAGCCTTATTATAATATTTAAAACTCAAAAACATGTAATACAGTAGCTTCAGCGTTCATCAAATGTTTAAAAAGAAGTTCAGACAACTTAAAAGTATAAATTGGACTTCTGAAGTAGGTATTAGACGTCTGATTTCTCTATCAATTCTCTTCTCTTCTTTTCAGAACTTTATTATTTCTCTTCTCTTCAGAACTTTATTATTTCTCTTCTCTTAAGTTTTTTAGCTCTTCTCTCTTTCTCTTTATTTTCTCGAAGCTTTTGCCCATCTCTTATTTTCATCTTCTCTTGTCTTTTTCCTTAGGTTCTCTCCTTGTTGAAATCTTCCTATTCTTTTTTTCTTCTTCAACCTTCTTCTCTTCTCTTATTCCTCTATCTTCCTTAACCTTTTCTTTCTTACTATACTTTCTTTAGTTCCACACTTAACCAATTTTCATCAACTTTAACGCACTAACTCTCTTCAGTTATAAAAATTAGATTTTTAATGGGTGTCTCAAGCTCGTTCGGGGATACACAGTACCCAATGAACGAGATCAGACCCTACTTGAGCTCGGGCCAAGTTCTTTAATTGGTTGATTTTTCATTTATTTCATATTACAGAGTACTAGGCCCAACCAGGCCCGCTCACACCCACACCCACACGGGCCCATATGCATGCACTTGCGCACACGTGCGCACCCACACACATGCTTAGTTCAATTTGTGCCCTATGCTGACGACCAAGGGGGTCGTAGTGCAAAATGGTAATATTCCATGGCGTGCGCTCCTAAGTTCCTGATGTGGGACTATCTTTGCAGTTCCAGGCCAATCTTCCAGCAAAGATTCCCGCCGACACACTGGGCCAAATCGGTCAAGCAAAGGCTCGATCGAGAGCTATTTGTGTGCTCTACCTAATTGTGACACCAATTTGGTGTTTGGATCTCAACTAATCCAATTTTTCTAGGGACAAACATGACTGTTCCAGCATGGTGGAACAACCTGCAGTGATGGAGTATCAGGTCAAATGACCTACAGAGGGGTATTTGTTCCCAACTGAAGGCCTGAGTACCTTCAGTGAATCATTTCGCATCAATTTGGAAAGGAAAGAGATTCTAGAGAAGGCTCAAGAAGCTCATAAGCTAAGGAGCTTCAATCTAAAGCTTCAGAGCTCAGATTTGAGCTCCATTTGACTCTACAAAGAGGTAACAACCTCTAAAAGGGGTTTGAACAGATTCAGAAGGTCAAAGATGACTAATCTAGGCGGATTTGAGGTTCAAATCTTGACAGAACCACACTGAAACAGTATTGGGTTCATTTCGAACCCAAACTGAATAGAAGAAGAGAACTCATCTCATCCTCAATAACAAATCATCAAATTCACTTAATTCTGACCTAGAATCATCCTGGGAGCTTTATTAACCCTTAAATTCACAAAATCAACCCTAAGTTCCTCGATTTCAGATTAAGTTGACCAATCCCTAGCTTGAAGTTGACTTTCTAATTCCAACCTTCACAGTTCAAATTAAAGCCCTTACTTGGCTTAATTCATCAACCGAAGATGAATCCACACTTCAAAATCATGTTTTAATGAGCCTAGAGGTGTCTCAGGCATTGCCTCCTAAGATCAAAAATATCTGAGTTCAATAGAAGAACTCAGAGGTTCTCAAATCGAAATTAGGTCATCAATGAGCTCTTTAGGGTCTGCACAAGCTGGAACCTGTTTATCAGCTTAAAAAACTAACAGACTTGCATCTCCAACTCTGCCAGAGTTGGAGAAGACAGAGTTCATGTCCTAAATTGAGCAGGAAAGAAGTGTAAGATGATCGTGAGAGGTAGAGAGAGGTGATCAGTTATACGAAAAAGTGGATCAAAGTCTGACAAAGCTAGATTTGGCTTCACCAGAGCCGGAGAAGGAACACTGTAACTGAACTAAACTAACCTAATCCTACCTAATTACTTAGCTAGATCTACTCTTAAGAGTTAGTTCTACTTACCTGATGAAGGAGGTGAGGGAATCTGCCATTGGTAGGGCAGAAGCAAGATCGAAATCTAGAATTGGTGAGAGAAGAAGCTTCGGCTAATCGAAGCGGAGGAGATTCCAAAGCTGTGGCACGCTCAATCGCCATTAACAGGGCAAAAGAGAGGAAGAAGTGGTGAGGGAGGCAGCATTCCCTTGACGGCAACGCTTATTACGACCCGGTTCCCAGATCCCTATAGGACCCGAGATCGGCTCGCTTCGACTAATCTCAAGACTTAGTTGTCCAACGAGAAATAACAAAAAGTAGGAAAATAAACCACATTCACACATGCAATATAACTAAGCAGAAGTAAAAATGGAACAATAAAGGAAAGTAAAACAACTGTCTCAAAAGTAGTACATGCCACCATAACAACAACAGAAAACAGAAAGTAACGAGAACGGTAAGATTAAAGTCCAATACTCACAACTACAGTAGAAACAAAAGAGCTGGAAAGAAAACTACTACGGCTGGGCTCGACTGGGCCTAGCTCCCTCTGCAGCCGGAAACTCAGGCTACTCAACTCCTGGTCCTGAACAGGGTTACGAAAAGACGAAGTCAACGAATGCTGAGTAGAGTGGTGTTTACATTATTTATGTGCAAGTAAAGTAAAAACAACAAGCAGGTTTTATTCTCATTTCTATTTATCTCATTTTTGTATTTCTGGTCCATCTATTTCTCAAAGTATCCAAGTATTTCTTGATCTTATTTGTTCCTCATGGGAACAATCTTCATTGCAGCCTTTTCTGTGGAATAGAAGGTACACGTGGTGCTCTCCTGATCAGGAGAGTCCCCCGTGGTAGTCCTACACCCAGTCAAGCACCTCGAGGTCACTGTCGAAACGTAGTGATGACTACGACACACATGATAAGCACACAGGTAGCTACTCGACACTGACACGCGGTCATTCATTTCCGCTAGCAGGTACGCCCAAAGTAAGCACGGAACAGTATAAGGCCTTGCCCTCTCAGAACCGGGGTTTTGCCCCTCAGAACCAAATAGGGATCTGCCCCTCCACAGTCCGCATACTCTCGTCCGACTACCCAAGTTTGCCCAGCGGGCCTAACAAAGTCGGTGTAGGGTGGCTAGCTTAACCCTGAGCCCCATGGGGTGGCTAGCTCCCTCCCTACACTAGTAGCTCGCCTCGATACCACGTACGCAAGGGCCAAGAGGAGTCAGTGTAGAGTGTTCAGTCCTACCCCAGGTGTCAAACCAAGAGATGGCTGACTCCCCCTCTACACTAAAAGGTACAGTTGCTCTCCTTAGTACCGTGTACACAAGGGCCAGCTCACTTCCTATCTACTTTCCAGATTCCTTTCATACACAGGAGTTATACTCCTAATTCCCCGTAGAGTTCATACCCATGTTCATCTCATTTATCCATATTCGGATCTCATGTTTCATAACTCGTTCCTCATCCATATACAGGCAGCTCGTGCTTTCACAATTTAATTCTTGATCATATACATGCAGCTTGTGGTTTCACAGTTCAAATTCTCTTTCACATACAGGCAGCTCATATTTTCACAATTCAATTCTCCATCATATACATGCACCTTGTGGTTTCACAGTTCAATTTCTTATTTACATACAGCCAGCTCGTATTTTAACATGCATCTCAAGTAAACCAGAGTAGTTCAACATCATGCTCATACATTTCTACCCTAGGATTCATTCCACATCCTAGAGTTTCAATCAATTTAATCTAAGCAGGCATATTCTTTATTCATATCTTAATAAATGTATTAAACCACTCTACCGGGTATCACGGGAGGAATGGGAGCCTACACCGCAGATCTTGTCGTCTCTGCAGGCCCCGAACACGCCACCAGCTGGTAACCTGTACCAGCGACTAATTTACACCAGACGAGGTCAAAACAGTAGATACTCAACACGAACACGTAGAGGAACTCGAGTGGAAAACAGTAGTACTTCGTTTACGGAAATCCGATTCCTTTTGGGCCCTAAACGGGACAAAAACACAGTTACTGCCCAAAATCAGACGTTTGGGACTGTCCTAGATGTCTTAAAAAATGTCAAATCTCACCTTGCACTTCCTGTGGCCACTTCAGACATCCAGACTCCCTCTGCGACCATCTGGGGACAGCTCCAAACGTCGGACAAGGCCTCCGGTCGTCTAGAAGTACCTCTGGACATCTAGCAACGTGATCAGACATCTAAAAGTACTTGGAAAAGCGCACCGCACACCTTCCCAAAACCCTCACCTGCATACGAAAATCGCAAACACACCTTTAGCCCAACATCTCCTGTGCTACAATCTGCATGGCAGAAAGTAGCACAGGAAGATGCATGCCTCACGCGATATTATGCTTTCAGACGTCTGGCTTCAGCTCTGGACGTCCTGGTGCCTCGCCAGCCGTCTGGACGATACTCCAGATGTCTGATACCGGAAAACTTCCAGTACCAAAGCCTCCTCCGAGACGCTCCTCTCCTCACATCGCCCGCAGCACATCGCAGTAGCTTCAGCTGCTGCAGAGGGCCAGGAGGATGCCTCCCTGAGCCCCTCCTCGCGCACGTGCCCGCCGCCGGCCGTGCAAGCTCCGCCAAACTCCCGAAGTCCTCCGACCTTTACCTCCTCTCTCACGCTCTTCCTTCCTCTCTCCCTCTCATTCTCCCTCACTTGCCCCCTCTCTCTCGTCCCTCTCGTTCTCCCTCGCCACAGCCGCACAGGGAGGACGCTGAAGGTGGTGGTGGTTGGTGGTGAGGGGGTGAGAAGAAAAGAAGGGGGGTTTAAATAGGATGGGTTTAGGGTTTAAGGGGGTGAGGAGAGTGGAGGAGAGACAAGCTCTGCGTGCCGCCCGCCCGCAGAGCGCAAGGGAACGTACGAAAATTTCCACTTTCAGACGTCCGGACTTGTGTCCAGACATCTGGACAGACGTCTGGCCAAAACTCTAGACGTCTTATCCGACTAAAAAGGCAACAAGTCATTTCAACACTCGAGAAGGAGAACGGAGATGCCGGAGTTGCGCGACGATGGCTATCGCAGTCGGGTGGCTTTCGGTTTGTCAAGCACAGGGCTAGAGGTCATGGTGGCAAGGCTCTGGCATTGGTGCTCCCGGCAAAGGCTAAGGGCGGTTCTGCATGCTGATCCTGTTGCCTGATGGTTCTATACTTTCTTCGTGTTTATGTTGCTTTTTGTTAAGATTGTTCCCTGGTGGTCCTGGAAGTTCACGATTGTGCCTTATTCGTAGCTATATTGCTACGGGTTTGGTTTGATAATTTTGGTTTAGGTTTTAGTTGATGTTGTTGGTTGAGTACTTCCTCTTGGGGGGTTGTTTTTAGGGTTCCCCGATGATGACGGTTGGTGCAGCAGTGGAAAAATGGTTTCAAGTTGTTGCTGCTCTTGGTGGAGGATGAGCTACATTGTTGCTATATCAAAGTTGGTTGATACAAATTATTGTGTGACTACGGAATAGGGGCTATTTTATATGGTCTCAAATTGGCCATTCAAGCTGGCTTGCTGGAGGTGGCGATTTACTTTGATGCCATCAATCCCAACGATCAGATTAATGCCCAACAATAGTCTTTCTAACACCTTGTTCAAATGAATGGTTCAATGCTTCAGTCGTATCGAAGGTTGTAGCTTTCTAAAGTCGACAGAGTGGTGGTCACTCCTACTCTTATATCAGCTCGCTTCTATCTTAGGAATGATTTGTATGGTTATTGGGTGTTTCCTTTATTTTTCTTGTAATTTCAAGGCCGTTAATAAAGGTTCGTCTTTACAAAAAAAAAACTTGATATCATGTGCGAATGGATAAACATACATGCATATGATCATGTAGGCTTGCATTTATTAGCAACTTCCCTGGTGCAAAACTGCACGTAACCTATACTTGATATCCAACTTTAAGAGCTTAGCATACAATTCGAGATCTTCTTTTTCCTTTTCGAATAGAAGTGGTTGCAATTTGTCTTGCACGTCTTTAGCGCACAACATGAGAGTGACCATAACGGAAGCAACCAAATCATGCATGCTAGTAAATTTTTTTTTCTATGTCTTAAAATTGTTTCGGAAAAAGGAACACCACTGGTATGTTTGCGCATCTTACGTTATTCCAAAATTAAATAAAAATTTTATACAAAGATAAAAGGATACGGATGTGACTTCAGAATAAATTTTTTAGTAAAAAGCGTGATCTTCACTAAAAATTTAACAGCATCAAGTACTAAATTGCAAAGTATAGAGAAACTAGTAAATAAGAGGGTCAGGAATGCAAACTATGTAAATTAGAACGAGCAACCTCAGCGATGGCACAAGTAGGAATCCTATCACCCAAGTGCAGCAGCTTATTCCTCAACATCACAGGTAAGAGCTCAATCAAGTGCCTTGTGAATTGAATCCCCCACAACCAAGGGAAAGCCAGCAGCGACCGTAAGAACATGTATCTAAACCTCCCAGAAAAAGGTGCACTCAAAGAACAGGTGGGTGACACTCTCAGCCTCACGACTACAAAGCAAGCACGTGGGATCAAGAAGCATACCCCAACATGCGAGCCTATCCTTCATTAAAAGCCTCTCTTTGTAAGCTAGCAAGGTGCAACAATACTACTTTGATACATGTCCCTTAGGTCAAATAAACTCAAACTCTGGAACTTGAGCTTCCCAGATGTCAACTCTCGACCATGCAGGCCAATCCCAGGTATAGCGGCAAAGCAATCCCAAAATCGAGCTTAGATGCCCTCCACATGGCGACGAAGATGACACCACCATCGAGGACCTCTTCCATCATATCCCAGACCTAAGCCATTAATGTTGTAATAGGGTTTGCTTTGGACCGCAGAATTAAAGCACGTGGGATTTTGCTGTTGCCTCTATAAACGACAAGGATATTCCTCAGTGTCTTCAGGAAATCGAAAGGTGAACCCCATCACTTTCTTCCTTGAAATATATATAGATATAGAGGCAGCTCGACCACTAAAACCAACAGAGTGGGGTAATACAAGTGTGCCCATGTGCATATATGTGGACAGTACATATGGACTGCAGAGTAGAATGTATATAATCCTCCTTTCCTCAAGGATATCTTCTTCTCCATATCTGGACTGAATCTGCATTAGAAAATTACTGGCTAACTGCAGTTTACCATATGCTTTGAAGTAATGTTCTCTAAACTAGCAATGTTTATTTTCTTGTGGTTTGATAGGATCTGATCGTGTCTCTCGCAAGCACCTACTTGTACATCTGAAAATGGGAATTAATTTCCGACCCTCCTGCTATCAATAAAGAGGAAATTTGCAAGATTGAAGCACTTGAGTGCATTTTAAAACTAAAAGCCATGATTTATTTCTTTTGTTGGTAAATTGAATTCAAGATTTGTGCAAAGTCCACGCTTTCCTTGGAACAACCTATCCAAAATAAAGCATATCCCCTCTTCCAAGCGCCAAGTAGGAGACTCGTAGGTTTTATTCAACTGCACAAAAGTTGTTCAAGTGCCCTCCAAATATCCCTCCTTTTAAATGGGCTCTTTGTAATTTATGGCCCCATTTGGTAGAGGTTTAAGTTTAAGATTGAGTACAGTTTAGGAAGTCTTAAGCTGCATTTGGCTCGGGGATAACTCAAGGGTTATCCTCCGATCAATGGACTATTAGAAGAAGTAAAATGAATTAATTTGGAAGTCAAAAGATGCAACTTATTTCACTTCATCAATCAACATCAACATCAAATTTCTCATTACATCACATTAACATCAATATACATTAAAATATATCCACTTCGACATAATATACCCATTAAAATACATTTATTATATCACATCAACTTACTCACACTTATAACATAATATTAAAAAGTCATCCACCAACGTCACATCACAATACCAATCATTTTATCCACTACTTATTTCTATACCACAATCAAATATCCCACAACTTATCATTACAGTACTTTATCTCGGTATTAACCCTTATCCTCCTGCCAAATACAACCTTAAGGAGGGATAAGTGGATGAGTAAGATGAGGGTTAGTGAGTGTGAATGTGATAATTGTGTTAATATGTTATTATCGATTTTTATTTTTATTTGTATTGGGAGTGAGTTAGTATGATAGATGTGATAGGCGGATATGATGGGTAAGAGTGAGTTAGTAAAGATAGATATAATTAGTAAGAGATAGATGTGATGGATGATGGCAGATGTGATAGATGACAAAACAAACTTTTTCACTATTCATACACTGTTCACTTTACCCTTAACACATAAAATAGAACCTACCTTTAGGCCTAGTTTACGGTGGGGGATACCCCTCTTTTTGAGGGTTATCTCCTGTTTACCTCATTGGTTAACCCAACCCCTCTTTGAGGACATATCCCTGGTTACCCTAACACTGATTACCTTGAGGGTTAAACCAACCTGCGTTCAAACGTTCGTTTTATCCCTCTTCGGCCTATGTTGTCGCATCTTTTTTCTCTCGAAGATGCCCCTCTTCCTTGCTTCAGAGGGTGATGGCACAACGAAACCAACACCTAACACTTTCTCTCTCTCCTACGTCGTAGCTAGTACTCTACATTAGATATAATCTTGCACACATCATCGACGAGCAAAGGTGGAAGAAGGAGAGAGGATGGGGCGTGTAAGGATGAAGACAATAAAGAAATTGTCATCGCAGCTGATAGAGAGGTATTACTCTCGCATATGAACAATAAGGTGATAGAGGAGGTGGCGATCATCCCATCAAAGTGGCTATCGAACAAGATCGTAGGGTTCTCCACACACCTAACGAAGTGGATCCAGAAGGGCCCCATGAGGGGGATATCGCGGGAGCGTCGCATGGACTTCATCCCCAATGTGTTGGCCATAAAGATCGACAACATAGAGGTAGACAAGGAGACCATCGAGATGCTTGCTTCCCTCGGGATGGCTGATCTCCCAGGCATCGTCAAGTAGAAGGAGACCACTTCAACGATTCCCTCCCTACCCTATGGCGCTCGTGGTGGCCCCCACCCCACCAGGTACTAACTAAAAAGATCTCAAATCTCTGATCATGATCTACCATCTGCGATGATGGATCGAGTTCTTCATCAGTTTATCATTATTAGTGTCCTTCCTTCCTTTGTTTTGGTACCAAAGTACTCTTCTTTATTTTTCTTTTCATTTAGTTTGTCGTGAAACCTTTTAGATGTGATGTTGTGCTATGCTAGATTTTTTTTTGTTTGATTCTCTTCTTATATGAGGTCTCTATTTTGTTGGAACTTCAATGGAGTGCTTGTCATCCTGTTAAGTTTTTCTTTCTTATGCCTTTGCTTCTTGTTTGGGTTTCTCCATCAGTTTGATTGTGTTCACGAGTGGTATGGATTCACGCTTGTTTGGAATTGAGATCCCATTCAAAAGCCCAACACTGTAAGATTGATTGATTCAAAGTTGTGGGGAGGGGGAGGGGAACAAATATTATAAAATCAGATCAAATTGTTTTACTAGGAGAAAAAAAAAAAGAGTCAATGCAGAGGAATCGAGATCTTCTTGTTTCCCTGGTTAAATAGCTTAAATTTTTCAATCTTAAGGAAAGACCACTAGCAGTTTATTGTTTTCTTCTCCCATAGTGTGGTGTTATGTATATTCGTTAGCAGCATTGAAAGAAAATAAACTAAAATATAGTAGCTTAGCTAGCAATGGAACTGAATTCGGCTTAATGTTTCAAGAGATCCAAGTGTGATATATGCAAACTGAGAAATGCTGAGAAATTAGAAATAGTTTCATTTTGCAATGTTATCTAATTAGGTATAATATTCTAATGTTGATCTATCGTTACTTATTCAATGAATAAAATTAGGTCATATATTACTATCTCATAGTGCAATTCCTATTTAACCCATCTTTTGTTTCCTCGTGTATATACTGCATAGTTTACAATCTATTTTTAGCCTTACATATCCTTGAGCTCCCTTTCTATAAGACACATACCCTTTTCTTTCTCAGATTTGCATAATCCTTCAGTATGTCAAATCTTCCAAACAAACATTTGTTTCATCCTACCTATGAATTGTTGTAAGGAGGAGATCCAAATTTATATCAGCAAATTGGCTTGGCTTTTGTAAGTAGTAATTGGAAGTCCTCGATTCATGTTGTACAATTCTATTGTCTATCTTCAAAAGAAAGCACAATGGCGTTGCTGAATCGGTAAGTTTCTATTGCAATCCGATTGCTTGAAATATTTCCTTTTTTGGTTATCTTAATTGTTGAGATTTCTGTGACATATAATATACAAGGCATAAATTTAAGTAGGATAGGTTTTGAGGTTATCCATAATTTTAGATTAAGAGTGTGTTTTTGATCCCAGTATTCCTTCATCAGTTCCTTCTCACTGGCTTTAGTTTCATACCAAAGATTGTACTCACCATACAAGACGTATCATTTATATCCATCTCGCTCTATTGTCTCAATTATGCTTGCTTCTTAATTTCCATCTCACTTTTACACCTCTCTGAGTAAATAATTTCCATCTCACTTTTATACTTCCCTGACTAAAGACTTCAAGCAAGCATTGTATGTTTAATGGGAGTGTCGTTGACAATTTTTTTATTGTTATCCAATGTAAATGGGGCCTCTTCATAGATTTAAGCTATTGTACATATTAAGAAGAATCTTAGAGGGGGAAAAAACTAAAATTATGCATAGGCTAAATCATTGAAGAAAATATTGAATTTTATGATTGACAGCACAACCAACTAGAAAGCTCATGTATGTATGGGTTTCTAAACTCTTTTGTTTAAAAGCTTTTTTAGGTCATCTTATGTAGCTATTTAATAAGGATTCTCATTGAATCAATAGATTTCTTTGCATTTGATGTTGTGGATAAGATAATAGCTATTATTCTTTAAATAGCTACTTTTATTATTTTTATAGATAGATAAGATCAAGCTTTAGTGAGTATTAGCAATTTTGCATGCAATACAAGCAACTATCTTCTTAAATAGTTGCATTTTTTTGTAGGTTAAAGGGAGAACATTCAATTAATGGTCTAATGTTTTATTACCTCATTTTTGCTATTCTTCTTCACCACTTGCATTAGTTTGGTTCCTCCCAACATGCACACATAACACTCTATTCTTGGAAGGATTCAACATGTGAATCATACTCCTACAACAAAATGCAGGCTAAAAACTAGTTCCTATTTAACTTTTGTCCTTTCAACCGTTTATCATTATAATTGTTGCTACCAAAGTTTATTAGTTGAAACTATTGAGGAAACGTACTCTAGATATCTAGTAGCATATGATGAAAGAGAAAAGGATGCGCAAATTTATGAAGATGGAAGATCAATATACTACTACCTACCACAAGCAGGTGGATTCGTTTATGCCAAGAAATTCCCTTTTACCAGGGCAAGTATATTCAATATAAATTGCCATTTTCTGGTTTAATTATGTCATAGAAGTTGTTCAACAAGCTTCTGAATTTTGCTTGGAAAAAACTACGGATACTTATTGACTATAATCAAAACTTGGTGATCGTTTCTATCTTAATTTCTTCTTAAACGTGTCAGGTAAATATGTATAGCCAAAGCATCATATAATCACTCAACTCTTATAAAAGTCCTTTTTTTGCCTTAATGTGTAAATGGCCGACAAGAAACGAGGTGGAAGTGTCGTCAACATAATGCACAGATTGACCTTGCATCTAATATCATTCTTGTAAAGCATTAGTAGTTAGTTTCTAATGATACAATTGAAATCATCACCCTCTCATATCTTCCTCTTAAGGGTTTTATATTTGCCATCCACCCTTTATAGTTAAATTGATATTATTTAAATTTAAAAAAATCAACTAACATAACTAACATCGTAAAGATAAACATATTTTTTTATCGTCTTATCCTTTATTCTTTCTTTATTTTCAAATAAACATCTTTCTTTTACACCATAGGATTAACTTTTATTTACAAATAAATAAAAATAGAGGTTACAACTTTGTTAACCCACATTAACTAACCCTAAACCTCTGCCAAACGGAACCTACGGACCTATGGCTATGCTAAGACGGGCGAACGACAAATTTCGAAATGTATCCAGCAGAACATTGGGAAATGTAAAGGACAGGAGGATGCAGAGATGACCGCATCGTGGGAGAGTTGACAAACCTGCATCCTAGGAAAGATGATTCAAATGATGCCATAAAAGGACGGTGGCATCAGCGGGGATTCTACGTGCATGGTGAAAGAGGGTGATGCCAAGGATCATAAGCCAATACGGACGGACCTTCCACGTGACCGAGCAAGTGGTACCGGCTGATATATATATTTTGACTGACTCCAAATTGAAAGATTTATGCGATAAAAGCAATCCAAATTCAAAAAGGTAAGTAGGACTTTCTATTGCATTGTCGATTGCATTGTCAATCATTTTTGAAATCTACTTAAAGGCTATACGTGTTTACCATTTCTATCAAAATGATAGGTCCAATAGTTAACTTTCTCAGAAAAAAGGGGCTGAAGAAAAAAAAGGGACAACCATGTTTAAGGTTATGTATTCCTTGAAGAGAAAATTATTATGATCCAAAGCTGACTGCACAATACCCGAGAGACTTTTCATTTCAAGCAATCACATCTCTCGGTCCAAATAAAACATGTGAAGAGCCTAAAATGGAGCCCATTTTAAAATGGACATAGGGCCGCATAATTGGATGGGTGTAGAAGAAGAAATTTGGAGTGCGGATAAAATTACCTAAGGATAAGTTAAAATAAAATAAACAAGGATCAATATTTGTTTAGATAATGGAATAAGATGAGAGTTAAATAAAAAATTAAAATAATTGATGTAATAATGTGATATTAGTAGATATTTATTTAATAATATAAGTGAAAGTGAATAATATTAGTATATATTTATTTAATATTAAAAGTGAAAGTAAAAGATATAGTATATATTTTTTAAGAGTAAAAATAAAATTAAATATTATTTTGATTTAATTGAAATGATTGAAATTAATTATATAAAAATTTATGTTAAAATAGTAAGAAAAATTTTAATGAAAAACTCTTTTTCTTATTTTTATCTCTATTTTCAAATGAATCCTTAACTTTCTCACCGCAACACCCGTCCCTGCGAAACTATGACGTCTGAAGCGGAACGAACTGCACCACACGTTCAGTTGGCAAATACCGCATTTTTGCCTTATAATATATGTCTCAAAGCACGCACTCTATTTGATCGTCCAAACGATAAGCTTCCAGTGGTCGCTGCCCCCCTCGAACCCACCTTTTGCTTTGCAAGCATGGAATGGAAGAAAAGTAAATAACTCGTGATGGACATTTACTTACCTCTGAAAACTTCATGCCTGTTGAAATGGACAGAATTCTGGCAATCCAACCACGCAACCGAGACGTACTGATGGTCAAAACCAAAATAACTTCATTATTAATGCTCCATAATCATGATCATTCAATACGAAACCCAGCCCATCTTCACATTCAAATCTAAAAACTGCACGTGTGTGACCGCATATGGATTTTCCTCCCGAATTATTATTTAGAAAAGCCATAAAATACTTTGCCCATGTAATTAGGCTCCATAATTGGAGACTTTTCTAATATGCGAATGGACCACAAGGGGCAATTCAGAAAAAAATTAGAAAAAAAAAAAAAAAAACAGAACAGTTAGTCCGATTGGATTATTGCAATTCAATAAGGCCTGCGTGAGATTGAGTGGGCGAATCAGTTCACCAAACTGCATCCTTATCAGCAAACCCTCTTTTTAGGCTTAAACCGTTCTTACAGAGAGCTAATGGAACCTGACAACTTTCGGAAAACAGTGTTTGGTGATGGATTGGAACCTGATATAACCCGGTAAGTTCCCCACCGCCGTTCATTGACTATTAATAAACAGGTGGTGATCTTCCTTAAAAGAAAGTCACAACCACCACCCACGTCAACAAAGGCAGACAAAAATTTTATGTTCTTCTCAATAAAGGAAAGAAATAAAGTTTCGTAGCCTTAGTTTCAGAGCCTAACCGAATTGTTCACCTAAAATCTGTCCCACCTAATTATCAAGGAGGTAGAACCGCCGGTCAGACTGGTTCCCTCTCCGTAGTTTTTTGGTCAGGAATGAATTAGAAATGTGCGGATAGGATTAAACCATCACCTCAGTGACATCCTTACTGCCTTTTGTATCCATGGCATCAATTCTATACCTTTTCTCTTTTTTTCAAGTTAAATATGATGAGCATGAGATTCAATCCCGTAACCTCTTGAATGCTAGTGAAGTGCCCAGACAAATATTGAATGGAAGAAACCCTCAAAACTTAAAGAGTGGAGTGACTGGATAGATGTGGCTACTGTAAGGGAATTTTGGTACTAGCCAGAAAGGAGGATGAATAACAGATTTTTTTTTATATTACCTTATATTTATGAACTGCTGATCATCAAATATTATCTTCTCTATATTTAAATAATTGCAAAGGGTCGCTGTTTTGAAACCCTTTTCTTCAACACCTTCACGTGCTCTCTTCCCAGAACTAGATAGATAGCATCAGTGCTAGTAAGTTATATGGCGTCTGTGCACTAAATAGCACAGATGCCATTAAGTTGTATTAACAGAAAAGTAAAACTGTTACATAACCGAATAGCACCGAGTCCATCTAGCGTAAGAAGGGGACACGTGGAGAAGGAAGAGGTGAAGGGGGAGTTAGTCTTAAATTTTGGCAATGGCAAAGTATCAACTAGGAAAAATTTTTTAACGGCAACAAAGAAACATGTGATGTTTCATCATGCAATGCAGAATCATTTCGAATCAAGCGTGCACTATACTAACATGCAGATTTTAAGCTACAGTTTGTCAAAAAAACCAGCTATCATCTATAGTCAGTATTAACAAGATAAATATCCCTGGAGTCGCTTATTGTGACAGTCTCAAACCTGGGCCCTCCACATTTTCGCAATTTAGTGGCACCCTGAGAAGGGAGCTCCATTGTCACAGTTGCCTTCAAGATAAACATCACAGCTCCTGGAGCTCCATGAAATGGCACATTTATCATGCACGATCTCATCTCATTAGTTCCTTCAAATTGGTTAAAGTCCAGGTACACATGCTGAATCAACTCACCAACCATCATTTGAAGCCAAACTCTGTTACTCTTCGTTATATTGTATAATGTAATCTTCATCTGGATACCAACAGGCAGCCTTGGAACAAATGGAAGAGGGTTCTCAGAGTCATTACCAGGAACTAGAAGATCCGCTTTGATGTGTCTTAACCTCCCAATGAATTCTATTTCTCGCAATGTGAAGAGTCTCAGCAAATTGCCGACTGGTAACTGGAAATGATGTTCACTGCTTCCAGCTTGAGTAGCATTTTTTAACTCCTTCACGAAATCTGAGATATTTGAGGAATCACCTTGGACAAGATCCTCCATGCAAGAAAATGTCAACTGTATCCTTGTAAGCAAGTGCCTCGGGCAAATACCAGTTCCATGCAATTTTGCCAAACAGCATAGTAGTGTGAGCTCTAAAATATGGGCCTCCTCTTCTCTGCTATATCCTAAAAAGGTGTATCTCATTTCCCTTAGTGCACGGTCCAATTTGACCACAAGAATATCCAACTTCCTTGCCCCAAGGACACGAGCTTTCCCTGGAAAAAAATATACCCAGGATTCTGCAATAAACTCAATTACTTGTATATACTGTTTTACGAAGGCCACCGATGCACTGGCATAGCTATTCACATCCTCTGTTATTGTTTCCAACTGGTTTTTACAAGTCCTGCATAATGAGATAGCTCGTAAGGTGAATGAATAAACTAAAGATCGAAAGGAAAGACAAAAACAAAGGTAGAGTCATGATTTATAGCATGAGAAATCTTCATCACTGCCAAAACAAGATGCAGCCAGTTAAAAGATAAATATGACCTTAATGTGACCTCACAGGAACAATGCAACCGTATCATAGGCCATGTTTCTGCGATTGTTTTCAGGATCGGCTTTATAATGGATAACTTTGCATTCTCGTTTACCATCTCTATCTGTTGAAATTGCCTCACAGAAGTTGGACCCTGTCTGGTAACCAACATTTCCTCACTGACAAATGTTTCTCGCATTTTATCGTGAAGTACGTGCAAATTCCAGTTTTCATCAACTGGATTGCTCAGTTCCTCTTTCTCATTCAATTCCAACATCATTGGAAAAGGCATCCCACTTTTATGACATAAAAAAGTCAGAAGATGTTCGCGGCTGATGATCCTTCTAAGGGATGACGATATCCTGCCCAAGAAAGAAATGGCATAGGAGAATACTCTTTGAGGGATATGGCAAGTGGTTTTTCCAGATGAAAAATGGATAGCAATTGCAATCACCAGAAAAGCTGCTACTCGTGGTCTGTCCAAGTTCAGTTCTCCCTTGCACGAAGTCTCTATCTGAAAAATAGGTAAAGGGCAGCCTTAATGTCAAATATATCCAACACAGATCGCAAGTTTAAGAGACAATTGTTTTCTACTATAGCTTGTAAGACAACTATACAGAATGGTGAATTTTTAACGAGCTGTGAATTCCTAATGAGCCATTATCCACCATTCTTCACTATAGTTGTGTGGTTAACGTCTAGTAGTTTCAATTAGGCATGGAACTTAGTTGACAAACCAAATGTTATAATTATAGAATCATAGAAAAACCTGTCGCTTGAAATTGGATAATTTTAACTTACAAATTTGGTAGACAAATCAGTGATGGATCTTTGGAAGAAGAAGGTAATTATTGATTCAAGACCAGATCCTAATTATAGATGATTTAGGATTA
Source organism: Thalassia testudinum (assembly GCA_037157565.1). NCBI lineage: Eukaryota > Viridiplantae > Streptophyta > Magnoliopsida > Alismatales > Hydrocharitaceae > Thalassia > Thalassia testudinum. The sequence goes on along the minus strand of JAZHRO010000012.1, from coordinate 83,807,154 downwards.
ACCACAAGATCTCATTTCAATACAATACATGCAACATGTCTTGAAAAAGAATAGATGTTTGGTTATAATTTTCCATTTTGTTTTTTATGCAAATGGTCACTTGCAAATAGCCATTCATGGCCCTCATAAAGAGAAGGCACTTGTCGGTTCCACACCATGGCACTGCTGTGTATGGTGGCATTGCCAAGTGCAGTAACTGATCAGGTAGCATGCCAGAGGTTGATGGCACTTTAAAAAATCAAAGAGGAATTTTTGCATGAGGGATACCAAGCGTGAACACCTTAGAGGCTACCCTTCTCTCATATATGTGAATGCCAATGCAAACTTTTGTTGAGAAGGTACGCCCTCTACGTATGAAAAATCACATAAAAACAGAAAAGGAGTACATAAAAGAGAAGGCATAAAGGAAAACAAATAAAAGGTATGTCTCAAGGGCTATAGAGAATAATAATAAAAAGAATAAAGAAAAAATCTCCAACATGAGATTTGAAGACCATGCATCCATGATTGGGCCACTTCCTTCAGATCCCTTACCCTCTATACATAAAATTCATGTTTAATTTTTGCTTGTAGATAATTAAAAAAAAATTATAGAACATTGCATCTCATCTAATGTCTGACATCTGAGTTTAAACATTAAAAAATATATAAGTGAATTTAAACAATGAGCAAAGAAAACCCAAGATACATTTCTTTTGAATGAAAAACTTTAGACACATTTAAAGTGCAAACACCTTCAAGTTGGATTTCCATCCCATCACCTAAACATTTAATATTGTTTCTACTGATAGGCAGAAAGCCTGTGCGGCTGTGCCTCATTCAAAACTTGAATGGGTGAACCAAACTTTAATTCCAATAAAAAGAAAGAGAGAAACTAGCTCTTCAAGGAAATATTGCCCTTCAATCTCTCCTAAATATTTAAACATGTGTAGTCTCCCCTTTCATTCCCCTTTCTCCCGCATAAAGGTTTCTTCCTCTCTTCCTGCGTGCATCTCCATGTGCTCCTGTCCACAGCAACATAACTTGGCAAGATTCTCTCTCACACCCTCACAGACCTCTAACCTGTGCAATATGAGAGTAAAATGAAGATTAAAACTGGTAAGCATCTTGTGGAATGATCAATTCAACCAAGCCACTGTGATCAATTGAGATATGAGTTGTTTTATACATGTCTATCAAGTACCAATTTGGCTTAGGAGAAATGTCCAGGACTTACAAGTTGCACAAAAGTAAACAATCTTCCCATGGAAGAGGGAAAAGATGATCAACTTAATTTGAATGTGTACAGAGAGACAAGCACCATTTTTGTTTATTGTCAATTTTGTTATTTCTTTTCCCTTCAAGGGCATGTATGCAATAATTCCCTAGCCTCTCCCTAAAATTGGACATCTAGGGTTTCATAGTTAAATAGAAGATTGCTTTCCTTCCCGCATGATAAAAAAGCGACAATCCTAGACCAAAAATCCATACCTCACACATCCTTGATCCTTCCCCTCTTTCTTCCACTAAATAATCTTGAGTAATTTACAAAAAAGATTCCCAACTTCGTCATTCCCAAATTGGGTCCCGGTAAAAATTCCTTCCCAATATGGATCCCACTTTCCATTATTTGTAACAAGATGGGACCAAACACAATGGAGCCATTCATCTTAATGGCTATGTGACCTCTCATGGATGATTTTTGCCAAGTTTAAAATGAAAATAGCCATATTTTAAATGTCTACCCCTTTATACTCTCCATAGGGATGATGGGTCGCATCTTTCCCATCCCATCATGATCCAAATCTCTCAAGGCAAAGAGGATCATCCGACCTGCTGGAGGTGATACGGTCACAAGGTTGTAGTTGCAAGGAACAATGATTAAAATACTGTCAGCATACCAGTGCAATACCACATTTTGGACATAGGGCCAATTTTGATGAATGGTTCTAGTCGCTATGAATTTTTTTTTCTTTTGAGAAGTGAAAGGGTGGTTATCCGATTGATAACCACCCAGAATTTCATTAATAAAGAGGCCATAAGGCACATTACATATGTTACACGTTACAAAGCCCAACTTGAAATAAAAGAGCGAGCATCCCCTACGATATTTTCCACGTAAGGGCATTGCCCTCTAAAGACCACGGAGTTCCTCCCAATCCATATGGACCACAGAACGGCAATGGGCACGCCCTCTCCTTCTTGGATCGAAAAGAATTAGATCCAGCATTCCGAGTGCCTCTGGGAAAAGATCTCTAGAAGGCGTCAAAGGAGCCATGCTCCCACCAAACCTCCCCAAAGCGGTCCCACACCCTCACTGCCAAGGGACATGCGAAAAATAAGTGGTCCACATCCTCCACACCCCTTCCCCACACCCATGACAAAGGGGGCAAACAATATCTACCCCTTAAACCCACCTTGCTCTCCAAGCCCTTGTCATGATCCAGCCCCTCCTCAAGAACCAGGTAAAAACCTTCACCTTCAAAGGGCACTCGGCCTCCAAAAGCAACTGACAATCTCTGACAAGGTTGAGGTCATCCACCATGACCTAGTCTCCCAACCTCCTGTAAGCCACCTGAACGAAGAAGTCTCCCTCCTCCCACCCAAAGGTATCGACCCCCCTCCTCCAACTAGAAACCCTCGAGCATCTGCAACAGCTCCTGCACCTCTCCCAACCTCTAGTCCAACAGATTCCCTGAAAAGGTGGGACACCAACACCCATCCCAAACGTTTGCCACTACCACCTCTCTGTGCACTGCCAACGTCAGAAACCTAGGGAAGCGTTCAAACAACCTTCCCTGCCTAGTCCAATCATCCAGCCAAAACTTAAACTCCCTTGTTGCTCCAATGATCGGTGTAAAGAAACCATAGATTTTGGGTGCCACCTTGGACAAACCTTTGACAAAATGGGAAGCTCCCATAAGGAGATAAGCCATAATAAGCCCCCAGGCACAAGGGACCGTATAGCAAGACCTCAAGACTTTACGAACAAAACAATCCTCCCTTCCAAGCAATCTCACGACCCACTTGGTTAGCAGACTTTCGCTCATCCTCCCCACCTCCCTCACCACCAAACCCCCCTTTGAGGAGCCTACAGATCTCCCAAGCCACCAGCCTCACACCACTACCACTCACCCCATAGTTTATCCAGAAGAAGTTCCTCATAAGAGTGAGAATCTTCTCCACCTGCCATGGCATCTTCAATACTACTACAAAGTAGGAAGGGATAGCTGCCGGCACAGCCTTGAGAATCACTAGCATGCCCCTTCTAGAAAGGAGCTTTGACGCCCAGCCCTCAATCCGCCTCTCTACCCTTTCCACCAGAGGGGACCAATCATGCACAGAAATCTTGCCGTCCGTCAGGGTTAGGCCCAAGTAAGAAATAAGGACTCCCCTCTCCATGCCGAGTGCAACACCACAAGCTACAGCATCCTCGTCTGACAGCCCAAAAGGGATGAATGTGGGCTTCCTGCAGTTGATCTGTAGGCCCAACGCCTCACCAAACATCTCCAACAACACCCTAGTCCTTCTCGCCTCTACTACCGTCCCCTCTACACAGAAGAGGGTGTCATCCACATACTGAAGAACAAGCACCATGGTCTCCTGGTACACGGCGAAACCCCTGAACAAACCCCTCTCGCATGCTCTAACAGAAGATCTTGCCAGGGCATCCGCAGCCAAAACAAAGAGCATAGGTGCCAGAGGGTAGCCCTACTGCACCCCCCCCCCCTCGACTAAATCCACCCACCTACCATATTCCCATTAAGAAGCACCGGGAAAGGTCGTAGTGATACACTGCTTCATCCACCGTATCCAAACCATCGGAAAGCCCCTCTTCAACAAAGAAGCTCACAAGGACCAATGGATCGAGTCATAAGCCTTCTTTAAATACACCTTCCAGGAAAGTATTCCTCCTCTCCCTTCTCCAAAACGACAGGATCTTCGTGGCAGCCACGAAGCCATCAAGTATATTCCTCCTAGACACAAAGGTAGTCTGCAGCTTTGAGACCACTCCTTCAACCGCCCCCCTCAACCTATTCGCCAGAACCTTTGCCACTATCAAGTAGATCGTGTTAGACAAAGCGATGGGCCTAAACTCATCAATAGCCTCCGCACCATCCTCCTTGGGCAACAAGAACACAAAGAATTCGTTAAGTCTATTGAAGCCTCTATTGCCCTCCTCGAACACCGCCATCACCTCCAAAATATCCTGCTTGACCAAAGGCCAGAACTCTTTGTAGAAGAGCACTGGGAACCCATCTAGACCCAGGCAGCCATTTGCATTTAGCCCCCACACCGCCTCCCGCACCTCATCCTCCACAAAAGGTGCCACCAACTCTACAGCCTGCTCCTCCCCGATGGACGGGACATCCAACCCCCTCCATCTCCAGCCTTCAGTCCTCTTACATGTAAACTCCCTAAAGTAATCCGCAGCTACCCTGCCAACCTCATCTCTGTCACGAAACACTGTGCCATCCACTGCGAGATTGTCAATTCAATTCCTCTTGCCAAAAGCCACCATATATAAGTATCTAGTATAGAATCCCCCTTCCCTCATCCACGTCTACCTAGGTATAATTTTCTCCCTGATTTTCTATTTTCTAATTTTGGCATTAGGTATAATTTTTCTATATACAAAGAGTATCTTATGTTGTATATTTCTCCATCTCTCTCTCAACTCTCCTCTCTCGCCGAGTTCTCTCCTCTCTCTCAATTCTTGCACCGACCAATCCATGCATGAAACCTCCACGGATGATTCTCCATGACAAGGAACCTCCACCACGTTACACCAATCCTCCACATGATATCAGAGCCTTCGATCTAAGCTCCCTTATGCATGCGTGAATCGAGAAAAGCTTTAGGAGAAGAGGTCACGCACAAGAGAACTCTCCTCTCGTGTGCATGAGTTCTATACATCGACATCTAGGCCACACAGCGTGTAACTTCTTTCTCCGACCTGGGAATTCGCTTAACAAATTACTTAGAAGACCTTAGCACTTTACGCTAGGCCCAGGGAATCGAGTAGAGGATTCCCAACAAATCCTCTCCCTACCATATCAAGCGCCTTACATAGAGTAACGAAGTCGAAAAAGGATCGTAGGTCGAAGAAGATGGCAGACACCGAGAAACATTATCAACTGAAGAAGGAAAGGTGCTTGTTCAAGGAACGAACATCAAGCTTCAGGGTGCTTCGAATGACATGTTGTGGACCCAAAGGGATTAAGATAAACTCTATGTTCTACTTGAAGAAGCACCAAAGACTAAAGATGCAATAAATAAGAAGCTTGAAAAGGAGAATTATATGGTGATGAACAAAATCATGAATTCAGTTAATCCCACCATAGCCTCAAACATTTTATACAAGAAGAGTGCATTCGAGATCTAGGAGGCCCTAGAGAAGAGGTACTCCCAGAAATCAAGGAAATCTTCCCTTGGCCAAATACTACGTGAAGATGGAGGCACTATTCAAGGAGTTGGAAAATGGATCTTGAGACCGTCTGCAGTCGTCTTGAGAAGATGGAACGCCGGAGGTAGAGGCTACTATGAAGACCGATAACTCCGCATTTGCTACAACTAAAGTTGGCGTCGGGCATGGGAGAAGATAAGGCCGAGGCTCAGGTCGAGTCTATCCCTAATGTCGACACTGTGGGTGCACCAATCACCCACAAGATAGATGTTGGGATAAGTCCGAGAGTCCTTCACATGAGGCTACTAGCACCACACATGTGGACTCTCTCACGCCTATAGATCTCGAGAAGATTCAAGTCATGTTCCAAGAAGTGAAGGAGAAGACCACGACAACCATCACGACGACTATTGAAGTTGCCCAAGAGGCAACTACTACGAAGGTCACAAGAGGCTACACCATGACTTCCAACAGAAGGACGTTTGCTAGCTCCAAGCTCGAAGATGATTAAGAAAGGTGGAGACTATAGCCTCACCACAAGTTGAGCAAGTCAGACCTACTCCAGCCTCAACTTGAGGGGCATAGTGGCCTATCCACATGGCACATTGCCCATGTGGACTGTCCACGTGACAGTTCTATCAGTCAAGAGGGCGTCGTCCCTAGTGGTTCTTACTTGAGGATTAAGTTAGGTTGCTTAGGGTCTAAATTACCCAATTTTGATATGTTAATTGTTAAGATAATTAGATTTGTTTGGAGAATATTTAGTTTCTATTTTTACTAAATTGTTGAGCCCTTTCTATTTTTGACATTAGGTATAATCTTTATATATAAAGAGTATCTTGTGTTGTTTGCTTTTGAGTTGAATATAATTATTTCTTCATCTCTCTCTCAACTCCTCTCCTCTCCTCTCCCTCGCCAAGTTCTCTCCTCTCTCTCAATTCTCACATCAACCAATCCATGTATGGAGCCTCCACACTTGATTCTCCACACCAAGGAACCTCCACCACGTTGCACCAATCCTCACATTTTCAACAACTATGGGTGATGCCTAGAGCCTAGGATGTTAAGCTTAGACTTCAAAGTGGACAATAATTGAACCATGATACCACTACATGTAAAGCAGGCAACAAGAATGATCATGTGAACTTTGCAAAGTATTATGTTTGAATCTTTTATCTTTTCATGTCTTAATTCAATTAGGACTATAATAATTTGATATTTGCTTATTAAATTGAACATGGTAGACTACATATTGCCTATGAATATTAAGATATAACATTCTTATTCTTTTTTTTTTTAGAAAAAAAGGAAGATTACCTGATCGTGGTAATCATCCATAATTTGTGTTAATGAAAAAAAGAAACGGACTTACAGATTTTGCAGCCAAAAATTAGAAAAAGACCTTACCTCTCTAACCACATTGTCAACCCAAGTTACCAACAACGCTCATTATGGAAGACTGTGTCGTTCCTTTGTAGCCAAATACTCCAAATAATAACACCCTGACACCAACCCGCCATATCAAGAAGAAAGTGATCCCTAAAGCTTATCCAGAATCTTTCAAAATCCATTGTGTCAACTGTGTGGAGATTAAACTGTGCCCAAACATCTCTGATGAAATCACATTCGAAGAAAGATGCTGCACATCTTCATTGGCATTCTGACAGAGGACATATAATATCTCCATTCGAAATCCATTTAGATCTATACATTCTTGTAACTATCCATCTTCTTCTAAAGAACCAAAAGAAGAGTCTTATCTTGGGAGGGATCTTACACTTCCAAATTAGTTTGGAATCCCCATCAATCAGATTGTGGTTAACATCATTATTGGCAATTAATTAGTATGCACGATTAACCAAAAAGGTCCCATGCTTCCAGAGACAGCAATCTAGTTCTGCAATAGTAGGGGACAGACCACGAATAGCATGTAGCAACTACCGCAATTCACTGAAAGTGGTCTTAGATAGGCCCTTAGGCAGCCTAATATCCCAACAATTAAGTACTACATCCCATAACTCCTTAACCTTGGCTTCTTTATTGACAATATGCTGAAAAAGTCTCCGGTAAACCTCTGAAAAGGTCCCATCTTTCCAGTCATCACGCCAAAACCTGAAAGATAATCCATCACCCAAAGAAGCCATAAACTGTTCTGAAAATTTAGATAAAAGGGCTCTAATGGAATGTCAAATAGCAAAAACATCATTAGTATTAACATCAGCCCTCCGTATCAAGTTCATACAATCATCCACACAGTTGGGCATGTGACAAGTTGGGCAAATCTACCCACAAAATCAGGCCATTTTCAAAAGAATCTCTTTTGGATCATATCAATCTGCTTTAGGATTTTTTTGTAGGTGAAAACACCGACAAGAAAATCGGAATCGAGAAAAGTACATATTTAAGAAGCGCCAATCTTCCTCCTCTAGAAAGGAGTTTATCACTCCAAGAAGAAAGCCTATTTGAAAACTTTTCAAGCAACACCTTCCAATTCGACGAAATTAATCTTTTCCTTTCAAAGGGAGCCCAAGATATTTAATTGGTAATCTAACAACCGATGTTTCCAAAACATTAGAAATGTCATTCTCCCCCAAAAATCCCAAATTAAATGGAACAAAACTTGATTTTTTAGTATTAATTTTCATACCTGGGATTTCTGAAAAAATTCTCACCAAATAAGACACATGCCTCGCCTCCCTCCTCCCTCCAATGAAAAATGCCGTATCATCGACATATTGAAAGATGGGAGTTAGAACCCTCCAATCTCCAGCAATTGTGAAACCTTAAAAAAGACCACCGTTGCAAGCTTTAAAAACCATGGCTGCAAGAGAATCCACTGCAATTTGAATAACATTGGAGCTAACGAGCATCCCCGACGAACACCTCTTTGCGTTTGTATCCAAGACCCATTTGCTTTCCCATTTATCAACACCGAAAGATATGAAGTAGTAACACATCTCCTCAATAACATTATCCAAAGATATGGAAAGCCTCTTCTCTTCAGAATCTCCCATAAATAGCTCCATGAGATGAAGTCATAAGCCTTTGAAAAATCCACTTTCCAAAGAAAAAAGGAACACCTCTTCTAGGCCATTAAGAACTCCTCGACTAAAACATACGAATCTTAAAGGGATCTCCCTTTAATAAAAGCAGTTTGGACCGGGGAAATAATATCCAATAAAAAGAGACAACCGGTTAGAAAGAATTTTTTCAACCAAAAGATAAATACTATTCGACAAAGCAATGGGTCTAAAATCCTCCAATAACTCTGAATTGCCTTTTTTTGGAAGCAAGAATAAATAAAACTTGTTCAGTCTCTCAAAACCTTCATTGCCTATGAAGAACTCCTTAATCATAGCAACATCCTTTCCAACATCCCACAATTCTGTATAGAAAATTATTTGTAACCCATCTGGGCCTGGGACTACTTCCACCTTCAATGTCCTTAATGAGATCCAACTTTGCATCTTTTCCAATTTGTTCAATTTCCAAAGATGCCAGCCGCCAATCACCACATTGTTGTTTTTTAGAGAAATCTTGAAAATAGTTTTTGAAAGCAGTACAAATCTCTTCTTTTTTTTTCAAGACCCCATCTCCGACCTTTACACTATTTATCATGTTTCTCCCTCTTGCACTAGTTGTTAGGTGAAAAAATCTCATGTTTGCATCACCTTTAAGCCGGAGTTGTCTTGACTTTTGTCTCCAATCCATCTTATAATCTTCTTCCAACACAATTGCATGGAATTTGCATCTCTCAAGACAATCATCATTGGAGAGTGGAGCGATCTCCTTTTTATCTAGATTCAAAGTCTGCAAAAGTGCATCACACCATCTCTCTTCCCTGCGACATTTAAGGTCACAGTTGAAATCCATCATAGCCAATCTAGCTGACTTGATTCTGTTGGATAGATTGCATGTGGCCAAGGATGCGGAAGTAGAATTCCATTTATTTTTTTTGAAATAGGAAAGGGTGGTGATCCTTTAGATACCACCTAGGATTTCATTAATCAAAATAGAGAAAAAATTACATTACAAAGCAGAGCTCCACCCTACAATGAAAGACAGTGCAGATTCAACAAAATTTTCCACATATGGCCACTGCCCCCTAAACTCCACCTCATTCCTACCCAACCAAATAGCTCACAAGACCACCATCAGTCTGGCCCGCTCCTTCCTAGATCTGAACACATGACACTCACCGCTGCCTCCTCCACACCTAAATGAGTGCTAGAAGCCCGCATGGGAGTCATGCACCCACCATCGATCCCCCACCTGCCCCCAGATCTGCGCCACTACCGAGCACGTAAAGAAAAGGTGGTCAACATCCTCCTCCACTTGGCCGCACAGTGGACAGAACCTGTCCGCATCCGATGCCCGCCAGGCCCTGCACTTCTTGGTCATCAACCTTTCCCTCCTGAGCAGCCAAACAAAAATCTTAACCTTCAAAAGACAGGAAGCCTCCCACAGCTGTCTGCAGTCTCTGGCTAGCTCAATGTCCCCAAGCGCCTCAGAGCCACCAAGTTTCCTCCCATCCAAAACAGTCCGTACCATCTCCTGGCTGAAAAACCTACAGTTCCCGCAACAGCTCCTACACCTCTTCAAGCCTCTGATCTGAAAGATTGCCCACGAACGTCGAACACCAGGTACCGCTCCACAACTCCGCCACCGAGGCTCTCCTGTAGACCGCCAATGCCGCGAGCCTGGGAAAACGCTCCGATAAAACTCCAAGCCCCATCCAATCATCCGTCCAAAAGCCAAAACCATCGCCTAACCCCAGGACTGGGGTGAAAAATGGTCGAACCTTCGGTGCCACCAGCAACAGACTCCTCAAGAAGTGGGAGGCTCCTCTAGGGGGGAGACGAAGAGCCCCCAACTTGCCAACCCCCCATAGCAACTACGCAAGGCCCTCCCCACTAGACCAACCTCTCCCCCAAGCAATTTGTCAATCCACTTCGTTAGCAAACTATCATTCATCCTCCCCACTACCTTGACTCCCAAACCTCCCTCCTTACAGGGCTTGCAGACCTCACTCCAGGCTACCAGCTTTGCCCCCCTCCCTCCCACCTCGTAGTTGGTTTAGAAGACATTCCTCATCAAACTCACCATTCTGTCTTTGATCTTCCTTAGCATTTTGATAACCGAAGAAAAGTATGCTGGTATTGCCGTGAGAACCGCCTTGAGGAGGACCAACCGCCCACCTCTCGATAACTTGGATGCCCATCCTGACAACCGGCCTGCAATCCTCTCAAGCAATGGGGCCCAATCAAGCACCGAGATCCTCCCATCCGTCAAGGGCAATAGTGGAGGGGTAGGGCCCCCGCCTCCATCCCTAGAGCTTCCAAGCACGCCACCGCCTCTCCACTCTCCATGCTGAAGTGAACAAAAGATTTGTAGTTGATCTTCATACCAGATGCTTTGCAGAACTCCAAGATGATACAACACTGTCTTGCCTCTGTCATCATTCCTTCTACAAAGAACAAGGTATCATTCGCATACTGCAGAACCGAAATAGCCTTACCTCCCTCCAGAGGAAAACCCTGCAGCAAACCTGCCTCGCTGGCTCTGACAGAGGCCATTGTCAGGGCATCAGCCGCCAACACAAACAACATGGACGCAAGGGAGCACCCCTATCTCACCCCCCTCCTCGGCTGGATCCATCCTCCTGCCAAGTTCCCGTTGATGAGGACCGAGAATGATGCTGTAGTGATGCACTGTTTCATCCACCTAATCCAAGTCGACAGGAAGCCCCTCTTGGTCATAGCTACCCACAGGAAGGACCATTGAATCGAGTCGTATGCTTTCGCGAAATCTGCCTTCCAAAGGGAAGCTTTCTTACCTTCTCTCCTCCAGTGTGCTAAAATCTCCATTGCTGCCACATATCCGTCTAGCATACATCTTCCTGAAACAAAAGCGGTCTGCACCTCTGAGACAATCTTGCCAATTACCTTCCGAAGCCTATTCGCTAAACTTTTTGCTATGATTAGATATGCCGCATTTGATAACGCAATCGGTCTGTAATCTTCAATCTATTCTGCCCCTTCCTTCTTAGGCAATAGGAACAAATAAAACTTGTTCAACCTGTTGAAGTCCCTATTCCCTTCTCTGAACTCCACCAGGACCTGCATCATCTCATCCTTCAGCAATGGCCAAAATTCTTTGAAAAAGAGAACCAGGAATCCGTCCGGCCCTGGACACCCCTCTGCGTTGAGACCCCAAACCGCCCTACAAGCCTCGTCCTCCGAGAAAGGAGCCACCAACCTCCCTGCCTCCCTCGGGATTACCAACGGAACCCCCAACCCCCTCCATCTCCACACCCCGATTCTCTGTCTTCCCGTAAACTCCCTGAAGTACTCCGTTACCGCCCTCCCCACCGACTCCCTTCCTGAGCACTCTGCATCGCCCACCTTCACTTTTTCGATCCAGTTCCTCCTCCGTCTGGCTGAAGCCGTCATGTGGAAAAATCTGGTATTGGAGTCTCCCTCCTTGATCCACTTCTCTCTGGATATAGTCCTCCACTCCACCTCTACCTTCCGATCCTCCTCTTGAAAGGTCATGTGGTCCGCCCTGCTTTGCCTCTCCACCACCAACATCAACCCTCGATCTTCTATTCCATCCAACCTCTGAACCTCTCCGAGTGCGTCATCCCGCTTCTTGTTTCGCTCCTCTCAACTGTTTCCTATAGGCCTTCAGGAAGTGCCTCATCTCCTGGAGCTTCACCTCGAGCCTCGCGACAGCCAACCCCTCCGAATGCAGATCCTTCCATTTGCTCTCCGTTAGACTCCTGAAACCATCTTCCAGCAGCCACGCCCTCTCAAACTTAAAATATGTATTGTACCGAGATCCTTCACCAAACTCCCACAACAGCAGTGAGTGATCAAAGAAAGGCCTCTCCAGCGCATGGGCTCCTGCCTTCAATAAGATCTCCACCAGCTCAACTGAGCACAGGAACCGGTCTAGCCTGGACATCAAGCCCCCAGAACTCCAAGTGAAGGAACATTCGGTGGGAGGTACATCCTGCAACCCGTGCTCGGCGATGAGCCCTGCAAACTCCTTAGAGCCTCGGTCCCTACCTCCTCTTCCCCCCCCCCGACCTATCTTCCGCCAGCAAGGTGACATTGAAGTCACCACCACCGAGCCACGGTCTCCCCTGAAAGCTTATCGCCGTGTGGTGCAGGCTCTCCCAAAGGGAGTTCCTATCTGCTCTCTCAGCCGAGCCATACATCGAGGAGAAAGCCATCACGAGCCCATCACTTCTCAATTGCACCGTGACCACCCCTACCCCCACCTCCAACACCTCCAGTGAAAAGAGGTCATCTTTCCACCCAACCACCACCCCTCCAAATCTCCAAGCTACATCCAGGGCCAAAAATCCCCCCAACAGGCTCCCCCTATCTCCCTCCATACCCTATGATCACACGTTTGCAGCTTCGTCTCCTGTAGAAAGACGATATCCGGGTTCCACTTAACCAGGTACAATCTCAGTGTCCCCCTGCGAGATGGGTTGCAGAGACCCCTCACGTTCCATGTAAGGACCTTTAACATGAGGCCCCGACTGCACCGCCCCCTGTCATCTGACAAAACCCAAGCCCCGACTGCCACCCCCTCCACCTCCCTGTTCACCCCATCAGCACCCGAGATACCCTCCAACCCTCCAGCTCTCCTCTCCTCCCCTACCTGCTGTGCCCCATATGCAACATCCTCCCCCTCTCCGTCGCCCGACCTGCCCCCCGCACCACCGACCTTCCATACCAGCTACGTCGGACCGACCTCCGCCCCTCCCGCCACACGAGTCTCCTCGCAATGCCCCGCCAGCCCAAGGAACTCTTCCCCCCTGCAAGGGCCGACAGCCCCCACCAACGTCGAGGGTGGCACCATCAAAAGCGGTCTCGCAACCCTGTTGGGGCTCCACATCGCCTCCACAGGTGGCTCCACCAAGCCCGAAGCCGCCGTGCCGAGGAGGCTCCCCATCGCCTCCCTTTCCAACGCCCCCAGCCACGGAGCTCGCCGACGCTGGAAGGGCTCCACTCGACCCCCCTCGAGGCACCGGGGGGCCCCCACGCTACCGCCCATAGTCGCTCCATCCTTCGGTGGAAGGGCTTGGTCACTCCGACCACAACCCCGCCCTTGCCGAAGCCGGAAGTCGTCGCCCGACTTCCCAGCTCGAGTCCCCTCTGCTCCGAAGCCACCACAGCTCTCCCCAGCACCAAAGGCACCCTTCGGGGTCCATTTAAGCAGGAGAGGTGGGGGGTTACCAATTCGGTAGTCGGGTTCAAGCCCAGGTCCGAAAAAAACCCCTCCTTAAAAGGCCACGTGCACCGCAATTCAGCCCCCATCGGGCACCTCAAGCCCTTAAGGCGCTCGGGGTCCCGAGGCACTTCAAAGCGACGCCTCCCATCATTGCGCCCTCCCTCCCCTCGACCTCACTGGGGACCCGAGGCACTTCAAAGCGCTGCAACCCCACGACCTCGCTGCACGGCACCTTGCATCTCCCAGCATGCACCTCGAGACCTAGTCCGCTCCTCGTCTCTGTGGCCCTCGAACGATGCACCTCGAGGGATGTGCCTAATGGCACAACCGACCCAGCCCATGAGGCGCACCCCTCCCCGGTGACCTTCGGCCTCCACACGACCCTGCTCGCCGGAATTCTCCTCCCAACCGCATCGCCACCAGTCGGACGCGTCAGAACCTCCACAAAAGGACCTCGATGCACCCACCTCCCGCTGGACGAGGATGACCAAGGATGCGTTCCCCAGTCGCAACGCAACCTTCTTCCGCAACACCTTGCCAGGCCGCAACTCCACGGCAACCCGTAACACGCCGAGGTGCCTACCTCCGAGTCCGAGCCCTCCACATCTCCGCACCCGCGCAAAGGGCGCGACCACAGCTTCAACGACTTGCCGAGTGCGAAGGAAAAGAGGTATCCCCACCAGGCCCAGGACCACCTCCGCCTTCCATGGCGGGCGCTCCCTAAGCGCGCCATCCGATCTCACCGCCCACCACCGCACCACCCCTCCTACACAGCGGGTCTTCCTGAATAGGAGCCTCTCCACCACCGCAGCCGACGCTCCCATCAGCAGAAACTTCCCCTCTTCCACTGACTACAGCCCCAGCCCCAGAGGTTCGCCCCCTACCACCCTAGCGATCTCGACATCCAACTCCTGAACCGCTACGCTGCCTACTACCACCACACCCACCAAGGCCGACGCGAGGGCCCTCTCAAGCCTTCCAGAGTCCTCCGACCATGGGGCATCGACTTCAACCAGGGGTGCCCCCTCCGGCGAGGGAGGGAGCCTCGCCCCCTGCGTGCCTACGATCTCGTGTCGCCGCTGACCCTCCGTACAGCCAGCCCTCCGGTGCTCCAGCTTCCCACACCTGAGGCACCGCATAAGGTCCCTGCAGTCACGTGCCAAGTGCCCCTGCCCGCGGCACTTAAAGCACATCACCTCCAACGACACCCACCTCCGCCTCGACTGCCCCCCCATAGTGGTCCAGTCCCGACCCACCGCCTGCCCATTCTCCCCTTCACGCGCATCTGCTCGCCCCCCACGCACGCTCCCCTCCCCACTCTCGCTCCTCACCCGCACCTGCGCTCATCCTCCTGAAGAATTCCATTTATCCCAAATCATTTCCTTGAAACATGGTTCCTTAAGCCATGATTTGTAAAATTTGAAATAGGTGGAGTATCACAATTTTTCATTGTTGCACCACACAAGGGGGTATGATCCAAAAAAGGCTTATCACACACAATCACATCTGCCAACTAAAAATTTTCTATTTTGCTAATGTTACATAAAAATTTATCAATACACGACATAGCCCCACTTCCATTTCTCCAAGTGAACTGCAATCCAGAAGGAGGCAAATCGATAAGATCCAAATCTTGTACCACCTACTGAAATTGAATAGTTGATGTATCACATCTGCCATCCGGTCTATCTTCAAACCATAGAGTTGAATTAAAATCACCACAAATTAGCCAAGGCATGCCGTCAATCAGAGAGGTCTGCCTAATCTCATCCCAAAAAATCACCCTTGAACTATCTTCACAAGGCCCATAAACCGTAGTCACTGCAAAGGTGAGACCATCTAGCTTCCTGGAGAAGACCACAGTCATCCTTCTACCTGTCTTATTAGATGAACAAAGCTACAAAAGGTCATCATACCAAAGCATAAGCACTCCCCCCGATCAACCTACTGCCTCCAAATCCAAGCAATTATTATACCGATCACCATAGATATTGGTTTTTAACTGGAGAGTAATCATCTCCAAATGTGTTTCCTGAAGGCATGCAATATCAATTCTCCATTCAGCCAAATATCTCTTCAAAATTTGTACCCCTAACGTTACAAGATAGTATGTTAACCATTGATATGCATAGTCATTCCCCCCTTGTGGACCCTTTTGGCCCCAACCACCTTGGCAACTTGGTTATCGACTTCCTCCTTCCGTGCACTTGTAGCAGAATTCAATGTGGACCTTTTTCATTTATAACAAGCACTTAGAACTAATTTATGCTTATGAGGAAAAGCATTAACATGCCTAGATGATTTGCTAGATTTGTAGGATGAAGTTTTTCTGTGGCCGGTTCTAGACTTGATATTTGTTGAATTGATGCTAAGCGTACCCCTATCATTCACATCTGACCCTGCATCATCCGATGTAAGTTTTAGCACTTGTGCATTGCCTAACAGTTCATTCACAACCAAAGATTGGTTTTCCCCCTGCACAAAATCAGTAGGGGCAGCAAGCTCAACATAAATCATTGATTTCAGGTGCGCTGCAAGTGTACTCACCACAGCTGGACCTAGGTTTGGGTCCGGCCTCCACTTGTGAAGAGTGAAAAGCGCCTACTCTAGCCTCCCCACATGTGTCAACCAAACACCCGTTAGCGCCAAAGGATGATGTAGTGGTAAATTCTTTGAATATTGACCCAAAAGCCAAAGATAGTTCCTCCCCTTACACAAAATCAAAAGTAGCAACAGCCTCCGAGATGACGCAGCAAAGCTCAGTTACGTTTGACGTAAAGCACGTAGGCTTACCGCAACTGGACCCCTAATTGGGTCCAATATCCACATGCGAAGTGCGAAATGGATCAACAACATGCTCCTCTTCTTATTCTTATATAAATATGTTTAAACATGTGATTTTCTTGAAATTATAATCGTTTTGACTACTATTATTTTTTTCGATATGCCTCTGACATGCCCTCAACATGCCTTCAAAATAAACAATTTTCAGGATATTGAAATCATCAAAATTTGACATCGAAATACGGGCTCTAAAATGCATACTTAGAAATTTATCAAAACAACGTAAAAATTGACACTTAAAACCTTGGCATGAAGGTGCACAACTGCAAAGCAACACACCTCCTTGTAGTAGCGACCTAGTGACCTTGTTACCTCCAATGGATCAGGCCATCCTCTATGCAGCTGCAGTGGGCAATCCTCCTTGCTTTGAGGCATTTGGATCAAGATGGGAGGAGAGAGACATGATCTATTGTCCTTGTGGAGACTAGAGAGCATAAAGTGGGAAGACATTTAAAACAAGGGCATTTTCATCTTAAACTCGACAACAATCATACACATGATGTCACGTGGACATTAAGATGGACAACTCCTCGTGTTGGGTCCTCGTAACAAATAACGAAAAATGAGACCCATATTGGAAGGAAAATTATTATAACCCAATTTAGGAGTGGGTGTAAAGTTGGGGCTCCTTTTTATAAATTACTATAATCTTTTAGGGTTTTCATTGCATTGGGATTGCAACTTGCATCCAAGGGAGGAGGAAGCCCCCAAGTTTCTCCTAGGTAGGGGTTGTGCCTTAAGGGCACAGTAACTTGATAGCACAACACCACATGGTTTGTCGAAATCCACCAATTGGCAATGCCCAACCGACTATTTCTCTACCGAGGTTCAACTAACCAAGGTGATGTCATCAGTCACCAGTTAGCTGCCAATAAGGTTGCATGACCTCGCACAAAGCATCCACACCTCCTAAGACAGTCCAACTTCTCTAGAACCCTGCCACTGTCACTGATTCTTGATCGGTTAGCTACAACTACATTGGTGGTGGCACCTCTAACTTGAAGCTCCAACAACCAATCTGATTTCCCATCAAACCACTACGAAGAGAGAGAGAGAGAGGTCCTGGACTTGCCACCTAGCCTTTAATAGCATTGCCAAGGGGGTGCACAACACCGATTACATCTCTGATGCAGTAAGGCTTACCCGCTTACCCATTGTGCACTCGATTTCAGTTGTTTCCCTGTACCACATGTCAATGTGAAGGATTTCCCCCATACATGAAGTTTCTTATCCAACCTTGTTGATCTACTAGACGGCTTCATAGTTATTTTAATATAAAATCGAAAGTCAGTGATTCTCCCATTCACGGAGATGGGACCCATAGGGAGTTTAAAAACCACGTTTTTGGATTGATTTTCAAGTTTTACAGGACTAATTATGCACTATGGTTGCAATTTATTCCCAATGTCCTTAAAGGGCACGACGAACATATTCTCACCAAGGTTTAACATATCGACGATATATCGCCAAACACAAAGGACTGTAGTTTAATTTTTCCTTGAAAGTGGTGATATGTGACCACTATGGGGATATGTCAGTCACATACCTTTGTCTACTTGTATAACTCACATGGACACGCATTCTTTTCATCTCTTTTCTTGTCTCCTACCATGTGCGACCCACATGGTCACATGATTTGCCGATAGACTAAATTATAAAAGATCCATAAAACATTAATCGATCAGTTGCTCCACACCTTCACCAAGTAAAAATTTTATCTCATACGACATCGGCATGAGGCTATGAAAAAAATTAGAATACCTTCAACTTAATTCACTCACAAAGAAGAAATCGCCTCAGCAGTGACAAGTTAATGGACTTAGTATTCATGCACTACAACATCAGATTAAAGATGAAGCATATATGGGAAGGAGAAAATAAGAAAGAGTATATCGACCTAATAGATGTGGCTTATCTTTTTGGATACACGAAAGACAGATATTTTACAAGAATGGTTGAATAACAATGGAGAACCATTGCTTGACAAAAATGATGGAAACGATCCAAAGATAGCAGAGAGAATGGGGGCAGATGTATCTGAATTTAAGCGCAATAGATTTAGCAAAAGAGTAATCCGTGGCCTTGAGATTGATGAAAATCCAAAGGAAGATTTGCTACCTTCAAGAGGAACACAAAATGATGATGATGATGATGATGGAGATGATGATGCAGTGATGGTTGACAAGCCACAAGCAAAAAGTAGCGATGGAGGAGATGAGGGATATCATCATCAAGGTCCTAAGTAGAGATGATACCAAACATGAACACACGCAAAGATATACAAATATACATGGAGACCCCGTGCCAAGTCCACCTCATGACTATGATGCAGGGACAGGGTATGGGTATGCCTCAGGCCATTCTATAATGTTCATTGACTATTTAAGTTCATCGGTGGGATCCCTTAATCAGACATCAAAATCAGTCTTTGGAGATGGACAAGAATCATCATCATCGAGTTACTATGGTAGCTGCGGATCTCATTACACCAGCGCTCAGTACCAACCCCAAGATGAGGCACAAAGTTCATCTAATTACTTCCTCAGCTACGCCAACTCTCCATCTTATTATGGTTCCTCCTATAGGTATGACGGTCGCCACCAAAGTGATGGTACCTAAAGTGATCCTGCATCTGCAAGTTATGGCTATAGGATATTCCCTGAGTATTTTACACCTTAAGGTCCTCAACCATTTTCTTATCAACCTTCCAACTCTGGTGCACCATTTCCTCAACCACCAAGAAGTTCATCGATGAGACAGCGTGAACCTTATAAATCGAAGGTTCTACATTGAAACGATGTAGTTCTACCAGATCCACAGATTCAAAAGGACATCGGATGAGTCTACTCAGGGTAGATCTAGAACTAAAAGGAGAAGTAGCTCATCCAATAGTCAGTCGATATCCACATCTTCGAATACGTCTGTATTGCAGTAATGAAAATTATCAACGATACATCAATGAATACAATACTCGATACAGCTACATGGTGTGAGAGTGATACTAAGAATATATTAAGAGTGCTACGAACAGAAGATAATCGGAGGAGAGGTATCAAACCAGGTCAAAACTCAACTTGGTATTGATTTGGTGGCATTGGTTGTGCTTCCGTGCTTGGTGTGGTCTACCGATACTCTGACACTATTGATATTTCATTTCTTTTGGTGAGTAGCATTGCTATAAATATTTTTCAATTATTACCACATTATGCACACTTTCTTTCAATATATGACTTTGTTAATATGTGACTAGTGTATTTCTATTATATTTTCATTCAAAATTTATTATTTTCATCTTCTTGACATTTCTTCACGATGTACTAGTTATTAAAATGTTAATTTTCATCAAATTTGTGATATTTTAGGACATTTTGGACCTTTTTGAGCGATTTCCCCAAAATTCACCAATATTGGTGATATATCCCCGATATATCTCTTTTTCGACTTATTGATACAACATCGATATCGATATTTAAAACGTTGATTCTCACTTAGAAAATATGCACAGAAGAACGCCATGGTCAAGGCATTGCGACAAACATCATGTATTATAGGGCAACTAAAGAGATATGGTACATACTCCGTCAGGCATTCTTAAGAAAAGAATATGACACATATTTTACAACTACACCATGAGATTGCTAACATGTGACTTGTACAATACTATATGATTTTGAAATCATCCTTTGAGGCTCAATGCATATACATGGGTGCTCCAATGAATCCCAAAAGAGATACAATGCCCAAACAATGCTGGATTAAATCCAACATATGAGGTAGCCCACCCACAGTTGCTCATGTTGCCTGAAAACCCAACTGATAATTCCATAATCATAGGTCCTAATATGTCTATTTGATGATTAGTTCTTAAGGTAGCATAGCCCATTTAGGTTATAAATATTGCATCTTAATTATCCTAAGCATATTAGGACCATGCATGTATTTATACATAACTTATATACATCATATTTGTTTTTATTTAATGTAGGAATAATTGGATGGAAGGATAAGCATAGAAATTCACACTTTATGCAAGGTGCTGAAGTGCAACGGAAACCAGATTCAATGACTTGATGGACCAATGTCGCAATATCCCATCTTATGTTGAGATTTCTTTCCACAACTTTGATGAATTTAAAATCTCAAACTAATTCCCACCAAGCCTGGAGTTGGCTACAAATGTTCAAGAGGGGCCCACCACTCCATCTTCTTCCTTGAGTAAGGACGTAACCCATACGAAGCTTCCATCTCATCCGCAAACAGCACACATCCAGCAAGGATGTGAGCGCTACGATCGCAAAGCCAATTCCTCGCGTAAACCACGCGACACCTATCTTGACAGCTATCCTTGAACACACATCACACCATTGCATCCGCGTCATCCTCTCCGACAACACAGCTTTGCATGCATCAACAACTCAGCGTGAACTCGTGTGCCATCAACGTCCACCATGCATGCCGACATCCACATTAGCACCTCCTCTCAACTCCTATTTAACCCCCTTCGGCACTATCTCCCAGGCAGGCCTCCTCTCCTGTCGATCTCATCCTCCTCTCCTTCAAAGACAGCTTCCATCCTTGGCCACTCCCTGCTGCCGCAACGCAGGGCCTCTCCCCCTTTCTTCTCCATCCTCGTCCAATCGACTGCAGCTCCTCCCTTCGTCGTCGACATTCACCTCCCACTTCTTCAACTCCAAAAACCTTCCCTCCTCGATGTTGGAACTTCTTCCCAGACATGACCACCGGCCTCTCTCTCTCCAGCCTCGACCTTGGCTGCATCCCTGACGGCATCCCCAACTTCATCCTCTTGCAGCAACTCCCTCCTACAGCAATCCCTTTCCCTCTCATTCTTTACCTTCATCTTCACGTTTCCTCTCTCCCTTCTCTCACGGTTTATCTTTTAGTTCATAAAAATCATATAATTGTATTTGAATGTTTATTTTATGAAAATGATACTTGGAGTCCATGTGCATATAGTGTAAATAGTTTTCTTTCAGTTATCTCTATTCCAAAAAGAAAAAAAAAACATAATGAAAACTCCAAAAACAATTATAATACTTCTTGAAAGCATATTTTACGAAAATAAGTTCCCTCGCCTCCTAATGAACGACCTCGTACTCTCGAGTTTTATAAATTCATTTGATGCGAATTTTTCTGTGACTACAACGAACATTAGAAATTCTTATTACGTGAAATTTTTTATTATCAAATTGACGCCGTTGCCGAGGAGGCGACGACCTTGCTTCATATTTTTACGCTATCACTCAATTTATTCGATTCTATTGCCACTCCTTCAGGTCTTTAGAAGTGAATGTCAATTGAGAGAGATGGAACAAAGTCCAGAGTGTGGATCCGAGTAAGTCTTCTTTCTTTACTTATGTTAGAAAAAAAAAACATACAATAATGCTTATCCACCTAGGTTGTTGTATTGACTTTGTGTGTTTTGATTGTAAAAAAAAAATGAAATATGAAAAAGAGAAAGTGGGGAGGGGGCATGTGCACTTATTGATTTGAGAATTATTTTTATACTGGGTTCCTTTGACTTGAGGCCTCCACACACATTTGATTATAGTACTTGCCCTTGATTGGGTGCGAAAATGATAGAACTCTATTAAGCCTTACTTTGGAGGAGACCAAACGTTACTTGATTGTTGTTTGGTAGGTCTTTCCTAGAACAAAAGGAAGGATTCTAGAAGTGCATACCAATAGGATTCAAACATTAAGGTCATTTCTTTTTAAGCAAAAATTTTTTGGTTTTAAAGAAAAAAATATAACACCCAATTGTGTGCTTTATTCTTGCTCGAGACCTTAGTTGAATATGCAACCAATTTGAATCCTAAAACATGTGTTTTTTAAACAAGTGAAACTTTAAAAATCACTCAACCCAAAAACTTATTTGAAGGACAATTTATTGTGCACCACATTCTTAATTCAATACATTAACAAGGGGCACAACCAAAATTAACACCCCAACATCATCCTGCACACATAAGTATCCCAAGCCTTCATAAAATTTATTAGCAACTTAACCTTAGGATTTCATTCTCTTAGTCCCAAGATACAAACATTACTGTGGAATAAAATTAGTGATTTCTACTCTTTCTGAGAGACACTGAGTTGGGGGGTCCAGTATCAAACGATCTAAGCTGTGGCAAGAGGTTTGGCACAATTAGCACCCCTTGGGAAATGCTCCCTCTGCCCCCACCTGACCCAACTCACCCGTCTAACAGATTGAGAACACTAATTTGTCCTATAGTGAAGTTTATAGTCTAGAGGCTTAGGTCATCTAGGTCAACACATTTAGGGCTAGTTTTGATTGTTTGATTATTTGTGGGTGGACTTTCTCTCATTTGTCTCCCCTCTCATCTCTAGACTTTCCTCTAGTGTATGCAAGGTAAGCAATCTCGGAATCCAAATTTAGCATCACCTCTAAGTACAGACCTTTGGAGGAGACTTTCTTCTTGTGCTCAACAATCAAATCCAATGGCCAATCACCATGGCAGTGAGCATCAAGAGGGGGAGGTTGAGGGTAATCTTGAGAATAACCCCTTTGATTTACTCCAATAGCAAATGCAAGCCTAGCATGACCACCAAAGACAAATGCAAACACTCTTGCAAGCATTTGATCGCTTCCAGAATCCAGTTAGACCCAAGGCCCTTAGAGATTTTTATGATCCTTCTACCAACCCATTGAAGCCATATGTCAAGATACCCAATGATGAAAATGATGCGGAATTGAAACCTCACATCATTAGCCTTATCCCTCACTACCACGGCCATAACAATGATGACCCCTTCCATCACTTAGAAGACCTATTAAACGTAGGAAGGACCTTTGGATCCATGAACATGAGTGAGGAGGTCTTGATGATGAAGATGTTCCCATTTTCATTAGAAGGCAAAGTGGACCAATGGTATAGATTAGTAGGGAGACCCATTGGTACGTGGGAGGAGCTGAAGAGTGCCTTCTTGAAGTTCTTCCTTATTGGCAAAACCAATGCCTTAAGATGAGATATTACCTCATTTACCCAGAAGCCCAGGGAGCAACTCCATAAGGCTTAGGAGTGGTTCATTGACCTTACCAGGAAACGCCCTCACCACAAGGTGCCAAAGTGGCATTTAGCACAGATTTTCTATAATGGGCTAAACGATACACTCCGTAATTTTGTTGATGCCGCTTGTAGGGGAAACTTCTTGGGCAAGGATGAGGATGGGGCATTTGAGCTTTTTTAGAACATGAGTGAGAATTTGCTCAATAATGCCTCTATGGATATGTTTGGGAGGTCGAGTCAACCTAAGATGGGAGTTTACGAGGTACAAAGCAAATTCAAGTGTGGTTGACTTCGAAATCATTGCAAAAAGGTTGGATGAAGTTGAATTGGTTAAATTTTTTTGAAGGGTTAAATGACTTGGATAAGAAATTGGAAACCCTCCTCACCACTGGACGCCCCCTTGGACCCACATCTCAAGCACATACCTTGACCCAAGGGCCCACTCTCCTTACTCAGACCCAATTTCCCCCGGGTAGGGAGTTGTAAATAGTGTTCAAACATCGGACCTGACTCAACCTGTGAGCCCACTCTGGATGGACCAAAACCTTGTTGGCATCCAAGAAAGGACCTTAACCCCTTCTCCCTCTGATTTCCTTGACCCTGCATCCTCATCTCTCAATTATGAGTATATCTACGCCCTCCAAGGTTACACTCGAAATCACCCATTTTCAAACACTTATAATCCAAGGTGGCGGAACCACCGAAATTTCTCTTGGTCTAGCCAAAAGCTAAACTAGAGCCAAAATCAGAATAGGCAGACCTACAATTTGGGACAAGTGGGCAGGACCTACCAAAACTAGAACCCGACTTACCAAGCACCTACCCAACAATCTGAATTATCTACGGTCCTCAAGGAGTTGAAAGATATGGAAATCCGACATCAAGAGGATATGAAAAAATTGAGAACTAAGTTGAATGGACAATTGACCATATTTCTAACTTTAGGTTAGCAAGAAACCCTGCCTTCACAACCCATCCCCAACCCTAGGAATTTCCCCAAGGTTAACCAGAATAGGGAGCAACAAGCTCAAGTGGTTCAACCAGCTCTCCAAGCTCCCCCTAGTTTCCTATCCCAAATCAATCTCAACCCACCCCAATTTCAAAACAACAAAGAAACTACTAGTGCAATCACAACTAGGAGTGGGAGGACTACCCAGGACCCGTCATCTCCTAGAACCATGACTCAACCAGATCCTGAGGAAAGCGAGGCTGACCAGGAAGATCGAAATAACCTAGCTGATCAGGAACCACAGGCCCAGGACCTAGCAACACCTGATTTGACCAAGCTACCTTTTCCTGAGGTCCTCAAGAAACCTAGGAAGATGAAGAAACCCAATTCAAAGGAGTGGCTTGAGATTTTCAAGCAAGTCCAGGTGAATATCCCACTCCTCACTGCAATAGAGAACATCCCGACTTGTGCAATGTTTTTGAAGGAAATGTGTATCCCGAAATGCCAATCCAAGACTATACAAAGGGTAGTTCTTTCGGAGCAAGCACGTGTCATTATCACAAGTAGACTACCTATTAAGAAAAAGGACCTTGGGGCAACCCTAATTTCCTACATGATAAGGGATGCAAACTTTGATAGAGCCCTCCTAGATTTAGGGGCCTCCATTAATCTAAGCCCTACAAGATTGTATGAGAATTTTGATTTTGGGGAGTTGAAACCGACTGATGTAACCTTACAATTGGCGGATAGATCGGTTACAACTCCGCATGGGGTAGTTGAGATTGTTATTGTCAAGGTACGCAATTTCTATTTTCTGGTGGATTTTCTCGTACTTGACATGGAGGTACCTGAGAGACTAAAAGTTACACCCATTATTCTAGGGCGACCCTTCCTAGCAACTGCCAAGGCTCCCATCGATTGTGAGTCTGGCAACATGGAGATAGCCTTTAGATATCAACAGATGAAACTAAATATTTTCAAGGCTACCAAGAACTTTGAGGATTGTGGGATGATTAATGAACTTAAGGATAATGATCATGTTGAGGAATGCATGACCCTGAACCTATTTTCTAAACCTTTAGCGGAAATTTTAGATCTACCCACTACCCTCCATCCTGACAGGAAGGCACTGAGCTAACTAGTAACTTAATCGATATCCAGCCTTTCGAGAATCCTTCTAACCTAGACTTTATCGAACCTACTGTGGCCCCTTCCACCTTCGACCCAAAACCTGAGCTAAAACCTCTTTCGAAGACTCTAAAGTATGCTTTCCTAGGATTGGATCAATCTTATCCCGTAATCATTAGTTCCAAGCTAAATCCAACCCAAGAAAATCAATTACTCAAGGTTTTATCCAAGAATAGACGAGCTATTGGATGGACCCTGGCTGATCTTAGGGGGATTAGCCCTTCTTATTGCACCCACAGAATTTTTCTCGAGGAAGGAGCTAGAACTTCCCGTGAAATGCAGAGAAGACTAAATCCGAATATGCGAGGGGTAATTAAGAAGGAAATTATCAAGTGGTTAGATGTGGAAATTATTTACCCAATTTCAGACAATCCGTGGGTCAGCCCAGTACAAGTGGTACTCAAGAAAGCGAGGTTACCTGTTGGTACAAATGAGAAGGGTGAATCCGTGCCGACTAGAACAGCTTCCTCTTGGAGGGCTTGCATAGATTATAGGAAGCTAAACACCGCGACCAAGAAAGACCACTTCCCCCTTCGCTTTATTGATTAGATCCTAGAGAGATTAGCTAGGCAAAAATATTTTTATTTCCTAGACGGATACTTAGGATACAATTAGATAGCCATTCACCTCGAAGAATAGGAGAAAACAACCTTTACTTGTCCCTACGAAACATTTGCATTCCATAGGATGCCCTTTGGACTTTGCAATGCACCCGCTACTTTTCAACGGTGCATGCTCGCCATCTTTTCTGACATTGTAGGGGACTTTATGGAAGTTTTCATGGATGATTTCTCAATTTTCGAGGATAGATTCGAGACTTGCTTAAATAGCCTGGAATTGGCCCTAAGAAAATGTATTGAAGTGAATTTGGTTCTTTCGTAGGAAGTCACTTCATGGTCCAAGAAGGAATTATACTGGGCCATGTTTCTAAAAAGGGAATTCAGGTGGATCGGGTTAAGGTTGAGACTATTTCTAGACTTCCCCCACCGTAAACTATGAAACAAGTGTGGTCATTCCTTGGCTATGTTGGATTTTATAAATGGTTTATAAAAGACTTTTCTAAGGTGGCTAAACCCCTAAGCAATCTACTAAGGAACAGGACTTTGACTTTAATCAAAATTGTCTTGGGGCGTTTGAGTTACTTAAGGAGGCCATCACCAAAGCACCTATCCTACAACCTCTGAACTGGGATGAGCCCTTTGAATTAATGATTAACGCCTTTGACTTTGCTTTAGGTGTGGTTTTAGGGCAAAAGAAGGATAAGAAACTGACTATTATATACTATGCTAGTAAGATCCTTGACGATGCTCAAAGGAATTACACCACGACCGAAAAGGAATTACTAGCGGTAGTATATACCTTAGAAAAGTTCCACCCATACCTAGTTGGATCCAAAGTTATTGTCTACACCAACCACTCAGCCCTCAAGCACTTATTGGCCAAGAAGGATGCAAAGCCTCGAGCCATTAGGAGGATTTTCCTCCAAGAGTTCGACTTAGAAATACGGGACAAGGCTAGGGCACAAAATGTTGTGGCCGACCACTTATCCAGGATCCCAGTCTAAACGTCGTCACTTGAATTGAATGATCATTTTTCCAACAAGACGCTCCTAGCTCTTTCTAAGATCCAATACCCTTGGTTTGCAGATTGTGCTAATTACTTGGTCTCGGGCTATATCCCTGCCAAATGGCCCAAGAACAAAAAGGAGAAATTTCTTCAGAGGTTAAGTATTACTTTTGGGAGGACCCTAAATTGTTTCAGATCGAGGATCAGATCATCAAGAGGTGTGTCCCGGAGAATAAGTTCCACAGTATCTTGGAACTTTGTCACTCTTCTGCTTGTGGTCACTTCTCATGAAAAAAGATGGCCGCGAAGGTGTTACAAAGCGGATTCTACTAGCCGTCACTTCATAAAGATGCCTACAAATTTTCTCAGGCTTGCAGGCGATGTCAGACTTTAGGAAATATGACCCGGAAGGACATGATGCCCCTCAACCCGATTCTGGAAGTTAAGGTCTTCGGTGTTTGGGGCATCAACTTTATGGGACCTTTCACCACCTCCTTTGAGTACTTGTACATTCTGGTTGTAGTCGAGTATGTATCCAAGTAGATTGAGGCCATTCCTACCAAGACCAATGACCACAAGATCGTTGTGGATTTTGTTAAGAACAGCTTTAGCTAGTTTGGAGTGCCTCGAGCCTTAATCAGTGATGGACCCATTTTGCCCATAGTCAATTTCAGTCCCTGTTAGCCAAGTACGAAGTGACTCACAAGATTTCAACCCCACACCAACCGCGGACTAATGGACAAGCCAAGATTTCTAATAGGGAGATAAAGAAAATCCTTCAAAAGACGGTACGACCCGATATGAAGGATTGGTCGACGAAATTGAATGATGCTTTATGGGCGTACCGGACAACTTATAAAACCCCTATTGGACTGTCTCCTTATATATTAGTGTAAGGCAAATCATGTCACTTGCCCGTGAAATTGGAACATAAGGCACATTGGGCAATAAGGGCCTTCAATTTCTCTTAAAGCAAGGCAGGTAGGCATTGAAAATTGCAATTGACCGAGTTAGAAGAAATCCGCAATGACGCCTATGAAAGCGCGCGTATTTACAAGGAGAAGACATAAGCTTCACATGACAAATACATTTCCCGTAAAAGCTTCATCCCTGGTCAAAAAGTGTGGCTATTTGACACACGCCTAAGGCTACTCCCTGGGAAGCTCAGGTCAAAATGGATTGACCCCTATAATGTCACGAATACATCACCTCATGGGGCAGTAGAAATGAAGGGGCCTAAGATTGGGCGAATTTCAAAAGTGAATTGGCAGAGGCTGAAACTTTATTATGAGAACTCAGCACCACCATCCCCACCTGACCAGTTAGCGTTGGTCAACCTTTGAGATAAACGCGTCGAGCTGACGACAAAAAATCAGCGTTTGCTGAAAGGCAACCCAGTTTCATTTCTCTTTTATTTTTAGGTTATTTCGACCTGCAAGCTAACCAGTTTAACTTCCCATCTCAGGTGTTATCCTTCTACACTACTTTTCTATGCATTTTCATAACAATGCGGACATTGTATATGATTGGCATGGGGGGTACAATATTGGTTGAGATCCATTAGTCGGTCCATTTTTCTACATTCATATGTTTTTGCATTAAAAAAAAAAGGTTTTTACATATATAACCCTGTAAATTTTCAATAAGATGTATATACCCCCATGTTCTTGATATTTACATATATATATACTCTTATAAAGTTGCCCCTGCTCCATTAAACCCAACGGAAAATGTCATAAAATATTTTAAAAAAATAGGAAAATTTATATATTCATCCCCAAATTCTAACTAAACCCCCTAGAAACCCTAAACCCTCACACCTCCTCCTCCCCCTTCCTCTCCTTCTCCCTCCGCTTTGGCCACCCCATCCCCGTCCTTCGCCACCCTAAATGCCATGTGCAACATCACCAAGGGTCCCCCCATCCCGATCGTCATGAAGACGTACCCTAGGGAGTCAGTGACAGCGAGCTCGACGACAACGACAGTGAGGAGGGAGAGGACGAGGCGCTTGTCGAGGGCGCGGTGGAGGAGCCAAGAGGGGAAGATGCAAGGGAGGAGGTAGGAGGCGAGGACCCTGAACATTGCCAAACCCTCACACCTCCTCCCCCTTCCTCTCCTTCTCTGTCTGCTTTGGCCACCCCTCCCTATCCTCCACTGCCCTGAACATCGCATGCAACACCACCAACTCTCCCTCTACACCTACCTCAATGACCTCGACCTCCACTCCAACCTCCTCTCAGGACCCATCCCCGAGTAGCTTGGCCTCCTACCCTACCTCTCATTCCTCGACCTCAGCGACAACAGCATCGAGGGCCCCGTCCCCGCCCTCCTCTCCAACAGGTCCGGCACGGAGCTCCCTCCGCTTTCGCTGCCCCCTCCTCGCCCTCCGTTGCCCTAAACACCACGTGCAGCACCACCAACTCTCCCTCTACACCTACCTCAACGCCCTCAACCTCCACTCCAACCTCCTCTCGGGACCCATCCCCGAGCAACTCGGCCTCCTACCCCACCTCTCCTTCCTCAACCTCAATGACAACCGCCTCGAGGGCCTCATCCCCACACTCCTCTCCAACAGGTCCGGCACAGGGCTCCCTCCGCTTTGGTCACCCCCTCCCCGTCCTCCGCTGCCCTAAACGTCGTGTGCAACACCACCAGCTCTCCCTCTGCACCTACCTCAGCGCCCTCGACCTCCACTCCAACCTCCTCTCGAGACCCATCCCTAAGCAACTCGACCTCTTATCATGCCTCTCCTTCCTCAACCTCAGCGAAAACCGCCTCGAGGGCCCCGTCCTTACGCTCCTCTCTAGCAGGTCCAGCACGGGTCTCCCCAAGTTCAACTCAAGCTCCTTCGTCGACAACAGGGTGCTCTATAGGTACCCTCTCGGCCCCCCGAGGGACACGAGGAGGGGCTTCTCTGTCACCATCATCGTTGGGATAGGCCCTGACAGCAGTATGCTCAGCCTCGTACTTAGCTCCACCGTGGTATGCATTTGGTTGAGGATGACGAAGTGGAGGGAGCAGGTCCGTCGACTTGAAGAGGAGTGAGTATTTAGGGTTTCCAGGGGGTTTAGTTAGAATATAGGGATAAATATATAAATTTCCCTATTTTTAAAATATTTTATAACATTTTCCATTGGGTTTAACTGAGAAGGGGCATACGACCTTAACAAAGTAACTTTATAGGAGTATATACGTAAATATCAAGAATATGGGATATATATGTCTTATCGAAAGTTTACAAGGGTATATATGTAAAAATCCCAAAAAAAGTCCATGTAAAAAGCATGAATTGCATGTTTTAACCTAGGATTTCAACTTAAATAACTGGCTAGAAGTTACTTGGTGTAGGAAGCAATTTAGGAAGCTTAGACTTAAGGATTATGCAGGTCGTAAGTCAACTTAATCAGTTAAGGACAATCTTGGATTGGATTGGATATAGATTCTGGAAGAATCCCTTTAACCAAGGTTAAGAACTAACGAAGAAGAAAGTATAGGACTCCACTGTCCACTCTACAGTGCAAGAATTATGTAAACTAAGCATCCCACTTTCCCAAGCACAAGCTAATATGTGGGCATTCATAATTGTGTAAAACATTGGGTTTCATAGGAATTGAGGTTGAGGACCTATTCATTAATCGGACTTAATTCATATTTGAACTAAAAATAGGCCATTGCAAGTATCACTGACATGTTAGTGGCGACAACCCCCGTTACCTGGGTGTCTAAAGCCCAACCTAGCGTCCCTAGTTTCTTAAGGTACTATTTTCAGGGGCGGCTTTTGAAAGGAATTGGGAGGGAGGTTTATCTACACCTCGCAGGTAACTTCAGGAGATCAAGTAGCTAACATTTCACTGAGGCACTTCTCCGAGCACCTGTTGATCGATGTTGTTCAAAGCTAAGCATGATAAATATCTATGCTCTACTTAAGGGGAAATGTAAAGAGAGATAGGCTCCATTTTTGTTTATTGTCAATTTTGTTATACTTTTCTATTTGAGGGCCTACATACCGTAATTTCCTAACCTCTCACTGTAAACGGAGGCCTAGAGTTTAGATTTCTTTCATTTCAACAGAATAGTCTTATGCCCAACTTGAAATAAGCTCAGTTACCTTCTAAATGGGGGGGGGGGGGGGGGGGGGTGGGGAAGAAGTACAGTTCATGAATTGAACAGATTGGTTGAATCATTATTACAAGAAAAGATCGGAGAAGAAAGTTACCTCATGAACAGATTCCTCCATAAACCTGGTGGCAAATTTTCCATGGTTTTTGCCAACATGGAAAAGATCAAAGAAGATGTCCTCCTCATCCTGAAGTTAAAATCAACAACAGGAAACCTTGAGTACAACATGCAAGTATTGGCATTGAATAAATCTTAAGCATCACCGTGGCTGATTACTAAAATCATTAAATACATAACTTATTTTGTCGTTCATGCATATAAGTGAGTGTGCATATCACAACTCTAAACAAAGCCTTAGCAGTACAAGGCATATATTTTAAAGGGATATTGAGCATAAGCAACATACTTTAAACAGAGTACAATTGCAGATATGTGCCTTAAAGATAGTGTTCAATCAGCTTACTAAAGAAGGTATCCACAGGCTTTAGATCATATTTCCAGAGAACAAGACATGCTATCAAATAGACTGCAAGATGGAAGTGGAGAACGAGCAAACCTCAGGATATTTTTCCAAGCTCACAAAAAGGATATTCACTGCCGATCTGAACATTTTCATGTCAAGAAGTGTCACAACACAGACTACTTTTCTTGAAGCATGCCTGATTGAAGAATTGATATCAACAAACATGCTAAAAAACTGCAAGACAAACAACAGATACAATAAAGTGATTAATATGCTAGATCACGGTGGCAGCGGCAGCTAACAGGGTCCCATATATACATACTGACAACAGCAGAGAAACAAACAGTCTTCTATCGGATGTGAACAATACATGTAGCTTAATGAATTTGGTAAAAGCCCGATCTAGCAAATTTTGAAGACCAGAGATAACCAAGCCACAGATGGTCTCAGGATGCACCAACCTTATAGCTATTGTCTTGGCTCTTCTCTCCTGTAAGAGAATGAGGCAAGATCATCTAAAGTATTCTTCCCATTCTACGAGGACCTTAGTACTGCATGCCCCCTCGGTGATTGTCCACCAAACTCCTGCATAAATATTTCGTCTGACCAGAACAAAGCACCAGAAACTCCATCACCAGATGAAGATTATTGATTGTTGAGAAAGGCTGTAAATCTCAAACCCTTGCATCCAAAAGATGGCTACCAACCCTCAGCAACCAACATGGAATCACTCTCTCTATCAGTCTCTACCGACAAGCAAAGACACAAGCCTCCTTCTCAACCAATCTAGAAACCTTAGGCACCAAGTTAGAAAAATGCCCCAATGCAGCCGAATCATCCATCAAAAACCTGAACCTTAGCCCGTCCCCTGACGTGAGAAAATAAATTGGGGACTCACGGCATGACAATAGAGAATAACAACAACCAAGGATTTTCTCATGATTAAGTGTGTCAGCAGCATGGATTTCTTGCCTTCAATCAGATTTGGCAATTATAGGACTTAATTCCAATAAACCAGGATCATGCCCAACACCATCCTTGGAACACTTCTTGCTCTTTCCTTAATCACTGCTTAAGCTCAAAATCCTACTCATCGCACCTTTGGACAGACATATTAAAAGGCATTCTCTCTAAATGACCAAACCACCATAAACGAGCCTTCTTCATCTTATGCCCTATTGGTGCTGCATCAATCTTTTCTTTGATAACCTCATTTCAAATAGGATCCTCGTATAGTCACTCATTCAGCCATAAATATTCTCTAAGCATGCCTATAAATGACAACCTAGTATTCAACTCTGTGCAACATAGCAGGTCTCAAATGCTCATCTTCAACTTTTAAAGAAATCATCTTGTCACATGAAACACCTGAAGCTCCTTTCTACTTCATCTAACCTGCATTGATTTTGTATGTGAGATCCCATCAACTCCATTTTATTAAAATTGATCGCATCTATTTCAGGCATCTTTATTCAAAAAGGAATGTATCTCTATTTCCATCTATTACCCTGTCTTTGTGGCATCTAACATCGTACTTGCATTCCTGACATTCAACCTTAATCATGCATAACTGAAAGCCTTAAGCTTGCGGAGCCTCTCATCAGTGTTTGAATTTGCTATTTCTCAACTTCTTGTCTCATTCATGAGAGCATCTATGAAAAGCATTCACCACGGTACCCCATCTTAAATGTGCTTAGTAAACTCATTCATTACCAATGTGAGGACGTAACAGCTCAGAGAGAAACTTGATACAAGCTGATGCTAAATTCAAAGCAGTTTGTCAACAGCACATTAGTCCTTTCACAAGCTATAACTTCATGTGTGTGCATGTGTGCCCGTGTGTGTGCGCGCGTATACATTCTCTATGAGGTCAATGTAAAAAATTGTTATCCTTTACAAAATCAAGATTTAGAAAGTCATTATTCGGTTGGAAGGGTCATCACATAGCAAGCATTAAGTATGCAGGCAAGTATGTGGTTTTTCATTCTTCTTTAAAAACATAAATAATTATTAAACATTTCTTTATTTAGTAAAATTTGTGTCATACGTTCCAAATTTATGAAAACTCAAACATATTTTAGGTGATAGGGGATTACTTTAGGGATATTTTATATTAAACCTAAAAGATGGCTTATATTACATGAATACCCATTTACTTAATAGCTCTATCTCAAAGTTGGATATACCCAAGTGAGTATACCCTTAGTCAAATCAACTATGTGGCATGCAGACCTACCAGCATATGGGACCACCAAGCTAAAATCATTTTGGAGACATGGACATGTAGGCATATGCTTGCGCATACTCGGCCTATGTGGCAACTTCCTAGACTTCATTAAAATTCTCTGTAATATATCCCCTTAAAACAGAATCATAGACCTTATCTAGATCTTTTTTCCTAGCTCCAAAAATTTTCAGTAGATGCCCTAAAAGGTGTATCACTTCAATCAGACCTATTAGGCATCACGGAAAATTGAATGCGTGGCCATACAAGGATCAAATTTGCAATAAGATCAGGGAAAAAGCTCGACGCAACACCAATAGAAGATAAAATAAGAGAGATACATTTAAGATGGTTCGGACATTTGCAAAGAAGGTTGCTTAATGCCCTAGTTAGGAGACGTGAGAAGTTGGATGTTGACCATCCAAAGAGTGGTTGGGCAAGGCCAAAGGAGTGCTAGAAAGAAACTATCAGGGATGATGATGACGATGACAATAACTTAGATTTATGTTTGCAAATGACTTAAAGAGATCTAAATAGAGGGAAATAAACTTGTAATTTGGCATGGTGCCTTTTGGTTGGAATGACATACCTGGGTGGTTATCCTTTGGATAACCACCCTTTCCCCTTTCAAAAAAAAAAAAGAGGGAAATAAACTGGGTAAGCTCTCTCTCTCGACCTACGTTGCCCACCTCCCTCCTCCTACAAGGCACTCTTTAATAACATCACCACCACCTCCCCATCACCACCTATTACTCATAGTCTAGTGTCAACCACAAGTCCACCAATAACTACACCTCACTTGATTTCTCCTATTTTGCAACCTCATTGACCTCCCCACCCCCACCTAGTTGCCCTCCTTGTCCCCTCCCTTCTCCACCTCAACCTCAATTGCAACAACGTTGCCAACTAATTTCCAACACCCTTAGAGAATGTCCAACTGTACCCCCTCACTAAGTTCCCTAAAAATATTCTTATCTACTGTATTTCGAAATCATGTCCTACATCCACAATAAAAAACTCCTAATCATCCTTGGAAAAGGATGAGGGTTGTTACTAGCAATTTCTTGCTGCACGTTGCCATGGCCTTGAAGAACAACAATGGATGGCAATCTAGACACATAATCAATGGGTTGCACTTTCTTAAAGAAATTTAGTTACACATCTAGTTACTTGCTCCTTCTTGAAGAAGCACAGAATCATTTTTTAGTGAACTTTTCATCGTTGGGGAGGAATGCAGTAGTGTTTAGGGGTCAGTGTCCGTATGTTGAAATGTTATGGAGTCTATCGTTGTTGATTTTCCTATGGAATTGTAATTTGTGATATGGCTTAGTGTCACTTTTTTAAATGCAATTTATGAGTAGTTATCATTTGGATAGCCACCCTTCCACCTTTCAAATTAAAAAAAAAAAAATAGTGAAACACAATATATATACGCAATAATTAGAGAAATCTACATGAAAACCAAAATTTAAATTGAAGATTAATTCACTATTTGAGTAATAGGATAGGTACATAGCCTTAACCTATCAGATGATTAGAGAAATCCAATTGATCAAATTTGTAATGAACAACAAATATGATTTCAAGATTTGAAATCTTCAAAATGCCATTGGCATGTCAACGACATCCAGGAATTTTGAGATATGTTGATATGGGGCAGACACCAAAATAGTCCATTTCTACGAAATTTTGTCACCATGCCAGCGGCATTTAGATCATTTTTTAGAACTAAATTTTACTAGTGATATCTGGATATCAATGATGCAATTTAGTTCATGTTTAAAAAATCACCAATGCACTTTAGTTCAGAACTAAAATATCATAGGTGCAATTTGATTTATAGCTAAAAATTACAATTGCAATTTGTTTATAACTAAATATCACCAATGAAATTTTATTCGTAGGGGGTGCATAAACTTTTGTGTGAACTTTTATGTAGCACACCATGTTAACGTACGTGTGTGCTACATAAAAAATCCTAAATAGGATACTTTCAAAGAGAAATTGCCTAAAAAGCAAGAAAACATATAGAAACATATAGACATCGGCAACCTCAATTAGAAGCCATTAAATTCATGTTGAGATCACTAATTACTAAAAATAATTATCAACATTAGGCACAATTCATTCAGAAAAAGCATTAAGCACATAGTTAAAGATGCATACCATGTGAGAGTGTACTTCCTGCAACTTCAGGCGATCATATCTAGCCATATCAAGGAAAATCCGTAAGGTCCGCAGCTGAATGGTTATTTTATCATCATTCAACATATCCATCAGTAGAGTCAGAGCCCCATCAGCAAATTTCATGGATAGAACACTAAGCATCCCAAGGGATGTACATGCTGCCTCTCTGACCTTAAAGTCACGTTACAGTACGAAGAAATTAATATTAAGGGGAAATGCAATTAGTATCAGTTCTATGCAATGTCACAATTAATTGAAAAAATATTTGGTACAAGGGCTGCATATCACGAAGTAAGATAGAAACCACCATTACCTCATAGAAATCATCCTCAAGTCCATGAATAAACGCACCGGCAGCACTTGATAGGGAGAATTTTGATTCTCTAATTAGCTGCATAGTATTTTCAGCAATCTCATTTCCTCCAACAGCAGGCCTTAATATTTTTTTTGACAGTGATTGCAACAGCATGCTTTCAGATACCACCTTCACCCTTTCAAGTGCCATGAAAGCTTCAACTCTGACCTTCACATCCATATCTCTTGCCACGGAGCACAACTGGGCAAGAAAATGTCAATCAAATTATGGAGATTTTAAAGCATTGTATCGAGGTAGAAAAATACAAGCACTCTTCATTACCAACACCATCCAATCAATGTCATCCGCATAAAGGAAACTCAAGTAGCTTAAATTGACCATAACTATACATGTGTGTGCATGTAAAATGGTGCAAAAGAATAACCATATGAAATTAAGAGGAGCAGCAGCGCAAATAGGACCCTGAAAAGAACCTCTTCAGTACTTTTCAGAAAAAATAAAAAAAAAATCAAGAGAAAGAGGACCCTCAAAAAGAACCAGTGATCATCCCAGTTGCCAGGTACCTACAGTTAACTGCAAGTCATTTTAGAGACTAACAAAGACCACGCAACTTAGGTTCATTATAACATAAGCATTTTGTTGAATTACAAGGCTTTAAACTTATTATATATTCATCATCTAGAAAGAATGATATTGTATTCATGCATCAGGAATGGACAATTATGTCAGGGAATCATGGATGGACAATTATCTCCAGAAAACAGATCGACAACTCCATATCCAAATGGACCAAATCATCACCACATTAGCACCTGAACGAATACAGCATCCGACATCCCATCCACGTCCATGCCCTCCGCACGGTTCACCACCAGCATCCGCCCCCATTCGCTCATCTACAAACCACAAGTCATTCTCTTAAACGACGTATCACTGCTAACGCGAATGCTATAGACTCCGCTACCGATAAATCACACAATGTGTCGAACACAACATTGATTTTCGGTTCATATGGATGTTGGAGTCCTCACCAACCTTATCCCCGCCCTTCGCACTTCCGCGTCCTCGTCCAGGAGGTTCCCCACCGCCCGATCGTACACCTCCACCATCCTCCTCACTCCCCCGCGGGCCACCGCGTTCCCCGCGCTACACACCGCAGCCAATCCGTCAACCGCGCGTCTCCGAACTAAAGGATAGAGGTCCCTGGAGAGCCCCAGGAAGAGCGCCAAAGCAAAGTCTTCCTTCCAAACCCTAAACCCCTCCTCGGTTCGCCTCAGGCACACCAGAAGAAGGTCCAGCAACCGCGTCCTCACGGCGATCGAGCGGCTCGACGCAAGGGAGAGGATGAGGTCGTCGTCGAGGACCGATCCGGCGGCCAGGATGGAGGCGGGGTTGGCGGCGGCGAAGGGGACGAGGGCGGCGAGGGCCTCGGAGGCGGGGCGGCCGCCGGTGAGGAGGAGGGAGCGGACGGAGGCGGAGGAGGGGCCAAGGGTTGGGGTTAGGGTTGCGGCGCGGCGGACGGGGAGGAGAAGGGAGGGAGGGAGAGGAGAGGGCTCTCCTTCGTTGGGGTCGTCCGGCGTTTTCTCGAGGTCAACCATCTTCGAGAGGAAAAGCTGCTCTTCTGCGGGGCACTTTCTGTGTCAAACGAGGTTTTGTTGGCGGGCGAAAGAGAGAGCGAGCGATAATGGGAATCGATAATTGGGCCGGTAAGCAACGGGAGCAAACCGAACCGAAAAAATCGATTTTGACAGGATTTTTATCCGTTCTTAGTTTAATAAATCGACTAAATCGAGTTTTTTGATTTTATTATATTACATGACTGGTGTGTTTGGCCGCGCTTCCCTGCAAGATCGATAAGGAAAACAATTAAAAATAAAACTAGAGTTCAACCTTATCTGATTTTAAAATTTTGATCGGTCTCATCACTTCTCAAGACAACTCAGAAAGAAAAAAAAAAAAAAAGAGCATGAAGGCAAAAACACCAAGACCCTTCCTGTAAATGGCGTCGAGAGCGTCGGTGGTGACTTGTAGGTTTTTTAAAGATTCAAGGTTCACATTAAAATGTATATGCAATTTTATAAACAATTTATATAAATTAACTTTTTTTATTAATACATGACAAAATCGTGGTGACATTAGTGAGTTGGCTTATTTTCATCGACTTCGTAGTGAGAATAACACCATTATCGATGAAAAATATAAAATTATATATAATATAAATTATTAAATTATTAGATATATGTATAGTCATTTTTATTTTAATAATTAAAATAATAATCTATCTCAAATAATCTATTTTTATAAACTAGAAGAGGATCTCTTCCTCGTATTTATTAAATATCACGATATTAAGCATACCTCTTTCTTAAGTTTAGATCTAAGTTCCAATGAAAATAAATTATATTTGGGCTAGGAATCACTGGAAAATGTATAGATTAAATGTTATTTAATGATGTGAGAGTATTTTGCTTGATTAAGAAAATAATATAATGATATGTCGTTGTAATTTATGTGGTGAAAATCTCTCAAGTAAAAATTAAAATAGATATCAATTTAAACTATGAAAAGGACGTCGTATCTACATGGAGAAATAGATCCAATAAATTCACGAGTAGAGAGTTATAATGTTCGCAGATACCTTCGCGAAATTAATTCAATGAATATGCTACTCTAATGGAACTTACAATTTCATTAAAAGTTTAAAGTTATTTATGTAATTTTCACGTCATGAATCAAGCTCCCAGAAGTATGTATATGATGCATGTGTAGTGACATATCATGTAAGTTTAAATTGCATGCAAATCTGAATTAAATTTCACTGTTAAATGATGCACATAACACAAGTTAAGCAAATTTACGAAATTGTAAGTGCACCCATGCAAACTTGCCTGAATAAAATAATCCAATATTCAAGTGACAATGGCATGCAATGTAAATTTCAATTCTTCCAAAAATAGAGGAAACTTCCTCTCTCTTCTTTGCCCGCGTGGAGGCGTGACGACCGGCCAACTAAAGCCCGGCGGCGGTGCGTGGGAGAAAGACGGTTGCGACGGCGATGGAGGCACGACCGGAGGTGGCCAATGGCTTCTTCCTATTGCTCGCTACCGGCTGCAGGAGAGGCCACGGGCTGCTGCTGTTGCACGCGCACGGCTAAGCATCGCGCGTGGGATCTGCTGGTCAATGCGCCGCGCGTAGAGAAGAAGGGTCGTGCGTGGAGGTAGCGCGTTGCTGCTGTTGCATGAGCTTGTTGGCCGTGCGTGGAGGGGATGCGCTTGCGCAGTAGTGGTGTGATGGACGTTAGTGGTGCGCAGATGCGTGGTTGCGCGATGAAGCTGGTGCACACACGGGCATGCGTAGGGCAGGCGGGCATGATGAAGCTGGTGCGTTGTTGCTGTCACCGTGTGTAGGAGGTCGAGGGCAGGAAGAGGTGGAAGAAGAGGAAGAAGAAGTTCGCCAAAGGTCCCACAGTACACGCAGAAGTCCCATGGTTCCTACCTGTTGCACGGTGGTGGAGATGGAGAAGAAGTCTCCGCAAGGGGGATGATGCTTCCTCTTCCACCACCATAGTTCACCTCGTTTTTTAACCTAACGAACGGGCGTTTGGTTTAACAAATCTCCCCCACCTTTCCCTCATTTCGTTTGGGCCTTGTGAGATCGCCTCCAACAACGCCCGCGCGATGAGATGCTGCTGTTGCATGCAGAGCGATGTAGGCGTCAATGATTTGCTCTGTGGGGAAAAAAATAAAATAAAAAGAAAATAGGTTATTTATAGAGTTATTCCAAAATGATGCATGTAATACATACATGCCACCATAATTTATATTACCTTCTATTACATGTGAATGTAATGTAGAAAATAAACATACCATCATATTTATAAACTAATCTATTTATAAATCTAAATATGCTATGTACAAGTAGAAATCCTTCTAATATCTAAGTATTTATGTATTCGATTAACCCACAAATACGATCTCATCATTTAATAATAATTATTAAATAATAAATGTGTTTATATAGATCCCTCCTATTATTTATCTTCTTGGAGTATACATATCAAATGTTCCACTTAATTTGAGAAAGAAATCCGTGGAAGCATTGCTTATGGAGGAAGGAGGAAAAGGGCTCTGTAGTAAGAGACAACTTTATAAGGTAGATATTTTAAATAAACACAAAATTTGAGGCCTCCCGATGCAAATAATGGTCACAAGAAGAGTTTAATTGTAAAACGATAAAAATAAAATAAAATAATAAATTTTAATGATCACCCATTCTTCTCTCTTTTTCATTACAACGACTGTTCATCCCAACCAACGTGATCGAAGAAAGAAATCTTTTCAACATATATATATATATATATGAAATGTATTTGATGGAAACAGTGTTTAAAAATTCTAAAATGAGCAGATCACATGATAATCTATTTTGCTTGATGTGTGTTTTTTGTGATTTTAATTATAATTTTGTTAATTAGTGAGTGTTAAATTTTTTTTTGTTAATCACTGTCACATAAATTTTAGTCAATTTATTTTAAGATTTCACCCGTTATCATACAAATTATATGTAATGTATGTTATATATAAGTCACAACTCATTACAAATTGTATTATAATGTTTAAAAATCTACATGACCTACATTTTTATTATAGCTACGTTCGTATTACAACTCTAACAAATTGTATTATCTATAATATACATTAAATACATTATATGATGGGATATCTACCTTTGTAATTAATTAGATTGTATCACAACATAATTTACTTTAATATTGTTATAACTTGTGTATGTATTTATTACAACTTACGTTGATCCTATTACATCGTTAAAGTTATTTGATTATAAATAAAATTAACTTATATTACAATGAATCATCTAAGTTATTAAAATACTTTTTTGGTGTTCTTTGTATACGTTACCTCATTTGTATATATTAAATTAATTAATTTGATTAGAACCCAATATGCCATATATTTATTGCATAGTCCTAGTTGTATTACAACTTTATTTAGTTTAATAATATTACAACTCCTAGATACATTTGTTACAATATTTATTTTTCCTATTACAATGATAAAATTTATTTATTATAACCACGTTCAAATTTATTATTACAAATTGTATATCATAATAATAAAATAATAAATTTTAATGATCACCAGAGGCGTTTTTCTCCCTTTTCTGTACAATGACCGCTCATCCCAATCAATGTGATTGAAGAAAAAAACCTTTTCAACATATATATATATATATATATATATATAGGAAATATATATGAAGGAAACAGTACTCAAAAATTCTCAAATAAGTATCACATGATCATCTATTTTGATTGATGAAATCACTGCATGCATTGTTTTGTGATTTTAATTATAGTTTTGTTACTCAGTGAGTGTTAAGTATTTTTTGTTAACTACTCTCATATAAATTTGGTGCCGTTTGTTTTGAAGTTTCACCCATCATCACATAAATTATATGTAATGCACATTACGTATAAGTCACAACTCATTACAAATTGTATTACAATGTTCAAAAATTCACATGGCTTATATTTTTATTATAGCCACGGTTGTATTACAATTCTAACAAATTATATTATCTATAATATACATTAAATACATTATATGATGGGATATTCATCTTTCTAATTAATTAGATTGTATCACCACATGATTTACTCAATATTGTTACAATTCGTGTATGTATTTATTACAACTTACGTTGATCCTATTACATCGTTAAAGTTATTTGGTTACCAATAAAATCAACTTATATTATAATTGATCATCTAAATTATTACAATACTTTTTTGGTGTTCTTTGCATATGTTACCTCATTTGTATATATTAAATCAATTAATTTGATTAGAACCTAATATGTCATACATTTATTGCATAGTACTAGTTGTATTATAACTTTGTTTAGTTTAATAATGTTACAACTTGTACATGCATTTGCTACAATATTTACTTTTTCTATTACAACAATAAAACTTATTTATTACAACCACATTCAAGTGTTATTACAAATCGTATTTCATATTGTTACAATGTTTTTATTATTA
Source organism: Thalassia testudinum (assembly GCA_037157565.1). Taxonomy (NCBI): domain Eukaryota; kingdom Viridiplantae; phylum Streptophyta; class Magnoliopsida; order Alismatales; family Hydrocharitaceae; genus Thalassia; species Thalassia testudinum. The sequence continues at coordinate 83,764,552 of JAZHRO010000012.1, read as the reverse complement.
TTTTATGTGTTACATGTGATTATGCATATAAAAGTGATTATACTCACGTTCTATTTATAATATTTATTAATACTAATGGATTTGATTAGTTACACCATTTTAAGAATGGATTTCATTAAGGCATAAAAGTTAGCTTTTTTTTGTAGCATCCGCTCATTTCGCCTTATTACAATATAACAAATGATTTCGTTAGTGATATTTATGTCATCCATAAAATTAAAATCCAATGGTCATTAAGTATTGCTTTTTTTAGGATCTTTAAACACAGGCTCTCTCTCTCTCTATGTATATATCCCCACCCCCATTCCCCCCCCCCCCCCCAACCCCCCACCCACACATGTCCCCACCCCACACACACACACACACACATAAAGAGAGAGAAGAAGGGAGGGGGGGAGATAGCAAGAGACAGGGGAGGTCATGGGATAAAGGCAAACCAAGGGAGAGAACACAGGGTCAGGGGAAGGCAAATTGGGTGGGGGACAAGGGGGAGAAGGGGACTGACACACATGTACCACAAAACCTCACTTTAGATATAAGTAATAGATAATTGAATTAAGTTTTATAATTTACAAGTTCTATAATTTGAAAGAATCGTTTCGAACTAAATTGATGGAGGAGGAAAATTTTTCAACTAAATCTACTAAGTCTACCAAATCTAAGTTGATAAAGTATCTTAAGTAGGTTTGATAATCAGCTCAAAATAGCCTTTAGTCAAGTATAAATCTAACTACGAAAATAAACGAGTAAGACCCACCATGAAGGTTTCGATCTATTTCACTAAATTAGATGTCACGACTCGATCTAGATCCCTACAGAACCCAATATTAGCTCGTCTCGACTAATCTCAAGATTTAATCGTCCAACGAGAAATAACCAAATAACATACATCGAATCACAACCACACAAGTAATGTAACTAAGCAGAAGGAAATTTACAACAACAAGAGAAAAAGAACAGTATTGCTACAATATTACATGCCATCAAGAACAGAGATACAACCATCACAACAAAACTAGTACAGATAGAGAACATAATGGAAAAGTACTGAAAATATAACTACAGGAACTCACTATAACTAGCAGTAGAAACTATAGCTGGGCTCGACTAGGTCCAGCGTCTTCAGCAGTCGGTAGCTCGGACTACTCAAATCCCTGACCTGTACAAAGTTATACATCGGGAGTCAACTAACGTTGAGTAAAGTGGTTACTAAAACAAAAATACATTTAAAAAAGGAGCTTAACATATTATTTTTCGATCCCAATTATCTTATAACGGTTTGCTGTGAAGTGATCTCTAATCAGGATCCATTACATTACTTAATATTCTTGTTCCCTAGAGGAACGATCTTGCTTGCGATTTTTTCCGTGATGTAGGATGCACACGTGGTACTCTCTTGGCCGGGAGGGTCCCTCCGTGGTAGTCCTACACCCGATCTACCACCCCTAGGTCATGGTCGTGACGTAGCGGTGACTACGGCACACGTGATAAGCATGCAGGTAGCTACCCCGCACTGGCACGTGGTCAGTCGTTTCCGCTAGCGGGTACGCTCAAACGTACTGTATAGAACAGTATAGGGCCTTGCCCTCCCTCTTAAAACCAAACAGGGGTCTCGCCCATCCACAATCCACGTACCCTCGTCCGACTATCCCGATTTGCCTAACAGGCAAACAAGAGTCGATGTAGGGTGGTCATGCCTAACCCCGGGCCCCTTGGGGCGGCTAGTTCCCCCCTACACTAAATAACTCGCCTCGGTACCACATACACGAGGGCCGAAAGGAGTCGACATAGAGTGGCCAAACTCACCCTGGGCTCAACCCAAGGGTGGCAAGCTTCCCTCTACACTACAAGGGATAGTTGCTCTCTTCGGTACTACGTACACGAAGGTCAGCTCACTTCCCTTAACAACGGCCCATGGGTGGAAATTTCATAACCATCCGGTTCTCTGTGCTACGGTATTCTTGTCTTGTTCCATATTCCCCGTAAGGTTTGTACATGACTTTCCCTTTATCCAGTTTGATATATATACAGAACAGACATTTCAATCATAGTACAGATTTGTTCATAATGTGGTCCATTGCAGATAATACAGACAACCCATGATTTAATTAATTATTCACATGCATTTTTCTCTAACCCTAGCGTTCATATCACCACCTAGGGTTCAATTGAATAGTTGTATTCTAGAGCATACGTTTATTTTTTTCTAGGATTCATCTCACATCCTAGGTTTTAACTAATTGCATGCATTTTACTAACTTGGATGTTTATAGTTAGAACCACTCTACCAAGGTAACTGGGTGGAATGGAGGCTCGTATGGCAGCTCCCGATGTCTCCGCAGGTCCCGTACACTCGACAGATTGGAGACTTAAGACGTCGATGGACAGGACAAAAGGATTCCAAAAGATATAGATAAGGTACCACTACGCGAAAGAATTTGTATGGAAAACAACGATGTTTCGTTTACGAAAACCGACATCATTTGGGCCTTGTACGGGCTTAAAACATGAAGTCTGACAGAAATCAGACATCTGGGAAAGGGGGCCAGACGTCTTAAATGACTCGCAGTTATACCTCTCCTAGGGAGCCTCTATTGGACGTCTGGAACGTAGTGCCGACGTCCAATGGTTACGTTATACGTCTGAAGATACTTCCGGACGTCTGAAACTGTTTTGGTTCGCCTCTTAATCTCTGACACATGTACAATCATTGTTAGGACTTTGGCAGAGAAGAAATACAGAAAAAATAGACCTTTACCAAATATCTCATTCTACCTTCGAACGTCCAGTAAGACGTCTGGATGTCGATCTGAATGTCTTATTCCGTGGAAAAATGACTTCCTAAAATCGCTCTGGCTTTCCTCGCCGCAAACGCTGCAGCAGAGCAGCACGGCACCTTCCGCTACGTGCTCAAACTCGCTCTCTGGTCTCCGCTAGCTCTCTCTTCGGCTCCCTGCTCTCCTCTTGCTCGGCTGTGATGGTGTAAGACGAAGAGGAGGTGGGGGTTTATAAAGGGAGAGGAGGTGAGGGGAAAAGCGTGGGCATCGTAGGGAGTGGTGCGGGGTGCGGGTGATGGCCGTCGTAGGGAGTAGTGCGGTGAGACGTGAGGCGTGGGCGAGGGAGTGGCGTGCGCTCGGTACGTGCTGAAAAAAAAAAGTATTTTCAAACATCTGGCTTGTAGTTTCCCCGGTAGGAGGGGGTGACGTAATAAAGTGCGGAATAAAAATATAGAACAATCTCACAAAATATTCAATCACACAGTGTACACAAAGATTTTTAGGTAGAAACCAAAACCGTGTGAAAACCACCACCTAACCCTCTCGAGTTAGGATTTTTCGATCAACCAAATTAATCAAATCCACTAAATGAATCACTTAAACGAGTGTGATTCAACCTCAATTACAACCACGCTACTTTATACGAGGGTAGCGTACCTCAAACCCCTTCTCTTCACGAGAAGGATTTTGTCCCACGAAAGAGACGGGAATTTGCAAAGCGAATACCCAACCAAATAACAAAGTAAAATAACAAATATAGTTCTATAGAGCTAACAAAGATTTTAACCTAGCTTCTATATGAATTAGGAAACTTCTCTTTGATGGAAGTGCGTCGACTTGACGCGGATGCGTGAACCACGCAACGGCGCAACGGTGCTCTCGTAAACTAAGGCGAGAGAGCGGGTGCGCAAGTAATTGATGCTCTCTAGATGAAGAACTTGAGCTTGGAGAGCAAGAGCTTTTTTTGGGCACAAAAAAGTAGAAAGTATGCTGCTTGGGTGTGTCTTGGTGTTTCTAGGTGTGTCTTGGTGTGGCAAAGGTTTCCCTCTATTTATAGAGGCCTTAAGAAGGCTTTAGAAGGCTTCCATAGCCGTTGAGTGCAAAGCCCAGGAGAATCAGCCCGAAATCAGGATCAATCATTACACTGACAAGGTTATCAGACGTCTGATCCTGGCATCGGACGTTTGGAAAACCAGTTTAAGACATCTGGGAACAAAGTCAGACGTCTGATTTTAGGCGGGTTTCCTTCCTGACTTGGATCAGATCTAAACAGGGTTCTAGTGCAAGTCCATCAGACAACACATAAGACGTTTGGCACTAAGTCTGGATGTTTAGAAACCTACTTTTTCTGTGGGAATAGATTTCCAAGAGATTGCAACGGCTATAAATCTATAAAAAGAGATTTTAGGTCAGTCGAGGCAAAACGGTCATTTATCAGACGTCTAGGAATACTTACGGACGTCTGATAAGGCTCTAACGGTCATATCCTTCAGCGTCTGCTAAGGCAGCCAACAGTCCACTAATTGGACGTCTGACGAAGTCATCAGACGTCTGGTCTAAGGTCTGGACGTCTGATTTCATCAGATAGAACTAATTAAGTCCAGCCTAAACATAATTGGACGTCTGAGTCAACAGTTAGACGTCTGATTTTCAGACTAGACGTTTGAAAAGGCTGTTTGAACCCTATTTTTATTTTCTAAGTTCTCTACAGAAAACCTAAGTATCATAGGGTTGTGCAGGTATTCCTAGGATTATTGTTAGGGTTCTTTGATGCTCTTTAAAATGAATCTAAGAAACAAAAATAAAGAGCAACAAAAGAAACAAAAGTACAACGATTACAAGGAAAGGAAATCTATCATGTTCTTCATCTCTTTCCTTCTTCAAGCCATCGCTCCTCGCGAAGCTCCTTTGTTCTTTGTTAAGCTTCTCCAACTGGATGCGAGCTCGAACTCCGTCTAACCATGACTCCATTTGCAATTAACCTGAAATCTACAACTTCAAGTGCAAATGTTAAATGACACGTGTTTTGTTATCATCAAAATAAACGATTGCAGTGCTCTAGCACCAACATGGCTTTCTCTACAGACGTCTGATGAACATTCCAAACATCTTAAGCTACCAAAAAGGCGACGGGTCATTTCATTAGACAAGCGAACAAAAGGTTGAGTCACCTAAAGTTACTCACCAAAAACTACATATTAGGTCAAGCAGTAAGATCAATAAATAACAACTAGTACATTCTAGCAAGGAGACTGTTAATGACAGTCAACACGCTCAAGTGGTTGCCTTGGTCGACTAAGAGTATAATTGTTTGGTTGATTGACATATGTTATGAAACATAGTCAACATGGCTCACGTGATGAGCAATGGTCAACGATTAACGATTGAGCCTTGACCCACGACGCTCCCAATCCGAGAATCTCAGAAGCATTAAATTTTGAACGTTACAACTGTGATATTTTAAATAAGCAATGATCTACTTCATGTGGCAAGCATCACTTTTTCCAAAGAGTTCTTAGTAATATGGTACAATTATGATTTTTTTTTGAAAAAGTACAATACAATTACAATGAAAACTCTAAAAATTTTCATACACTTGTTCAACATACACCTTTTAAATGAAACTTAATAACCAATTTTTCAATGTTTTATTGTAACTTGCCTTATTATTTTATATGCCACCTTTTCCTTATTTGAACCCAACAAAAATCATATAAAAAGGCCACAATCATGAGCTGTATTTAACGATTACATTATACATTATAAGTATACAGTGAGCATAATTGTACGCTTCCATCCATTTTTATTCTGCAACTCCCACTTCTTTTCGATTCACAAAAAGTATGCAAACGTCTACCAAATTTACCTGTGACCCTTTTACTAAATAACACTTCTTTACTCGTTAACATATATTATCCTTTGTTCTACCCATTTACTCATGTCATCCCTATATTCAACAACGAGTTCATACTTCCTACACTATCCTTTCGTATTTGATTTTAACTAAATGTTGTTCAAATCAATTCATCCCTGCACCAAACCTCTTGTAATCGGTTTCCAAGTCAAATTGAGAAATTCGATTCTAAGGGAAAATTGATTTATTACAACTTGACTTTTCCGGTGAACTGAATTTTCGATCCAATTAGAAAAAAACATGTTATGAAATCTAACTGAACCGATTTTGCATACCCTTAAATGATAATGAAAAAATCACAATTTTCTTAAAAAGCACTCTTTCAGTAATTTACAAGAACGATCCTTAATTTTATACTCATTACCAAATTGATCCGAACAAAAATTTTCACAAAATGGATCTCATTTTCTATTTTTTTTAACAATAAGAGACTCAACAGGACGGAGCTGTGATTCTTAATAGACATGTGACATCACGTGGACAATTTATGCAATTTACAAAGAAAATAACACTAATTTAACCATCGACCCCCTTTATACCCTCCACAGGAACGATGGATGGTGACTCTACAGTCCCATCTTAATCCAAATCCCAAATTGGTGAGGTGATGGTGTTTTGGCATTGTGGATGGAAGGTGAACCAACAGGCTCATCGACGGCGAAGAGTCGACTTGTGCGTCGAGGTGTGAGGCCCCGGCCGCCCCACGGATTTGGTGCAATCTAGATGAGTTGAAAGCTTAGAAAGATGGGAAGATATGGTAGTGTTGTTGAAGGCAGAGAAGGATATTAGGAGGGGAAGGGAAAGGGTAGAGGCGAAGAGGTAGATAATGAAAATCCTCTGGGGATCTAACTTGTGAAAATGAGAACCTATATTGAAAAAATTATTTTATGAAGACACAATTTGGAATGGGTATAGAATTTGAGACCTTTTTCGTAAAGCATTCTTTTGTTACTCATAGTTTTTCAAATAATACGATTCGATTTAAGAATTATGCGTAAATCGTAAAAATCTTTCAACAAACTTAGCTCTCATGTTGATGCTCACTCTCCTCGTTACGGGCAAAATATGTATCATTCTCTAAGCACAAAACAGACGAGACTTCGACCTGCTTAGTCTACTCAGACTTAGGGATGGGGATCTAAATGAAGACGCAATGGGTACGACCTGCACTACATAAAATCCAATCTTTCTAAACGTTTACGAAAAAAAAAGAAGTAAACGATACTAATGGTCGAACACCCAACATGGCTCATTTTTCCTGTAAAGTTTCCATTGCTTGTTGTTTAAATATGTTTTTAGTCACCATTTCATGGTAACAACCAGTGATTACCAATAGCAATCACTAAAAATGAGCCCTGTGTTTGTTTAATATTGATGTACAATACTTGCTACTATCATATAAATTTAGCTTTTTTTTTTTTTTTTTTTTTTTTTCTCCTTCTTCTTTGATGTTGTTGTTGTAGGAGAAGAGCCCATCAACCTCAAGCCATCACATTTTACGAACAAATCTAGATATATTTCTATTGGCCCATACTCCAGCCCGGCCCAACCTAATGCTGTGCAGGGCCACGAGTCATTCATTCCGACCCATAAGCTTAGCCCAACTTGGTATTGAGTTCTTTCTAATGTCCATACGGTCGATCCAACCTGTAAATATAATAAATCCCACTTGGGAGATGAGCAGATCCACTAGCAAGGTATCCAGGATAAACAAAAAACAATCGGTGTAAAACCAGGGAAAAGGTCAAGATTTCAGTTGGGCAAAGCCCCACAACATGATCGGGTGGCTCGATCGGTCCAATAGGTGCGTCCCTTCTGCCTTCCCCACATATTTGAGTGGAGCCCAATTGGCCCATCCCTTTCCTGCCTTCGGGCGTCACTGTGATCAATAATCACATGCATTCACGCAAGCACCTTGGAATATTGTGACCAATGTAGGGTCCAATTCCTCCCAAACATGTAGGACTTTGGGTCGGGATCAACTTTTATACCTATAAATTGAACGGTTGTGCCCAACGTGGGACCCAATTTCCCCCAAACATGTAGGAAAATGGGCTAGTAGGATCAATTTTATATCTATCTATATATATTCAACAAAAAGGAGAGGGCGACAAGTAAAGTCGTGTCTCGGTCGTAGCCATCGCGATCAAATGCCTCCTACCTCCTCTGCAAGGAAAGTCAAATGTGCCAACGCTAGCTTGCACATGCCCTCTCCTTGTAATTTCTCTAGATTGCTTGCATTTTTCTCTTTAATAGAAATATTTACCTAATAAAAATATAGCTGCCATAAGAGGGGGTTGCGAAGATAATTCTTGTTGGCCCATGCTCCTCAACCTCATTTCTCGATGAAGACATATTTCAAAGGATTTCTCCATCAAGAAATTGAAGATAAATTTGGAATTCATCACCTTTTTTTTTTCTTCTTCTTCTTTTTCTCTTTTTTATTAGTTGCACGTTGTAGCCACGTCAAGGAATATGTTTGATTGGCATCTGATCTAAGATATAAAGTGTGATAATTATTTAATAAGTATAGATTGAGCTATATCGAAAAATGTACACCTAGTTTTATGTATTTTTGGAGGAACTCATGAAATGAGTTAAACTAATTGTTCCATCCGATTGTGGAATTGGATGGTAAATATATACCAAGATAAAATATATATATATATATATATATATATATATATATATTCTAAAATAGACATGCTCATACGGGCAATACATCACAGTGGTTAGTCAAACTTTTGCTTCCATGCACAAGATCTAAGGTATTCTTTAAAAAAGTGATATTACGGAAGTTTGGAGAAAAATGGGGTTGCAATATCACTTCCAACCAAGGTTGCACCATGACCCCTAGTCCTCTAATTAATAGGATATGGGACCTAGACATGGGTCGAATTCTTCTTCCTTTTTTTTTTTTTTGAGGATTAATCTCTTGTTCAAATTAAGGGATAAAAAACCAGGAAAGCCAAGAAGATTAAAGTCTGTTATTGTATGGATGAAGGTGTGATTAGAGACCCCGAATTGAAACAATATATATATATACACACTCTAAGGTCTCAAATACCATCCATGGTTGCGGTGGACAAGTGATCATACTAATTATGATATTTTCCTTGCTTTTTTAAAAGGTAATTAAAAACTTGAATTTTCGGCTGTTCGATATAACTACCAAACGTTTGAGTAGACCGATCGCAATTCTTGACCGTTGAAAGGAAAGAAAAATAATAAGGGACGTTGGGTATACAAATTGATCTGATCTCCAACTTGGACTTGTGATTACTCTCGGAGTTTTTCTCAAGAAGCAGACTTACCATCAGGATATTAGTTACCGTACATTAAAAACCTACAGAACCACAAGGCCAATTGAATCAGCCGACTTAATTTGCCACGTATATGTTCTTCAAAGAGACTCGTAGAAAACGTGCACATGATGGAGTCTCCATTTCTTCCCATGTCCGTAATATTCACCACAAACCAGTCTTGAACGGTAGTTTGAATGGTCAATTAATTCCAGGTCCTTATTACCGACACAAAAGGGTTCCGAAACGTAACTACCAAACTGTTAGCTAGGGAGCGTCATCGTCTTAATTTGGAGTTTTATATATATACCTCTATAATCATTGTATATTATGTCTATATCTCTCTGTAATCGTTGTAATAACGTAAATACCCTCTAATCTTCCATCGGTTAATAAAACTACCATTCAATTAGTTTATCATTAGCAAGTTAACATGGCTTGGTAGGAATTTAATTATGGTACAAAACCTAAATTATGTTAAAGGAGTTAAAGTCATTTGTTTCAATTTGAGTTAGAAATTCTCGCCGTCGAGGAAACCCTGTCCCTCTCCACTACGGTGGCGTCACCCTCGCAGGCACCCTTCAAGAAAATCGATCCTCGCTCCACTTTAGCCCCCGAGGACAAGGGACATCGGCACGGCCATGATGGAGATACTCCTCTCCTACTCGTCCACACGCATCTATGATCCTAAGGTGACCCTCGCTCTTGTCGTCAAAGGTGACTATCCTATGCATCTGCTCGATGACCATCTCCATAAAGATAGTCTTCACCTGGTGGAGGTGCCCAACGAGGGTGATGTTGCGCACGAGGTGCGGGTTCGAGGCGAGGTCGAGGAGGAAGTTGATGGAGGTGTACGTGGAGGCATCGTTGTTCTCGGGGATGCTGACCTAGAAGCGGAGGGTGTGGATGGGGGCGATGATGGGCTACTCAAGGGCTTGCTTGTCCTCATCCATCATGAGGGCCTCCACGCCTTCGTCGTAAACCTCCTCCATGGTTAGGTAATACTTGTTATCCTCCACGAGGACCACCACATGGTGGGAGGGGGTGTTGGGGTTAGCATCGGTGTCCATGACAATGGTGAGTTGGCCGTAGGGGTCAGGGGAGGTGGAGCTAGAAGGGGAGTAGGAGGAAGGGGAGGGGAGTGGGAGGGGTGGCTCCTTGTCGGAGGCGATGTCAGAGGAGTGGTTGAAGTTGATGTCGAGGCTGATGTAGTTGTTGAGCTCGTCGTAGAGGCTATCGTCCATGGCGGGGTTAGGTTTAGGGTTTCGACTTAGGAGGGGGTTAGGGTTTTGTGGGGTGGTCGGAGGAGGGAGTGGGAAGGAAGAGATGCCCGAGAGGGGTTTATGTGGAGGGTGATACATGCTGGTAGAAGGGAGAGAGGTGGTGGAGATCGGACTGTCGGTTGTCAGACTTTTAGGGCCCAGTTGTGAGATTTGATGGGTCGAGGGATTGTATCTACTGAATCCATGTTGTTGTTACAGACATAAAGTTAGGGGATAAAATTAAAATTTTGAATACCCCGTATTCTTTGTAATTACGTTAAAACCTCACAATCTTTCCTCGATTGACAAAAATACCCCTTACATAATGATCGTTATAATTTAACCAAATGACTCTTAACTGAAGGTTATTTTTGTTAATAGAAGGAAAAATTTAGGGATATTTATGTAATTGCAAAGATTACGTGGATATAGATGTAATATCCAATGATTATAGGGGTGTATATGTAAAACCTCATTTTTTTTTTGAATAGGATGTGCGTACACAAATGAAAGTGTCAATGTGATTATCACTTGATGTATCTTCATTTTACGTAAAAAAAATAGTGACATGTGATGATGTTCACCCTTGTTTAAATTAATATTAATCATTTTACTTGGATGCAAATTATTGAAATCATTTTTTAAACTACTTTGCACATGTGAAAAAGTCATTTTGTATATATGAAAATCACTAGATCACCTTCGGAATCGTTTTGTACCTTCAGAACAATTTACATCGATATAAAATGACATTACATCAGTGTAAAATCACCCGAAAATAATTCTACACTGATGTAAAATTATTCTAAAACAATTCTTCATCTGAGCAAAATCATCCAAAAAATTTTATCACCGATATAAAATTATTTTATACCTATAGAAAATCACATAAGATAATTTATCATAGATATAAAATAATTTATCACATATATATTTAAATATAAAGTGATACACACTATCTTATATTACAAATAGCATTACCTGTTGTTTTTTCCAATATTTTAACTTTTGAATAAGTGGTAAATTTTATTATGATTTTAATTAATTTAATCCCCCTTTGGATTGCGTGAGCCGTGACAGGAGTGCATACGTGTAACGTGATCGCGTGCATGGGAAAAAATAGGTGGAGCTTAAATCTCACGCGGGAGGAGGAGGAGTAGGAGTAGGTTTGGCTCTCTTCTTATCCGTTAATATAATTCAACGCCTAAGTTTGTCTCTAGGGAACGTTAATCTAGAGTTTATCTGCCCTTCTTCCTCCCTGTGTTCTCGCTTCTCTTCCAACGACGTGTATCTTTACCATAAACCTCTCCACGTACGTACGTCATATATATGCCCGCGATTTCTTAAACGCAAGAAGTCGTCGGTTATGTAACTAATTTTGTATCTTAGTGCATGTGCATATAAACAAACATTATTACCCGTCAGTCAAATACGTAACTAAGTTTGTATTTTAGTATCCGTGCATAAAACCCCGAGATTGTGATGGATTAAATTAGACGTCAGCGAGCGGACCGATCGACGAAGCAAAAGGAACAGGGGAGAACCACGTACGAAAATATTCGCATATAAATCGGGGAGAGGAAAAAAATAATAGCATATCCAAGCAAATATCGGAGTGAGGACAAAGATGAAAGGTACAAAAACTCCCCGAGGTGGCGTGTTTTACGATATATACATGTTACAGTCATGTTTCCACCGTATAGATAATATTTGACGCAAAGAAACCTGAAACGTAACGTAAGCTCTGTTACTGGTTAGATCTTCATACTTTACTTTAAAAAGAGTTATCATCAGTTTGTAAGTTAGTGAATATAGGGATAATTTTTTTTGTTGAATTAAAATATATTGGTGTAAAATAATTATTATGAAGTATATCTTATAATTTCATATTAGTGTAAAATAATTGTAAAGTATATTTTATAATTTTATACTTATATAAAATAATTTTAAAAATAATTTTTGTAATTTCTTACATATGTAAGGTAGTTCTAAAATGTATATTGTGATTTTACACCAATCTAAGATATTTCTTAAGTATATTTTATTATTTTATATCGATATAAAATTATTTTAAATTTAATATTCATAATTTTTTATAATGATGTAAAATTATTTCGATAATTTACACTAATATAAAATAATTTCAAAAGATGATTGTTTTAATTTTTGCACGGATAGAGTGCGTAGGTGGAATAGTTTTACACTAATATCTCCTTTATTTTATATATGTGGGTATTTTTGCTTATATGTGGTGAGTTTTTTTTGCACAAGGGAGAACATGCGATGTGGTCTACGATTCTAAATTTATCCTTTTAATTATCTTTTTATATTGTCAAACACATTACCATTTGTGTTCTTGCATCAACGTATTAGGATAAATATAACTTTAAAGTTTTATTTGATAGATGTTCAAGGGGAGATTTCATCTTATATATCAAGGCTTAAAGTTACTGTAAATAAATAGTGAAAATTTTTTATTCACATGGATCACATCTATTATATCTATTTCTCATAAATTATATCTATTTTTACTAATTCACTCTTACCCATCCTATTCACCTATCACATTTATTCTACTAACTCACTCCCAATGTAAATAAAAATATAAACTAATAATAACATATTCACTCCATGAATAAGTACGGAAACATACATTACAATATATTTTGCAACGTATAGACAGAATCAACATATTAAAAATGAGAATAAATAAATTAAAAATTAAGCATATCAAAACACGTCGATTTGAAATGATCTTCAACCAGTTGAAAAGTAAAATACATCAGTTGAAATTAAAATATACAAGTTGAAAATTAAAATACACAGGTGTGATTTAATTTTCTATTGATAGTAAATGATTTTTTACTTAAATTATGATTTTTATCGATAGAAAATAATTTTTATCTAAAAAAAATAATTTCTATAAGTGAAAAATTAAAATATATCGATCAAAATCACTACTCTAATACAAAATATGATAAAATATGTATTTATTTAATTTTTCCCTTAACCCAACTATTACATCTACGTTTATTATTATTATTTTTAATCTTTCTATTTATCTCTTTTGTTAAAATTCTTAATTTTTATCCCATTTTAAACTTTAAATTGCTGGCAAGCGGAGTATAGGAACGTATTGGATATGGTTGGATTACTTAAAACGACGTGACATTTGCTATTAGTTTGTCCATTCAATTGCCAGTTGGTCTACTTGAATGATCGCAACCTTTACGAATATATCGGAGCATATCCAATCGAGAAAAACCTAACCACATGATTAATGGAGTGCTGAGAGAGAGAGAATATTTAAGTAAATAAATGAATGGCCGCCTACAATATTATCTGTGCCATACTTAAATAAATATTAGTTTTTAACTAGCATATATAGAGTATAAAAATTATAATTGTATCAATATCTTATCACTTAAAATTTTATTATAATAAAAAAAATAAAAATATGTAAAGAAATATATATTGTAATTATGATTATTTTAATTGGAGTATTTTAATTTTTCATTTTTAAGTAAAAAATTACTTATCACATAATTGAAAATCAAAATAGTGTATTTTAATTTTTAAATGCGTCGAAAACTGAAAAATACACCAATAAAAATCAAAATTTACATGATTTGAATCAGGGTAAATGGAAATATACGATGCATTGTAAAGATCTAAGAAAACTTAGAAAAGTTATCAATGAACATGACAAAATACTTGAAATAAAAAATAGAATGATGTGGAGCAGGATCCCAAATGTCACTAAAAAGCAACTCTAACAGAGTAAAGCTCCTAGTACATGTTGATGGTAAATGCAATCTAAAAAATTTGCCCATCATACATGAGGAGCATTTATTCGAAGATGTAGAGACATAATTTAATCCTAATAGCTGAAGGATAGAACTAACTATCTTTGACTGTGGGTGCCCAAGATGTTCATACCATAGATAGTAGGAATTGTGAATAGCGACAAAGGTGGATGGCGGAATTGAGATGGGCATAGAACTGGATGGTAGACGATGGAGCCATCGATCATTGATTCCTTGGAGAAGAATATGTGAGGTGCGATGATCCTTCACAAGAAAATTGTAGTCAGTAAATTCAATTGAACAGTTGTCTTTGCAAAAGCGATACATGGATAAGAGGGATTTACTAGCATGTGGAGCACAAAGTACATTTTTCAGAATGAAACGTTTTGAAGGATAGGTAAGAACATGTTGACCTACATGAGAGATTTTCATACCTTCCCCATTACTTACTTGAATGGTGTCTGTTCCATTGTATGGCTCAGCAATTGCCAGGTTCTAAAAATTTTTATCACATGATCAGTTGTGCCACTATCAAGGTGCTAATTAGTGTGAAGCGGTGAGGAATCAAAAGCTTGAATATGATGTGCTTGTGGAAGTATCTAACCTCTTCCTTTATTAGTTTTTGAAAATAGCATTTGTATGGGATATGACCAAGAACTCAGCAAAATGGGTAGGATGATCGTTTATTATTATATGAAACTCGGCCACAACCTCAACCTCATCCTCATGAAAATCGCTGAATTGTATTTGCTCTTGGAGGAGGGTCAACAATAGATGGGATATTTTGTTGAAGTCGTATGTCATGCTCGATAAAAATAGTATGTAGCTCTAAATATGTCACAGGAGATTGTCTGGATGCAAGTGTTGCGACAATGTCATTATAGTCCATACCAAGATTCTAAAATATGACGTCATTGAATTTTAAAAAAACATAGATAAGGGTTGGCCGGCTGCTGCAAGCTCATCATAGAGGTACTTAGCCTTTCCAAGGTAATGAGAAATGTTGTCACCATTTTTCTTTAGGGAGTGGAGTTGCATGCGGAGTTGTAGAATGCGAGAGTGGGAAGGAGACCCATACGCATCCTTGAGTGTCTTCCATACTGTTACGACCTGGTTCCCGAATCCCTACAGGACCCAAGATCGGCTCGACTCGACTAATCCCAAGACCCAGTCGTCCAACAAGAAATAACCAAAAAGCAGGAAAGTAAACCACATTTACTATGCAAAGTAACTAACAGTAAAAGAGTACAAGCAGTACAGAAAGTAAAAGCTGCTAACAGTACATATTACCACCATAACAGTAAAGTCGAACAAAGTATAGGAACAGAAACGGTAACAATAGTCTAAACTCACTAGTAGAACAGAAAGTACAACAAACACTGCAACTACTGCTGGGCTCGACTAGGCCCAGCACCCTCTGTAACTGGTGACTCGGGCTACTAAACTCCTGGACCTGAAAAGGGTTATGAGTAAACGGAGTCAGCGAACACTAAGTAGAGTGGTAACCCAACTAACTAAGCAGTAAAGGCTAACAGGTAAATTCATCTTTTTCGATTATTTTATTTTACAAGTCATTTCTTTTCACCCATTGGTTTACTTTCAGATCTCTTTCTTGATCTCGTATGTTCCTAGTGGGAACGATCTTGATTGCAGTCTTTTACGGAGAGTAGAAGGCACACGTGGTTCTCTCCTGGCCAGGAGAGTGCCCTAGTGGTAATCCTACACCCAGCCAACCACCCCGGGGTCACTGTCTAGATGTAGCGGTGACTACGGCACGCGCGATAAGCGCACTGGTAGCTATCCCGCACTGGTACGCGGTCAGTCGTTTTCGCTAGCGAGGACACCCAAAGTACAGCACGGAACAGTATAGGGCCTAGCCTTCTCAGCAAAAGGGGTCTAGCCCCTTAGAACCAAACAGGGGTCTCTCCCCTCCATAGTCTGCGCACCCTCGTCTTACTACCCCGGTTTGCCCAGAGGGCCAAAGAAAAGTCGGTGTAGGTTGGCTAGCTTAACCCTGGGCCCGGTGGGGTGGCTAGCTCGCTCCCTACACTAGTAGCTCTCCACGGTACCGTATACACAAGGGCCAACAGAAGTCTGTGTCGAGTGGCCAATCCTAACCCGGGGTCCCAACCAAAGGGTGGCTAGCTCCACTCTACACTAAAAAGGGAACAGTCGCTCCCCCTTGGTACAAAATACTCAAGGGCTAGCACACTTCCCACTCACACATCTAGACCTTTCCATTCATCCACAGGAGCTCTACTCTTAACTCCACGTAGGGTTCATGCTCATATTCACCATACTATTCCATGCCAGGTTTCATCATTCATAATTCCATTCATGTATTATACAGATGTAGCTCGTATTTCCACAATTTAACATATACAACAAGTAATGTCACAGGTAACTATTTAACCAGCACAAGCATTTTATATTCCACAAGTAGTTCGTATTTATTAATAGACAATTATTTACAATTCTATTCATTCATTTATGACTGCAATCTCAAACACGCATATAAATAGTGCAAGTACTTATCGTTTTAGGGTTCATGCCACATCCTAGGTTTCTAGTTATCGAATTTCACATATGCATTTATGTTTTATAATTAAAATAGGGGAAAACCACTCCACTAGACAATATGGGAGTACTGGGGGTTCAAACGGCAGGATCACGTGCTTCTGTAGGCCCCCGAACACGCAACAAATCGAAGTCATATACCAAGGAACATACCACAATGGAACGTTCGGAATAGTATAAAAGGATTTCTAACATGAAGAGGAACTTACAAGGAAACCACAGATATCTTGTTTGTGTAAAATAGACCTCAAATAGACCCTAAACGGGTCAAAACAGGTTTGCAGACCTAAATCAGACGTTTGGCACAAGGTCCAGATGTTTAAAGGTCACGCAGGTCCCATCTCAAGTTCCTGTGTTGACTTCAGACGTCCAGAACCCCTACTTGACCATTTGGACGCAACCCCAGACGTCCGACCTCTCCTCCAGTCGTCTGAGAGTGCTTCCGGTCGTCTAGTAAGCTATCTAGACGTTCAAAACGCGTGGGAGGGCGTGCCACGTGCCTTCCTGAAGCTATCCCTGCATGTGACAGACCATATCTTCTACATTTAGCTATGCAGATCGTAGCTGCGATGTGGCCTGCATGGCCGTAACCGTAAGAGGAACGTACCTTCGCGAAGCTTTACTTTCAGACATTCGATGTCATCACCAGACATTCAACCCGTCGTTTGGACGACATGCCAGACGTCTGATTCTGGGAAAAACCTAGAACCAGACCGACCTCCTGCTCCTTTCGTCGCGCGTAGCCGCGGCCCCTCCTCGCCTACAGCTCTGGCTGCAGCAAAGTGTCGGGGACGTCTCCCCCGACGTGCTCCTCCTCCCGCACGCGTCGCTCTAGCCATGCGTCCTCTGGCGAGCTCCCACGAGCTCGCGAGCTCAAGCTCTTCCTCCTCTCTTCACACTGCCTCTCCTCCTCGTCGCTCGCTTTCTCACCCTCTCTCGCGCTCGCCCCTCTCGTTGCATTGGAGAGGAAGGAAGGAAGGTGGTGGCGGTGGAGTGGGGAAGAGAGGAAAGGGGGAGAGGGGTTATATAGGTAGTGGGGTTTGGGTTCGGGTGGAGGAGAGAAGAGGGAGAGAGAAAAGAGTGATACTGTCTGCGTGCAACCCGCATGCAGACGCGAAGTTACGTACAAAATTTTCAATTTTCAGATGTTTGGGAAGGGGACCAGATGTCTGACTGAAAGTCTAGACGTCTTAAAGGGCTTAGAATAGAACAAGTCTTTACACATACTTCATGACTAGTGGTTAAGCCGACTACTGATGGTAGAACCTGTTCAGATAGTGAGGCAACTATCCAGCTTAAGAGCATCTAGTCACGAGTAATCCATGATTGGCATTGAACTTCAACAGAGGTGGTGGCAATTGCAGATGAGGTTCTAGACTCATTAAACGAAGGTGAAGCTAGATAGATATCTGTACCATCAATTAGCCCTTTAAGGTTATGAGATCAAAGTAAAGGCATTAACTGAGTTGTCCATAATAGGTAGTTGGTTGATCTGAGCTTCAGTGATAGAAAGTGATGCACTCTCGTCGTTGTTATGGATGAAGGAAGGGAGGCCATATCAGCAGGATCCTACAGAATCCTGCAGTTGTTGTGGGATAAATAGCCGAACATAGTCACGTGCTTGAAGAAGATTGCATACTAGACGTCTTTGCGGTGACTCAGTAGAATCAGCTTATATGGAATTGGCATTGGTGAAGTATATTGTGGCTGGAGCAAAGGATGGTATATAATAGGGCTGAATGTATGGACCAACAATTGTAGAGTTGCAGTGAGTGCATGGATGATGGCAGTAAGGACAGACTGAACACTCCTCAGGAAGGACGTAGATCGATGAGTAGGGCGTTATAATATGGAGAACGTCATCGAGGAATAAACTTCGTGGAGGCACGACGCTTGACAATCGTGGGAGTTCCCACGGAGGATTGTAAAGATTGGAGGGAATAGTAGCAGGAAAGAATAGACTTGCAGCCTGTTGCGGAGATGGCAGCCGTGGAGCAATGTAAAAATTCGGAGAGGGAGTTCTTTGTAACGCCTGTCATAGACAACCTTCGTCGTCAAGGTACGACACTGGAGAGCTGATTGTTGAGTTGGGTAACGGATCGTCGAAGATGTCGTCAAGAGGAAGTAAAGGCATGGGTGGCTGAGTGTATTGCTTAACGTTAGGGGGATGGAGAGGTTGGGTGAAGGTGGTGTGGGGAAATGGTCAAGTGGGTTAGATGTGGAGCAAGGCCGGTGGAATGGGTAAGGTGGTGGTGGTTGACGCGCCCAAATCGCTTTAGTTAAAACACATCGTTGTAGTGCGATAAGAATGTCAAGTTTAAAATTTATATCAAACTATTAATAATTTGATGAGTTCGAGTCGTTTCACTGGGAGGCTTTAAAGTAATTCCTAATTAGGTTATCGAGAGATGGTATGAGTGATTTGAAATAAAACTTAACAATTAACTAGTAACTTAAACCTAACTAATCTAAACTAATAAAAATCCTATGATTATTCTTTTAGGTTTTTATCAGAGAGAATAAAAGTTATCTTAATGTTTAAAGCTAACGAAAGTGGATGATGAGCTCAAAAATCTTTGATTCACATACGAACCTACTTCACGTCTTAAGAATCTTAAAAAGAAATCTTTAACAACAAAACTTAATAAAATATTTAAAAACTATTTTAGCATCTTCAAACATAATGAAAGTGATGCTTAACCAATACTAGATGATTTGGTCAACTATGATCATAAAATTGCATTTAGCAAACAATTAACAACAAGAATATATTAATGAAGAAAATTTAGACCATTTTATTCTAAGTTAACCAGAGAATAAGTGAAAATATCAAATTGTACGAAATGTATTACCATAAAGCATTAACTTATACAAACTTTAATTGGAAATTAGAAAATATAACATTACAATTAATAAGATTTTTAGGTCTTTTCACAAACAACTTTGATAGAATAGAAGTAGAGAGTATGGAAACTTAACTGCATATAGAAAACCACATTCATCACATAATAATGTTAATACTACTTAAACAACTAAAGCATCGGAATTTAAGAGAAAAGATGAGAATGCTCATGTGGTAGCCGAAGTCGTAGGAGAGGACTCGGTAATGCTTGCACGTGGTCGTCGTGGAGAGGAAGAGTTGAAGGGACGATGCTGGCCATGGGTGGAAGTGGCAGTAGTTGAGTTGGCCGACTGTGCACTACTACATACAGGACTTTTGTTACGAACGCGATTTCAAGACGTCTTTTTAAGACGTCTGGGAGGTGGCCCAGACGTCTGATCAGACGTCTGGAACCCTTTCCAGACGTCTGGGATTTAATTTCTGCGGCATGCACGATTGCGTCTGCGCGCCTGCGCGCGCAGACCTGCGAATGCTCTCTTTTTCCCTCTCTCCTCCTGCAGGCACAGTGTTGCGCTCTCTCTCCCTCCCTCTCTCTCTCTCTCTCTCTCTCTCTCTCCCCCCACGTGGCCTTATAAGGCCCTCGCCCTCTCCCTCACTCTCATCTCCTCCGCTCCCTTCTTCTCCTTCTTCCAGCCGGTGCGAGAGCGAGCGAGCGGCGGCAGCGGCAGCCGCGGCGAGTTGTGGGAGGAGATGTTGCGTGAGGGAGGAGATGCTCGACCGTGAGGGCTCGAGCTTGCCGGGGCAGCTAGGGCCGGCCGGCGGGGGAGCAGTGGGCGTGGAACGTTGCTGGAGGGCTGCTGCAGCTCGAGCAGCAGGTAGACGAGGCGCGGCCGTGCGTCGCGGGCGGAGAGCGAGAGGAGTTCTGATTCTGGAAATTTTTCCAGAATCAGACGTCTGGGCTTCCAACCAGATGTCGGTGAAGACGTCTGGAGGACTGTCCAGACGTCTGGCAAGTGAGTTATCTTCGTCCTTCTTCCTTTTCTACGACCGTTCGTACTGAGAACGAGGAGTGGGTACGTGCAGGTTCTGAGATTCGCCATCCAACGCAAATCAGATGTCTGGCCACAGTGCCAGACGACGGGAAGGACTTCCAGACGTCCGGGGTGACTATCGGACGTCTGGGAACTAGACCAGACGCCCCCGCAGGCTTCTGGACGTCTGAGAGACTACGCAGAACAAAGGTACCATCTGACCAACATTTTAAGACGTCTGGAAGAGGTTCCAGACGTCTGATTTTGGACTGTTTCGTCATTTTCGACCCGTTTAGGGCCCGTTCGGAATCCGTTTTCCGCGTTTCGAGTTGCGTTCTTTTCGGAATAAAATCCTCTACCCGTCTACAGTAACTATATACTGTTATGAGAAACTCCTTATGTTTAATCCTTGTGATAGGACCCCGATCCATTGCAGTCCCGAGGGTTACGGAGGCGCGTGGGATTTCCGACCACGCCCCCAGTACTCCCGTTGTAGCTGGTAGAGTGGTTTTTAAAATTATTAACATAATTTGTAACAATTATGGAACAATTAATAGAACCTAAGGCATTGCATGAATCCTAGGAATGAGAAACCAGATTGAATGATAGATCCTAGGGTATTGCATGAATCCTAAGGCTGGAAAACTAGATTGAATGATAGATCTTACGGTACGGCATGAATCCTAGGACTGGAAAACTAGTGATATGAATATAGATATTGTAGTCTTGGAAAATGTGGAAAGGAAATAATAGTTGCCTGTAAATTGATTTAACAGCTGCCTGTTATGAATAAATGAACATGATTGAGAATATGGGTTGTATGAATGTGAAACTGGAAAGGTGAAACTTGAATGTGCTGAGTTAAAAGAGCTGGAACCCTACGGGGAATTAGGAGTAGAACTCCTGGAAAGAGAATGAAATGGAACTGAGAAGGAAAGATGTGGAGGTGTGTTGTCTCTTGGGTACGTAGTGCCAGGGGAAGCACCTGTTACCTGTTTAGTGCAGAGCGGAGGCAGCCGCCCGAGGGACCCGGGGATAGGTCTGCCCACTTTGTACCGACTTTTGGCCCTCGTGTACACAGTACCGTGGAGAGCTACTAGTGTAGAGCGAGTACTAGCTACCCCACGGGTCCCGGGGTGCTGCTAGCTCACCTACACCGACTTGTTAGGCCCACTGGGCGAACCAGGGTAGTCAGGCGAGGGTGTGCGGACTGTGTAGGGGCAAGACCCCTGTTTGATTACTGTGGAGGGGCTAGACCCTTGTTACTGAGAGGGCTCTGCCCTATACTGGTTCCGTGCTGTGCTTTGGGCGTACCCGTTAATGGAAACGACTGACCGCGTGCCAGTGCGGGGTAGCTACCCGTGTGTTTATCGCGCGTGCCGTAGTCACCGTTACGTCTGTCAGCGACCTTGGGGTGGTTGACTGAAAGTAGGATCACCACGGGGGACTCTCCCGGCCAGGAGAGCACCACGTGTTACTTCTACTTTTCGGAAAAGACTGCAATCAAGATCGTTCCCACGAGGAACATTCGAGATCAAGTGAAGGATCTGACAAATAGATAAATTGTGAAACAATATAAAGACATAAATAAAGGAAGAAAGAAAATAAAACAGCTACTGTACACTTTACTGCTTCTTTAGTTTTAGCTGCCACTCTACTCAGCGTTTCGCTGACGTGTTACACTCGTTACTTTTTAGGACCAGGTGTTGAGCCGCCAAGGTCAGCAGCTGCAGAGGACGCTGGGCCGAGTAGGGTCCAGTAGACTTACTACAGTTCTTTGTACCCCTTTTGTTCCACTGTAGTGAGTAATTCTTGTTACCCCCCGTACTTTTCTTTACTTGTAGTTCTTGTTATGTTATAAATGTTGTTCTACTGTTGTGGTGGTACATGCTGTAGTAGTTCCTTTTCTTATTGCTGTATTTTTGTTACTGCTAGTTATATTCATGCTGAATGTGGTTTATCTTACTGCTCTTTTGGGTACTTCCTCGTTGGACGACTAGGTCTTGGGATTAGTCGAGTCGGTCCAATTCTCGTGTCTCGTAGGGATTCGAGAATCTGGTCGTTACAACTTTTGTCGTCGGTTCAAAATCAACGAAAATTCCTATATAACTGACGGCAATAAGCAACGTCGTTAATACCATCGCTGTTTATATTTGCTGTTGGTTATAGGGATAATCCGATGTGGAAATAATGTATGACCATCATACGAAGTAGAGCTTTCGACGTTGTTTGACAGCTCATGGCAAAAACAAATGCCGTCGGTTATGGTATATGTCAGTCACATCTTCTCGCCATTACGTGTCCTTTTTTTATTTACGCCGTTGTTTAATAACCTTTGCCATCGGTTATAGAAGCGATGGAAACATATTATTACCATCGCTTATTATGATTATCGTCGGTATAACATTACAATAGCAATTTTATCGAACCCTAAATGCTGTTGCTTATTGGAGTAAGCAACTGCATATGTGCGACTGGGCAAATGTGTAGGTTTTTTTTTTTTTTTTTAATTACTAGCAGATGGAAACTAACTACTAAATCGTAAATTTTAGTTATGCTTTTATAGAAAAACAAGTAATGCAAATGAACAAAAAATTATATTTCATAAATATAAAATGTAGTACATTAAAAGTTTGAAAAAGAAATATTTACATAAAAAGGATTACATGAAAAACAAAACAGAAGAAAATGCATAGAAATCAAAATACAGCTGCCGCAATGCTACCTCTGCCACCGATGGAGTCGTCGTCGTCTCGTCTGCCGTTGTGAGGATCCATAGAAGTTGGATGCTCCGATTGGCCCTTATTATGAATATGGGCTATAAGCTGCTGTAGCTTATTATCCATCGCATTCATCTTATTCTTCATCTCTACCTCTCTCTTGTCTCTCTCCTCATCTCATCTCTGTAGTTTGTGGATCTTTTGATGCAGTTGATCGACAACACTAGATGAGACGACACCTTTCCTCCTATATTAGGTGGATAACGAGTATGCCCTCCCGGCACTACGAACGAAACCACCGTGGTCTGGTGGCATCACTCTTCTAAATGCCTTTTGTTACGACCCAGTTCCTGAATCCCTACAGGACCCGAGACCGGTTCGACTCGACTAATCCAAAGACCCAGTCGTCCAACAAGAAATAACCGAAAAGCAGGAAAATAAACCACATTCACAATGCAAGGTAACTAACAGTAAAAGCGTGTAAGCAGCAAAGGAAGTAAAGCTGCTAATCAGTACATACCACCACAACAACTGGAAAGTAGAACAAAAGCACAATAACAGGAACGGTAACCAAAGTCTGAAACTCACTAACAGAAAGGAAGTACAACAATTGTAAGAGCAACTACTAGGCTTGACTAGGCCCAGCACCCTCTGCAGCTGATAACTCGGGTAGCTCAACTCCTGGACCTGTAAAGGGTTATGAGAAAACAGAGTTAGCGAACGCTGAGTATAGTGGTAACTAAACTATCTACAGCAGTAAAAGCTAACATGTAAATTTATCTTTTCCAATTATTTTATTTTACAAGTAATTCCTTTTCACCCATTGGTTTACTTTCAGATTTCTTTCTTGATCTCGAATGTTTTTCGTGGGAAGGATCTTGATTGCAGTCTTTTTCGAAGAGTAGAAGGCACACGTGGTGCTCTCTTGGCCGAGAGAGTCCCCAGTGGTAATCCTACACTCAGTCAACCACCCCGAGGTCGTAGACAAACGTAGTGGTGACTATGGCACGCGCAATAAGCGCTCGGGTAGCTACCCCGCACGAGCACGCGGTCAGTCGTTTTCGTTAGCGGGTACTCCCAAAGTACAGCACGGAATAGTATAGGGCCTAGCCCCTCAGAACCAAACAAGGGTCTCGCCCCTCCACAGTCCGCGCACCCTCGTCTGACTACCCTGGTTTGCCTAGTGGGCCTAACAAGTCGGTGTAAGGTGGCTAGTTGAACCCCGGGCCTCGTGGGGGTGGCTAGCTCTCTCCCTACACTAGTAGCTCTCCCCGGTACCGTGTACGCGAGGGCCAACAGAAGTCGGTGTAGAGTGGTCAATCCTAACCCTGGGTCCCAGCCCAAGGGTGGCTAGCTCCACTTTATACTAAAAAGGGGACAGTCGCACTCCTTGGTACCTCATACTCAAGGGCCAGCACACTTCCCACTCACATTTCCAGACCTTTCCATTCAACCACAGGAGCTCTACTCCTAACTCCCCGTAGGGTTTATGCTCATATTCACCATATTATTCCATACCAGGTTTTATCATTCACAATTCCATTCGTATTCTACACATGCAGCTCGAATTTCCATAATTTAATGCATGCACAAGTGATATCACATGCAACTGTTTAGTTATCTCAAGCATTTCATATTCTAACAGGAAGCTCGTGATTATTAACAGGCAATTGTTTACAATTCAGCTCATTCATTTACGATTGCAATCTCAAACAAGCACATAAACAGTGCAACTATTTCTCGTCCTAGGATTCATGCCACATCCTATGTTTCAAGTTATCTAATTTTCATGGCCGCATTCATGTTTTATAAATAGAACAAGGTGAAATCACTCTACCAGACAATCCAAGAGTATTAGGGGCTCGAACTGCAATCCCATGTGCCTCTGCAAGCCCTAGACACACAACAGAGCGAAGTCCTATACCAAGGAACATATCACAACGGAACGTTCAGAATAGTATATAAAGGTTTTAATATGTAGAGAAACTCACAAGGAAACCACAGTTATTTTGTTTCCGTAAAACGGATCCCGATCGGACCCTAAACGGGTCGAAAACATGTCTGCAGACTCAAATCAGACGTTTGGAACCAAGTCCGTCTTCAAAGTCACCAGAGTCTCATCTCAAGTCCCTGTGTCGACCTCAGACGTCCAGGGCTCCTACTCGACCGTTTAGACTCAGCTCCAGACATTCGACCTATCCTCCAGTCGTCTGGGAATGCCTCCGGTTGTCTGGTAAGCTGTTCAGACGTCCGAAAAGCATGGGAGGACGTGCCGCGCGCCTTCCCAAAGCTGCTCCTACGCACCATAGAGCAGCAAGCCTCTATTTAGCCAAGTAAATCACACTGCGGTGCAGCCTGAAGGAGCGATCTTCGTTTTCGTTGAAAACTTTAACATAAAATAATGTGTCGTATTTAATCGCGTGGTAGAAAATCACTTTTGAAAGCATTTTAATTTTCAGAATCTAACCATGAATAGCTAAGTCGTCTCCACAGGGAGGAGTTAGCCTATTTAAACTAGTAAATAGTGTCTTGTTTATTAGGGAATCTCAGTGGGTGTGCATGCTAATTCATGCTATTCTTTTTCTCACATAACTACTTGTTTTAACCAATTAATCAAGAATGTAGGTGTTTAGATGCAAAATCACCACCATATAATATTTTGTTAACGAGTAATCTTGATACCGGTAAATACCGATTTCTAGAATATAACTTATTTACCATAATATCTATGCATTGAATCATTCATGTGATACATGCATATGCAAATAATTTAGATGAAGTAAAAGGAGGACTATGCAATTTCACTGCAATAATGTAATGCCTAAAATAAATGAAAAGGAAATTCCGCAATGGCACTTTCCGTAATTATTAATTGAATGAAAAACAGAGGTTTTTGCCTCTCTCTTCCATACGCATGCGTGGGTCGACGGCTGATGGCGAGGTCGCACATAGAGATGCGTCTCGACGAGTGCTTCACAATGGTGGCAGCGGCACGTTGTGAGGAGGTCGGTGGCGGCTGGCCGGCGGAGATGAACGGCGGCGGTGGAGAAGGATGGCAGCTGCTGTAACCGCGCGGCCACGCACTGGTCGCTGGCGTAGGTGTACGCCTGGTGGCGAGGGCGCCTGCAAGGGGCGCTGGCTGGAGGCGGGTCGCGTATGCGCTGGAGAGGGTCAAGCGCCTGTCAGCGTGGGTTCGTCTGCGGGCTTGAAGGCGCTGGCAGGGTTGAAATCGTTGGTGGGGTTGAAGGCGCGAGGGCGGTCTGCAGAAGGCGTGCACGGGCGATGAGCACCTGCAGTGCCTACTGGCGGGAGCGCATGTGGCAAGGGCGCACTGCAGGCGATAGCGCTGGTGGCGTGCCTGTGGAGAAGGGCGTTGGAGGAGGGGGCACGCTGCGATGGGCGCTGTGCGGGTGGGCCTGGCAGGTGGGATGCGAGTCTGGCAGGTGCAGGGGGAAGCTTCTGCGGGGGTGCAGGCCTGGCGTTGGATAGGGGGAAAGGCCTGCGGTCGCTGGAGAGGCGCGGGCCTGGCTGGGGCACGGGTGGGGCGAGGCTGCTGAACAAGCCTACAGGCGATGGCGTGCATGCAAGGTGGAGGCGCTGTGCGGGTGTGGGCTAGAGGGTTGTTTGCGGTGGGAGACTTGGTGCAATGTGCACACGGTGGTTCACAAGGTCAGCCCTCTCCATGGTCGTGGACGTGGATCCCCGCAAGAGTGTGGAAGTAGATAATCTCCTTCATCCAACTTTTCCCAACCTCTTTATCTCCTCTCCCTGCGTGCGTGAGTTAAGGGATTTTCCAAATCCCTTTGCTATTTTTGGCCAGCGGCTATTGAGGGAAGAGTTGCGGCTAGCCGGCGGAGATGATGAAAAGATGGCGCTGTTTGTTTGAAAGGGAAATTTACTCTCCCCTCCTTGTTCTTTTCCCAATATTCTTCCTGCATATAAAAACATAAAATCATTACATATTAAGTTATAGAATGCCATAAAATTGATGTAAACTTAAATCATGATGCATGCAAGCATTCTATAACTTAATGTAGTTATTAACAAACCTAGAAGGTAAGATTAAAGTTACTTAGGAGTAATATTAGTCTATTAAAATGGACTCATCAAACACCCCCATGCCTAAAATTTGCTAGTCCCTATCAAAAATGAAAAATGATATAAGTAATCAGAATATTTCTTCTTTTCTTATTTCAAAACTTTAGAGATCCAGACAAATGTGACGTGATAATAGCCTAAGTAATGGATCCAAGTGAAAAAGCTAATTCGCATTGGGAGTTCGTACTTCACCCTTGGTAAATATTTCTGTCAGGATAGGCAACTAATTCCCTCGGGGATAAAGCAGAAGATAATCTGTAATTTGACCCCGGCTTTTGGCTTTGGTAAGAGATATCGAGTAGAATGGATTTGTATTTGGTGTCAAACACTCCTCTAGTGCTACATGTAGTCTAGTACTACAGACTCTAGATTAATAGACTATTAGACAAGTCAACTCTGAGAGAGGCTACACAACTGTGCTCTCTTGATGTTCCGGACACTCCCTCTTTTCTTTCTTTCTGAGATCATAAATCTCGCCAGATTTAGAAATTGCACTCACTATTTGGTGGCCTCACATGGCATTCACACTTCAATTAAAGTCCTAATAACTCTACAACTAACTTAGAGTCCTCAACCAATATTCGGACGTTCAGAAATACTAAAAGGTAGGTGTGGGTCATATTTGGTGGAACGCGATAGGTGTTCTGTTGCCTCAGAAATAATGTTGCATTATAAACATGGACCTTTTCTTTTTCTTTTTTGAAATATAACTGTTTCTTTTGTTCCTTCTTTTTCTTCTTTTCATTTCTCTCTATCTTTCTCTCTCTCTCTCTCTTTTTTTATAATCAACATAATACGACACAGACTTTTATTTATGAGGCATTACTAGGGATGATGATGGTCAAGAGGATGTTGTGTGGCTTATTTTGTGGAAGTGCCTTTTCTCGGCACCGAGAAGGAATGGATAGGACAGGAGTATTTCTGACATTTGATATTATTACCCTCCTTCAGCTAAGGACTCTATGAAGGACAGTCGTAACAATCCACCATAGTCATAGCTTTATTATGACTTCATCTCTGTGTACTTGCCTTATTTGGTGACTCTCAGGAATTTACACAAAGTACGCACACAGGAACAAAGAGCGAAAACTACGTTTAACTCTGACGTATCATTATCTAATTATCCAAAACTTAAGAGTCCTTACACTAGACTTAGTGCACCAGTAGTCTCTCTACTTTCTTCTCACAAATATGAGGTGGATCTATTAGAAGATAGTATGCCTGACTCCCTATACACTGTCCAAGGGTTCAGTAGACTATAAATGCTGATTAATTTTTCTCAAGGATCCATTACCAAGTCTACGTGCACGTGAAATAAATGTACTGGATTCTAAACTTAAGAAATAATTCTGGAAGAAAAACCTTCAATGACAAAGGTATTTTGCTAGGGACTAACCCATTTAGCTCAAGAAAAGATTTTTTTTTTATGTAAACCTAAATGCATGAATACTTCCTACAATGCAAATGCACCCCCCCATGCCTAAATCCTACAATGTCCACATTGTAAAATTAAAACAGGAGGAGAAAGGAAAGAAATCACTTGATGACGGTGTTATTCAGACCACTGGGTTGCCTCCCAACAAGCGCTGCATTTTCTGTCAGTAGCCAGACTTAGAAGGAACCTATAAGTCTGGTTCCAAATAGACAAGGTTAGGCCCTAAAAATATGCGTAACAGTGCAGGCCTAGAAAATAGATAGCCACGGATGTTGGCGAGCTGATGATGCAATGTAATACCAAATGCTCCCCATAAGATATAAAAGCAAATAACCACGTTGGCTACCTTGGGAGGTTTAGGAATAATAAATGAAATATAAAAAGGGACCTCCCGAAACGGAAGAAGTGGAGGATAACAAGGATCCTCCAGAGCAGGATGGGTTTTGAAAGATATACACATTATTAGTTCAAACCCTTGAATGGCGAGAGTAAAAGTATAAGCATCGATCCACACTTGCCATTCTACCCGAGGATGTACTGGCCTGATATGTTCTCTAGAAACAATGTACATGAGCAGAGATCTGAGCCAAGGATCGGTTAGGGAGTATAAGGGTTATTTGTAGTGTTGGAAGGTAATGGTTAAGTCCAATGAGGGCTTAGTCGGTGTTTGGTCTGATTACAACAATTATTCAAATTGTGTATACTCCCTAACAGTTGTGGACAACAGGTTACCCTGCCTAGCATTAATGATCGAAGTCATATTTGAATAAAGGGTAGACTCCCAATTACAACTCTTTGATGGCAGGGTCAACATGTCAGAATCATCATTATTCAGCTCATCCCCAGATTCGTTTGGTTTACTCAAATTTTTGTCGGGATGTATATGTGATTCATTAGGAGTTGGATCAGTATCCTTAATCATTCCTACAGGAAGATCAGTTTTAATATTTTGGAGCAAGCCTATATCATTGAATTCGTCATTCTTCTAGGGGTATAAATCCTCAATTGATGTGTTTTGTTCCCGAGAGCCTCCCATAGACTTTTCATTATTTTGTTTGTCCTCCTCTAATATCAACTCTTGCTTTGATGGAGGATGGCTCTCAAAAGAAAGGAGGAATCTGGATTTCACCATATAGTTTATATCCTTTCAAAGTAAATCCTCAAATGATAAATAATTCCCCTGTGATTCACTCCAGATTTTCAGTCCAGGTTCCTCTATTGGGGCATCCCCATCCTTTGAAATAGACTCTTCATATCCCTGAGACCAAAATTGATCTAATTCATCCTCCATTCCCTTAGGGTCACCTTCATTGGGTGCATTTAAATCCTCAGGATATTGAATGGTAGGTGTTGATTTCCTAAGTAGAGGGTCAGGAGTAGGCTCACTAAGGGTAGAATGGGATTCCACCAAATAATCAATAGGGGAAGTGATAGGAACAATACAACCTTGACCCGGGTTGGTAGGGGTAAGGAGAATACTATCATTGGGGTCAAGGATTTCAAGAGGTACCATCTTCCCTTGCTTTTGACTCCAATAAAGCTCGGGTGGATAACCACTATGATCGTTGTCCTCTAGTGGCCGTGTCTCATTGGGAGAGTCTAAGTGATAGCTACATAAAACTGGATCCCCATTGTCAATGGTTTCCTTAGAATTATTTTCATGATCATGGTCGTATGGGTAGGGATCAGAATTATTGGGAAGCGTGTAGCTAAGCTGTCTTATTTCTTCATTTAATTGTTAACTATTCCACAACATCTCTCCCATGGATTCCATCATTTCTTTTTGTTGTTTTTGCATTTCCATCATAAAAGAGGAGAGGTTACTATTATCAAGTTGTGGAGGATAGTCAATTTCAGGCTCTGGTTGCCTAGGGGTATCGGTCCAACCTTGATACGGAAAATCATGAAGGGTGGGAGGGTTGGGTGCTTGCATGGAAGTAGGAATTTCAGGGTTGGAAAATCCCGCTCCTAGGCTCTGCTCAAATGTGGGAGTTATCAAGCCAGTACTCCCAGGATAAGAATAAGAATGATCCCATGAATTATCAATGTACCCATCAAAGGATGGATACGCTCGGGACATGGGATCCTGATTAAAAGATGGGAAGTATTGACTCTGATAATCTAATTGATAGGAGTAAGGGTGATCCATTTCTTTAAGGATAATAATTTTAACTTTCTTAGGATTTAGAAGAATTCAGAATACAAGCAGAAACTTCCTCGAGAGTTCTACTGTTAAAGCAAACGCAAATTCAATGGGATCTGTTTTCAGTAGATTGTAGGTCTTAGAATTATATGTTCAGTTGGTGGCCAAACAAGTTTTGCAAAAAATTATGCTTCCTAGGTCGACCTTCGCTGGTGCCTATAACCTACTCGCAAGGGATGGAAGTCTCAAATCGAGCCCACACACGAGGAACCGAAGTAACTTGGTGGATAGACTTGTTGATTTCCGACTAACTTCCCTTGTGGTGCAAAAGAGAAGAGGTAGAAATTTATCTAGTGACCTTATGTGTGAGATACACAGTGTCTCAAGCGTACAAACATACCATCATGTTTTGATTTTTGAAATTTCGCAAACAGGATCCTTTTGCACATAATTTTTAGTCACAGATTTTAAAGTCCAACCTCTTAGCAGTCCCAATTTTTAAAGTTACCATTGAATTAATTTCATTCAAACACTTTAGTGGTCTTAGATTTAGGTTCAATGCATATGCATGACAGGTAGTTGATGTTCAAAAGAAGTCGTACCTTACTCCAGCTTTCTTCGTGCAATATATGCAATGCAGTAAAAATAAACTAGATGCTGCTCATTCAGTCCTAGATGGTCGTCTTATAGATATGCAGCTTCTAGCCGGCAGTTTGATTTTTTTTCAGTAAAAATAATAAACAAACAGACCTAATCTACTAACTAACCGAAATGCAGTTCAAACAATGCAAATAATCCTATAATCTAAATAAATGGGAACACGCTCCCGAAAATACGCTCCCGCATACAAGAGCGATGAGAAATAAAGAGGCACTGGAAACACGTTCCCAAAAATACCCGACAAGGGTCCAAAAGACAGAAATTAAATTCTAATGCCTATCTAAACTAAATCTAACTAAGATCTACTGACTAAATCAAAAATAGACTTCTCCGTAAGCCTATGCGCGTGGGATCAAGGCCCACGTGTTCCTGTTGCTGGCTTCCAAGTGGCATCAAGGTCCACCAAAAAGATCGTCTCCGCTGTGCACGCCCGTCGCATTCGTTGCGTGTTTTTGCACAGAAGAAAATCCACAATTAGTAATTGTTACAAACGCGTGCCCCAGACGTCTTTTAAGACGTCTGGGAGGAGGCCCAGACGTCTGACCAGACGTCTGGGATCACATCCAGACGTCTGACAAGACGTCTGGGATCGTTTCCAGACGTCTTGAAAACAGTTATTTTTCGCCCGAGAGATTCGTCTGCGCGCCTGTGCGCGCAGACCCGCGATTCCTCTCTCTCTCTCTCTCTCTCTTTTTCCCTCTCTCTCTGCGGCTGCAGACCTGCCGCGCACTCTCTCCCTCCTCCTCGCGCGGCCTTAAAAGGCCACGCCTCCCCTCCCGTCGTCTCCACCGTCCCCTTCCTCTTCTCCTTCCTGTGCGCGAGAGCGAGCGAGCGCGAGGGCGGCAGCGGCGGCCGCAGTGAGC
The DNA here is from genome assembly GCA_037157565.1 of Thalassia testudinum. Lineage (NCBI taxonomy): Eukaryota > Viridiplantae > Streptophyta > Magnoliopsida > Alismatales > Hydrocharitaceae > Thalassia > Thalassia testudinum. The sequence continues at coordinate 83,732,122 of JAZHRO010000012.1, read as the reverse complement.
GCGGAGGAGGTGCGGCATGCGAGGGCGAAGCTCTGCTGTGAGGGCGAGCTCGCCGGAGCGGCTTGGCCGGCTGGCGGAGGGCGTAGGGGGCGCGGAACGATGCGGAGAGGGACCGGCTGCGGTCTGAGCAGCAGACGCGCGAGGTGCGACGCGGGCGGCGTCGCGAGCGGAGGCCGAGTGGCGCCGTGATTCTGGAAAAATTTCCAGAATCGGACGTCTGGGTTGATAGCCAGACGGCGAGGGAGACGTCTGGAAGATCATACAGACGTCTGAAAGGTGAGTATTCCGCTTTCTTCTTCCTTCCTGTCGACTGACCGTACTGAGGGAGGGAGTTGGCTGTGCGCAGGCTCGCTGATTCGCCATCCTTTGCGAATCAGACGTCTGGAAGTTGTACCAGACGGCTGGAGTGACTTCCAGACGTCCGGGGTGACCATCGGACGTCTGGGAGCTAGGCCAGACGTCCCCGAAGACTTCTGGACGTCTGGGAAACCACGCTGAACAGGTAATTCTCTGATCCACTTTTTAAGACGTCTGGAAGAAGTTCCAGACATCTGATTTTGCACAGTATCATCTTTTTCGACCCATTTAGGACCCGTTCGGGCTCCGTTTTCCGCAATTGAAGTTGCGTTCTTTTCAGAATTAATTCCTCTACCCGTCTACAGTAGCTATACACTGTTTTGAGACACTCCTTGTGTTTGATCCTTGTGATAGGACCTCGTTCAGTTGCAGTCTTGGGAGTCGCGGAGGCACGCGGGATTCCCGAGCATGCCCCCATTACTCCCGTTGTACCTGGTAGAGTGGCTTAAGTTATTATTAAAATCTGTTAAAGTATGGAACCATAACTAGAATCTAGGATATTGCATGAATCCTAGGAATGAGAAATGTATGGAATAATAGCTCCTAGGTGTTGCATGAATCCTAGGGCTGGAAAACTAGTTGTATGCTAGATCCTAGGATGTGGCATGAATCTTAGGATGGAAAAACTAGTGGAATGTATAATACTGCAGTCTTGGAAAAAAAAAATGGAAAGGAATATAAAGCTTCCTGTAAATTGAATTAACAGCTGCCTGTTACGAATAAAGAAACATGAATGAGATCATGGGTCGTAAGAACGTGAAACTGGAAAGTGACACCTGGATGTTTGAGTTAAAAGGATGGAACCCTACGGGGAATTAGGAGTGGAACTCCTGGAAAGGGAAAGGAATGGAATTGAGTTGTAGTTTGTACTGTCTCTTGGGTACGCAGTACCAAGGGAAGTACCTGTACCTGTTTAGTGCAGAGTGGGGCCAGCCACCCCAGGGACCCGGGGTTAGGATTGGCCGCTCTGTACCGCCTTGCTGGCCCTCGTGTACGTAGTACCGAGGAGAGCTACTAGTGTTAGGAGAGTACTAGCTACCCCACGGGCCCCGGGGTTCTGCTAGCCTCCTTCACCGACTTGTTAGGCCCACTAGGGCAAACCAGGGTAGTCAGGCGAGGGTGCGCGGACTGTGGAGGGGCAAGGCCCCGGTTTGGTTACTGTGGAGGGGTTGGACCCCTGTTACTGAGAGGGCTCTACCCTGTACTGGTTCCGTGCTGTGCTTTGGGCGCACCCGTTAACGGAAACGACTGACCGCGTGCCAGTACGGGTTAGCTACCTGTGCGTTTATCGCGCATGCCGTAGTCACCGTTACGTCTGTTAGTGACCTTGGGGTGGTTGACTGAGGGTAGGATCACCACGGGGGACTCTCCCGGCCTGGAGAGCACCACGTGCTACTTCTACTTTTTGGAAAAGACTGCAATCAAGATCGTTCCCACGAGGAACATTCGAGATCAAGTAAAAGATCTGAGAAATAAATGAAATAGTGAGACAATTGAAAGATGTAAATAAAGAAAGTAATAGAACATAACAGCTATTGTACACTCTACTGTTGTCTTTAGTTTTAGTTGCCACTCTACTCAGCGTTTTGCTGACGTGTTACACTCGTTACCTTTTTCAGGACCAGGTGTTGAGCAGCCAGGGTCAGCGGCTGCAGAGGACGCTGGGCCGAGTAGGGTCCAGTAGAGTTTACCACAGTTTTTTGTACCTCTTTTGTTTCTGTTATAGTGAGTTGTTCTTGTTTCCGCTGTACTTTCTTTACCTGCAGTTCATGTTATATGATAAATGTTGTTCTACTGTTGTGGTGGTATCTACTGTAGTAGTTTCTTTACTTACTGCTGTACTGTCTTACTGTTAGTTATATTCATGCTGAATGTGGTTTATTTTACTGCTCTTTTGGTTACTTCCTCGTTGGACGACTAGGTCTTGGGATTAGTCGAGTCGGTCCGGTTCTCGTGTCTCGTAGGGACTCGGGAGTCGGGTCGTTACAAGATGGTATCAGAGCAAGGTCGTCCCGAGAAGTGAATCAACTGACTGGAAAATAACCAATTCACTTTTTTATAGTTAGAGTAGCCACCACAACATGTCTCCTGACTTGAGCTCTTAGAAGTTTCGTTAGGTACCGTCTGTTTTGACGTTTCGTTTTGTTTCGCGTCTCCTTGCAGGAGATGCCTCGTCGCGGGACTGGCGAGACGGGCCGCGGGCGCGGCCGAGGACGAGGTCGGCGAGGTGGACGTGTTGTCGTTGACGTCTCGGTGGACCAGCCACCACTCCCTGGCATCCAGGCCCAGGACCTCGCCAGACTGATACGAGATATTGTATGAGAGGAGCTCCACCCACCGCCCCGAGCACCTCCCCCTGGGGTTGCAGAGGGGGAGTCCTCTGTGGGACCACGTGACGGACACGGCGCTGGACACGAGGGAGGGGATGGGCCCCTGCCGCCCCCACCTTCCTCCGACACTTCTGTACACGAGGCACCTTCGCCTGGAGGTGCACCAGCACCTCCCCTACAGCGCCACTTCGAGCTTTTCGGACCACTCCGGAAGCTGAAGCCCCCCTCCTTCAAGGGGGATGAGGACCTGACCGAGGCAGAGGACTGGCTTGAGCAGCTGGGGAAGATCTTCGACACCCTTTGCCCCCCGGTGGAGTGCCGCGTGGCCTTTGCCACGTACCAGCTGGAGAGTGCGGCACACCGGTGGTGGAGGGCGGTCCGGGGACAGGAGAGGGACGAGCCGACGTGGGATCAGTTCGTCACCCTCTTCTGCGAGCAGTACTTTCCCCAGACGTGGCAGGACCAGAGGAGGCGGGAGTTCCACACTCTCCGCCAAGGGACGATGACTGTGAGCGCGTACCGCACGCGTTTCTTGGAGCTGTCCCGCTTTGCAGCGACAGCTGTAGCCACTGAGGAGGAGCGCCTTTGGAGGTTCACCGAGGGGCTCCGCCCTGCGATCCGGGGGTATGTCAAACCCCTGAAGCTGCCGACGTTTTCGAGGGTGGTAGAGGCAGCTATGACTTACGAGGAGACCAACCCGTCCGCGCGAGTGACCGACGGCGGGCGGAAGAGGCCCTTTCAGCCAGACTTCTCACAGGGCCGGCGAGAACGGAGACACGTGGCGTCCGCAGGAGAGCCGTCACGTTGTGCAGGGCCATCTGTGGCCTTTGGGGGCCCTCGACAGGGGCCAGTCGCCAGCACCGGACCCCTGCCTAGTCGACAGCAGGGACTCACTGAGGGCGGGAGTCAGGTTCCCCTCTGCTACCAGTGTGGCCAGCCGGGCCACGTCAGGAGGGACTGCCCATCTAGGGCAGGAGGTCAGCAGCTACTTCCCGTGAAGAGCACTGGAGGGCACGCAGGAGGCCGCGGATCCCAAGCACGAGGAGGAGGACAGCAGTCACGAGGAGGGTACCGGCCAGCACCTACCCGTCCGACGCAGAGTGTGGCTGCTTCGTCCGCACCTAGAGCTGAGGGGCGTATCAACGCCCTAACACACAGGGACGCCAGAGCTTCGGGATCCGTGGTAGCAGGTATGGTTACAGTTTCTGGCAGACTCGTTTACACCCTTTTCGATTCCGGTGCTACGCACTCGTTTGTCACAGCCAGTTTCGCAGTTAGTTTGGACCAGGATTATACACTGTTAGAGAATCCGTTCGTAATCAGAGGACCGAGTGGTCAGCTGTTTGTAGCTGAGGAGGTGTACACGGATTGCGAGGTCAGTGTCGGGGGACATAGCCTGCCAGATGACCTGATTATGATCCAGATGGAGGACTTTGGTGTGATTCTGGGGATGGATTGGCTGTCCGCTTACCATGCCTTGGTGGGCTGTTTTGAGAGGAAGATCGTCTTCTCCATTCCGGAGATACCTTCTTTCGAGTTTCACGAACAGCCAGTGGACGGAGGTTTCAGGTGCATATCGGCACTTCGGGCGGCGAGACTTTTGAGCCAGGGATGTGAGGGCTTCCTAGCTTGTGTGGTGGCAGAACCCAGCCCCGTGGCAGACTTCCAGAGCATCTTGGTGTTCAGAGAGTACCCCGACGTGTTTCCAGACGAGTTACCAGGACTACCGCCCGAGCGCGAGATCGAGTTTGAGATCTCACTAGTACCAGGGACCTGCCCCATCTCCACCGCGCCATACAGAATGGCACCGCTTGAGCTGCGAGAGCTCAAGTCCCAGTTGCAGGACCTTTTGGAGAAAGGTTTCGTGAGGCCCAGTGCGTCTCCCTGGGGAGCCCCGGTACTCTTTGTGAAGAAGAAGGATGGGACCCTACTCCTTTGTGTGGACTACCGACAGCTGAATAGGGTCACCATCAAGAACAGATATCCGCTGCCGAGGATCGACGATTTGTTTGACCAGTTGCGGGGTGCCACGGTGTTTTCCAAGATAGACTTGAGGTCTGGATACCACCAGTTGAGGATCAGGGAGACCGACGCCTCCAAGACAGCTTTCCGCACCCGGTACGGACACTACGAGTTTTTGGTCATGCCGTTTGGGCTGACCAATGCCCCCGCTGCTTTCATGGACCTGATGAACCGGGTGTTTAGACCGTACTTGGAAAAGTTTGTGGTGGTTTTCATAGATGATGTACTCATCTATTCTAGAGATTGGACGCAGCACGGACAGCACTTGCGGATGGTTCTGGACACTTTGAGACGACGCAGGCTGTACGCCAAATACAGCAAGTGCAAGTTCTGGTTGAGGGAGGTGACCTTCTTGGGTCATGTGATCTCTGGAGACGGCCTGGCGGTGGACCCCGCCAGGGTCGAGGCAGTGCTCAGGTGGGAGAGACCGCGTTCGTTCACTGAGATTCGCAGTTTCCTGGGTCTGGCAGGTTACTACAGACGGTTCATCAGAGGATTTTCACAGATTGCGCGCCCTATGACACAGTTGACCCGGAAGGACGTGCCTTTCGCTTGGACAGACGCCTGTGAGGCGTGTTTTCTGGAGCTGAAGGAGAGGTTGACCTCGGCTCCCGTACTCACCATCCCTGACAGTAGTGGCGGGTTCGTTGTGTACACGGACGCTTCCTTGCAAGGGTTAGGAGGTGTGCTCATGCAGAGGGGTCACGTGGTCGCTTACGCTTCGCGGCAACTGAAGCCCCATGAGCATACCTACCCTACCCACGACCTAAAGTTGGCAGCTGTTGTCTTCGTGCTGAAGACATGGAGGCACTACTTGTACGGTGAGACCTTCGAGATTTTTACAGATCACAAGAGCCTCAGATATCTTTTTGACCAGAAGGAGCTCCACATGAGACAGAGACGTTGGTTGGAGCTCCTGAAGGACTACGATTGCAGCATCTCCTACCACCCGGGAAAGGCCAATGTGGTGGCTGACGCCTTGAGCCGTAAGGCGCCCGCACGCTTGGCCAGTCTACAGTTACAGAGTTGGAGCCTTTTGGAGGAGGTGGGAAGTTGGCGACCTTTAGAGTTACGAGGGTACTGTGGGGCAGTGACAATGACACGGCAGACCAGGCCAGAGCTGATAGACCGTATCGTCACAGGACAGATGGCCGATCCGTACTTGCAGTCTTTGCGCGACAGAGTACTATCAGGAGACCCAGGGGACTTCTCTTTCACAGACCAGGTGCTACGCTTGAGGGGACGGTTGTGCGTTCCTAGAGACGAGGAGCTATTGAGAGAGCTCCTGACTGAGGCACACGGTTCCAGATTCACCATACATCCCGGAAACACAAAAATGTACCACGACTTGAGATGCGAGTTTTGGTGGAGAGGGATGAAGTGGGATGTGGGTGAGTTCGTTCAGCAGTGCTTAGTGTGCCAGCAGGTGAAAGCCGAGCATCAGAGGCCTGCAGGGCCGCTTCAGCCGCTTCCAGTGCCAGAGTGCAAGTGGGAGAGCATCACCATGGACTTGGTGGTGGGCTTACCCGTTACCCAGCGGGGACACGACGCTGTCTGGGTAATAGTGGATAGACTGACGAAGACGGCGCGTTTTTTTCCGATCCGAGTCACTTTGGGACCAGCACAGTTGGCAGAGAGGTATATCCGTGATGTGGTACGACTACACGGAGTTCCGCGGGAGATCGTGTCCGACCGGGATGCCCGCTTTACGTCCCAGTTTTGGACTGAGTTTCAGCAAGCTTTGGGGACGAGTTTGAGGTTTAGCACGGCTTACCACCCCCAGACGGACGGACAGTCTGAGCGCACGATACAGACACTTGAGGACCTTTTGCGTGCCTGTGTACTGGACTGGAGGGGCTCTTGGGAGGAACACCTGCCCCTGGCGGAGTTTGCATACAACAACAGTTATCACTCGAGCATCGGCATGGCTCCCTACGAGGCTCTGTACGGACGGAAGTGTACGGCACCCTTGAGTTGGGTTGAGGTGGGGACCAAGTGGGAGGTTGGCCCCAGGTTGATCCGGCAGAGTCAGGAGGTAGTTGAGCAGATCCACAGACGACTCCGCACTGTCAGGAGTAGACAGAAGAGCTACGCGGATCGGAGACGCAGAGAGGTGCAGTTTGAGGTTGGGGACCACGTCTTCCTTCGTGTTTCGCCCATGAAGGGCCTACAGCGGTTTGGGGTGAGAGGGAAGCTCGCGCTGAGGTTCGTTGGGCCCTTTGAGGTCCTGGAGCGGGTTGGACCCGTTGCTTACAGACTTGCCCTTCCCCCGTAGCTTTCTGGTGTGCACGACGTGTTCCACGTGTCCAACCTCAGGAAGTACGTAGCCGATTCCAGTCACGTACTGAGTCAAGAGAGCGTCGAGGTGAGCGATGACCTGACCTACCCCGAGCGGCCAGTGCAGATCCTAGACCGAGCCGTCCGCAGTTTGAGACGAAAGCAAGTACCCCTGGTAAAGGTTTTGTGGTGGAGCCAGCGGTACGAGGAGGCTACCTGGGAGCCTGAGGCGGCAATGCGGGAGCGGTACCCGGAGCTTTTTGCGGGTACGTCTTTTCGAACTAGTTTCAGTCCTCTTTGAGTTTGTTATGGTTATTTGGACATCTTTTCCCCGCACCCTAGTTGGCGCAAGTTTCGGTGACGAAACTTCCTTTGAGTTTGTTATATTGTTACAAACGCGTGCCCCAAACGTCTTTTAAGACGTCTGGGATCACATCCAGACGTCTGGGATTGTTTCCAGACGTCTTGAAAACAATTATTTTTCCCCCAAGGGATTCGTCTGCGCGCCTGTGCGCGCAGACCCGCGATTCCTCTCTCTGCAGCTGCAGAGCTGCCGTGCACTCTCTCACTCCTCCTCGCGCGGCCTTAAAAGGCCACGCCTCCCCTCCCGTCGTCTCCACCGACCCCTTCCTCTTCTCCTTCCTGTGCGCGAGAGCGAGCGAGCGCGAGGGCGGCAGCGGCGGCCGCAGTCAGCGCGGAGGAGGTGCGGCGTGCGAGGGCGGAGCTCTGCTGTGAGGGCGAGCTCGCCGGAGCGGCTTGGCCGGCCGGCGGAGGGCGCAGGGGGCGCGGAACGACGCGGAGAGGGACCGGCTGCAGTCTGAGCAGCAGACGCGCGAGGTGTGACGCAGGCGGCGTCGCGAGCGGAGGCCGATTGGCACCGTGATTCTGGAAAGATTTCCAGAATCGGACGTATGGGTTGATAGCCAGACGGCGAGGGAGACGTCTGGAAGATCATACAGACGTCTGAAAGGTGAGTATTCCGCTTTCTTCTTCCTTCCTGTCGACTGACCGTACTGAGGGAGGGAGTTGGCTGTGCGCAGGCTCGCTGATTCGCCATCCTTTGCGAATCAGATGTCTGGAAGCTGTACCAGACGGCTGGAGTGACTTCCAGACGTCCGGGGTGACCATCGGACGTCTGGGAGCTAGGCCATACGTCCCCGAAGACTTCTGGACGTCTGGGAAACCACGCTGAACAGGTAATTCTCTGATCCACTTTTTAAGACTTCTGGAAGAAGTTCCAGACGTCTAATTTTGCACAGTATCGTCTTTTTCGACCCGTTTAGGGCCCGTTCGGGCTCCGTTTTCCGCGATTCGAGTTGCGTTCTTTTAATAATTAATTCCTCTACCCATCTACAGTAGCTATACACTGTTTTGAGACACTCCTTGTGTTTGATCCTTGTGATAGGACCTCGTTCAGTTGCAGTCTTGGGAGTCGCGAAGGCACGCGGGATTCCCGATCACGCCCCCATTACTCCCGTTGTACTTGGTAGAGTGGCTTAAGTTATTATTAAAATCTGTTGAAGTATGGAACCATAACTAGAATCTAGGACATTGCATGAATCCTAGGAATGAGAAATGTATGGAATAATAGCTCCTTGGTGTTGCATGAATCCTAGGGCTGGAAAACTAGTTGTATGCTAGATCCTAGGATGTGGCATGAATCCTAGGATGGAAAAACTAGTGGAATGTATAATACTGCAGTCTTGGAAAAAAAAAATGGAAATGAATATAAAGCTGCCTGTAAATTGAATTAACAGCTGACTGTTACGAATAAAGAAACATGAATGAGATCATGGGTCGTAAGAACGTGAAACTGGAAAGTGACACCTGGATGTTTGAGTTAAAAGGATGGAACCTTACGGGGAATTAGGAGTGGAACTCCTGGAAAGGGAAAGGAATGGAACTGAGTTGTAGTTTGTACTGTCTCTTGGGTACGCAGTACCAAGGGAAGTACCTGTACCTGTTTAGTGCAGAGTGGGGCCAGCCACCCCAGGGACCCGGGGTTAGGATTGGCCGTCCTGTACCGACTTGCTGGCCCTCGTGTACGTAGTACCGAGGAGAGCTACTAGTGTTAGGAGAGTACTAGCTACCCCACGGGCCCCGGGGTTCTGCTAGCCTCCTTCACCGACTTGTTAGGCCCACTAGGGCAAACCAGGGTAGTCAGGCGAGGGTGCGCGGACTGTGGAGGGGCAAGGCCCCGATTTGGTTACTGTGGAGGGCTTGGACCCCTGTTACTGAGAGGGCTCTGCCCTGTACTGGTTCCGTGCTGTGCTTTGGGCGCACCCGTTAACGGAAACGACTGACCGCATGCCAGTGCGGGTTAGCTACCTGTGCATTTATCGCGCGTGCCGTAGTCACCGTTACGTTTGTCAGTGACCTTGGGGTGGTTGACTGAGGGTAGGATCACCACGGGGGACTCTCCCGGCCAGGAGAGCACCACGTGCTACTTCTACTTTTTGGAAAAGACTGCAATCAAGATCGTTCCCACGAGGAACATTCGAGATCAAGTAAAAGATCTGAGAAATAAATGAAATAGTGAGACAATTGAAAGATGTAAAAAAAGAAAGTAATAGAACATAACAGCTACTGTATACTCTACTGTTGTCTTTAGTTTTAGTTGCCACTCTACTCAGCGTTTTGCTGACGTGTTACACTCGTTACCTTTTTCAGGACCAGGTGTTGAGCAGCCAGGGTCAGCGGCTGCAGAGGACGCTGGGCCGAGTAGGGTTCAGTAGAGTTTACCACAGTCTTTTGTACCTCTTTTGTTTCTATTATAGTGAGTAGTTCTTGTTTCCGCTGTACTTTCTTTACCTGCAGTTCATGTTATATGGTAAATGTTATTCTACTGTTGTGGTGGTATCTACTGTAGTAGTTTCTTTACTTACTGCTGTACTGTCTTACTGTTAGTTATATTCATGCTGAATGTGGTTTATTTTACTGCTCTTTTGGTTACTTCCTCGTTGGACGACTAGGTCTTTAGATTAGTCGAGTCGGTCCGGTTCTCGTGTCTCGTAGGGACTCGGGAGTCAGGTCGTTACAGTAATTCAGAAAAGCTTTCAAAATAGCATAAAAATAACATAAAATTAACGAAAAAATTAATAGGCGTGTTTCCTCCCCAACAACGGCGCCATTTGAAAGAGCGATCTTCGTTTCCGTTGAAAATTTTAACATAAAATAATGTTTCGTTGTATTTAATCGCGTGGTAGAAAATCACTTTTGAAAACATTTTAATTTTCAAAATCTAACCACGAATAGTCAGGTCGTCTCCATAGGGAGAAATTCGCCTATTTAAACTTGTAAATAGTGTCTTGTTTATTAGGGAATCTCAGTGGATGTGCATGCTAATTCGTGTTATTCTTTTTCTCACATAACTGCTCGTTTTAACCAATTAGTCAAGAATGTAGGTGTTTAGATGTAAAATCATCACCATATAATATTTTGTTAACAAGTGATCTTGATACCGGTAAATACTGTAAATACTGATTTCTAGAACATAACTTATTTACCATAATATCTATGCATTGAATCATTCATGTGATATATTTATATGCAAATAATTTAGATGAAGTAAAAGGAGGACTATGCAATTTCACCTCAATAATGTAATGCCTAAAAGAAATGAATTGGAACTTCCGCAATGGCATTTTCCATAATTATTAATTGAATGAAAAACAAAGGTTTTTGCCTCTCTTCCGTGTGCAAGTGTGGGTCGACGGCTGATGGCGAGGTCGCATGTAGAGATGCGTCTCGACGAGTGCTTCACAATGGTGGTAGCGGCACGTCGCGAGGTCGGTGGCGGCTCACCGGCGGAGATGAATGGCGGCGGTGGAGAAGGATGGCAGCTGCTGCAGCCGCGCACTGGTCGCTTGCGTAGGTGCGCGCTTGGTAGCGAGGGCACATGCAGGGGGCGCTGACTGGAGGTGGGTCTACGTAGGCACTGGAGAGGGGCAAGCGCCTGCAGGCGTGGGTTTGCTTGCGGGCTTGAAGGCGCTGGCAGGGTTGAAGGCGCTAGCGGGGTTGAAGACGCGAGGGTGGTCTGCAGAGGGTGCGGTGCGCACGGGTGGTGCGCACCTGCAACGCCTGCTGGCGGGAGCGCAGGTGGTGAGTTTTGGATAATTATTCAAGTTAAAAATCACTAATATATAAATCAATATTGAAAAAAGTTTTCTAAACATAAAAAAAAATATTTAAACATAAACGAAATAAAGCAAATAAATTATTACTAACCTTTTATGTTAACATAAATTGCAAAACAAAAAAGAAAATTTAAAAATTTCGGCAGAGTTTCCCCTTAAATTTGGAAGTTTCTCTAAATACCTACATAATTAAATTAAAATGGTCACACCCCACATAAACAAAAAGTGTAAGGAAAAATCACAAGTGGGTACACCCCACATAAATTCGAATAAAACATGTAACACATGTGGGTACACCTCACATCTAATTAATGAAATAAAAAATAATATGTAGCACACCACACATTTAGAAAAAAACCTATAATTTCATCCAATCAAATTTAAAACATTGAAATTATACCTCTAAGTACAACAGCCTTCGAGTATGCCCGTTATCGATAAATTATAATTTGAAAAACAGAAGTAATTAAAATGCCAGTAGAGCAAGAGTAACAAATATTGAACGTATGTGTTTGATTGGTTTAGGTTTAGTTATTTTGAATGTATAGAAAATGATGGTTATAGTTTAGGTTTGTTAAATTTTAATATGAATTTAATATAAACAGAAATGAATTAAAGTAAACAAACTTTTACTAACTTTAAATGTCCACATTTACTACATTTGAATCTATATGGCTTTCTTCTATTAATTCTTAGTATGTTTCAGACTGTGCATCGAAATGGTTGCGCGGTACTGTTCTTATAGGTATAACCCATCCCCTTTGGTAATTATCGGGGACATGGTAAACTCTTGTCGCTTGACATGCCAATGTAAATTGTTCATCAAACTGAAGAATTTGATGATTAGGATTTTAACTTAAGAAATTATTTTTCTTATCAATTTTGAAACCCCTGCCTTCCTTGAAAATATCAAACCAATGACTTTTAAATAAGACAACTCTAGGATTATATCTGAAGCTGATATCCACAATTTCTTTAATTTTACCATAGTATCCATCTGGACTGGTGAAAAGATCTGAATTAACAACTCCGGCCTGTTGTGTAACTTTCATATCATCAATTTCTTTTATTCTGAATCTGAACCCATTTATTATATACCTAGGGTGGAAATGTGCGTGATGTAATGGTGAATCATCAATTACATCAAAATCTGGTATCCATCGTGAGTCCTTATCCTCTTTCAATTGATGAACCTGGTCCTTAACCAATCTAAGAAGCGAAATTCTTTTAGCCTAGAAAGAGGTAATCGTTCGAATTCCTCATAAAATGGATCAATTTCAATAATTTTTTTTAAATATATAGATGTGCACAACATCTGTCATTTTTTGAAATAGCTTTGTACTCTGTATGAAGGATCGACTTTCCTCTGATATCAAAAATTGATAAACATTCTTCATCAATGTCATTGTATTTCCCATCATAATTTCTTTGACGTTTATCAAAGCGGTTGTCTGTTTCATTCATATACATGGATGTAAAATTAATACACTCCTCCACGAGATAGCCTTCTACAATTAATCCTTCCAGCTTTGCCTTGCTCAAAACATAATCTTTAAGCTTTTTCAAAAATCGCTCCACAGGATACATCCATCTGAATTGTTTAGGTCCACTGATTCTCTCTTCATTTGCAAGATGCAACGTGAGATGAACCATTACATCGAAGATGGTTAGGGGAAGAATCTGTTCCATCTTACAGAGAGTAATGATTATTTGTTTTTCTTAGTATTCCATCAGATCATTTTGTAGCGTCCTTGAACAAACATCTTTGAAAAACCTGCTCATTTCTGTGAATGAATCAACAAATAACTCTGGCAGTATTCCCCGCATCGTTAGTGGGAACAATACTTGCATATAAACGTGTGAGTCATGCCTTTTCAAGTTAGTTACCTTTTTTTGTACTTCATTCACACAACGGGAAAGCTGCGAGGAAAATCCATCTGGAACCCAAATTTCATTTAAGAAGGAGAGCCGTCTACTCCTCTGGTCTTGATTAAAGTTGTAAATAGCAGGTGGGAAGTAGCCATCATCTTCATGAATATGCAGCTCCGGACGTATCCCCAAAGTTTTCATGCTTTTTGTCGTTTTGACCATGTCCTTTGGATCATCGGTCATATTTAGTACGTCTAAGATGCTATCCATCAATTCTTTTTGATGTGCATAACATCTAAATTATGATGTATTCAAAGATATTTCCAGTATGATATCTTTAAAAAGAAAATGCTTTTCTTTCGAAATCCAAAATTCCTTGAGGTTATCTAGTCTTGTTTGAATGGTCGATCCAACCGTATCTCACCCATTTCCTGTAATATCTCCATTATAACCTGACTCGGCAACCTAATAGAATCTGTACTAAGTTTATTTTTTGGATTTTTCTTTGAATACAGATATGTCCTGCCGTCAAATTTACTCCTGAATTATGATATTCGCTATCTAGTTCAATAGGTAGAAATCTGTGATTCCTAAGTAACAGAACTTCTTACTTTCCGCCAGTCGTAGGTGATGAGTATCTTCCATACAGATTGGGCAAGCAAGCTTTCCTTTAATGCTTAAACCTGACAAATTTGCGTACGCCGGGAAGTCGTTTATGGTCCACAACAATGCAGCATGCATATTGTAAAATTCTTTCTTTTCTGCATCATATGTCTTCACGTCGATGAACCATAACTATTTCAGTTCAACGATTAATGGTTTGGGATAAACATCTATTGCATTTCTTAGTTGTTTTGGACTGGGGATTAATAGGGTCAGGATCATGACTGACGATCTCATGCATAACCAGGAAGGTAAGTTATAAGGGTCCATTACCACTGGCCATATAGAGTACAATGGGTACATACTCTTAAATGGATTAAATCCATCGCTTGCAAGACCCAACTGCACGTTTCTTGCTTCTGAAGCGAATGAATTGTTTCTTTCGTCAAATATCTTCCACTCCTCTGAATCAGTAGGATGATGTATTCTTCCATCATGAGATTTACAATCCTGGTGCCATGACATCCATTGTGCAATTTTAGTTAATATAAAAAGGCATTGAAGCCTAAGTGTCAGTGGGAAGTAATGAAGAACCTTCTGAGGTTGTATCCTTTTGCTTTCATTTTGACCTTCCTTATATCTCTGAAGTCCACATTCGGGACAGTTACTTAAGTTTGCGAATTCATTTCTAAAAAGAATGCAGTCATTCAGATATGCATCGATCTTCTGATAGTCCAAACCAAGCTTACGAATCTGTTTCCTTACCTCATACCATGAAGCTGGAAAACCATTTGGGTTATTCAATAGCTTTGCAATAAATTGAAGTATTTCTAACATGAATTTAGCATTAACTCTATTCATAACCTTCAGTTGAAACATCTTCAACAAAAACGACAACTTGGACATTTTTGTAACACCAGGAGTAATAGGATCCTCAGCCGCCTGATCGTGCTACACCTCAACTCAGTTAATTAAGTTAATTTTACTTAATTAAGAGTAGAAGAGAGTAGCTTAGGTTAACTCAAAATTATGTCGGTTAGTAGTATAGGGTAGAATTAACCTAATATTTTAGAATTTTTTAACTGGTTGAGTCTAGGTCGTTCGCTGGGAGGTATATGTTATTTTGAATTCACCAATTAATTCTATATATCTTATAGATATAGGAGGTATAATTAAATTAATTCTAAAAACATAAATTTTGCAAAAATGATTTAAATCGAAGAAAAATGCAAAATCCCATATGAAATCAACATTTACATCATTTATTTCAAAAGATTTAACGCAAATAAAAGTTTATCTATTCATAATATGCCTTATTACAACATTTAAAATCAATTCACATTACAACAATTAAAAATAAAGAGAAATAAAACTCCTTTCTTTTATTCGTCAGCCTCTTCTTTCTTTTCTTCTCTTCTCTATTCTTTCTCTCTTTCTCTTCTGTTCTCTATTTCTTTTTCTTTATTCTTTTATCTTTTCTCTTTTCTTTATTTCTCTCTTATTCTCTCGAGCTTCTTTTCTTTTTTTTCTCTTCTGTTTTGCCTTCTTCTCCTCTCTTAATCTCTTCCTTGAGCTTCTTCCTTAGTGCCTTCGCGCTTGTTAACCTTCCTTCTGCATGTACCTTCTCTTTCCTTTATTTCCTTATCCTCTTTACGAGATCTTCTTCTGCCTTATCTTTCTTCTTTCTTTCCCTTAATCTTAGCCTTCAGCTTTCTTTCTTTATCTTAGTGATTTCAACACCTAGCCTTCAGCCCTTCTTTCTTTAACTTCTTTCCTTAGCTTCAGCTGAACCGAGTTTTTTTTTCTCTTTTTAACCAAAAATTGGATTTTGGATTGCGGCTTACACTCTTCGAGGATACGCAGCACCCTTCTCAGGATGGGACCAGACCCTACTAAGTCCTCACCTGATTTGAGTTGACTTGGTTTATTTTTGATTTATTTTTCTTTTGAGCTGAACCAGCCCAACTACCTCCCAGGCCTCGCCCTCCCAGGGTCACGCACAATGCACACACCCACACAGGCGCTCGCAGCCACACACATGCCCGCACAAACACACACATATTCTTGTTTCCATTTCCGTGCCTAGCGCTTGACAACTGAAGAGCGTTATTAACAAAAACGTTTTATACTAAGGCAGCCGTTCCTCACTTGCCGATGTGGGGCTATTGTTCCCCGATCCAGACCCAACTTCAAGTGAGGAGAACTCCTAGCTCAGAGCTCCAAATCAAGCGATTCAAGGCTTGATGGAAAGCTCTAAAGTAGCTCTACAAGATTGTATAATCAATTTAATGCTAAGGGGATGTTTTCCTCTTCGATTTGAAGGGCGAAACTATGGGTTTCCTACGGTTTAAACATAGCTTGGAAGTGAAATGATGTTAACAGAGTCCACAGACTGGACTTTCTC
Source organism: Thalassia testudinum (assembly GCA_037157565.1). Lineage (NCBI taxonomy): Eukaryota > Viridiplantae > Streptophyta > Magnoliopsida > Alismatales > Hydrocharitaceae > Thalassia > Thalassia testudinum. Next base: position 83,716,124 of record JAZHRO010000012.1, on the reverse strand, counting down.
ACATAGCTAAGGTTCTAAATAGATCCTACAAGGTATTCCGCAGCTGCTTGTAAAGGTTTTGAGCTCTCAAAGCTTCAGGGAACACAGAGAAACTCTAAGCATCTCTGAAAGCTTCAGAGATTGAATTTAAACATAAGAAAGGTGTCACAGACATATATAACCATTCTCAATCGATTGGAACAACTTCTAAGGGTTGTAACAAACTAATCTGGACAAGAATCATGATCAAATTTCAACGAAAACCTACTGCCAACAGTTTAGGTTCGAAAACAACCCAAACTGGCAGGAAATGAATTCTAACCAAATTTCTTTACAAGCTCAATCTAATCACCCTAAAATCATTCAACAGAATCTCAAAATTCACTTAAGCTCCTTAATTCAACAGATTGAGCTTGGAATCAAAGTCTCCAACTCAGGTTTGACTGTGAGTCTTCAAAAAGTGACTTTCTGTTTTAAGCTTCTTTACAAGAAATTAAAGCCTAGAATATGATCTCTACAACCTCAGAAACTTATCCAACTCCTAAAACAGATAAATTAACCTTGAGAACTAGAGTTCCAGGCTCATCGCCTGAACTAGATAAGTGCTTTGTTCGTCAGAGGAATTGGTACGTTGTTACACTGCTCTGAGGTCATGAACAGCTTCAGTGCATTGCATTGAAGCTTTTAGACTCCTAAAATGCGGCTTTTGGTCTTCTGTACAGGCTTCTCCAGCTCCGCCAGAGTTGGAGAAGATAAATCCTTATATACAACACCAGTTGTTAAAATTCCAAATAAACAACCTCAAACAAATCAGTGATCAAAATTATGTCATTCTGGAGCTTCTCATCATCTTCTGTCGGCTGAAGATCGAGTTTGATTCGCTGGAGCTCGTCGGAGCTTCGGTAAGTCCAGTGAAAGTTAAAAATAATGTATAGAAAGGTAAACCGCGCCATTTTTTATTTGAAAATGTTCATGAGGTTGCAAGGAACTTCAGGATCGCAATTAATTCCTCTTAAATTCATTAAATGGAAGATTAAACGGTGAATACAGTGTGAATGAATTTTAAGTGGGTTGAAGCATAGGACTTGCTCTCCCACTCAAAAGAGTGGTCGAGGCAAGTCAAGGAAGGTCTGTGATCATAAATATATAAATAATTTATAATTTAAACAACTCCTGAGCCGCCTTTGACAGCGAGCTCAGGAGCTTAGATAAAATTAGGTATTTAAGTTATATACAATAATTAATCAAATTAAGATGATAAATAGGATCCTTTGATGATGAATTAATGATGGAGGATCCAATGGATGTGAATCTAAGTCAGCTACTGCCACCATGGACAGCAGAAGTAGCTGTTGATGGTGGATTTGGATTAGGCAATTCAGTGATCCAATTAGTGATTAAATGAGTTAGAAATGATCGTGAGTGATTAAAGAAGGTGGACAGTGGATTCAAAAGACAAAACTAGGGCTCCAGCAAGCTCAAGGAGCTCGCTAGAGTCAAAGAAGATGATCTTGAGAATTCTAACATTACACTAAACTACCTAACTAACTACCTCGCTAAACTACTACTCCTACTCCTAATCTACTCTTATCTACTGTTACCTAGACGAAGGGGATAAAGGAAACTTCGTCGAAGGCTCATAACGGAGGAGCGAAATCAGAGGGTATTGAGGAAGATCTCCGACGGTCGAATGTGGATGAAGCAGAGGCACTCCTCGGTCAGCAACTGTGTCCAAAGACGCAGCTGACTTCAGCGAAGTCCCTGAGCCAATTGAGGTGGACGGAGGAAGTCGGAAGATGAGATGGACAGTTGTCAGAGTTGTGGAGGGAATAGCCTATCGAAGTCGACTACAGTGAAAAAGAGGGAAGGGAGCCAACTTACAGGAAATCAGGGGTGTCAAGGGGTATTTATAGTCGATGACGACGAAAAAGGAGGAGGAATCTGGATGTGTATGAGGTTAGGAGGAGGTTAACCACCAGCGTCGTCTCCGACGACGGTGAAGTTATCTCCTACCCTAAATTAGGATAAAAGTGTCATCCAGACTGATGGATGAAGATGAGATGGTGAGCGCAAGCTCTAAGAGCTTGGAGAAAAAGAGATGACGTCGGATGGGCAGTGATCAAGTGGTGAAGACATCCTCAGTCGTCAGCCGTTCAATCGATTGAAGAAGAAGAAAAAGAAGTAGATAGGGACTTAAACGTAATGAAACCTAAGGACCTGTATAAAAGGTAAGGACCCAATTGGAATAAAATGTAGGGACCAAAATGTAAACTCGGTTTTCAAGGTTTATTTTAATTTAAATCTTTTTCAACTTTTTATATATGATTATAAATAAGGTAATTATTATGTTTAGACCTTGATTTTACATTTTTGACCTTTTTAGGTTAATTTATTTAATTAGGTAAGGTTACTTAAGTTATTATGTACTTATGTATATATTATGCTTAAGTTAATTAACTTATTAGTTAGAGGAATGATTGCTAATATCTTGAGTCCAATTATTAATCAAATTATAGATAATATTATTTGAATGTTAAACTAGAATTTTTAACTTATTTTAAGGTCCTTTACTATTTATCGCTTATTTAATAATTAACTCATATATTCACATATTCTTAGCTAATTAACTAGGAAGGCTAGTTAATTAAGGGTAACTAGAGATCATGATGAGCCTCTCATCACCGCCTTAACAGCATCATAGAATGGATCACATCTGAATGGATCTTCCTCATCTGTATTTATATCCTCTCCTGCTCTTATTTCGTTCAACATGTCTTATATTTCTCCACCTCCGCTATCACTAATTTCCTCATTGATCTCTTCGTCAACAGTATTCTCATTGTTTATGGCTTTCTCAGTGAACTCCTCTCCATGAGCAACCCAAGTAGTGTAATGCTATCACCACCCATTACAAATGCAGTGCTTGAACATAGTATTACGATCATGCAATGAACCATTCAAGCATCTTCTGCATGGGCAGACGATATTCTCAAATTGACCTCCTCGCCTAAATATCTTCCTATTGTCATCAAGGATCTAATCCAAGAATGAAATTACTCCATTCTTATATCTAGTGTAATCTGAACCCCGAATCCAATCCAAGATTTATTCATTGTAACCTCAAATTTAATGTAAACAAATCGCTTATTAGGAAGGGAAAAGATCGAATGATGTGTATCTTGATTAATATTTTTACTTTATAGCCCATTCTCAAATATTTGATCACAACTTAGGTTTACTCGATACATGTACCCTTACTGCAGTGAAATTTCGGCAACATCTCCCCGTACTTCTCCAGTATACCCCCCAATACTAACCTTAGCTAGATTTCCTTTAACACCCAATTAAGGGCACTGTAAGAAACTAGATAAGATTAGTTGGTATACCAGAGAGGAGTAGGAAGAAGCAATCGAAATTTTACTGCACAAGGTTACATGTAATGAGCAAACCTAAGTTGTGATCAAATCTTTAAGCACCTTCACCGAACTAAAGTCGATCGAGTCTTATGGCATCCTATAAAGACAACACGTCATGTATGTAAATGAGATATACATACACTTCCTGCATTGTCTGTATAACATAATCATAAGTCTCGACAGGCGAGTAATTTGGACACATTTTAACTCGAAGGATTTTTACCCTAGGGGTTAAAATACTTAATGTTTGGCCTCACGTGCATAGTTCTTCTTTAGCAAGTGTGTGTATCTAGACAATAACTAATTTAAACATTAAAAAAATTTACAAAAAAATTAAAAATTTATTAAATTAAATTAGAAAGATTGAATGTATATATATATACCTCAAACTATTGAAGCCTCCAAGTGTACCTGGCACTGATAACCTGCAATTTCGAAAGTAAAATTAATTCAATAACAAATTCTAATTATAATCCTAAACCCTAACCCAAACTAAACATGCAAACCAAGCGCGAGAGCAAGAAAAACCCTAACCGTGACCCAAACTGAGGAGGGGGTCGGTAGTAGGAGTAGGAGGAGGAGGGGGTTAGCAGGATGGAGAGGAGGTGGAGAGGGGTGGTCAGGAGGAGGACAGGAGGAACCACTATTTGATTAGAACAAGGGCTTTATAAAGTTGGGACATGAAATCAGAGCCTTCAAAATTCAATCTAAGTTGATGGAAAGAATAGGAATAACATTATGATGGCACCTTCTCGGTGTAAAGCACTCCCTATGCAAATCCAATCTGCTAAAAAACAAAGGGCATCAAAGAGAAAGGAATCAAGTAGTTTGAAATATCAAATTAGAGCAAAAAGATTCACTTTTCATTTTGCTTGAGCAATAGAAAGGATCCAATTCTCATCCCATATGGCCTTGGCAGGCCTTACCCCTTATAATGACCCGATTCTCGAATCCCTACGAGACACGAGAATCGGACCGACTCGACTGATCCCAAGACCCAGTCGTCCACCGAGAAAGTGACCAAAAGAGTAGTAAAATAAACCACATTCACCATGTATATAACTAGCAGTAACAAAATACAGCAGTAAAGAAAGAAATACTACAGTATACACCATCACAACAGTAAAGAAAATAAACATGCACATAAACATGAAGCTTACAACAAAAAGAGTACAGGGGTAACAGAACTACTCACTACAACATAAAGAAATGTAAAGTGGATACTACACAAGTAACACTACTGGGCTCTACTAGGCCTAGCGCCCTCTGCAGCCGCCGACTCTGGCTGCTCAACACCTGGTCCTGAAAAGGTAACAAAGGTGACACGTCAGCAAAACGCTGAGTAGAGTGGCAACTAAAAGCTAAGAAACAGTAAGGTGGACAGTAGCTGTTATAGTTTTAATTTCTTTCTTTATATTTTTCCCATTTATTCACTATTGAATTATTTCTCAGATCTTTTTCTTGATCTCGAATGTTCCTCGTGGGAATGATCTTGATTTGCAGCCTTTTCCAAAAAGTAGAAGTAACACGTGGTTCTCTCCTGGCCGGGAGAGTCCCCCGTGGTGGTCCTACCCTCAGTAAACCACCCCAAGGTCGCTGACAGAAGTAACGGTGACTACGGCGCGCGCGATAAACGCACAGGTAGCTACCCCGCACTGGCACACGGTCAGTCGTTTCCGTTAACGGGTGCGCCAAAAGCATAACACTGAACCAGTATAGGGCAGAGCCCTCTCAGTAACAGGGGCCCAGCCCCTCCACAGTAACCAAACAGGGGTCTTGCCCCTCCATAGTCCGCGCACCCTCGCCTGACTACCCTGGTTTTCCCAGTGGGCCTAACAAGTCTGTGTAGGAGGGCTAGCAGAACCCCGGGGCCCATGGTGTAGCTAGTGCTCTCCCTACACTAGTAGCTCTCCTCGGTACTGTGTACACAAGGGCCAAAAGTCGGTACAAAGTGGCCAGACCGAACCCCCGGTCCCTGGGGCGGCTAGCTCCGCTCTGCACTACATAGGGGGACAGTTGCTCTCCTTGGTACTCCATACTCAAGGGCCATCTTACTTCCACAATTCTATTCCATTCACTTTCCAGGAGTTCTGCTCCTAATTCCCCGTAGGGTTTATGCTCTTTTACCTCCGCCAATTCAGGTTTCACCATTCCAGCTTTATATCCATATAACCCATGTTCTCAACAGTGATTATTCATTCTTAAACAGGCAGCTGTTAACCAATTTACAGGCAGTTATCGTTTCCTTTCCACTTTTCCAAGACTGCAATGTATATATATATTCAACTAGTTTTCCAGTCCTAGGATTCATGCCATACCCTAGGATCTATCATTTAATCTAGTTTTCCAATCCTAGGATTCATGCAATACTCTAGGATCTATCATTCAATCTAATTTTCCAGCCCTAGGATTCATGCAATGCCCTAGACTTTATTAATTGTTTCATAAATGTACAATTTTTGATAAATAAATCAAAGGGCTACTCTATCCGCAAAATCGGGAGTACTGGGGGCGTGGTCAGCAATCCCGAGCGCCTCCGCAACCCCCAGAGCCGCAACGGAACGGGGTCCTAACACAAGGATCAACACAAGGAGTAACTCAGAACAGTATACAATTACTGTGAACAGGTAGAGGAACTAAATCTGGGAAGAACGAAACTTGAAACGCAGAAAACGGACTCCGAACGGACCCTAAACGGTCAAAAACAACCAGTCTGTCCAAAATCAGACGTCTGGAACTTCTTCTAGATGTCTTAAAAGGTAGCTCAGGTCTTACCTTGGTCTGTGCAGTCCTTCAGACGTCCAGAAGCCTGCAGGACCGTCTGGACTTAGTCTCCAGACGTCCGATTGTTACCCCGGTGCTCTGCCCAGACGTCTGATCTGTGTGGGATGGCAAGCCCTTGCACCTTCCCGAACAAATCCTGCACACACACACGCCTGCTCTCATCACGAAAAAGTACAGAAGACCTCGGCGGAACGGCTGCATGGCCATACACGCGAAAGAAGGAGAAGATAATAAATAATGTACCTGTCAGACGTTTGGACCTGCCTCCAGACGTCTTCTGCGTCGTCTGGATGTAAGTCCAGACGTCTGATTCTAGAAAATTTTCCCAGAATCAGGACCCTTTTCGCTCTCCACCCGCAGTGCACGGCCGTGTCGCGCTGCGTCCACCTGTTGCCTGAGCTGCAACAGCTCCTCCGCGGCACCACACGCTCGCTGCTCTCCCACCGGTCGGCTCTAGTTGCCCCAGCAAGCTCGCACCCTCGCGGTCGAGCTCCTTCCTTTCGCAACAGCTCCTCCCCACACACCCGCAGCAGTCGCTGCTGCCGCTCTCGCCCGCACACTCTCTCGCTGATAGGGAGAAGAAGAAGAAGGCGGTGGAGTGAGGGTGAGGGAGAGGGAGAGGCATATTTGTAAGGCAGCCGTGGGGAGAGAGAAAGAGGAAAGGCTGCGTCTGCAGGGAGGGAGAGGAAAGAGAAGAGGGAGGGTGGCAGGTTCAGTCTACGCACGCATGCGCGCAGACGCGAACCCATACTCTGAAAAAATTTAATACCAGACATCTGGGAAGGCTTCCAGACGTCTGACCTGACGTCTGGGAAGGCTTCCAGACGTCTGACCTGACGTCTGGGCCACTTCCTAGACATCTTAAACGACACTTGATGCCCTGGTCGTAACACCCCTCAAATATGGTAATAAGACAAGAATGAAGACATTTCAAACCATAACCTTACTGTTAAAAATGTTTGATTCTTGGCTTGCACGAAGTTGGACCTAAACCTAATTGGTCATGACACACTTCCTTTATAGACTAGAATCTAGAGACAAGTTATTAGATCGAAGCCAAAATCAACCAGATATGTCTGTTCAAGGCATCCTCTAGTGCCTGGTCCAACTATAACCTATAGGACATTCCTGTCAAGGAATTTCCACCACCAAAGTAGAGCTTAAGCACTTCAAACGACAACTCCATACAGTTTCAAGATTGGAAGGAGCAAATTTGATTTGAAGCGGTTATCCTTAGTCAATTAGAACTTATGCGTGAAGCATTACATTATGACTAACTCTACATTGTTTTCAGGAAAAGAAGGTTTACCTTCAGCAAGAAATAATCAAATTAACCTCAATAGCATGTATTCAGCTATGATACCTTGACTACATACATTAAATCTATGATGCTCTAGATTTGTAAGGAGTTAGGAGGAGGGGAGGAACCAAGGAAGGGGAGGAGGAGGGGGGGCCCGCTAAGGAAGTGGAGCAAGAGCGGGGCAGCTGAGGAGGATGAAGGGATGGTCAGGAGGAGGATGGCGACGCCAGCGAGCTGGGGAGGAGGATGAGGCCATTAGCTGAGGACGAGGAAGGAGAGGAGCTGCGGAGGAGGAGGAGGGGGAGGAACCAGGGAGGAAGGTGAGGGCATCGCCAAGCCAGGGAGGAGGAGGACGACTGTGATGGCAGAGGAGGGGGATGGGTGAGGGCATTGGCAAGGGCACTGGCAGAGGAGGAGGAGGGCGACATCACTGCCGGAGGTGGAGGAGGGCGAGGAGCAGCAGGGGATGAGGAGCAGGGAGAGTTGCCGCGGAGGAGGGGAGTGGCGCGGGGAGGAGGAGGGGGGGACGACAATGACAAGGATGGGGATTCACTTAAGGAGTAGGGGGCAAGGTGAGGAGGAGGACCACGTGGGGGTGCTCGGTGAGAGGGGGCGACGCGAGGACCTGCGCGAGGGGTCAATGGGCGACAGTTTGGAGGACGAAGATGAACAGGGGGCTGCAACATGGTTAAAGATTTAGGAACCTATACCGTCAGTTAAATTAACAACCGACTGCAAAAGATAAATTGAATAGTGCCCAAAATTTGGAAATGGCGCATAAACCCTAAATTTGTTCCGTTGCTTTTTCATATAACCAACGAGAAAGTGTCAATTATAAGAAGCCTGGAAAAAGTGTCAGACCTCTAATACTAAGATTATTTCCTTCATGTTTTCACAAGATTGAAATAGGATTCTAGATAACTTACCCATACGACAGCTAGGATGTCTGACAATATGTCGAACGTCTAGATAGAGAAATCACTGCGGAAATGGATTTAGGGCAAACAAATACATTTCTCTATCTTCGCTTATTACATCAACCGATAGAAAAAATATATTTGCCGTCCGTTACTAAAGCGACGTCGAATATTAATGACAGCCGCGCGCACGATCGCTTTTCTTCAACCGAAGATCGATAGAGTACAGGCATTCGCCATCGCTTATTTTAATAAGCGACGATAAAAATAGTATTGCCGTTGGTTACTAAAGCGACGGTGGCTATTAATGACAGCTGCGCGCCGATCGCTTTTCTTCAACCGGTGGTTGGTTGATTGCAGGCCTTCTCCATCACTTATTTTAATAAGCGACAGGAAAAATATTATAGACGTCGATTTTATAAACCGACGGAGAGGAATCGATGGCATATCACATATTTCTAGTAGTGGTGTGTTAGTGAGTATGGTGTTGACGTGGAGAGGAGAGGAGGAGAAGGGCTGCTGCTGTTGCTGCTGGTCATGATGGTCGCAGGCGCTACGGCGCAACTCGGCGTGGACGTCGATGAGTTAGGTGATGGGAACACCATCATGAGCCATAACTAGATCAATTTAGTCATTATCAAGGAATAAATGCTCCTACATAACTGCCGAAGAGCCATAATTCATTGCATAATCATTCTAAGGGAAATATAAGAAAATAGGGTAAAACTATAATTTTACCATCATATCTTGAATGCAGAAAAATCATGGATTTTCCAAGGGGGTAATTAAGGGTCAAATGATTGTAAAAGTTTAACAAGTGGGTTAGAACAGTCAGAAATGGGTTTTCGTGTGTTTTGAGAATTAAATAACATCTGAAATCCTAAAAACAGATCTGCTTAATTAACTAAAGTTTTGGTCAGGATAAAATTCACCTAAACTTTCTAAAATTCATATAAAAATATCATCTAGGGTTTGGTAACTTCAATTTGACCATCAGAACCCGTCTTGACCCAAAATAGAGTTTTAGATTGATATTTGCCCTAATTTGGGTTTTTACATAAATTATCCAGTCAAACGAGGTCAAAACCTAAATCTAACTTCACCATTAGATTCCTTACGTCTAAATTAGGTTTCTACCAAAATTTGGGCTTAATCTAAGATCATCTTAACCAAGTTTTCATTTTGGCCCAATCAAACTCTTTCTATTTCATTCAGACCATTAACTTTTGAATTCCTTACAAATAGCCCCCCAACTTATTTATATTCTTCACAGAAAGGTCCTTCTGCCATTATTGCTCAAGAATCCTACTTCGGCGAGCTTCATTTGGAGAGATCCTCTTGATTGATTGATGAAACCTTACTAAAATCAAACCGGAGATTCTTTACGAAATCCTCTTTCCATTGGGACCAACCTTGGATCCTGGCGAACGGTGGCAGCAACTAGCTTTTCTTAAGTCATTGTAGTACAGATAGTTATTGCCATCATTTGCTAATATTTGTTACTCGGAAAATACAGTTCTCCCGAGGTCGAACTCAGGGAGCAAGTCGTATTCTAGAGATATACATGTTCTATTACAAAAATAAAGAGAGAGAGAGAGATGAAAGTTTGGCTTCTTCTTCTTCTCTTCTTTCTTCCACTTTGTCTTCTCTCCTCTTTGACTTTTGTTCTTCGTGTTCTTCCTCTATTTCTTGGTTGGACGATCCTGTCTTTTTCTTCTTTTTATTTTCTTTGTTTCTTCTTTTCTTGCTTCAGATCTTCCTCCCGTGCTCTTCTTCTTTTCTTCTTGCTTCTTGCTTCTCTTCTTCTTTTGCTTTCTGTAGAGTCTTCACTTGGCTTCTCTGTGTTCCTCTCTTTCCTCTGCCTCGCCTTCCTTCTTCTTCTTTGCCTTCACCTATCTTCAGGACGTCGTCTGATTTTCCAATTAGACGACTTAACCCGCAGATGCTATAGTGTCGCTTCAGTTCTTCGTCTTCCGCAGTCCTTCTTCTTCTTCACCTGTGCCTGCACGCTTAAGAGTTCAGCATCAGAGGGCAAAAACCTACGCTACCCCCCTCCATCGCGCGTCTCTTTCTCTCTCAGAATTCGCTCTTAGGACAGCTCTCCCAGAGCAACCGGGTAATCGGGTACGAGTCGCGCCCGGGTCCAGGCCCACCGGCGTGCGGTGGTGGGCGAGGAGTGCCAGTCAAGTCGGGTCGGGTCGGCCGGATCCGTGTGATGAGCTCGCGGACGGGCCGGGTGAAGCGGTGTGAGAGGGACCTCATCCCGTGTGCTGAGGCGATAAGCCTACAACACTTTTTCAACTTATATCGGCGCTCCTCTTCGAAGCCTTTTGAGGTGGGACTAAATGTCCCACCCCAATGTGAGCACCTGTGCGGAGGAAGCAGCGGCAGCGAGAACTTCGCGTGAGGGCTTCGGGCGAGGGTTTCGCCCGAACTGCAGCCTGACACTTCGCGAAGCTACCCCACGAAGCCTGGGAGTCTAACCTGGGCGTGGTGTTGCCTGGAGCAGCAGGTCGAAGGAGCTTTGCTGCTCAGCAATGGCGATGGCGGGCGCGACACCTGTTCACAGAAGCACGGCCTCTCGGCCTAATAAGATATGCGGAGAACCTTCGCCGTGGCACGGTGAAGGTGGTCGGAGGGTCTGCAGTGGGCGTGGTGGAGCAAAAGGGTCTCCCTAGGTCAAACTGCGGGCGGAGAAGTGGGTGTGTTCGGTGGATCTGCAGAGGGCGTTTGGTGGGAAGTGGAGGGGTGGAAGAGGATCAGGGTGAGGAGGCGGAGGTTATGCACAGGTCGGCGAGCCGTGTGGGGTGCTGGAGCGATGGGAGCGGTTCGCCGGAGTTTGGCCGGAGGTGGAGAAGGTGAGGGTGATCGGTGGGAAATCGGTGGCGACAGTAAGGGTTTTCAGTATGGAAAAGAACGAGGGGAGGAAGAAGAGAAGTTATACCTACTAAGCTGGACGAGGAGGGGTTGGCGCAGGCGACAGTCGTATCGACTGTCGCCGGAGAAGAAACTGCCCAAAGGAAGGGGCGGCGGCGAGGAAGGGACCGGAGAGGCGCCAGCTGGGTGCGGCGTGACGCGGAAAGATCGAGGGAAGGTAACCCTGCTGCTGGTAGTGCGGCAGGGCGACGAGGAGGAGGAGGAGAGGCCGCCGGAGCAAGGGGGCGTCTGTCGGAGTGGGAAGGGAGGAATTGGGGGGGTGTCTCCGTCAGATCCGAGCTGGGAAGAACGGCGGAGCGACGGGGGTATTTATAGGGGCAAAATCAGAGAGGAGGGCGGAGGGAGACGACATGTCTCCCTCGTCGGAGGACGCCGGAGGAAGGAGACCCATACCGTCCGTGCGTTCGCACGGGCGGTATGGGCGGTCGCAGCACTCAGGGGGGTGTCCCTGCGGTGGCTGACGACGCAGGGTACCCCCCATTGACTTGCCAGGGTCTCTCCCTCACCCTGCGCGGCGCCTTGCTCCGCGCAAGGTCGCCGGAGCATGGCGCTGCACAGGTTTTGCAGGAGGGACCTAAATGCAAAGAACGAAGGAGAGTTAGGGGCCAAAATGTGAGGGTTCAAAAGTTGAGGGCCAAAAAGTAAATATATGAGGACCAAAGTGTAAAGTTGGTCAAGAAGGTTTCTTCTTAGGCCCAAGTTTTTATACATGACTAATTAGGACCTAAGGATTCTGATGGTGAATTTTATTTCTAGATTAAACCTTGTTTGACCAGTCAATTTACGTAAAAACCCAAATTAAGTTGTTAATTGGGCATGATTCTCAATGTAGGTCAAAATGGGTTCCCAAGGCCAAATTGAAAGTCCTAAACCCTAGAGATTATTTTTATATGAATTTTAGAGGGTTTAGTTGATTTTTACCTTGCCTTGAACCACGTGAATTGAAGTAGGTTTGTTTTTAGGGTTACAGGCTGTCATTTAATTCTTTGGAGTTGCTGTAGCCCTTATTGAGTCATCTCAACCCACTTTTCTTCTTATTAGGTTATTTTGACCTATGTTTGGACCCTGAGTTACCGTATTTTCAGATCGGATTGATGAAATTGCATTTTTACCCCTCAGTTTATGTTTTCTTTGCAAACTCAGAATCTCTCTGAGCCAAGCCTTTCTAAGGTTATGTGAGAGCTTTTATTCTCTGTATTAGGTCAAAATGAGCTAGTTATGGCTCATGATGAGGTTCTCATCAGATCCCAACTCCTTCCCAAAAGCTCATGCGAACGCTTTGAAGGAATGGGCATCTTATTTGTGCGTAAGCTCCAAGGTTCCTAAGCTTGTTTCCAAGCTTGGAACCCTTCATGAACCCAATAAAAGGATCCCCAGGGCACGACCGTGTTCTTTAGCTAGGTTTAAGGCCACAAAACCCTCTTCTTCCTCTCCCACGGCCGGCTCTGAACTATGCTCCAACGAGCCTCCTCGACCCTGTTCTTCCGACCCTCAGATGATCAAATCTAGTGGCTCGTCTTCTTCCTTATCTTTCTTCGCCTCTCGTCGGCCAAAGCGAAGGTGTCCATACCCCTTTCTTCGCCGTCGTCTCCCCCATCGGAGTCACCTTCACCTCCGACACCGACCAATCAAAGCCGACGCCAATTCCTTATCCCCTTCGTCCTTTAGTTAGGTTAATATCCTTCTTTCTCCTTCTACTCTATCTCCTACTCTTTATTCTCCAAATCCGACCACTGACGACAGCAAACGCCTTCATCTCCTGCATCTCCAGCGACCACTCCGGCAAGGGTTCCCACCCGCTACACACAACCAGCCCCCTTGCCAACTAGTCCACAAGGTCTGCCACGCTACCCTCTACAAAAGCCCTCAATCTATTCGCCTTCCCATCCACCCAAAGCACCCACCAAATAACCTACCTTCTCACGATCATCCCCATCACCGTCCGGCCACTACACCTACGCCACAAAACCACCACCACTGCATTCCTCTTCCACTGATGACCCTCTTGAGCTTTTTAACCGGGGTGAGAAGCCCATGTTCTTATATTTCAGGTGCAAGCTTCAGTCGCCATTATCAAGAAGCTTCAAGCTTGGTGGAATTTCTCTCCAGGTCTCGATAGCCCCAGGTTCTCACTTCAGGAGACGTGGAACTCTTCCCAGAACGTGCGTGGACCAACGAATTAAGACGCTGACTGGCCTTGTGGTCCAATTGGCGAAGAAACTTCAGCCACTGTTGCAGCCAAAGACAGTGTAGGACTTTAGTCCCACCTCGTATGCTAACAGCCACGAAGAGACGCATATATTGATTTTCTGCTACCACCTTATTGCCTCAATAGCACGGGGTGAGGCACCCTTGCACGTCCCAATGCACGCCCTCTCCTGCGGCCACGCCACGTGGGTCTGGGCTTTGAATCATTACCTGTATACCCTCCTGATTTGAGAGAGAAGAGGAGGAACAAGAGAGAGAGAGAGAGAGAGCGGGGGTTAGGGGGGTTTTGTTCTCTGTGACACTTAAGTCACTAGAGAGATTGTTGCCCTCTATGCAAGAAGAGAAAGAAGAGAAGGAAGAAGGTTTGTGCGTAAAAAGGAGAGCAGCAGGAGAAACAAAGAAGAGAAAGAAAGGCCTGCTTAGAAGAGGAGAAGACTTAAGAAAGAAAAGAAGAGGAGGAAGGGAAGAAGCTCAGAAGAAAGAAGTGGGAAGAAGCTCAAAAGAAAGAAGAAGAGTCTGCACAATAAGAGAAGAAGAAAAGCACTGTGGAATCAGATGTTTAAAACGTCTGATCCTGCCAGCAAATGTCTGATTTGAGGCTTGATACTTGATACTGTTGAGATATTGAATGTTGATATATATGCTTACAGAATAATTGGTGATTTAAATCACCATCATTTTGGCTTCTCTACTTTTTTATTGCCTCAAAATACATGAGAATACGTTGAATATCTAAAGTGATAGATTAGTATTTATTGAATAACATTTTGTGGTTTAAATTTCTGTGCTCATTTGTATTATTGAGATTAGTGCGTGAATTCTTATTTGCTCCCTGTGATCGACTTCTGACCTTCATTCGAGTAATAAATATTATTTTTTTTTCAAGGGATTTTGACTATACTACAATGCAACTTTTATAAATTTCGATCTCACCCTGTTAACATTAGGGCAGAGGGACGCAGATGAGGCCGAAGAGGAGGAGGAGATCGACGCCGGCGGTGGGTGGGGTCGGCGGTGTTGAGCTTTAAGCAGAGGGAGGAGGAATTGAAGGAGGACGGTGGCCGGTGTGGTATTGGGTGGTTGATGCAGGAGAGAAAAAGTAGGAGAAATTGAGGGAGATGTTGATTGCAGGTGAGAAGAGAGGAGTTGGTTTTTTTTGGTGGAGAAAAATAAATGGGGAAGAGGAGAGAGATGTGTCATTTTTTCTTTTTTTCTTTTCTTTGAATGAAATGAGAGAATTGGAGGGAATTGGCGGGAAGGGAAGAAGTATATGGGAAATGGATAAAAGGGTTACGTGAATTAAAATTAGGTTGGATAAGGTGTTGAATTAAAGATATCAAAATGGATTTAGAATGAGGTTAAAATGGGAGTGGGTTAACCATGCCATTATAATAATATAATTCCTCTAAACCTACATTACCTGCATACATAGAATAAATATGCAAAAATATGTAAACATATGTAATTTAATGCCATCTAGATTCACTGTATGTGGAAATGTGAAGGTTTTCTCGCTCCCTATAGAGGACAACGATATCATTTGACTTTGTGGAGAACAAATTATCAACCAACTACCCCTAAAGAAATTTTTAATTTGAAGTACACAAGAGCAAGGAATGTGATTGAATGTTGTTTTGGATTAGTGAAGAAACGTTGGGCGATATTGAGGAGTTCATTTTATCCAATAAAAGCTCAAAATAGGATTATTTTAACTTGTTATCTTTTTCGTAATTACGTAAGACGTGAGATGCAATATGATCCAATAGAAGATGAAGTACCAGAAGTTTCAAATATGCAAATGAATGGTCAGTACTAAACAGATGAATTCGATAAAGATGAATCGGAGTTGATAACAACTATAGAACCATTGGATGCATGGATGTTATGGAGAGATAATTTAGTTAATGTAATGTTTAATTCATAAATATAGTTGAGCACATATTTTTTTAGTTATTAACCATTTTCCAAATAATCTTATTTCAAAAATTAAAATTTCTTGTGTTACGAACGCGTGCCCCAGACGTCTTTTAAGACGTCTGGGAGGTGGCCCAGACATCGTACCAGACGTCTGGGATCACATCCAGACGTCTGACCAGACATCTGGGATCGTTTCCAGACGTCTGGAAAACAGTTATTTTTTCGCACGAGGGATTCGTATGCGCGCCTGTGCGCGCAGACCCGCGATTCCTCTCTCTCTCTCTCTTTTTCCCTCTCTCTCTACGGCTGCTGACCTGCCGCGCACTCTCTCCTTCCTCCTCGCGCGGCCTTAAAAGGCCACGCCTCCCCTCCCGTCGTCTCCACCGCCCCCTTCCTCTTCTCCTTCCTGTGCGCGAGAGCGAGCGAGCGCGAGGGCGGTAGCGGCGGCCGCAGTGAGCGCGGAGGAGGTGCGGCGTGCGAGGGCGGAGCTCTGCCGTGAGGGCGAGCTCGCCGGAGTGGCTTGGCCGGCCGGTGGAGGGCACAGGGCGCGCGGAACGACGCGGAGAGGGGCCTGCTGCGGTCTGAGCAGCAGACGCGCGAGGTGCGACGCGGGCGGCGTCGCTAGCGGAGGCCGAGTGGCGCCGTGATTCTGGAAAAATTTCCAGAATCAGATGTCTGGAAGCTCATACAGACGTCTGAAAGGTGAGTATTCTGCTTTCTTCTTCCTTCCTGTCGACTGACCGTACTGAGGGAGGGAGTTGGCTGTGCGCAGGCTCGCTGATTCGCCATCCTTTGCGAATCAGACGTCTGGAAGTTGTACCAGACGGCTGGAGTGACTTCCAGACATCCGGGGTGACCATCGGACGTCTGGGAGCTAGGCCAGACGTCCCCGAAGACTTCTGGACGTCTGGGAAACCACGCTGAACAGGTAATTCTCTGATCCACTTTTTAAGACGTCTGGAAGAAGTTCCAGACATCTGATTTTGCACAGTATCGTCTTTTTCGACCCATTTAGGACCCGTTCGGGCTCCGTTTTCTGCGATTGAAGTTGCGTTCTTTTCAGAATTAATTCCTCTACCCGTCTACAGTAGCTATACACTGTTTTGAGACACTCCTTGTGTTTGATCCTTGTGATAGGACCTCGTTCAGTTGCAGTCTTGGGAGTCGCGGAGGCACGCGGGATTCCCGATCACGCCCCCATTACTCCCGTTGTACCTGGTAGAGTGGCTTAAGTTATTATTAAAATCTGTTAAAGTATGGAACCATAACTAGAATCTAGGACATTGCATGAATCCTAGGAATGAGAAATGTATGGAATGATAGCTCCTAGGTGTTGCATGAATCCTAGGGCTGGAAAACTAGTTGTATGCTAGATCCTAGGATGTGGCATGAATCCTAGGATGGAAAAACTAGTGGAATGTATAATACTGCAGTCTTGGAAAAAAAATGGAAAGGAATATAAAGCTGCCTGTAAATTGAATTAACAGCTGCCTGTTACGAATAAAGAAACATGAATGAGATCATGGGTCGTAAGAACGTGAAACTGGAAAGTGACACCTGGATGTTTGAGTTAAAAGGATGGAACCCTACGGGGAATTAGGAGTGGAACTCCTGGAAAGGGAAAGGAATGGAACTGAGATGTAATTTGTACTGTCTCTTGGGTACGCAGTACCAAGGGAAGTACCTGTACCTGTTTAGTGCAGGGTGGGGCCAGCCACCCCAGGGACCCGGGGTTAGGATTGGCCGCTCTGTACTGACTTGCTGGCCCTCGTGTACGTAGTACCGAGGAGAGCTACTAGTGTTAGGAGAGTACTAGCTACCCCACGGGCCCCGGGGTTCTGCTAGCCTCCTTCACCGACTTGTTAGGCCCATTAGGGCAAACCAAGGTAGTCAGGCGAGGGTGCGCGGACTGTGGAGGGGCAAGGCCCCGGTTTGGTTACTGTGGAGGGCTTGGACCCCTGCTACTGAGAGGGCTCTGCCCTGTACTGGTTCCGTGCTGTGTTTTGGGCGCACCCGTTAACGAAAACGACTGACCGCGTGTCAGTACGGGTTAGCTACCTGTGTGTTTATCGCGCGTGCCGTAGTCACCGTTACGTCTGTCAGTGACCTTGGGGTGGTTGACTGAGGGTAGGATCACCACGGGGGACTCTCCCGGCCAGGAGAGCACCACGTGCTACTTCTACTTTTTGGAAAAGACTGCAATCAAGATCGTTCCCACGAGGAACATTCGAGATCAAGTAAAAGATCTGAGAAATAAATGAAATAGTGAGACAATTGAAAGATGTAAATAAAGAAAGTAATAGAACATAACAGCTACTGTATACTCTACTGTTGTCTTTAGTTTTAGTTGCCACTCTACTCAGCGTTTTACTGACGTGTTACACTCGTTACTTTTTTCAGGACCTGGTGTTGAGCAGCCAGGGTCAGCGGTTGCAGAGGACGCTGGGCCGAGTAGGGTCTAGTAGAGTTTACCACAGTCTTTTGTACATCTTTTGTTTAAAGTTGCTCTATTATTTTTTGTAATTTGTGAAGATTATATTTTTTTCTTATATATTTGCTTTATCCGATCACATTTTGTAAATTTTTCTTAAAAGATATTAGTCAAGCAACAGAAATAGATAAGCGCGAATGGTCAGATGAGGAAGATCAAAATCTTATCAAAGCATTACTTGATTTGGTCCATGATGAAACCTACAAGGCTGATAACGGATTCAAATCAGGATATCTTGGAGTATTAGAAAAAACACTTGAACAAAAATTACCAAGATGTGGAATAAAAGGAAGGCCATATATTGAGTCACGTATTAAGACCTTTAAGAATCACTTTCACATTGTTTGGGATATGTTAAATGGAAGTACAAGTGAGCAGTTCTTGTTTCCGCTGTACTTTCTTTACCTCCAGTTCATGTCATATGATAAATGTTGTTCTACTGTTGTGGTGGTATCTACTGTAGTAGTTTCTTTCCTTACTGCTATACTTTCTTACTGTTAGTTATATTCATGCTGAATGTGGTTTATTTTATTGCTCTTTTGGTTACTTCCTCGTTAGACGACTAACTCTTGGGATTAGTCGAGTCGGTCCGGTTCTCGTGTCTCGTAGGGACTCGGGAGTCGGGTCGTTACATCTTGTAATTGAAGAATTAAAGTTGCTCTATTATTTTTTGTAATTTGTGAAGATTATATTTTTTTCTTATATATTTGCTTTATCTGATCACATTTTGTAAATTTTTCTTAAAAGATATTAGTCAAGCAACAGAAATAGATAAGCGCGAATGGTCAGATGAGGAAGATCAAAATCTTATCAAAGCATTACTTGATTTGGTCCATGATGAAACCTACAAGGCTGATAACGGATTCAAATCAGGATATCTTGGAGTATTAGAAAAAACACTTGAACAAAAATTACCAAGATGTGGAATAAAAGGAAGGCCATATATTGAATCACGTATTAAGACCTTTAAGAATCACTTTCACATTGTTTGGGATATGTTAAATGGAAGTACAAGTGAGCAGTTCTTGTTTCCGCTGTACTTTCTTTACCTCCAGTTCATGTCATATGATAAATGTTGTTCTACTATTGCGGTGGTATCTACTGTAGTAGTTTCTTTCCTTACTGCTGTACTTTCTTACTGTTAGTTATATTCATGCTGAATGTGGTTTATTTTACTGCTCTTTTGGTTACTTCCTCGTTGGACGACTAAGTCTTGGGATTAGTCGAGTCGGTCCGGTTCTCGTGTCTCGTAGGGACTCGGGAGTCGGGTCGTTACATCTTGTAATTGAAGAATTAAAGTTGCTCTATTATTTTTTGTAATTTGTGAAGATTATATTTTTTTCTTATATATTTGCTTTATCTGATCACATTTTGTAAATTTTTCTTAAAAGATATTAGTCAAGCAACAGAAATAGATAAGCGCGAATGGTCAGATGAGGAAGATCAAAATCTTATCAAAGCATTACTTGATTTGGTCCATGATGAAACCTACAAGGCTGATAACGGATTCAAATCAGGATATCTTGGAGTATTAGAAAAAACACTTGAACAAAAATTACCAAGATGTGGAATAAAAGGAAGGCCATATATTGAATCACGTATTAAGACCTTTAAGAATCACTTTCACATTGTTTGGGATATGTTAAATGGAAGTACAAGTGGGTTTAGATACAATCCAAATTTGAAGTGTGTGGTTGCTAGGAATGAGATATGGACAAATTATTTGCAGGTAATTTTCTTTTGAACTAATATAATTTTAAATTTTATTATCACTTAAATTCTCTTATGATGTTTATTTATTATTCGATTATAGAGTCACAAGGATGCAGCTTGATGAGTTGCTACTCATCATAGTTAAATCATCTAAGTTAAGCTAGAAATTAAGTTAAAACTATCAAATTAACACATAAAAAGGGTTAAGTGTGGGAAATAGAAAAAAAGACCTAAAACATCAATTTTGTCTTAAAAATGCACAATTAGGTCATTAAGTGAGATATTCTTCTAAATAAGATTAAATGGTGATCCAAGTGTAAATTTAAAACACAAATGAATTTAAAAGTTCAAATCAAAAGTGTAATTAACTTCCTAAATATTCAATTAAGCTTCCACAAAAACTTGATTGCATTTTGACATCATTAAGACCTTGCATTTGAAGATTCACATTTAAGTCCTTAGTACATTACATTTCATTCACTAGAAAACCTCCAAGGACCTTTTTGCAAGCCCTGAAGGACTATTTTATTATATCTTTTTACCACTTATGGGCTTCTGTGTAATTTCTCTACCCCTTTGCTAAGGGGCTTTGCTTGCAAATTCACCAAAAGAACTTGCACCCACCTGCAGCTCGTGCATGCACTGTAGCATGCGAAGAACTCAAGCCATCTTGGTCATCGATCTCCCTTACCTCTTGATCTATGGCTTGATTTGATTCGAAGCTTCGCGCGAATCGACGCGTGCGATCACCTCCTCACCCAGATCCCATCCAACGGCCGCTTTTTGATTTAAGCTCGTGCGCACTCTCTCCTCAAATCCCCACCACCCACACCCATGGAGACTAATCACACCACCTCGGTGCTCTGATTCACTGTCTGCTCTACTTAAGCACCTCTGCAGCCTCGCGCACGAAGGATTGCTCCCTCCTATACCTCTTGAGCCGATCATTCTTCCCCTCCAGCTACTCTCCCCGCCTTTCCCCATTTTTATGGCCACCGATTGTGAAATTCCACTTCTTCCCCGACTCTCCTCACCACTAAGGACTCCGTAGCACCTGAGGGTGACCCAGAACTCCACTAGTGAGTTTTCCCTCCGCTGGAGCACTTCCTCAGTTTTTCCTCTCCATCCACCCGGTGGAAATGCAAAGGTCCAATTCTTCCATTTAGATTAGGATTTACAGCTTTCTAGATTAGCTGTATCGTTAATTAGAGTAGTTTAGCAGTAGAAATTAGACGTAGATTAGTTCCGATTTGTGCGTGACTGTAGTACAGCTTAGGAGTAGAGTTAGCATAGATTCCACATTTTCACCTCCTCCGATCACTTTAGATCATAGGAGGCAAATTCCCCCATTCACTGATCATTGTTTTCTCCCCCTACACGTTTCCATTTCGCTTTCTGATTTCCTCATATTTTAATCCATAATCCACCGATCCATTTGTAGTCAAATCCCCATCCCCTTGCTTTCAAGCTTTGAGATGAGGATTTTCGCTTAAATTCACCTAAGGGTCTCTTCACTCACTTCAGTTTGTTCACAAAGATCCCTGATCTAATTTAAAATGGAATATATTTGCTAGATCAATTTTTAATTTGGATTTCAACGCAAGATCGCGAGATTTTGGATCATTTGGGTTTTCAAGGATTTTTGATCAAGTGAATCGATTTATTCTTGTGTGGATCTATACATGCCATGAATCTGAGATGATGCTAATGATGAATTTTCCTCAGATGGGTCATGATCAGATTTTCCATGAGTAGGAGTTTTATGGTTTTGAATGTATGGTAGAGCCTAGGAAAATCAACTTTGTTGATTGGAGGCTCTACCCTAAATTTTTCTACTATTTTTGAGAATCTGATTTTTACTTAAGGGATTCTTAATATCCCTTAAGGTTTTCAACATATTGGGATTCAGTTGAATTTAATGAACTGATTCCAACACTCCCTACATGCTGTCTATAGCATTAGGAAAGTGTTAGATCTGTGGAGTTTCTTCTGATTTGAAACATGTATGTTAAGGGATTTTGATTCAGAGTTCAACATCTGAGAAAGATTTTTATGTGATTTTCAGGCCTTGTCAGAATTGTTGAAGGTTTTCTGTTGTGTATAGAATCCCAGTTAATTACATTAAAGTGCTGCTTCAGCAGCTACATTTCCATGAATGTTTCCATGAATGTTTCAGCAGCAAATTAGTGTTTAATGCAAATCATGACCAGAATTTCAATATGAAGTATCCCTGACCAGACTTTCTTAAGTATGATCAGGGATAATTCATACTTAATTTAAAGTTTGATCTGCTGAATTGAGAATCCAGACTTGCTGCAGCTGCTGGAAAGTGTTTTTTTGATGCATTACTGTAGCCTTTGAGAAAAACTTTAAGACGTCTGGGTTGTACCTTGGACGCTTGTTGCACTACTGCAGCTGATGTTGCAATTGCTACTATTATAGTTGCTGCTGCTGCACCAATTGTTTCACTGCTGTCTAGATTGATCGCATTGTAGCTGGGGTCTTGGGCTTATTAAATGGCTGATCTATTGTATTATGTGGTATACTCCCTTGTACAAGCTTTCGCGTATTGTAAATGACCTTAAACTTGATTTAGATAGCTTGTAATTCCCTAATTAACTTCTATTGTCTGGTATTCATGTTTATAATTGCCCATATTTAGAAATTGAATGAAATCAAGTGAAAAATCATGTTTAATCATTGGTACACTTTATATCAAGTTTGCCGAATGCTTTTTACTGTATAAATCTTTTGTTCAGCACTTATAGTTCATTTCTAGGCCTTAGGTTCACATTGACAACCCTTCTTGGGCCTAGATTGTGTGAATTTTGTAAATAAATAAAAATACTATAAAAAATCCAAAAAAATAAAATAAACCTGGCTTGGTGAAGATTAAGTATATTTTTAAGTACACACCAAGTTTCATGGTATTCTGAACCCCCGACTTTGTAAAACATTTCAACGACGATTCAGTCTACCTTAAAACTCAATAAAAACCCCTAAACTAAAAAATACAAAAAATAATCTATTCTCCTCATCTCTTTCTTTTTCTCTCATCTCCTACCTCTATAAAACATGCAAAACCTAAAAAAGTCAAAAAATTCACAAAAACACCTAAAAAAATACTATGTATACTTGGTTTATACTTGTAAATATATATGTATATATACTATAAAATAGGTGTATAATAGATATAATTAACTTATATATATATTATATATTTTAAGTTACATATTTAAGATTATTTAAACAGTACATAACTTAATTATATAACTATTTATTATTTATTCTAACATATAAGTATTATAACTAAAGTAAAATTATAAAACTCTGTATATAACTGTATTTACTATTTATACTGCGTATACATACATACATATATATACATATATATATATATATATATATATATATATATATATATATATATATATATATGTATCATGTATATTAGAAACCTGGTATCAAAAGTTAATTATATATATAGAATAAATTGTTAATTTATTAAGTTACTAGCTAAGTTATTAGATTAAATTAAAATAAATTATTGATTTAAGTTAAAACTGAATTAACTTATACCGTACTTTTATATAATTGTATTTTAACTAAATTAAGCTAATTTAACTATATTTATATTACATTATGTTATTTATAACTTAAATTATAACTATACAATTTGAATTCACATATTTAAATTAAAATAAATTAAAATAAAACTTGCAAAATACAATAAAAATCTTTATTAAATACTTTAATATATATAAAAATACTGTACAAGGTCAATTAGACCATTAAATAACTAATTTATGCATTAATTAAGAAATAAACCTTGATATCAGGATGTATTATACACAAAATTTAGCTAATTTATTTACATAGTAAATATAATTATTTTTGTAAATGAATCATATAATTATATAACCCTATATAAGGACTTTCTAACTATATATTTTAATTTAAAATTGGATTGAAATTGGGCCCTCAAATCGAGGGCCAAACATTGCACACCAGCACAGCCGCACTGGGATTCCAGCGATGAGGTGTGGCACATTTAGTGCCACATCGTGGGTGCACAACCTTCCGCACCCACTTATAATGTTTTGGTTAACTTCTCCCTTCAGTCGACATGCACCGAGCGCAAAGAAACCGATCTCCCCTAATGAGCATATTTTGTCATTGGTCTGTGATTTGAGAATGGTGTGCGATGTGTGGTTGAGAGACATGCACTGCGCGAGGGCTTGAATGAGCCCATTAATAAGCATCAAACATGATTAAGAGGCATAATTAATGAATTAGAGCGGCTCTTAGTAGATGTTTGCTTCTGTAACGATCCGATTCCCTAGTCCCTACGAGACACGAGAACCGGACCGACTCGACTAATCCCAAGACCTAGGCGTCCAACAAGTAATCAAAAGAGCAGTAAAATAAACCACATTCAACATGAAATATAACTAGCAGTAATAAAATACAGCAGTAAGAAAAAGAACTACTACAGCATGTACTACCACAATAGTCGAACAACATTTATAACATAACAAGAACTGCGAGTAAAGAAAAGTACAGAGAGTAACAAAAACTACTCACTATAGTGGAATAAAGAGGGCACAAAAGAACAGTGGTAACTCTACTGGACCCTACTCGGCCCAACGTCCTCTGCAGCCGCCGACCCTGGCTGCTCAACACCTGGTCCTGAAAAGTAACGAGTGTAACACGTCAGCGAAACGCTGAGTAGAGTGGCAGCTAAATTAAAGAAGTAGTAAAGTGTACAGTAGCTATTTTATTTTCTTTCTTCCTTTATTTACGTCTTTCTATTGTTTCATAATTTATCTATTTCTCAGATCCTTCACTTGATCTCGAATGTTCCTCGTGGGAACGATCTTGATTGCAGTCTTTTCCGAATAGTAGAAGTAACACGTGGTGCTCTCCTGGCTGGGAAAGTCTTCCGTGGTGATCCTACTTTCAGTCAACCACCCCAAGGTCACTGACAGACGTAACGGTGACTACGGCACGTGCGATAAACGCACGGGTAGCTACCCCGCACTGGCACGTGGTCAGTTGTTTCCGTTAATGGGTGCACCCAAAGCACAGCACGGAACCAGTATAGGGAAGGGCCCTCTCAGTAACAGGGATCCAACCCCTCCACAGTAACCAAACAGGGGCCTTGCCCCTCCACAGTTCGCGAACCCTCGCCTGACTACCCTGGTTTGCCTAGTGGGCCTAACAAGTCGGTGTAGGTGAGCTAGCAGAACCCCGGGACCTGTGGGGTAGCTAGTACTCGCCCTACACTAGTAGCTCTCCTCAGTACTGTGTACACGAGGGCCAACAAGCAGGTACAAAGTGGCCAGACCTAACCCCGGGTCCCTGGGGCGGCTGGCTCCGCTCTGCACTAAGCAGGTAACAGGTGCTTCCCCTGGCACTACGTACCCAAGAGACAACGCACCTCCACATCTTTCTTTCTAAGTTCCATTTCATTCTCTTCCTAGGAGTTCTACTCCTAATTCCCCGTAGGGTTCCAGCTCTTTTAACTCAGCACATTCAGGTTTCACCTTTCCAATTTCACGTTCATACAACCCATATTCTCAATCATGTTCATTTATTCATAACAGGCAGCTGTTAAACCAATTTACAGGCAGCTATTATTTCCTTTCCACATTTTCAAGATTGCAATATGTATATTCATCACACTAGTTTTCCAGTCCTAGGATTCATGCCGTACCCTAGGATCTATCATTCAATCTAGTTTTCGAGCCCTAGGATTCATGCAATACCCTAGGATCTATCATTCAATCTGGTTTTCCAGCCCTAGGATTCATGCAATATCCTAGGATCTATCATTCAATTTGGTTTCTCATTCCTAAGATTTATGCAATGCCCTAGGTTCTATTAATTGTTCCATAATTGTAACAAATTATGTTAATAATTTCCAAAGCCACTCTACCAGCTACAACGGAAGTACTGGGGGCGTGGTCGGAAATCCTGCGCGCCTCCGCAACCCCCGAGACTGCAATGGAACGGGGTCCTAACACAAGGATCAAACACAAGGAGTTTTTCAGAACAGTATATAATTACTGTAGACGGGTAGAGGATTTTATTCCGAAAAGAACGCAACTCGAAACGCGGAAAACGGACTTCGAACGGGTCCTAAACGGGTCGAAAACAACGAAACAGTCCAAAATCAGACGTCTGGAACCTCTTCCAGACGTCTTAAAATGCGGGTCAGATGGTACCTTTGTTCTGCGTAGTCTCTCAGACGTCCGGAAGCTTGCGGGGGCGTCTGGCCTAGTTCCCAGACGTCCGATGGTCACCCCGAACGTTTGGAAGTCGTTCCCGTTGTCTGGCACTGCGGCCAGACGTCTGATTCGCGTTGGATGCGAATCTCGGAACCTGTACATACCCAGTACAACGGTCGCAGAAAAGGACGAAGACGAAAAAATAACTTACTTATCAGACGTCTGGACATTCCTCTAGACGTCTTCACCGTCGTCTGGTTGGAAGCCCAGACGTCTGATTCTGGAAAAATTTCCAGAATCAGAGTTCGACTCGCCCTCCGCCCGCGACGCACGGCTGCGCCGCGCCTCGTCCGCCAGCTGCTCGAGCTGCAGCAGCCCTCCAGCGACGCTCCACGCCCGCGGCTCCCCCGCCGGCCGGCTGTTGCTGCCCCGGTGAGCTCGAGCCCTCATGGTCGGGCGTCTCCTCCCTCGCGCGACACCTCCTCCCGCACCCCCGCCGCGGCTGTCGCTGCCGCCGCTCGCTCACTCTCGCACCGGCTGGAAGGAGAAGGGAACAGAGGAGATGAGAGTGAGGGAGAGGGCGAGGGCCCTTTTTAAAGCCGCGCGGGGAGAGAGAGAGAGGGGGGGCAGCACTTGCGCCCGCAGGAGGAGAGGGAAAAAGAAGGCATCTGCAGGTCTGCGCGCGCAAGCGCACAGACGAAATCCACCGTGTCGCAGAAATCAAATCCCAGACGTCTGAAAGGGGTTCCAGACGTCTGGGCCACCTCCCGCATTGAAAGACGTCTTGAAGCCGCGTTCGTAACAATATAACAAACTTAAAGGAAGTTTCATCCCCGAAACTTGCGCTAACTAGGGTACGGGAAAAAAATGTCATAATAACAAAACAAACTCAAAGTGGACCGAAGCCGGTCCGAAAAGACGTACTCACGAAGAGCTCCGGGTACCGCTCCCGCATTGTCGCCTCAGGCTCCCAGGTAGCCTCCTCATACCGCTGGCTCCTCCACAAAACCTTCACTAGGGGTACTTGCTTTCGTCTCAAACTGCGGACGGGTCGGTCAAGAATCTGCACTGGTCGCTCGGGGTGGGTCAGGTCGTCGCCCACCTCGACGCTCTCGTGACTCAGTACGTGACTGGGATCGGCTACGTACTTCCGGGGGTTGGACACGTGGAACAAGTCGTGCACACTAGAAAGCTGGAGAGGGAGGGCAAGCCAGTAAGCAACGGGACCAACCGACTCCAGGACCTCAATGGGCCCCACAAACCTCGGTGCGAGCTTCCCTCTCACCCCAAACCGCTGCAGGCCCTTCATGGGCGAAACACGAAGAAAGACGTGGTCCCCAACCTCTAACTGCACCTCTCTGCATTTGCGATCCGCGTAGC
This sequence comes from Thalassia testudinum, assembly GCA_037157565.1. Classification (NCBI taxonomy): domain Eukaryota; kingdom Viridiplantae; phylum Streptophyta; class Magnoliopsida; order Alismatales; family Hydrocharitaceae; genus Thalassia; species Thalassia testudinum. The sequence continues at coordinate 83,688,852 of JAZHRO010000012.1, read as the reverse complement.
TCTTCTGTCTGCTCCTGACAGTGCGGAGTCGCCTGTGGATCTGCTCGACTACCTTCTGACTCTGCCGCATCAACCTGGGGCCAACCTCCCACCTGGTCCCCACCTCAACCCAACTCAAGGGTGCCGTACACCTCCGTCCGCACAGAGCCTCGTAGGGAGCCATACCGATGCTCGAGTGATAGCTGTTGTTGTATGCAAACTCCGCCAGGGGCAGGTGCTCCTCCCAAGAGCCCCTCCAGTCCAGTACACATGCACGCAAAATGTCCTCAAATGTCTGTATCGTGCGCTCAGACTGCCCGTTCGTTTGGGGGTGGTAAGCTGTACTAAACCTCAACCGCGTCCCCAGGGCCTGCTGAAACTCAGCCCAAAACTGGGACGTAAAGCGGGTATCCCGGTCGGATACGATCTCCCGCGAAACTCCGTGTAGTCGTACCATATCGCGGATATACCTCTCTTCCAACTGTGCTGGTCCCAAAGTGACTCGGATCGGCAAGAATCGTGCCATCTTCGTCAGTCTATCCACAATTACCCAGACTGCATCGTGTCCTCGTTGGGTAACAGGTAACCCCACGACCAAGTCCATGGTGATGCTCTCCCACTTCCACTCTGGCACTGGAAGCGGCTGTAGCGGCTCTGCAGGCCTCTGACGCTCGACTTTCACCTGCTGACACACTAAGCAATGCTGCACGAATTCACCCACATCCCGCTTCATCCCCCTCCACCAAAACTCGCGTCTCAAGTTGTGGTACATTTCGTGTTTCCGGAATGCATGGTGAATCTGGAACCGTGTGCCTCAGTCAGCAGCTCTCTCAACAGCTCCTCATCCCTGGGAACGCACAACCGTCCCCTTAAGCGCAGCACCTGGTCTGTAAAAGAGAAGTCCCCTGGGTCTCCTGACAGTACTCTGTCGCGCAAGGACTGCAAGTATGGATCGGCCATCTGTCCTGTGATGATGCGGTCTATCAGCTCAGGCCTAGTCTGTCGTGTCACAGTCACTGCCCCACAGTACCCCCGTAACTTCAGGGGTCGCCAACTGCCCACCTCCTCCAAGAGGCTCCAACTCTGTAACTGTAAACCGGCCAAGTGTGCGGGCGCCTTCCGGCTCAAGGCGTCAGCCACCACATTGGCCTTTCCCGGGTGGTAGGAGATGCTGCAGTCGTAGTCTTTCAGGAGCTCCAACCAACGTCTCTGTTTCATGTTGAGCTCCTTCTGATCAAAAAGGTATCTGAGGCTCTTGTGATATGTGAAAATCTCGAAGGTCTAACCGTACAAGTAGTGCCTCCAGGTCTTCAGCGCGAAGACGACAGCTGCCAACTCCAGGTCGTGGGCAGGGTAGGTATGCTCATGGGGCTTCAGTTGCCGCGAAGTGCAAGCAACAACGTGACCCCTCTGCATGAGCACACCTCCTAACCCCTGCAAGGAGGCGTCCGTGTACGCAACGAACTCGCCACTGCTGTCAGGGATGGTGAGCACGGGAGCCGAGGTCAACTTCTCCTTCAGCTCCTGAAAACATGCCTTACAGGCGTCTGTCCAAGGGAAGGGCACGTCCTTCCGGGTCAACTGTGTCATAGGACGCGCAATCTGTGTAAAACCTCTGATGAATCGTCCGTAGTAGCCTGTCAGTCCCAGGAAACTGCGAATCTCAGTGACTGAACGTGGTCTCTCCCACCTGAGCACTGAATCAACCTTGGCTGGGTCCACCGCCAAGCCATCTCCAGAGATCACATGACCTAAGAAGGTCACCTCCCTCAACCAGAACTCGCACTTGCTGTATTTGGCGTACAGCCTACGTCGTATCAGTGTGTCCAGAACCATCTGCAAGTGCTGTCCGTGCTGCATCCGATCTCGAGAATAGATGAGTACATCATCAATGAATACCACCACGAATTGGTCCAAGTACGGTCTAAATACCCGGTTCATCAGGTCCATGAAAGCAGCGGGGGTATTGGTCAGCCCAAACGGCATGACCAAAAACTCGTAGTGTCCGTACCGGGTGCGGAAAGCTGTCTTGGAGACGTCTGCCTCCCTGATCCTCAACTGGTGGTATCCAGACCTCAAGTCGATCTTGGAGAACACCGTGGCACCCCGCAATTGGTCAAACAAGTCGTCGATCCTCGGCAGCGGATATCTGTTCTTGATCGTGACCCTATTCAGTTGTCGGTAGTCCACACAAAGGCGTAGGGTACCATCCTTCTTCTTCACAAACAGTACCGGGGCTCCCCAGGAAGACGCACTGGGCCTCACGAAACCCTTCTCCAAAATGTCCTGCAACTGAGACTTGATCTCTCGTAGCACAAGCGGTGCCATCCTGTATGGCGCGGTGGAGATCGGGCTCGTCCCTAGTACTAGTGAGATCTCAAACTTGATCTCCCGCTCGGGCGGTAGTCCTGGTAACTCGTCTGGGAACACGTCAGGGTACTCTCTGACCACCGGGATGCTCTGGAAGTCTGCCACAGGGCTGGGCTCTGCCACCACACAAGCTAGGAAGCCCTCACACCCCTGGCTCAAAAGTCTCGCCGCCCGAAGTGCCGAAATGCACCTGAAGCCTCCGTCCACTGGCTGTCCGTGAAACTCGAAAGAAGGCAACTCCAGCATGGAGAAGACAATCTTCCCCTCAAAACAGTCTACCAAGGCGTGGTAAGCGGACAGCCAGTCCATCCCCAGAATTACGCCAAAGCCCTCCATCTGTATCATAATCAGGTCAGCTGGCAGGCTATGTCCCCCGACGCTGACCTCGCAATCCGTGTACACCTCCTCAGCTACAAACAGCTGACCACTCGGACCTCTGATTACTAACGGATTCTCTAACAGCAAATAATCCTGGCCCAAACTAACTGCCGAACTGGCTGCAATAAACGAGTGCGTAGCGCCGGAATCGAAAAGTGTGTAAACGAGTCCGCCGGAAACTGAAACCATACCTGCCACCACCGAGCCCGAAGCTCTGGCATCCCTGTGTGTCAGGGCGTTGATATGCCCCTCAGCTCTAGGTGCGGACGAAGCAGCCACACTCTGCGTCGGACGGGCAGGTGCTCGTCGGTACCCTCCTTGTGACTGCTGTCCTCCTCCTCGCACTTGGGAACCGCGGCCTCCTGCGATCCCTCCAGTGCTCTGCGCGGGAAGTATTTGCTGACCTCCTGCCCTCGATGGGCAGTCCCTCCTGATGTGGCCCGGCTGGCCACACTGGTAACAGAGGGGAACCCGACTCCTGCCCTCAGTGGTGAAAGTTCCCTTCTAGGAGGGGTGACGTAAAAATATGCGGAAATAAAAATATAAAGCAATCTCACAAAAATCAATCGCACAATGTACACAGGTATTTTTAGGTGGAAACCCAAACCGGGTGAAAACCATCACCTAACCCTCTCGAGTTAGGATTTTCCGATCATCCAAGTTGATCAAAATCCACTAAACGAATCACTTTAAACGAGGGTGATTCAACCTCAGTACAACCACGCTACAAGTACGAGGGTAGCGTTCCTCAACCCCTTCTCTCCACGAGAAGGATTTTGTCCCACGAAGGAGACGGGAATTCGCAAAGCAAATACCCAACCAAAATACAAAGATAAAATAAAACAACTGTCCTATAGAGCCAACAAAATTAAACCTAGCTTCTATAGGAAATAGGAAACTCCCCTTTGCAAGGAGTGCGTCGACGATGACGCGGTGCGTGTGCCACGCGATGGCGCTATGTCGCTCTCGTTAACAACGCCGGGAGAGCGGGTGCGCAACGGTTGAATGCTCTCAAGAAAATGGAGCTTGAGCTTGGAGAGCAAGAGAGTCTTTTCTTTGGACACAAAAGGTTTGAAAGTGTATTGCAAGGTGTGTGTCTTAGTGTGTATATGTGTATCTCTTGTGTGTCTAGGTGTGTAAAGACTCCCCTCTATTTATAGAGGCCTTAGGAAGGTTTTGGAAGGCTTGGAAAAGCTTCCATAGCCGTTGGGTGCAAAGCCCAAGAGAATCAGGCCGAAATCAGGACAATGATTGCTTTTGACAGGGTTATCAGACGTCTAACTATGGCATCAGACGTCTGGAAGGCCACTTTAAGACGTCTGATTTCAAGGTCAGACGTCTGATTCTATGCGGGTTTCTCCCTGACTTGAATCAGATCTAAACAGGGTTTTTGTGCAAGTCCATCAGACGACATACAGGACGTCTGGCACTATGTCTGGACGTCTGGAAACCTACTTTTACTGTGGGAATTGATTTCCAAACGTTGCAACGGCTAGAAAATCTCTGAGAAGAGATTTTGGGTCAGCCGAGGCAAAACGGTCATTTATCAGACGTCTGTAAAGTCCTATGGACGTCTGATAAGGCTCTAACGGTCATAATCTTGAGTGTTTTCTAAGCCAGCCAACGGTCCACTAATTGGACGTCTGGCAAAGTCATCAGACGTCTTCTAAGACGTCTGGTCTAATGTCTGGACGTCTGATTTCATCAGACAGAACTAACTATGTCCAGCCTAACAGTTATCAGACGTCTGAAACAACAGTCAGACGTCTTAAAATACATTATCAGACGTCTGATTTTGTAATTAGACGTCTGGAAGTGCTGTTTGAACCCTATATTGGATTTCTAAGTATTCTACAGAAAACCTAAGTATCCTAGGGTTGTGCCGGTGTTCCTAGGACTACTGTTAGGGTACTTTGAGGCTCTTTAACATAATTTTCTAAGGAATCGAAAAGAGCAAGAAAATAAAGATAAAAGTACATGAAAGGATTAAAAAGAATCTATCCTATTCTTCTTGTCTTCTATCTTCAATCTGTCGCTCCACGCGAACCTTCTCTGTTTTCCGTCAAGCTCCTCCAATCCGTCCTGGATGCGAGCTCGAGTTCCGTCTAAACACGTCTTCATTTGCAATTGACCTGAAATCTAGGACTCAAATTTTAAATGTTAAATAACACGTGTTTTGTTATCATCAAAACAAATGATCGTGGTGCTCTAGCACCAACAAGTGGGTCCCTGCTGTCGGCTGGGCGGGGTCCTGTGCTGGCGACTGGCCTCTGTCGAGGCCCCCCAAAGGCCACGGATGGCCCTGCAAAACGTGACGGCTCCCCCGCGGAAGCCACGTGCCTCCTCTCTCGCCGGCCCTGTGAAAAGTCCGGCTAAAAGGGCCTCTTCCGCCCGCCGTCAGTGTGTCACGCAGATGGGTTGGTCTCCTCGTAGGTCATGGCTACCTCCACCACCCTCGAAAACGTAGGCAGCTTCAGGGGTTTGACATACCCCCGAATCGCAGGTCGGAGCCCCTCAGTGAACCTCCAAAGGTGCTCCTCCTCAGTGGCTACCGCTGTCGCTGCAAAGTGGGACAACTCCAGGAAACGCGTGCGATACGCGCTCACGGTCATCGTCCCTTGGCGGAGAGTGTGGAACTCCCGCCTCCTCGGGTCCTGCCACGTCTGGGGAAAGTACTGCTCGCAGAAGAGGGTGACGAACCGAGCCCAAGTAGGCTCGTCCCTCTCCTATCCCCTGACCTCCCTCCACCACCTGTGTGCCGCACTCTCCAGCTGGTACGGGGCAAAGGCCACGCGGCACTCCACTGGGGGGCGAAGGGTGTCTAAAATCTTCTCCAGCTGCTCGAGCCAGTCCTCTGCCTCGGTCGGGTCCTCATCCCCCTTGAAGGAGGGGGGCTTCAGCTTCCGGAGCTGTCCGAAGAGCTCGGAGTAGCGCTGCAGTGGGGATGATGGTGCACCTCCAGGCAAAGGTGCCTCGTGCATAGAAGTGTCGGAGGAAGGTGGGGGCGGCGGCGGCCCATCCCCTCCCCCGTGTCCAGCGCCACGTCCGTTGGGTGGTCCCACAGAGGACTCCCCCTCCGCAGCCCGAGGGGGAGGCGCTCGGGGCGGTGGGTGGAGCTCCTCTCGCACAATATCCCGTATCAGCTGGGCGAGGTCCTGGGCCTGGATGGCCCGGGAGTAGTGGCTGGTCCACTGAGGCGTCAGCAACGGCATGCCCACCTCGCCGACCTCGTCCTCGACCGCGCCCGCGGCCAGCCTCACTAGTCCCGCGACGAGGCATCTCCTGCAAGGAGACGCGAAACGAAACGGAACACGTCAATATGGAACAATACCTAACGGAAACGTCTAAGAGATCATGTCAAAAGATATGTTGTGGTGGCTACTCTAGTTATAGACATGTGAATTGGTTATTTTCCAATCAGTTGATTCACTTCTCGGGACGACCTTGCTCTGATACCATCTTGTAACGACCCGATTCCCGAGTCCCTACGAGACACGAGAATCGGACCGACTCGACTAATCCCAAGACCTAGTCGTCCAACGAGGAAGTAACCAAAAGAGCAGTAAAATAAACCACATTCAACATGAAATATAACTAGCAGTAACAAAATACAGCAGTAAGAAAAAGAACTATTACAGCATGTACCACCACAACAGCAGAACAACATTTATAACAAAACAAGAACTGCGAGTAAAGAAAAGTACAGAGAGTAACAAAAACTACTCACTACAGTGGAACAAACAGGGCACAAAAGAATAGTGGTAACTCTGCTGGCCCTACTCGGCCCAACGTCCTCTGCAGCCGCTGACCCTGGCTGCTCAACACCTGGTCCTGAAAAGTAACGAGTGTAACACGTCAGCGAAACGCTGAGTAGAGTGGCAGCTAAACTAAAGAAGCAGTAAAGTGTACAGTAACTGTTTTATTTTCTTTCTTCCTTTATTTACGTCTTTCTATTGTTTCATAATTTATCTATTTCTCAGATCCTTCACTTGATCTCGAATGTTCCTCGTGGGAATGATCTTGATTGCAGTCTTTTCCGAACAGTAGAAGTAACACGTGGTGCTCTCCTGGCCGGGAGAGTCCCCCGTGGTGATCCTACTCTCAGTCAACCACCCCAAGGTCACTGACAGACGTAACGGTGACTACGGCATGCGCGGTAAATGCACGGGTAGCTACCCCGCACTGGCACGCGGTCAGTCGTTTCCATTAACGGGTGCGCCAAAAGCACAGCATGGAACCAGTATAGGGCAGAGCCCTCTCAGTAACAGGGGTCCAACCCCTCCACGGTAACCAAACAGGGTCCTTGCCCCTCCACAGTCCCCGCACCCTCGCCTGACTCCCTGGTTTGCCCAGTGGGCCTAACAAGTCTGTGTAGGTGAGCTAGCAGAACCCCGGGGCCCATGGGGTAGCTAGTACTTGCCCTACACTAGTAGCTCTCCTCGGTACTGTGTACACGAGGGCCAACAAGTCGGTACAAAGTGGTCGGACCTAATCCCGGGTCCCTGGGGCGGCTGGCTCCGCTCTGCACTAAGCAGGTAACAGGTGATTCCCCTGGCACTACGTACCCAAGAGACAACACACCTCCACATCTTTCTTTCTCAGTTCCATTTCATTCTCTTCCCAGGAGTTCTACTCCTAATTCCCCGTAGGGTTCCAGCTCTTTTAACTCAGCACATTCAAGTTTCACGTTCATACAACCCATATTCTCAATCATGTTCATTTATTCATAACAGGCAGCTATTAAACCAATTTACAGGCAGCTATTATTTCCTTTCCACATTTTCCAAGACTGCAATATGTATATTCATTTCACTAGTTTTCCAATCCTAGGATTCTTGCCTTACCCTAGGATCTATCATTCAATCTAGTTTTCCAGTCCTACGATTCATGCAATACCCTAGGATCTATCATTCAATCTGGTTTTCTAGCCCTAGGATTCATGCAATATCCTAGGATCTATCATTCAATCTGGTTTCTCATTCCTAGGATTCATGCAATGCCCTAGGTTCTATTAATTGTTCCATAATTGTAACAAATTATGTTAATAATTTCCAAAGCCACTCTACCAGCTACAACGGAAGTACTGGGGGCGAGGTCGGAAATCCCGCACGCCTCCGCAACCCCCGAGACTGCAATGGAATGGGGTCCTAACACAAGGATCAAACACAAGGAGTTTCTCAGAACAGTATATAATTACTGTAGACGGGTAGAGGATTTTATTCCGAAAAGAACGCAACTCGAAACGTGGAAAACGGACTCCGAATGGGTCCTCAACGGGTCGAAAACAACGAAACAGTCCAAAATCAGACGTCTGGAACCTCTTCCAGACGTCTTAAAATGCGGGTCAGATGGTACCTTTGTTCTGCGTAGTCTCTCAGACGTCCAGAAGCCTGCGGGGGCGTCTGGCCTAGTTCCCAGACATCCGATGGTCACCCCGGACGTCTGGAAGTCGTTCCCGTCGTCTGGCACTGCGGCCAGAGGTCTGATTCGTGTTGGATGCGAATCTTAGAACCTGTACGTACCCACTCATCGTTCTCAGTACAACGGTCGCAGAAAAGGACGAAGACGAAAAAATAACTTACTTGTCAGACGTCTGGACAGTCCTCCAAACGTCCTCACCGTCGTCTGGTTGGAAGCCCAGACGTCAGATTTTGGAAAAATTTCCAGAATCAGAGTTCGACTCGCCCTCCGCCCACGACGCACGGCTACGCCGCGCCTCGTCCGCCTGCTGCTCGAGCTGCAGCAGCCCTCCAGCGACGCTCCACGCCCGCGGCTCCCCCGCCGGTCAGCTCTTGCTGCCCCGGCAAGCTCGAGCCCTCATGGTCGGGCGTCTCCTCCCTCGGGCGACACCTCCTCCCACAACCACACCGCGGCTGCCGCTGCCGTCGCTCGCTCACTCTCGCACCGGCTGGAAGGCAAAGAAGGGAACGGAGGAGATGAGAGTGAGGGAGAGGGAAAGGGCCCTTTTTAAAGCCGCGCGGAGAGAGAGAGAGAGAGCGGGGGGCAGCGCCTGCGCCAACAGGAGGAGAGGGAAAAAGAAGGTATCTGCAGGTCTGCGCGCGCAAGCGCGCATACGAAATCCACCGTGCCGCAGTGTAACGACCCGTTTCCTGAGCCCCTACGAGACTCGAGAACCGGACCGACTCAACTAATCCCAAGACCCAGTCGTCCAACGAGGAAGTAACCAAAAGAGCAGTAAAATAAACCACATTCAGCATGAATATAACTAACAGTAAGAAAGTACAACAGTAAGAAAAGAAACTACTACAGTAGATACCACCACAACAGTAGATCAACATTTATCATATAACATGAATTGCAGGTAAAGAAAGTACAGCGGAAACAAGAACTACTCACTATAACAGAAACAAAAGAGGTACAAAAGACTGTGGTAAACCCTACTGGACCCTACTTGGCCCAACGTCCTCTGCAGCCGCTGACCCTGGCTGCTCAACACCTGGTCCTGAAAAAGGTAACGAGTGTAACACGTCAGCAAAACGCTGAGTAGAGTGGCATCTAAAACTAGAGGCAACAGTAGAGTGTACAGTAGCTGTTATGTTCTATTACTTTCTTTATTCACATCTTTCAATTTTCTCACTAATTCATTTATTTCTCAGATCCTTTACTTGATCTCGAATGTTCCTCGTGGGAACGATCTTGATTGCAGTCTTTTCCAAAAAGTAGAAGTAGCACGTGGTGCTCCCCTGGCCGGGAGAGTCCCCCGTGGTGATCCTACCCTCAGTCAACCACCCCAAGGTCACTGACAGACGTAACGGTGACTACGGCACGCGCGATAAACGCACAGGTAGCTAACCCGTACTGGCACGCGGTGAGTCGTTTCCGTTAACGGGTGCGCCCAAAGCACAGCACGGAACCAGTACAGGGCAGAGCCCTCTTAGTAAAAGGGGTCCAACCCCTCCACAGTAACCAAACAGGGGCCTTGCCCCTCCACAGTCTGCGCACCCTCGCCTGACTACCCTGGTTTGCCCTAGCGGGCCTAACAAGTCGGTGTGGGAGGCTAGCAGAACCCCGGGGCCCGTGGGGTAGCTAGTACCTCCCTACACTAGTAGCTCTCCTCGGTACTACGTACGCGAGGGCCAGCAAGTCGGTACAGAGTGGCTAGTCCTAACCCCGGGTCCCTGGGGCGGCTAGCTCCGCTCTGCACTAAACAGGGGAACAGTCACTCTCCTTGGTACTCCGTACTCAAGGGCCAGCTCATTTCCCCAAAACTATTCCATTCACTTTCCAGGAGTTCTACTCCTACCTCCCCGTAGGGTTCCAGAACATCTTATGTCTCACTTTCCAGTTTTCCGTTCTTACAAACCATGATCTCAATCATGTTTCTTTATTCATAACAGGCAGCTGTTAATTCAATTTACAGGCAGCTTTATATTCCTTTCCATTTTTCCAAGACTGCAGTATTATACATTCCACTAGTTTCTTCCATCCTAGGATTCATGCCATATCCTAGGATCTATCATACAATCTAGTTCTCCAGCCCTAGGATTCATGCAACACCTAGGAGCTATCATTTAATCTATTTCTCATTCCTAGGATTCATGCAGTGTCCTAGGTTCTAGTTATGGTTCCACACTTTAACAGATTTATTAATAACTTAAGGCCACTCTACCAGGTACAATGGGAGTAATGGGGGTGTGATCGGGAATCCTGCGTGCCTCCGCGACTCCCAAGACTGCAACTGAACGAGGTCCTATCACAAGGATCAAACACAAGGAGTGTCTCAAAACAGTGTATAGCTACTGTAGACGGGTAGAGGAATTAATTCTGAAAAGAATGCAACTCGAATCGTGGAAAACGGAGCTCGAACGGGCCCTAAACGGGTCGAAAAAGATAATACTGTGCAAAATCAGACGTCTGGAACTTCTTCCAGACGTCTTAAAAAGTGGATCAGAGAATTACCTTGTTCCGCGAGGTTTCTCAGACGTCCAGAAGTCTGCGGGGACGTCTGGCCTAGCTCCCAGACGTCCGATGGTAACCCCGGACGTCTGGAAGTCACTCCCGCCGTCTGGTACAACTTCCAGACGTCTGATTCGCAAAGGATGGCGAATCAGCGAGCCTGCGCACAGCCAACTCCCTCCCTCAGTACGGTCAGTCGACAGGAAGGAAGAAGAAAGCGGAAAGCTTACCTTTCAGACGTCTTTATGGTCCTCCAGACGTCTCCCTCGCCGTCTGTCTATCTACCCAGATGTCTGATTCTGGAAATTTTTCCAGAATCAGGGCGCCACTCGGCCTCCGCTCGCGACGTCGCCCGCATCGCCCCTCGCGCGCCTGCTGCTCAGACCGCAGCAGTCCCTCCCGCGCCGTTCCGCGCCCCTGCGCCATCCGCCGGCCGGCCAAGCCGCTTCGGCGAGCTCGCCCTCACGGCAGAGATCCGACCTCGCACGCCGCACCTCCTCCGCGCTCACTGCGGCCGCCGCTGCCACCCTCGCGCTTGCTTGCTCTCGCGCACAGGAAGGAGAAGAGGAAGAGGATGGTGGAGACGACGGGAGGGGAGGCGTGGCCTTTTAAGGCCGCGCGAGGAGGAGAGAGGGCGCGGCAGGCGTCTGCAGCCGCAGAAGAAAAAAGGGGAATAACGAATATGCAGTCTGCGCGCTCAGGCGCGCAGACGACTCGCGTGTGTGGAAGATAACGGTTTTTCAGACGTCTGGATGTGATCCCAGACGTCTGGTCCGACGTCTGGGCCACCTCCAAGACGTCTTAAAATACGTCCGGGGCACGCGTTCGTAACACGCAGAAATCAAATCCCAGACGTCTGGAAGGGGTTCCAGACGTCTGGTCAGACGTCTGGGCCACCTCCCAGACATCTTGAAGCCGCGTTCGTAACAAGTTCCACCTGAGAGAGTGCTGTGTAGCCCTCGAAAATGTTTCCTGCCAACTAAAAAACTCAATTTTTGAACTAAGAAAAGCATAATAAGGGGATTAAGAAGAGAGAATGAGTGAAACCTAAAATGGCTAAGTGTTAGAATTAAGGAGAGAATGAGAGAACCGTGATTAAGAAGAGAAAGCAGAAGAACAAAGAAGATGTACGTGTATATGTATAGTGTATATATATATAAGTATACTGTAAATAACAAGTATACGTACATTAAAAGTATACATAGTATAGGCAATGTTTAAGATATATATGTATATAAATAACATTATAGCTTTACTGACAAAATTATCCGTCACTGTAGATAGAATAAGTGTTACCATAGACCTTAGTTTTTACCTTAGGTTACGTACATTGTTTTTCCTAAGGCTTAGCGATGTTTATATCAGTCGTTGTATATATTATATATGTTATTGTATATGTTAATATATTAAGTTAAGTTAGTATAGTATATATTATTACTTATTATTGTATATATATGTAAGTATTAGTATTATATGTTATAAATAGATAGTATATAGTATATATGTATAGTGTTTGATGTTTATTTGCATATTGTGTTTGCAAGCATTTCAATACATTCTTTTGTAAGTAAATTAGTTTAATTCTTTCAATCATTAATTCATTCATTTATGATTGTCCATAAAATTAATCTTTTTGGAATTAAAGAATAACATTGGACTTAGAGAGTGATGTATATCAATAACTGCCTCCCAATGAACGACATGAAAGAAACAAGTAAAAATTATATAATTAAATAAAATTAACGCAATAACAATTTGTATTTATGACGTATACTACACCAATGACGATTTTTATACGAACCGCGATCGCGCCTCGATCACTCCTCAATTAAAAAATAAGCAATTCCCATATTATAATGACTTTAGTGTTGATGGTAGAGCACCACGATCGTTTATTTTGATGATAACAAAACACGTATCTTTTAATATTTGCTTTTGAGTCCTAGTTTTCAGGTCAAATTGCAAATGGAGACAAGTGTTTAGACCTAGTTCGAGCTCGTATCCATGGCGGATTGGAGAAGCTTGACAGTGGCGAAAAAGCTTCGCGAGGAGTGAAAGCTTAAAGAAGGAAGGAGATGAAGAATATGATATATTTCCTTTCTATTGTACTTTATATTTTGTTTCTTTTGTTGCTCTTTATTTATTTCTCAGATTCTTGTTAAAGAGCCTCAAAGTACCCTAACAATAGTCCTAGGAACACTTTCACAAATCCTAGAATACTTAGGTTTTCTGTAGAGCACCTAGAAAACCAAAATAGGGTTCAGACAGCCTTATCAGACGTCCAATCTGGAAATCAGACATCTGATAGTGACTTTTAAGACGTCTGACTATTTGATCAGACGTCCAAAACATATAAGCTGAACTTAATAGGTTCTGTTTGTTAGAATCCGTCGTCCAGACCTTAGTCAAGACATCTTAGGAGACGTCTAATGCCTTTGCCAGACGTTCAATTAGTGGAACGTTGGCTACTTACGTAAACGTTGAGGGAAATGAACGTTAGCCTAATATCAGACATCCGTAGAGGACCCTAGATGTTTAATATGTGACCGTTTTGCCTCGACTGACCCAAAATCTCCTTTAAGATATTTTCTAGCTGTTACCTTTCTTGGGAATCCATTTCCGCTGAACAAATAGGTTTCTAGACTCCTGACCTAGTACCAAACGTCCTGTATGTCGTCTGATGACCATACACTAGAACCTTGTTTAGGTTTGATTCATGTCAGGAAATAAACCTGCCTAGAATCAGACGTCTGACTTAGTTCCCAGACGTCTTGAACAGGTTTTCCAGACGTCTGATGACCCTGTCAGAATTATGATTAATTCTGATTATGTCCTGTTTTGCCTTGGGTTTAACCTCAACGGCTATGGAAGCCTTCTAAGGCCTTCCAAAGCCTTCCGAGGCCCTCTATAAATAGAGGAGGGCCCCTTGTCTTGCAACACACACCAAGACACACCTTGCAAGAATATTTGCACTCATTTTGTATCAAATTGAAGTAGAAGAAGCACTTGCTCTCAAAGGTTAGTTCCACATCCGAGAGCCTCATCCAATTTGCGCACCCGCTCTCCCTCCACGATTAAGAGAGCGACAAAGCGCCGTTGTGTGGTTCACGCACCCGCGTCACCGATTCGACGCACTTCCAAGCAATGGGAAGTTTCTTTACCTATAGAAGCTTAGTTTAAGAATTACTTTATTGGCTCTATAGGGCTATTCTTGTATCTTTTACTTTGTTATTTGGTTAGGTATTCACGTTGCGAATTCTCATCTCCATCGAGGGACAAAATCCTCCTTGTGAAGAGGAGGGGCTGAGGAACGTTACTCTCGTACTTGTAGCATGGTTGTAATAGAGGTTGAACTACCCTCGTTTAAGTAGTTCTTATAGTGGATTTGATCGACTAGATCAATCGGGAAATCCTAACTCGAGAGGGTTAGGTGATGGTTTTCACCCGGTTTGGGTTTCCACCTCAAAATAATTGTGCCATTTGTGTGTTTGCTAATTTTATGAGATTGTTATCTTTTTAATTTCACATTTTATACGTCACGCATATCTCACCCCCTCCAAGTAGAGAATTTCATTTAGTTCTATTTTCGTGAAAGACCGTGCCACAGGAAGCAATGCCGAAGCTGCTGTTGATGTTATTGATGAAGTAGAGGTTGAAACTACAAATGAGAATGATGTTAATACAGTTGATTTAGATGATATTGATCATGGATCCCCTCTTCTTTCAAAAAATCAAGAAGTACCTGAAGATAATTATGTTCATGGACGTAAAAGAAAGAGGTCTCTTACGGATAGCTTAGGAAAATCTATCATCGACACTGCGACTATGATTACTTCAGAAATTAAAGAAGCAGCCAACAAATTCAATAGAGCAATTGGGATTAATGCTTTTGTAAACAAACTGAAGCTAAATGGAGAGTTATCAAAAATAAATTCATTTAATTAAAATCTACGCCATCAAATTAGTTTGAAGATTACTCATGATGCTGATGCTTTTGATTTTTTCTTTACTCTCCCGGATGATGAAAAAGAAGGCTTTGTTAAAATTCTTTTAGATTAAAATTGTTGTCAGTGTAGTTTTTTCGATTCTCGCAATGAATAATGTAGTTGAATTCTTATTATTGAGACATTTATATTTCATAAATTACCCTTCAATGTTTTCTTTATCTATTGGTTTGCTATTTTGTTTAGATATGCATGTTAAATTTCAATTAGTGCAATATATAGAAAGTGATGGATTAATTTGAAATATTTCTTTAAATTTAAGGTCTTTTATGTAAATTAATAATACTTATTCCTTATTGATGGATTAAAATGTAAATAACTTAAATTTATGTTAGAACTAACAATTACCATATTTTTAAAAAATGTATTGGGTCAAATATGTAGAAATATTTTGGTTTCATTCATCTTAAGAACTAATCTTATTATACAAATGAAAGGAATTAAATTCATTCTTAACGATTCCATTTCTACCATAATCCAAACAAAGAAATGGAATCAACTGTTCCTTTTCATTCTTGTCTCATTCCATTCTATACTTGATTCTATTCCATTTTGATTTCATTGCTACAAAACAAACGTGCCCTAAGGTGTTACTTGGGTAGAGGAATGAAAAACAAAAGAAATTGCAAGGAGAACAAGAAGAAAATTGAATTAAAAGTCAAAGCTAAATTGGATGTTTAAGAGAAAAGAGTGTCGCATCATAAAACTATAAGAGATAAGAGAATGTATAAAATAATTTGACTTTTAAGGTAGGGATGAGCATTGGATTAGATCTTTACAGGCTAAGCTCGGTCTGGTCCAAGTCTATTTAATAAATGCGTTGAAAGGGCAGGCCAAGACATGGCTGAAAATAAAATTTCTCGACCCCTGTCTTGCCAGCCTAAGAAATAATGGGCTCGAGTCAAGCTGGCCGATCCATTTATTCATGATGTAATTGTTTATTTTACTTATGCATAAAAAATAGTATGTAAGTTGAGTTTCCCATCGATAATTATTTTAAAAGTATAGAAAGCAATATGATTTTATACAAGGCAAAATGACTTGTAAAGGGTAACTATCATTTTCAGTTATGTAAATGATGAGTTTATATATTTGACTTTTATGTATATTAAAAGAACTTTAAGTCGTACGTACATGTCTAACAAAAATGATTCAACTACTTGCATTACCAATATTTGACTTGAATATTTAACATATATAGCATATGACAAACCAATTAAATATAAACAAGTTTGGGAAAATTAAAATAAAAATAAAAATACTAACATTGTGTGTTCATATTTAGTTCGAATTTGGTTGTTCAACCTTCTCTATGACAAGAAGTTAATGGTACATATATATTTTGAACGAGATTATAAGATTGCATTGTACAACTTAAAGTTGCAAGGAGTACAGAGGTTAAGATTTTATTAGTTAAAAACTAACGAGAGCAGTTAATATTTATTTAATATTTAATGTATTTACATATATGATATATATTTTGATTGACAATATATATATATATATATATATAATTGGATCAACATGTTAGGTCTTAAGACGACCCCATAAATAAGTCAATGGGTCATGTTAAGTTGACGTCACCTCGACCTAAGACCTAACCTATTTAATAAATAAGTTATATTTATAATCAAAGTTTGAACTAAGCTAATTTTAGATCCAAATTTGAGTCGACCTAATCGAGTTTGCCCTCAAATTGAGTTGGGCCAACCCAACCTAATACGTTTCCCTACTCTAACGTCTAATTGTTTTCTTTCAAATTTAAAATCTAATTTCAAAATAAGATAGCTTCAAAACTAAGAATACAAAGAAAAGATAAAAAAGTAAATCATTAATTCCCATAAACAGATAGCTCCTGCAGGATGGCAACATACGAGCGCTACCAAAGAGAAAACTTCTCTCGACGGTGAATGACCACTCGCACTAATGGAACGCCTTCTTGGAATATGGTGGCCACAATAGGAAGAAGAGAATGGCTTTTTTTTGGATTCCACGTGTATATATATTTTAACAGAAGGCGATCGAAGGCAACGAGCAAAGCCCGGTCTCCATCGGGACTCTCTCCACATGGAAAATCCAAACATTGCTTACATTACTAACTACATGTGCCTGATCTTAATTTCTATCGCTTTTTTTTCTCATATGATATAAGGAGGAAACATACGTTATAATTTATTTTGTAACGTGAGATTTGAATTAATCGATTAAAAATTATATAAATAAAAGTATATCAATTGAAATAATTTTAAATTAGTTTAAAATTAAAATTTATTAATTGAAAATAAAAATACATCAAAATATTTTATTTTTTAAATGATGGTAAATAAATTTTACCTATAGGAAGGATTTTTCATTTAAAAAGAAATTTTTTATTTATAAAAAATAATTTTTATCGATAGAAAATTAAAATAATATCATCATTTTTATTATTTATGTCTAGATGTGTTGTAATCTATATTTATTAATTTCTTATTTTTTAATAATATGTAAAAGAAAATATATATTTCATCAACGACTCAAATATTATTATATACAAATGATTAAGCATTATCTTTGATCAACAAATATCATGGCAATTAATTAATCAAATCTTTCGTTTCCATGCACAAGATCCAAGATGTACATCCTCTGAATTAGTGAGACTACGAGAGTTAGTTAGGAATGGAATTGTGAACTTTCGATACCTTCCAACCAACATGCATCCTCTTCCGGTAGATAGAAATTTTAGAAATTTTGTTCTTTGCATGATTAACTTTACGATACGGAACCTATGACAGATGATCGCTTTTTCAATTGGGGAAAGCAATCAGCAAGCGACGACAAATTAACGTGAGATTATATTTAAAGTTTGATCTATCAGTGAAAATGTTAGAAATCCCCAACTATACAATGAAATTTCCCGGATCATATCATATATGAGCAATCTGTAAAGATCAGAAGACCGTGGTTGCAACCTCAGTTTTTCCGAAATGTGATCGTAATTCCTCGTTTCTTTTCCTTGAAGGTAAAAGATTGAAACTGTTCAACTACCAAGTATCAAGTAAACTGATCCCAATTAATTCTTGAATACCGAGTGGGAAGAAAAACCGGAGAAGGGTTGTTTAAGTATATATAAATTGATTTAATATGTAATGTAGGCTCGCGATTAATTAATCTTAAAAATTTTCGCCGAATGCAGACTTAACATTAACATATCACTATATATATATATATATATATATATATATATATATATATATATATATATATATATATATGAAATATGACCAAAGAACAACGGCACCACATGGCTAATTGAAATTGCCGAGTCTGCGACGCAATCTTAGAAAGCGTGCACCAAATGGAACCTACATGCTTCTCATTTATGCAACATTCACTAAAAGCCAATCCAGAAATTAACTTAGTTTGAATGGTCAAAAGAGTTGCCAAATGTAAGAGTACAAAAGTACTGTTGCTTGGGAAAGATATTTCTAAACGTAAGAGTGCAATTTAAAGTGCCGATCGGGAGAGATATTTGTGCGCAAGATAGTTTAATTTGATCCCTTTGATCGTGCTTGGGAAGAAGGTGGTGAGGCTTAAATTTCATGCAGAAGGAATAGCTTTGGCTCATTTCGTTTATATATATATATAAACCAATGTCTATGCTTGTCTCTTACGAACATTATAATCTAGAGTTTAATTTGCTTGTTCGTCGTGTCCAAATGTTACTCTTCCAACGTGTATCTCATGACAATAAACCTCTTCCCCTCATGTACCCGATTTCTTAACGCAAGAAGCTAGAAATCTAAGGTCAACATATAACTGATTTAGTCTCTTAATATATAAATAAACAATCAAGAATATTGAGATGAATGGCGTTACATATCAACCAAAAAATATATAGATAATCTTGTATCAACGGTTGAGATGGATCAAGTTAACGCATCGGCGAGCAGAAGAAAGAAGCGAGGGAGAAGAGAGGAGGGATAGATATATATTCGCATAAACAGAGGACCAATTGGACTCGACATTTATATTTGATATTGTTCGATGTCTTAAAACTACGTGCATCGCGCCGTTAGTCTGTCTATTCAGATGCGATCTAGATTGGATATATAGTTATCAAATGGTAGTTTGATACGTGTTAGATTAATTCTTTGAGCACGCACATAATTAGGTGATTTAATTAGAAGGTTTATCAGACGAGAGAAACAAGAAGCATCGAGCCTAATCTACTGGCATGCAGTTGAATTATTTGCCTTAGAGCTGAAAGATACGGACTCACATGTAGCCATTCCTTGAAAGGAGAAGGAAAAATGCCTTAACATGAGACACCATTTCTTCTAGATTGATGCAAGATGACTCCATCATTTCGAGAGAATGCATCTCTTGCTTTGGC
The DNA here is from genome assembly GCA_037157565.1 of Thalassia testudinum. Taxonomy (NCBI): domain Eukaryota; kingdom Viridiplantae; phylum Streptophyta; class Magnoliopsida; order Alismatales; family Hydrocharitaceae; genus Thalassia; species Thalassia testudinum. The sequence goes on along the minus strand of JAZHRO010000012.1, from coordinate 83,669,826 downwards.
CAATCTGAATGAAATCAATGTTGCCACTGAAAACAGCGCGACGATTATTTAGTGACGCTTTTTGTATTGTTGTTAATAGAAATTTTAACGATGGTTCCGTCAATGGTCTTGGTAGACAAGATATTGGTGATTATTTTCAAATCGTCACCGATAGGTTTTTTTTTTTGTGGCAATTACAAAAAAATATTATCATATAAAATAAAAAAGAAATAATATTTTAAATATTTTTTATGATGGGAAGTGAGAGGTAAAGGAGTGCTATTAGCACGTAAATGGAGAGAAGGAATTCGAAAATTTAGTAATCAAATTTCAAAGCATTAGTATATGTTTGGGAAGGGTGTTTAATCTTCCAATATCGGCTAGTAGTTAATCTTGTACAGAGTGGAAAATTTCTCTTTTTCGAGGTACATGATCCCTATTTTATAGGAGGTAATTGGTCGTAACTAAAGCTAGTTATTACTTTTTTGTTATGCCCACTAGATTCAAGAGTTACTTGCCTTGTGTTTCGTTGCCTCACTCCTCGTGTTGCTACCTCTCTCTCCTCATGCCACAATCTTGGTCCTCACGTTGTGGCTCTTCTCGCTTAGTGCCATTGGGGTTGGTACAACGACTGGTCAAACGAAATTCTTTCTCTTGGGCGATCAGATTGGGCAGCCACTCTTGGGTGCCTTTGGTAGATGAATAAGCCGATTGAATTCGAGTGATTCACCCATGATGGGGGACTTCCTATCCCAAACAATTTGAGGCTCTATGCTTTTGGCCTTTGTTGGCTAGATTTTTGGGTTTTACTTGAACTTATTCATTTTATAAGCTTATTTTTAATATATTTAACTTTCTCGATACTATTGAGAGGACTTTTCGTGACGATTTAGCAACCGTTGTAAAAAATACTTTGGCAACACTAACCATCAAAAAAAAAAAAAAATTTAAAGCTTATATTTTACTCCATTTTCACCACGATTTTCCCAAAGACATCACCAATAATGATTATGACCTCGCTTCTAAGCGTTCCCGGTAGATGGAGCTATTAGCGACGATTGGATAATCATTGTTGAAAAAAAGTTTATCGTGATTTTCTAATAACCCGCCACCAAAATACAAAAGAAATATTGTTCTACTTATCCAAGTTTACTTATCCAAGATTTCAACGACAGGGGAAAGTCCTACTTGTTAATTGTTCCGATGACTATCTTGTGGGGGCCACGATGGCGTGGTTATAGCAACCGGTGTCCACATCAGTGTAATGGTGTTTCCGAAAATCTCATCCTCTCCCACATAGAAGGAACGGCGAGATGCCCTTTTCCGTGGAAGCGAAAACCAAAATAGCTTTTGGTTACCGTTCTCAGGTTCCTCGAACAAAGAATAAAGAACTTATTTTCATTGTAAACTTCGGTCAAACTAAAATTCACGCAATATAGTTTGATACGATATATTTTTCAATTGATATTATTCTTACTTTTATACCGTCACGCTAAGATGTAAGGTAGTGGACATTTTGTTATGATACATTTTTGTAATTAATATTATTTTAAATTTTATGCTGCCATATCAAGATACGAATTTAAAATTAATTAAATTTATTTAATTTGATTCCGTGAAAGAAAAATTTTCACCACCACCAACATCACCACAGTACGATTTTGACTCAAAAGGTGAACTCCCAAAAGAAAATTATTAAAAAGCCACTTACTTCTTTCGTTGAAATTTCCGGACCTTCTTGCCATTGATCCCTAACATGCAATGCAAATATTTATATAGTACCCGGATAACATTTTCTAATAATATTTAGTTTTATTTATTTTTTATCTTGTTGAGCTTGACTCATTCTTCATGTCAAGTGCTCCAAATCAGATGATGTATTTGACTTGTCAAAGTTTTTGCAAATCATATTGGTTACACATTGCATCAAGGGTGTGTGTATATACATATATGCTATGTATTAAGCTTTATATATTAAGGATATATATTAAGAAATATTAATGTTAAAGAATGTTCTTGGTATAGAGTAAAAATAAAGAAATTCTACTTTATAAATATCAATGACTTTCCTTGATAAATATTTGTCTAAAGATTATGAGATACTATTCTAAGAAAATTAATTGATTTGTTTTATAAGTCAAGTTATTTTTTACCAAAGGTGTAAGTTAAGAATAACTCTTGATAAAGGATTTAAAACAAAACATAATGTCTTGAATTCTTAACTTATACGCACCTTAACTCATAAGGCTTTGTTTCTTTTTCGTAGTATATAAAAATGTCTTATTAATTGAGAATTTAAATCTTTATCCTTAAAGTAAAGTCCCTTTCCAAGAAATTGCCTACCTACATCCCGAGCAAAAGTTCTGTCCTCAGAGGCGGCGCCGAGAATTTGGGTTGAGCGCAAAGTCGAAAGGACGTTTTCTCCATCAACAGAAAACTAATTGTTAGAAATCTTTTGTAACACGAAAATTTTGAGTACTGTGCATGAGACCTCACTGGCCTCGTAGTTTCAACGTGATTTGAAAACGCTGATGAGAACTCAGGAGTAATTTTTTGGCATCGAGAAATTGATGGTACGGCTCGAGACTTATTGCGTTATGCTTCAAGATTTGAAAAGTCTCCCAGATTGAACGTTTGGGAATAATGGAGGCTAAATCACACTTCCAATATTCGAATCAAGTCACACACATGCACCCGCGTTGAAGGTTGGAAGCGTACATGCATATATGGTAACATTTTTCTACTATGAGTAATATTTTATATTAAAAATTTGTGTACTGAGATCATTACATATGAACATATTATACATTAAATTTGAAGTTAATCTGATACTTCGAGTACATACATCAAAAGATGTTCATTTTTTACGACTTAAATATTATTAAATTTGATAATGTTGGATGTATGTGTTAAGAGTATTGAATTTGGAGGAGGGGGTGGCGGTTTGTGTTGTATGCTGGTAGAGCTGGTGTCCAGAGGAGATGGTCGAAGAAGTAGGAGGAGATGGAGGGGAGGTGGTGAGTGTTGTGTGTTGTTTGGAGGTTGTGGTTGGAGGAGGATGTGTTGGAGTAAGTGATTATTGGAGGAGGACTTATGGAGGCTATGTGCTCTCCACATGTGGAGGAGGGGAGGTAGTGAGTCTTGTATGCTATCTGAAGGTGGTGTCAGAGAAGGATGTGCTGGAGCAAGTGGTGGTTGTAGGAAGGGGATGAGGACGGAGGCTCTGTGCTTTGTGCGCGTGCTGCATGTTGCATCGATGTGCTATGGACGCAACGCGTCTATGGGTGGGTAGGCAAGCACACATGTTTAGGTGGGGGGGAAGGGGGTTTAAAGGTGTTGCTAGGGGTGGAACATGGCTTGGATTCTTGCTTGAATATACTATTACTCTTTTGCATATGCTTAAATATAGAGTTTTAAGGCATTTGTTGCTAAAGACAGTTGTGAAAAAAAGTAGAGAACAAAAATACTTTTCTACACCCAAATCTAGACCCTCTTGCCTTTCTGAGTAGATTTTACGAAACTAAATAAAAGTTAGTTCCTTTCTAAGACAATGCGTTGTGTTTTAAAATCTGTTATACTATGTTTTAAAAATTAAATCTCTTACGCAACACATTATATAGCACATAAAGTGAATCAATTAGATCTACATTTTATTTGTTCATTTTATAAGTTCTTTTTTTAGATGTACTAATTTCCTCGTTAGAGTACATTTGTATGTAATGGTGCTTGGATTATTTTATGTTTAGGTTTTTTTTCCTCTTTTTTAAAGATCCATTCTTTGAGGTCTATTTAGGTCCTTCTCTTTAGTCACTTGCTTGAATCATTTTTCTTGAATTGATTTGGCTCTTGCAATTTTTAACCAATAGTTACATTAAATTGAACTTATAGTTAATTTTTTGTTTGATTTGTTTCTTTTTTCTTTCTCTCCTTCGTTTCCCTTTGAACCTACTAATGAGAAATTCATCATGACTTCTAATTATCATTAATTAACTAAAAATACACTAATTACAGGATTAATTATACTAGAGGAGTTAAATTATCAAGGACCTGTAAAATAAGTTAAAAATGTAAAATTAAATATCAATTAATCATAATAATAATTTAATTAATAATTTGGACTCAATTAATAATCATTTAGCTAGATATTTAATATTTAAACTAATTTATTAAATTTAAAGAACTAAGTTCTTAATTAACTTAATTAAACAAATCATTTAAATAAATATAGCTAAAAAGGGAAAAAATGTAATTTCAAGTCATAAATAATTTATAATAATATATAAAAAGTTGAGAAAGAAATAAATTAAAATAAGCCATAAAACTCACTGTTTACGTCTAAGTCCTTACCTTTCATTTCAATTGAGTCTTTTATTTCATTGAGGCCCTACTATATTTACAAAAATACTCCTGTGTGTGTCTTCTTCTTCAACCTCCATCAACCTCGGACAGTTGAGGGTAGCCGATCACTGTACCCTTTGATCACCAACCATCCAATCTCAAAACACCACCGCCATTGACGTCTGCCTTCCGCTCGCCACTGCCTCTTCATCAAACGCATCGGATCAACCATAAATCCTCTTTAAGCTAGGTGATTAAGCTCACATGCGTTAGTGATGACGCCGATGAGTTACGATGAGCCTAGATGTCTTTCCATCTAGATACAACCTCGCAAGCCTCCGCAACCACCTATAAATAGCCATGCATCCCCCCGATCTCAACTACTGACCCCCTACCCTCTTCCCCTACTGTGGTCAATGATAGGCTATTCTTCATTAGCCTCCGGCGGCCTCTCACCCCCCTATCGGAGCTTCTCCAGTGGCGGAGCTTGACTCCCTCACCTTATCTTCCTCTCCTACGGTCGTGACAGGGCTTGGGGCGCGCCACTGATCTCTCTCTTCGCTTCAACTTCTCACCAGAGAGCCTTCTGTCTTCCCCACCAATTTTTCCTCCGTTAAGAGCCATTAACGAAGTCCTCTCATCCCCTTCGTCTAGGTAACTCGTAGATTAACCTTAGATTTTAGCATAGATTAGCTTGAGCTAGATAGTTAGGTTGATAGATTAGTCTTACGGTCTGTTTCCACATCATCTTCTCCGTCTCCGGTGAGCCAATTCCGGCTCATCGGACATTCAGTCACCTTATCAACCACTTGTTCACAATCTTGGCCTCTCCACGATCACATTCCACCTTCTCCCCCCTCAATTCTATCACCTATTCGCCTATGTCACTCCAACTTCACTGGAGTACCTCCGCTGTCTATGGCAGATGTCTCCGACCTATTTTATAGTCACTTGGGGCCTCCACCACCTTAGCATTACTTCAGGGCCTCAATCTCACTTTCTATTATCTTAATTACACTCCATATATAAATTGCCCAAATCCACTTAACCACTTGAGCTCGCTGTCATGGTGGCTCAAGAGGAGTGATTTCATCTAATTAGACAAGCACACCAGTGCCCGACTTCCCTAAATCATTCCCCTTACTCAATTTAGTAAGAGGGAAACTCTTGAGTTCAGGCGAACTCAAGATACACTTTCACAGAAATTCTTGTGAAAATCATATGTATGATCATCAATTGAATCAATTGTAGAGTTCTTGAGGCTTCCTGTAACCTCACGAACCATTTAAAACTATTCCTAGTCGATTTCATAGAGATTTGACATTCAGTCACCTATTTCAACCTTCACCAAAGCTTCGACGAGTCAAATTTGAGACACAGCCTTTAGAAGCTCATGAAAAGCTCCAGATCAACTTATTTTAATTAAAGGTTCAAATTGCACCTATTAGAATTGTATTTTAAGGTTGATTTCTCTCTGTCACTTCTCATCTTCTCCAACTCCAGCAGAGATGGAGAAATGAGTTCCTTGACAATTATGACCTGGATCTTGGATTGATAAGCATGTGAAGACTATCAGAGACCTATTTTAGGCTATAATTGAGTCTAACAACCTCTGGTGTGCTCCGACGAAAAACCTCCGATTAGAACTTCGACAATAAGCCCGGAGCTCCCCTTAGAGCTTTTAAAATGCAATTTTGAGGTGTGTAGTAAAATCCTGAGGTCGAATTGAGTCTATTTAGATCTTTAATTTGATTGAAATTAGAGTAATTTGGAAAGTCAAATTTCAACCTCCGAAAGTCAACCTAGAGATGTTCTAGAGGAATTTAAGTTTGAATCTTTGAATTGAAGGTGGAACTGAGTTTCTATGATGATTTAGAATCATTCAGAACCATTTTGATGAGGTTCCATTGAGTTCCCTTAGTGATATCAATATCCATGCATTTTGGGTTCAACCTAGAACCCAACATGGTTCAGTGACTTGATGTCAAGATTTGAAGCTTAATCTCTACCAGATATGTTTCGTTTGGTCTTATTAATTGATCTGGGTTATAAGATGAGAATCTCATCTGTCTGTTGGCCGATTCAATTCATGAATCAGTGTTCTGAGACTCAGATGAGAAGCTCTCACGCTTCTGAGCTTCTTGAAGCTCTATCCTTCTCCCTTCCTTCTCCTAATCGATGCGGAATGCATCACTGAACCTATCCAGACCCTCAACTGAGGGAATTAACTCTTTTGCAGGTCAATAAACCCGAAACCCTTCTCTGAAGCACATTCCAGTCGTGATGAGCAATGCTTATTCATCCAACAAATCCTTGAATCAGAAGAGATTCATTCACCAAATTGGTGTTAAAATTGGAAAGTTAAAGTTAGGAGCTTTCAATCGTGCTTTTGTGCACTCGATTTGGAGATCTAAGTCACCAACAATCAACATCTGAAGATTGATCCTAAAGACACGCTGCGTGAAGAAGACTTGGCCGATTAACACACACCTTGGAAATTCTGCAGTGCTCGCCTCGGTATAAAAAGAAAAGGTGCACCCAGCACTTCAGACGTCAGCGCTGGACGCACCAAATACCCATATCTCTCCAAGCATATGTGAGCGTGTGCAATGCAAGTGCATGCGCACGTGAGTGTGTGGGCTTGAGCTTGTGGGACTGATGGGCCTGGTGTTGTGCATACTAAAAATACCAAAATCTACCTAACAAAACTAAGCTTGGGCTCAAGTAAGGTTTAGTCCCAGCCCTAGTGGGCACTGTGTATTCCTGAAGATTCTGGGCCGCCCATTAACAAATTTTTGTCTAAGTGTTGAGAGTGTGTTAACAGCCTAAATCGTCTAAGTGTGGAGAGGAGAGTGCACAGTGAGAAATAAAGGAAAGAGAAGAGAAAGAGATGAGAGATTAAAGACAGAAAATTAAGGAAGATAAAAGAGAAAGATGGTTTATAGAGAGTTAAATATGAAGAAAGGAAAGAGGAGTATTTAAATGAAATGAAATGATGGATTAAAAGAGAGCGAGACATCTGATGGGCTAATCAAAAGTCCAATTTCTATTTTTAACTTATCTGACTTTGTAAAGAGAAGTCTGAAAAGAAGGCTGAAGAGTAATTTGAGATTAATTAGTGTTTGACCTTTCTTGTAATCACGGCATGTGTTGTAATTATCTCTTATGTCTTATTTTTGTAAGCACTTGATGTAATAATTGAGATTTCTTCTTGTTATTCCTTGTAAATCATTCATGTACACTTCTTTTCAATAATGGAATAGTTGCATGTTTTCATGTTCAATTCTATACACAATTTTTCATGTGCTTAACATATATTGTAATTATTGATCTAATTAATTAAGTAATTAGTAAAATATGCATTAGAATAAAAAATGGTGAATTAAATACAATTATCCCTCACAGTGAATGACTGCGACTCAACCAGTTAAAAGAAATAAAAATCTAAACTATTAGGTTAGCTTGACACTATATCACAATTAACGACAATGATTTAACAATTCAAGTTAACCTAAGTCCATTCTGTATATGATTAATTAAGTCTAATAACCTAATTAACTGTGTTAAGAATCGTACGATAACCTATTCATGCCCATGGCTACACTCCTGGTTAGTGTCAGAGATGGTGGTTGGGACATGGGTGATGGTTGACGGTGTAGGTGCTGGTGGTGATGGCGTGTAGTGGTTGGTGGTGATGACGATGGTGAGTGGAGGTGGGTTGTGGACGATGAGGACATGTGCTGCGGATATTACTAGCGACAGCAAGATGGGAAGAAGGGAGGTCACCGATGTGTCATGTGTGTTGTGGCAGTGGAGGGGACGATGGGGGTGGAGGAGGAGAAGAATGAGGCGGGGAGGAGGAGGGCGAAGGTGGTGGTTTAACACTCGTGCCGGTGATGGTGTGTTCCCACGACATGTAGCATCCCAAAATTTAGGCTTTGAGTCATTTCAAAGTGGTTCGGGTTAGTTTGAATCTGAACACCTGGTTAGGGTGTACTGCTGTGTCAGAACCCCCTTAATTTGCCAAAATCATGTATTTCGAGTCAAACCTTGTCAAAAGGGTACCATATGTAGTATCATTAGATTCCTCTTGTCGCAAGTTTTTTGGCGATGCTCGTTTCGTGTGATTCCGAGTTGTATAGCTCAAATTATTACCAAAAGAAGTCACCAGGGACCTAAATGTAAGGTGAACCCAACCCTAAGGGCATTTTGGGTATTTCACCCAACTAAACCCACTCAAAAGCGCCCCTAAGTTCAATTTAAGGATGCAACGGGTCCTTTGGATCGTCATCCATCTTCAACCCTTTCAAATCAAGAGAGGAAGAGATAATGAAAATCATGGATTTTACCTCTCAAAAATCAATTGCAAGGACCTTCTTGTAATTCCCTGAAGCCCCGCCTTCCCACCGCAAAAGTCGCGATAGCGGTGGCTGTGTGCAGCGAGCACGCAAAGCGTGGCGCTGGCAATGTGCTAACAGGCGACATGTGGTGAGTAGTAGCGCGTAATTTTGTGCAGGCATGCATGCGCGTTTGCGAGGTCGGGTGCGGCGATTTACAACGCTTGGCGTGCATCCATAGCTGCGGGTGGGCGCGTGGTGATCCGTGACGTGAGGCGAGCGCGAGTACCAGCATGACGCGTGGCGCATGCGCGGGCGCGTCGACCAGCGAGTGCGTAGGTGTTTAGTCTAACTCTAGACCCCCTCGCGCTGTTTCGTCTGGTTCGAGGCGTTTCCTCTACTTCATCTGGATTTCGACAAATAGGGTACCGTTGAAATTTATCAACCCGTACTACACATTGGTCTGATTTATTTCCACTTTTGAATTCATTATCCTTATTGAAAAATTAGAAACATAATTACGTGTCTCCGACCCCATTGTGGGTCCAATTGAACCAGGTCTTCTTCCCAGTGCATGCGCGGATCCTTAGGTAGGCGTGGAGGCTATTTCTAGGCCTAGTGAGCACGGTTCGAAATCACTGTGACCCTCTAGTAAAATTAGGTAGTGTAGTCTACCCCTCTTTTAATTCAACTAATTTTTTTAGGTACATGCATACTCGTCCTGTGTAATCTTTTTCCATATACTGCCTTGGTTGGCGTATATTCTCCTTTTTGATGAGATTGGAACCCCTCCAGTGTTTTCATTGATTTATGGGCACTTAAATGAGAAATAATTTATTTTATGTAAATGATGTAGATTAATGATCACACGTACCTATCTTTTCACATGCATGAAATGAACTCCGTTTTTAGTAAAATAAGGTTTGTTATTTTCAGTAACTTCTAAATAATATGGGACCATTGTCACAAGATTGAATTTACTTGTAAAACTATAAGTTGAAGGATAATGTGAAAAGTTACAAATCCTAAAATTAATAATATAAAATTACTAAGGATTTTCTGAATTAACAAAATAAGAGATGCAATTATCTGGAAATTGATTATAAAATACGATAAATATGTCAGGAAAATAGAAGATCAGACAACTGGTTTCAGCCTCGCTACTTGTCTGGTTTCTGACCGTAGCTTTAGGTCATTTTAGACCAGGTTCAGGGGCTGGTTTAGGGAGCTGTTGGCCTCCCTACGACTATTTTGTTAGGTTTAACGGCCAACTAGAATAGCGAATTCACAGGGCTCGAGATTTGGAGTAGTTCTTTCGGCTGGTGGGTTGGCCATTGGTTGTCTGTAGTTTAGCGTACACAGCACTTGTACATGTTTGCGTTACACGACATACTCGCCACCCCTTTCCGCAATGACCTCAGGGTGACGGAGCGTGGCGACCCGATGGATATAAGCAACCCTCCTGACCAGGAGGGTGGCTATAATGACCCGATTCCCGAATCCCTACGAGATATGAGAATCGGACCAACTCGACTAATCCCAAAACCCAGTAGTCCAACGAGAAGTAACCAAAAGAACAGTAAAATAAACCACATTCACCATGTATATAACTAGCAGTAACAAAATACAGCAGTAAAGAAAGGAAATACTACAGTATGCACCACCACAAAAGAAGGGAAATATACATAACATAAAGTTTTCAATAAAGAAAGTACAGGGAGTAACAAAAACTACTCACTACATTAGAAGAAAAGTACAGAAGTACTACAGGTAACCCTACTGGACCCTACTAGGCCCAGCTTCCTCTGCAGCCCTTGACTCTAGCTGCTCAACACCTGGTCCTGAAAAAAAGTAACGAGGGTGACACGTCAGCGAAACGCTGAGTAGAGTGGCAACTAAAAGCTAAAGAAGCAGTAGAGTGTACAGTAGCTGTTATATTTTACTTTCTTTATTAATGTCTTTCTATTTATTCACTATTGATATATTTCTCAGATCCTTCTCTTGACCTTGAATGTTACTCGTGGGAACGATCTTGAATGCAGTCTTTTCTGAAAAGTAAAAGTAACACGTGGTGCTCTCCTGGCCGTGAGAGTCCCCCGTGGTGGTCCTACCCTCAGTCAACCACCCCAAGGTCGCTGACAGACGTAACGGTGACTACGACACGCGCGATAAGTGCATGGGTAGCTACCCCGCACTGGCACGCGGTCAGTCGTTTCCGTTAATGGGTGCGCCCAAAACACAGCATGGAACCAGTATAGGGCAGAGCCCTCTCAGTAACAGGGGTCCAACCCCTCCACAGTCCGCGCACCCTCGCCTGACTACCCTGGTTTGCCCAGTGGGCCTAACAAGTCGGTGCAGGAGAGCTAGCAGAACCCCGGGGCCCGTGGGGCAGCTAGTGCTCTCCCTACACTAATAGCTCTCCTCGGTACTGCGTACGCGAGGGCCAGCAAGTCGGTGTAAAGTGGGCAAACCCACCCCAGTCTCAACCTGAGGGCGGCAAGCTCCCCTCTACACTAAAAGATAATACGTGCTCTCTTTGGTTCCACGTACACAAGAGACAACACACTTCCACGTTTTACTTTCTCAGTTCCATTCCATTCTCTTTCCAAGAGTTCTACTCCTAATTCCCCGTGGGGTTCATGTTCTTTTTGTTTGGCCGTTTTGGGTTTCACCCTTCCAGCTTTGTATTTATATAACCTATATTCTTAATCGTATTTATTCATTCATAACAGGAAGTTGTTAATCAATTTACAGGCAATTATCATTTCCTTTCTACTTTTCCAAGACTTAAATATTATATATTCCACTAGTTTTCCAATCCTAGGATTCATGCCGTACCCTACGATCTATCATTCAAATCTAGTTTTCCAATCCTCGGATTCATGCAATATCCTAGGATCTATCATTTAATCTAATTTCACAGTCCTAGGGTTCATGCAATGCCCTATACTCTATTAATTGTTTCATAATTGTAACAAGTTTTGTTAAATAAATTAAAGAGCCACTCTACCAGCGAAACCGGGAGTACTGAGGGCGTGGTCGGCAATCCCACGCGCCTCCGTAACTCCCAAGACTGCAACGGAACGAGGTCCTAACACAAGGAGTTTCTCAAAACAGTAAACAATTACTGTAAACGGATAGAGGAATTAATTCTGGAAAGAACGCAACTCGAAACGCGGAAAACGGACTCCGAACGGACCCTAAACAGGTCAAAAACGACGAATCTGTCCAAAATCAGACCTCTGGAACCTGTTCCAGACGTCTTAAATGGTAGATCAGGTCGTACCTCAGTCTGCGCAATCCTTCAGACGTCCAGAAGCCTGTTGGAACGTCTGGCCTTGGTTTCCAGACGTCCTATGGTCACCCCGGACGTTTGGAGGTTCTCTCCGTCGTCTGGAACTGTGGCTAGATGCCTAGTCCACGTGGGATGGCAAGCCCTCGCGCCCTCCCGAACAACACCAGCGCACACACGCAACCGCTCTCATCCCGAAAAGGCTCAGAGAACGCAACGGACGGCTGCATGGCCGTACACGCGTTAAAGGAAGGAGGAAAAGTATTGTACCTGTCAGACGTCTGGATCTTCCTCTAGACGTCCAACGCGTCATCTGGACGCACGACCAAACGTCTGATTCTGGGAAATTTTCCCAGAATCAGCACCCGATTCGTCCTCCACCCGCGACGCATAGCCGCGCCACGCCGCGTCCGCATACTGCCCGAGCTTTAGCAGCTCCTCCGCGACACCCAACGCCCGCTATTCCCCCCGCCGGCCGGCTCTAGCTCCCCCGGCAAGCTTGCACCTCTGCGGTTGAGCTTCTTCTTCCTCTCGCAACACTCCCTCCCACATGCCCGCTGCAGCCGCTGCTGCGCCCTCGCTTGCTCGCTCACTCGCAGGGAGGAGAAGAGAAGACAGTGGAGTGGGGGTGAGGGAGAGGGGGAGCGCTCTTATAGGACAACCGCAGGAAGACAGAGAAGGAAAGCAGCGCCTGCAGGGAAAGAAAACGAAGGTTGCGGGTTCACACTGCGTGCGCAGGCACGCAGAAGCGAATCTGTATGCCAAAAAAATTTATTACCAGACGTCTGGGAAGGGTTCCATACATCTGGCCAGACGTCTAGGAAACTTCCCAGACGTCTTAAACTGCTTCTAATGCCCATGATCATAACAGTGGCTTATATCAGTCTTGCACCACAGGAAGTTACATGAAATCATCTTATGCCTGAGACATTGATTAACAGTTTGAGAACAATAAAAATATGAGCAAATTGCATAAAATGGATTGGATATAATAAGATTGTAAACAAACGAACTATCAAGATAGTGCCTTTTTACTGTACTCTATTACTTGAGTTACTTGTTGAGTTGTACTACTCTACTTAGTTTTTACTAATGTTTGTCTTGCGTTCCGTACTTGGGTGTTGCTGAGTAGTTGGGTGGTGCGGCTACTCCTGGTCAGACCTTCATGGAACCAGGTCCTATCTGAGGAGATAGTCCGTATTGAGCCGGTTGCTCATAGTTGTAGCTCCTTTTTGCTAGTAGGAGTTTATTTCTTGTCTTCTTAGTAGTTGTACGAGACTTATTTTATTTTGCTTTAGGACTTTGCTCTTATTATCAATACTTTTGTATCCATTATTTAATCCTTTATGAATGAATGTTGGCTCTTAATGTTTTGTGACTTTATGTTGGGTGATTATGATCTTGTGCGTTTTCGTGTTAGTTGTTAGGACAAGGCAACTCGAGTCTCATCGGTTGGTGGGACTTGGGTCGTCACACGACATGTGGTCCCAACGAATCAATAGGTAGGAGGGGTGGGATTATTGATTTTGTGAACCTAATTGCATCAATCAGGATGCAATTGATATATGATGATGACGGTCGTCTTTCGCGGTGTTTTAAAGATATGTTCGTTGTAGTATGTTGCGAAAAACGACGATCACTTTATTTCAATTTATTACTCGAAATTTAAAATGTTCCGAGGTCGAACTCAGGGAGCAAACTTAATTCTAGGAGCATAAAAATTCACAATTCACTACTTTACAAAAATTAAAGAGAGAAAGGGAACAAAAATCTCTTTTTTCTTTCTTTCTTTCTTCTCCTCTACTATCTTCCTTCTCTTCTTTCTCTGCCTTTTCTTTCTCGGACGTCTGATTCTTTGAATCAGACGCCTTATCTACCCCTTGCTACAGTGCCTTTGCAAGTTCTTCTCCTCTTGGTTTCTTCTTCTTCTCTTCTCTACTCGGCCTTCTACTTCTTCTTCTTCTCGCACTGTGCCTTCCCTTCTCTAGTTGGCTTCTCTCCTCTTCAGCTTCTGCCTTATCTTTCCTTCTCTTTTCCCTCTGCGAGTCTTCTTCTTTCTTCTGTCTTTAGTTTCTCTTCTTCATCTTCCTTTCTCTGTGACTTCCTCCTTCCTGTCTTCTTCCTCTGTCTTCAGCTACTCCTCTACCTTCAGCTGCTCCTCTGCCTTGAGTTCTTCCTTCTTCTATTGGCTTCACAAGTCTTTCTTCAGCAGCTGCCTCTTCCTTCTCCTTCTTTCCGTTGCGCTCCCTCCTTTCCTCTTCTCCTGCTTCCCTGCACAATACAAGGTTAGGCAAAACCTAACCCCCTACCCACCCCGCATCTCTCTCTCTTTCAAATTCACTCCAGGGTTTGCTCCCAGAGCCTTAATCAGGTAAGCGGGTCGAGTAACGCACCCGGGACCAGGCGCACCGGCGTGGGAGGTGCGCGAGGAGTGCTTGGTTGGGTAATCGGGCTCAACCTAGGCCCGCGAGGCGTGAGCGCGAGCGAGAGCAGGCGTGAGCTCATGGCGCTATGCGCGTGCATGGGCAAGGGACCTGACCCCTGTGTATCGAAGGCGATAAGGCACATGCACTTTTTTAATTTATTCGGCAGTGGTGCTTCAAGGATTTCCAAGGTGGGACAAAATGTCCCACCCGCTTCCGTGCCTTCTCCTGCAACTGAAGTCCTCGCGATTGCAGCAACAAGCGAGGCTTGCATCTACGATTGGGGACCTGGGACCGTGAGTCTCTTCCGCTCGTCCTCGGACTCCCACCTGGGACTGTAGAGGCCTGGAGCTATTAGCAAGCTTGCTCCAAGCTCGACAGTAATGGCGGTGAACGCTCGAGACATAAAAGCAGCAATACAGCCTTGTGGCCCTGTCAAACTAGAGAAAAACCTTCGCCGTATCCCGGCGAAGGTGAGGCGGGGGTTGGCTAGCTGCAGGGTGGCCTAGGCGTGCATGCGTAGGTCGCTCTGTGGCCGTGAGGATGGGTTAGTTCGGGGGAAGGCGACAGGGGTTGGCGCGGTCAGTGGAGGGTCATAGGGTGATCAGTGGGTGGTAGTGATGCTCAAGGATCGGTTGGCGAGGCGGATGGAGGCGTGGAGCAGCGGGGATGCCTCGCTGGAGGTCTAGCCGGAGGTGGAGATGGCGATGGTGGATAGTGGAATTGAGGGGTATTTTTGCGAAATAAAGTGAGGGGAATTGAAGGGGTAGAGAGGAGTGGTTCTAACTTGATTTAGTGGACGAAGGGGGAGAGATGGCAACTGGCAGTACCTACTGTCGCCGGAGAAGATGATGTCCAGTGGAGGGAGACGACGGCGACAACGGGGCGAGAGGTGCTTGCGCAGGTGCTGCGCGAAGCGGAGGAAGGTGGTGAGGACAGCTCTGCCACTGGTATTGTGGCAGAGCGACGAGGAGGAAGGCGGCTCGCCGGAGCTTGCTGGATCACTTGGCTGAAAGAGAAGAAGACGAATATGAGGGAAATCTCAGGCCAAATCAAGCTTGCTTCAAACGGCAGCCCCTGCAATCCCTTAAATAGGTGCTAGTAGGGAGGGAAACACAAGGAGGGGGCATGGGCTGGTCGCGGGAGACGTGGCCGGAAAAGAGGCCCATACTTCTCGCGCGTTCGCACGAGAAGTATGGGTGACGGCAGGACATGGGAGGAGGTCTATGCGGAAGAGGACAACGTAGGGGACCCTCCTCTCGTTTCTGGGGCCAACTCCCATACCCTACGAGGCGCCATCCTCCGCGTAAAGTCGCCAGAGGTATGGCCTACTGCTGCCGGTGGCAGAGGAACCGGTCTGAAGAAAACGAAGGAAAAGTTGAGGGGGTAAATGCAAAAGTTTAAAAAGTTAAGGGTCAGAAAGTAATTACTGAGGACCAATTTGTAAAGTAGGTCAAGGCAAACTTTACTTAGGTCCAAATTTTGATATAACCTTAATTCTGACCTAAGGAATCCAATGGTGAAGTTGGATTTTAGATTTGACCATGTTTGACCGATCAATTTGCACAAAAATCCAGATTAGGTCAAAAATTGGGTATGGTTCTCAATCTAGGTCAAGATAGGTTCCAATGGCCAAATTGAAGGTTCTAAATCCTAGGGAATGTTTTTTTAAGATTTTTAGAGGGTTTAATTGATTTTTACCTTGCCTGAAACTTCGTGAATTAAAGTGGGTTTGTTTTAGGGTTGCAGATTGTCATTTAATTCCTAGATGCGGCTATAACCCTTGTCAGACCAAATCATCCCACTTTGTTTCTTATTAAGCCCATTTGACCTGTGTTTAGACCCTTAGAAATCTCGTTTGTGTACTTTTACCCCTTGTGAATTACTTTATACTCAAATTTATAATTCTCTGATTTAGGCTTTCCCTTAGGTTTTGTAAGAGCTTTTATATACTTATTTAGGTCAAAATGTGTTAGTTAGGGTTTATGATGAGGTTCTCATCAGATAACATGAGAATTCATGCTGAAATTAGTGAGATTTGGCAGAGGTTTTCAGTCCCATACAGGAAGTGGACAAATCTCGTAGTGGGTTGATGAGTGGCTACTCATCATAGCTAAAAAGCTAAAGTTAAGCCAAAAACTGGGTCAAATAATACCAAATTAACACATAAAAAGGGTTAAGTGTGGGAATCAAAGAAAAATACCTAAAACATTAATTATGTGTTAAGATTGCATAATTAGGCCATAAATTGAGATATCTTGAAGAAGGTCAAATGATGATTTAAGAGTTAATTGAACACACAAAGAAGTTTAAAAGTCCAAATCAAAAGTATAAATAACTTATTAAAAGTTCAATTAAGCACATATAAATACTTGAAGGCTTTTGGACATCATTAAGGCGTTAAAACTTAGAATTTACATTTAAGTCCTTTAAGCATCACATTTCCTTCATCAGAAAACTTTTTTGGACCTATTTGTAACTTACAGGGACCTCTTTGAAATCCCTTAAGGACCATTCAGTTATTATTTCCTACCACTTATGGGCTCGCCGATAAATGTCCTACCCCTTCGCAGAAGGACCTCCCTGCAATTTTTCCAATAGACCCTAGCAACCTGCAGCCTCCGTGTGCGCACTGTGCGTGCATAGAACTCGGAGGATCTCAACCATCCATTCTCTCTTGATCCTAATCTGCGGCTCGATCTCAATCGAAGCTTCGCGCGAAGCGACGCGTATGCTCACCCAATCCCCCAGATCCCATCCTACGGTCAGTTTTCAATTTGGCAGCCCGCGCACTCCTCTCCTCTCATCCTTGCTGCCAGTGCCCTCATCGACTATCCTTACCTGCACGATGATCTGAGCCACTGAGATTGCTACTTAAGCCCCTCAGTGGTCACGTGCGCAAAGGATCACTCTCTCCTACCTTCTTAGCGATTATTCCTCCACTCTAGTCTCTTCTTCTCACCAATTCCCTGATTTCACACCCACCGGCTGTGAAATCCCCAACTTCTCTCCAACTCTCCTCGTTGCTATGGACCATCTAGCACCTGAGGACGACCCAGAAGTCTCACTAGCAGACTTTTCACTCCGCTGGAGCTCTTCCCCCTCCATTCTTCCTCCTTAGCCACTGACTAAGGACCCACAGGTCCCATTCTTCCTGTTAGAGTAGTTTTAATATTTTCTAGATTAGCTTAGCATTAGATAAATAGATTAGAGTATATTAAAGTAGAATTAGATGTAGAATTAATAGTCGATTTGCTGTTCTGATTAGTTTAGCATTATGAGTAGTTTTAGCATAGCAAATTTTCTCCCTCATCACCTCTGATCATCCCAGATCAGAGGCGAAGAAATTCACTTAATCATTGTCCATTTTGTCCTTCCTCTACACGTTTTCATCTCATTTCTGCTTTCCTTGATTTGTATTTCGCAATCCACCCACTCATAAGACCTAATTTTAGATCCAAATGGTCTCCACTTCAGATCTGAAATTTGCGTCAAAAATCATATTAGAGGCTTCTCACTCACTCCATCTTGTTCACAAAAGCCCCTAATCTGAGCTAAAAAATGAATCATTTTGCTGGATTTTCTATGAATTCAAATTTCAAAGATTTTCATTCAGTTGGGTTTTGAATGCCTTGATCTTGCAAATTGAAGAATTTAGATTTTGATTCACTGATTGGCAGGGAATCTTAGGTGATTCTGAAGTCAGAATTCACCTCAGAAGTGCCATAGTTTGATTGGTCAATTTTGAGGATTTCAATGTGTTGAATTCCTTGTGGAGCCAAGGAAAATCAACCATGTTGATTGAGGCTTTATTAGGGATTCTGATTTGAATTGTTTTACTAAGCAATCTGATTTTCTAACCTAAGGAATTCACAATATTCCTTTAGGTTTCAGAGTCTTGGGATTCTAGTTTGTTTTGGATTTCTTGTGTTGATCCTAACCCTTTCTACATGCTGTCTATAGCATTAGAAAGAGTTAGATCAACAATTTTTATGATATGATTTGTTATTAAATTTGTGACAAGAAACTTGGATTTTATGCTGAACATCTGAGCATGTTTTCTTCTATGTGAATTTAAACCCTTATCAGAATTTGATTGAGTGATTTGTGGTTTTGTGTTTTTGAATCCCATAATCAGACTAAGGTGCTGCCATAGCAGCTACATTCCCCTCCTTAATTCTAGCTAAGTGTTCCCTGATTAGCTCTTTTAAATCCTTGATCAGGCTGTTTTGAATCTGATCTGGGATAGAAATGGCTAAATCAGGAGACACAAGTTTGATTTAGCTTTGTTCCTGCTGCAAACTTAACTTAATTTCAGATGGACTAACTGCAGCAGCGGTTAAGCCATCTGGTATGAAGCTTGGTCTGTAGCAACCACTAGATTTACAGCAGCTACTGTGCTGCATTTAATGGACTTTGTAGCTGCTGTGTTTCTGTGCTTCTGCTGAAGATGTCTGAATGGAAGTTTGGTGGATAGAAGGTGTAGATTTTGAACTATTAGATAGTTGACTTGTACTTGATAGTGTGTAGGAATTTTGTACAAGCTCTCATGTAATTTCAATGCAATTTTAAATTCAGTTGAATGCTTGGAATCTATTTTAAGATTCTTTTATCAGCTAGTTTAAAGCCTAACTATTCAATAAGATAAGTCAATTGAATTTCACTTTGATTTTGAAGCCTAACTATTAAATAAGATAAATCAGTTGAAATTCACTTTGATTTGAATGTTTTGATTTTATATCTTTCCTATTTATTACATTGAGAGAGACTGTTGAGGCAGTTTATTGCCTTTTAGATACTTTAGGTTCCATTCTAAGCTTTAGGACACCTTAGAAAACCTTGAAAGGTCTAGAATATGTGAACTTTGAAATTAAACAAAAATTATATAAAAAAATATAAAAAATAAAATAAACATGTCTAATTAAATATTAGGTATTTCTTTAAATACATACCAAGTTTCACGGTAATCAGATCCCCTTACTTGGTAGAATTTACCAGTCGATAGTTCTGTATACCATGAAACTTAACAAAAGAAACCAAACTTAAAAATACCAAAAACATATCTTTCTCCTCATCTATTTCTTTCCCTCTCTTCTCCTACCTCCATAACATATATAAAAACCATAAAATGTGAAAAAAAACCTAAAAATACTAAAAATTCTTTGTATAATATGTATATAAGTGTATATATAAGCTATATAGTATGCTTACTTATCTATAATGTAAATTATATATATTTATAATATAAATAACTTATGTATATATTATAGTATGCAAATTAAGTCTTTCAATTAGATTATACTGTTGGTGCTAGAGCACCACGATCATTTGTTTTGATGATAACAAAACACGTGTTATTTAACATTTGCATTTGGAGTCGTTGATTTCAGGTCAATTGCAAATGTAAACGTGTTTAGATGGAATTCGAGCTCGCATCCAGGATGGATTGGAGGAGCTTGATGGAGAACGGAGGGGATTCGCGAGGAGCGATAGATTGAAGATGGAAGGACAAGAAGAGTAGGATAGAATTCCATTTTATTCCTTTCATGTACATTTGTCGTTATTTTCTTGCTCTTTATTTCTTTAGAAAATTATGTTAAAGAGCCTCAAAGTACCCTAACAGTAGTCCTAGGATCACCGGCACAACCCTAGGATACTTAGGTTTTCTGTAGAGTACTTAGAAAACCAATATAGGGTTCAAACAGAGTTTCCAGACGTCTAATTCCCAAATCAGACGTCTGATAAAGTGTTTTAAGACGTCTGACTGTTGATTCAGATGTCTGATAACTATTAGGCTGGACATAGTTAGTTCTGTCTGATGAAATCAAACGTCCAGACCTTAGACCAGACGTCTTAGGAGACGTCTGATGACTTTCCCAGACGTCCAATTAGTGGACCGTTGGCTGGCTTAGCGAACAGTCAAGAATGTGACCGTTAGAGCCTTATCAGATGTCTATAGGACTTTCCAGACGTCTGATAATTGACCGTTTTGCCTCGGCTGACCCAAAATCTCTTCTCAGAGATTTTCTAGCCGTTGCAACGTTTAGAAATCCATTCCCACAGAAAAAGTAGGTTTCCATACGTCCAGGCATAGTTCCAGACGTCCTATATGTCGTCTGATGGACTTGCACAAGAACCCTGTTTAGATCTGATTCAAGTCAGGAAGGAACCCGCCCAAAATCAGACGTCTGACCTTGAAATCAGATGTCTTAAAGTGAACTTCCAGACGTCTGATGCCAGAATTAGACGTCTGATAAGCCTGTCAGTGCAATGATTGTTCCTGATTTCGGGCTGATTCTCTTGGGCTTTGCACCCAACGGCTATAGAACATTTCCTAAGCCATCCAAAGCCTTCCTAAGGCCTCTATAAATAGAAGGGAACCTTTGCAACACAAAAATACACCAAGATACACAAGAAACACTTTGTAATACACTTTCCACTCTCTTGTGTCCTAGCTAGCTCTTGCTCTCTAAGCTCAAGCTCCATTCTCTTGAGAGCATCAAGCTGTTGCGCACCAGCTCTCCTACTGTTGTTCACGAGAGCGACGTTGCGCCGTCGCGTGGCACACGCATCCACCTCGTCGACGTACTCCTTTCAAAGGGAAGCATCCTATTTCCTATAGAAGCTTAGGTTAAATATTACTTTGTTGGCTCGATAGGATTACTTGTTTTATCTTTGTTATTTGGTTGGGTATTCGCTTTGCGAATTCCCGTCTCCTTCGCGAGACAAAATCCTCCTCGTAAAGAGAAAGGGTTAAGGTACGCTACCCTCGTCTAAGTAGCGTGGTTGTGATTGAGGCTGAATCACTCTCGTTTTAAAGTGATTCGGTTTAGTGGATTTTGATCAACCTGGTTGATCGGAAAATCCTAACTCGAGAGGGTTAGGTGGTGGTTTTCACCCGGTTTGGGTTTCCACCTAAAAATACTTTGTGTACTTTGTGTGATTGCATCTTATGAGATTGTTTATATTTCAATTCCGCATTTTTTACGTTACGCTGATCTCACCCCCTCCTAGGGACGAAACTTCATATACTGTATATATCTTAATTATATAAGTAATTATTAAGTAAACTAACTTATATGTACTAAATAGCTATATAAATTAATAACAACTATAAATAATCATATTAAGTTATAATACTTTATATACGCATTTATATGTATATTATAAACATATTAAACCCAGTACCTTAATTTAATTATATATACAGAATAAATAATTAATTTATTAATTTAGTAGTTTAGTTAGTAGATTAAATTAAAATAAATTAGTAATTTAAGTTAAAATTCAACTAACGTATACTGTATACTTGTATTAATGTATTTTAAGTAATTTAAGCTAATTTAAGTATATTTATATTGTTTAAACTATTTAATCTTAATTTACAATTAAAACAACCTAAAATTATACTAATTAAATGTAAATAAAATAAAAATTAAACTTGTAAAATACAATAAAAATGTTTATAAAATATTTAAATATTTATACTAACTCTATATAAGGTCAATTAGACCATATAATAACTAATTTATACATAATTAAAGAATAAACTCTAAAATCAGTTATGTATAAATTGTATACTTTACCTAATTAATTTATATAGTAAATATAATTAAAATTTCAAATTAATTGTACAATTAAGTAGTACTATGTAAATACTTTAAATTCCTATAATTTATTCTTATTTTATAATAAATTATGACCCTCGAATTAAGGGCCAAAATCCTAATCTAATATAGCTGGCCTGGAATTCCAGTGCAGATGCGATGCTCAAATAGCGCCACATCGTTAGTTGTAGAGTGCATGTAGCGCTGTAAATTGATTTTCTGCATCCATAGCTCAGTCGTCATGAGCGCTGGGCGCCCGAACAATCGAACATACCCATATTGACCTGAGCATCTAAGTATCTGAGCATGTTGTGTGGCTCGGGGCCGAAGAGTGTGCGAGGGCTTAATTAAGTCCAAACGTGAGATAAAAATGTACTTAAACGTCTTGATTAAGAAATTAAGGCACGCTTAGTAGAGGTCTGATCTCACCCAGTCCTCGGGTGGTGTATATCCCTCGAGAGGCATACCCGCCATTTAACAAATTTTTGTTAAGTAATAAAAGGCCTAATGACTAATTAAGCACAAAAGATGTAAATGGGATAAGGAAGAAGAACATAGAAGGGAATTAAGAAGTAAAAGAAGAAGAAGACGTGTATGTATAATGGATAATGTATATGTATATATAAATAAAAAAGTATAAGGTAAATAATAACTATACATATAAGCAGTATAGCTATATATATGTATATAAATAACTACGTATCATTACTAACAGAACAAAATGTTACTAACGGTAAAATAAGTGTCGCTATAGACCTTAGTTCTTGCTTTAGAGTTTTATATAGTTTTTCTGGGGTTCAGCAACATTTGTATCTATCGCTGTAACTTCTATATATGTTGCTGTATATGGTAGTTTATTAAGTTAAATTAGTATGATATGTAATATTAGTTAATAGTATATATTTATGTAAGTATTAGTAATATAACTTATAAATAGATAGTGTAGAATATATCTATGTACTATTTAATGCTTATTTGTAAGTAGACTTTTACAAGTATTTTCATTAACTCTTTTTTGTATATAATGGAACCCTTAGTTCGTTCCTTATGGATTCATTCATTCATTCATTATTGATTGTATATAAAATTAATCATTTTGGAATTAAAGAATAATCTTGGATTTAGAGAGTAATGTAAATCAATAACTGACTTCCAGTGAACGACCTGGAACAAACCAGTAAAAATTATGTAATTAAATAAAATTGACGTGATAATGGTTTGTATTTGTGACACATACTACAACAATAACGACATTTTTTATATACGAACCGTTTGAGCATTCGTCATCATTATGGGTGTAAAATGCTTCTACCTCCAATGGCTTATCTAGCAAATAGTAAGAGATAAAGCTGTGAACCATGCATGCATGCACGCACGTGCCTAGCCCTACCCCACCCCAACCTAACTTAGGCTCGAGCTTGAGTTCAGGCGAGAATCAATTTGGAACTTGGATTTTTTTGCTATAGATTTTTAATCTCATGATTTTGACGTGGAATGATCGATCAAAAGGTAAAATTAGTTGATCAATTAGGTGAATCAATTGGTGAATTAAGTTAGGTGAATGACTTAGGTTAGGTGAATCAATGAGTTAAGTTAAGTGAATCAATTGGTTTGGTCGACCAAAAAGTTAAGTTTGATCGGTAAATTGATTTTAATAAATTAATGGGGTGAAATTGGTTGATCGGTTGACTTTGATTAATCAAATAGGCAAAATAGGCTGATTAATTACCGTATTTCCATAAGACGAGAATTCCTATAAACGTCGGGTCATAGGCTTTATATAAAAGCCATAAGGGGGCTCTCGTTTGACATACAAGAAGAGCAAAAAAGCTCTCTCTACTCTCTCTCCTCCACTCTCATTCTTATCTCTCTTTCTTGGTGTGCTCGTTCGACGTAAGATTAGTAGAAAAATCTCCAATGAGTCTTGTCGATCTTGCATAAGGTGATTGAGAGATCCACAAGAAGTTTTCGATTGATGAAACAACTAAATTAGTAGATCAATCGGTAATTTAGTTAATAAATCAAATTACCTCGGTTTTGTTCCACTGAGGTGATTTTCAAGGACGTCCAAGATCAGAGTACGTAGAATCTTGAAGGTGGATGGTCGTATCATGGGAGGAGTTTGTCAGTCTCCGACGTATCAATATTGTGAGGGACGTACCTTCTCTAAGAAAAGTCCTAAATGAACACTTTGATCGGAATGAAATCTAATGTATTTCTTATTTTGTTTATTTATGTTATTACATATTGTTTATTTTTTATTTTATTTTAAATATTTTTAAATTATATTTGACTTATTTAATTTAATATTTTTGATATAAGTAGAAATATTGAAAATATATTTTTTTTTATTTATTTATTTCTTATATGGGTTGATTTTAACAAGGTGTTGCACAGGATGTTGTGAATGCTGCATTAAAGCTATGGATGAGGATGCAAGCAGGATCGTAGGTGGGGGAGGGAAGTGGGCCATATAGGAGGGATGTGTGCAGGATAGGATGTGGGATATATAGGAATTATGTGCGTGGAATAGGATGTAAGTTATACAGGAGTCATCTGCGTGGGATAGGATGTGGGATATATAGGAATTATGTGCGTGGAATAAGATGTAAGTTATACAGAAGTCATCTTATTACTTCTAGTGAAAAGGTCGTCTACTAAACTTGAAATGCAAGATAATAATTCACGTACTTCGATCTCTCGATAATACGTCTCAATTTTCCACTCAAAATTGCAATGGTTTTGTTACTATTTGCGTTTAATTGCAAAAACAGAAACAAAGATATTAGCACACGCGAGATTTTGCAAGGGTTTCCATCGTAACATAATTTATATCGGTAGGTAAGCTGTCCCTGATTTTCCATTCCCCACCACCATGAAGCAAGAGTAGATGAAGGGATGCGAGTCGCTTTCCTTACCTTCTGAATCTATTTAAAAAATATGCACCATAGCTTTCCTCTTAATTAAAAATTCATGACCTGTGCTCTTAATCAATCAATATGCTCTAACTAAGAAATACAACCTTCCTATCTTTACGTTCCATGTGAGAAGATGAGAGACAACCTAATTATTTCCTATCAATCAAATATCTCAACAACGACAAATAAAATCCTCCCGCCAATCTTGTTCTTAAATCCATTGTTTATCAAATATTTCATCAAAGATGTGATCTAATTTTATTTTGTATTATCTATATTTATAATTTGCTAACTCACACTTATGTTAATCTAATTCCATGAGCATATTGCACGCATTAATATAAATTAAATTTTAGATAGACTTGTATCGTAATTTGTATAATTCTAGGTCTTTGCACAGATTGATGATATTTAATAATCACATGGTTGACGGCTAAAAAGAAAAGAGAAGAAAACAGAATTAAAGAATTTGAACCCAAAAGACCTGCAAACCTTAACACATTCAATGAGTTCCCCACTTTAATTAATGTGGTTAAGCTCAAGCCTTGTTACAAGCCCATCCATGTTTTTACATTCTTTGAAGATGCTTCATGGAAAATTGATGCATGCACGTCCTCCCGGGCCTCTTTAAGAGCTCTCCACAATTTTAATGAACATCTCATTTATTCTCCATGTCACTCAATGGGGGCTCCCTCATTCCAATACAACCATTAAAACCCAAATCACAATTCTAACGACCTCTTCATAAAAGCCTTTACACCACCCATTGTGTCCTCTTATTTCTTAGGTCTAAAAAACATATCCCCATATCCCATTATTGCATTCTCATTTTCTAAACCTGGGAACCTTCCACTCATAATACCTCTCTGCATTTTAATACCTAGGAA
This sequence comes from Thalassia testudinum, assembly GCA_037157565.1. Lineage (NCBI taxonomy): Eukaryota > Viridiplantae > Streptophyta > Magnoliopsida > Alismatales > Hydrocharitaceae > Thalassia > Thalassia testudinum. The sequence continues at coordinate 83,644,045 of JAZHRO010000012.1, read as the reverse complement.
GCCCAATCCACACTTAATGGCCACAAACTCCATTTCCAAGGCTCTATTTTTTCCTCTACTTCTTGGCTCCAAAGAAACCTTAAGTCACTTCTATATGATAGCTTTTCATCCAACCGTGGGAGACACCTTTGGCATTAGCTAAAATAAAAAGACACTTAGGAGGGATTAAAGCCTTAGGACATCCATTGGGTAGTTAGGCTTGAGAAGGAGCATTCCACCACCTTTCAAGTACCTAACCTACCACCATACACTCGTTACATTTACCTACTTGCCTACTACTTAGAGGACATCTTAGAGTGCATGCACAAAACTTATAGGAGTTCTTCCATCCACGCCAGGGAGGAAGTGAAAGGGAGGAGGAGGATGTGCGCAAGGAGGAGCATCATCATTCACCGAGCTTCACTCCATATGCTACTTTCATCTTTGTGTTTTATGCTTTCCATTTTATGTTATAGTAGACTTGTATTAGTTTCTCTGTTGGCATTCGAGATTACTTTAGATTTCATCATAGTCATTTGTGATCTCTCTTTTGCCTAATTAGTTCATAGTTTGTATCTTTTGATTTTTGATAAATAAAAATGATGATGCATGTTGAAAGCCTTTACTTTTAAGTATTGCAGTTGGATGTGTGATTGTGAGTGGGAAGTTATTACAAGTAGTTCATCGTAGCTTCTTATAAGCTCACTTCCTATCGCTTTTGTGGTTTTACTTATAAAGAAAGAAATTGAACTCGTAGTACTTTTCTTTCGTGACAAAAGATTTTGTCTTACCCGTTATTTTTTTCAAAAGCAAAAAGACTAAAAAAATTACAAAATCAAAAACACAAAAGAAAAAGAAACAAAATATTTCAGGATTTGATTTGCTACACCTCGCATCCTTGGATGACCCGTATACAACCTATTGTTACGGTTTATAAATTTTAAAATTTTAACACTTGAGTTGTGCTAGAATGATTTAAACTCTATCTTTTACAAGAAGTGATTCGAGTAATCCAAGACGTTATTAGATGGAAATCTATCCTTGGTGCTCTTATTACCGAGTGGTGGGATTGTGGAAAACATGAGATTGAAAAGTTTTTATATTTAGAGGAAATATGAATCAAATCATGATGTGTTTATAAGATAGGTGCGGGTGTTATTTTGCACAATCTTGAGATAAATTTATCCCACTCTCTCTCATTGAAATCGGAGAATCCCAGAATTTAGAGTTTTATCTCGATATTGTTATAACTTGAAATTAAAAGACCTAAACGTAACATAAATGGCATAATTTCTACAGACAAACAATATTTTGGAGAAATTCATGTGTGTTTGACAAATCAACGTGAACGGTTTAGTTGATTTTCAGATGGAAAACTCGAACTACGCTGAACACCGATGGTCTTCTAATGACCCAAAAAGAAGTTGAATGTACTTACCACCGTTTTATTGTACACGCTAATTAAAGTAAGGTAAAATTGGATTTTCACTTGCAAACACTTCCTTTCGGATCTATTTGGTTGGAGGGATAATTAGGATCGGTAAAAGAAGGATGTAAAAGAGTATGGGAAATTAAAGATTTTTATTCTACCTAAGTATTTGGTTGTATTTGTTATCACGTCAAATAATTAGAAGTATTTATTCCACCTGAGATGTTTAGTAGGAGAAAAAAACGAATTTTATGTGGTGAAGTTGAGAGAGTAAGATGAAAGAGGTGGAATAAATCAACGGAATAAACGAATTACACCTCTTCGATGGAATTCGTTTATTACGGAATCTACCCTTCAATTCCGGAATTCGCCGACGTCAGAATAAAAATTACCAAACACAAAATTCAACCTTAGTTCCCCCTCTATTCCGCCATCGAAACAACCCCTTGAAAATTTGTTCCCTCTTTCAATACCCACACTTCATCCAATTCAAACTCGTTGATCATCCAAACAAGGGCAACTCCAATTAAAATTTTGCATTTAAGTAAGCTAGCGTTAAAGCCAAAAATCAAATACAATTTAATTACAGCAGCATCATACTTCTTGGTTAGTGAAACCATAGAAGTAGCCTTGAGTTTTAAATTAGTTGTGCAATTAATGAGAGTAATTTACATCCGCCAAGAATTCTAGTTTTGAAAATTTACTTTAACTTCCTCTGCAACTCTCCCCTCGTAATTGATCCTGACCAAATGGCCCACGGGATCTACTTCAGTTTACATAGAAGTCCCACAGAATAAGCATTCACAATCTTGACAGATCCAATCGTAAGGATCTGCCTAAGTTGGCAACTCATCTGATCAGGCGAAGGCAGGTTGCCTTGACTCCCAAAGGCAAGTAGATAGCTAACTCTGCCTAGAAGACAACTGACGCACGCAGATAGGACATCGCCGATGGACGAGGATCGCCGGATACTTCAGTGAACAAAGCTCCATCGAAGAGACGGTTGGATGCGAGAGGTGCTCGGGAAGATGGACAGCTGCGCAGGAGGTGAATGTGATGATATGATCCAAAGTTTGCGCCGTGATTACCATGGGGGAGTTAGAACAGAGACCGCTCTGCCTCGGCTTCTTCTTCCTTCACGAGAAAAAGATCGTACGAAGGTCGATCAGCCACCCTGGTCGATCGGGTCCCCCTTCTTATTGGGTGGTTCTTTCGTGTCTCTGGACCTCCTCTCTCCATAGATTTTGGTTCTACTGCGACATGCACGCTCGCCTGTGATCCTTCTCGTCCTTGGTGCGCCCGTGGTGGTCGGTTGCTGCGGCGCTCGTGGTCGGCTTCTCCGGTTGTGGATGCGTCCGTTCTAGACTTCGAGGTTGCCGTACGTCCGGCAGCAGAGGTTTTGGACTTTGGGGTTGCCGTGCGTCTGACGGGGCTCACAATGTGGTCGTTCTACCGGCGTGTGTTTGGGCCTTGGAGGTTGTCGTCGGCGTCCGCTCCGTATTGGATGGGTCTTTCTTTCTCTTTCTCTTTTATTTCTTATTTTCTTTCTGAATTTTTGATTTTCTTTATTTTTACGAGAAGTAATCTCAAGATTTTGTCTTCTTTTTACCTTAGGGGTGCATTTTCTTGTATTAGATTATTCCTTTTAATAAAAATATATGTTTTTCAAAAAAAATTACCACAAGGGAGTTCATATGTTTTAAAGAAAATGATGCAAAATTTCCTACGAGAAAAACATATATGTGCATCCTCCAAGGAGGCTATATTTTGGAGCACATTTACTAATAAATACTAGTACTTATGGCACTCATGAAGCTGAAGAATGGTAAGTAATATTCCAGGGATAATCCATGTTTTATATTGTAAGCCACGTTATCTTTTTTAATCAGAGATATAAGTCGGGAACAATCACCGGAAAAAAGACTCTAAACTAAGTTGAACTGCTTAAAATTTTTTGGCTTATATGCCTTGATTTATAAGAGTACTCTTCTAGTAAAATTTCATCAAGTATTGCTAAAAGAGATGTAGGACATTACATTAAGTGAAAAAGGCTCACAAGGGTAGACATAGCCCTAAATCACTTCTAACGAAAGGGTACCTCACCTAAGCAAGTGAATCACTCGTCCCTCTTGAGCATGTGAATGGCCACCTCTCTAGAACAAATAGATTTCCCGCCACTCTTAATTAGGTGGATTGCTAATAGCCACCTCTCCAGAATAGATAAATTGCCCACCTCTCTTAATAGGTGGATTACCCAACTCCCACCTATGAACCTTGATAGATGATCACAGAAATGTAGTCTGATGTTAATGTTACAATCTTCTTGGTGCAGAGCGGAGTCAATAAAATATGTGAGTAGTATGTGAAGTAACATGTGTGAGAAAGATCATTACGAAGGATCACAACCTACAATCACTTAATTCAATTAATTAAATAAAAATTCCAAAGTATGTTTATGTAACCCGACAAAACAAGTAGTCCCGAGCGGATTTTAGGGCACTCAAAAGTTGAGTCTATACTCCCTTTCTCTCTTTGATCTTAGTGAAAAACTTTTAAGATTAGATCCCTTATTCAGGCGTACACCTTTCAAGATGAAACTCCATTATCAATTACCTTATCATTTTGAGTTTGTAATTTTTAGTCAAACCCATTCTCTATTTTGAATCCGATAAAGTTAACCGTAGGCTCTGAATAGTTAGTTATACCATCTTTCAAGTAACCTAATTAGTTTGGAAACTTAGGTTACATTTGGCAATGGGTTAGCGGGTGGGATAAGGATTTGCGAGCGAGATAAGAATAGACTAAGGGCTTCTCTAATAAAGTTTCACAATTCCTCATCAACGTCACATCAACATCATTTTTTATATCACATCAATACTAATATCCACTCACACCCTAACATATCCATTGGCATCAACTTCAATATATATTAAAATATACTCACCGCAATATAATAACTCACTCACACCATATTATAATATTAAAATATCATCCACTAATATAATATCGCCATCCCAATTCTCACAAGCTCTTAATCATTACATGCCACCAACCAAGCACTCTCCTCAACTTATTTCACTTTAATTTTATCCCGAGATACCAATATCTCCCAACCATAAACCCCTAGGTTACGTTTGGCAAGAGGATAAGAATTATATCGGACCAAAATACCACAGCGATAAGTTAGGAGTCATTTGATTATGATATAAAAATAAATAATAGAATAAAATAATTAACAATATAATATGATATTAGTGAATATTTATTTAATAATTTTTTTTATAACAATGAAGATTTTTTAATATGATATTAATAATTAATAATTATCTCCTCTCTCAATTTTACCTCCAAACCATATTAATATCAAATGTTACAGTGAATTTAGTCACGAAGAGTATCCCAATCCAACGTTGGAGGCTCGAGCCAAACGAAGCCTTTAGTTTGCAGGAACTAATGTGACAACATAGATCACGCCCTCGAAGTCGCAAATAAAAGCAATGGCGCCGATGGAGGATCTGCTCGCGTTTTCACGAGTGCACGGCTGGAGGAGAGTCTCGAGATATAGATGATGTTCGAGAAGGATGGGCGAGACCACCTTAACCAAGAGGAGTTAGAAAATTTGGGGAGAATTAGACAACCCGGAACTAAAAGACAAATTACCGACGAATTGGAGCTGAGAAGAAATTACCAACGAAAGAAAAGAACGCCGCCGAAGAAAAACTGATAAGAATCCAATTGTTTGACCTGCTAGCATCTGAATTTTCTTTTTTCTTCTTTGGTCGGTGGAATAGTTAAGAAAAATAAAAAAGATATAAAAAAATAGAAAAAATTAAAGATTTTTATTTCATCTAAATATTAGTTGTATTTCTTATCACATCAAAAAATTAAAAATATTTATTTCATCTAAAATATTTGATAGGAAGGATAAATGAAGTTTTATATAGTGAAATTAAAAAAGAAAGATGAAAGAGGTAAAATAAATCAACAGTATAAATAAATTTTACACTTTTAATAAAATTTATTTATTTTAAAATCTATCATTATATTTCAGAATCCATCGATATCGAAATAAAAACTATCAAACATAACATTCCATCGTAAGTTTTCCTTTATTACATAAACCAAACAACCCCCTAATCTCCATTTTCCAATTGCGTGTGGTGCCCTCTCTTTTCCTTCTCTGATGGAGTGCGGGCTGTGCGTTAAAACGAGGAAACTTCCCTCCAATCTAATGTGTAAGCAATTGACGCATGAACGTAAAACTCCATTCGACTGATAACGTGCTCAGACCAGTGTCCACTTTTTCTCACACGTGACATCGTAACGGGAAACAACACAATTTGGTCATTCCCGTGGAAAAAAAACCAATATTCTTACTTACTCAGAGATGATCGATGAATTGGATTAACCATTATCCTCACATGAAAAAATCTGTAATTTTCACTAGGTAATTAAATTCCACCAGACTTGAACCCGCATTCACAAAATTAGCCAAGTGCCGATGGACTAAGTAAAACCCTTAACTATTTCGAACTTTTGGATAAATTAAAGTAAACCTACCCCCAGCCTCTGCTTTCAATTTTGAATGCGATCGCCACTTTTTTTCCTTTTTCCTACTACTCCAATGAGGTGTGTCCGTGCGCGCGCGTGTGTGTGTATATATATAAACAAATAATTTATTTCGATGGATGCATGCTTGATAACATGGTTTTCAAAATAGGTTCTACCGACCATGACCTTAGATGAATTAAAAATTTCGATAAACATTGGGTATATATCATTTATTTTATCGAATAGAAAATCTCACACCAAAATATGTCAATGTAGGAGCAAGCAACTTGGCTCTTGAAAGGACTCACAATGACCTTACTAGGTTGAAAGGACTCACAACAACCTTACTAGGTGGTTTCACCGTATCAGGACGTAGGAGTCTTTTTTTATCTTTATAACCCTTGAAAATAATATTATGAGAAAATAAATATCACATGAAAGGTTATGTGACACAATTGAACAAGACAATGGTCGTGTGACTCTTTTAGGGTTTTAAGAGTTGACTTGAATGTCAAATTTTATGTCATATGTATCAACTTATTTCCATTGATGCTTAGAGTCTAATTTAAAATTAGATAAAAAATAAAATTAATTAATTAATTGTGATCAAATTTATTTAAATATAATTTATTAGGATTATAATTAAATTTAAGTTTGATTCTCTTAAATAATGATCAGCACCAACTTACTTTATCTTAGTTGCATTGATATTTCATACGTTCAGACTCCATCATCTCTCCCTTACTTTCTTGAACCAACGGTAGGGTAATGTTCACATATACTGTAATATGAATAATAAACCTCTGATTTTCCTCAATTTCCACGCTCCACACGTGGATTGTCCACGTGCCAAGGCCCTCTGCACTTCCCCGACTCCTCGCAAATGCGACTCACGCTTTCTCGCAAAAGCCTATGTACCGTAAGTTAACTTCCGCATGATTTAAAGTTGCATTAAATAAAAAGAAAATTAAAAAAAAAAAATAGATAGCTCAAATTTTTTTACAATACGATCCGAAACCGATTCTTCCTTGGGAGACCAAAAAGAAAAAATTTACCTGTATACAAAAATAAATTCTATACCCCTCAACCCCCACCACACCACCCCCCCCACCACCCCTCTCTCTCTCTCTACGTCAAATCAAGAAAATACAAGGGGTTAAGATAAATTTATCCCCTATCCACACCCTGGTGAAAAGGGAATTCCCGGTACCACGCCATGCAGAAGCCACTCCACTCCAAACACGTACGCCATCAGCCCAACAGGAACTCCTCCTGCTTTTCCACCCGGAAGGACCCAACTCCCCCTCTCGTTCAAACTATTCACCCCACCCATCCACTTCCCACCCTCTATAAATACCCCCTGAGGGCTAACACTCTCTTCTCATCACGCCCCTCACATCCCACCTCCGAGCCTCCCCTTAAATCCCATTCCCTCCTCCTCCTCCTCTTCTAAATGGTCTCACTGGACAAGTTGCTCTCCTCTAACTTCCGGAGCGATCGCAGCGAAGGCGATCCCCCGAGCGCCGTCGAAATCGACGGCTCAAACCCGCCGCCCAGTCCTCCCCAGCATCACGTCGTGGAGCTCCGCGACGTTGCGGATGGGGGAGACGCAATGAATGAGAAGAAGATCTCGCTCATCCTCTCCTTCAAAGACCTCACCTACCGCGTGAGGGACAACAAGAAGCCCCCCTGCGCGCCCCCGCGGACCGCCCCGTCCGAAGAAGAATTCCCTTCGCCCGCGAAGGCGAGGACGAAAACCCTCCTGGACTCGATCTCCGGGGAGGCCCGCGACGGGCAGATCCTGGCAGTCCTCGGGGCGAGCGGGTGCGGCAAGTCAACCCTACTGGACGCCCTCGCGGGGAGGATCTCCCGCGGGAGCCTCCACGGGGACGTCGCCCTCAACGGGGAACCCGTCGACGGGCGGCTCCTCCGCGCGATCTCCGCCTACGTCATGCAGGACGACCTCCTCTTCCCGATGCTCACCGTCGAGGAGACCCTCATGTACGCCGCGGAGTTCCGCCTCCCGGACGCCCTACCGCACCACCGCAAGAGGGCCCGCGTCGACGCCCTCATTGACCAGCTCGGGCTCCGCGCAGCCGCCGGCACCATCATAGGGGACGAGGGCCACCGGGGGGTCTCCGGCGGGGAGCGCCGCCGCGTCTCCATCGGCATCGACATCGTCCACGACCCCATCGTCCTCTTCCTCGACGAGCCCACCTCGGGGCTCGACTCCACCAGCGCCTTCCGCGTCGTCGATGTCCTCCGGCGCGTCGCCCTCGGCGGCAGCGTCGTCGTCGCCACCATCCACCAGCCGAGCTCCCGCATTCTCGGCCTCCTCGACCGCCTCCTCCTCCTCTCCCGCGGGCGGTCGGTCTTTGCCGGCAGCCCCGCCGACCTCCACCCCTACTTCACCGCCTTCGGCCGCCCCATCCCCGACAACGAGGGTCGAACGGAGTTCGCCCTCGACCTCATCCGCGAGCTCGAGGGCGCCCCGTGCGGCACCAAGCCACTGGTCGACCACTGCAAGGCCTGGCAGTTGACCAGTACTCCCCCACAGCCCCACCACACCCTCCCGCTGAAGGAAGCCATCGCCGCCAGCGTCTCCCGCGGGAAGCTCGTCGCCGGCGCAACCGGCGGCGGCGAGGTGAGGGCCTTCGCGAACTCCTTCTGGACGGAGCTGGGGGTCCTCACGCGTCGTTCCTTCACGAACACCCGCCGGCAGCCGCAGCTCTTCGCGTACCGGCTGGCGACGGTGCTGGTGACCGGCTTCGTCCTCGCAACGGTCTACTGGCAGCTCGACGCGACCCCACGGGGGGTCAGCGAGCGTCTCGGCTTCTTCGCCTTCGCGATGTCGGTGATGTTCTACACCTGCGGCGACGCCCTCCCGGTGTTCCTCCACGAGAGGTACGTCTTCCTGAGGGAGACCGCCCACAACGCCTACCGGAGGTCGTCCTACGTGTGCGCCAACGCCCTCGCATCCCTCCCGGCGCTCGCCGTGCTCTCGGTGGCCTTCGCGGCCACCACCTTCTACCCGGTGGGCCTCGCCGGTGGCGTCGGTGGGCTCGGGTTCTTCCTCCTCATGGTGTTCGCGTCCTTCTGGGCGGGGAACTCCTTCGTGACGTTCCTCTCCGGTGTCGTCTCGAGCGTGATGGTTGGGTTCACGGTGGTGGTGGCGACGCTCGCGTACTACCTCCTGGTGAGCGGGTTCTTCATAGCCAAGGACAGGATACCGGGGTATTGGATGTGGTTCCACTACCTCTCCCTGGTGAAGTACCCCTACGAGGCGGTGATGAGGAACGAGTTCGGTGACGCCGCGAGGTGCTTCGCGAGGGGGGCGGAGGTGTTCGACGGGACGCCTCTGGCGGGAGCGGCGGAGGGGGTGAAGACGGTGGCGATGGAGGCGCTGGGCGGGGCGATGGGGGTGAACCTGACGGGCGGTACGTGCTTGTTGACAGGGCCGGACGTGCTTAGGGAGCAGGGGATGGAGGGGGGGCTGAGCAAGTGGGGTTGCTTGCTGGTCACGGTGGCGTGGGGCTTCCTCTTCCGGGGGTTGTTCTACGTGGCCCTCCTGGTCGGTGGCAGGAACAAGAGAAGGTGAAGACAAGGTGGAGAGCTCATGCATGCATGCATGCATGGGTTCGTTCCAGCATGGTGACAGGTTATTTATTATATACCTTTAGGATGGCGAGGGAAATAAGTTTATGGGGGGCATATACAGAGGAAGAAAATGGAAGATTAGGTGGATTTTAGTGTTTACTGCGTCGGGGTAAGCTCAACCAAATGGATTGACAAAATGGATTTAATTCACCTACCAAACAGCACCTAAGTATCTTTAATGTGCTGCCCATAAGTAAGGGCAATAAACGATATTATAAGTATGTATCGTTCTTTCCTTCAATTTGTTTGTATGGATTCTTTTGGTTTTGTTTTTTTCTTTTTTTTTTTTTTGCTTTGGTCATCTCTGTATGCGCCGGAGTTTCTGTACAAGAATATAAAGAGTTTCGGAACGTGGATTTTGTGTGGTTAAATTTTCGATTAACCCCATGTTGGAATGTTGTTGTGCCGATTGAAAAGTTGGGGGTTGTGTGCTTAGACGATGGAAAACTTGCACATGCCCTCCTCTTGTGCTTCTGTTTGGCGTACGTGCATTGTCGTTGTTGTCGCTTGCCGTTGTTGGGTGGCTCGATGTTTGGTTTCCGTCAAAGTGGTTCAATTTAGTTAAGTCGTACCTGAAAAAAAAAAAGTTAAGTCGTTGAATGATTGATGTCAAGAGTTGGTATGGACTTGATTGGCTAGGTTTGACTAAGTGACAGATAATAACAATATGAGTAGATAGGATGCGTATGTGATAATGATGAAGTATAGAGGGCATGCATGCAAATATCTCTGGAAGGAGGGTGCCTGTGCAAATCCCCGTTTGGGTAATTTCTCATGGAAAATATTCTCACTAAGTTCGCAAATTGGAACTCAACAGGTGAGTCGACAAAATGGATTTGAACCCTCGTGAGCGCTCTGATCGATGGTAGATATATGGGCTAGAGGTGTCACAAAAATATCCAAATTTTTTAATATATAAGTGGTGTTCACTCCTATTTTTATTTTCTTTATTAGATTGTTGAAATGAGACACCTATTTCTGTTTAATTTAAACAGGCATTAACGGATGGTAGTAAGGGAGACAAAGTTGAAAAAAAGGGATGTTAACATTGGTCTAAAGTTAAACGCTTGTGTGGACTTATGTTTCTCTTTAAAATACGGGTTTTAAAAGTCAATCACAACCCGCAAGCAAAGGAGGGATAAACCCCCGTTAACGTGAGTTAAGTCTCACCTCAAGAAAAAATTGGCTTCTACTCCTTGAAGAGTCATTCATGGTATAGTAACAAAGATCTCTCCTAGATAAGTGGGGAAGCCAAGAAATTGGTTTAGGTAAAGGGTAAAGTGTAAAAAGGTCATGATCAGAAGTATTAACCTCAAGCAGAAGCAAAATATATAAGGAAAAAGATCACCACTTCTGCGACCCGTCAACTACTAATTCAGTCCCGAGTTCAGGTAAGTACGGATTTTGAGCTCTGCTACTTGTCTTCCACGTTCAACTACTTGATCAAACCACAAAATGAGGCATTCGCCTAAGCAAAGGCATTCTGATTAAAAATGGAGTATTCCATTAAGTTCGTCAAGTCGCCCTTGTTGGAATATGTTCATCAGGCATTTGTCTTAGATTTTTATATTTTATTCTAATTAATGTCATCCTGAACATTAAAGTAACATGGAGTACGACCATCTAATTAAGGGCAACGATGTTACTGGGCGGAAAAAGGGCATCAAGTTGTCATAGACAACTTATTGGGTAAGCATAATTGTCGACCTGTCAAAATTGTGCATAAAGAATGGGCCACATGGGCTCCTTTTCGGCGTCAAACAAACATATATTTTTGGGCTCTCACTCATGAACGATTCACACACGCGCCAGATGACAAGGCCCATATGCACTGCTTGCTCACAACTCGATGCCCACTGGAGCATAATGTAACAAGTAATGTGCTCCATGAGGTTGGATCACAATTCTGGTAGATGCAGCTGTTAAATCTTCTATATCTTGTGTAGATTCGAGAGGAATTTGCATTGCTGCAATGACAGAGGTGGTCTCTACTTTTGACCTTTTTCTGGTTGATGTTCATGCTATACATCAAGGCCTTCATCTTACCTTGAATTTGATGGCTAAAACGGGTATCATTGCCAACGATGCAGTTGGTCACGTTTGCCAGATACACAATCTTTTGCATCTTCAATGGAAATTGAAGCACATCATCTTAAATTGCAAGGATCTACTCGCTTCTCATCCACCTCTTAACGTTATCAAGGTTACTCGTGATTGCATACGTCCCTCTTATGATTTAGCTAAATATTGTGTTGTAAATGACGCTTATGGCTTCTTCTCCTTTTCTGAAAAAAAAAAAAAAAAAGCAAGAAGAAATCCGATGCTCGTTAAAAAGACGACAGGTTGTGCCTTTCCACTGAAACGGTGGGCAGGAAATTACACGCTCCGTTAGATTTTAAAGTTAACATGCCAAGTTATTTTCTCACAATGAATAGAGTTAATGTTTTCCAACAATTTCAAAAGGAACATCTCTTCCACTTTCAAGGCAAAAAGCTAACTAATTTGGATTAGTTTCTCCGCAACAGAAAATAAATCTTATTTATACTTACTTGAAAATGAAGATTAACCCATATTTATATTTACAGAAGAACATTAAAAATAAAGGTTAACTTGTGATGAAAAAAACAAAATATTTACCTTAATATGGGAGTTAAAATGAAAGAGAAAATTGGAAAAAAATGTCTACCTTTGAGATGATAGGCAAGATATTAATTTTTTTTATTTATATTAAAATAGAGAGACAAAGTTAAAAAATATTACATATGTTAACTCAACTCCTACCCTAACATGGATTGGCAAAACAAAGACAACTAAAGCAAATAAAGATGGAACTATCCCTCACCATAGACACATGATGACACCCTAAAATAGCAGTTATCGCCGTCCATAGGTTAGTCCACGAGTAGTACGACACTAGCACCCCGTTTGGTTGCGGGTTAAGGAGTTAACCTAACCCCGATCAACTTTTAACCCATAGGCTGCTAACCCGCTATTTGCCCGCGTTAACCCGACTCTTGGTAACCCGCCCCCTGTGTGGAATAGCAACTAACCCGCTATTTGTTCTGCAGCGCTGAGAAGCTTTGTTGCCCTAATCACGTCCGATGGCGAGCCATTGCTACTTCTCTCTTCGGTGTCGCCGCCCCCCTCTTGCCTTACCATCTTTGGAAGGCGATCTGAAAGGGGAGTTCCCATTGGCGCAATGAGAAAGGGGATGGTGGAGAGCGTAGATTTCATTGGTTTATCACTATCAACAATGGTGTGGTACACATATTTCTGTTCAATTTCCTTCTTCCTTTGCATAATAGTTAACATTTTACAATTTTGTCCAGAAAAGAAGTTTTTAGGATTTCCGAGTTCCTTTGTTATCCGATCTTGGGTTTTCTTTGCTGGGCATTTGTCGTTAGGGTTTTTGGTATTTGTTACTCCTATTGTCTTTGTTTTCGTCGAGATTAAAGTAGGTTTTACGTCCTCGATTTTGGATATCACGGTCGATGAAGTATGGCGATCTACTATTTGCGATGGCAGCTTTTGGATTTTTGTTTTCTTGTGCAATGGGTTGAATCTTTGTGTGGGTCATCTTTATTGACTGTCAGCCTTTTCAAAAGTGTTGCCATATCCGAACGGGTCTACATTGTGTTATTGTGTTGGGATATGATCTATCCTTCACTTTTCTGAGTAAATGCGAGCAGCTGTTTCGTGAGGTCTCTTCCTCCAGCCTTTTTCCCTATGTTTTGTCTCATCATAGGGGTATGGCAGCCCATAGTGTTGCCATTAGTTTCTATAAAGGTTGTGCGTTGAGGTGGGTGGAGACATCTACTCCGAAGTGTTGGTATTAGTTTGGTCGGTATGGGAGGGTACCCTAGCCCTGTGTCCTCTCACTGTGGCAGCATTGACCCTTTTTTATGGGAAGGTATCCAAGCCAGGTTGAGAAGGAGACGTCAGTATATAAATGGCTCCCTTTCCTCCTTGATGCTATCACTTGGGTGGTCTTGCTACCATTCGTTGAGGAGGAAGAAGAAGACGATAAGCCCTCCCATTTTCATAGCCCCTACCAAGCGGCAGACATTGTGGTGTTCCAGATAATTGTCTTTATATTTATCTCAGTGTGTAGGTGAGAAAAGCGCAGAGAGTGTTGCTCTTCTACGATAGGTGAAGGACCACCACAAGAACCTGACATGATTGTTGAGGAGGTAAGATGTTTACACGTGCTTCTACAGGTAATTTGATCCATGCCTTTCTTGTCTGTGTGGAAATAATTGTGTTTTCACATATATTTTTGTAGTACAATGGCAGTAGATGTCGTTTGTTTGTAAAAGTGAAAAGCCTATCTTGCAAAATTGGACTGAGTATTAACTTGAGTTTGGTTTGAAAGTAATAACTTTTGAACTTGATTGCTTTCAAATGGGAGAAGTTGAAAGAAGATGTCTGGTATGTGATGTTATGAGTAGCAGCTAAGATGTTCATAAGTAGAGAATTAATAGTTATACCTCAATTATTTAACTTTTGATAATGGTTAATTTTTTTTTTTATTTGGTTGGATATGAATAAATACTAGGTTAAATTTGGTGGTTCAGTTTAACGTATAATAAATAAGTGAGAGTTGCAGTATTCTGTAATAAAATGGTAGTAGATGTCATTTGTTTGTAAAAGTTAAATGCCTGTCTTACAAAATTGGATTGAGTATTAACTTGTGTTTGGTTTGAAAGTAATAACTCTTAAACTTGATTGCTTTCAAGTGGGAGAAGCTGAAAGAAGATGTCCAGTATGTGATGTTATGAGTAGTAGTTGAGATGTTCATAAGTAGAGAATTAACGGCTATACCTCAATTATTTTACTTTTGATAATGATTTTTTTTTGTTTGGTTGGATATGAATAAATACAAGGCTAAATTTGATGGTTCAGTTTAACGTGTAATAAATAAGTGAGAGTTGCACTATGGATTGGTTCTTTGACTAGGAGTTTGGCAAGCTAACCCTCCTAGTTAATGAAATGGAACTTTTGATGATTATAGTAGCCAAAAGCTTTTAAGTTTAACCATCTATAAAAAACATGGTCTACTTTCGCTAAAAAATGGAACCTTTTTTAGAGTTCACTAAAAAACACAATCTATAACCTCTACTTTCAACCATGCAACTCCTAAAGCTTTCAGTCAGCTTGTTCCATACAGAGCAGACACACCCTTCAGAAGTTCAGCTTTCCTTTTTTAACACAATGGCGAATGGTGCACTATGCTATTTTGATTTGTGATCATCTCTCTGGTAGTGATTTGGAACATGTGACTATATTAGTTAATCGTTGTTGGACAATTGAGGAAGGCAAGGAAATTTCCTTAAAAGGATTTCTGCTCGATGGAGGTGAGGATGTGTTGAAGTTGCCATTCTTAATGTATGATGCATTGGAACAACTCTATTTTGCTTGGGTTGCCTTTTCCTCATTTATGCTGATGGTTCCCTCTCTAGTTTTCTATTGCTATCTGCCTATCTTCTTCTTACAATTGTGCTACCAAGGAGGACCATGTTCATATTAAATTGTTGTATTCATGTTGTCCATCTGCTCTTCAGATCTTTAATTGGAGGTTGATTTTGAATTATATGTACATTAATTAGTACGTCTTACTGTTTGAATTCATTAAAGGGGATTCAAAGTATTCGAATCATTTAATACCTTTTAACATGACTACTGAAATTGTATTGTTATTGCGAATGGAAGTTATTAACATGACTATTGAAATTGTACTATGTGTATCTTTTCATTTCATTTGTGAATAGTGATCATGCATTGAAATTTGTTGGCTTTAATTTGATTGTTATGTAGAGGAAGAAAGTCACATTCCTGTACTATATAGTAATACAATTTATTTTGAAATATAAATTTGGCACTAAGGTGCTTTTCCAATCCACAAGTATCTAAGATAAAAATCAATTTTGCTACTTCAATTCTTTGCTTGTTTCTGAGTTTATGCTTAAAAATCAAATTATACATGTCACATTGATATTGTAAATGATTTAACTTGAGTTTAACCTATGTTCTCATCAAATAATGCATACATCTCCATATATTAGTTAGTGATTAAAAGAGTTAAATGCCACAATTGAAGGGATTTCATGTGGTTTGTTCCCCATATTTATTAGTGAATTTTGTAAATATTATGCAAGCCATCCTTAAATTGCACTTCAGGTTCTCTTTGAAATGTTAAATATAACTTTGTTGGAATGTTTTCAGTTGTTTTGGCAAAGAAAATAAAGTGGAAAATATAATGTGACAGAATTATTAAAGTCCTATTTATATAGAAATATTTTATTATAATGCCGATCATAGTTGTGAAGGCTAATTACCAGTACACGTTTCGCAATCATAGCTAAAAAATCGATTATAGCACCGGTGGGAATTAGTAAAGATTTATGAAGTGTATTATAAAATTTAGGCTTCTTCTTTCGAGGTATTTGAAGATGAATTTAGTGTATGTCACAGTAGAATATATAAATTTAATGGAAAATCTTTCATTAATTAGTTCTATACTTACGGGAGTTCCCCTATCTTGTAGAATGAGTTAAATGACCCAGGGAGTCGCCCATGGTAACCCCAGAGAATTATACCAAACTAAGTGTTACGACACGATTTCCAGATCCCTACGGGACCCGAGACCGGCTCGCCTCGACTAATCCCAAGACCTAGTCGTCCAACAAGAAATAACTAAAAAGCAAGAAAGTAAACCATATTCTCATATGCAATATAACTAGCAGCAAAAACGTACAAAACAGTAAAGGAAGGTAAAACTGTTATTCCATTACATACCACCAGAGCAACAAAGGCAACAGAAACAACAACAGTAGCTAAAAGTCCGAAACTCACTACAACAGTAAGGGGAAACAACAGAAAAGTGCTGAAAAGCTACGGCTAGGCTCGACTGGGCCCAGCACCCTCCGCAGCCGGAAGCTCGAGCTGCTCAACTCCTGGACCTGAATAGTGTTATGAAAAGATAGAGTCAACGAACGCTGAGTAGAGTGGTATCTATACTATTTAAAACAGTAAAAGCAGCAAGTTTAATTCTCTTTTCTAATTATTGAGTTTTATGTGAATTTCCTTTTCACCCATTTTTCTCAATCTTTCAGATATCCTTGATCTTGTATGTTCCTCGTGGGGACAATCTTGATTGCAGTCTTTTCCGAAGAATAGAAGGTACACGTGGTGCTCTCCTGGCCAGGAGTCCCCCGTGGTAGTCCTACACCCAGTCAACCACCCTGAGGTCACTGTCAAGACATAGCGATGACTATGGCACACGTGATAAGCACACGGGTAGCTACCCCGCACTGACACGCGGTCAGTCGTTTCCACTAGCGGGTACACTCAAAGTACAGCACGGAACAGTATAGGAACTAGCCCTCTCAGAAACAGGGGTCTCGCCCCTCCACAGTCCATACACCCTCGTCTGACTACCCCGGTTTGCCCAAAGGACCTAACAAGTCGGTGTAGGGTGGCTAGCCGAATCCTGGGCCCCGTGGGGTGGCTAGCTCCCTCCCTACACTAGTAGCTCACCTCTATACTGCGTACACGAAGGCCAACAAGAGTCGGTGTAAAGTGGCCAATCCTACCTCGAGTCTCAACCCAAGGGCGGCTAGCTTCGTTTTACAAGAAAAGGGGACAGTCGCTCTCCTTCGTACCACGTACTCAAGGGCCAGCACACTTCCCATCTACGTTCCAGGTTTCCAACCGACCACTGGAGTTCTACTCCTAGCTCCCCGTAGGGTTCGTGCTCATATTCACCGCATTATCCAGATTCCATCATTCAAATTCAATTCTTGTTTATATACAGGCAGCTTGTGTTTCCACAATTCAATATATGCAATTGATGATTTCACAGGTAATTGTTCATTTATCTCATGCAGCTTATATTCTAACAGGCAGCTCACAGCTTTATTACAAGCAATTGCTAGCAGTTTAACTTAATCATGTATACAAATACAATCATGCAGTACAACTGGTTTATTCATTTCTCTGTCCTGGGGTTCATGCCACATCCTAGGTTTTCAGTTGACTAATTCCACAAACACATTCTTATTTAATATGATTAACAGAAGTAGACCACTCTACCAGACAATCCGGGAGTAATAGAGGCTCGAACCGCAGACCCAGGCATCTCTGCGAGCCTCAAACACGCAACAAGCCGAAACCCTATACCAGGGAATATATCACAAAGGAGGATTCAAGATAGTGTACAGAGGTTTCTAGTACGTAGAGAAACTTGCAAGGAAACTACAGATACTTCGTTTGCGTAAAACAGATCCTGATCGGACCCCAAACGGATCAAAAATGTGTCTACTGACCAAAATCAGATATCTGGAAACAAGTCCAGACGTCTTAAAACATACAAAAACTCACCTCAAGTCCCTACGGTGTCCTCAGACATCCAGGACTCCCCTGCGATCGTCCGAAAGCGATTCCAGACGTCGAACCACTCCTCCGATCATCTGGAAGCACCTCCGGTCGTCTGGTGAGCTGATCAGACGTTCGAAAGTCTGTGGGAGGGCGTTCCACGCTCCTTCCCAAGGCTGCTCCTGTGTACGACAAAGCAACCAACCCAAAATCAGGCCGACATATCTTCTGCGGTGCGTCCTGCATGGCTGTAACCGCAAAAAGAACGTACCTTCGCGATAAATGTGCTTTCAGACGTCTGGTCTTGACTCCAGATGTCAAAATGCCTCGCCAGTCGTCCGAACATCACTCCATACGTCTGATACTGGAAAATTTCCAGTATCAAAACACTCTCCCAGCGCTCTTCACCGCGCTTCTCCTCACTTCGCCGCAGCTCCAGCTGCGGCCGGTGGTCGAGGACGCCGCTTCGGACTGCCTACTCTTCCCGTACGCGCCCTCGGTGTCCGTGCAAGCTCCGACGAGCTTCCACCGAAGCTCCTGACCTCAGCCTCCTCCTCCCGCACTTCTCTTTCTCGCCCTCTCTCGCTCACCCTCGCTAACCTCCTCGCTCGCAGTAGTGAAGGTGGGGTATGGTTGGGGTGTGTGGGGTGGAGAGGAGAGGAGGGGAGGGTGATTTTATAGGTGCTGTGGGTTTATTGTTCGGGTAGGAAGGAGGAGAAAGGAGAGAGAGAAAATAAGTTCTGCGTGCCGCTCGCGTGCAGAGTGTAGAGCACATACAAAAATTTCATTTTCAGACGTCCGGGAAAGGGTCCAGACGTCAGCACAGATGTCTAACTGAGACTTCAGACATCTTAAACGGCTAAAAGTGGAACGGGTCTTTACATCATAACAAACTTAAAGGAAGTTTCGTCCCTGAAACTTGAACTAGCTAGGGTACGGGAAAGGAACATAAAATGCATAACAAACTTAAAGACGACCGAAGTAGGTCCGAAAAGACATACCCTCAAAAGGTTCCAAGTACCGCTCTCGCATCGCCGTCTCAGGCTCCCAAGTAACCTCATCGTATCGCTGGCTTCTCCATAGGACCTTCACCAGTGGTACCTGCTTCCGTCTCAGACTCCGGACGGCTCTGTCTAGTATCTGTATTGGTCTCTCGGGGTAGGTCAAGTCGTCACCCACCTCAACACTCTCGTGGCTCAGAACGTGACTGGGATCGGCGACGTACTTCCTAAGGTTGGACATGTGGAACTTGTCGTGCACTCCAGAAAGCTGGGGAGGAAGGGCAAGCCTGTAAGCAACGGGTCCTACCCGCTCTAGGACCTCAAGGGGCCCCACAAAGCTCAGCGTAAGCTTCCCTTTCACCCCAAAATGTTGCAGGCCCTTCATGGGTGAAACGCAGAGAAAGACGTGATCCCCAACCTCGAACTGCACCTCCCTGCGTTTCTGGTCAGCATAATTCTACTGCCTGCTCCTGACAGTGCGGAGTCGTCTGTGGATCTGCTCTATCACCGCTTGACTCTGCTGGATCAGCCTGGGGCCAACCTCCCACTTGGTCCCCACCTCGACCCAACTCAAGGATGCAGTACACCTCTGTCCATACAGAGCCTCGTAAGGTGCCATGCCGATGCTCGAGTAATAACTGTTATTATATGCAAACTTTGCAAGGGGTAAATGCTCCTCCTAGGAGCCTCTCCAGTCTAGTGCACAGGCGCGCAAAAGGTCCTCAAGTGTCTGTATGGTGCGCTCTGACTGTCCGTCCGCCTGAGGGTGGTATGCAGTACTGAATCTCAACCGTGTCTCCAAAACTTGCTGAAACTCAACCCAAAACTGGGAAGTAAAATGGGTATCCCTGTCCGATACAACCTCACGCAGAACTCCGTGCAGGCGTACCACATCACGAATGTACCTCTCTGCCAATTGTGCTGGTCCCAAGGTGACTTGGATCGGCAGGAAACGTGCCATTTTCGTCAACCTGTCCACT
Organism: Thalassia testudinum; assembly: GCA_037157565.1. Taxonomy (NCBI): domain Eukaryota; kingdom Viridiplantae; phylum Streptophyta; class Magnoliopsida; order Alismatales; family Hydrocharitaceae; genus Thalassia; species Thalassia testudinum. The sequence goes on along the minus strand of JAZHRO010000012.1, from coordinate 83,624,075 downwards.
ATCACCCAGACTGCGTCATGTCCTCGCTGGGTAACAGGTAGACCTACCACCAAGTCCATGGTGATGCTCTCCCACTTCCACTCTGGCACAAGAAGTGGCTGCAATGGCCCAGCAGGCCTCTGGTGCTCGGCCTTCACCTGCTGGCACACCAAACACTACTGCACGAACTCACCCACATCCCGCTTCATCCCTCTCTACCAAAAGTTACGTCTCAGATCATGATACATCTTTGTGTTCCCTGGATGTATGGTGAACCTAGACCCGTGCACCTCCATCAGGAGCTCTCTTAACAACTCCTCATCCATGGGAACGCACAAGCGTCCCCTCATGCGCAGCACCTCGTCAATAAAAGAAAAGTCTCCTAGGACCCCTGACAACACTCTATCCCGTAACGTCTGTAAGTACGGATCTGTCATCTGCCCTACGATGATGCTATCTATCAGCTCTGGTAGCGTCTGCCGTGTCACTGTCACTGCCTCACAATACCCCTGTGACTCCTGGGGTCGCCAACTACCCAACTCCTCCATAAGTCTTCAACTCTGTGCCTGTAGACTAGCCAAGTGGGCGAACGCCTTCCAGCTCAAGGCGTCAACCACCACATTGGCCTTCCCTGGATGGTAGGAGATGCTACAGTCGTAGTCCTTCAGGAGCTCTAACCAACGTCTCTATCTCATGTTAAGCTCCTTCTGGTCAAACAAGTACCTGAGGCTCTTACGATCTGTGAAAATCTCAAAAGTCTCACCGTAAATGTAGTGCCTCCATGTCTTCAGCGCGAAGACAACAACTGCCAGCTTTAAATCATGGGTAGGGTAGCTATGCTCATGGGGCTTCGGTTATCGCGAAGCGTAAGCAACAACTTGACCCAGCTGCATGAGCACACCCCCTAACCCCGGCAACGAAGCGTCTGTGTAAACCACAAAATCGCAACTGCTGTCCGGGATGGTGAGCATAGGAGCTGAAGTTAGTCTCTCCTTCAACTCCTGAAAACATGCCTCACACACATCTGTCCAGGCAAAGGACACGTCCTTTCGAGTCAACTGGGTCATGGGATGTGCAATCTGCAAGAATTCCATTATAAACCGCCGATAGTAACCTGCCAGTCCCAAAATGTTGCGTATCACTATCACTAAACATGGCCTCTCCTACCTGAGTACGGCCTCAACCTTGGCTAGGTCCACAGCCAAACCATCCCTTGAGATCATGTGGCCCAAGAAAGTCACCTGCCTCAACCAAAACTCGCACTTGTTGTACTTGGCATACAGCCTACGTCGCCTCAAAGTGTCCAGAATCATCCGTAGATGCTGCCTGTGTTGTGCCTGATCCTGCGAGTAAACGAGTATGTCGTCGATAAATACCACCACAAATTGATCCAAGTACGGTCTGAAAACCCGGTTCATCAATTCCATGAAAGCAGTGGGGGCATTGGTCAGCCCAAACGTCATGACCAAGAACTCGTAGTGCCCATACCAGATACGGAAAGCCGTCTTGGAGACATCGGTCTCCCTGATCTTCAACTGGTGGTAACCAGACCTCAGATCTGTCTTGGAGAACACTGTGACACCTCACAACTGGTCAAACAGGTCATCAATCCCCGGCAGCAGATACTTGTTCTTGATGGTTACCCTATTCAGCTGTTTGTAGTCAGCACAAAGTCGCAGGATACCATCCTTCTTCACAAACAACACAGGGGCTCCCCACATTGATGCACTGGGCCTCACAAAGCCCTTCTCCAACAGGTCCTGTAGCTGTGACTTGAGCTCTCGCAGCTCAAGTGGTGCCATCCGATACGGTGTAGTAGAAATGGGGCTAGTCCCCAATACCAGTGAGATCTCAAACTCGATCTCACACTCAGGTGGTAGTCCTAGTAGCTCCTCTAGAAACACGTCGAGGTACTCACAAAGCACCGGAATGCTCTGAAAGCCAGCCATGGGGCTAGGCTCTGCCACTACACAAGCTAGAAGGCCCTCACACCCCTGGCTCAAAAGCCTTGCTGCCCGAAGCGTAGAGATGCATCTGAAACCTCCGTCCACCTCCTATCCTTGGAACTCAAAGGAAGGAAACTCCGGTATGGAGAAGACGATCTTCCTCCCAAAACAGTCCACCAAGGCGTGGTAGGTGGACAGCCAGTCCATCCCTAGAATCACGCCAAAATCCTCCATCAACATTACAATCAGGTCAGCAGGGAGGCTGTGTCCCCCTATACTGACCTCGCAGTCCGTGTAGACCTCCTCAGCAACAAACAACTGGCCACCTGGGCCTCTGATCACAAACAGATCCTATAACAGCACACTGTCCTGTCCCAAACTAATAGCAAACTCGCAGAAACAAAAGAGTGTGTGGCGTCGGAATCAAAAAGTACGTATACTAATCTGCTAGAAACAGTAACCATACCTACCACCACTAAATCGGAAGCCCTGGCGTCTCTGTGTGTCAGGGCATTGATACGCCCTTCAGCCCTCAGTGCAGACGAAGCAACTACACTCTGGGTTGGGCAAGCAGCTGTTGGTCGGTACCCTCCTCGTGTCTACTACCCTCCCCCACGTGCCTGGGGACCACGACCACCAGCTCGGCCTCCAACGCTCGGTGCGGGGAGCATCTGCTGTGCTCTAGCCCTAGATGGGTAGTCCCTCCTAATGTGGCCCAACTGGCCACACTGGTAGCAGAGGGGAACTCAACTCCCTCCCTCGGTAGGTCCCTGCTGACGGCTGGGCGGGGGTCCAGTGCTGGCAGCTGACCCATGTCTGGGGCCCCCAAAGGCCACTAACAGCCCCACAAAACGAGACAGCTCTCCTGCGGGTGCCATGTGCCTCCTCTCTCGACGGCCCTGAGAGTACTCTGGCTGGTAGGGCCTCTTCCATCCGCTGTCGGTGTCTCGTGCAGCCAGGTTGGTCTCCTCGTAGGTCATGGCTGCCTCCACCAATCTCGAGAAGGTGGGCAGCTTCAAGGGTTTGACATACCCCCGAATAGCAAGTCGGAGCCCTTTCGTAAACCTCCACAGGCACTCCTCCTCTGTAGGCACGGCTGTTGAAGCAAAACGTGACAGCTCCAGGAAGCGTGTGCGATACGCGTTAACAGTCATTGTCCCCTAGCGGAAAGTGTGGAACTCCTGCCTCCTTTGGTCCTGCCAAGTCTGCGGAAAGTATTGCTCACAGAAGAGGGTCACGAACTGGTCCCACATCGGCTCTACCCTCTCCTGGCCTCTGACTGCCCCCACAACCTGTGTGCCGCGCTCTCTAGCTGATACGTGGCAAAGGCCACGCGGCACTCCGTAGGAGGGCGAAGGGTGTCAAACACCTTCTCTATCTGCTCCAACCTGTCCTCTACCTCTGACGAGTCCTCATCTCCCTTGAAGGAGGGGGGCTTTAGCTTCCGGAACTGTGCGAAAAGCTCGTGGTGCAGCTGTAGTGGGGGAACAGGCATTCCTCCAGGCAAGGAGGGCTCGTGCTCGAAAGTGTTAGAATGAGGTAGGGGTGGTGGAGGACCACCCCCTCCCCCACCTGCTCGTCCAACGCTACAGCAGTCTCTCTGTCCCACCAAAAACTCCCCCTCCACGTCCTCAGGGAGAGGTGCCCGTGGAGGCTAGTGGAGCTCCTCTCGCACTATATCTCTGATTAGTTGGGCGAGATCTTGGGCCTAAACGCCTGGGAGAAGAGGTGGGTCAACTGGCACCTCAGGCCCGGCACGTCTGCCCCTCCGACCTCGTCCACTGCCGTGGCCCGCCTCAAGAACTCGATGAGGCATCTCCTGCAAGGAGATGCGAAAGACAGAACAAAATGGTCAACGCTATCGAATTTCTTCAAGAAATGACTCAGAATGGATATCAAAGCGATATATGGTGGTGGCTACCCTAGTTACATGCACGTGAACGGTTATTCTCTAGCCCGTTGGTTCATTTCTCGGGACGACCTTACTCTGATACCATCTTGTTATGACCCGGTTCCTAGATCCCTACAGGACCCGAGACTGGCTCGCCTCGACTAATCCCAAGACCTAGTCGTCCAACAAGAAATAACCAAAAAGCAAGAAAGTAAACCACATTCATATATGTAATATAACTAGCAACAAAAACGTACAAAAAAAGTAAAGGAAAATAAAACTATTGTTTCTTTACATACCACCACGACAACAGAGGCAACGGAAATGAAAGTAACAGAAATAACAACAGTAACTAAAAGTCTGAAACTCACTACAACAGTAAAGGGAAACAATGGAAAAGTGCTGAAAAACTACGGCTGGGCTCAACTGGGCCCAGCACCCTCCGCAGCCGGAAGCTCGGGCTGCTCAACTCCTAGACCTGAACAGTGTTATGAAAAGACAGAGTCGGCGAACGCTGAGAAGAGTCGTATCTATACTATTTAAAATAGTAAAAGCAGCAAGTTTATTTCTCTTTTCTAATTATTGAGTTTTATGTGAATTTCGTTTTCACCCATTTTTCTCAATCTTTCAGATATCCTTGATCTTGTATGTTCCTCATGGGAACGATCTTGATTGCAGTCTTTTCTGAAGAGTAGAAGGTACACGTGGTGCTCTCCTGGCCGGAAGAGTCCCCTGTGGTAGTCCTACACGCAGTCAACCACCCCAAGGTCACTGTCAAAACATAGCGGTGATTACGGCACGTGTGATAAGCGCACAGGTAGCTATCCCGCACTGACACGCAGTCAATCGTTTCCGCTAGCGGGTACACTCAAAGTACAGCACGGAACAATATAGGGCCTAGCCCTCTTAGAAACAGGGGTCGTGCCCCTCCACAGTCCGCGCACCCTCGTCTGACTACTCCAATTTGCCCAGAGGGCCTAACAAGTCGGTGTAGGGTGGCTAGCCGAACCCAGGACCCCATGGGGTGGCTAGCTCCCTCCCTACACTAGTAGCTCGCCTCAGTACCGCGTACACAAGGGCCAACAGGAGTCGGTGTAGAGTGGCCAATTCTACCTCGGGTCTCAACCCAAGGGCGGCTAGCTCAGCTCTACATGAAAAGGGGACAGTTGTTCTCCTTGGTACCATGTACTCAAGGGCCAGCACACTTCCCGTCTATGTTCCATTTTTTCAACCGACCACAGGAGTTCTACTCTTAATTTCCCGTAGGGTTCGTGCTCATATTCACCACATTACGTAGATTCCATCATTCATAATTCAATTCTCGTTTCTATACAAGCAACTCGTGTTTCCACAATTCAATACATGCAACTAATGATTTCATAGGTAATTGTTCATTTATCTCATGCAGCTCATATTCTAACAGGCAGCTCATAGCTTTATTACAGGTAATTACTTGCAGTTTAACTTAATCATGTATACAAATACAATCATGCAGTACAATTGGTTTATTCATTTCTCTGTCCTAGGGTTCATGCCACATCCTAGGTTTCCAGTTGACTAATTTCATAGACACATTCTTATTTAATATGATTAACAGAAGTAGACTACTCTACCAAACAATCCGGGAGTAATGGAGGCTCTAACCACAGACCCAGGCATCTCTGCGAGCCTTAAACATGCAGCAAGCCGAAACCCTATACCAGGGAATATATCACAAAGGAGGATTCAGGACAGTGTAATAGAGGTTTCTAGTATATAGAGAAACTCACAAGGAAACTACAGATACTTTGTTTGAGTAAAATGGATCCCGATCGGACCCCAAACGGGTCAAAAATGTGTCTACTGACCAAAATCATACGTCTGGAAACAAGTCCAGACATCTTAAAAGATACAGAACCTCACCTCAAGTCCCTGCGGTGCCCTCAAACGTCCAGGACTCCCCTGCAATCATCTGAAAGCGATTCCAGACGTCGGACCACTCCTTCAGTCGTCTGGTGAGCTGATCAGACATCCGAAAGTGCGTGGGAGGGCGTTCCACGCTCCTTCCCAAGGCTGCTCCTGCATACGACAGAGCAACCACCCCAAAATCAGGTCGGCATATCTTCTGCGGTGTAGTCTACATGGCCGTAACACCGAAAAGAACGTACCTTCGCGATAAAGGTGCTTTCAGACATCTGATCTTGACTCCAGACGTCCAGATGCCTCACCAGTCGTCTATACTTCACTCCAAACATCTGATATTAGAAAATTTCCAATATCAGAATGCGCTCCTAACGCTCTTTGCCGCGCTTCACCTCGCTCTGCCGCAGCTCCAGCTACTGCAGGTGGTCGAGGATGCCGCTCTGGACTCCCTCCTCCTCCTGCACACGCCCGAGATGGCCGTGCGAGCTCCGACGAGCCTCCACCGAAGCTCCCGACCTCGGCTTCCTCCTCCTCCCACACTTCTCCTCTTTCTCACCCTCTCTCGCTCACCCTCGCTCACCTCCTCGCTCGCAGCAGTGAAGGTGGGGTGTGGTGGTGGTGTGTGGGGTGGAGAGGAGAGGAGGGGAGGGTGGTTTTATAGGTGTTGTGGGTTTAGGGTTCGGGTAGGAAGGAGAAAGGAGAGAGAGAAAAGAAGTTCTGCGTGCCGCCCACGCACAGAGCACGTACAAAATTTTCATTTTCAGACGTCCAGGAAATGGTCCAAACGTCTGACTGAGACTCCAGACGTTCGGGACGGGTCTTTACACTAAGGGTGGTCGAGTCAAGTCTAAGCGGGTGAAGAATTTGACCCTTGAAATGGACACGAAGCTTATATCCATTTTCGAGGATCATTACAATTATAAGAAAGATTGGGAAGGTGGATCTTTTACGAAATATGCATGGTAGGAGATTGTTCGTGAATTCAATCGGGACACGCATTTAGGTTACAACCAGCATAAACTCCTTCATAGGTGGAGGGGTTTGAAGAAGAAATTTCGTGCATACCATCATCTCGTAAACATGAGTGGTTGGGGTATGGATCCCACAACTATGTGTTCAGTAGCACCTACTCCAAAGGTTTGGTTTAAGGTATCTTCCTGCATTGCTCTTGCTATTTTTTTTATTAGTCTACCGTAACTTAAGAAGGTTAAGTAATTATTCTTACGTTTTTTCCTTAGTTACCTACGAAGCTACGAAAGTTAAAGGATAAGCCATTTCCCTTCTATGATGATGTGAACGAGATCATTGGTATGAACATTGCTATGGAAGACCATGCAATGTCCTGAAACCGTCTATCTGATTCATCTGGGGAGGACACACGTGCTCCTTACATCCCCACAGTTCCTCAAGTCCTATCTACAAACCCTCAATCTTTTGAGTTTACATAAGCGACATTCGATGATGGTTTCGAGAACCATCAATGTAGCTTCGAGGAGCTTATTTCTTTCGGAGTCCCACCCGCTGATGGAGTTTTTGGTGTTGGGAGTTCAAGCAATCCATTGCCAAACCAAGAAGTACCTTATTCTCAAAGTACTCCGGCTCATGCGAACCCAACTCCAAATCGTGGTAAAAGGTCGAGTGACGAAGAGAGTTCAAGTAGTGGTAAGAGGTGATGGTCAACTTCAAGGAATGTCATGCCGAAAGGTATAGAGGAGACAAACTCATTGCTAAAGATAGTTGATCCCCACATTGCAAAGCCAAAGGCCGAAACAAGCGACGAGATTAGACATTGTCTTCACATGGTTAAGGAGCGTGTGGTGTACCTCTCCCCTTCTGATATAGTCGTCCTTGCACAGCATATTTCTAGGAGCCGAAACCATGCCGTTTTCATGAATGTCGTCAACACTCTTGAGGCATTCTTTGATTGGTTGCAGTGTGTTCTTTTTGGGTCATAGAAGTAGCATGCCCTCTTCGATGGTTGACCCCCATCATCATCATGGTCTCTATAGAGGCATCAGGCGTTCTACCCCAGCATCACGATAGTCTCTTTAGTTGCACATGTCGAGCTTGACTTCCTGTGGAGTTATTGGTCACCCGTTTATTTCGACTTCATTTCATTTCTATCTATCTGTATGACATTTGGTATGTTATATTGCGGAACATTTACCATACTTCCGTGCTTTCGTGGTTCGGTTGTTTTGTTTGTTTTTGATATCCGACTATTATATATTTCTTTTCGCATTTTGTTGTGAAATTATGTACAGATAATGTCGCTATGTAAATTTGCATTCGAAGTAAAAGATGCCCATGCTACGTTATACTTTGTAATGTCATTAATGCCATCTTTGAGTAATGTCAAACTCACGTTCCTCGGACAGTAGTGAGAGTTCCTAACAATCATCTGATTCGTCAAGTGATGACTCCGTTTGTGTTAGTATGGATTTCTTTGAAGATGAAGACATGGCTATCATCGAGATTCTCCTCCCTGTAGTTGTGATGCATCATTACCATCCCCCACCACCCCAAAGAATCCCTCAAAACACAAATCCCAAGATAGGTCACTTATGGGTCCATGGCATTCTTTATCACCCAAATCCAAAGCGCTATAGGGAGGAATTCCAAATGTCCAAGGAAAATTTTTGGGTATTTGTTGATTTGCTGAAGGAACGGGCTTCTATGAGGAACACCCATAACACAATGGTGGAGTAATTGAAAATCTTCCTTTTGATTTTGGGATATGGCAAATCGAACCGCCACCTGATGGAGGGCTTTTAGCATTCAAGTGAAACTATGAGTCGCTACGTTAATCGAGTCGTAAGACATCCTCAAACTAAAGTGTCCTTTCATCAATTTACCTGGACCTGATGCACCCATTCCTCGTGAGATCAACGGAAACCTGAAGTTATTCCCTTTCTTTCTAGTAAAGTCTTACTTTCATAAGATAATAATTTATTTTATGTTTGATGAAATAACACATGAAATAAAATTTTCACTTCTTAGAACGTTCTCGACACTATTGATAGTTGCCATATCAAAGCAACAGTTAGGCATGATCAACAAGGCAGATTCCATTGTAGGAAGCAATGCACTTCTCAAAATGTCATGGCTGTTGTTAACTTTGATATGGAATTCATATATGTTGTGACTGGTTTTGAGAGTTTTGCAGCTAACATGGGAGTCCTAAACTGGCCACTGGATGTCAGTAACTTTCCTGTCCCCCAAGGTCAAAGATACTTGGTTATGCGAATACCGATAGGTTCCTGGTCTCATACAGAGGTGTCGCATATCATTTGAAAGATTATAGGAGTCGTGCTTATCAAAATCCAAAGCAAATATATAATCACCGACACACATCTTTGCGTAATGTTGTAGAACGCACATTTGGTGTCCTTAAGGGTCTTTGGAGGTTACTAGACCAATGACCATTCTACAAATTTAATAATCAAAGTCGGATCGTCATGGTAGCCTACATACTGCACAACTTTCTCCATCGTTTCGACCCCAATGACATCTTCCTAAAGGAGTTAATCCGTAAACAAGGACAAGCCAAGGAAGAGAGCAATCATGACAACCCCAGTGGTGAGGTAGACGATGTTGCTGTACAAGTTGGGTTCGAGATTCGTGATCATATTGTTGAACAACTTTAGTCTGAACACAGCTGGGTTAGATCTAGGCGCCGTAAAGGCTGATGTAGGAGAATCCATCACTTGTGAAGCTTGTATACCATGTTTTCTTCACCCTTCCATTACCTTGTAATTGTCTATATAGTTTATTATATATTTGCTATCCAGATGAATTACTTTCATATATGCAATGTGCTTTTCATAGTATTAGGGGAAATGTTAACCTATTGTATGTGCTATAAATTTCAGAAAATGAAGATCGCACCACAATGCGATCCCTTTTGGAGGCATGGGAGGAAATGTTCCTGCGATGATCACTGCAATCTAGTATTAGAAGAGTGTAGTGGCAGCGAGAGACACTCCTTCAGAGGTTGTACTACATTTGTCCACAATCTGTTGGAGTGGGTATTATGATAATCGTATGCTTTGAATGAAATTTAACCTTTGTATCAAATAATTCTCTGTTGAATATGTATTACAGGGGTGCGGATACAGGGTTCGTTTGGCTAACCATGAGCCGACGCTTCAATCCTCTCATGTGGAGTTAACATTCAAGATTGGGTTGTATGGGAAGTGCGGGGAGGATCTCTCTTGCCTTCGGCGTAGGGGGAATGCCTCTTTGGAATATGTGGAATGGTTGATTGACCATGTCGTAGATTTGGAGTGTAAGTTGGAGGAAAAGAATGATGAGGCATGTAGTCTAGAGCTGGAGCTACAGGCTACACAAGAAAGGGTTGTGGATCTTGAGAAAGAGATGTAGGTTCATCATGTTGAGAAAAATTACGACGAGATTGTCTACCAATTTAACAGCATGTCCATGTCATCGATCTAAGACATCTTGTGGTTTGATTTCTTGTTTTCTTTTATTCGAGTATCGTGCTTTGTTTTCCAACATGATCTTCCATTTTCGCTGGAATGTAGTTGCACCTCTACATCATCCAAAGCTTTGATATATTTTGTATTTTGACCGAGCATAGTCATATGCTTTTTAATTAGGTTTCTAGCAGGACTTAAATATTTCAAACATTCATATTTTTCTGTTTAAGTAAGACATTTGCTTTCTATATGTTGTCGTCTTGTAGTCATGTTTGGACGAAAATGTACAAAGTTAGTTGTTGGGTAACTAATTTCATAGTTATTGTCTTATAATTTTTCTCGAGTCACCCTATGATATTACTTCCCGAAAATTATTGTTCATGGCCTATACTCTTTGTTGGTAATGGACTACATACTCAATTGGTCGCATTAGTGAGTTCTCCACGATCTATTTAGGAGGAAACAAGAGGGTTTGTATCGAGGCGGATGATATTTTCATATTTATTTATGCTAATTAATGCCTAATTAATGTTAGCTTAAGAGTAATTTGGGTTAGATTACTTTTAGTTAGGTTAGATTAGTTATTTTAGGTCATTTCGTAAATAATGCATACTTTTAGACTTTTGTGCAATCTTTCCCGCGATTGTATCTGGTGCCTTGATGAGTTTATTTTAATATGTGCACATACAAAAGTTTACATTAATCAGAGCAAGGCTGATTGGATTTTCTGGATTGAACTCAGTTGGAAAATGGCTAATCTAGTAAGTGAACCCATTTGAAAACCTAACTAACCTAAAGCCCTAGCCTATTTAAGAACCCAATTACCTATTCCTAAACCCTTGGCCTAAACCCATGCAAACTCCCACCAACAACCCTTTTACCTAACCCAAACCTAAGCCTAATATCTCCACGTAAATTCCCACGCCCTCCTTCCCGCTAAAAGTCCCACACTTATTTTCCTAACTTCCTAAACTTCCACCACCATCTCCTAATTATCTTGTGATTTTACACTTTATATCACACATCTATTATCCCACACACAACTCACGAAGTACAAAACAGAACACGTAAATCCCACTTTAAATCCCCCTCATCCACCAAATATGCAATACCCACGTCACTCAATCCCAAACTAATTCCCACGTAACCTACACACACCCTTATCCCGTGCAACACATCATATCCACATCTCCATTAACAGAAACAAACCCCACGTCCACAACCCAACGACCTAAATTCCCCACAAAAAAATAACCAAAAAAAAAAAATCCTAAATGAAAACCTACACAACAGCCTAAATAATTCCTATATCCCACTAAACTCACGTAAACCTTTCATATGTGTAACTTTTTCTTTGAAAAGGGGTTGACGTAATAAATGCGGAAATAAAATATAAAGTAATCTCACCAAAGAAAATCAATCACACAAAAACACAATCACACAAATAACACAAGAATTTTTAGGTAGAAACCCAAACCGGGTGAAAATCACCACCTAACCCTCTCGAGTTAGGATTTTCCGATCAACCAAATTGATCAAAATCCACTAAACCGAATCACTTAAAACGAGGGTGATTCAACCTCAATACAACCACGCTACAAGTACGAGGGTAGCGTTCCTCAACCCCTTCTCTCCACGAGAAGGATTTTGTCCCACGAAGGAGACGGGAATTCGCAAAGCGAATACCCAATCAAAAGATAAAGATAAAATAAAACAAGTAATCATATAGAGCCAACAAAGTAATTTAAACCTAGCTTCTATAGGAAATAGGAAACTCTCCTTTGCAAGGAGTGCGTCGAGTTGATGACGCGGTGCGTGTGCCACGCGATGGCGCAATGTCGCTCTCGTGAACAACGGCGGGAGAGCGAGTGCGCAAAGGTAATTTAGCTCTCTAGGTGATGGAACTTAAGCTTGGAGAGCAAGATCTTTTCTTGGACACCAAAGGGTAGAAAGTATGTTGCTTAGGTGTATCCAAGTGTTTCAAAGGTTTCCCTCTATTTATAGAGGCCTTAGGAAGGCTTTGGAAGGCTTAGGAAAGGTTATATAGCCGTTGGGTGCAAAGCCCAAGAGAATCAGGCCGAAATCGGGACAATGATTACACTTGACAGGGTGATCAGACGTCTAATTCTTTCATCAGACGTCTGGAAGGCCACTTTAAGACGTCTGATTTCAAGGTCAGACGTTTGATTTCATGCGGGTTTCTTCCTGACTTGAATCAGATCTAAACAGGGTTTTTGCGCAAGTCCATCAGACGACATATAGGACGTCTGGCACTATGTCTGGACGTCTGGAAACCTACTTTTACTGTGGGAATGGATTTTCCAAACGTTGCAACGGCTAGAAAATCTCTGAGAAGAGATTTTGGGTCAGCCGAGGCAAAACGGTCATTTATCAGACGTCTGGAAAGGCCTAAGGACGTCTGATAAGGCTCTAACGGTCATAATCTTGAGTGCCTGCTAAACTAGCCAACGGTCCACTATCTGGACGTCTGGCAAGTCCATCAGACGTCTCCTAAGACGTCTAGTATAAGGTCTGGACGTCTGATTTCATCAGACAGAACTAACTATGTCCAGCCTAACAGATATCAGACGTCTGAAACAACAGTCAGACGTCTTAAAATACTTTATCAGACGTCTGATTTGGGAATTAGACGTCTGGAGGTGCTGTTTGAACCTTATATTGGTTTTCTAAGTATTCTACAGAAAACCTAAGTATCCTAGGGTTGTGCCGGTGTTCCTAGGACTACTGTTAGGGTACTTTGAGGCTCTTTAACATAATATTCTAAGGGAAATAAGAGCAAGAAAATAAAGACAAGAGATACAAGAAAGGATTAAAAAGAATCTATCATATTCTTCTTGTCTTCTATCTTCAATCTGTCGCTCCACGCGAACCTCCTCTATTCTTCATTAAGCTCCTCCAATCCATCCTGGATGCGAGCTCGAGTTCCGTCTAAATACGTCCACATTTACAATTGACCTGAAATCTAGGACTTAAATTGCAAATGTTAAATAACACGTGTTTTGTTATCATCAAAATAAATGATCGTGGTACTTTAGCACCAACAATATGCACTACTCAACACCCCCGAACGGTCATACAATTTCATCCTTTATTTACTTCATTTTATCCACAAAAAAAAACCCACCCAACACCGCACCATACATTATCTTTTATTAAAAAATTATATTTCGTATTTAAGTTTCAACAGCTAACCATTAGTTTAAGATATTCTCCAATTATCCAACAAATCCTCCCACTTAGTTATTTAAATCCAATCACTTATTTTCGATACTACTCATTGATCTTTAACTTATTAATTCTAGTCTTACAAATTAGTGATTAAGGCAACTTAGATCAACCAATAATAGACATCCATCATTCATATATAAACCCCTAACCACTACCACATTAAGGATTATCTCATACTTAGAATTTCCTACCTCCACATAGTCTCCACTACTAGTATTAAGCCACACCATCTTTGGTGATTTTGCGGGAGCGCCTTATCATCTACATCTACGTCAACGCTCCAGACTTCGCCTTCAAAATCTATAATTTCTACATTTCTCTAGTCTAGTTCTAATAGTAGTAATCTAGTTCTAGTTATAATTTTCCAAGCATTTCTCTAGTTGTAATACTACTTCTATCTGTGCTAAACTCTTATCTTATTCAATAAAGTTCTAATTATTTTTCAACTTATCTTCAAGTTTTATGCTTTCTAGTAATAGTATATTATAGTTCTAGTAGTTGCTTACTATTGGATTTAGTGATAGTTCTAATAATTATCCTACTTGATACATAATTCTAGTTCTAATTAGGAAAGCGATTGTAATCTATTTGTTTCCCTGCGAGCGACTCGAACTCACATATTTTTATTTGAAAATCTTTACGAGTTCGATTTCACTTATAAATTCAAAAGTTTCTACGTGCATTTACTACGACGAACACGTTTTTTTTGTGTACCTATTCAGCATGCAGAACAGCGGACACTTCTCCCGTGCTGCTTAGTAAATCACCTACACTGAATTTGTTAATCATACCAACTATTATGTCCGTATGACCTGGTTGTACAAGTGCTGGTCACACCATCGTGATACTTATCGTCTAGTTAGGGAGCATGTGTTACGACCCAATTCCCGAATCCTTACGAGACACAAGAATCGGACCGATTCAACTGATCCCAAGATCCAGTCGTTCAACCAGAAAGTAACAAAAAGAGCAATAAAATAAACCACATTCACCATGCATATAACTAGCAGTAACAAAATACAGTAGTAAAGGAAAGAACTACTACAGTACACACCACCACAACAGTAAAGAAATAAACGTGTACATAAACATGATGCTTACAATAAAAGAGTACAGGGTAACAGAAACTACTCACTACAACAGAAGGAAAAGTACAGTGGGTACTACACAAGTAACACTACTGGGCTCTACTAGGCTCAGCACCCTCTGCAGCCGCCGACTCTGGCCGCTTAACACCTGGTCCTGAAAGGTAACAAAGGTGACACGTCAGTGAAACGCTGGGTAGAGTAGCAGCCAAAAGCTAAGAAAAACAGTAAGGTGGACAGTAGCTGTTATATTTTTAATTTCTTTCTTTAATTTTTTCATTTATTCACTATTGAATTATTTCTCGGATCTTTCTCTTGATCTTAAATGCTCCTCGTGGGAACGATCTTAATTGCAGTTTTTTCTGAAAAGTAGAAGTAACACGTGGTGCTCTCCTGGCCGGGAGAGTCCCCCGTGGTGGTCCTACCCTCAGTCAACCACCCCAAGGTCGCTGACAGACGTAACGGTGACTACGACACGCACGATAAACGCACGGGTAGCTACCCCGTACTAGCACGCGGTCAGTCATTTCCGTTAACGGGTGCGCCCAAAGAACAGCACGGAACCAGTAAAGGGCAGAGCCCTCTCAGTAATAGGGGTCCAACCCCTCCACAATAACCAAATAGGGGGTCTTGCCCCTCCACAGTCCGCGCACCCTCGCATGACTACCCTAGTTTACCCAGTGGGCCTAACAAGTCGGTGTAGGAGGGCTAGTAGAACCCCGAAGCCCGTGGGGTAGCTAGTGCTCTCCCTGCACTAGTAGCTCTCCTCGGTACTTTGTACATGAGGGCCAAAAGTCGGTACAAAGTGGCCAAACCTAACCCCTGGTCCCTGGGGCGGCTAGCTCCGCTCTGCACTAAACAGGAGGGGACAGTTGCTCTCCTTGGTACTCCGTACTCAAGGGACAGCTCACTTCTCCAATTCTATTCCATTCACTTTCCAGGAGTTCTACTCCTAATTCCCCGTAGGGTTCGTTCTCTTTCAACTCGGTCAATTTAGGTTTCATCATTTCAGCTTTATATTTATATAGCCCATGTTCCCAACCGTAATTATTCATTCACAATCAGGCAGCTGTTAACCAATTACAGGCAGTTATCGTTTCCTTTCTACTTTTCCAAGACTGCAATGTATATGTATTCAAGCTAGTTTTCCAGTCCTAGGATTCATGCCATACCTTAGGATCTATCATTCAGTCTAGTTTTCCAATCCTAGGATTCATGCAATACCCTAGGATCTATCATTCAATCTAGTTTTTCCAATCCCAGGGTTCATGCAATACTCTAAACGCTATTAATTATTTCACAAATGCATAATTTTTTATAAATAATTGAAAGGGCCACTCTACCTGCAAAATCGGGAGTACTGGGGGCGTAATCGGCAAGCCTGCGCGCCTCCACAACCCCCGGAGCCACAACAGAACGGGGTCCGAACACAAGGATCAATTACAAGGAGCTACTCAGAACAGTATACAATTACTGTAAACAGGTAGAGGAACTAAATCTGAGAAGAACGAGACTTGAAACGCGGAAAACGGATTCCGAACGGACCCTAAACAGGTCAAAAACGACAAGTCTGCCCAAAATCAGACGTCTGGAACGTCCTCCAAACGTCTTAAATGATAACTCAGGTCATACCTTAATCTGCGCGGTCCTTCAGACGTCCAGAAGCCTGCTGAACCGTCTGGACTTAGTTTCCAGACGTCCGACTGTCACTCCGGATGTCTAGAGACCCTCCCCGTCGTCTGGTGTTGTGCCAAGACGTCCGATCTATGTGGGATGGCGTGCCCTTGCGCCTTCCCGAACGGATCCTGCACACACACACGGCCGTCCTCAACACAAAACGATCCAGAAGCCTTCGTCGAAACAGCTGCATGACCGTACACGCGAAAGAAGGAGGTAAAAATAACGTACCTTTCAGACGTCTGGACCTTCCTCCAGACTCCAAACGTCTCCTGCGTCGTCTGGACGTAAGTCCAGACGTCTGATTCTGTGAAATTTTCCCAAAATCAGGACCTCCTCGCCCTCCGCCCGCACCGCACGGCCGTGTCGCGCCGCGCCCGCCTACTACCTGAGCTGCAGCAGCTCCTCAGCACCACGCACCTGCTGCGCAACCACCGGCCGGCCCTGGCTGCTCCGGCGAGCTCGCAACCTCGCGATCGAGCTCTCTCTCCCTCCCGCACCCACGCACTCACAGCAGCTGCTGCGGCTGCCCTCGCCCGCTCACGCTCGTTGACTAGAAGAAGAAGAAGAAGGCGGTGGAGTGAGGGTGAGGGAGAGGAGAGGGGTATTTGAAGGCTGCCGAGGGGAGAAAGAGAAAGCGTTGCGTCTGCAGGGAGGAAGGAAAGAGAAGGAGGGCGGCGGGTTCAGTCTGCGCGCGCATGCGCGCAGACGCGAACCCGTACGCCGAAAAAATTTAATTCCAGACATTTAGGAAGGCTTCCAGACATCTGGACCACTTCTCAGACGTCTTAAACGACGTTTGATGTCCTGATTATAACAGCATGTGGATGGGCCAGAGTGGCACTAGGATAATGGATCCTGCATGGTATTTCCAATTAATGGGGCCAGTCAATGGATGCATGTAAGTTTTTTTATTTTACACAATACTACTTCTCATAGTCCTTGGAGTAAGAAATGTTTTGATTCAACATATTGATGATCGCTTTAGGTGGCTCGAAGGGGTGTGCATTCCAAAGTACACTTTGATAAGGATGATTTTGGAATAGTGTTACAATGAACTTATTCGTCACTTTGCTTTAGTAGCAATATCTTCACTTATGTCAATCAAACTTCTACCTAATTATGGAACTAAGCTTATGTATTACAAGTATCATTTCGTTACTACCTTTTTTGGTAATATACATTTGACCGTTATCTGAATCTACTTATGCCCAAGTTTTTAACTAACCAAAATTATTATCCTCATGTTTTTGTTTTTCTTCCTATTGACAAAGTATTTTCAGTACCATCTTCTAAACATTGCCAACTGTTGTGTTTATTTTCAATGTGATTCTTCTATTTCCTTTCCATATTAAAGGAAATTGCTATATATTTTATTGTTTGCTACAATACTACTAACAATGAAAATGTAAGATGCTCGTTACATTATCCACATTCCATGCGATGATGGCTATGATGATATATTCGTTCTCACCTACCATCATGACCTGAGGGTTACTGTATGTTTTGTTTGGATGAATATGGTGGGTCTGTGTTCATATGGAACCTCATTAAAAGCAAGCGCATGGCACAGATGGCTCACATGCAGCAACCCCATGCGACTCATATTCGAGTGGGAAAACAGGTGGTTGATTTCATGTATACATAAAACTCTACTAGTAGTGTTCCCACGATACGGATGGCAGCATTGCTGCAACCTCGTGGAACACAACAACAAGGGATTACAGTTGCTAATCATCCAAACAACATACCTCTAACCCAAGGATGGTTACCCTTCTTCTATGAAGCAATTTGAGCCTAGCACCTAACTATAATTCCTTATATATAACATCGCAGCTAGTAAATTTTTCAAATACCATCCAACATTCCCAACCAATTATCAAGAAATTAAGGTAAGCACTTTCGACATGCATTAATTTTTAGATGACATATACATTTCACCGAACAGAATGGCTGGTAACATGATGTTTACCAACATAGGACAACTTTGATCTTCAAGTACAACCTCAACCGTGCCTCCGTTAACTTCAGAAGTTGAGTATTTTTACCTTATTAAGCTTTCATTACAACATGACAAATTAAAATTAATTATATTGATATTGGAGAATTTCCATTAAGTTCCTTATGATTTCGCATTTGCATTTTCATGCTTTACACCCACATTTGCCCTATTACCTTTCTCAATTTTCTGTATCAAACTCCTCTGCTAAATTGATCCTAACTGTTATGCACTTCCACGAATCCACAAAATATTACTACATGTATGAAATTATATCTGTTTCCTGTCGTATTCTTTAAAAAATCTACTGCAAGTCCCTTTTCGAGGAAAACATCATTATTTGCTGTATATTGGTGCAGATTTGGGTCAATAAAGTTGTAGAGGATCTCCGCCATGAGTTTTGAAGTTCAGCAGGTAAATGGAGTTGCCCGTTCCTAGTTTAATGCCATGCCATGGACAGTTTCAAAGAAGCTAGATTGTCAAAATTGTTTTTCCAGATGGGGGATGTATTCTGTGTGTGTGTGTTTGTGTTTTTGCATGTGAGAGACAGAGAGAGGATTTTTACAGTGGATTATCTAGCCTAAATAAATTCAGATGCATGGAGGGTGGATTTGTTCGTTGGTGTTTCCACCTGATCAAATAGGTTGATCTCGATGATGATTCCCTGATATTGTTTTCTTGGGTTCCACAGATTGATTCCCTTTTATCAAGATAGAATAGAATTACTCTTTAAAAATGACAAAAATAGATCTCCCAAAGATGTTCCCTTCTGAAGAAAGCCTTCTGATGTCAATAGGTATTCTTGAACAAGAAAGGAGGCACATGGAGGTTAGTCCTGCATTCATGAGTGTAACAAAGGAATTTGCTTCCCATTCTCTGCAATTTTCTAATAGAATTTTTTAACTAGATTATTTAAATGATCCTTTGGAAGTTCAAACTCTGGAAGGAAGAAGATTTGCAAAGTCAATGGTTTGGTCGGGTACTTGGATTGATAGGCCAAAGGGCTTAATAAGAGTTACCCAAAGCCCAACATTGATGGGGATACAGTCATTATTGTTTTGAAATTGCAAGTACTGAGGTCATCAGCTTTTGAGAAAAATAAACAAATCCCCTTCCAGAAGGAAGAAAAAAGAGAGAGAAGAAATGACCTGATAACTAGCAATTGGGAGCCATAATGGTTCCTTCGGATCTAAATGGAAGTGAGCAAAACCTTTCGCCATTCTTTCAGCTGACTGGGGGACAGTGACCATCTCATTCCTGTTGGGAGCAATTCTGGCGATCAAAATTGAAAGGCAAAGCTGAGGTTTCTAGGAAGAGGGTAGGTGGGGTTGGTGTTGATGGGGGATGGGAAGAGAAAGATGACAATTTTCTTACACTCAGAGACGTGCATAACAAAAGGAAAGGGATATGTGTTGTTCTTGAGCTTCATGTCTTTTACTTTTTATTTCCATCATATTTTGTGTTAACTACATCTCATTGAAGTATATGAGAACCATATACCTAATTACCTAGACAATGTTTTCGAGTGAGTTGGTTCTTGCATAGAAGTACCATTATGAATATATGAGTTGCTTCATACTATCTAACTTAAATGCAATAAGGAGTAACCATTGTTCATGATCTCATAGTTATGCAGGTTTGAAACCTTATTAACCTTTTATTACCACTATTCTATATAATCTGATTGATATTGGAGAATTTCCATTAGTTCTCTTCCTTTTTTTTGCATTGATAATTTTGTGTTTTACAGCCACATTTTGGAATTTGATTCTCATTTTACATTACATCATTTGGATGTGCTTTTGCTCAAGCCCTTTTTGTTACATAAGATTGAAATTTGTATCAAAGTGCAACAGCAAGTAGTAATGAATCTCCACTACTTGACCACGGATGTTCACCTATGTTATCTTATAAATTATTTAGATTCACCGTATTCTTAATGGTTCTACGTAATGTCTAATCAATTTAAATTCACTATTGATATGGTCACTGATATGTTCAATTATTTAGATTATTTAATTATTATCTTGTGTAACCTTCAATTGAACTTATTGTTAATATCTTTGATTTTTGCTTCTGAAAATATTACAATAAGTCAATATCTTCTTCGTTGCTTGTACGTCTTCCATGTGAATTCCTTCACAATGAACACTTATACTTAGAAATGACTTCTCTATGAGGATTTCAACCATGGAATAACTTCTACTTAGTAATTTATCCTTCTTTTGTGGTAACAACACATTTTCATCTAAACACTATCAAATATTTTAGTTGGTCCACTCTTTGGATAATGGTTTTGACTATTCGAATATACTTGATTCAAAAGATTTGATAATGGTTAAATTTTATTATTATCCCCTTATGTATTTAAGGAAGTTGTCTATATATGCATTATCGTTCATCTTTCTTTTCGACTCTGTGCATTGTTGTATAATTGGAGTTGCGATTCTTAACTCTTTGCTTTTAGTGGAGTTGGTTGTGCGGTTAATTTATGTAACAATGATGGAAGGAAATGGTTGAAAACTGGAGGTAGGTCATGGCTTTGACCTGAGATTCTCAAACGGATTCATTAGATCAGGTTGCCTTAAATTGAAAATGCTTCCTGCCTTCTTTGATTTTGCCCCTCTATACATCCAAAGATTTTTTTTGTTAACTGACATACACCATGAGGTTTTTTGAGGAATACCTTTGAATGTTGGATGAAAAATGAATTCATTTTGGCAAGAAGGGCAAGCATGGAATGTCTACCGCTTTTTCCTTTTTTTGGGAACCTTCCCTCATTCATGGTTGGAGTAGAATGTTCTCCCTTATCTTCTTGACTAGCTAGAAATGATAGTACCATTGTTTTGTATATATCCCATCCAAACAACTAATTTATGCATAATATGTTATTGGTTTTCATGTGTCTAAGTTTTTTCCATCATATTTTGTGTTAAGAACTACATCTCAATTTTTTAAGAACCATACACTTAATTACCAACATGAATGTCACTGTTTTCCTATGTTTAAGTTTTTTTCCCTCAATTTCAAGGTGGTTGTCGTATTTATGGGATGATCCACCATGTGATTGCCTTTGCGTGATTCATTTCACTTGACCTATCAATTGATTTATTGGAGATGTAAAGCTATTGTTTTTCTCTATGAAATGTAATTAATTAATTGTATATTCCACTTTGATCTGCTTCTTCGTTATACAAATTTCTTTGTGAATTGATTCCTTCTTCATTTTACTACGGTCATTATTACATCAATGAAATGCAATGCTTTTCACTTATTTATTCTATCCTCTTTGTGTACCTTACTATGATTTACTATTACATCTATTTTAAATTATGTTCTGACGATATTATCTACATAATTGTATAATGATGACACATTTCATAAATAATTGACATTCTTTGAGAAATCTTCTAAATACATAATTTACCTTTCATAAATAATTGACACTCTTTGAGAAATCTTCTAAGTACATAATTTACCATTGCCTTTGACAATTATGTCGCCTCTCTTTCAATATATTACTAAGTGTAATGTAAATATAAAAGCATTCGCTTTGTATTTTTCTTCGTGATTGACAAAGTTATTCAACTTATAAGATATATATTTCATCTAATGAAATAAATAAATCTTACTTTCCCACGTTCTTCTCCTTTGTCTTTTATTAATGTGTTTATATCTCAATTGACAAAGTTAGTAAGTTTTCATTTTTGTAAAACTATTAACAAAATGTATATTAACTATCACTTATTTTAACATCGGGACGAACACAACTATAACATACAAACAAACCACAATCCTCAATGGAACAAAAAGTTTATAACATGATTTTCGAATATTTTCTCAATGTTAAATTCTTCGCATGTTCATTTAATTAAATTTACATCTCAAAAATATAACCTCAACCTATTCTTCAGGCAAGGAGAGGTGAACAAAAAAACATACTTAAATGATAATAAATTTTCTACCAGCGGCCAGGGTATATCACACTTTCTATTCTATGAGGTAACCAAATGGAAGTATAAAGGTATACTTGATTTTCAATTGGTGATTATAAACTTAAAAATTTATGACGTATTTCCTTTACACTTTTGACACTTCAAATTTTCCATAATCACATCCGACATTTCAATTTACTAAATAACACTCAAGTAAAAGCATCCAATGACATAATTTTCTACCCATTTATTTTATTCCTCCGCTACCAGCCAAATACAAAACCACACTTTTGCAGGACGCTCTTACTTTGGTTCTACGTTGGCCAACATCAATTCTGGTACAGAAAACCAACTAATTGGGTAGTAATACTTCGAGAATTTGGATACCGGTATTACTCCCTGCCGAGAATTCCTGATTGTTCTGTGTTCTTGCAGAGAAAGAAATGAAGCAAAGGTTACCAATAAGTTGATAGTTGAGATTTGCTTCATTTTTACTTCGAAGGTCATAGTAGTTGGCCACGAGTTATTTTCACAAAGCAACTTGTAGCTTTAAGATCTCGCAAAGAACTTATGATCCACTAGTTAAGAGCAATAAAAGGTCAGAACCATCCATGCCACAAACCATGCAACAATAAACCTGAACCAGACAACTTGACATCAATCTCACAGCTCAAACACAAAAATAAACTTACGTCTCCGATTGCGTAAATCACGTTAAAAACACCAACACATACTTATCTCAATCAAGAAAACATCAATGTAGCAATCTTCTTCTAAGCTTACGTTGGCATCCCCTTTAAAAGCTCCGATTTCTTTCGCTAGAAATTGGATGTGACGAGCATTGTAAATGCTAAAGATGATATGCAATGAACCCACAAATCTACAAAGCAAACCACAAAACCATCAACTACATTGCCATTCTCGTAGCGGATTAACTCCCAGAGATTTCACAAAGAATCTAACAAAAACTGCTCATTCTCTTTCCACGCAATGCCAGAAACAAATCAAGCTAAAAATTCACCCAAAACCAGCGCCAGGGATCGCCAAAGAAACAACTTTTTCCATTAATCTAAACTTAAATTTACACCCAAACCGCCTAAACACTTGAAACGCAACAAAACGCCCAAATTAGCAAAAACAACAAAGAGAACACGTAAAGGTAGACAAACCCCAACGCCTACTAACACCAATGGATCCTTCTTGACAGCAAGACTTTTCCTTGTTCTCGCACAAAACACCACCCACTTCCCATCGGAGATCCTTCGCTTCGTTTCCCTTAACCACCGAAGCCGTAGAGGGTCCTCCCCTGCCTCTTGAGGGCGTAGACGACGTCCATGGCGGTGACGGTCTTCCTCCTCGCGTGCTCCGTGTAGGTGACGGCGTCACGGATCACGTTCTCGAGGAAGATCTTGAGTACCCCGCGGGTCTCCTCGTAGATCAGACCGCTGATGCGCTTCACCCCTCCCCTCCTCGCCAGCCTCCGGATCGCCGGCTTCGTTATGCCCTGGATGTTGTCCCTCAACACCTTCCTGTGGCGCTTCGCACCACCCTTCCCCAGTCCCTTCCCACCCTTGCCTCGCCCCGACATCGCACCTGCAGCACAAAAGGGGAAGTTTAGAGAACCCTAATTCTCAGAAAGCCTAATTTGGGGATTTGTTGGGGTGAGGAAGGAGGGTAAGGGTAAAAACCTGTCTGTGTGTCTGAGCTTTTGGGTTATTTCGAGTGGAGTTGTTTGGCTTCGTAGAATTAATTTGATGAAGGTGTGCGAAGGAGGTATGGGTACTTTATATGCGGTGCGGAGGAGTCGAAGGGGGTGGGGTGGGGTGGGGGGAAGGGGGGGATCGGTGGCCGTTGATGAGGGAAGGGATGGATGGTGGGGATGGGTTGTTGAGGGGAGGATGCCATGGATCAGTGACGTGGCATGCGACGCGCGGGAAGGTGAAGGGCGCAATTTGGGAGGGGGTTTCTCGGGCGGGGATTGTTCTGCGTGCTTGGAGGGAGATTGACGTGATTGAACGGTGGAATTACCATTGGGTATTGATGCCAACTTAACCACTCCTCAATCACGTTCCAGTCCCTTCCACCTCCCCCATTTATATTCCTACGAGAACCCAAAATTATTTTGATGGACCATTATTTTGACCGAAATGATTGATTTGAGCTTTCAAAGTGTGATGATCTGAGGTTTAGGTTTTATTCGGTACAGATTTAGCCAGCGTTTGACTGGAATATTGTTATTTTAAGGTAGAATTAGAATATAGTAAATGCAGAAAGGTATTTGATTTAAAAATTTTTGATATGTTGAGTTTGTAGGATAAGAAATGAAATGAGTAGATTTTGATGTGATGACTTCTAATTTGTAGGTAATATTTTTTTAATTATATGTGGAAGAGAATTTTAACGAGTCTTATGACTTATGTCTCATATTTTGTGCCCACCTCGTCTTAACCCCTTCCTGACCCGACTACTATCCCCTATTCTAGCTACAATTTCATAGCCAAATGAAGTTTTAGGTTCTGTTTAGTAAGAGAAATAGATTTGTGAAATAAATGAATTAACTTATTTGAATATTTTAACATATTAAAGTTACGGGATAACGGTACTTTTAAGTTAAGTTCACTTAACTCGACATAAATGGGAGTAGATTAACTGACAGATTAAATACTTAACATGACGTAAATCTACTTAACTCGTCAACCAAACACGCAGATGGGGTTAAGGAGGGATAAGTTGATGGGTAAGATGAGAGATTAATAGGTGTGGACGTGATAGTTAAGTCGAAACATTATTATTAGTTTTTATTTTTATTTATATTAGGAGTGTGCCAGTAGAATAGATGTAATAGATGGATGTGATAGGTAAAAGCAAGTTAATGGAGGTAGATATGATTGATGATTGTAGATGTAATAGGTAAAATATAAAATTTTTCACTATTCATTTAAATATAACTTTAAGTATTGACATATAGGATAAATATCTCTCACCAAGTCTCTAACAAGTGGTACCTTAGCCAAATGTTAGTTAGAGTTGAGTAAGATAAGTTAAGAAAGATAATTTTTTGATGGATTTATGATGGTTGATGACTTGTTATGATTGATATGGTTACATTGTGTTAATATATAATATTTTATTATTATAATATAATGTGAGTAAATATGTTATGTTAAAGTGATATATTTCAATATATATTAATATTTACATGACATAAAAAATATTAATGATCTGTGTGGAATGAAAGATTATAAAATTTTTTAATAAAAATGTAAAACTCAACCCAAACTAACCTTTGAGTCCTTTTTGTACCTCTGAACCTTCATCCAAATGTAGCCATAGATTCGCACTGAAATCTTGAATTATGCTTACGATCAAAGGAAAATCGAGTAATTGGTGTTAGGGGAGGTGTTTGTGCGTTGATAGAACTTTCACCGGTGATGCAACAACCACCTGAATTGTCTTAATTCAATTTGACGTAATATCCGTTGGATGCATATTTGGGGATAATTTAAGAGATAGTTTATTGTAAATATTACATCTAATATGATATTTTGCAACCATTAGATACTACATCCAATGTGTTCGCGTATGAGTGGTGAATAATATTCTTATTATTATTTTTTCCAACCACGTTCTATAAAGACTAAAGATTTCAAATTCTTATACATGCACAAGCACATCCCAACATCTAAATTTTGTATTTATGCAAGCGGTAATCCTTCACGTGAAGAATCTAATTAACCTAAAGTAACTAAAAAATGGTTGTAAAACAAAAAAAAAGCTAGCATTAGCCTTTAACAAAGATTCTCAAAGGTTTTTTTGGTTTTTCGAAAAAAAAGCCTTCACTACATAGGAATAAGATTACAAGGAAAGCTACGTGACTCCCAACTTCCTTTCAAATTGGCATTTAGACAATGCCTTGCCAGACGATGTGCCGACTGAACTCCATATCTGTGTATTTTCTTCAGGACAAAACTTGCATTTTCATTCAACAAGGGAAGTCCTGCGACTCCCAACTTCCTTGCAAATTGGCATTTAGACAATGCCTTCCCAGACGATGTGCCGGCTGAACTCCAGAATCTGTGTATTTCCTTCAAGATAAAGGCAACATTTTTCATTTAACAATGCATAACATTTTTGAATAGGTGACTTGATAAAAGGTAAAAATTGCCTTCGGATCTAAAATTCTACACATGATCTGATAGAGGATTCGGATGCCTAATACAGGGTGTACAGGCGGAATCAGCTCAAGCCACCCCGCCTTAGATCAATCGGATCCTAATCGGAACCTACCCTGTCTATCAAAAGATTCAACGCAGCATGGGTAGAAGATACGATAAGATGGGTCTGACCACCTACACCCTAACAGCTACCATGTAGCCTAACAACTAGGGATACTAGAGTCCATCGAGGGGTTCACCCCCCCCCCAGATTATAAATAGAGAGGGAGACCCTCAGAATAAGGGTCTCCTCCCTGAAAGAGGGAACGAAACCATGTAATACCGTCATAAAAATTATAGTGCATAGTTGGGAGCTCTATCCTCCCCCTAGATGTACATCCCTTGCGGTGTAACAGGGTCACCAAACCCTTGTTCTCCTCTGTGTATGTTTATCAATTACTACTTTACCTTACTACGCAATAAACGATATATGGCTGAGTAACGCCTCCTACACTGACAAATATTTTGGTAGCCTTCCTAGGCTTATCAAATGACGTCATCTGTGGGAAACGTCAACCAAAAAGCCATCGCTATTCAGAGCATCCTACCTCTGGGAGGAAGGGCCCCTCCGGTGCCCTACCTCAACCCCCCTAAGTGAGAACTGTTGCGGTGGTCGTAACCACCTGCAGTCCCACTCGCGGCATCCCTCCCCTTGGGTGGGCCCAATTGAGATGTGGCGTCTTCACACCCTAGTGACCTCAGCTAGTCGCCTGAGGTCTCCAAGTTGGACTCGCCCTTCCCCAAGGCGTGGCCTAGTGAAGAGGAACCAAGAATTGAGTCTTGCGATCCCAAATATACACCCCTACACGTACTACCTACCCACTCGGAAAAGAGGAAATGGAGGTCCCTCGCTGAAGGCGCTTGGAGAGGCAGCCAAGGCCCAACGCGAAAGGATAGTGGACCCTAGCTCATGCACCACTCTCTTAGAAGCCACCTCTAGAATAAGCTGATGCTCAGCTATTCCAGGAGGAGTTTCCCACCAGGTTCCTCCAACGACGCCCGCCTAGCGAGGGCCCGCATTCGAACTATAGCCCGACCAGCCAGACAGCTCCTCCAAGGGTGTGAACAGCAGGTCCTAAGAGCACTTCGCCAAGGGCTTAGGGACCGGTAACAACCCCAAGAGGCCGTCGGCAGTCAAGCGGCGGAAGACTAAGCCTACCTAGTCTTGCTTGGGTTAGCTCGAGGCTCAGCACTCTGGCGAGGGAGTCCTCGTGAGGCGACGAACCCTTGACGCCCTGAGTCAAGCCATCTGATTCGCAAGCATAGGCGCAATACCCTCAACTGCCCAGCAAAATACCCAACAAGAGACCACGGAACGAGTTAACTCCTCCCATGGATCGTCTGAAAAGGGCAGTAATAACAATAGCCCCACCGAAGGCGAGAGTACTCCCGGACAGGCGCATCCTCATGTTCGCCTGTGAATAAGGTTCCTTCCCCAAGTGAAGAACCTCCTCTTCTAAGGTAGCAGCTGGCCCCCGGGGGCCGTAGTCGTGGGCTACGCTGTGCAAAAGGAGTTCCTCAAGGAACACACTCCCTTGGGCATGCACCGAGTAGACGTGCTTGAAGGGAATCAATCCACTAAAGGTCGTTGGGGTAGACCCCGCCGAGGAGGAGCCCTCCGAAGGACGCAACCCCTTGCCGCAGGCCAAGAGGGCATGCTAAGATGGGGCAGACCCACGAGCTAAGACACGTTATCCCAATGCTCCATCGAGCGAAAGGACAAAAGGCCTGCAAAGCACCTAGGGGACTACCACGACGACCGCAGGTGGCCGATACGGTCTTCCAAGCAGAATTGAGAGCTAGGTGAGTTAGCCCCCCCAGCAAACAGGCAAAGTCACCCCGGTTCCCCCTCTAACGAACATCTCTACTAAATCCTGGTGGTGATACTCGCACCACCCGAGGTTCTCTCCTCCTGATGCCTGAGCACATCAGCATAGAGGTTAAGGTAACCTCAGGCCGACATCACCCCGGACATCCGAACCCCTCCTTCTGAGTCGGCTCTCTCTAGGTACCTCTCTCCCAACTTTTATCCGGGCCAAAAGAATACGGCCAAGTCTCCTTGCAGGATTCGGCAGAGCGTCTAGGTTCGTTGTGGCAAGAGTCTTCCCCCTTCGGGACCACACCAAACCCTTCGAAAAACATGCTCCTCTAGCCATGGGCCAAGTGGAAGTCACCCCCACGATGCCTGTAATGGTCCGTGGCCCCCACCTCCGACATCCCGAGCGCATCAGCATGTAGACCAAGGCAACCCCCGGGACTGATGATGCCCAAAACGGGTCCACAACCCACTTAATCAGCTTCCAACGGCAACACCCACAGTGCTCCAAGACACCCGGATCGGGCGCCCTTCCATGCTACCCTTTCCGGGTCGGTTCAACCATAGCGCACCCACCACTCCAGTAAAAATGCCTTCCTCTCCCCCCAATAGCCATTTCGGTCGCCGACCTTTGGCAATCAAAGAGAAGGGAGAGGGGAGGCAGACGGCCCTCCTCCTACCAATGTAGACGAAGACAAGCACCTCAACCCGGTTGCCATGCCTAAGGTGGCCCGATTGATGGTAGAATTAGGCGGTTGATGAGAGACTCATTATGGCTCTTAAATACCCCTAATTAACTAGTTTTCCTAGTTAATTAGCTAAGGATATGTATTATTAAGGGTTAATTATAATAAATGGGATTAAATGCTAAAGAACTGGTGATGCCCAAAACGGGTCCGCAACCCACTTAACCAGCTTCCAACGGCAACACTCGCAACGCTCCAAGACACCCGAACTAAGCACCCTTCCATGCTACCCTTTATGAGTCGGTGCAACCATAGCACACCCACCACTCCAGTAAAAATGCCTCCCTCTCCCCCCGATAGCCATTTCGGTCTCCAACCTTTGGTAATCAAGGAGAAGGGAGAAGGGAGGGAGACAACCCTCCTCTGACCAATGTAGACGAAGACAAGCACCTCAACCTGGTTGCCATGCCTAAGGTGGCCCGGTTGATGGTAAAATTAGGCAGCTGATGTGAGACTCAACATGGCTCTTAAATACCCCTAATTAACTAATTTCTCTAATTAATTAGCTAATGATATGTATTATTAAGGGTTAATTATAATAAAGGGGATTAAATGCAAAGGACCATTAAAATAACATAAAAACACTAATATTTATATTTATAATTTAATTAACAATTTGGGCTCAAATACTAAACAGTTAGCTAGTTATTTAATACTTAAATTAACTTAATTAATATCTAATTCTAAGTATGTAATTAACTTAAATAACTTAATCATTTAAATAAATATAGCTAAAAAGGGAAAAAACGTAAATTCAAGGTATGAATATAATATTTACCTAATTTATAATAACATATAAAAAGTTGAAAAAGAAATAAATTAAAATAAGTTTTAAATGCCTCTATTTATGTTTAGGTCCTCAAGTTTTTATTCAATTGAGTCATTTTATTCATTATAGGTTCTTAAGTTTTCTTCTACTAAGGTCCCTGTGAGCACTGCCAACATCACATTCTTCTTCTTCTTCCTCGATCTGAATGGCTGACGTTAACCAGTCACCACATCTTCTGATCACCTTCCATCCCTCGTCTAAACGTCGCCATTTCTACTTCATAGCTTCCGCTCACCACCACCAACTCATCCGACGGACCGGATGAACTCTAAATCCTAATTAAGTAAGGAGTTTAACCTCATCGACGTCGGAGACGACGCAAGTAGTTTCTATGTCTCCAACACCGGTAGTTTCTACACACCTAGACACAATACCATCCATATTCAACCCCCTAGAGCTCGACGACCACCTATAAATAGCCCCTCAGACCTCCAATTTGCGATGTCGACTCCCTTTCATCTTCCCCACACCGAGTTGACAATAGGCTATTCATCCTCAACTCTGGCGACCTCCTTACCCTCCCTCGGAGCGCCTCCAATAGAGGTGATCATCTCCCTCACCTCCTCTTCCTCTCCCGCAGCTGTGACAGGGCATGGGAGTGCCACCACCATCCTTCTTCTCTGCTTCTTTTCATGACAGAGCTCTTCCCACAACCCTCTAATTTCTTCCTCCATCATGATCCTTTTGATAGAGATCTCTTCCCCCTCCTTCATCGAGGTAACAGTAGATTAGCTAAGATTTAGTTTTGCTTAGTTAGGTAGTTAGTGTAATGTTAGCTTTGTTTCAGGGCTTCATTCCCGACTCTGGCGAGGCTAAGTCTGGCCTCGGTGGACCTTGTTTCATTGTTTCCTTCATCTGATCATTCTCCCTACCTCTTCACGACTCCATCCCATCTTCTTCCACCCAATTTTATCACATATTTCGCTTAATCCACCTCGACCTACATCGTCAACCTCCACTGTCTATGGCGGAGATCCACGACCTAGAACACATCCACCAGGGGCCCTTCATCACTTCTACACCACTTCAGGGCCCCGATCCACCTCTCAATTAGCCTAATAAACATATATATATATGAAAATGCCTAATCTCATCTCAACCTCCTGACCTCGCTGTCAACGGTGGCTCAGAAGGAATCTTATCACCTAATCACATATCCACAAACCATCGCAAGACTCATCTGAGTCTTTTCCCTCACTCAATTGAGTTAGAGGATGAATCTGGAGTTCAGACGAACTCAGAATCCATCAACTGAATTCAAGGTAATTCCTTAAGTCTGATCACTGATTGGAGTAATTGATTGGTTCCTGAGGTTCCTTGTGACCTTAGGAATCTTCTAAGATCATTATTGTCGTGTTTCATCAAGAATTCATGACCAACGAATTTGCTTGGCATTCACCAAGGCTCCAGCAAGCTCCGATGAACCAAATCTTTGCCTCAGCCTTCAGAACTCACTCAAGAGCTCCAGATCACTTCTATGTGATCTTAGAATCAAGGATCGCACTCAATATCTATGTGCAATTGTTTACACATTCAGATTGATTGTTGTCTCTCCAACTCCTGTGGAGTTGGAGAGACGAAGTTCTTGAGGATTTGAGTTAGGTAATAGATCCAAAAGCATGTGTGGAACTTAAGAAACCTATTCTAAGTTTTAATTAGGTCTGGGAATCCTTAGTTTGATATGTCGAACAGACCTCCCTTCAAGCTCAGGTGATGGATCTGGGAAGACCTCTAGAGTTATCAGATTTTGATTTTGAAATGAGGAACATCTTCCTGAGGATGAAATAGACCTAATTAGGTCCATGATTCGATTCTTCAAGCTTTGAATCCAAAAGTCAATATCTAAGCTTCGAAAGTCAACTCTTGTTTGAATCTAGGGATTAAAGGCTAAAATTTCATATTTAGGGGATTAAGTAAGTTTTTGGAATGATTTAGAAACATTTGAGCTTAGTTTGAATGGAATTTATTGAGGAATTTTAGCAATTTATGGATCTGTTTAATTTGGGTTCTTTAATGAACCCATTACTGTTCTTTAAGTTGATGCTGAAATTCGAAGCTAAAACCTACTCAGATCAGTTCCACTTGAGTCACTGAATTGATTTAGGTCGATTTATGATGCTTTAATCTTGTTGCTTATGTGATTTGATCTTAAGCTCTAAGTCCTAACCTATAGTTAGCAGCCATGAAGCTTCTGGAGCTTCTGGTAGCTGTGTTTATCCTCAACTCCTCCTCACTTCAATGTGGAATGAACCATTGAATCAACCTTAGACCCTCAATTGAGAGTAATTCCTCATTGGAGGTCATTAGACCTAGGATTTCACTTTCTACAGGCGCATCTAGGCATGGTGACAGAGACATGTTCTCCCATCAGATCCGTGGATCAATTCTGATCCAAATCTTAAATTGAGGCTAAAATCAAGTAGAGGATTTGTAGAGCTTTCAATTAAGCTCTTATACGCTCAATTTCGATCAGCCAATCGTTTGGAATCGAGTCTTGAAGATCGAGCCTGTCACAACTGTGCGCGGAAGGAGAGCGGGCGATTTAAGCCCCACATCGGTGGAACGCGAGCGAATGCTATGGTATATTATGAATTTGTGAACCCAGCGCTTCAGTTGACAGCGCTGAGCGCACAAAACCATACCTTAACTCTGAGTTTCGATTGGGCATGTGCGTGCACGTGCATGGGTGTGTGCACGCAGGCATGCATGCCTATGTGTGAGCCTAGGTGGGCGAGCGAGATTTGTGGGCCTGTAATGGGCCTAAGACTGTGCATTGGTTTGAAATGAATTAAAATCCATGTAATATGAACTGGGCCCGGCTTAGTAGGGTCTGGTCCTACCCCTTTGGGGTGCTGTGTATCCCCGAAAGGCTGGGCTGCCCATTAAATAATTTTTAAAGTGTAGAGTAAAATGGGTTAAGGTAAGCGTAATTTGTCTAAGTGTGGAGAATATGAGTGCACAGTAAGGGAGAGAATTAAGTGAAGATTAAAATAGCTGAAGTGAAGAGAAGAGACAGAAAAGGCAAGAGTAGAAATTAAAGAAAGTAAGAGAGAGAAAGAGAGCACAAAAGATGAAGCGAAATAAAGAGAAGAAATGGATGAATTGAGAAAGAGATAATAGACATCCGAAACTTTAATCAGTAGTCTAATTTTACTTTTTAGGTTGTCTAACTTATTTTTCAAACGTCTGATTAATGGCTGAAGCTGCTATATTGTATATTTTGAGCTTTAATTATTGTAAGACTCTTGTAAATTTTCTTATGCCTTATATTTTATAAGAATTTTGTAATAAACATGTTATTACTTGGTTTTTAATGATGAATCTTTCTTGTATATTTGTTCTATTAAATGGAATATTGCATGTTTTAGTTGCTTAATCTCTTGTGCAATTTATTCATGTGCTTAAAGTATGCTAATTATTAATTTGATTGATTAAATAGTTAGTAATTACGCCTTAAGAATTAATGGTGAATTAAGTTTACTATTATACCTCCCAGTGAACGACCTAGACTCAACTAATTAAATGAAATTAAACATCTAAAATGTTAAATTAACTTGACCCTGTACTACATTCACGATACTAATTCAAGTTAACCTAAGTTACTTTTGATGTATTTAATTAAGACTAATATCCTTAATTAACTATGTTAAGAAATAACGCATCATCGGCCTAACCGACTAATCACAGGTATGCACTTGTTGCCAGAACCTCCCGTTACATGCCTGATTCCCTTTGACGAGGAGCACCGGATGTGGAGAAGCCCGAATTGATTTTCGCAAGTCACACCGATTTACGATACATAAACAGAGGAGTTGGAAGAGTTGGGATTTGATTGTGTCTACCCTAGGAGCCAAGAAGCCGAGCCTATGCCTAATAAGGACACCTCTTTGAGCTCAGAATTTGAGATTAGGTTAGATCCAAGTCAGGTTATTGATCCTATGCATCATAATTTATTCCGTGGTGGAAATCTCGATCTGGAATTAGGTTCAAAAACTGATTTTTGCATATTCTTCAATGATTTAGAATCCTACTATGATTTCGGAGAACCTTTGTTTCCAGATGATTATGAGTTAGTCTACGACCTCAGTATCCATGATCCATTCTCTGAGGTCGATGATTTGAACCTCAAAGTAGCCATACCACATACAGAGCCTTCTAATATCCGATCCCAACCCCGACCTGCCACCGGAATCAATTTTTACTCTGACTCACCTTTTTCTGATCCAGTTGCATTTAATTCACCTCTATCTTTTAATCGGGAATCAGACATTAATCAGACTGAGAATCACGTCTTATCCTTCTCTGATCTCAGAGTAAGGTTCCTACATTTTCCACAGATCCATTTGAGGACCCCTACTCTGATCAGGCTGAACCGATTCAGCCAAACCCGTTCTTAGCATTTCCACATCTTTTCGAGCCACATAGCTTCTGGTGGGCTTCATACCTATTGATTCACATCCATCAAATCACCAGACTGATTGGGTTTGATCTACATCATCAGCCTATTAATTTGAACAAGCACCTGGTTGGACTAATCAAGCTACTCATCAAGGTGCTTGTTTTAAAAAATTCCTCCGATTTGACCACCCCTTCTCCTTGACCACCTTCTACTCGACTGAAAGCATTGAATTTAGTACTTAACAGGAGGCAACCCATCATTCCAAAAATCCGAGATCCTTCTGACCATCCTTTAAGCTACACTTCTATTGCACTTTTGGGTTTAACTTTACAACAACCGACTCTACCTTTGGTACTTGTATCAAAGCTTGAAATTGTCCACAACAGTCATCCCAACCCATTTACCTACCCTTTGACCTTGTTCTAAACCTTGAACCAAGTTGAATTCGTACTCACCTAGTTTAGAATGAGGACATTGCAAAACTTAGGCATGGGAGGTGTTAAAGTACAAATATATGGAAATTCAATTTTATGAGGATTTCTTACAAAAAAATACATATATGAAAGAAAAAAAGAAAAATAAAAGGAAGAAAGGGAGGAAAATTTTGAGAAATGATTGAAAATCTTTCTTGAGGAGGAATAGAAGAGGAAATGCAAGATACAAAAAAGAGTAAAATCAACAAAAAAATGATAGGTAAAGCAATTAATTATGGGATTTACTTAAATTCCAGACCAAATCAAAACAAGGATTAAGTCTTGAAGTATTAGAGATAAAGAGTAATGAGTGCTAATCTTAGGCCTCTTGAGTTTGTTCTAGGGCTTAATACTTACGTATTTATTAAGATCTGGATTAGTCCTAAGAGGTTGAGAAAAGTGTGAGGTTGATGTAGTAGGTTTTAAGGCTTAGGGATTATTCGGCCCCGTTGCCTACCCTTTGGTTTAAGGGACTTGGTAACCTAAACACTCAGAATCACACACTAATCTGGTTCAATGCGCTTAATGTAAGAAATAATGCCAAAAGTGTTCTGTTATGAAAAGTTGTCTCGTAGATCTAACTTAGGAGTGCCTCGAAGACACAAGTTGATTGGACTAGTTCCTAGTGTGGGGAGGTGAAAATTTTCCTCTAAAATGAGTATTAACATATCGTCTCCTAGGATATCTAAATATCCTACTGGGGGCATGTAAGCACCTTGTGCTGGTTCAGGTGCTATGGGTGGGATTATCTTAAAATGTCGATTGCCAGGGCCTAAATTTAGCTACAAAACGCCATGGGAGGCACTATCTCGAAGTGTCGAAAGTCAGGAGTTATGGGGGTTGCAATGGGTAGTGCTATCCTGAAGCATTGAAAGCCAGTGACCCTTCGAGAATTGATGGAGGGGACAAGGAATCCGATATAGACCGTATTTAGGGCCAATTCGAGGTGGATCTAGGGAAATATAAAAAGAAAATAGAGAAAACTCTCAAAATAAAAAAAAACCTTCTTCATATCTCTCTTATCAAAATGCATTAGCAAACTGAACCTGGACACAATACGCCTACGCACGGGTGCATTAACCATCGGGGTCAACGAACCTCTGGGCAGTTTTTGCAACCCTTAAAAACTTTCACGGCAGACCCAGGCTGAAGCTGGTCAGGTCTGGATCTTAGCTGGTACTTGAGTACCTCTAGGCCTATTATTAACATTCTCATCTAATTTCTAGAGAGTGGTACAAATTAGGCATCTGAACATCAAAGCATGGTCTAGAGATCTAGTTCTTTCCATAGGATTTTTCTAGGGACTAGCAAAGGTTAGGCATGGGAGTATGATGGTAACACCATCATTAGTCATAGCTAACTTAAATTAGTTAAAATCAAATGACAAATGCTCATGTATAATTATCTGAGGACAGTAATTCCAATAAATCCATTATGAGGAGAAAACATTAAAACATGGTTAAATTTGCAGTTTTAACATCATATCACAAATGCAGAATAACCATGGGATTTCCTAGGGGTTAATTGAAGGTCAATTGGCTATTAAAGTTCAAAGAATGGGTCCACATATATAGAAATGGAGTTTCAAGCATTCCGAGAACCAAAACAACACCCAAAATCCTAATTTTAGACCCGCTTAAATTAAAGATGTTCTGGTCAGAATAAAATTCATCTAAACCTCATAAAATTTACAGAAAAATATTATGAGAGGTTTAGTACCCTTTGTTTGACCATCTGAACCCATTTTGACCCTGAATAGACTCTTAGACGGAATTTTACCCTAATTTGAGATTTTGTGTAAATTTCCCATTCAAACGTGATCAAAAATCAAATCCGACACCACCATTAGATTCCTTGGGTCCAAATTATACTAAGGCTAAAATTTGAGATCAATCAGAGTCCATCTTCACCTAGTTTGCAATTCAATCATTTAAATCTTTGTTTCTCTCAATTAGGCCCCCGACTTTCGAAATCTCTCCCAAATAGGCCCCTAAGTTTGTTGTCTTCTTCAGACTTTGGTCCTTGCTGCCATTAGAGATCAACCGACCTAAGCACTGACCTTTGACCAAGTTAAAACCCAATCAAATCACCACTAAATCCCACTAAATTTGGTGGGATTGATGTTCACACTGCGAAGAACCATTTGGGCCTGATCTTGGCTTTTATTTCGCGATGTCGTGCCTTAGCGAACCCACCAAATCTGTGGGTTTCTTGTGTCCTAATTTCCAAGCAAATCGAGCACCTTTCCTCAATAAGAGCTCATCTTTGAGCTCTATAGAAGCTTCCCCATGTTCGGTCATCATCCTTAGTCTTGTTTGGCCTCAACTTCTTCAAATTTCTCTCCCTCCAGCCACCTCCACCATGACTCCGGCGAGCTTCTCGAAATCTCCGTCGTCGCCCTCTACCACGTACAATAAGCAGAGGGGTCTTCTTCCTCTCCTTCATCCGCTCCTCACCATACCAGCCAAGAGTCCTCAAACCCTCTCTTCCTCACCGCTTCTCTCACCGAAGGACTTCACCTCCTCCACATCTGGCCATCACACTTGCGTGGATTTCTCCCTCTTTCAACCATTAGTTAGGTTTTCTATCTCTCTCTATCTCTCCCTAACCTCGATTCGACCCTTTCTCACCCCAATTCAACCAACATATCACCTTTCCCTACTTCATCTCCCCCAACTCTGGTGCATACTCCGACGAACCCGTGCCACCAACACACCGCACCAATCACCCAACCACCACTACCTTTGTCGTGGGCCTTAGAACAAAAACCCTAACATTATTGAGCCAATCAACTATCCTACCATCTACCTAATCAACCCACCATGCTTCTTGCATCCCCGACTTTGCCCAACCATCGCAATACTCCAAACCCCTCGAAACCTCCACCATCATCTTCCTCGCCTCATGATGAAGCCCTTGAGCTATTCTAATTGGGCTGTAAGGCTATATTCTCTTCTTCAGGTGTTCGCTAGATCGCTGCCACTGCCACCATCTTCTCTGGTTACATCCACCCATCTCCAACCTTCAAACAACTTATTGCAACCTACACTCGACGCGGACATATTTCAAAAGCTCACATGGGGCTTCAATTGACTGAAGGAGCGTCTCCAGCATCCTCAATCTCTCACTCAATTTAGTTGCAGCTCATGCACACTGACGTGAAGAAGAGAGGATAGTCCTACATCATGTGGGACAAAAGCGCGAAGGTGCATAAATTGAAAACGTGGTCTTGGTTGTTCGCCTCCGAGAGCACAGGGGTGAGGTCCCTTACACGCCCCAACGCACGCACAACACACGCGTTGGTCCATGCTCCCTCACCCGCAATCACGCCCGCAGGTCTAGGCGTTGGGTCCAATTATCTGTATTCGATCTACTCTTAATAGGAAGGAAAAATCTGAGAGGGGGGAGGAGGGTTTTGCTTCAAGATGCATGCTTGTTCTATACTTAACATCTCTGAGAGGCTTCTGCGTTGAACTTGGCACCTTTGTGCTTGTTGTGGCTTGATACTTAAGGCATCTAGGAATTATACCTGACGTCTGATTTGGCTTGGAATTCTAATACTGTGGCATTATCTGATCTTGGTTGCTTTGGAGATCTTGGCTTTTATCTGATGTGGAATTGAAAGATTAAGTGGTTCTAACCACTGTTGAGATATTTGGATGTACTTAAATGTGGGATTAAATGATGATTTAAATCACAATTTTTTTTTATTCCTGATTTATTATTATCCCATTATGTCTTGAGATACACTTGATTATGATTCAATATATTTTTTAGTAGATTATTCATTGCAAATCTTTATCATGTGTTCATTGATTTATATTGTGATTAGTATGTGAATTACATATTTGCTCTCTATGAACGATCTCGAACTTAATTCTTTGTTTTCGAGCACTCTTATAAATTTAATTGTTGTAAAAGTATTTTTGTCCACTATACTACGACGCAGATCTCATAAGTCGACGAATTCACCCATATAACACTTTAGTATCGTTGCCGGAGAGCAACGTGCAATTCACCACTAGTAATATTTTGATTGAGCTTATTACTAACTTGCCCTATCTGTTTTGTTTATGATTTTACAAGGTACATCACAAGAAGATCTTCCACGCAATCAACCACTCTAGGGTAGGTAAAATTTCTCTTCTTCCCTAATCAACTTCTTAATCTTGGGAAAGAGAAAAAGGAAACAAAATCAATTATAATCTGCTTGCCTTATTTTTCTAGTAACTATCATTTATAGGAAAAAGCTTCTTGATTTGCAAACTTGATTTATACTTGATTGAAGACTGAGATGATTTGATTAGAGATCCCCATCCTAATTTCCTGTGCCTATTAGAGATTTAAACTTAATTTCCTAAACATCTTGGACTACTCACTTTCTTGTTTGAATCTAAGGTATTACATTTGAGATCAATTGGACTTGAAATAAAGCCAATTGGTTTCCACTTTAAGGTTATGAAGTGTTAGTACACATATCCCTACATTAAAGGAAATTGACATTCTCGCATTTGTGTGCTACCCAAACCCTTAGTTGAAAAAAATCTATTCTAGTAAACCCTAAAAATCAGGCTCTAAATTCACTTCATCCCTGAAATTTTGGACCTAATAACCTGAGAGTCAATTCATGGTGA
Organism: Thalassia testudinum; assembly: GCA_037157565.1. Lineage (NCBI taxonomy): Eukaryota > Viridiplantae > Streptophyta > Magnoliopsida > Alismatales > Hydrocharitaceae > Thalassia > Thalassia testudinum. Next base: position 83,584,862 of record JAZHRO010000012.1, on the reverse strand, counting down.
TTTTGGGTCTTGACCCAAATTTTATCCTCCATCTTTAGGGCAGGTCAGCTGAAGTTGGTCTGCTTTGTAGGTCAATTAACCTCAAAACTAGGTCACAAATTGAATCAATTTATAACCAAGTGAAATTCAAGGCACAAATTACGACTAAAATTGGTAAACTTAATGTCTCAATTCACACATTCTGGTCTACATAGAATCGCAATGACAAGGAAGGTCGAGTGGGGGAAATCCTGTAACCCGTGGGGACGCTCTACCGTGTAAAGGTCTTTGCGGGGCTCTCCCTTCTTGGCTGCCCAAGTAATGCTCAGGTGTGTGGATTTCTAACTCAGAGGTATCATCCGCCTCGAAATAACCTTGGTCATCCAAAAATTTGTGAGTGCCTTGATTGGGTCCAATAAACATCCAGTCCCTCATCTATTCTCTAGAGCACATACACAGGAAAGGTCCCTAGGTTGTTGACTTAGAGGCCTCCATTAGAGTTGATCTTCTTGGGGAAAATCTGATCTGATCTGATTAATTCGATCTGGATCTGAATTTGATTCTACATCCTGATCCATCACTTGATTTGAAAATGCAACCTGACAACATGGAAAAGATTTTTAATAAACCTGAATCCTAAATAAGCATAAAAGAGAAATGATTGAGGCTGCTCTTAGACATCAAGATGAGTATTACAAAACCTCAAATGCATTTAGAAGTATTCAGGTTAATGTGTCAGAAACAACCTTCATTGTGAACCATGCCCAGCTAATGTTGAGACAAATGATAAATGATTTAACCCAGTATATTCTCATGACAAGATATATTGAATTGAAGAGATTGCATAATTTGAGTATCTCCAATGTCTGACAAATCCACTACTTTGGGAAATGCACTAAGATGACATTGAGAAACGAGAGAATTTGATAAATTTGTTGAAATAGACCATTAATAAAAAATACCCATATATCTTTTCAAAGAAAAAAAAACCTATATATCCACTCAGAAATTGATGAGACATCTTGGAGCAAGGTTGACGATCAATATGATTTTCCAGAGCCCGGGTTTGAAAATCGAGGTTGCTGTAGACCCCCAACCAGAACGGAATCAGATTCGAACTTTGTGCAGAACGACATACCTGATCAAAATATTAGATTATTGCCTCTAGTTAAATTATAGTTGGCGAAGGCAAACTAGTACAAGTGAAAATGCGGCACTAGTCATCACGACTTAGTGGCCTCGCCCCAAGTCTTCAATCCTACTCACCTTCAGTAACATGGGTGACAGTGCGGCATCAAGACCAACAGGCCTTGCAGCTTGAGCCAGCCCCTCGACGAAGGTCCATCTTTTCCTAGCTAGCACTGCTCGCCTAAGGTAGACCCCCGATTAGGCGGGGTGAACTCCCCCTCAGTCCCATTCACAAAGGAAGGAGGACTGACCGAGGAACTTCGCAGGCTAAGCGGCAAGTCTTGGTGGGCCAGAGAATCGGCATAAGGTAGGTGCAATGACCCAGCCGTGTGGGCTACCCTCCCATACATCAGTGAGGTGCCCCATGTGGCCGAAGCCGTAAGGCCTCCAGTTGGCCATTCATGCGGGAATAGCTAGTTGAACTCAACTACCTAGGTAGATGCTGCACCCGTCCCTGCCAACAAGCCCTGCCCTACTTCTTCCCGGGCAAATGCACTCCCACTAGAGGAGCTCCCGGCAGTAGTAGCCCCTGCTCTGCCCTCACAAAGTCACAGAGGGAATAGAGCAGCATTGTAGAAGCACCAAGCCTCCTTAAAGAAGCATGCTTCCCTTGGCCTCTCAGTGGTAGCTTCACGACCCAGCATCCGGTGGGTTCTCCACACAAGAACGATTGGGACGGCACCCCGAGAGAAACGTCCCCCGTCTTAGCCCCCCCTGGGTCCATAGAGATGAATGCAGCTGACTCTCTCTCAGCAGACACCTCGCCAGATTCGCTCCGCGGGTGCCTTGAGGGGAGCCTGCTCTGCCCTTTTTCGGCTCCCTACCCACTTCCCATTGAGCTCCCCACGAGTAAGAGGCCTTCTCCTTTATGCCTTGCCAAGCAAGCTTCCCCCATGCGGGATGGGCCCCAAACCAGGAGGGCCCGCCACGGCGTCTGAATTTGCCCAACAAAGAAAACCCCTAGAAGCCTCTAGTAGGAAACAAGACAAAATGAGCACACAGGAGAGAGGATAAGCCATAACAGTCACATCAAAAAATGGTAGCCCTTACCTCAACTCATGCGTTGAGCGGGGGCACAAAGAGGGGCTCACTCCCATCGAAGAACTGCACATAACCACTCTTCAGCCACTCCGCCAAACTTAAGTCCCTTAAGGAGCGAACGAGTCACAAATGTTCCTCCCAACAACTCTTAAGTCCCTCAAGCACGTCCAAAGACGATGAAAAGCAATGAAGCAAGGCCCACATCGAGCCTCTATTTATAGCCCCACCTCACAGGCTCCCGAGGGCGGTACATCTTTCTACCCCCTCAGTGGATTGCCAATTCCTAAGGAACCAATCCCCCGAAATTCGGCACGATTTTGCGGCTGCATGAACACACTGATAAAACCACCAGTCAAGGACCCCCGCGCGTTATTACACGATAGATGTTCAAAAAGATCCTCATGCCTTTTTAGAAAGGCTCGATGCTTTAGTGTTGGTACTAGAGCACCACGATCATTTGTTTTGATGATAACAAAACACGTGTTATTTAACATTTGCAATTTGAGTCCTAGATTTCAGGTCAATTGCAAATGTGGACGTGTTTAGACGGAGTTCGAGCTCGCATCCAGGACGGATTGGAGGAGCTTGAAGAAAAACAGAGGAGGTTCGCGTGGAGCGACAGATTGAAGATGGAAGGAAATGAAGAATAGGATAGATTTCCTTCTTTTGTACTTGTTGTATTTTTCGTTTCTTTTGTTGCTCTTTATTTCCTTAGAAATTATGTTAAAGAGCCTCAAAGAACCCTAACAGTAGTCCTAGGAACACCGGCACAACCCTAGGATACTTAGGTTTTCTGTAGAATACTTAGAAAACCAATATAGGGTTCAAACAGCACTTCCAGACGTCTAATTCCCAAATCAGACGTCTGATAAAGTATTTTAAGACGTCTGACTGTTGTTTCAGACGTCTGATAACTGTTAGGCTGGACGTAGTTAGTTCTGTCTGATGAAATCAGACGTCCAGACATTATAACAGACGTCTTAGGAGACGTATGATGGACTTGCCAGACGTCCAGATAGTGGACCGTTGGCTAGCTTAGCAGGCACTCAAGATTATGACCGTTAGAGCCTTATCAGACGTCCTTAGGCCTTTCCAGACGTCTGATAATTGACTGTTTTGCCTCGGCTGACCCAAAATCTCAGAGATTTTCTAGCCGTTGCAACGTTTGGAAATCAATTCCCACAGTAAAAGTAGGTTTCCAGATGTCCAGACATAGTGCCAGACGTCCTGTATGTCGTCTGATGGACTTGTGTAAAAACCCTGTTTAGATCTGATCCAAGTCAAGGAGAGACCCGCCCAAAATCAAACGTCTGACCTTGGAATCAGACGTCTTAAAGTGAACTTCCAGACGTCTGATGCTAGAATTAGACGTCTGATAAGCCTGTCAGAACAATGATTGTTCCTGATTTCGGGCTGATTCACTTGGGCTTTGTACCCAACGGCTATGGAAGCTTTTCTAAGCCTTCCAAAGCCTTCCTAAGGCCTCTATAAATAGAGGGGAGCCTTTATACACTTAGACATACAAGAGACACACTTAGAGACACAAGATACACACCAAGAGACACCTTGTAATACACTCTCACACTCTTGTGTCCAAGAAGCTCTTGCTCTCTAAGCTCAAGTTCTACATCTTGAGAGCATCAAACCTTCGCGCACCCGCTCTCCCGCCGTTGTCTACGAGAGCAAAGTTGCGCCGTTGCGTGGCTCACGCACCCGCGTCATCGTCGACGCACTCCTTGCAAAGGGGAGTTTCCTGAATCCTATAGAAGCTTAGGTTTATTACTTTGTTGGCTCTATAGGTTTGTTGTTTATTTTATCTTTGTCTTTTGGTTGGGTATTCGCTTTGCGAATTCCTGTCTCCTTCGTGGGACAAAATCCTTCTCGTGGAGAGAAGGGGTTAAGGTACGCTACCCTCGTACTTGTAGCGTGGTTGTACTAAGGTTGAATCACCCTCGTTTTAAAGTGATTCGGTTAGTGGATTTGATCAACTAGGTTGATCGGAAAATCCTAACTCGAGAGGGTTAGGTGATGGTTTTCACCTGTTTTGGGTTTCCACCTAAAAACATTTGTGTACTTGTGCGATTGATTTTTTGTGAGATTGCTTTATATTTTATTTCCGCATTTATTACGTCAACCCTCCTGGTAGGGAAGAACCTACATTTAGGCCATGCCCTTTTACGATAACAATAGTTAATGCCAGCCTCAGCGTCTCAATCGAATGAATTGCTGCCTCCCAAGGCCGACACCGGCTCGGGCTAACACACTCCACACCCAACTCCTGCCACCTTCCAAGGCCAGCATGGACTCAGGCTAATACGCCCCACTCCCAACTCCCACCGCCTTCAAAGGCCGGCACGGGCTCGGGCTAATATGCCTTACGCCCAACTCCTATCGCCTTTAAAGGCCAACACTAACTCGAGCTCTTGCGCCCATCGCCAAAGTTTTGCTGCCTCCTAAGGCAAGCACTAACTCAGGTTCTTACCCCCCTTGCTAAAGTTATGCCGTTTCCTAAGGTCGGCAATAACTCGAGCTCGTACGCCCCCCGCCGAAATCGATGCTACCTTGTAAAGCCAGCTCGAACCTGGGCTTACACACCTCGCATTCAGCCTCAGTACATGTCGCCCCATAAGGCCGAAGTAGTCGCGAGCAAGCGACCTCTTCCGAGTAACTAAAAGCAGGCGAAAGACACTCAACTCCTCCATCATAGATGTTCTCCCCACTGCAGTACAACAAAAAGAACATCTGGGGGCATCATCTACAGCGGAGTTTTGGCCATTCTCGCTACTCTTTCAGTAATTCACACTAGCTAGAGAGTGGGGGCATATGATGAGGGGCAAAAATTACCCTCAGATCCAAAACTCCTCACATGACCCGATAGAGGATACGGGCGCCCAACTACAGGGTGTACAAGCAGAATCGGCTCAACCCGCCCCGCCTCAGACCAGCCGGATCCCAATCAGAACCCACCTAGCCTGCCAAAAGATTCAGCGCAGCATGGGTAGAAGATACGATAAGATGAGCTTGACTACCTACACCTTGACAGTTACCATGTAGCCTGACAACTAGGGGTAGAGGCCCTCGGAAGAAGGCATGTAATACCGTACTGAAAATTATAGTGCATAGTTGGAAGTCATGTCCTCGCCTCAGACGTATAGCCCTTGTGGTGGAATTGGGTCACCAAACCCTGGTTCTCTATGTATGTTTGTCGATTACTACTTTACCCTCCTATGCGATGGATGATTTCTGGCTACATAGCGCCTCCTATACTAACAAATCTTTTGGTGGCCTTCCAAGACTCATCATGACCTGATTCTCCAAGTTGATTGTTGCAGGCCTAGCACCTAATTGACTGGATTAATAGCATCAGACATGATTACAACTTCAGAATTACCCAAATGAATAGCCTATTGCTGCAGATACAGCCAGCTTGGAGAAAGCAGCATCCACCAAAATTACCGGTACCGATAGAAATAGGTCATAAGGAATTTCGTCTTCTTTAAATCTGTGTTGATCCCCAACTGCCACGTCCTGTTGAGATGCAGTACCATTGAGAGCAACGTGATCTATTCCCACAGTACTACCATTTTCAGTATCTGAAGTGGAGGTTACCTCATAAAAGCCCACCATATTAAGAGAACATTTAATTACTTTGTATGGGTTTGGTGTATCTCCTTTCATAACAATAGAGCAACGATGCAACCATATAGAGTGCATAATGTAGGATACTAAATATTTTGGATAGCCATGTGCAAGAAAATTTTTTTCCAACTTGCATCCAAGTTCCCACCAAGAATCATCTGTGAGAGTCATTTTTACTCCCCAATGGAACCAAACAGCTCTGGAAAATGCACATCCAAAAATTACGTGCTCCCAATCTGCATTCTCATATAGACAACAAGAGCAAAAAGGATCTTGTGTATTAATTCTAGCAGCCAGCAATCTTTTTAGTGGCAGAGCATTGACTAGCGCTTTCCAAAGTAGGAGCTTAGTTCTTGGTGCCAACCCTTTTAGACCCCATACTTTACTGCAATGACTCCTGACTTTTTGCTCTACAACTAAATGCAATCCATACTCCTTGAGCAAGGTCAAATAAGCTGATGATACAGAGAATTTACCTTTCGAGTGTCGTTTCCAAATAAGCATATCTTGACCCATATGTATTGGAGTGGACTTAATTGCTTCGGCAAGGGCAGGATGAAATGAGTCCTGAACCACTTGTTCACTCCAACAGTTTGCAGAAACGTCAAGCAATTCCGCCAATGAGGACAAATGCACTGCAGAGTTGTAAGTTGGATACACCGCTTCCTTCCATAGTGTGATCCATTGATCGGACCATATATTTATTTTCTCCTCGTTACCAACCAACCAAAGAGTGCTTTTCCATATAAAATTACCCAGAAAGAGCCTTGAGGGAAGTATTTTGAGTTTAGCTGCTCATATAATAGTCCCCTGCCACCTGAGCAAAGAAGATTCGCAAAGGTTTTAACTCAACTAAGTCTTACGTCATAATAAAACAGGCAGACGAGCGTAGGACATAGAGTGGAAAAATGTGTGACATAACCCTTTGCTCTCTTCCAGGAATGCAAAATGATTTACATTTCCAAGGATTCTTATATCTTTGCCTAGGTTGTATTGCAATTATAAACAAAATAAAACTAAGGGTTTAAAAATTAGACTGTGATAGGCTTCGAGGGGCCGCCGTCGAGGCCACTGATGGTCATCAAAGAATTTATTGATATAGGGAGTGCAACATAGCCACAAATAACCCATTACGAGGGAAATGGGGTCGGACCTCCTAAGTGATCGAAGGGTCCGACTCCATGACCTACAAGCAATCACAAGGGAGATGAAGAAGTTGGTGACCTAGTTCCACCGCAAGAGGTGTATGTCTGGGGGGGAGGATGATACTCCTAACTCTGCACTAGTATTAATGAGGTTACAAGATTTCTCTCCCTCTATGCTTGAGTTTCACTCAGGGGTCTCTCCTTACTATTTATAGCATGGGAAGAGTCAGCCTAGTAGGATCATTTCCATGATCTCTGGTACATCTTCTATTAGACTGCTCGTTTGCTGTTAGGTTACGAGTAGTATTTTTATCCTGTCAAGATTCTGGCCTTGGCTACGTCAAATCTTTTAGCAAGCTGAACGGATCCAGGTCTATGTCCAGCTGGTCGTAGGTGGGTTGGGTAATACTGGATCTGCCTGTTTACCCTGTAATCGGGTAGTAGAATCCATTGTTGGGTTACGCGTGGAGTTTTGGATCCGAGGGTGGTTTTTGCCCCTTATCATATGCCCTCACTCTCTAGCTAGCGAAAACTACTGAGATATGAGTTAAAGCACTTAAAACTCCGCTGTAGACGATGCCCCTAAATGTGCTACCACCTAGAATGAAGTGGGTAAGACATTTGTTGTGAAGGGGGCGTTGTAGGATGCTGATAGACAAGGTTGGGTAGTTTGTCCTTGCTCCCTGCTGATCGTAAGAGGTCAGGTGTAAGGAAATTTTTCCTAGCTTTGTGCCGGTTGGGGTGGCAGCATAGTTACGGAAGAACGCAAGTGCGTCGACTGTGGTTCCGGCCAGCCTTGAAAGGCAGTGTTTGTCTATGGTAGGGGGCCTGGCATTTTTTTTTTGCCTAAGGCTCCACAGCCGTCCTTAAGAGGTGGCGTTTCATCACCTAAAATGTGGGACATAGGAGCCTGAGTTCTTGCCAGCCTTAAGAGGCAACATTATGTCATTTGGAATGTGGGAGGTGGAAGCTCTAGTTAGTGCTGGTATTAAGAGGCAACATTTTATCAGATTGGAACGTGGGGTGTGGGAGCCATAGTTCATGCCGGCCTTAAGAAGTTGTGTTTTATCATATTGGAACGTGGGGCTTGGGATCCCTAGTTTATGCCGTCCTTATGAGGCGACATACGGGAAATTGTTTTATCGTGTCTTTCGACAAGATGAGTATTAACTGTTATTGAAATGATGAGTCATGACCTCAAACATTGCGCTTGTCAGTAAGGTGTTTGATGCTACTGTGGCGTCGGGATATATGCACATGGTGTTGTAACGCGCAGAATATTGATCAACGATTTTGTCAGTCTGAGCGGGATGCTGTGGAATTTGCGTTGAATCCTGGGGGATTTCATCCCTCAGGAACCTGCACCTTGGGGGGGGGGGGGGTTATAAATAAATGTTGGGGGTATGGTTGGAGCTCATGCCCCTCCAACTGTCTATTGCGTCTAGACAACTTGACAGTTGCCTTAAGAAAATTTTGCTTTCGCTCATTCTTGTGTCCAAGGTTTTGTCATTGGGCGTGCCTGTTTGGTGGAGTGGTCGGACAGTGGTTGTGTCTGGGCCTGCAGGCAAAGGTAAGTCCAATTTGCTTCCCCAGTTCAGCGCATGGGAGGAGGCAAAGGTTCTATGACCTTTTGTTGGACTTTTGTCGTCGGGATGCCTATCAAGGCATTTATGGTTTTGAGGCCTGCCTATGCTTCATGGCAAAAGGTACATTTGTTCGCCTCTTTCTTTGACTCTTTTGGATTTGTTTGATTTGCTTTTTGTTGTAGCCTTTAGGGCAGTTTGCTCCATGATAACACTGCATCTTGGGGTGATAATTCTGTCAATTAGGGTTTATCTTAAGAACAAAATGCACAGATAACACATCATAAATAAGAATAGGAGCATTGCATGCATTGCACATCAAGATTGCTTATAATGCATTATTAACGGCCATGTGTACAAGAACATGTCAAAACAGGCTTCAGATGAGCAATCGGACTGCACAGATGGATTCAGAGCGACGAACGGAGTCCAATGGACTCGAAATCAGCCAAATCCGACATCCAGAGCTCCTGCAAAGGGCCAAAGAAGTTTTGACCGTTGATCTGATGATCAACGGCCCACAGCGCGCCACGTGGCACCCGCTCATCGCATCCTCACCACCGACCACTTTTGCCTTCACCCGGAGGATGATTCTTAGCCTTCGATCTTCAATTGAATGGTTGAGAGCCGCCCGCGCACCCGCACTCTTCGCGACAATCCGCTGCAACAGTGCAGCGGTCGATCGCTCTCCGCCTGCGTATCCAGCGCAGGATCAAACCGCGCTACGCAGAAATTGGAAGGCGAAGGCGCGCTGTGGGAAATTGAGCCGCCTGATCAGCAACAAACGGCGATGATTGAACCGCACGACACAACGGATGCGCATAGATGCTTATGCATGCGATGACGCGGCAGACGCGCGTGCCTCAGCAGCGATCCGCGAGAGCGCCCTTCGCGAGATCTTAGCCGTCCGATCTTCAATCGAACGGCTCACAACGCATGCGCGCGGATCGCCATAGAAGAAGCACAGGGCACGCTAGCGACCGGCGGGTGAAGGGGCTACACCGACGGATTTGGCATGGGTTTAGCGACGTCCTGGACATCGCTAAAGCCCATACTTAAATTAGAAAACCCTTTTTCCTATATAAACTCCATCCAACCACCCATGGAAGGGCATTGAATTCACTTGCAAGTGCTCTACCCCACTCCTAGTCACCATTAGCTCTCTTTGTAATCGCCAGAGCCAAAGAGCCGCCGACGGAGCCCCTCTCCACCTCCATGGCTGCCTCGCCGTCTTCTTTCTCTCTTTCCCTCTTTATCTTAAGCTTTACTTTACTTGTGTTTAAGCATTTATCTAGTGTTGTAATTATAAAACTAAAGTTGCATGTCAAATGAAGTTGTTTCCTATCTAGTTACTTGCCCTCTTTTATGTTTAAGTTGCATGTTGTGAATGAAAAAATTCTAACCTTATTCTCTCTCTCTCTCTCTCACTCGCTTTTCACCCATGTCTTCTCGCAAGCAAAAACCCGTTATTTCCGTGACATTAAGTGACAAGAAAAATTTGGTTTTCACGCCTCTCTAAGATCGACACTCGGACTCACGTCCATTTCTTCATTTAAAACCGACGTTGCAAGAGCAAGCTATAACGACCCTTTAAACATACGCGTCTTCCCCACGTCACTCTGCTGGACGACTTTAGGTGTCGCGGTAGTTCTTTCTAGCATGGGATTCATCTCGTGTGGGGGAGGCCCATATGGCAAGGCAAGAAAGGGGGTCCTCTTATTTTTGAAGAGTTCAAGAGAAAGTAGGTAGGAAGCAAAGAGGAGGCAAAGCAGATTCCCTCAAAGCATCCGCGGGGGAAGCCTGGCGAGACATTTATTGCGAGAGAGTTAGCTACGTCTACTCTTCTGGATCTGAGTGGGGATGTGGCGAAGGATTCCCCAATGGGGTTGTCAGTTCCTTTGGGTCTGCTTGGATCGTCCAATGAATACAAGGTCGCATATGCGCCGCTCGGGGCTTGGGTGGAGGCTACTCCATTGTGGAGGATCAGCGTCTCTACCACCTTGTTCAACTCCTTTGGTGACTCCACAAGGGTGGTGCGATGGCTGCTATTACCGGTGACTCCTTACGCGGCGATGTATTTGCCCAGCCAAACATGGGGGCAGAGTTCGACTAGTGTGACGGCAGGAGCGAATCCTTTCGGTTAAAGCTACCCTGGGACGATCGGCCAAACAGTTGGGTCTATCTGGGGATCCTTCATTGAAGGGCCTACTGGAGGCCTCATGTCCAGCGATGTTGCATCGACCAGGTTGGGTCCCCTCTTTTGGAAAGGTGGGTGCTCCGGCACATATGAGCTGCTCCGGCTGCTCGAGGAGTTGAGTGAGACTTGTCGAGGTTTGAGGCGATTCACTTACGTGGGCGGGGGGCTGAAGGAGGGTCTTGGTCGAAAGTGGCTCTACAAGGCTTGTCCAAGCGCCTGCAAGCTTCTCATACTGCCCTCCTTTTGGTGAAGGAGGTGCATGTCTTGGAAGTAGGACAATCCTCTGCTATAGAGGGGTAGAGAGCTTGAGGATTGACCCTATCAAGGCCCGACAACTCACGAAGGACATGGGTAGGAGGGCGCTTGCGTTGGAGTAGGTTGGAAAGATCGACTCTTGAAGAGGAGGCATCTAAGTGGGGTCCTCCAATAGATGTGAGAGCACTGGAATGGCCGATTAGCCTTTCAAAGATTGAGGATGAAGCCACCGAGTCCTGATAAGTGGTGTTGCCATTACCTTTGTATGTTCATCATCAAATTTTCCCCTTTTTGCTCCTTTCTTTGTTGTGGGTCAGCCAGGGGTGTAACAGGCAACATTTTTTTATGTAAGAAAGAAAGCTTTTATTTCTTGTGTTTGATGTCCTTTCATAATTGCTCGCATATCAAGTTTGAGGGATTGTTTTGCCACCTGGGATTCTTTATTCACAAGAGTCGCATGGATTGCTTTTTACGAATTTTGTTTTATCCCTTTCATAGGGCATTTAATTTTTAGCTTGAATGGCTTGGCATGGAGGCCTCCTCTTTTTGCTCAACCTGTTGGGCTTTTGAAAACTTCTAGGTTGCCAGCCTGTCTATTGCAGGTGGCTACTGCCATCCTATTTTGTTTTACCTAGTTGTTTACTCGTTAGCAAGCCATAAAGGTGTGCCCATGGAGAGGGTCGCCCATAATAGTGGTTAGGAACCCATTCTATACACCTGGTTAGAAAGGTGTATGGTCTATGGGAGTCTTCCTGTACATTCCGTAGCCTGGCCATTCGCCTAATACCTTGTCCGCTCGTCTCCACTTGACACAGGATATAGCTATGTCGGTTGTTGGGCAAACTAATGTCTTGGCCCCAACCTGGTTGCCGAGAGGGGTGGACGTTATCGACATGGCCCATCTTGGAGAAGGGTTTGGTGGGAGAATGCCAGAAGTGGCACTAACTCCCCAAGTAGGAATGTGATGCCAGCGACATCTACTGCACTTAGTACTCTTGTGCACGCAGTTCCTATATTGGTGCTCTATCTGGGACCTTAGAAGTGCCCTTCCTGGAATAGCTGGGCTAGGAGTGGTTCCCTTGAGTGCCCCCATTCAGATTGCTTCCTTATGAGATAGCATGAGGAGTGGGTGGGAAATCCCTGCTTGCCTAGCCAGCTTTGAAGTGAAATGGCCTGGGCCATTGGGCGTTGGTCCTAACTCCGCTTGGTCACTGGGTGGTAGGAGGAGCGGCTTGGGAGCATACTTATGAGTAGTGCAACCCTGAGCAGTCGAGGTTATGCCAACTTCGGAGTCAACTGTTGCAAACGAGCTACCAATGTATAGTTTTTAGGGTGGAGTGAGGAGGGTACTTAGGCTTGCCGGAGTTACCCCAGGCCCTTTTCGATGCGTTTGAAGGAGGGGAGGCGTAAGTCAGAAGGCTGAGACAAGAATCGACCCAAGGGGGTGATTTTGTCGATTAGTGACTGTATGCTTTTCTTGGTGCTCGAGGACTCAAGGGCCATGGTCGCTTGGATCTTGTCAAAGTTTGCCCATCTCTCTGTTGGAGACTAAGGACCTTCAGAGCTTTTTGTATGAGAACTCGGGTATGCCCCTTCTTAGGGTTGGGGTGTAAGCGGATGCCTTCTGCAATGCCGTAGGTGTAGGTCGAAGGGTACGACTCTGTATTGAGTTAGACCCGTGTATGCTTGGGGCAGGAAATCTGTTAACTGGAGCAAGGTTGATCTGGCAGTACTCGATGCAGGCCCTTATGGGGGTTGGGCAGGATCGCCGTTGCAGGAGTTCTCCAATGTCCATCCTTGGTAAGGGAACTTTACCTCTTAGGATAGGCTTCGTTGGAGTTGGTGAAGACTATGCGCATGCTTTGTTCAGGGCTGCCACCTCCTTCGAGAGCTAGGCCTGATGTGAGGGTTCAGTAAAACTGATTTCATGAAGCTTCCTTACTTCAGGCTTGGCCTCTTACTGTGGCTTTGCCAAGTTATGCCTACCTAAATAGGTGAGGCCTTCATCTGGTGGGCCATTGGTCCAAGAAGATTTTTTCTATGTTGGGTCTGAGCGTGAGTGACGACAATTAAAGGGATTAAGGTCCGCTTTGACCTGGATAAGCTTGAAGGAGTCGTCAGGATAACGTTGAATAGCCGCAGCTGGGGAGCCTGGTTGAATCTCTAAAGTTGTTGGAGGGTAGGTCGGATTTCTCTTCCCTTAAGGGACTCAGGCCTGACCATCTGATTCCATTCATTACCTTGGCTCTCCACAGAGACAAGGGCTGGCAGCACGTGGGGGGTTGGTTGCTGGGCGGACAATTATGCCCATAAAGGCCACCTTCGACCCAACTATTCTGAATGTGGTTATTTTATTGCTAGGCCTGTCCTTATCGTAGGCAGATAAAGGAAAATTTGGTAGCTTAGCAGCAAGGTGTGATACCGCCGTGCATCAGTCTACTTGACTGTACCTCTAGTATCCTTTTGAGGAACATGGAAAGTACAATAGGACATCTGAGAAGGCTAACCTTAGGAAGTGGCAATGAGAGCTAAATACGATCGCCTGGATCTCCATTGTTGGAAGTCCAAGTGTGTGCCGGCATTATGTTAGGTGGACTTGGGACGTGGGGGCTTGAGTACCTGCAGTCCTCGAGGCACGACAAGACACCGGGCGAAACATCGGGTGCGGGGTCGTTGGCCTTATGAGGCGACATTATATGAATCGGAACTTGGGGCATAGGAGCCCGAGTTCCCACCGTTGTCGCGAGGCGACGTTGTGCCAACTGGAACACGAGGGGTGGCATGATATCGAGTGGAGCATTGGGTGTGGGGCTTGAGTTTCTACCATCCTTTTTGTTTAGCAAGTGCTGTGAGAGTGAAGTGGTTAAACTTCGCCGGTGGGCGATGCCCGGCTTTTTTTTTTTTGTCTAAAAGGGGAGGTTGTAAGTGTAAGTGGCCAAGGCACTCTTAGTGTCATCGTATTACGAAAAGGGGACTCTATGCAAAAGGGCAATGTGGGCACATGCTTTCCCTGTCGTCCTTAAGAGGCGACGTGAGGCATGTTTGGCATTACTCGTGAACGAAACTTGGGGCATGAGGGCCCAAGTTCCTGCTGTCCTTAAGAGGTGACGTTATATCAATTGGAACAAGGGGCATAAGAGCCCTAATTCCTGCCATCCTTAGGAGGCAGCTCTATGCTTAAACGGAACTTGGAGTGGGGGCTCTAGTTCCTGCTGGCCTTAAGAGGCAGCATTATATATATTTGAATGTGGGGTGTGAGAGCCCTAGTTCCTATCGTCCTTAAGAGGTGGTTGTTGGTCTTAGGGGGTGTTGAGAGCGCTGGATCGGTATTTAAAAGTATTGCGTTGTAGTATAGTCAAAAAAGCGTTCAAAACAGATATAATTTTATTACTCGAAAAGATTTTCGAGGTCGAACACAAGGAGAAAATTGGTATTTAGAAATCAAGATCATAATTTATACTGAAAGAAATTGCAATAATAGCAATATCAGAGTGCAAAAATATGAGAGTAAAATGGTAATGTAGATCACCAAATACTCCTACAATATCACCAAATGAGTCAATGTAAAAATATGCAATGAGGCTAAAATCTGCCATCTGATTCTTTAATCAAACGACTTAAATGTCAGATTGCTTCTCTTTCTCTGCCTCTGTCTTCTCCTTCCTTCTTCTTTCTTTGGCTTTCTTCGATCCGTCTCTTTTCTCTTTGGCTTTCTCTGTCTTCTGCCTTTCTCTTCTCCTTCTTATTCCTTCTCCAGCTCCTTCCTTCTTTTCTTTCTCTGCCGTCTGCCTTCTCTTTCTCTTCTTTGCCTTGCCTTAAGCCATGCGGTTCTCCTCTCCTTCTTCTTCAGCTTCTTCCTTCAACTCCTGCTCTTTCTCTGAATTCGACTAAGTGTCGAAGGTAAACTCCTCAGAGCAAAACCCCATTCCCCTGAGTATCTTTCTTCTCTCTTGCTCTCTTTTCTATTTCAAAGCTGCTCTCCCAGAGCCTTTAACCGATTGGGTAATCGAACCTAACGGAGACCCGGGTCTAGGCTCACCGGCGTGTGTGGTGAGCGAGGAGTGAACAGGTCGGGTAGTCGGGTCATGGCTAGGTCCGCGTATTAGGTGTCGCAGACGAGTCTGTGAGAGGGGGGAGGACCTCACCCTCAGTGTTGGAGGCGATAAGCCTCTAATACTTTTGCCTTTTATGCGTACGCGGGCGCTTTTCCACTTCCGAGGTGGGACTAAATGTCCCACCTCCCTTCGCGCGTTTGCCGCAGAGAGTTCTTGACCAAATTGAAGGGCTGCAGCTGCTAGAGTCTTCGCATGAGGGTCGCGACGCGTGCGGGCTTCGATTGCGCACAGCCCAGGGGTCTCTCCTGGAGCAGAGTGCAACCTGGAGCGGCTTGAAGCTTACTTCAAGCTTGGCAGTAATGGAGGAAGGCGTCCTGAACTTGAAATCAATAGCATGGCCTCATGGCCATGTCAAAATGTTCAGAAGGGGTTGCCGGAGCACAGCAAAGATGCTGGGGTGGTTGGTGTGGCGTGTGGGTGGCTGTGGTGGCGTATCTAGGGCTTACTGTGAGTGGGTGTGTTCGAGGGAGTGTTTGGGTGGTTGATGGAGTGATTGGAGTGAGGGGACAGAATTAGGGAGTCAAGGCGGAGGTCGTAGGGTGGTTGGCAAGGTGTATGGAGGTGCGGAGCGACGGGAGCACCTCGCCGGAAGTGGAGAAAGTGACGGTGGTCAGTGGCGTCGATGGGTCGTTTTGGGAAATAAAGAGGGGGAAAGAAAGTGGGAGAGAGAGAGAGAGAGTCGAAAAACCTACTTTTAAGGGATGAAAGGGACAGGGGATCCACGCCGGTATGGCTGGCAACCGTAGGGAAGATGAAGCTCCGTAGATGAGGCGACGGCGAAGACGGGACAGAGGCGACATCGACCGGTGTTGCGCGACGCGGAGGATGGAGAGGAAGACAATTCGACCATTGGTATTGTGGTTGGGCGACGAGTGAGTGAGGGAGAAACCATCGGAGCTTGTGGCCGGCAAAGGAGAGAGGAATATAGGGAGAACCAGCCCAATTTCAAGCTTTTTTTGATTGGAGGGGTCTGGGCTCCTTTAAATAGGGCTCTGAAGGTCGGTTAAGGCTTCGGAAGCAAGCTTCCCAAGCAAGGAAAGCTCGCCAGAGTTGAAAGTCGTTGAGACACCCATATCTCTCATGCGTTCGCATGAGAGATTAGAAAAGAATCTGGGATCAAAGATGGGTTCAGACGAGAGAGAATTTCTCAGAGAATCTCCCTTCCACTTTTGAAAGAGATTCTCTGAGAATTAGGGAGAACTCTCCTTCCAAAGCTCGCCGGAGTAGGATTCCTCCGCTATAATGGTAGAGGACCTAATTGTGAAAATGATGAAGAAGATAGGGGGCTGTTTGTAAGGGTTTTGAAATATAGGGGTACAAATGTGATCATACTAGACCTATTTGCAAATTAGGTCAAGATGAGTTTCCCTTGGGTCCAAATTTTGGTAAAAACCTAATTTTGACCTAAGGATTCCAATGGTGAAGTTTTATTTTTTTTTTGATCACGTTTGACTGGGTAATTTATGCAAAAACCCAATTTAGGCCAAATATCTATCTATGACCCCATTCTGGGTTAAGATGGGTTCCAATGGCCAAATTGAAGGTTCTATACCATAGAGGATATTTTTATATGATTTTTATAGGATTTAGGTGAATTTTTTCCTGACCAAAACCTTGGTTAATAAAGTGGGTCTGTTTTAGGGTTTCAAGAAGTAATTTAATTCACAAAACACATAAAAATCCCTTTCTGTTTGATCCAACCCACTTATTATCTTATTAAGATCCTTTGACCTTTGTTTAACCTTTGAGAAAACCTGATGTTGTACTTCATTCGTAAAATTGTAGTTTTATCCCTAGTTTCTTATTTTTCTCTCAGAAAGGTTACATAGTGAATTAAGACCTTCAATTGGTTATGTAAGAGCATTTATTCTCTTAATTGGGTCAAAATGAGATAGTTAGGGCTCATGGAGGTGTTCCCATCAGGGGGTGGCATTATGAGGGAACGTAAGCGCAAAGGCCCTATTTCCTGCCAGCCTTAAGAGACAACTTCCAAGCCTTAAGAGGCGACAATGTAATGGAATGTGAGGTGCGTCCACATGAGTTCTTGCCATCCTTAAGAGGTGGCTTGTAAAGGGAGAAAACACAGACCGATGCCTGGTCCCTGTTGGCCTTAAGAGGTGGCTACTCGGGTGGAGATGTGATGTAAGCGTCACCTTCTGCGAATGATGGTTAGTCGTAGTGGGGAATAAGGCTTTGTCTTAGCTATGACAAGATCAGCCATTGATTGCCGTTAGGGTGAGGTGAAGGCCTCAAATGCTATAGATAGCATTGATGGGGTTGCCTTCTCTGCGGTGGGGGATACGCGTGCAGGGTCATTAAATGCCTGCCAACCTTAGGAGGTAGCTCAGTAGTTATAGGAGGATGGGGGGATGCCCTAGTCCATGCCGTCTCAAGGTTGTGGCTTTTGGGTGTGTTCACCCTATGCTGAGTAGGAGTGGTAATCCACAGGCCTTGGAAGGATTAAGGTTCACTCCGACCTCGACGAGCTAGGTAGCATCATAAGGGAAAAGAAGTATAACCATGGCTGCAATCCCAAAGTCGCTGGCAGATCAGCCGTGTTCGCCCCTTCCTAGTTTGCGTGAACTTGGTTTCCTTTTGGTCCCCTTTTTTCTGTGGCTTTGGGGGTCTAGGATTCCTATGTCACTTCGGCTTGATCCTTAGGAGTTTTCGCCTGATCGCCTGACTCCCGTGCATTGTTTTTAGTTCTTGAGGAGATTAGAAGTGCACGGGGAGGATTTGGCGGAGGATGTGGATTGGCGAGCAACTGATGATGTTGTCCAGTGCTACCGTCAACCCGGCCACTATAAATGTGGCCACCTAGTTGAGGTGCCTGCTCCTGTCGCAGCGAGCAAAGGAGGGCTAATCTCTCCCTTTGGCATTTTTTCATGATTGCCAAAAGCCTACGACCGGAGTGGCCGATGGAGGGAGAGATGTTATGCTTGGGCCGTAGCCATTCTACTAGTAGGAGTGTTGCCAGAAGCGAGTCCGTGTGTCCTATTAGTTGATGTAGAGGGGCAAACAGCCTAGACGTCGCTTTCTTGATGGTGTTCCCTTGAACCCCCACCGAGGAGTGGGGAGGGTGTATGGAAGCGCTGACTCGGAAGGAGCGGCTTGCTAGTGTTGGTTGCTCGACCTCCATGTTGAGAGGTGAGCATCTTGGGGTAATGCGGGCATTACTGCTGGGAGTTGATCAGGCAGGTTGCTGACCTATCTGGCTTTGGTCCAAGGCTAAAGATTGCCTTAACTTCTCAGAGTTGCTGGTGCTCTCCCATACAATATTCTTCAGGGCCCTTGACCCTGGCCCTCGTTTTGCTTGATGAAGCGTGGTTGAGTTCAAAATCGGTTTGTATGTGTATTTTATTACTCGAAAATAGAAAATCTCCGAGGTCGAACTCAGGGAGCAACACTTGATTCTAGAAGCGTAGAAAATCACGATTTACAATATATGTTGTTCTACAAAAAAAAAAATAAAGAAAGGAAAATTGTTTCTTCTTTTCTTCTCTTTCTTTCTCTTTTCGTCTTCCTTTCTCTCTCTCTTTTCAAACGTCTGACTCCAAGGGTCAGATGCCTTAAATGCTTCTTTCTACAGTGCTCCTGCTGCTGGTCTTCTTCTTCCTCTTGGCTTCTTCTTCTCTTTTGAGCTACGCCTCCTCCTTCTTCTTTTTCTTCCTTTCTTTCTGTCTTGTGCCTCTGCTCTCTCTTTTCTCTTCTTCTTCTCTGCTATGCCAAGTCCTTCTTTCTTTCTTTGCCTCAGCTTCTCTACGGCTCCAGTGCCGTCTTCATCTTCCTCCTTTGCTTCTCTACTGTGCGAGGAGTCCTTCTCTCCTGACTTCTTCCTCTTTCTTCTCTGGCCTTCTTCTTCTCCCTTCTCTTTGGCTGCATCTTTCTTCTCTACGGCTAAGTCCTCACCGCTGCTCCTCCTTTGCTTCTCCTATTCCCTACACAGGCGACCGGTTAGGCAAAACCTAACCCCTACCCTCCCCACGTCTCTCTCTCAAATTCACTCCAGGGTTCGCTCTCCTAGAGCCTTAATCGGGTATGCGAGTCGGGTGACACGCCCTGGACCAGGCGCACCGGCGTGGGTGGTGCGCGAGGTGTGCATGAGCAGGGTTAAGCAGATCCAGGTGCCAGGTCCGCCGGGGAAGTGTTGCGGACGAGGCGTGGTGAGGGCGAGGGACCTCACCCTAGTGTGTTTCGAGGCGATAAGCCTGAAACACAAATTCAATTTATGCATGCACGCCCGCTCGCAAACTTCCAAGGTGGGACTAAAGTCCCACCCACTTACGCGCTTACGCTCCAGCAGAAGGCTTCCCTGATCGCAGTAGCTACTGCTGCCTTCGACACCAATTGATAGCCCCAAAGTGTGCGCGAATGTCTTCCGCGCAACCTGAGGTAGGGACCTGGGACTGGCGTAGCCTGGAGCTCGAGAACAAGCAAGCTTGCTTGCTCGTTAATGGCAGACGAAGGCTAGGATCTTCAAGACACGAAAACGGCCTTGCGGCCCTGTCAGACTACGGGAAAACCTTCGCCGTATCACGGTGAAGGTGAAGAAGGGCTCAGCAGGCCACAGGGTGACCTAGGCGTGCGTGCCCAGGTCGCCCTGTGGCTGTGAAAATGGGTGTGTTCAGGGGAAGTGTGGAGTATGTGTGGTGGTCTGTGAGTGGGTGGAAAGTGTTCAGCGGTCGATGGCGGAGGTGAAGAGGTTGGTGGCGAGACGTGTGGAGGCATGGAGTGATGGGTGCGTCTCACCAGAGGTTGGCCGGAGATGGAGAAGATGGCGGTGGTGTGCGAGCAGTGAGGCAGAAAATAAAAAATACATGGGGAAAAATAAAGAGCAGAAAGAGGGGACTTAATTAAGAGTCTTTGGACGAAGGGGGAGGGGGCAGAAGTGGCGAGCGGCTACGCTGCCGTCGCCGGAGACGAAAGAGCTTAGGAGAAGGGATGGCGACGAGGAAGAGGTGCTGGAGGGTGCCTGCTGGTACGGCCAGGCACAGTGGACGACGGAGGAGGTAACCCTATCATTGGTACGGTGGCAGGGCGACCAGAGTAGGGGAGGAGGGTCACCGGAGCCTGCGGGTGAATGGCCGGAGGAGACGAAGATTGAGGGATTTTCTTGGCCAAAACAAGCTCGAAGGAAGTGGCAGGGGCTACCGTTCCTTAAATAGGTGCTGGTCGAGAGGGAATTGCGAGGAGACATGGGTTCCTTGCCGGAGGCATGGTCGGAAAAATACCCATACCTCTCGAGCGTTCACATGAGAGGTATGGTGGCCGGCATGGCATGGGAGCTGGCCCATGCAGAAGAGGATGATGAGAACCTCATCATGAACCCTAACTAGCACAATCTAACCTAGATAAAATGCAAGAAAAAGCTCCTACATAGCTCAAAGAAAGGCTTAACTCAGAGAATTCTGAGTTTAAGAAGAAAACAAGTCATAAGGGGTAAAAATGTAATTTCACCAACACAATTTGCAAACAGGGTAATTAAGGGTCCAAACACAGGTAAAACTAACCTAATAAGAAGGAAAGTGGGATGATATGATCTAACAAGGGTTGCAGCAACTTCAAGAAATTAAATGACATTCGGTAATCCTAAAACAAATCCACTTCAATTCACGAGGTTCGAGGTAGGGTAAAAATCAACTAAACCCTCTAAAATTCATAGAAAAATAATCTCTAGGGTTTAGAACCTTCAAATTGGCCTTAGAAATCTATTTTGACCTACATTGAGAACCATGCCCAATTAATGATTTAATTTGGGTTTTTATGTAAATTGGCTGGTCAAACATGGTCTAACCTAGAAAAAAAATTCACCATTAAAATCCTTAGGTTCAAAATAGTCATGCATAAAAACTTGAGCCTAAGAAGAGACCTCCTTGACCGACTTTGCAATTTGGTCCTCTTCATTTACTTTTTGACCCTTATCTTTCGAAACCCTTGCATTTTGGCCCCCAACTTTCTCATCGTTCTTTGCAGAATGGTCCCTCCTGCAAAACTCTGCGCAGCACCATGCTCCGGCGACTTTACGTGGAGCATGGCGCCGCGCAGGGAGAGGGGATCATCCTGCAAAACGTATGCGGGGTTCCCTACGACGTCCTCTGTCGTAGGGACCCAACCATGCTGCCTGCCGGCCACCATACCCTTCGTGCGAATGCATGGAAGGTATGGGTCTCGTCTCCGACCACTCTCCAACGAGGCTGGCACGTCGCCAGCCTGCGCCTCCCTCTCCGCCACCCCCTTTATAAGAACCAGTACCCCCTGCCGGTTCTTGGAAGCTGTCTCTGACGGAGAATAACCCCCCCACTTCATCCTCTCCTCCGACAGACAGCCTGCATCTTCCGGCAACTAACTCCTCCTCCTCCTCGTCGCTCTGCTGCCTTACCTGCAGCAGGGTTCTCCTAACCCTCTCGTCTGTGTCGTGCTGCACCCGCCGACACCCTCCGCCTGCCTCCTCGTCGCCGATCTCCCCCTCCAGGGCCTCCTCTTTCCCAGCTCCGGCAGGTACGAGCCGGCGGCTCCGCCCTCCCCCCTTCGTCCCTGCAAGTAGGTTATAATTACTCCCCATCTTCCCCTCTTTCTTTTCCCCACATTATTTCATTCAAACCGACCCTCGACTTTCCCTGACCACCATCACCTTCCTCGCCTCCGGCCATCCTCCGGGGAGTTGCCCCCCGTCGATCCGCAGCTCCACACAACTCGCCGACCATCCCAGAAGCTCCGCCTCATCACACTGAATGCCCTCCGCCCCTCCACAATCCCTCCACACTCACTCAACACGCCACCGAACATACCCATCTTTCCGGCCACAGGACGACCTAGGCACGCACGCCTAGGTCACCCCGCGGCCTGCTGCACAGCTCAACACCTTCGCCGTGCCACGGCGAAGGTTCCCCGGTAGTTTGATTAGGTCGAGAGGCCGTATTCGTGTCTGACAGGTTCTGAGGCTCGACCGCCATTAAAGCCACCTTGAAGCAGCTTCTTCCGAGCTCCAGGCTTCAGAGCTCCAGGTTTTCAGCTGCTACGGATTGGGGAGACTCCTGCGAAGGCAGCCAGCCAGCAACCGTCGAGAATTGAGGCTACAGCTGAGGAGATTGCGAAGAGGTCTTCCTGCGGGCGTGCGCAAGGAGAGGCGATAGGATAGTCCCACATCGGTAAGCCTCATAACGATTCGGTGGTTTAAATTATTTTTGTGAATAAGCTTATCGCCTCCGAATGCACCTGGGGTGAGGTCCCGCGCCCCACGCCCGCCCCGTCTGCGGATTCACCACGCGGACTTGGCGGATCTGACCCGTCACTACTGAGCACACCTCGCGCACCATAACATGCCGGTGCGCCTGGTCCCTGGGTACGCAAACCGACCCGTTAACCCGGCTCTGGGAGAGCGTCCTGTGTGAGCGGTTTGCAGAGAGAGAGAAACGCGCAGGTAGAGAAAGGGTTAGGTTTTGCTGTGCCTTGTGTGCAGGAATAGAACGCCGAAGGAGAAAGGCTAAGTACTTAGCTGCAGGAAGAAGCTCGGAAGAGAGGCTGAGGCACGGCAGAGAAGAAGCAGAAGAAGAGAGGCCGTGCAGAAGAAGAAGTCAGGAAGGAGAAGAGAAGGAGAGAAACAGAAGAAAGAAAAGAAGGAGCACTGTAGCAAACCACAGTTAAGTCGTCTGACCACTGCATCAGATGACGGTTGAGCAGCGGCCAGAGGAGAAGAAGAAGAGAAGACTCTGCAGCTAAAGGGCAGAAGAAAGAAGAGGGAAGAAGACAGGATCAGAGAGAAAGCACGAAGAGAAGAAGAAGAAGCCAAGACAAAAATCTCTCTCTCTCTCTCTCTTATTTTTGTAATCCAATAGAGAAACTTTGTACTTCTAGAATTCCAGTAGCTCCCTGAGTTCGATATCGGGAAAACTATTTCCGAGTAAAAAAAAATCTATTGTAATGACAACCGTAGCTGTCTTGTCTTATACTATAACGACTGTACTATAATAAACATAAAGACGCAAAAGCAGCCAAAGCGGTTGCCATTTCAGAGGACAATGCAAGGAGTCCTCCTTTCAAATCTGGGGCCGGCTCGCCAGGTCTGTGCAGCGCCATCCTCCGCGCAAAGTCGCTGGAGGTATGGCCTGCTCAGGCGAGAGAAGAGGGACCTGTCTGAAGAAAGAGATGAGAAAGGTAGGGGGGTATCTGCAAGAGTTCAAAAAGTTAAGGGTCAAAAAGTAATTATTGAGGACCATTTTGTAAAGTGGGTCAAGGCGACCTTTCCTTAGGTGCAAATTTTGGTATAACCCTGATTTAGACCTAAGGAATCCAATGGTGAGGTTGGATTTTAGATTTGACTATGTTTGACTGGATATTTTACACAAAAACCTAAATTAGGTCAAAAAATGGGTATGGTTCTCAATCTAGGTCAAGATAGGTTTCAATGGCCAAATTGAAGGTTCTAAACCCTAAGGGATATTTTTCATGAATTTTAGAGGGTTTAATTGATTTTTATCTTTCCTGAAACTTTGTGAATTAAAGTAGATTTGTTTTAGGGTCACAGAATGTTATTTAATTCCCAGATTTCGTCATAACCCTTTTCTGATCAAACCGTCCCATTTTTCTCTTAGTAAGCCCATTTGACCTGTGTCTAGACCCTTAGAAATACCATTTATGTACTGCAATGGTAAAATTACAGTTTTACCCCTTGTAAATTATTTTATTCTCAAATTTGCAATTCCCTGATTCAAGCTTTCCCTTAGGTTTTGTAAGAGCTTTTGTACAATTAATTAGGTCAAAATGTGCTAGTTAGGATTCATGATGAGGTTCTCATCAAAGCGGTCCATGTTTTCACACCTAATCTAGCCGTGCAGATCCTAGCATTCTTTGGCGATGTGTCTGCGAGCCCTGTGGTACTGTTTGTAGGGCTCAGAGTTAGACTTTCTCTTTATGGATTTCGGGGGCAGCATGTCTATGCAGGTGTATTCCTTAAAGGACCTAGGCTGTAGCTGCCCCATTGAGAGGAGTGTTACTTAGAAGCAAGTTCAAGTGCTCTGTTGGGTTAAGAAGGGAGGCGAATAGCCGGGACGTCGCTTACTTGGTTGTACCCTTCTTGCCCTACTAAAGAGTAGGGAAGGCGCTTGGGAGAGTCGACTCGGAAGGAGTGGCCCGTCGGCCTAGGGCGATGCCAATCCCCAAAGATTACCTTAACCTCTGTGCGAATATGTTTGGGCAACAGGAAGTAAGGACCCTAGGGTGATGTGAGCATTGATGCCAGGGCTAGGTGGTTGATGAGAATCTCATCATGAGCCCTAACTAGCTTATTTTGATCTAATAAAATGAACAAAAGCTCCTGCATAACCTAAAAGAAGGCCTAATTAAGGGGATTACTGATATGAAAAGAATACATAAAACAAAGGGTAAAACTGTAATTTTACCAGTGCATTTCATCAATGGGATTTATCAGGGTCTAAACATAGGACAATTGGACTTAATAAGAGAAAAAGTAGGATGGTTCAGTCAGAAAAGGATTATTATGAAATTTAAGAATTAAATGACATTCTGTAACCCTAAAACAAACCTACCTAAATTCACAAGGTTTCAGGAAGGATAAAAATCAACTAAACCCTCTAAAATTTATGGAAAAATATCCCCTAGGGTTTAGAACCTTCAATTTGGCCTTTGGAACCTGTTTTGACCTAGATTGGGGTCCAAGCTTAATATTTGACCTAATTTGGGTATTTGTGCAAAATGTCTAGTCAAACATGGTCTAACCTAAAATCCAACTTTACCATTGGATTCCTTAGGTCCAAATTAGGTTTTTACCAAAATTTAGACCTAAGGGAAGGTCATCTTGACTTACTTTGCAAAATGGTCCACCCAATTACATTCTGGCCATTAACTTTTGGAAACCCTTGCAAAAACCCCTCAAATGTTCATCACTTTCTTCATTCAGGTCCCTCTACCATTGCAGAAGGGACTCATACCTCCGGCGAGGTTTCGAGGCGATTTTCTCCTTGTTTCCCCAGGGAGCTGCTCCCAGATTTGAAAGGGGAGCCCTCTGCGAAACCCTCTACCGCATGAGCAGCTCCCCATGCCTTGAATTACCCCATACCTCTCGTGCGAACACTCAAGAGGTATGGATATCACCTCCGACCATGCCTCTGGAGAGGACTTTTGGCCACCACCTTGCGCCTGACCTTCTGCCCATGCCTTTATAAGCAAGCCCAGATCCCTTCGCATCGAGCAAGCTTGATTTGGACGAAGAATTCCCTAGAATTCCTCTTTTCCCTCTTCGTCCAAGTAGCCCACAAGCTCCGGTGACTATTCCTCCCTCTTCTCGTCACTCTGCCACCGTACCATTGGCAGAGTCATCTTTGCCTCGTTCCTCCACGTTGCGCCGCACCAGCGCACGTCTCTCCAACCTCCTCGTTGTCGCCGTCTCTCTCTGGGTCTTCGTCTCCAGCGACAGCACATACGAGCCGTCCGCCTCCTCCACTCCCCCCTCGTCTATCCACTCGCAGATAAGTCCTCTCCCTCTGCTCTTTCTTTTCCCTTCATCTATTTCTAATTTCACATCCCGACGCTCACATACCACTATCACCTTCTCCACCTCCGGCGAACCACCTGCGAGGTGCCCCAGCCATTCCACACACCCACCCACCACGCCAGCCACCTCCAAAGCATCACCACATCCCACTGATCATTTTCCCCCTCTCCATTAACCACCACACCCTCCACACACTTCCCCCGAACACACCCAACTCCACGGCCACAGAACGACCTAGGCACACACGCCCAGGGGGCCCGTGCCACGCCAACCACCGGGCCACCTTCACCGTGTCACGGCGAAGCTTTATGAGTGATCTGATAAGGCCATGAGGCTGTTTTCTTGTTGACAGGTACAGGTGCCTTGACCGCCATTGGAGCGAGCTTGAAGAAGCTTGCAAGCTTCATCTTCGGCTCTAGGCATTAGGATTCCAGGTCCCAGACACGCAGGCGCTCTTCGCGAACAATTCACGCCCAGCAATTGGAGGCCAAAGCACCTGCAACCTCTGCGATTGAGTGACGACCTGCTGCGGGCGCACACAAGAAGCGGGTGGGACATTTAGTCCCACCTCGGAAGTCTTTGAGCAAGTGAAGCGGCATAAATTGCAAATGTGCCAGGGGCTTAGTGCCTCCTGACACGGGGTGAGGTCTCACTCGCCCACCACACCTCATCCGCGACACACGCCTTCGTGGACCTGGTATCCTACCTGACTACTCGTGCACTCCTCGCCCACCACACACGCCGGTGGGCCTAGACCCAGGCGCGCTTCACTCGACCCATATACCCGATTGGCTCTGAGAGAGCAAACCTTAGAGAGAAAAAGAGAGAGAGCATATGCGGGGGAGGGTAGGGGTAGGTTTTGCTGCATGGTATTATGCATGGAAGGAGGAGGAGGAAGCAGCTGCGGGGAAGAAAAAAGAAGAAGAAAGGGAAGACAGAAGAGCAGAAGAAGAAAAGAGAAGGAAGGAGAACTCAAGGCTAAGGAGCGGCATAGGAAGAGAAGAAAAAGAAGAAGGTAGCTGAAGAAGAAAAAGAAGAGAGACAGGGACTTAGCCGCTGGAAGACAAAGAAGAGAAGGAAGAGAGAAAGCAAGGGCAGAAGAAACAGAGAAGCAGGAGCGGCCAAGCAGAAGAAGAAGAAGAAGAAGAAGAAGAAGACAAGGAAAGATAAAGAAGCAAAGAAGAAGAAGAAGCCCAGTCACAGAGCAAAGAGAAAGAGAAAGAAGAGAGAAAGAGAAGACACGAAAGGCCAAAATCATATATAAAGCACTGTAGCACGAACTTTTAAGACGTCTGATATTTTATCAGCCGTCCAATTTTTGGGCCTTATTTCAACATTGACATTATTTCTTAATTTTGATTGAATTAGTTATTGCTTTTTTGAGAGTTGTGCTCTTAAGTTTCTAAAATATCAATTTGCTCCCTGAGTATGACCTCGGAATTTTAACTTTCGAGTAATAAAATTGTTATTTGTTTATACGACGATTTCAAACTACACTACAAAAAACACGATCTCATCGCGTAAGCAGTGGTAGTGTTCTAGGATTGGGGGGGGGGGCACGGGAAGCCAGGGTGACACCACCAGCTCGATCGGATGGGGTGTCGACCCGTCTGGCTTTCGGCTCGTTAGGAAGACCACGTTGGCTACCCGAAGTTGTTGGAGCTTCTCCTTAGGGTGGTCTTCCGGACCCTTCATAGGCCTTTTGCCTTTTTTTTTTTTGTCACTTCGCTTAACGAAGTGAGCCAAGTTCTCATGTCGAGTTTGGGACTCAACCGGGTCGCGTAGCACGTAGATCTTGACAGTTCTTGGTGGCATGACTTCGGGCCCTGTGGCACTTATAGTAGGGCTTGGAGTCAGCTTTTCTCTTTATGGGCCTCGGGGGTAGCAGGTCCTTGCTCGTGGACCAATCCCCCACAAACACGTTTTCCTGGTTCATGGCAAGGGGAGTGCGTTCCTCCCGCCTTGTTTGGCGAGGTTCGAAGTCGTGATCCTTAGTGGCTTGGTTGCTCCTTTGGGGAAGGTGGCCCTTCGCTTATGGAAGCGACCACTTCCGCGGACAAGCACTAGAGCATGCTTGCTAAAGGCCCTCTCGCCTTCTATGAGGTTGGCATTGCTATCATGACCCTTGGCCAAATGACCGCAGGAACAGAAAGAGTCATCCTACTCTACGAGCCTCGTGGCTCTGTGTAGAGCTCTGCCGAGTCCTTTGGTGAGCAAGTGTTGACGTTGCACCAGAGCGCTTGAATCAGGCGGCCTGACTTGAAGTACTGGATTGCCATCGCATGATGGAGTCTCTCGCTTTTGGAGCACCGAGCCTTAAACTGATCCAGGTAGGATCAGAAGGACTTAGTCTCCCGCTGTCTGACTTTTGACGGCCTCTCAAGGCTGTCTTTAACCCTTTGCCACTCGGCAAAGTGCTGGTAGAACTTGTTCGCTAGGGCTTGGTCTTGGGAGCAGGCTGTAAAGACCCATTCTGTTCTAAGCCCGTTAAGACATCAGGACGGTCAGTCAGACGTCTAGACATATTCCCAGACATCTGGAAATTGAAAAATTGGTACATAGCTTCGCGTTTGCACGCTGCGGTTGCTCGCAGACTGGCTTTTTCCCTCTTCTCTCTCTTCTTCTTTTCCCTTGCAGAACCCTAGTGCATCCTTATATAAGACCCTCTCCCCCCTTCCTTTCTTCCCCACTCCACCATAGCCACCTTCCCTCCTTCCTCTCCACTACAGCGAGAGGGACAAGCGTGAGAGCGAGCGACGAGGAGGAGAGGTGGCGTGAAGAGAGGAGGAAGAGCTTGAGCTAGCAAGCTCGTGGGAGCTCGCCAGAGGACACACGGTTGGAGCGGTGCGTGCGGGAGGAGGAGCGCGTCGGGGGAGACTTCCCCGACACTTGCTGCAACTGGAGCTGTAGGTGAGGAGGAGAGGCTATGGCTGCGTGCGGCGAGGAGCAGAAGGTAGTTCTGGTTCTGGGATTTTCCCAGAATCAGACGTCTGGCGTACCATCCAGATGATGTATTGGGCGTCTAGTGACGACACTCGACATTTGGAAGCAGTGTTTCGCGAAGGTACGACCCTCTTGCAGTTACGGCCATGCAGGCCGCACTGCCACTACAATCTGCATAGCTAAATGTAGAAGATACGTTCTGACATGTGTAGGGATAGCTTCAGGAAGGCACAGGGCATGCCCTCCCATGCGTCTTGGACGTCTGGACAGCTTACCAGACGACTGGAAGCACTCCCAGACGACTGGAGGATATGTAGGACGTTTGGAGTTGGATCCAGACAGTTAAGTAGGGGCTCAGATGTCTGAAGCCGACGCAGGAACCTAAGGTGAGACTCTGGTTACTTTTAAGACGTCTGGACCTTGTGCCAAACGTCTGATTTAGGTCTGCAGTCCTGTTTTTGACCCGTTTAGGGTTCGTTTGAGGTCCGTTTTACGCAAACAAGATATCTGTGGATTCCTTGTGAGTTCCTATAAGTGTTAGAAAACCTTATATACTGTTCTGAACATTCAGTTGTGTTATATTCTTTGGTATAGGACTTCATTCTGTTGCGTGTTCGGGCCCTGCAGAGGCATGTGAACCTGTCATTCGAGCCCCCAGTACTCCCGGATTGTCTAGAAGAGTGGTTTCCCCTTTATTTAATTATTAAACGTAAATGCTTATGTGAAATTGCTACGACCAGGGCAACAAGCGTCGTTTAAGACATCTGGGAAGTGGCCTAGACGTCTGACCAGCCGTCTGGAAGCCTTCCCAAACGTCTAGTATTAAATTTTTTTGGCGTACGGGTTCGCGTCTGCGCGCATGCGCGCGCAGACTGAACCCACCGCCCTCCTTCTTCTCTTTCCTCTCCCTCCCTGCAGACGCAGCTTTCTCTTTCTCTCTCCCCGCAGCTGCCTTCAAATACGCTTCCCCTCTCCCTCACCCTCACTCCACCGCCTTCTTCTTCTTCTCCCTGTCAGCGAGAGAGTGCGAGCGGGCGAGAGCGGCAACAGCGGCTGCTGCGAGTGTGTGAGGAGGAGGGGCTGTTGCGAGAGGAAGGAGCTTGACGCGAGGGTGAGAGCTTGCCGGGGTAGCTAGAGCCGACCATCGGGAGAGTAGTGAGCGTGTGTGCCGCGGAGGAGCTGCTGCAACTTGGGCAACAGGCGGGCGCAGCGGCACGGCCGTGCGCTGCGGGCGGAGAGCGAGAAGGTTCTAATTCTGGGAAAATTTCCCAAAATCATACATCTGGACTTACGTCCAGACGACGCAGGAGACGTATTGAGGAAGGTCCAGACGTCTGACAGGTACGTTATTTTTTTTATCCCTTCTTCTTTCACGTGTACGGCCATGCAGCCGTTTCGCCGAAGTCTCCTGCACCCTTTCGTGACGAGAGCAGGTGTGTGTGTGTGCAGGACTTGTTCGGGAAGGCGTAAGGGCACGCCACCCCACACAGATCAAACGTCTGGGCAGAGCACTAGACGACGGAGAGGGCCTCCAGACGTCCATGGTAACAATCGGACGTCTGGAAACTAAGTCCAAACGGTCCCGCGGGCTTCTGGACGTCTGAAGGACTGCACAGACCAAGGTAAGACCTGAGCTACCTTTTAAGACGTCTGGAAGAAGTTCCAGGCGTTTGATTTTGGACAGACTGGTTGTTTTTGACCGTTCAGGGTCCGTTTTCCGCGTTTCAAGTTTCATTCTTCCCAGATTTAGTTCCTCTACCTGTTTACAGTAATTGTATACTGTTCTGAGTAGCTCCTTGTCTTTGATCCTTGTGTTAGGACCCCATTCCGTTGCGGCTCTGGGGGTTGCGGAGGTGCACGGGCTTGCCGATTACGCCCCCAGTACTCCCGATTTCGCAGGTAGAGTGGCCCTTTCAATTATTTATCAAAAATTATGCAATTGTGAAATAATTAATAGAGTTTAGGGTATTGCATGAACCCTAGGATTGAAAAACTAGATTGAATGATAGATCCTAGGGTATTGTATGAATCCTAGGACTGGAAAACTAGATTGAATGATAGATCCTAAGGTATGGCATGAATCATAGGACTGGAAAACTAGATTGAATATCTATACGTTGCAGTCTTGGAAAAGTAGAAAGGAAACGATAACTGCCTGTAAATTGGTTAATAGCTGCTTGGTTAAGAATGAATAATCACTGTTGAGAACATGGGTTATATGGATATAAAGTTGGAACGGTGAAACCTAAATTGGCTGAGTTAAAAGAGCATGAACCCTACAGGGAATTAGGAGTAGAACTCCTGGAAAGTGAATGGAATAGAATTGGGGAAGTGAGCTGGCCCTTGAGTACGGAGTACCAAGGAGAGCGACTGTCCCCCTGTTTAGTGCAGAGCGGAGTTAACCGCCCCAGGGACCCGGGGTTTGGTCTGGCCACTTTGTACCGACTTTGGCCCTCGTGTACACAGTACCGAGGAGAGCTACTAGTGTAGGGAGAGCACTAGCTACCCCACGGGCCCCAGGGTTATGTTAGCCCTCCTACACCAACTTGTTAGGCCCACTGGGCAAACCAGGATAGTCAGGTGAGGGTGCGCGGACTGTGGAGGGGCAAGACCCCTGTTTGGTTACTGTGGAGGGGCTGGACCCCTATTACTGAGAGGGCTCTGCCTTATACTGGTTCCGTGCTGTGCTTTTAGTGCACTCGTTAACGGAAACGACTAACCACGTGCCAGTGCGGGGTAGCTACCCGTGCGTTTATCGCACGTGCCGTAGTCACCGTTACGTCTGTCAGCGACCTTGGGATGGTTGACTGAGGGTAGGACCACCACAGGGGACTCTCCCGGCCAGGAGAGCACCACGTGCTACTTCTACTTTTCGGAAAAGACTGCAATCAAGATCATTCCCACGAGGAACATTCAAGATCAAGAGAAGGATCTGAGAAATAATTCAAGAGTGAATAAATGGAAAAATATAAAGAAAGAAATTAAAAAGATAACAGCTACTGTCTACCTTACTGTTTCTTAGCTTTTAGTTGCCACTCTACTCAGCGTTTCGCTGATATGTCACCTTTGTTACCTTTTCAGGACCAGGTGTTGAGCAACCAGAGTTGGCGGCTGCAGAGGGTGTTGGGCCTAGTAGAGCCCAATAGTGTTACTTGTGTAGTACCCACTGTACTTTTCTTCCGTTGTAGTGAGTAGTTTCTGTTACCCCTGTACTTGTTTTTTTTATAGTAAGCTTCATGTTTATGTACATGTTTATTTCTCTACTGTTGTGGTGGTGTATATTGTAGTATTTCTTTTCTTTACTGCTGTATTTTGTTACTGCTAGTTATATACATGGTGAATGTGGTTTATTTTACTGCTCTTTTGGTTACTTTCTCGTTGGACGACTGGGTCTTAGGATCAGTCGAGTCGGTCCGATTCTCGTACCTCGTAGGGATTCGGGAACCGGGTCGTTACAGAAATTGAATAACTAGAAACCTAGGATGTGGCATGAATCCTAGGATGAGAAGTACTTGCACTGTCGTATGCGTGTTTGAGATTACAGTCTTAAATGAATGAATAGAAATATGAACATCTGCTTATTAATAAACAAGAGCTGCCTGTGAAATATGAAATGCCTGTGCTACTTAGACAGATATCTGTGACATTTCTTGTTGTATATGCAAATTGTGAAATAACGAGCTGCATGTGTAAAATCTGAAAATGGAAATGTGAATGAGGAAACTTGGTATGGAATAACATGGGAAATACGAGCATGAATTTTACGGGGAATTAGGAGTAGAGCTCCTGTGGATAAATGGAATAGATTTGGAAATGTGAGTGGGAAGTGTGCTGGCCCTTGAGTATGCGGTACCAAGGAGAGCGACTGTCCCCTGTTTAGTGTAGAGCGGAGCTAGCCGCCCTTGGGTTGGGACCCAGGGTTAGGATTGCCCACTCTACATCGACTTCTTTGTCCCTCGCGTACACTGTATTGGGGAGAGCTACTAGTGTAGGGAGAGAGTTAGCCACCCCACAGGGTCGGGGTTCAGCTAGCCACCCTACACCGACTTGTTAGGCCTATTAGGCAAACCGGGGTAGTCAGATGAGGGTGCGCGGACTGTGGAGGGGCGAGACCCCTGTTACTAAGAGGGCTAGGCCCTATACTGTTCCGTGTTGTACTTTGGGCGTACCTGCTAGCGGAAACAACTGACCGTGTACCAGTGCAAGGTAGCTACCCGTGTGCTTATCGCGCATGCCGTAGTCACCGCTACGTCTGTCCGTGATCTCGGGGTGGTTGACTGGGTGTAGGATCGCCACAGGGGACTCTCCCGACCAGGAGAGCACCACGTGTGCCTTCTACTCTTCGGAAAAGACTGCAATCAAGATCGTTCCCACGAGGAACATTCGAGATCAGGAAAGAGATCTGAAAAGTAAACCAATGGGTGAAAAGGGATAACTTGTAAAATAAAATAATTGGAAAAGATAAATCACTTGTTAGCTTTTACTGCTTTAGTTAGTTGGTTACCACTCTACTCAGCATTCGCTGACTCCGTTTACTCATAACCCTTTTTAGGTCTGGGTGTTGAGCAGCCCGAGTCACCGGCTGCAGAGGGTGCCGGGCCTAGTCGAGCCCAGTAGTAGTTCCTGTTTTAGTTGTACTTCCTTTTACTAATGAGTTAGACTGTTGTTACCGTTTCTGTTCTGTACCTTGTTATACTTTACTATTGTGGTGGTGATATGTACTATTAGTAGCTTTTACTTCCTTTACTGATGTACTCTTTTACTGTTAGTTACTTAGCATAGTGAATGTGGTTTACTTTCCTGCTTTTTGGTTATTTCTTGCTGAATGACTGGGTCTTGGGATTAGTCAAGTCGAGCCGGTCTCGTGTCCTATAGGGATTCGGGAACCGGGTCGTAACACAGGTAATCCGTCCGGCCAGCAGGTCAATGGGCCATTGATGGGCCGTGTCGAACAGGTATGACGAGAATGCTAGACAGAGTATCCTGTCAGGGCAACCATGCACCAACAACACCTGGCGATAGCTCCCAACGAAACTGTTGGGGTCCGCCATCCCTGAAGACTGGCAGCTCGAGCTCTTCTAGCAAGGGGCTTCCACCACCTCCTTTATGAGTGGACAAGCAGTACGTATGTGGGTGTATATTCAAGGTTGCCAGCCTTAGCTTCATACTCTCCTTCCCTAGCCCATATCTAGAGGAGGGAGTCTTGCTTAGGGGCCTTGAGCAGCCGGCCAGGTTGTACCGGCTTCCCTTCACTGGGGTCAGCGTGCTGAGGGTGTCGTTGGAACATAGAGACACTGGACTCCGACCGGGCCTCCTCAGGGGTGGCCGCGAGTAGAGTCGCGAGTGGTTAAGACCGTGCGAGGGTTTTTGATAAGGAAGGTCAAGGTAGGGCACTGGATGCTTGGAAGAGCATGGCATTTTCATTGACGTTTCCCACATACGGCGTCATTTGATGGGCCTCGAGGGGCCGCCGTTGGAGCCACCGATGACCATCAAAGAATTTATTGACGTAGGGAGTGCAACATAGCCACAAGCAACCCATTACGAGGGAAACGGGGTTGGACCTCCTAAGTGATCAGAGGGTTCGATTCCATGACCTACAAGCAATCACAAAAGAAACGAAGTAGTTTGTGACTTAGTTTCACCACAATGGGTGTACGTCTAGGGGGAGGATGATACTCCCAACTCTATACTAGTATTAGTGAGGTTACAAGAGCTCTCTCCCTCTTGGTTTGAGTTTCACTCAGGGGTCTCTCCTCACTATTTATAGCATGGGAAGAGTCCTAGCTTAGTAAGATCTTTTACATGATCTCTGGTACATCTTCTGTCAGACTGGTTTTGAGTAGTTATTTCCATCCTATGGTGATTCTGGCCTTGGTCGCCTTGAATCTTTTAGCAGGCTGGATGGATCTAGGTCCGGGTCCAGTTGCTTGTAGGCGGGTCGAGTAATACTGGACCTGCCTGTTTACACTGTAATCGAGTAACTGAATCCTCTGCTACGTTACACGCGGAGTTTTGGATCCGAAAGCGATTTTTTCCCTTATCAGATCGATTATTGAATTGGTGAATTTCTAATTTTGGTTTTTAGTGATTCAATTGGTAGTTTAAACGGGTGATGATGTCTATCATTTAAATTGGATCAGAAAAAATTAGACCTAGTATATTTAGGTTTGATTTATATTAATTTAACCGGATTGAATCGAGTTAGATCAAGGTGTAATGTATAAAAATTAAACATAACTATCACAAAATATTATTTTGAATTTAAAATATTCAATCACACTACAAAATGAAAAAGATTTATTGATAATTTAAAGTAAAAGAAATAAAGGAAAATATATAAAAAATAAAAGTTGAATTTATAAAAAAATAATAAATGTTTCACATGTTTTACCAAAAAAAAATTTAAACGATTAATCCTATAAATTGAACGTTTAATTTCTCAAGATTATCACCACGGCTGGATAGGTGAGATGCTTGGATTCCAAACGTTGATTATATATATATATATATATATATATATATAGGGAAATGATCCTATGAGAATCACTTCTCGGTGAGAACATGAGAACAAATCATCCTGACCGTTAGATTTCTTTCAAAAAAATAGATGGCTAGGATCACAACCACCCCCTCTCTCTCTCTCATAACCCTTCAGCAACCTTCCTCTCCCACTTTCCCTCTCTCTCTCTCGTGACCCTCCCCCCTCTCCCCATCTCCAGTCTCCCCTCACCTCCTCTGCCTTGTCGAGGACGAAGGCGTCGCTTCTGCTACACCCGCACCACCCTCCACGCTACCTTCCTCCACCTCTCCCACTCTTGCCTCATCTCCGTCGTCTTCGACTGGCTCTACTCCTCCCCCTCCCGCCACCGCTCCTTCTGCTTCCACAATGCCCTCGTCCTCGGCTATGTCGTCGTTGGCCCCCTCGCCTCTGCCCTCCAGGCCCTCGCTCACATGCGCTTCCACGGCCTCGACCTCGACTCCTTCAGCCACCACATCCTCCTCAACACCCTCCTCTAGCACCGTAGCTTTGACGCTGCTGACTCCATCCTTCGCCAGATCACCGACTGCGGCCTCTCCTCCCCCATCATCTCCCTCCACTCCCCTAAGCGACCCCTACCAACCACAACACCCCCCACCACCTCCCTTCCAACAATCCCCTCCTCCCTCCACCGCACCTCCCCCCTCTTCCTTAACCCCACGACCGTCCAAAGTGTGCCTAATTCTTCTTCTGGGCTGAAAGCTTAGTAGCCATTTCTGGGAAAACTTAGCAACTATTTTAAGAACTTGATTTTTTTTTTTTTTTAGCTTCAGAACCTCAACTTCCTCCTAGCTAGTTATCATGGAGAAAGATGACTGAACTTGGCATTTTAGTGACCTACATTTGAAGCACTCTCAGTGAATACATTTGAAATGCTGA
Organism: Thalassia testudinum; assembly: GCA_037157565.1. Lineage (NCBI taxonomy): Eukaryota > Viridiplantae > Streptophyta > Magnoliopsida > Alismatales > Hydrocharitaceae > Thalassia > Thalassia testudinum. The sequence goes on along the minus strand of JAZHRO010000012.1, from coordinate 83,548,847 downwards.
CAACATTTATTGAATTTAAATTAGAATGCCAATTTGGTAAGTTACATGGCTATCTCTGTCAATTTGGTTTTTGATGTCGAACAAATGAATGCTTTATTTCTGAATATAGTAAGTTAATGGGTTTTTGGAACATAGTTACATATATCTTTATCTGCATTTTGAATTTAAATTATAATGCCAATCTATTTTAACTATTTTCTTGTTACCCCTCTTGACTTTCAATTCATCATCTACTTGCCAAAGCTTTCCCCATTAAAATTGTTTCACGGGTAGCGACTAGATGAGCCTTCGAAAGAACAGTTTCCATTTACTTTTGCTCTTTCTTAATCTCTCTGGAATATTTTTTCCTGTCATTAGCCTTAAATTTTGCTATAATGTTCTCATGCAGGTTTGGGTAAGTCCTATGGACTGAAATTTCCACGTGAGTTTTCACTCCTCATGAAACAGACCTTATATTTTGACCGATACACTCGATTGCTTGCTCCCAACTTAAACATGCTTCACAATCAGAGGATTAGCTTGACATCATCAGAACAAAGAATGAGAAGAAATATTCAGTAAAGCTTGTACAATATGAAGTAACTTCTTTCGGCTTTGGTGCAGATAAAATGTATAGCACATGAATGATTTTGTTATCTTGGTATTCCAAAATTGGAAATATATTGTTATTTTGATAACTTATGTATCAACCCTTCCACTTTCTAATATGTTGTCTGACCATATGCCATGGTAGAGAATTAGTGGACCATTTTAGGAACAAGGAAGGGGTCTACAAGGTCCTGCTCAACTGATATGAGAAAGCATTTGGAGCAACTTCGACAGTTTCTCAATAAGGTTGGGAGGAGCTATTGGACTAATCGACAATGAGAGATTTCTATAGTCTATTTAAACGGTACCCTGATTTAGTAGTTGCTCTTTTAGCTTGTGTGGAGAAGTGTTCTCGGTTTGGATCTGTTGGTCAGTTTTAGATGGCATCCCTTTCACATAAAGGAGTAGGTGAAGCCTGCTGCTGTCCTTTGGCCATTTTGTTGCAAAGAACTTCGGTCATTTTCAGAGGAAAAAAATATTTGTGTAGAGAATGTGTATCAAGATATCAACAGTTTAATTGAGATGTAGAGGTGCTTATAATTTGTAATAGCTTTATTCATCGTTAACGAAATGGATTGTTGCTAATCACTTGCAACTCTTTCTCCAAATTGCTTACGACTAGCTTAAGGTAAGGTGGTTTGGTGTGTCAACCAAAGGAAAGGCATTTTTGCTCAGCCACTGCCAAGGCAAGTGACTTGGTCCCGAGCGATAGGCACTCAAGTGAGTGTCCAAGTGAAATGGTTGGATTTATGCTTTTTTCTTTTGAATTTCTTGCTTGTTGGATGTCATAGACAGATGTCACTTTATAGCTACTAGGCAAGTTACGACATTAGCGATCAAATTCCCAACCAATTTATTTTACATATCCAACAATATAACTTTGTTATGAAACATGAATGAAATATGAATGATCGCTTACATGCTCGTAAAAAGTCAAATTATATATACCTATACAAAGACCAATGCACTAAGGATGTAACATAAAGTTTTATTCATAATCAAAAAGTCAAATTATATTCTTTCTAAGGATCGCTTAGAAAGAACATGCATTATGTACTGAACTTGTAATTAACAAAACAAACAAAAAGAGGTGAATCCCAACGAAATATCATCAATCATAATACTATATGACCAAATCTACCACAACGACATCAAATTAATACAACTTACATAGGCATTTTAGACCTCTACTAGCATTCACAAAGGGCATACATGCTGTACCTTAAAATGTTTTAAGTGACAACAAAGGGAGAAATTGAAAGCAATCTAGGGACACAAGACAAGCCCAAAACCCCGCTTGCCATGTAGCATTCATGAACTGATCAAACCCTCGTATAGTGCCAATAACAACTCGATTTGCATTGAGCTTGATTTGCAGCTTCTTGTCCATGTACTTCTTGAGATCCGGAGGCTGCCCGATTATTGAAGCCTTGCTTGTTGTTCCCAGCGTTATCTTCAACTTCATTGAATAAAAGGCCTTGGAAAGTAAATCACCAAATCTTAATAGGAAGAAAATTAAGTAAATTGAAGAACAATATGATATCTTACCGAAACAAAATTGGGATGCTTCCTCAAAATTGGACAATGAGAAAATTGGGGTCGTCCCATCCATTACATAAAAGACCATCACATGCATCTTCTATAAGTTAAAGAAAAACAAATAAGTAACTTAATTTAGCATGAAGAAAAACATAATATGATCAAATAGACAACTAATAATTACCTATATCTTTTGTGGACAATTTCGACTATCATGAAAGGATAGCTGTCCGCATGCTTTACATAGTCTTCGATGCTTTTGTTGTTGTTCCATGGCCTTTTCTTTTCCATCTTTTAGTCTTTTGCCACTTCCCTTTGTTTTTGAAACTTCTGGGGGAAGAATAGTTATTTTTGATGGGGCCTTATAAGCCATGATTCTTGAACTTTGGTTTGAGCATCCACCATCTATTGTTAGCCATTCCTTTAATTTCTTCTCAAGATCATTGATCGTGTCCTTTGCCATAAGATATGCCTCATTTAACTTGCCAGCTAAATGTAGACACCTTGAGAAGCCATCCCATAATTGAGCTATATTTAGGGGATTCACAGCATTGGAGAAATCCATTAGCTTGTTTTCTTAACTGTGAAACATATACCTTTTTGTAGCATTCTTGGTTCATCTATTCATGATGTAATAGCTTGATAATGACTCAACCAAATCCCATCTCAAAACAACAAGTATGTGCCGACATGGAATGCCCTCAGACTCAAAGAATTTACAGGTGCATTTTGTTACTTTATTCACATTATCATAAATAACTTCCCTCTTCAATGAAAAATCTTTCTTTTTTTTCTGTAACTAATTGAATACTTGTGTCGCCATCTTCTTTGATTTTTTTTGTGATACAACGCATGTAAGATGCATGCAACTCATCTTGAAATAAATAAAAATTCTCACGTGTCAACAAAGTTGCCATTTGCTTCTCTATCTCATCATCAAATTTCAATTCAGGCCGTGAGTATAACATCTTATAATTGGCTTCCAACTCCTTCTGTCTTTGATGATCTATAGCATTATCAATACGCATCCAAAATTCAACCAAGCTAAATTTTTTATTCACAAAGTGATCGAAAAAAGAATTCATACTTTCAGATCGTTGAGTTATCCTCATACCGGCCCAAAACATTTCCCTAAAATATGCTGATATCCACATATTGCATATGTCATATATTTGTGTGAACCAATCTTATTTTCTAAGTTGAATTCTTGGATCAGTTCCTTCCACGACTTTTCAAAATCATCAGGTGTTTCTGAACTCCAAACACATGATTTGAATTTACTTTAAAAATTCTCATTAGATGCTAAAGCTACTCCAACTTTTTCTGAAACTTTTTTTAATATGTGCCACATGCAAAATCTATGAGTGGACTTGTCAAAAACAATCTTTATTGTTGCTATCATAGCAGGATCTTGATCTGTAATTATTGAATCCATTTGGTGACCATCCATGGCTTCTAAAAATTTCGAAAATAACCATACAAATGATTCTGTTTTTTCATTACGTAGCAATCCAGCACCAAAGATAATCAATTGCCTATGATGATTTACCTCGGTAAATGGAGCAAAATCATGCAATACTTGTTTGTCTCATATGTTATATCAAAAACTATAACATCTCCAAAAAGAGCATAATTTTTTCTTGAAATGCCATCTGCCCAAAAAATGTGCTTCAATTTATTTTCTTCATCTAGTTCATAAGCATAATAAAAGGATGGATGTCTTCTCTTTTTTTCTTTCAAATTTTCAATAAAGATAAGAGCATCTGATTGCTTCAAAGATTCTCGCAGGCGCTTCTCATAATTTCTCAAATCTCTCTCTAAACAATCAATATTTTCATAACCACCAACTTGTTTTTTCCAAATATGCATCATCTTTGATGAAGACACATTACATTCAGAATATACACGGTGCAAAGGTTTATGTGGAGATGTAACATATCTTTTAGATCTCAAGAAATAACTCTCTTGTGGCATAGCTAGTTCGTGATTATGATTTTTAATGAATTTGAAAACTACCCACTTTTCATCTGAGTTTTTCTTTATTGCCAAAGCTGCTTCACAGCCCTCTCGTAATACAAATCCTTTTTGCATTCTTTCCTTTCTCCATTTCAAGACCATGTGATTTTTTCTTCTCTTCCTTAAATCCTTGTTTTGAGCATACGAAATATTTACGGATCACCGTATTCGTTTTACTGTCTTTATTTTCTGTCGATCTTCGTAGACTAAAACCAACACTATGGGCATATCTTTTATAAAACATCCAAGCTTCTTCAATATAATCAAATAGCATGCCAATAGTTGATATCAATTCAATGATTGTTGAAGAAGTGGATTCATCTATCATTACTGCCCTTGGATCTTCTACTATATCTGATTCCAATTGATTATGCTGTAAGATAATTTAAAATCAATTACAATTAATATAAGCATTGTATTGACATTTCTACTATTTAAAAATTATTTCTCAGATATCTCATTTAAGTTTGGATTTGAAATGTTAGTAATAAAAAGTTGATCACCATTGATTCTATGAGACTCTATATCTATTGTTGTGTCTTTTTCTCTTCTATCCCTTATCTACATTATGCTCATTATTAAAAAATTAGCACTTACAAATAGTGATATAAAAAATATTAAAAAAATAAATCAATCAAATGCACATCAATCTAATGCTCCTATTTCAATTTTGAATTTAAAAAAACATCATTCATAGGATTTAAAAAAAAATAAATGTTGATGCACAACACCTGCAAATGTTGATGCACATCCACAACATCCACAACCATTACAAAGGGAATAAATGGAATATAGAAAAGATTCTGAAGGGTGTAAATGGCAGTGAAAGCAAACAAATATTTAGAATTGGTTGATACAAGGGACTCGGACCTGACTTATGCCATTTTTTATTTTTGATAAGAGGGTAGTGGCAGGATTGAGGGAGAAGATGCGATGGGCGATCGTGGGGTTGAGGAAGAGGGGGGGAGGTGTAGTAGGGGGCAGAGGGGATTCGCTGCCCTCTTTTCATAGGAGAAGGGAGTTGCAGTGGGGGAGAAGATTTGGTGGCGCATCAGAGAAAGAGAGAATTTGGGGATCAGTGGTTGTGGATTGAGGTTGAGGGGAGGTGTGGTTGGGGGCGAAGGGGATTTGCTGGAGGGGTGAGAGGCGCTGGCAAATGGAGGCGGAGGGGTGAGAGGGAAGGGAGGAAGGAGTTGGCTGTGGGGATGGGTGATGGGGTTGAGGGAGAAGAAGAGGAGGGGTGGCGGCGGTGGTAAAGGGGGCCGGAGGGGTGGTGGGGGGTGAAGGGGATTTGCTGGAGGGGTGAGAGGCGGTGGGCCTTGGAGGAGGGGAGGGTATGGTGGAGGACGTCGGTGGGGAGGTTGAGGTATATGGCATCGGGGCGGTGAGGGCCTAGAAGGCGAGGAAGCGGTGGTGGCGTACCCCGCATACTGATCGATGTGGAAGGCGAGGAAGCAGACACTGAGGGAGATGAAGACGGTGGAGAGGGAGGTCACCAGGACCTCGTGAAGGTTTTGGACGCCTTGCACAGGGGTGAGAGGGATTGAAGGAGGTGCGAAAGACCTGTGCAATGGGATCGAAAGAGGGGTGGTGGGTTACCTCAATGGTGAGAGGAAGCCGTCATCGAAGACTTGTGCGATGAAGAGGACATCGTTGGCAAGAGGAGCGTCAGGGAGAGGGAGGGGGTGTCGGGGAGAGGGTTGAGGATGTAGGAGCCGTGCGGTGGTGTCGCCAAAGCGAGCGATGGTGTCACTAGAGTGGGGGTGCTTTGGGTTTCGATGGTAATGAAGGTGGTGGTGAGAGTGGAAGGGAACCATCGTTGCGAGGGAAAGAAAAGTGAAGAAAAAATAATTTAATCTCAACCTTCTATTTCTTTTAGAATAATTCAATTGTTGTTATCTATTGTTATCATATTCTTTTATATATATATATATATATATATATATATATATATATATATTTTATAATGCTCGGATCTGTTGGATCAGCCGGTGCTTGTATCGATTAGTCAGGTCACATCAATGTCTTAAAAGACAGTGAAACATGGTTCATGGCTGCATTGACTATCACGCAAATCACAGAATCTTAATTGGATCTTACAACTAATGTCAACTCCAAGCATTATAAAGAAAGAAGTTCATTTAACCCAACAGAGCTTGGTACTTAGAAGTTTTTAACAATTATAACCCTTATATAATGGTACCTACCTAAATGTTGTGCGAGGAAACTAATAGGAAATCATCACCTCTTGTTGATTACCATATCATAATTCATTTCCATTTTCTAGTTCTTGGAATTAATTTTCAGGTTATGGCTTAGCTAAGCTGTGATGATAACTTTTTAAAGCTTAACTAAAGGTTGTTAGTGAGTGTGGGTTATATATGATTAATGGGCTCTAGGGTTCGGTTGACAAATAACCAACATCGTAGCTTGGTGAAGGGACCTAACTAATCAACGAATAAGGGTCACAATCTAGTGTGAGGACATGGCTGTAAGGTTCAAAAGAGAGCTAAGAATGATTTTTGAAGGAGTTATGGGTGGAAGGGTCCTATGCAAAATTTTGATTAGGATGCGAAAATGCGCACATTAAAAGGTTTGCAACATCTTCCCCCTCATCTCATCTATGATGAGCACACTCCTCTTTTTTTCTTTTGATGACAAGATTTTCTCTTACGAGGTAATCTTCGGGAGATCGTAAGCTCTTCAACTTTATGGCCTTCGAATAAATTCAGTATTGCCAAAACTCGAATTGTCGACTTTGTTCTTCCAATAATGGTATAAGGGTTTTACTAGCTGAACCACCTACTGGAGACGCTCCTCCTTTCCACCTTAAGGTTGTAAAGGTTTTATCTAGAGCAATCAACTTTATGACTACCTTTTGAGAGAGGATATAGAGACTAAATGGCTGCCCTAAGCTTGCGTGCATGTCTTGCTTGAATTGTTTGTGGTGGAGCTACCTATGGCGATTGAGGTAGTTCTCCTCATCTATCTTAGCATAGCAAAGGGAAACAAAAGTTGCCAATTCTCTAGAGGTAGTGATGGAGGTAGGAACTTGACTAATGGTTGCTTCTAATTAACGCTGTAGTTGTTTGGGATCTACTATAAGCAACGAGGAAAGGATGAGTAGCTAATTATATTGTTGGGGATTTAGTCGCTTCCGAGCTTCTTCATTGAGCCTTGCAATCCTGAAGCATCAAGGTACCATGGCAAAAATGGTGAGTCAAAGTTTAATAATGACCAGAGTTTTTCCCTCCCACCAACGGTGTAATATCCTGCCTCATTATCCTCTGTTGTGATTCACACGACGAGTGGGCACAGCTGACACATAATATTAACCATAAAGATCTTCTTATAATACTTATCATCAAGTTTAACAAAATAACATACAACATTCCACTAATTGTTAAATCTATCGTAGAAGCCATAGTTTCAACATCTACAAAAATGGAGGTTATTACGTATAATTTCAAAATTATGACCCATAAAAGTTTAACACTATCAACTATCTTATACATGTACGAAAAGGTAAGAGTATAATACAATAAGCCTTCTTGATAAAAAGACACCACATTATTCCTCAAAGTTTAAGTGACGCAATTGTCCTCCCAACACTTCTATCAAGTCTTCCACCATTCTTGTTGGCTCCTTGCTCAAGCAGTACAACTCCTTCCTCTTGACCTCTCTAAAGTAGGTTTTAGGAGTATGATATACATAGGTCACCTTCAGACGATCCTGCATCCACCATGTATGTTGCTGGAGTGCCCTAATCCAGAGTCAACGAGGGCCAAGAAACTCTTTTATGGTGGATTATGTTAACAAGTGGGTAGTGTTTTGTCCATACTTAAAATGTTGAAATTGTATTTTTAAATCAAGACATAATTATTTTATGGTGGATTATGTTAACAAGTAAAGTTTGTAAGGGTTGTCATCCATTGGGAGGCAGGATGGTTTGAGAAATTATCTTTCTTCATGACGACTCAAATTATTGTTTCTGAATTTATCTTTTAACTAATCCAATTATCATCCATTTCTTTCTCTTTTTCTATCAATTAATAGATCTCCTGTACAACTTCAGTATCTAAATTCTTCAAAAAAAAATAAAAAAAAATGTGGATTGTTCGATTAAGAGTTAAAGGGAGATTATTTAAGTTGCAAGTAGAATGAGGGAAGTTTCAAAAAAAAATATTTATTGAGAAGTTTTCGCAACTCTCTAACTTTTATCCATATCATAATATAAAATAATATCCACTACTTTTCGACAAGACATGATCAACTTCCTACTCAAATAATCAACCAATCATATTTAAAGTTACGTTTAAAGTTACAGTGGATAAATAGTGATAAAATTTTATTCTTTACCTATCACATCTATCTTCTATCTATCATATCTATCTCCACTAATTCACTTTTACTCATCACATCTATCCTACTAATCCACTTCTAATAAAAATAAAAATAAAAATAAATAATAACATATCAAATTAACTATCATATCTACTCTCACTGATCCTCTTCTTATTCATCCACTTATCTCTTCTTAAGATTTTTTAAATTTTACTCGATTGTACCTCGTTTGATAAGAAGAATAAATTTGTGGAAGAAGTAAAGAAATATGAGAAGAGTGGAATAAATAGTTGAATAATTGAGTTAACTCATTTGGATGTTTTGATAAGTTAAAATTAATTTATGGAAATAGCAAAATAACTTTATCTTTAGTTAAATCCACTTAACCTGATGCAAATGAGAAGTGGGTTACGTAATGGGTTAAATATTTAACCTGACACAAATCTACTTAATCCATTGATCAAATATTATAAGTGAGTTAAATTAGTGAAATAAGTAAAGAAATAGAAAAAAAATAAAAAAATAAATGATTTATAATATTTAAATAATTAGACTCGTTAACTTGGTTATATAAAGGAGATGTGTTAACCTTTTTTATCCCAACATAGTTGACAGATGATTTGAGTAACAAACAAACTTAACTTAACTCACTTGACTCGCGCCCTAAAATGAGCTAAACCTCTGAATCGGGGCCCAAGGATCTTAAAATTGTGACCTTATTTTTATTTTTATTTTTTTCTGGTGGCAATTGGAGAAAGCGGGGGAAGGCTGACCCGATTCCATCCCCAGACGATCTGAGTTTGATCTCGAGATCCAACGGCCAGCAGCAGTCGATGGACTCAATCGGCGTGCCCTTCCCCTCTCCTTCAATCCTATAGAGAGCGAGAGAGAGAGAGAGAGAGCAGGGAGCTCTGGAGGTAAGAGTGGATATGTGGGCGTGGCGACGAGTCCCCACTCCGAGCCTCCACTCCCCTCCCCCCTTCCCTCTCGCCACCGCTCCACGCCGCTCCTCTCTCTCCTCCTCCTCGTCTCCCAAGGTCCATTCTTTGCCTACTACAGATCCCTCTCTCCAGAACTCAAGTTTTTATCTCAAACATAACATTCTTTCGACTCGAGGCTACTTTGTCATCCATCTCTTTCATTAATAATTGGCATAGTTAAATGTGTTCGCACTATTTAGTATTTACACGAAATGTAAGATGCTGCTCAATGTGAGTCATGAATATGTTTTATGGCACGCGCGCACACACGAAACACGTAGAAGGATGTATGCAGAGGTTGATGTTTACGGATCTTAGAATTCATACCGTGTTCATGCATAACGTGTTATCGGTACCTATTTTAGATGGATATGTGGTCTTGCATTTACTTAAATACGATGGTGATCTGATATAGACGACACGTCTTCAAGGGCGCAACCGCCATTATGGTGGTTTTCCGAGTAAGGTGGGATTTGAACCTTGATCTTGCCATTGTGGTGGTTGGTGAGATGAATGAATGTAGGAGTGATGGTGACAAGGAAATGATGCGTTTCGTGTATAAATCGTGGATTGAGAAAGCTCTATTATCTCGGAAGAGCATGTTTTTGACTTGGTGCCCTTGTGTAATTTCTGGAATGTTAAGATGTATGGGTGTCATGTTATGTATTATTGACGTTTGTTTTGGATCTTGCTTGCCTTGTAGTACAAATTAGTATGAGAACGAACATGATCCATTCGTTGATTGTTCCGGGTGGCCTAATTGAACAAGATGAGCTTTGTGGTTGCCTCGATAAGACTTTGGGATGCATTCTAGCTGGATGTGTAGAAAACAATCATTTCGATTCCTATCAACAAGTTCAGTGCTTATTCACGAGGGCTCATTTGGTAGTAGTGGATGCAAGGATGACATCATGGTCATTGTGTTTTGCTACCTTGCTGTGATTAGAGATGATCTACCTTTTTATGTATATTTTTATAACTTGTTATTTCCATGGAAGTGCTTTCACATTTTTCCTTCAATCCTCTATATATTGAGGGTTATGGTTTCTCAATAAATCGGTTTCGCTGTTTCTTCTAACTTGGTATAAGGTCTTCCATGGTCTTAGTATTATAATTTGGCTTGACTACATTCGAGAAGTTGAATGCGTATAGGTCAAAGCAAAGTGATGGTTGGGTATTTGCTTGCTAGTTTAGTATGGCCATTGCATGCTTGCCTGGCCTTAAAATGCTTAATTTGATTGACTTGCCTACCTTCGAGTATGCGTATGACTTCATATGAGCAGGCTTGTGGCTACTCTTTCTATTGGAGCTACACATTCTTGGTCTTTTATTTTGGCTATCGCATATGGAGAATTGGAGAGTTATGATGCTATTTCTAGAAGAGGATGTAGACGTGGTACAGATTCAAATGGTTGAGTATGATCATTATGTATTTTCCTTGAATGCTCCATTTCAAAAACAACAGAAAAAAAAAAATCTTCGAATGCATTTAGAATTAAAAGGGTTAGGGATGTTATGGCCCTTTTTATCATTTCTATGTTAGTGTGGATGTGACTTGTTTTGACCTGGTACCTTATTTTTCCACAGGTGGGTCAAAGGCAATCACTCCGGGGTTGCTTTTATGTTTGTTTCTCCTATCCTTTTGGAGGACACCTCTATATCTGCTTGTTGCTCTTGAACCCATGTTGTTCAGTTGCACAGTCTGCTCTGGTCTTGTGTCTTTTCAAATTTGGTTCTACCTAGTGCTTTGTTACCATAAAAATAGAACTGCTAGGAACCAGCTATCTTTGAGTAGACAGAGACAAATTTTTTCCATGAAAGATTTTTCATGGTAATCTTCTCACATACTGGAAATGTAAGAATTATAAGAAGTTATAATCACCTGGTTTTCTTGTCTGATTGGGCAACAATCTTCAATGGTTGGCCAAGATATACTCAATTGTCAAGAAATTTAACTTAATGCCCTTCAATCTGTTAACATCGTAACTTTCACTTAAATTACAGCAAGGTGTGCATGCCAAGATATACTCAAGTGCTATTTTACTCGTTACGATCAGTTATATGAATAAGCAAGCAGATATTCTTGCCGAGTTATCTGGGAACTTTTTTTTTTTTTAAATTTTCATTTTTGTAATATGTTATTCTTCTTGGCTTGTTCATGTCAATTTTCAATCAGTGTCTCTTTTAAAAAAAAAAAAAAAAATCAATCAGTACCAAGAACTTGACCTTTTTGTTTTAGTACCAAAATATTATAGCCTGTTTCTTTGTGGTTTTACAGAAATGCTTGAAACCATATATTGCAGACTGTGAAGACTTATTGCCATGGTTGCGTAAAAAATCTGGTCAGGAGATATCCTCCTCACTTTCAATTGGAAACTCCGTCCATGGCAGGTATATTTAACTATATAATGCTTTCTGTTGTAAGTATATTTAGTTGAAAGATATATCTTCATTCTTTTGAACTCTAATTTCCTTGTACTGAGATTACTATTTCAAAGAAGGCTTTAGTCTTCCTCCTAGGAGGGAGAGGGAGGGAGTACGCAGACTGCGAGGAACCTAGTTCCAAGTGACAGAGAGTGATGTAACTTTGGTCATGATTTTTGCAAGTCAATCTTCTGACCAAACATGAGTCTACCATTGGATTAGTTGACATTGTTACTGTACATTGCTAGCATCCTCTTTTGCTGCTCCCTGCTTTTTGAGCTTTGGTAATTTTCAACAGTTTGCATGTTATTGAGTAATTTCAATATGTGAAATTTCTTCAATTTTATGTTTACCTTCTCTGGCAAAAAAAAAACAAGAAGAAATCATGCATTTGATATGCATGTTTATGAGTTTGATTGGCATGCAAACTTGTGCAATTCAAGAATGTGACTGATTACAAATGTTCCAGAAGTGTTTGACTGACTTTGAACTCAATAGCTAAGCTGAAATTCAGATTGAAATAAGTTCTGTTATCAATTTTGGCTTTGCTCTGTAAGTAGGAATATGTAGGAGTTTAGCTGTGATGGACAATTTTCTTTGTATATCTACTTCTTGGAACTTCTATGTGTTTATAAATATCCAACACTGAAAATGTGTTTCACTTTTTTTGGACAAAATAACTCCTGGCTGGGAAATCTCTTCAACTTGGACCCAATGCCACCCTATGCAGTCAAGTAATTTACTGCAAGCATATTCGTGCCTATAGCATTTTTTTCTTAATTTTTTCAATGCATGTCTTGGTAGGAATTTCATTGAATGAACTATCCAAATCAAGAATGAGCTAAAAGTTTTGTTTAATGATTGATGCCTTTGTGATGTACAATGTCTTTCCTCTTGTAGGACATCCAGAGAATTTCTAAGTAGGAGGCAAATATTGTGATCAAATGTGATGCTTATACCATATTTGATATGCTAAATGTTCATCTATTTTCCCTTTTCAAAAAAAAAAATCATCTATTTTCGAGCTTTGCCTGCTTATCACACCAATGTTCTTTTTCTTTTCTCCCTCTCTCTTTTTTTTAATTTTACTACTGCTTTTGCAAATGCAGGTCCTTATTTGCCTCAAAATTTATTGAAGCAGGAGAGTACGTGTTGAGAGTTCCTTTCAGCATTGTATGTTCTTCAGTACATATGTAGATGATGGATGGTTTTTCTGATTATACAGAATCAATAGATTTTCTTGATTCGCAGCATCTTACATCTGATAAAGTCCTTCCTGAGATTAGAGGCATGGTCAGCAGTGATTCCAATGTGAGCAATATAGGGCAACTGGCTGCAGTTCTTTTGGCGGAGATGAAACTTGGTAAGGTAATCAACATGCTCTGGTGGGCCTATAAAATGAGCTCTAGTTAGAGAAGCTATCCATGTTGGTTTGATAAGATTTTGCTTCAGCAAGTGTGAGAGCAATAGTTTAACCTTGAAAAGGCTTAAGCGATTGTTCATGTCAACAGGTTTCTGAATGGGCACCTTATATTGATATCCTGCCACATTGTCAAGAAATGCATAATACTGTATGTTTTCTTGTTTTGGAGTTGCATCTTTGTGTTATTTTTGACTTCTTGTGTCACTTTCTAACTTTTATCCAATAAAACCTCAGCCCTGTAAAATCACATGATTGAATTCTTGGTACTACTAGTTATGGCTTGTTTTGTTTTCTACTTTTATCTAAAAATCAAAGATTGGCCCTGTATATTCTCATGGTTTCATTCTTGGCATACATATATGTTTGTGATCTTGACATTGTGTCTGGTATACAAATTGTAAGATTCTTTTACCAATCTATTCACATTCACTGCATTATGATAAGGACAGACAAGATTAGGAGGTGGGGTTCAAATGCACAAATACTTGGACTAATGTTCTTGTGGATATTGATTTGAGAGGAAGCCTTGTACAAATCCTTCGACTACATCATTGAGGTTAGTTCTAAAGAAGTATTTTATGGAGTGGAAGCTGTATATGGTTATAATTTAGATGATGAAATGGGAGGACATTGAGGATGACATTATGAGGAAGATTGGTCGGTGCTTAGTGGATAACTTCCTTCACGCTGACTTAGTGGGCTGCTAAAGAGGTGCCGCCTTGGCTTGGAAGGATGATATCTTTCTTGCCGAGTCTTTGTTGGTGGCCAAATGGATATTGACTGGATGCTTTTAAGTTTTTAACATGTTCTCAGATGGTATCCAGATGGTATTCTCCACAGTCCGAGTCCTTGTGATGATAGGCTCAAGGAGAATTTCTGGGAGGAGCTTAGATATGCATTGACTTTTGTTGATGGGAAATATGGATGGTAGATGGCAACTTTAATGCAACACTCTCAGAGGATGACAAACTAGAGGGAAGGCAGATATAGTTGTGGAGGCTTTTGTTATGTGGTGGCCAAATTCAAGCTCCATGATGTCCCAATGTTGGGATGTTTTTTTACTTAGAGGAACGCTGTAGATGGTGGATTTATGACTGATAAGTTCCTTTGCTTGATGGAGTTAACAGAGCTCTTTCAGTTGACAGATGTGGCAGGATGGAGAGGCCTTTCTCTGATCGTAGTTCTACATATAATTAGGGGGTCTCCTTTGTGTTGCACCTAAAGTTTGATTGGTCCTGGATGCTAGATTGTGGTTTTAGGAAGCTAGTGCAAGAAAAACTGGAGGAGCTTCCCACAGGTAGCTTTGCTTGCAATTTGGTTCCAAAGTTGAAAATGGAGGAATTTTTCTTCCCCCATTGGAAGGAAATTAAAGCAAGAAGGAAGCAACGGCATTGCAGTTTTTATTTCAAGGACTGGTTGAGAGAATGATCATAGAACCTTGTCAAGTGAGGAGTGGATAGGAGGCATTTGCGGGATGTGCAACAGGAAGATTTGAATGAACTGGACCAGAGGCAAGGATCTAAATGACTTTGGCTGAAAGAAGAGATGTTAATACAAGGTTTTTTCATTCAGTTGCCAGCACAAGGAGCAGAAATTTACTTAATAGCTTATTGGGAGACAACGGTTGATTGCAGCACTCAGATCCCACTTTGAGGCTTTCACAAGGCATAGGAGGCCAAGGCCCAAGGGTGTGGGAACCTGTGATTGTTGAGGTGGTTGGGAAACCGATCAAAGATACAACAGGAGGAATTGGTGACAGCATTTTGAGGTTTGAAGTCAAGGCATTCTCTAAGTTGAGATGGTCTTTAGGTGTTACTTTACAAGGAATTTTTGGAGGTCGTGAAATTAAACTTCATGGCTATGATTCAGGAATCTATGGAGGGTAGCCGTTCTTTTGGGAATCTCAATAGATTATTCTTATTTCTCCTGCCTAAGAAGCCAGGCAGAACAGATTGATGATATTTGTCCTATAGTCTTGTTTAATGCAGCCTATCTCAGTTGCAGAAGTGTTGGTGAATAGGCTGAGATCTATGCTCGGAAACCTGATTTGTCCATTTTGATTGCCATTTACTGGGTAGATCGTTCGAGGAGTCTTTCATTGCAGCTATTGAGATGGTGGCAACTTATTGCAAGATAGAGAGGAAGATTTTTCTTTGGAAGGTGGATTTTTCAAAAGCATATGACTTTGTGTTGATTGGTCATATTTGTGGCAATCCATGAGAAGGAGATTCCCAGGCTTGTAGGTCTATGACCTCAGAGAGTGGAGACATGGCTATTCATTGGCCATGTTTTTGTTCATTATTGTGGTGGATGCTCTTGCTATTATGTCTCTTCCGGCTTATGGTGTGGGTCTCACGTTGATGGCTAATGATATTGTGGCACAGATCTTATAGCATGTAGATGATATACTATTCTTTGTCACGGGGAAGGAGTTAAAGGTAGAAAAATTGGTAACATAAGTTAGGAACTTTGGTAACTTTTCTGGTTTGTTAAATTTACCTTTTGATATGGCAAATGACGAGGTCAATGAGTGCATCCAAGCTTTTAATATGGCTCCTAGATCTTCACCGCTACTTATTTGGTTCTCCTTTTGAAGGAAAAGCATTCGATTGTTGGGGATTGGGCAGCCCTCATTGAGAAGCTAGAGAAGAGGTTGGTGAGATGTAGGGAGACTACTATCTAAAGGAGGAAAATTGGTTCTTTTGAAGTCTACTTTATTGGCTGTTCTTATCTTTAGCATGTCTATTTTTAGGTTGCTGAGAATGTTGTAGCAAATGTTGATGTGATAATGATAAGAAAAGATTCTTTTGGAAGGGTATGCAACTAGAGGATTGCTTTTTACATTTGGTTGCATGGGATGTTGTTCGCAAAGTAGTTAGAGAAGGTGGATGAACTTGAAGGATTTCAATGATGCCTTATTGTTGACATGGGTGTTGTTGCAAAATGCATTGACATGTAGCGTAGGGTCATTCATACACAACTGCTATGGGATGGTGCTTAATTGGGAAGACAAGATGATGATTCCATGTGGAGCCCTCTGTTACTGGAGGAGTGTTTATGTGATAATTTTTAGGATTAAAGGACCTTTTGGTTGAAGATGGTTCTTTGGCTACCTTGGTGCTAAGATTGTGTACTCTTGTGGAGAGGAATGCGCTAATCTAGATTGCTAGGAGGGCTTGACCAAAAGAGCTGGTGTATTGGATTGCATGTGTGGGTGAAAACTTGTTGGAGACAATATTTGGAGATCTATAACCCACAGGTGTTGCTACTTGGTATTGAGGACTTTTGGCCAAAGGTGGGAATTTTTTATTCTCTTTCTTGTAGTTGGCATGAGTTCAATGTTGAGAAGTCTTGCAAGTTTTTATAGCTATATCAGAAGTTAGGGATGGTCATTTAGGGATGGACTGCATCCTTTTTTGGAGATTGAGGATATGATGCCTTGAGGTCCCATCCTGAGCAAGCCAATGCCTTGAGGTCTTACCTTGAGCACACAATCTAACTACTACCTAGTTAATATCATTGAGCCACATGCCTTGATGGACTTACCATCGACTGGCTCAAAATGCTTAAGCCCATGCTAACTAATAGCATGCCTCCACTATATACTATTTGAAACTCTTGCGAGTTTTTCATGTGGTATTATCTTTTAGGGAACATTAAGGCGCTTAGACATTGAGGTGCTTACATTCTCTCCCATTTAAGGATGGCAGTGACCTCGCTGCCACTAGCCTAGGCCTCCTTTCCTAGTAGTAATGGTGGCTTTATCTTAAGGGTAGCCCTTTCCTACTAGCAGTCCCTGCTAGTGGTGGCTCCACATGTTGGGTAGTCCTTTCCTCCTACTGTGGAGAGTTGTGTTGTGATACCATTTTGTGCCACAAGGTCACCCTGAGCTCACCAATGCCTCGAGGTACCACCTCGAGTATGCAACTCGGTTGCTACCTAGTTAACATTATTGAGGCATAGGGATCTATCATCAACTGGTTCAAAATGCTTAAGCCCTATGTTAACCAGTAGCATGCCTCTACCCTTATATATCATGTGAAACTCTCTTCAGTTTTGCTGGATTTGAATGATTACCTATTATAGGATATTTCCACTCTCTTTATTTTCTCTATTTAGGCTGTTTATGCTTTATTATATTCTTGAGGTCCTATTATGTATTTTACCCACACCTCGCTCTCTATAAAGAGGTGTAGGGTTTCTAGAAAATAATAGATTGCTTATTTCTTCCCACTTGCTATCAAAGCGACAGTCCTGGATCGGAGCTCTTGGTATCCCACCCAAAAAGGCCTTCAAAACCCTAAACCACCAAACCTCTCTCTCTCTCTCTCTCTCTCTCTCGTGCGTGCGTTGGCAGCGCCTAGTGTGGCAGCGTAGTGGCGATCACAGGGCACTGCAATGCTGATTCGAGCATCTACGGCGACGCTGTAGTGTGGGCGACTGTCTTACAGCCAATCGCAGAGGTGCTGCGACCTTGTTCTAGGGTTGCTGCGGCTCTATTCTAGGGTCGGTGCTTCAGGCGATAGTAGGGGTGGTTGCGACCTTGTTTTAGGGTCGCATCCCCTGTGGCTGCAGCGAGAGAGACCTAGGTCCTCTTGGGGCCATCTTGGGTGCCTTCCTCCGCACTCTTGCTAGGCCTACGTCTGTTCAAGGGGACCTTCTGTTCATCATGTAGATATGAAAACTTCTAATTCAGATTTTGCTCGTCCATGAAGTGATATGTTCGTTCTGAAAATCACATTTCAGATTGGATATTTGGTGGTCTTTCTTCCTGATTTGGAGAGATGGCATCCTCATCGTCATCCGAAGTCACAATGGATGCTTCCATGGAGATGAGGAACATCAAGAACCCGTTCTTTGTTCCCATTACGAAGTTGGATGAGACCAACTATGCATGTTGGTCTCGGACGTTCCTTACGACCGTTGAAGGGCATGATAAGGAACATATCCTGTTGGAGGTGGAGCCTACCAACAAGATTGGGAAGTGTCTTGTGGAAAAGAGATGACGCCATGGTTAGGGTTTGGATTATGAACGCTATTGCATCACATATTGGAGATGGAATAATGTATTACAAGACCGCCAAAGAGATGTGGGATTTTCTTCATGATACGTATTCTCATAGAAAGAATTCCAGTAAGGTATTTCAGATCACTCATGATATTTTCTCTCAGGTAGGATGATCTTTCTCTTCCTTAGTATTATACTAAATTGAAAGACTTTTTTAAGAATTATAATGCTTGCAGACCTATTTGTACTTGTTCTGCATAGAGAGAGTATTGCAAGGAGTTTGCGACTCTTAAGTTTCTTTCAGGTCTTGGTCCAGATTATGAGTCAGCCAGGTCCTAGATGCTTACCCTGACAGAGCTTCCTACCTTGGAGGAGGCATAAAATAGACTTAGTAGATTGACAGTCAAGTCTACAATTCTAGAGACCATGGGATAGACCTCTGCCTTTGCTATTGCTGGTGGTAGAGGAGGACGTGGAGGTTCTGCTATTCGGGGATGTGGTCGAGGCTAGGGGCAACCTCGCAAACCACGTCCCACTTGCTCCTTTTGTGGACGTATTGGACATGTTGAAGCTTCTTGCTGGACCAAGCATGGAAAGCCACCCATGGCTAATCAGGTTTTAGCTACTACTGAGACAGAGACAAATATGGTTCTCGGAGCATAGTTTGATGCTCTTGCACAAAGACGGGCTCAGGTCACACAGGAGTGTCCCTCTACTACAGATACTGCTGCCCTTGCATCCTCAGGTATAAAGGGTAATACTAGTTTCTTTGCATTTTGCACATTATGGTAGATCTTTGTGGCTTATAGACTCTGGTCTGTCAAGGCATTTGAATGGTGATCACTCATCGTTTAGACATCTTCAGTCTGTTACCTCAGGGAGGATTGTACATGTTGTAGATGGTCGCCATTCTAGAGTAGATGGACGGGGGGAGGTTTCTCCTGCTCCTGAGCTACAGTTGTCTAATGTCTTATTTGTGCTTGGGTTTCCATTTAATTTATTATCTGTGAGCAGTCATAGAGGATCTCAATTGACATGTTATATTTGATGATGTGGGTTGTGTATTACAGGACAAGCTGACAGGGAGGATGATTGGTGGTGGACATAAAGAGGGGGGTATATTGCCTTCTTCAAACGGACATTGTTGCATCTTGTCAGGGCAAGTTTGGCTTGGCTGTTGGGACTGCTCTACAATGGCATTATCGCCTTGGACACATTCCTTTAGACAGGCTACGACGTGTTATTCCCCATTTATCACTCGCTACTGAGATTAGATGTGATGCATGCCCGATTTGGAAACACCACAGAGCTTCTTTTCTTGCTAGTTCTTTGTTAGAGTCTGTTTTTGATTCAGTTCATTTGGATGTTTGGGGTTCCAGTTGCGTTCCTGATAGATTGGGACACACGTATTATCTTGTTATTGTGGATGATTGTTCATGAATGTCCTGGTTATTTCTTTTGAAGAATAAGTTCGATGTGGGCAATGTTATAGAAGATTTTATTACTGAAATAAAAACTTAGTTTTCTATTACTATGAAATGTGTGAGATCGAACAATGCGCTGGAATTATGCATTGCTAAATTATGTTCATTCTACAGGTCACATGGCATTGTACGTTAGACCACATGCCCACATACATTCCAACAGAATGGGATAGCTGAGAGGAAGAACATGCATATTTTAGATGTGGCAAGGACTATTCTCATACATCATAATATACCTCAGATGTATTGGGGTGATGTAGTACTCACGACTTGTTACTTGATTAACCGGATGCTTAGTTTTGTGTTATCAAAACAAATTCCGTGGCAAATTCTACATTCTGACAGGGATCTTTTTGTAGTGACACCTCTCACATTTGGCTGTGTAGCCTTACATGTTACGGGACCTGGCAGAGATAGTTGGCACCAAGAGCTACTAAATGTGTATTTCTGGGATATTCTCACACCTAAAAAGGATATAGGTGTTATGATCCTCTCATCAGGAGACACTATGTTAGTGTAGATTTCACATTTCACGAAGCTGTATCGTATTTATCTATGGCTGCCAGACAGTTGTCATTACTGTAGAACAGATCTCCACAGGCTCTTATGCCTAAGCCACCTATTCATTTTGGTGATTTTACACCAATTCTAGTGCCTAATCAGTCCCCTAGGGATTTTGGTGATAGCAAGTTCAGGAATCCTCTAGTGATATATCAGATTCTAGTCACTTACAGGTCTCGTGCTACCCCTCCCTCCCCCACCTTAGTACCATAGGCATGTGTTGATGATACTAATGAATCTTAGTCTCATGATGTCTCTACAGGATCAACAAGTGTATCTGAGGATAATGTTTCTCCTACTACAGATGATATTGACCTTCCTATAGCAATTAGGAAGGCCCCATGTACCTGTGCACACTATCATGTGACTAGTGCTTCTGTATGCGATGGTCTTAGTACGACGTTTGTTGCATTTACTACGACACTTATGACATTCACGGTACCGTCTACTTACCAGGAGGCTATGTTGGATCCTGCATGGCATTAGGCTATGAAGGATGAAATGGTGGCTCTTCGATCTCGTGGCACGTGGGAGCTTACTTCTCGACTTGTGGGTGCCTGAGTGGTTGGTTGTTGATGGATCTTTGTCTTGAAATACAACCCTGATGTGTCTATTTCTAGGCATAAGGCTTGCTTGGTAGCAAAATGGTTCACTCAGACATATGGAGTGGACTTTTTTGATACTTGCTCTCCTGTGGCGATGCTTCCTACAGTCCATATTCTTTTATCTATGGCATCTAACAAAGAATGGGATATTCACCAGTTAGATGTAAAGAATGCCTTTCTCTATGGTGATCTTCAGGAGGAAGTATATATGCAGTAACCCCTTGGATTTGAGGTTAAGGGGGAGTGTGTGCAGATTGAAGAAGGCAATTTATAGGCTCAACAGAGTCCTCACGCGTGGTTTCATAAACTATTTGAGATAATGGAAGGCATGGGCCTGAGGAGATTTACATTTGACCATTCCTTGTTTATCAGGAAGACTTATAGGGGAGTGGTTATTCTACTTGTTTATGTTGATGATCTTATTATTACATAGGATGACACTACTAGTATTTTATAGGTCAAAAAGGACTTGGCTGCACAGTTTGTTATGACAGATTTAGGATCCCTTCGATATTTTTTGGGCATTGAGGTGTCTAGAGGAAAAGATGGTATTGTAGTGAGCCAGAGAAAGTATGCACTAGATGTTCTTAGGGAAATTGGGATGTTAGGAGCCAAGGTGGCTAACATATCCATGGATCCCAAAGTACACATATGGTGAGGGGGAGCTGTTGATCAGGTCTTCGTCGAGTTTAAAATTTACGTCGTAGTATAGTCAACAAAAGCGAATCAACATTTAAATTTATAAACTCGAGAAACAAAAACGAGTCTGAGGTCGTATATAGGGAGCAAATATGAAATTCACACACCAATTGCAATTATAGATAATGAGCACAATATTGAGCACAAGAAAGATATTCAATAAATAAAAATATATTCAATGATAGCAATAGTATCTCAGAAAACAATGGGATAAAAAGAATAGAAAAACTTTAAAAATGGTAATTTAAATCACCAATGATTAAGCACATATCCTTTGTTTCAAGTCAAATCAAAATTTTCAACAGTGTCTCGAACCAATCAACCAAATATCTAGAGTAGCCGAGCAGCACGGTACTCGAATATGTCCACAGTGTCTTAAGGCACAAGAGATGTCAGATCCTAAGGTCAAACGACTTAAGTCGCCAAGGCTTAAGCACAAGTCACAGAGCACAAAGCCTAAGAGATGCCTAAGTATTGAGCGTATTGGAACGCATCTCGAGGCAACAAGGCATGAAAGATGCAAAACCACTCCCTACCCTCGGATTTTCCTTTAATTGGTTCGCTAATTGGGTAATCGGATCCAGTTCGAGTTCAGGCTCACTGAGCGAGGAGTGTAATGGGTCAGGTGAGAGGGACCTCACCTCTCGGTGTAGAGGCAAAAAGCCTTCTCACCAAAACCAACTTATTTGCCCGTCGCAACTTTGTATCCCACGATGTGAGATTTTGTTGGTCCCTATTCTTCACATATGCAGCATTTGGGTATCCTCGTCAACTGCTGCTGTTGCTTTGCTTCTTTCTTCGATTGAAGTTGCAGGTAGCTTCGTGGTGGTCTTTTACAGTGCCTGGAGTTGGAAGCGAGGTCGGCGGATGGGGAACAGCGGCAGACGACGGAGGAGTTGAAGCTCAATCCGGTGAGGATTTGTAACATGAACACGGGCTTAATGCCCCAATTAAAAAGCTCACGAGGATCGCTGGAGTGTGTGGAGTGCGTTGATGGTGGCAATTTGGTGTGTGAGGTGGCCATACGATGTCGGGGATTAAGATGGAGAGGTGGGTTGTCCGGTGGAGTGGGGTGGCGGTGTTTTTGTGAAATGAGGTTGGGGGTTTTGATGAGTGTGATGCATCGAAGCTTCTGGACATAGAAGCAGATGGTTTGGTGGAGTGGAGCAGCGTGGCGGCCTCGCTGGAGGCGTGGCCGTCGTTGGAGAAGACGATGGGGGAGGTAGGTGAATGGCGGTCGGATTGAGACGTTAAGGGATTGGGAGTTATCTAGAGAGGTAGAGTGGCTTGACCTAATCTAAAGGATGAAAGAGAGTATGATTCGCACTGGCTTTGATTGGCCGACGCCGAGGACAAAGGATGCTCCGGTGAAGAGAAGCAGCGACGGCGAAGGGGTTGGAGACTCCTACTTTGGTTGGCGAGGAGTGGACGAGGTCGGGGAAGATGTTCCCTTTGCTTATCGTACGTGGCAGAGGGCGACATAGGAGGATTGAGAAGCTCGCTGGAGTCGACGGAGCTCGTGGTCGGAGAGGAGGGAGGAAAGAGATTTCCAACGTAGAATTGACTAACTTTGACCGTGGAATGATGAGGCCTTTTTATAGAGTCCAAAATCTGAGCTCTAACTTGAGGAAAGAGCTTGATTGAGTCCTTGATTGGAAGAAAATACTCCTCAATTTTCTCGCGAGCTCACATGATCTTGAGAATCAATTCCGATCTTTGATAAGGGGTCGATTTGATTCCTTATTTCTTGGGCAATAATCCCTCCACTTTTAGAGGGATTTGGGGCCAATTTGAGAGAGAAAATCCCCCTAGAATCTCGCTGTGGTGCTTTCACACCATCAATGGCGGTAGGGGTATAAATGTGAAGGTGACGAGAAAGCTAGGGGGTTTTTATAAATAACTTGAAAGTTAGGGGGTTGAATGTGAGAAATAGAGATCTTATGGATTGAATTGCAAACTAGGTCAATATGGACTTTGATTGGGTCCAAATTTTGGTGCTAATCTAATGTAGTCTCAAGGAATCTAATGGTGAACTTAGATTTGAGTTTTGACCACGTTTGATTGGGTAATTTGCACAGAAGCCCAAATAAAGGTAAATTTCCGTCTGAAATCCTGTTCTACGTCAAAATGGATTCATATGGTCAAACCAAAGATACCAAACCTCTTAGAATATTTTTCTATGAATTTTAGGAGGTTTATATTAATTTTATCTTGACCAGAACCTATTTAATTTAGGTGGGGTTGATAATTAGGGTTTTGTGTATTATTTTGATTTTTGAAATGCGTGAAATCCTGTTTTTGTTAGTATGGACCCACTTTTAGGTCTTTTATGCTGAATTGACTTTTAATTAACCCCTGGGTAGCTCCGTGATTATTCTACATTCATGATGTGATGTTAAAACAACAAAATTAACTCTATTTTATTGTTTTCTTCTCAAAATAGATTTGAGTGGAGTTATGATCTTCAGGCGGTCATTTAGGAGCATTTATCTCTTAATTTTGACTAATTCAAGCTAGTTATGACGAATGATGGTGTTACCATCAGTAGCCTGTGGAGAGCAGAAGCTACAAGCAGCTAGTTGGGAAACTCCTCTATTTTATCATTACTAGAGCTGATATTTCACTTGCTGTTGGAAAACTTAGCCAATTTATGGAGAAGCCAACTAAGCAGCATTGGAATGTTGCAATGCAAGTGCTCAAATGTTTGAAGAAAAGTCCGAGCCGTGGGTTATTGTTTCGCAAGGGGTGTCTTATGACAGTGGTAGGATACTCTAGTGCATATTACGCTAGTTGCCTTGCTGATCGTAAATCTACTACAAGATTTTATACCTATGTTGCAGGAAATTTGGTGGGTTGGAGAAGCAAGAAGCAGACTGTTGTATCAAGATCCAGTGCTGAATCAGAATATAAAGCTATGACTCAAACAATAGTAGAAATGGTTTGGGTGAAGTCTATCTTATGAGACTTGTATATACAGATAAAGGGCTGTATGGAGATGAGGTGTGATAACCTTGCAGTTACATATATTGCAAATAATCCCACGTTTCACGAACATACAAAACATGTGGAAATTGATTGTCACTATGTCAGGGACCTTATCCAGAAGGGTGTTATTTGCACATCTCCAGTTGCTTCAGAGGACCAGACAACAGATATCTTTACAAAGCCACTGAGCAGAGCTGCGTTTGATATTTGCTGTGACAAGTTGAGTTTGATGGGTATCTACACCCTAGCTTGAAGGGGAGTGTTACAGGATATTTTCCTTTTCTCTCTATTTTCTCTATTGGGACTGGTTATGCTTTATTATATTCTTTAGGTCCTCTTATGTATTTTACCCACACCTTTCTTTCTATATAAAAAGGTGTAGGGTTTCTAGAGAATAATAGATTGCTTATTTCTTCCCACTTTATTGAATGACGGTAATCTTCCTTTCTTCTCTAAAAAAAAAAATCTCTTGAGTTTTCCATGTGGTACTATCTTTTGAAAGACATTGAGGTGCTTACAGAGGATCTGTTGAAGGTGAACATCTTTTCTTGGCTTCTTAATAAAGGAAGGCTTGGGGAAAAGGTAAGTGCTAAACCCCATGGTTATTTCTTCCTTGTGCATAGGGGTGCGAATTCTTAAAGGAGGTTTGGGAACAACTACAGATCAATGCAAGCAATGTGGCTTTTGTGGATGACTTTTGGAATGCTTTTAAGGGCAATGCTTGGTTTGATGTGCCTATATGGATGGAGATCTTTTGGGCATGGCCCATTCGGTTGTAGTGAAATAGAGTTGCTTTTAAGTCACAGAGGGTTGTGTGGAAGACATAGTTTGAGATGGCTTGTTTTTCTTTTGGATTGATGTACTTTCTTTTCATTTTCATTTGGAGCGGATGATTACTTACCTCTGGAAACCATTCTCTTTACCCTTTTAAAAAAATGTATTCCTTTTGTATGACCGACTGAAATGCTATGAATTTTCAAAGAAAAAAGAAACTTGCAAAACACTTTTTTTTTTTTTGAAAAAGGAAAGGGTGGTTATCTGGTTGATAATCACCTAGCAAATATATTAATAAAATTTAAGATGAACAGATCACAAGGCCAAGCTACAAGACTAGAACTCCAAAGACCACTCAAAGAAGATACAAACACAACAAAGTTCTCAACATAAGATGCTACCTCTTGAAAACAACTGCATTTCTTCTTAGCCAGATACCCCAAAGAATAGCCAAGGGCATTACCCTCTCCTTCCTTGACCTAAACACATTTTGACCTCCATTCTTGTTCTCATTCCTGAAAGACCTCCAAAAATCATTAAAAGTAGAATGCATTCACCACCCTGTGGCTCTAGATTTGAGTAGCAAAGGGATAATGGAAAAACAAGAGATCAACATCCTCCTCTGCCCCAAGACAAGGAGGGCACCTTTTAACTGCCTCGGGCACCCACCTAGCCATCCACACCTCGTCATGACTCTGCCTCTCTTGAGCATCCAAGCGAAGATTTTCACCTTCAATGGACAAGTTGCCAACCAAATTTGATTGCAGTTCTTGATGAAATTGATATCCATCCACAAGCCTCCATTCTCTAGCCTCCTACAAGCATCCTTAATCGAGAAATCTCCCTCATCCCAAAAGAAAGCATCCACACTACCCTTCGACTGAAAACCCTCCAACTCCTGCAACAGTGTCTGAACCTCTTGTATCCTTTGGTTTAACAAGTTCCCTAAAAAAGTAGGGCACCAACAGCTTTCCTACATGTCAGCCACCTTGGCCCCCCTATCCGTGGCTAGTGTAAACAACTCAAGGAACTGGTCACACAATTTCCCTGACTTGTCCAGTCATCTAGCCAAAATTTGAACAAGTTATCGAAGCCAACAATATGAGAGAAAAAACTCTGCACTCTGGGTGCCACTAGGGAAAGACCTTTAAGAAAGTAAAAAGCACCTCCCAGTTGAGACAATAGGAGATCCCAACGCACCAGGCTATCATAACACGTATGAAAGACCTTCCCCAAGAGGCCCTCTTTGTTCTCAAGCAGCCTAACAAATTACTTAATTAAAAAACTACCATTCATTCTCCTTAGCTTTCTAACTCCCAAGCCCCCTTCAATGGTTTGCACACCTCTTCCCAAGCCACCATCCTCGTCCCTTTCCCATTCGCTCAAAAGTTCATCTAGAAGAAGTTCCTTATCATGTTTAGAATCTTTTTTTCAATCTACCACAACAACTTCAGGGCGGAGGTAAAGTAGGATGACATAGAGGACAATACCGCCTTGAGGATCACCGATCCCCCTCCTTTGGAAAGAATCCTAGGTGCCTACCCTGCTAAGCTTCCTTCAATCCTTTCTACCTAGGGAGCCCAGTCGTATAAGGAGATCTTCCTATATGTTAGGGGGAGGCCCAAATATGAGATAGGCAAAGATCCCTCCTGCATGTTTATAGTTGAATTGCATCTGGTGGCTTTGCTAGCGGACATGTGGAAGGAGAGAAAACTTGACTCTGAGAAATTAATTTGCAGTCCAGATGCCTCCCCAAACACCTCCAGCAAAATATGCATCCTTCTCGCCTTTGCCACAGAACCCTCCACAAAGAATAAAGTGTCATCAGCGTACTGAAGCACTGGTGTCACAGATCCATCATCCAAAGAGAATCCCTTAACCAGATTCCTCTCACTGGCTTTATTTGACGACCTTGCTAAAGCATCTGTTGTTAAAACAAATAGTATCGACGATAAAGGGCAACCCTGTCTAACACCCCTCGTTGGCTGAATTGAACCACTTGTCGGGTTACCATTGATAGGGACGAAGGAGGTTGTCGTGGCGTATCGCTTCATCCATTCGATCTAAAGAGGCGGGAAACCCTTTTAATCATGGATACCCAAAGGGAAGACCATAGGACCTAGTTGTAACATATTTTTTTTGTTATCATTTGTTTTGATTATGTTGAAAAATAAAAACTAAACAAATCGAACAAACATTTGTGAAGGGAAAATGAAGTTTTCATTGATCAAAGAAATCCTAGCCTTTCTTTTATAGAAGGGGGTTCTTGGGAGAATTTGTAGAGATACCCTAAAAAATATAACTCCCTCAACAAACCGTCAACACTCATCAAGTTGGGGCATATATGTCGGTAAGTCCCAATTTGTTGCACAAAAACTTGTCTTTTCTTCTTAAGGGCCTTGGTGAGAATATCGGTTAGTTGTAGCTCGGAGGTAACAATGGAGTACTAATCTTCCTTGCTATGACAACTTTTCGAATGAAGTGGTAATTGACCTCAATGTGCTTCATTTGCTCATGAAAGACGGGATTGGAGGTAATATACGTTGCAGACTTATTGTCATAGAAGAGTGGAATGGGTCCCTCAATCATAACTCCTAGGTCTTGTAGAAACCCCACAATCCACTTGATCTCACATACTGCATGGGCCATAGCGCAATACTTTGCTTCAACATTAGATCGAGTGACCACACTTTGCTTTTTGCTCCTCTAGGACACAAGATTCCCACTAAGAAAAATAGCATAGCCTAAAGTAGACCTCCGATCATCAATGGATCCCGCACAATCTGCATCAGAGTAAGCAGTGATATTCATGGATCCATTATCTGTGTAGGAGGGCCCTAGACTAGGACTACTCTTGAGGTATCTTAGAGTGAGACATACCTTATGCCAATGATTATATCGTGGGGCTTGCATATGTTCGCTGGCTTTGCTAACTGCAAAAGTAATATCTAGATGTGTCACCGTCAGGTATAGTAATCGTCCTACTAAACTCCTGTATCGTGTGATATCTTCATATAGTGGATCATCTCCATCAACACACTGCTGAGCCTCAACTAGAATACAAGATGGTTTGGCCCCAAGTAGTCCTGCCTCCTTAAGAATCTATAAGGTGTATTGCCTCTGAGACAGAGATAGATGTAATCCATGTCGAACCACCTTAATGCCAAGGAAGTATCATAGGTCACCAAGGAACTCCTTGGTCTGAGGAATATCTTCTTCATCGCCTCCTGTCAAAACCATGTCGTCAACATAAACTGTTAGGATCACGACACCACGGCTAGAACATGCACTTATGCGTCGAATAAAAATGGAATGGTCGGAGGATGACCTCTGGAATCCGGTCTGTTGGATCTCATTGTTGAGATGCTGAACTAGGCCCTAGGACTCTGCTTCAGGCCATAATAGTCTTCTTCAGCGGATACACCTACTTTCCCTGTATCCTGTATCCTAGTGGTTGTCTCATGTACACCTCAACTAAGTCACCATACAAAAAAGCATTCTTGATATCTAACTGAGATAATCTCCATCCTCTATTGACTGCTAGTAAAATAATAATACAGACGGAGGAAATGTGGGCCATCGAAGAAAAAGTCTTAATATAATCAATCCTATATGTTTGAGTAAAACCTCTGGCTATTAATCCCAGCTTGTACCTGCCAACTGTGCCGTCCGCGAGCGCTATCTGGGATCTTGTGAGGCCTAGGCGTAGTCCTTAGGAATAACTGTAGTAGTAATAGTAGAAGCAAACTTTCTAATCTCCCCCTGCTGATGGGAAGTTTTAATATAGTGGGACATAGGATGCAATGTACACGAGTGAGTGGGCTTCCTCAATGCAATAGACCTCTCATCATTTGAGTTTGAATCACCTGGAATAGCAGCAGTAAGGGCTGGAGAAGTCATAGACCTGAGAAGGATCGGAAAGGATGGTTGGACGACGATGATACACTTGTCTCCTTGGGGGCCAACTCAAGGCTAACACTCTCCTTAGAATACTATGGCACTCTCTAAAAAAATGTAACATCTGCCGTCACCACATAGCGCTTGTGAACATGATCATAGCATTTGTATTTCTTCTGGGTTTGTGAGTACCTCGGAAAGATACACTTCACTGCCCTTGGGGAGAATTTATCTTGATTCCCATGTGCTTGAACAAAGTGGGTACTCCTAAACACTTGCAGAGGTAGAGCAATTTTTTTAAAAAAAGGCTGGTCATAGTCTAGATGTAGAACCTGGTAAGGTATGCACCCCTAGAGCACGGAATATGGGACCCTGTTGATCATGTATGCAACGGTAAGTATGGCATCCCCCTATAAGTGCTTGGGCACTTTCATGTGTATCATCAAGGTCCGAGCAATGTCAAGAATGTGCCGCAGCTTATGCTCTGCTATGTCATTCTGCTGAGATGTGAGCACAAGAGGTCTGGTGGATAGTCCTATGAGCACTAAAAAACTCTTGCATCTCTTGCTGAACGAATTCCAAAACATTGTCTTTCCGAAAGACCTGTATGGTGGTGGGGTACTGTGTATGAACTTTTGTAAAGAACTTCTACACAATCTGGAGAATCTTTGATCTGGCCTTCATCAGGGATACCCATGTAAGACGACTGTGATCATCCATAAACATTGCATAGTATTCGTGCCCACCAGTACTCTGGACTCTTGCTGGTCCCCACACATCACAATGAACCACAGCAAATGGCACCGCACTTATCTTATCACGTCGTTGTGGAAAGGTGCTTTTGTGATGTTTTCCCAACTGACAATCCTTGCACTCTAGTGACAACGTAACTGGCAACTCAGGATATATGTGGTGCATCTTCCTAACAGATGGGTGTCCCAATCGTCTATGCCATAACCAAGGATCGTTGGCAATTGACACCACTCCAGCAAGCAATGTGGGGGTGTCCAGATAGTAGGGGCTATCCCTTTCTATCCCACCACCAGTGATTTCATTGGTGCTTTTATTTTGGAAGTAATAGTGTTTGATTGCCTGTCATCGAACACCACTTTGCATTGGAGGTCCTTGCATATCTTGCTAACAAGCAGTAGGCTCATGGGAAATTCTGGGGCACAATGCACATCCCTAAGACGTAGGGCTGGTAATACCTGTACCTCTCCAATTGTGGTAACCAGAGAGGTTACCCCATTGACTACCCTGATCTCCTGATTCCATCTGACTTGAGGGCTTTGTCAACTTCTTAATATTTCTTGTAAGATGGATTGAGGCACCCAAATTGATGACCCAAGACTTGGGCCTTTTGTTCCTCATGCTAGATTCCTTGTGTATTGAGAGACCAACACTAAATCAGTCTGATTTTTGCCACTTTTTGGAGCAAAAAGAACTTGATTTGCATGAGAGAAGGCTCATCATGCTAATAGAGAAAAAACTTGAATGCTACTTGTGAGAGAGGACTCATCACTAACAAAAATTTCAAACTAACTTGTGAGAGAAGGCTCATCACGAAAATAAACTTGGAGTAGGCATGTGCTGTAACTCCTGCTTCACATTGTAGACCACATACCCCTGCAGCCGGACCATTAGAGACCGCAATAGGCATGCTAGCAGCATCGCTGGCCTTCATCAACGTGGTGGCAGGATGGAGGAGCACCAGCAGATCTGCAGGAGTAATGCAGAGCATCGCTGGCCTTCATCAACGTGGTGGCAGGATGGAGGAGCACCAGCAGATCTGCAGGAGTAATGCAGCAGGGCCCCACTCAGGTTCTGGCATGCTGCTGCCCGATTTTCTTTCTTCAATCATCTTCTAGATCATCATGAACTGGTGATCCAAAGCATCTTGATTGGTGGATATTTGGTGGGATATCAGACCACTAGATTAATGAAACCCTAGCCTCTTTTTTATAGAAGAGGGCTACTGAGAAAATTATAAAGACGCCCACAGAAAATATAAAAATATAATAACCCCCTCAACAAACACATCAACAACATTAAAGCAACATGAGGAACATCAATGTTTATGTGGAAATCCCTCTCATGAGGAAGGGGAGAAATCCACGGGAGAGCCCTATTGGGTAGTATTTCACTATTTTTCTCTAAGAACAAATGAGGGTGCATAAGCCTTTATATAGGTTACTGCTTGCCACACAAATTCCCACACACATGATGTGGGACTAAACAACATAACATCATGTATTTCCTCCAACACCCCCCTAGCATGGGATGCCTTAAGCATGAATGCTCAGCTTGGAACAAATATTTTAGGACACAAGATACTCCACAAGTTCTGTTGATGTGGAGCCAACAATTGGAGAAACAAATGTTGGAAGATATGTGTTGGTGAAGAACCACGACCCTTGACTCTGCACCACTTATGTCTGGACATTAGTCGAACTTCGATTATGGTCTTGATGCTCTCCATGCAATTGCAAGTGCCTTGAGCAACACAACTGATCTCTAACACATAGAGACCTACGTGGTGAAAGAACTTGGAACTTCAAGAGTTTAATCACCTAACAAACCGGTGGCTCAATAACAAAATCTTAACTTTCCAAGTTGAGCCAAACAATGAAGGTGGAGACTAACATAGGGATAAAACAAAGGGGGCACTCTCCACTGAGATCTTCATTTTTTGTTCTTACCAATTTTTTTTAATCAATCATCTTCCTCCTTTTTTTTAACCTCCCTTATTTTCTCCCTTTTTTGTTTTTGTTTTTCTAACTCACCACTAAACCATGGAAACAACAAAATAAAATAAAAGAAGGATAGAGAACGAATAAAAGAGCAACACCTTGCTCATTCCATCAGTTGGTCATGCACACGTTTCCTTATTGATTACGCTCTTTTTTTTCTTTCTTTAAAATCTGGGCCATTATTTCATGGAGCCAACATATTGTTGTGATCTTGTGAGATTCCCTTCCATCCTTAAGCACTTTCTACTTGCTTTAGCTATGCATCCATGTTTAAGTGGTGCTCGAGGCATCGTGTCCTTCACTCGACATCCACCTTAGGAACGCGTTGATGGGTTGTGCAAATGCCCTTCTGATCAAGGTTTAAAAAACACGAGGCGGTATCGAGGCGGCTTGCCTTCATCGAGGCGAGGTGTAAGCCTTAGGATTTGCATAAAAAATATAGAAAATGAAATGATATATACTTATCAAGTGCTAATAAGGAAATAATAACATAAATGACACAGTTTCATAACATTTTTTTCTCTACCACAACATTGAAAGAACGAGCTTGCGCACAGGAGCTGGAGCTACGCTCGACCCTCCTTGCTCTAGGGCCTGCACTGCACTGTGCTACGTTGGAGCTTGCGTTGCGTTGTTGGAGCTGCACTGCGCTGGGCCTACGCTGCCGCTGGAGCACTGCCACTGAAGCTGGAGCTGCGCTGGGGCTTGCGTGGAGCACTGCGCTGTGCTGGGGCCTGCGTGGACCATTGCGCTGTCGCTGCTTGCGTTGGGGCCTGCGCTGCGTTGGAGCCTGAAGCTGGGGTCTGCACTGCCGCTACGTGGAGCGTTGAAGCCTACGCTAGGGCCTATGCTGCGCTGGAGTTGCTTGCACTGCTGGTGTTGGAGCATGGCGTTGCGTTGCGTGGAGCGCTGAAGCCTGCGCTGTGCTGGAGCTGCTCATGCTGCTGGCGCTGGAGCGCTGCTCGCCAGTGGAGGCTGCGATGCGGTGGAGCAGGAGACAGTCGAGGCGGCGCCTCTCCAACGCCTCAGCGCCTCGGTCACGCCTCGACAAAGCGAGGCGCACGCCTTGTAGACTGTAGCTGAGGCTTAAGCCTCGAGGCGAAATTGGCGCGCCTCGCCTCAAGGCGCAAGCCTCAAGCGCCTTGAGGTGCATTTTTTTAAACAATGCTTCTGATAGCTTCTCATTGCCACCACACATTGAAGACCCTTCGAGCATCAATGCCTTTTACCATTGATGACAAAGGATGGGTTCGATCTCATTCGATGAGGTGGAACGTAGCACTGATTGATGATGGGGATCTGAATGGTGTGACCAACCTGTTGCCAATGGTGCTCTGCCTTGTGCATCCGCAACAATACTGTGGCCTTTTCAAACAACCATGTGCATAGTAGTGTGGCTTGACATTGCCAACAAAGACAACCGCTACATCTCGATGACATTGGCCCTATTGTTGATGAGCAACGACAATGCCATTAGGACCCCTCCATTATCACAACGTTGAGATGCAAGCCATTAAACAAAAACCCATTGAGAATAAATATCCCCTGTTGTGTTAATAGCACCAACAAGGAGAAACCCCAAGAACAAGAATTAAACATGAATAATTGATAAAATCCCAAAATTGACTTGCTTTAATACCATGCTAAAATATAAAAATTGAATAAATTGAATAAGACATCAGAGCAACATGAGGAACATCGGGGTTTATATGGAAGCCCCTCTCACGAGGGGAGAAAATCACGGGAGAACCCTATTGGGTAGATATTTCACTATTTTTCTCCAAAAACAAATGATGGTACACCGGCCTTTATATATGCTATCACTTACCACACAAATTACCACACATACGATGCGGGATTAGACAACATAACAACATACATATTCTCCAATAGATTACAATGTCGAGATAAGCTATATCTCATTGTTTACAAGCCAAGAAAACTTTTTTTTTTTAAAACGATTTTTACTTTGATGATTGCTTGAATCCATGTTCAAATTATAGGCATATGCAAAAGATATTTGTGGCAAAAATGAAGATGTTAAGGTGCATGTGTGGCCACACAAGAAAGGATTGTATTTCTAATAATATTGTTGAGAAAAGGTTGGGGTGGCACCGATAAGGAATAAAATGAGAGATACATTTAAGGTAGTTTGGACATTTACAAAGAAAGTCAGTAAATGTCTCAGATAGGAGATGCGAGGAGTTGGATGTTGAACCTCTTAAGGGGGGGGCGATGACCAAAGAAATGTTGGAAGTTATTAAGTATTGTTGAGTTATTTAGTATGTGGCTTATTTTGTTTTGTTCTATTATTCAAGGGTATTTCTGTAATCCTCCCTTTCATGCCTCTTTACATAAAGGCACGTAGGGTTTCATAATAACGTAACTCATTTTTTGTCTTAATATGATATTAGAGCAAACCTAGCCTCCTCACCCCTTCTACCAAATCCCTAGCCCCTTTATCTCTCCTTCAGGGCGTTGCTGACCCTTTTTCCTCTCCCTCAGGGCACTGTCGGCCCTCAGCACTCGTCGCTACTCCCCATCTGGTTGCCGCCTGCCTCGAAGGCCAACATTGTCGACTGAAGCCCCCAGTGGCGACCCCTTGGGGCTTTGTGCCGCCACAAGGGGTGATCTGGGGCAGTGAGGGCCTTCCAGCAGCCTCCTGAACCCCTACAGCATCTCCATGGTGCCTTGTTGAGGTCCTGCAACGCCTCCTCATTTGTGTTTTGAGGATGTGTAGTGCCTCCATGACGAGTTTCTCTTGAGGGCGATGTGCACTTGTCTTCTCTTGTGTAGGCGGCGCAAAGATCAAGAAGGGAACAACCTTTGTAGGGCTTCTCCTAGGCCTAGAGGGTAGTTACCTTTGCTGGTTTTTCAAACCTACACATGATCTAAATCTGCCTTTTCAGATCTGTGAAGTGTTTTTGGACAGTATTATGATCTGGTTTTGTTATGTTGCATTATTGATTTGTTTCCCACATATTAGGTATTATGGAAGACAAGAAGGAACCTACTAGCAACTCGACGGGGAAGATATCTACCCTGAGCACATCTTTTATGCAAGGAACTTTTATTAAGTTGGATGGTACCAACTTTCTTCTATGGTCTACGTCCTCTCGATTTGTGGGATCACATTGCAAGAAATATATCATGACTCAAGATGAACTTGCAGTGAAGTCTACAGGAGGTTGATAATGACGGGGTTGCCACCTATATGCTAAATAGCATGAACCTATAGCAAAGTAGGTTGTCTTTTGCTTCTGCTAAGAAGATGTGAGAAGTTCTTCACGAGATATATTCCTACAAGAGCAACATTAGCCGCCTATACCGAGTCATTGAGGAGTTGCATTCATTTTGAAAGGGAACCATGTCTCTAGCTGAATATTATGCTTCCATGAAGAATCTTTGGAATGAGCAAGATACTTATCAGCCTACTGATGAAACTGTCATTACTAAGCAGCGTGGAGCCTTTCATTCTGTTCAGTTACTTGTTGGCCTTGGTCTAGAATATAAACCTGTGAAAGATGAACTTATGACCTTAGAGGAGATCCCTACCCCTGCTGAGATTTATGCTCGGCTCTTGTGACTGGAGATTTTTGATCCTATCCCACCTTTAGATTCTTCTGCCATAGTAGTAGTTGGTCGTGGCAGGGGAACTTCAGGAGGTAGGGGGAGAGGATGTGGTGCAAGAGCAGGAGGCTAAGGCAGAGGTTGTGGTTTTTTCTGTGAGCATTGTCACAAAACAAACCACGCAGTTGATAGGTGCTAAATAAAGCATGGTTTTCCTTAGGGGTATTAGGCCAACCAAGTTGCTTATGGTGGAGATGGAAGTCGGTATTGTCAGGAGGCGGATCAAGCCAGTACTCAGGTTACTATTTCTAAGAAGGAATATGACAAACTTGTGACCTCTCAGGCCTTGCCCATTGCTGGTGCTTTTGTGACAGGTAATGCTGTTAGTGTAAGAGGTGTTCATACACCATCATGGTTTGTTGATTCAGGTGCCTCCTCTCACATCACAGGTGTTGAACGTAACGAATTGTTACGCTAACGTGTTTAGTTTTGGAGAACCTGTCGTAGTTTGAAAGCGAAGAATTCGTATTCAACAAATAAAATTTATACTGTAATGAAAATTTCGGGTCGAACACAGGGAGGCGGACGTTTGATTTAAAAACTACGCGTTTCTTTTTATTTGTCACGAAGTAATTAAATTTAAAACTATCTAATTATTTACAATAAATAGAAGAGAGAGAGAAAGGGTAAGAGAGAATATTACACATAGAAATAAAAAATGAGATGTAGAATAAACAGAGAATTTACCATTAAAGAGATTGCTCATTACAACTAGAAAGCATAAAACAATTGCACTAGAAAGCGATAAATTTACTCTAGAAAGCATTAAAAGAATGGAGGGAGAAATGTCCTCCTCGACGATCGCTTGGAGGACGAGCAGAACTATTCTAGAAAGCAGTAAATCTATACAAAAAGCAGAAAAAAGAATAGGGAGAGAAATCCTCCTCGACGGTTGCTTGGAGGACGAGCCGGACGGGACGACGCCTGGATGAAGGAGGACGAAGCAGAAGAACGGGAATGGAGCAGCACACCGTCGTCGTCGCGGGATCTACTTCCGAAGGGGGACGAAAATTTGGACTTTATCTCGCGAGAAGCATCCCGGGTGTAGGACAAGCTTCTCTTGAGCTTTTGAGAGGTAGAGAAGAGAAGGAAGGGATGGGAATTTCGTATGGAGGGGGTCTCTTTTTATAGTTGCAAGGAGTGGGGGCAAAATGGTCATTACATCTTTAAAATAATAAATGAGGGGTCTTTAGTGACGGATACATCCGTCACTAAAACCCCAACGTGGGCATAGCACCCGCGCCTACGCGCGCCTCCTCAACTGTCCTCTTTCTCAACGCCCGCGCACGTTCATCAGATCTCAGCCGTCCGATCGTGAGATCGGACGTCTTAAGACGCGCCTGACCCGCTCGCTACGCGCCCGCCCGGCGCGTGCGATGCCGCGTGACGCCGCGAGTGCAATAGCGCGTGATCTCCATTGAGCGCAGATGGCCGTCCGATGACGATCCAACGCCCGCCATCGCCCGCACGCCTGCGCCTTTCTCCCCTTCGCTGCGGTTTGAACCCGCGGCTGCAGCTCGCGCAAGCGCGCTCGACCGCTGCGCTATGAGGCGCGGATGGTTGAGCGGGCGCTTTTAGGCGCGGCCGCCCACAGCCGTTGGATCTCGATCCAACGACGGAGAGGGAGCGGGGTCTTCAGAGAATATATGCGGCCGTTTGGGCGGCCGAGATGGCACCACGTGGCGCCATCTTGGCCATCCATCTTCTGGATGTAGATGGTGTCACAGATGTCGGATTGACTCGAATTTTGCGTCGTTGGGCTGCGATCGTCGATCCGAATTCATCCGTGCAGTCGGATTTGTCATTTGAAGTGTGGATTTACACCATCTTGACCTTTGATCTTCTAGGGTTCCCCGTCACTATCTGATACTACAGATGCCTAATTAGGGCGATCTTGGAGTCGAATTCCAATTGTCGTCCTGATCACATCCATACGGTTGGATCTTCGATCCGAGGCCCCGATAAAATGTTTGCCCTGTCCAAGCACATAAAAGGAGACAATTAACCTCAATTTTATTCAAACTACTCTAAATGCAAGATGATGCATGTTATGCAATATTTATATCATGAAATGCAATCCTATACTTAAGAACATGCATAAATAGACATTTTAAGTAGTGTAAATGTGTTTACATCATACCCCCATGTCTATCTTTTGCTAGTCCCTAGCAAAAACTATATGCTATTTATAAAAGAATTAGGTTGGATTATTTGGGCATGAGTTATTTTCAATCATTAAGAAATTGTCTACTTAAGAACTGAACTTTCAAAGACAATAGTGCCCGAGTATCAGCCAAAAATGCAGACCGCCTCAAGCCCTCGCCTTATTCAAAGAAAAATTTCTCTTTTTATTTTTTTTGGATTTTTAAATTTTAGGGTTTAAGAGTGGCTTTTTACGGCATTCAACTCACCCAAGATTTGATGAGAATCCTAAACTTTAAGCATCTTATTGTGATTGTGATAGACTCGTTGACCGGCAATTAAAACGAACTTTGGATTGCTACGCCTCTAGGTGACCTAAAAAGAATTCTGCCTAAAGGTGTATTTTTACAACCAGTAGCTTTTTCCCTACTTTTATTTTTTTACGGGGTCAACACAAGGGTGAATCCAGTGTATATCTCTCCGATTTATTCTACTTCTCTGCTTCTTGCTAAGTGTTTTGGGAATTTTTAGTGCATTTACTGAGCTTGGTTCTGGACAACCGGTCGATGAGCTGTTACCACCGATAACTTGCTAGCTATACTCGTGTGGTGAAGTGGCTTATTTCTTTTTGTTCTTTTCTCCTTTTCTTTTTGATTTTTTTTCTTTTTTCTTTTTAAGTAGGTGGCTTCCCTGGTCTAAGATTTACCCAAAGGCAGTAAAAAGAGAAAGATCCAGTGACTGGGTTCTGGACAACCTACCTATGGGCTGTTACCCACGATAACTTGCCAGCCATATCACCCTAGAAGGTTCATTAGTAACCCAATTTTCATTAAAATCGCCGAACGAGTCAGTGCAAAGAAAGTGTGTAAATGCTTAAGACTCAAAATTCCCTCAAATCAAAGGGCGGGTTGATAAGTCGTGTACTTATCACCCAAACTTATTTACTCCCATTACGATAGAATTAAGATGGCGAGGACTCGAAAGAGAAATTCACATTTTAGTGGATACACGGGCTGATTAAGTCCAAAGACCTGAAGGGTCTTTGTGTTCAAATCATAATGTAGTATTTCCTAAGATTGAAAATTTTCTTGAACCTAAATTCTCTTTCCTAATTTTGAATTTAATTTTTTTTATAAAAGAAAATAAAACAAATCTACGGAGCTGACGAATGAATTCAGAGATAAATATTCACCCCCATGCCTATCTAATGCAATGTCCTCATTATATTAAAAAGACAAAACAGAGTGGAAAAACGTAGAAAGCACTTGAATTACGTGAATGTCAGGTCCGCTCCGAGATGAAAACTAAAAAGAACTGTATATGTCCTGAGTTTAGTGCCTTCAGCTAGGCACACTATACAAATAAAAGAAATGAAAAATTCACAAGTGCATGTCAGAATAAGAATAAACAGAAGAATCCTCTGACATATCAAAAGAGGTCCACAGATGTGGACTAGATTGTGGTGCAAACCCATCCCCCATAATTGAGAATATCTTAGGTTCTGGATAAAAATTATCCAAAACCTGAAATCAGAATGCAAGCGGGGTCGGGCCTGCGATTTATGAGGATGAACCGAAGACCAAAAAGTCGGGTTACAAAGAATTGAAGCTCAAAAGGATAATCGTTGAATGTGTGCTTGAGTTTGACATCCTCGAAACAAATGTCGTAAGGGTTCTGATTTGATGGTTTCAGCTTAAAAGGAACCCTTCGACTCAATCTTCCATTTCCTTCAAAATTAACTTCCCAAATTAGAACTTCCTAGCTCTTATCCTCATTCAGCATGTCGAATTCCAGGACATCTTGTATATTAATCACCCCATCTGAAATCTCCAAGTCTAAATGATGTGGCAGAATCAAAATTGATTTGGGCCAATTATCTTAGAATTAGAATCATCAATAAGCTTAACGGGGTGTAACTGACAATCAGGGCATTGAATTGAATCCTCCAGAAAATGTAATTCTGGATCCGTAATGTGTGCCCTAAGATCAGTTTCCTCAATTATTGGGCTATCAAATGATCTATTAGATTCCTTAGTCCCAATCGTCTCACAAAAATCGTGTTCTGAAAACTCGTGTGAGACTTCGCAACTTGAATCTTCACCATCAAAGAAATCAGGATCCGTATCAATGTATGCCCCAAAATCATTTCACTTTCTGTTTCAAGGAGACATACATTTCCTCGTAACCCGACTCAGGGATCTCAGATGAAGAAATCAGATCTTCCTTAATTAGTTGCTTTAATTCAATCTGGTCAGCCTCGTAACACGTGTCTTCCCAACAGGTGCTTGAGCGGGTTCTGTCATTGGCTTTCCTGAAGAAGGTTCATCCTGGGAATCATCCTAAGATTGAATCAAAGCAACTATGAATCCCATCCTCAATTTTGCTAATTTCCTAAGTAGAAACTCACCCAGGTTCTTATCCTTAACATCCTGGAGCCAATCCAACAAAGATTTGTTTAAATCATCAATCATTTCAATCAGGGGCTCTAATATCTCAATGCAAGGTATTGGCTGAACTTCTAAAGATTGAATGATATTCCTCAAGTTAGCTAGAACCTTATCTTGAACCTGATTAACCTGAACCAAATGAGTTGGTTTAGGATTGGGCGGGTTTGACATCAATGCAGAGGAATTAACGAATTGAGATTCGTTATACCCTTCCTGATAATAGGTCATTTCAGATTGTTCAAAAGATGGTGATGACCTAAAGGCAGTGAAATCAGAGGATAGGTAAGGATCGGTGTATCCTTCTTGATTGTAGATCATATTAGGTTGTTCATGAAAAGAAGACGATCTATAATCGATGTAGCTCTGAGAAGGATACAAATCAGAATCAAAGTGTTCAGGGTTAGACCCTAAACACGGAGGTTCGGAACTATATTCCCAATCCGAATTATCCCAACTAACTGATGGTTGATTATAGTACGAGTTGGGATAATCGTCATATTGAGGATAATTCACAACAGGAGGGAAAGAGTGGGAATGCGTGAAATAGGTGGAATGATTCATGAGACACGGGAGGAAGAAAGGTGCCCTGCAATAAAAACAATCAAACCTGTCCTTAAATGGGTTAGCCTAAAGACCTACAGACTCCCAAAACCCATCTTGAGAACGATTTGATCTATTTCCGTCTGTTCAATCCAACTAGTTAGAAGGAGGGACTGGGGAGAAGGTTCTTCCTTTGGCTTGCGCCTTCGGTTCCTAGTGTACCCCTCAGCCGCGATCATTTGATTTTGCTCCCCTAGCTAGACATCAGATTGAACAGTAGAATCAGACTAATCGAAAATAATCTCATTCTGGGTTCTGAAGAGTCCAATCCTTAAGGCCAACGTCTACTTTGTTTTATTTAGGGCTACGTTTGAATGTGCTTTGGAATGTGATGGACCCTTTAAATGGGTTGTGCCCTTAATGATTGATTGATTTGTGTGTGCGTGCACAACCAGTGATTTTCAAGCAAGATTATTTTTGATGCGGTGAATTTTAAGGTTCAAATCTTGCTTAGTAGCTTTTAGGATTCAACTTTAGGTGTTTTCAAACAGGTTTCGTTGGCACATCAGGTTTTGCAAGCACAGGTGAAGATGTTTTCCTTTAAAATTTAAAAGAATGTGGAGTGCCTGATAAATCCCTAAGAGTTGAACCTAAGTGGCAGCTACTTGATGAATTGATTTTATTTGAAGTGGTGCAGCCCAATCAAATCAAACAATTGGCATGTTGTACCACTTAATTAGGCACACAAATGATTGCCTAATCTGATTTCTACTCAATTATGTGTTTGGATGTGTGTACCGGCTCCTAAGATCGGCTTACCGGTTGAGTTTGAAAATCAAATGAGGTTGTGTACCTCTGTGAGATTTTTTTTTAATTTTTCTTTTTTTAATGTGGGGGTTGGGGTGAGCATGGGTGTCAAACAACAAACAATCTAACCTTAGAGTTTATAAAAATACCTAGGTTGATTGATGTTTGAATTATTATGTTATGGAATGAAATCTAATGGGTGTGAGGTAGGGGATAACTCACAAAACCTTCTACAGCACTTTACTCCAATCTACCGCTTTTGCCTGTCTCGAAAGAGTACCTGCAATCACAATAAGAAAGGAGAAAAATGAAGTAAATGATTTGTAAGTTAGAAAACGCGAAGAGAAACCAAAGAGCGTCGCCTCCCGGCAACGGCGTCAAAATGTTGAACGTAATGAATTGCTACGCTAACGTGTTTGGTTTTGGAGAACCTGTCGTTGTAGTTTGAAAGCGAAGAATTCGTGTTCAACAAAGAAAATTTATACCGAAATGAAAATTCCGGGTCGAACACAGGGAGACGGACGTTTGATTTAAAAACTACGCGTTTCTTTTTATTTGTCACGAAGTAATTCAATTTAAAACTATCTAATTATTTACAATAAATAGA
Source organism: Thalassia testudinum (assembly GCA_037157565.1). Classification (NCBI taxonomy): domain Eukaryota; kingdom Viridiplantae; phylum Streptophyta; class Magnoliopsida; order Alismatales; family Hydrocharitaceae; genus Thalassia; species Thalassia testudinum. The sequence continues at coordinate 83,506,597 of JAZHRO010000012.1, read as the reverse complement.
AGAGAGAAAGGGTAAGAGAGAGAATATTACACATAGAAATAAAAAATGAGATGTAGAATAAACAGAATTTATCATTAAAGAGATTGTTCATTACAACTAGAAAGCATAAAACAATTGCACTAGAAAGTGATAAATTTACTCTAGAAAGCATTAAAAGAATGGAGGGAGAAATGTTCTCCTCGACGATCGCTTGGAGGACGAGCAGAACTATTCTAGAAAGCAGTAAATCTATACAAAAAGCAGAAAAAAGAATAGGGAGAGAAATCCTCCTCGACGGTCGCTTGGAGGACGAGCCGGACGGGACGACGCCTGGACGAAGGAGGACGAAGCAGAAGAACGAGAACGGAGTAGCACGCCGTCGTCGTCACGGGATCTACTTCCGAAGGGGGACGAAAATTTGGACTTTATCTCGCGAGAAGCATCCCGGGTGTAGGACAAGCTTCTCTTGAGCTTTGGAGAGGTAGAGAAGGGATGAGAATTTCGTATGGAGGGGTCTCCTTTTATAGTTGCAAGGAGTGGGGGCAAAATGGTCATTACATCTTTAAAATAATAAATGAGGGGTCTTTAGTGACGGATAAATCCGTCACTAAAGCCCCAACGTGGGCGTAGCACCTGCGCCAACGCGCGCCTCCTCAGCTGCCCTCTTTCTCAAGGCTTGCGCACGTTCATCAGATCTCAGCCATCCGATCGTGAGATCGGACGGCTTAAGACGGCCTGACCCGCTCGCTGCGCGCCCGCCCGGCGCGTGCGATGCCGCGTGACGCCGCGCGTGATCTCCATTGAGCGCAGACGGCCGTCCGATGACGATCCAACGCCCGCCATCGCCCGCACGCCTGCGCCTTTCTCCCCTTCGTTGCGGTTCGAACCCGCGGTTGCAGCTCGCGCAAGCGCGCTCGACTGCTGCGCTACGAGGCGCGGATGGTTGAGCGAGCGCTTTTAGGCGCGGCTTCCCACAGCCGTTGGATCGAGATCCAACGGCGAAGAGGGAGCGGGAGCGGGGTCTTCGGAGAATGTATGCGGCTGTTTCGGTGGCCGAGATGGCGTCACGTGGCGCCATCTTGGCCGTCCATCTTTTGGATGTAGATGGTGCCACGGATGTCGTATTGACTCGATTTTTGCGTTGTTGGGTTGCGATCGTCGATCCGAATTCATCCGTGAAGTCGGATTTGTCATTTGAAGTGCGGATTTACACCATCTTGGCCCTTGATCTTCTAGGGTTCCCCGGTCACTATCTGATACTACAGATGCTTGATTAGGGCGATTTTGGAGTCGTTGAACTCCAATCGTCGCCCTGATCACATCCATACGGTTGGATCTTTGATCCGGGGCTCTGATAAAATGTTTGCCCTGTCCAAGCACATAAAAGGAGACAATTAACCTCCATTTTATTCAAACTACTCTAAATGCAAGATGATGCATGTTATGCAATATTTATATCATGAAATACAATCTTATGCTTAAAAACATGCATAAATAGACATTTTAAGTAGTGTAAATGTGTTTACATCAACAGGAGATGTGACATTGTTTTATTCTCTTAGACCACTGACTATACTTGTCCATGTAAGGGTAGCTGATGGTGCCTTGTCCCCTTCGATAAGCTTGGGTGACATCTCCTTGACTACTACTTTACCTTTGTCTGATGTTATGCATGCAAATTTGTATTGAATTTAATGTTTATAAATCAAGATTACTAAGGCATTAAATTGCCGAGTAGATTTTCATGATCATTTTTTCTTCCTGCAATAGGACCTCCAGATGATGAAGTAGATTGGTGGACTTGAGTACGATGGTCTATAGTCTGAACCTACCACCAAAAAATCCCTTTACTGCTTCTGCTTGAGCCACGACTGCTCTACAGTGGCGCCTCAGATTGGGACATCGTAGTAGTTCTGTTCTTCATTGTTAGTTTCCAGACATGCAGTTTCTTGATTCCTCTTCCTGTGAGACTTGTCAACTTGGCAAGCATTATCGGGTGTCTTTTTTCTTTTTGAAGGAAACAAAGGAAGATTACCTGAGGTGTCTTTTCCTGGTAGTAGTAATAAAATTGAATCTCCTTTTTGTCTTATTCATGTTGATTTGTGGGGCCCATGTAGAGTCGAGAGTCTTAGGGGTTTTCATTATTTTTTGGTTCTTGTGAATGACTATACTCGTGTCTATTGGGCATTCATGGTGAAGGAGAAATCCGTAACCCTTGTATTGGTTAAAAATTTTGTTAGTGAAATAAAGACTCAGTTTTCTACTATACGCGTGTTTCGAACTAACAATGGACTTGAGTTTGTGAATTCTACTTTGACTCAGTTTTTCCAGTCATTGGGTATTATACACTAGACTTTTTGTGTTTATACATCACAACAAAACGGAGTGGTTGAATGTAAGTTGAGATACTTGATGTTGCTCGTATATGTTTCAGATGCATATTCCTGCTACTTTTTGGGCGATGTCATTTCTACAACTTTTCTGATAAATTGGGTTTCATGCTCTATTCTTGGTGGAAAGATCCCTTACTCCGTTTTATTTCTTGGTTGGCAGTTATTCTCTATACCACTCAAGGTTTTTGGTTGTGTTTGCTTTGGACTTATTCAAGGTGGATAAGTTGTCCCTTCAGTTAGTTAAATGCGTTTTTGTGGGTTATTCTAGTACTTAAAAGGGATGCCAATGTTTTGATCCTCATGCACATCGATTTATGTTACTAAGGATGTTTCTTTGTTTGAGGAGATATCGTATTATTCTGGTGTTGGGAAATCTCCCAATGTTATACAGGATGTCCCACTTCCTATTCCTGCTCCTGCGCCTCCAGGACCCTCTAATTCACCTATACCTTAGACATATGTTCCATCTGTTACCTTCCTTGGGTGTCTTAAGGTTACAGACACCTTTCCAAAACATTTTCAACGCAGGCCTTCATCCACTATTGCCCTTGCCGAGGAACCTCTTTCTACCATTGTTGCTTAATCCTCCGTTGATCATGCGGATTTCACTTCCAGATCATACAGTTTCTGAGGTAATTGAGCTTGATCTTCCTATTGTCCAGTGGAAATCATAGAGGTCACGTGCCAAGTATTCTGTTTCAAATTATATGTCACTTGATCATTTGCCTATAGTAGGGCATCTTCTACTCTTGCAGTGGACAATCACCATATTCCTAGGACTCATCTTGATGCCTTCACGGACCTCTCATGGACCTTTGCTATAGAGGAAGAGATGGTAGCTCTTCAGTCTAGAGGGACCTGGGAACTTGTTGACCTACCCCCTGGTGCTACAGTTGTGGGGTGTAGGTTGGTGTTCACCCTTAAACGTCGTCCAGACATGACAATTGAAACATTCAAGACGTGATACTTCGATTTCGATTATTTTGAGACTTTCTCACCTATGGTATGCCTCAATTCTGTATGAATTCTACTCTTTATGGTAGTTAATAATGACTGACCAGTTTTTTAGCTTGATATTAAAAATGCTTTCCTTTACGGTGATCTTGATGATTATGTTTACATACAACCCCTAGGATTTGTTGTTGAGGATAAGTGTAGGAAATATGCAGATTAAAGAAGACCATCTATGGCCTTAAGCAGAGCCTTAGGGCGTGGTTTGAGAGGTTCAGTAATGCAGTTTAGGAATATGGCTTCACTAGATCCACTGTTGGTTATTCTGTATTTACCATGCATAGAATCACGGGTATAGTCATTCTTATTGTGTATGTTGATGACATTTTGCTTACATGGAGTGACAAAGGAGTGGAAGCCACTAAAATTTTCTGAGGTCACAGTTTGTTTCACGATCCAATCCGACTCTGTATGGAAACTGGGTTGGATCACATCAAATACCCCAAGACCTAGTCGTTTAACGAGAAATAAATCAAAACATAACATTACCACACATGCATTATAGTGAGAAAGAAATAATTAACGTCAGAAAGAAAAGAAAAAGATTCATGCACTAATATCCATTTCCAGGAAATACACACAACGTTTAGACATAGCAACCATAATTTAAAAGATAAACACCAAAGAGTAGAAACTAGTAGTTCTGAATAGAACTAAGTTCTCGCTACAACTGAAAGGGAAAACATGCAACAACAGAACGGAAATAGGGAAAACTAAGGATGGGTTTGGCTGGGCCTAGCTTCCTCTGCAGAGGGTGGGACTGTTTGCTCACTCCCCGAACCTGGGTACAAGTAGTAGACATCAATAACAGCTGAGTAGAGTGGCAAGTATACATTAAGCTAACAACTTAACTAAAGAGAAAAGCAATAAAGTTGCAGGCATTTTGTATGTCTTATTTTCATTATTAGCTACTAGTTTTTTTTATTTTAGCTATTCTAGCAAAAAGTCCTACTTTCTCTTAGTTCACATGTTCCTTAATGGAATGATCTTGTTGTAGTTTTCTCGCGATGCAAAACGTGTACGTGGTGCTCTCCTGATTGAGAGAACACTGTGCGTTTGTCCTATACTCGGTCTACCACCCTGGGGTCATAGTCGTGACGTAGTGGTGACTTACATGCGTGATAAACACACTGGGGGGGCTACCCTGCAATGGCACGCGGTCGGTCGTTTCCGCTAACGGGTACGCTCTAAGTAGTACACCACAGAACAGAACAAGGGCCGCGCTCCTCACTAGTTTGCGTACCCTCGTCCGATTATCTCGGTTGACCCGGTGGGTCTAACAGGAGTTGGTGTAGGAATGCCATATCTACCCTGAGTCCCAATCCGAGGGGAGGTCAACTCTTTCCCTATACAAAGGGGTGGCTGGCTCTCCTTGGTACATGCGTACCCGAGGGCCAGCTCACTCCCACCAAAGGTCATATCTCATAAACATGTGCAATATCCCAATGCTCTCATAGTCTCACCACAATAGAAAATTCACCATTCTAAATTAGGTTCATGCAAATTCCTAATTTGAAATAAATTTGTTTCATTCCTCAACGAGTAACATGCACCACCATACATATTTAAGTTTCGTAATGAGGCAAACTAATAGATACATTATAGGTAAAGGCCTTTGTCTTAACTAGAGTTTATTATTATTTTGAAACAAGTATCAACCATTTCTCACATGTATAAGACTTATAAAGCTCATTATTTAGAAATTAGAGCATATGTGTATTTATAAGGGAATGCATTCGGCAATTCAATTCATAGTTGACAGTTAAGAAATTAATAGGTATAGCATGCATTCAATTTCTGAAATAATAACATTAATAGGCATAGGGAGGACCACTCTACCTGGGTGTATGGGAGATATGGGGTACAAGGGACTAATCCGGAGGTCCCCGCAGATCCTACACATGCCCCAGACTTAAGGCCTACATCAAACCAACGGTCAAAATGAGCATTAAATGCTTTGACCGAAATTTCAGTGTGCTAATTAGACTCAAAACAGTATAAATTTGATCTCAACAAGTGGGAAATTTTGAGAGCTTTCCAACTATACCTGTCATGCAAAAAAAAGATTTCGCTTGGGCCCCGAATTGGCCCAAAACCTCCCTGGTTCACTTGAATCGGACTGGGTCGGTTTGGTCTGGTTGAACCGACCGCCCCCTCGCCCCAAGAGGTGCCTGACGCTTGTATCCAACGTCTGGCATGCACCCTAGACATCTTAAACTGTCTGAACCTTCCACTCTCCTACTCGGGTGTCCAGCATTTGTCCGGCACTCCGGACGTTTGCACGGCACTCCGGACGTCTGATGCTCGCCTTTCCCTACACAGCACGTGCCCCGAAGCCCGGCCATGCGCGGCTCCCCACGCAATCGGGCACCTAGAGGTTTGCTTGTGTGCGACTTCCCACGCCTTGGCTTGCGTGCATGCACAGGGCTCCTGCATCGAGCCTCGTCTTGCATGTCGCTGCAACTCACGCTGCACATCGCTGCGACTCCTTGCGCCACGTACAACTGCTGACCCTCGCACCGAGTGCAACTCTCGGTGCCGTGTGCTACGCAGACCTGCGACTTCCTCCTGATCTTGAGCGCACAACGGAAAGAAGGGTGCCGCTACGAGGAACGAAATTCCATGGGGGTTCTCGGGGTGTGTGTAGTTGAGGGTGGGCTTTTATAGGCAGGATTTAGGGTTTTGGGGTTCGTTGGGGTCTTGTGGGCCTGTGAAAACTATGGTTCGATCCCCAACATTTCTTTTCTTTGTGTGGGGGTCCCTACGTGGGCCTATTGATGCACGAAAATTTGCACCAAGGGCCCCATAGTTTAGGGAACTTCCTAAAGCCATGAAAAATGTAGTATAAACATGAAATTCATGATAAAACACGTGGGAGTCTAGGAAAACACTAAGTGACCCTTGGATGTTTACGTGTTGTGTGGAAATTTTAAGAACCACCGCAGAGAATTCAAAATCTCCCATGGCCCCCAGGTCATTTCAGTTTGTTATCAAGGATCTAGGGTTGATAAATTATTTTCTGAGCATTGAAGTGCAACATACTGATGGTGGCCTTGTTTTATCCTAAAGAAAATATGTTATTGACATCTTGAAAGAAGCAGGAACAGCCATAGTGGGAAAGCTATTATATTTGATAGTAACTAAACTAGATATCTCCTTTATTGTTGGAAGACTCAGTCAATTTATGTAGTTTCCTAAAGAGGTACATTGGGATGGTGTGTGCCAGGTTATGAGGCATCTTAAGCATGCGCTTGGGCAAGGTTTGTCCTTTAGAAGGCTTAATGTATGGGGTTATTCTGATGCTGATTATGCTGGAGCACATAAGGATAGGAGATCTACTACGGGGTATTGTACCTATGTTGGTGGTAATCTTGTCACTTGGAGGAGTAAGAAGCAGAATGTAGTCTCCAAATTTAGTGTTGAATCTGACTATAGGGCGATGCCCATACTATTTGTGAGCTACTATGGGTGAGATTTATCCTACAGGATTTAGGAGTGTCTTTGGTTCTACTATGTATTATGATAATAAGACAGTTGCTTTCATTACCAACAATCTAGCATTTCATGAGAGAACTAAGGACATAGAAGTGGACTGTCACTTCATCAGAGATGCTATTCTAGTTGAGAAGATTTCTACATCCTATATAGCCACTGAAGATCAAATTGCTGATATTTTTACTAAAACACTCTCAAAGAAGCATCTTAAGTTACTATGTTTCAAGCTAAGCATGCTTGATGTGTATACTGTAGACTTGAGTGGTATTCTATTGTATGTTTTACATTTATTTGTAAGGATGCATTTGTCACCCCGTGTTTGTCTTGGGGTATCTCTATAATTTGCCTTTTTCCTCTCTCTATATAAGAGAGGTAGGGCCCTCAGAATAAATGAGGCCTTTCATTTCGTCCTATTTGGTATCAGAGCAGTGGTTCTAGACCAGTGCCTTAGATACTCCACCCAAATACACCTCCAACACCTCCACCCTAGCCCCAACCCTAGTGGCGCCTACCAAAGGAGCCCTCGCTGTTGCTACTTCCCTTAGGAGTAACGAGTTACTACCCATAGACACCCAAATAGGTAGTGAGTTACTACCTATGACTAAAGGTGCCCCTATGCCTGTTTCACCTATTCCTTTTGGGTCTATCCATGTGGAGGAGCCTTTAACTACTACTACTCCTAAGAAAGAGAAGTTCCATGATCCCATTGTTACCTATCAGAGACCACATGCTACATTCAAAATGCCCCTCCTCCTTTGCCTCCAGCCTCCCCAGCTTAGGTGAGTCCAGGGTTTTTAGATACTAACATTTTGGTGCCTAGTGATGATACAGGGACAGATACAGATCTTATAGGTGGTGATGTCCAAGTGGATAGTGACCTTTCTATTGCCGTTAGCAAGGCTCCAAGGTCTTGTGCCAAATACCATGTGGTAGGATACCTCCACACAACTGATCTTGGTACAACATTTTCGAGGTTTACTAGAGCCCTGGTTTCTACTACAGTCGTCGCTTTCTATCAGGAAGCCATGCTTTATCTATAGTGGTGTCAAGCCATGGAGGAGGGCATGGGTGCCTTTCAGAGCAGAGGCACATGGGAGCTTGCCTCACTTCCACTTGGAGCTAGCCTGGTTGGGTGTAGATGGGTCTTTGCACTCAAATTCCATCCTGATGGTAGCTTCGCTAGATACAAGGCCCGTCTTGTAGCAAAGGGGTTCACCCAAGTCTATGGGGTGGACTTCTTTGACACTTTTTTTCCAATGGCCAGACTGTCAATAGTGCGGATCCTCCTCTCAGTGGCAGTACATTATGACTGACAGTTGCACCAACTCAATGTGAAGAATGCTTTCCTATATAGTGACTTGCAGGAGTAAGTGTATATGCAGCAACCATCAGGGTATGAGATCCAGGGGGTGTGTGTGCAAGCTAAGGAAGGCTATCTATGGACTCAAGTAGAGTCCATGTGCGTGGTTCCCGAAGTTGTCACAAGTTGTGGAAGCTGATAGTTTTCAGAGGTCATCGGCAGATCATTCCTTATTTGTCAGAAAAACATGGAAAGGTGTGGTTGTACTCCTAGTATATTTAGATTTAATTGTCATGGGTGATGATGCAGAGGGCATAGTGCAGATTAAAGAGAGATCGGCCAGTCAGTTTGTGATGGACTTTGGTCAGTTGCGGTATTTTCTGGGAATAGAAGTGGCTTGTGGTAAGCATGGGATAGTTATATCTCAGAGAAAGTATGCACTAGATGTTTTACAAGAGGCTGGTATGCTTGGTGCAAAATCGGCAAACACACCTATGGACCCAAAGGCAAATCTCTATGATGTAGAGGCACCTTTAGTAGATAGCAGACAATATAAATAACTTGTGGGAAAGCTGCTCTACCTCATTATCACCAGACCAGACATTGCATTTGTCGTGGGAAGGCTTAGTTAGTTTATAGCAAGCCTACATAGCAGCACTGGGAGGCTGCCATGATGGTTTTGAGGTATATTAAGAAGGCACCGAGACTTGGCCTTCTATTCACTTGAGATACTTCCATGATTGTGGTAGCGTACTCGGATGTAGACTACGCTGGATGCTTGACAGATAGGAAGATGCCAATTATTCCTCCTTAGCATAATTAACCCAATGTTCCATGAAAGAACCAAGCATGTTGATAGTGGATTACCACTATACTAGGGACTTGATTTAGAAAGGCTTGATATATACAACCTCAGTTGCTACATAAGATCAGACGGCAGACATTTTTATCAAGTCACTTCTTAAACCTACTTTTGAGTCTTGTTGTTTTAAGCTGAGCATGATGAATATTTATGCTTCAACTTGAGGGGGAGTGTAGACTTAAGTGGTATTCTATTGTATGTTTTACATTTATTTGTAAGGGTGCGTTTGTCACCCCATGTCCGCCTTGGGGTATCTCTGTAATTTGCTCTTTTCCTCTCTCTATATAAAGAGAGGTAGGACCCTCAAAATAAACAAGACCTTTCATTTCATCTTATTTGTACTTCAGCTTGAGGGGTAGTGTTGAGTTATTTAGTATGTGGCTTATTTTGTTTTGTTTTATCATTCAAGGGTATTCCTGTGATCCTCCCCCTTGTGCCTCTCTATATAAAGGTACGTAGGGTTTCTAAAGTAACTCATTTTTTACCCTACTTAACAAGTATGATATCAATTACTTTAATTTAAGCCTAAAAATTACTTAGAATAGATCCAAGTGGAGGCAAAGAATCTATGTAGCTGACCCTTTTAGTGTGGGAAAAGGGCTATGATGTGTATTTTTACGTTGATGCCACTTCAAACTTGCAAAATTAAACAATTTCCATCAGCTTTAAAATATATTTTTTTTTTGAAAGAAAAAAGAATGATCATGTGAGATTTGAGATTAGTGATCATCTGTTCTATTGCTCAAGATCACCTTTACAATATTTATATGAATGCCATGGAAAAGTTGCTTTTCTTTTACAAGAGTGCCAATCTGTTTATCATCGTTAGCGAACAATATTAGTGAATAATAACGGGATAGATAGTGTATTTCTTGTAAATCAGATAATCCTTCCCTTTTATTTCTCTTTTGTTGTCATTTCTTCCAACTGCAATCACTTCCATCACCTACTTCCTCCTCTTCCTATCCACCTCCAAGCACCATCCTTTAACCTCTGCCTTCCTTCTCCATCCCTCCTCTTTGCCATCTCTTGTGATGATAAATGTTGGATCATGACATCTATCACCTCCTCATACGGGGCCAAAACCCCATATAATTAATGGCACTAATTATAATACCAACTCCAAATTCAAACAACCAATCATGATTGTGAATCCAAATCAAATCCGATAGATTTTATTCTAATAGCAGAAACCAGGTGGAGGATAAGGGCTCAGGGGGAATAATTGGAGATTCATTGGTTTGTTTATGCTAACAAACATCTTTTGAGTTGATCTGAGAAAGCTTTGATTTTCTCATTGCCACTCCACTCCACACTTGAAACCAAATCAAAGGACATGGCCAACCAGGTGAAGAGATCAGGTCAAATTACAAACCCAAAATAAAAGGAGGTTCCATCACCTTGGTAAACAGCTTGGTAGCCATGCAGATTTGCTGTTTGAGTTTGAGGAGTGGACTTGTGATTTGACATTTTGAGCTTAGAGGCTGTGAAATTGTCATTGTGATTACTCTTGAAGCCTAAATTTGAAAACTCAAATTTTTTAAATGAGAAAGAGAGGGGGCTTTATGAATGTGTAAATATGGAGGTAAAAAGAGGGCGAAGAGCATGTAGGTGACTACTTGTATAAAGATAAGTTTGTGTGGCTGATGTCCATTCGATGTAAGGAGAGAGGGAGAGCATTGCAAACAAAAGGAGGAGGCAATTGGTTTGGGTGAGAAGTGCGGGGGTGTTTGAGAGAGAGAGAGAGAGAGAGAGAGAGAGAGAGAGAGAGAGAGAGATTGTTAAAATAGAATTACTTTCTTCTTGAGATTTTGACAGATGTCACTGTTTACCTGCTAAATTACACACAACTATCATCACCTTCTTAATATTAGAATAAATGTCATTAAAAAGTCATTTCATTTGCAAGAATGTCACTACATTTATCTCCATTAATTACTTGCTGACACTGTTATCTATCGGAATATAGGAGTGACATTCTTATAAAAACCGATCAACTTTTAAATGGCATTTGTGTAAATATCGGAAAGGTGATGGCTATTGTGTAATGTTGCAAGTTTACAATGGCATATAAAGCCCCCCCTTTTGATTGTTATCTATTATTATGTTTCTGGAAAATAGAACTACAATCCTTATACTAAATGCCAGCCCTATTCAGAGAAATATCTAACAGTGTGCTTGATTATAACCTTTCCAGGTATTCTGGAGTGAAGAGGAGCTACAGATGCTTCGACAGAGTTCTGTTTATCATGAAACTCTCAGTCAGAAGGCTCGCATAGAAGCCAACTTTGCTGTGATTAATCCTGTATGTGTGCATTTCCATGATTTGTTTTACTGTTTTATTTGTCAGCATTGTGGAAAAGAGTTGCTTAAATTCATCGAAGTCTTGTTCCATTTGATTCAGGGGATTTTATACTTTGTGATTCTTTTCATCAGACAATTCATAGAATTCACATTATAAATATTTCCCTTGGTTGCACTTTTTCTTTCCTTTCCAGAAAGAGGGTATAGTAGCTGCAATTACAGTCAAAATGGAATTTGAGGCATTTATTCTAAAAAGGAAAAAGTTCATTATAAGTCACCCTGTAGTGCCTCTATGTTTTGATGGAGCAGGCTTGATCTCAGTTGAAGAGAAGCAAGAGAGATGAAACTGGATGCCAATAATGAGGGATGTCAAGGTTTCTTAGGTCTATTTTATGACATTTTCTGGGATGCTGCTCAAGTAAATTGAAATTGTAATTGGGTTTTGTCAGATATTTTGATATTTTTGAGGTAGATCAGAGTCATTGGACCTTTAGTTTTTCTTGGGGTAAAGGATTCTCTTTGAATTGAGATGATCATTGGGCAAAAAAGTCTCAAAATGATGAACACAATAAGTTAATTTGTATCTCTTGGCAACAAGTTGCACCTTAAATCTCTCAATAGTACCTTTGAGGAGATATTTAACAGTAAAAACACAATGGCAGCCAATAATATCTTCACCAGGAGGAGCGTCAACTAACCTTATATACCTATGGATTGTAAAGCAGACACTTTTGCTTCAATGGCGGCTTCCCAAGGAGAACTAAAGGTCAAACAGCATTAAGAGAGGAGCAACCTGTCGTGCTGCAAAATTTGACAGAGTGACATATACTGTGTCGTAGGATATTAAGCACACTGTGGGTTCCCTTCCTGAGTGAAATAGGAATATTCAAAACACCATCTGTTACCTCGCTTGGTTGAGAGTCAAAATCTCCGTCAGATGAAGTTGAACTGGGACTCTTAATATTATTAAGTGGTTCTTTGGTAATAACAATTGCAAGTGGAGGTTTACGGTGATGATGCTATGTCATAGTAGTGGCATGCTTTTTGGTTGTGACGGTAATGGTGCAGGAATAGATGGAGATGGGAATTTTCAGGAAATGTCAGCATTGGTAAAGGGATTTCCCAAGTGGAAAGGTCTTGGAAGCCTATTCTTGCATTGAAGAAGTAGGCAAAACTTTGGAAAAGGTAATGTATCGGCTGTCACATGATATCCATTGGATGAAGGATTGTAGGCACATTTTCAACAAGGGCTCTGATATCATGTGACTGCAAAATTGCTTAATTATTGCTGAGGAGCTGTGCCCTCTACTTAGATAAACACCCACGAATAGGTAATATATCGGCTCTCACATAATATCCATTGGATGAAGGATTGTAGGCACATTTTCAACAAGGGCTCTGATACCATTTGGCTGCAAAATTGCTTAATTATTGTCGTGGAGCGGTGCCCTCTATTTAGATAAGCACCCATGAATATAAAAGGAATAGAAGTACATAAAAGGAAAGCAAAAAGAAAAAGTACTTGCACTAGGACTACAAAGTAAATATAATAAAAGACTAAATCTCTAATATATCTGATTCTTCATGTTCTTTCATCTTCTTAATCTTCCTTTTTGATAAATCTGAACTTGTACTTCACCTATACTTCAAATGTTAAGACTACAATTTATTTTTGTTATCATCAAAATTAAGGACTTCTCAGGTGATAGCTTCCTCCCTTTGGTTTCGTGGGAAGGGAATTGGAAGCCAAAGGAGCATGGAGGGTTGGGGGTTCTCAATCTATAGGTGATGAATGATGCTCTATTGTCCAATGGATCATCCAACTCATGGGGCCCAACGAGCTGTTTGGGAAAAAGATTATCTGTGATTCTTTTGGAGATGAGAGGAGGTTCCCTGTTAGGGGATCCTCTTGTGGTCAGGTTTATAGAAGTTATTGCGGAAGGTTATGCCACATTGTAGGACTCGGTCGGGTAATGGCTCCAGATTTTCCTTTTAATCACATTCTTGGTCCTCTGCAAGCATCTTAGCTGAGATCTATCTTAGATTAGCTTCACTTTCAACAATTCATAGGATTCTAATAGCAGATTGTTTCTTGAACTGGTGTTGGTCCTCCTCGCTACCTCAGTCTCTTGAGGAGGCCAGAATGGTTGATCTCTTACTGCTGCTTTAGACCATATAGTATATCAGACCTGCCCATGGCAGGGATGGGTGGGTTCAGTGCAATGGAAGTTTCTCTGTCTGGAAAGCCTACCACCTTTTCATGGAGAACATATTACACATACGACCTGGCTGCTGATTGTAGGAAAATACACAAAACCTAGGGTCTTATCGAAGGTCCAATTTTTTATGTATCTACTTAGAAGATAAAGAGTGATCCATCAATTGATGGGTGCCTTACGTAGACATCACGTGTCTTTTGTGGTGAATGTGTGGGGGACATCAACCACCTATTTTTTTTTGCCCTTTCATCTAGTCTTGTTGGGAAGGTGCCATGGATTGGCTGATTAGCCATACCCTCGCCTTTGATATCTGGACTGGGATTCATGGAGCCCTTGCAGATGCTACATGCTTTGTTGCATCTGGTTGGAGTGCAATGGGGTCATCTTTTGAAGGGAACAAACTACTGTTAAGGGAGTGTTACGTCATTTAATATGCTTTGTACTTGCTGGTGTAATCAACTCTTCTTTTTAATGAAGTTTAGGGGTAGTCCCCCTTTACTAAAAAAATTAAGAACTTAAGTTCCTTCCTGGTACGTGTTCATGAATGCAACATGAGTAAAGTGAGAACAATGGAGAAATAAATGGACTATAACAAAAAGACCTTAACCTTTTCAAAGAGGAGGGGACTTAAGTTCCTTCCCGGCACGTGTTCATTAATGCAACATGAGTAAAGTGGGAACAATGGAGAAATAAATGGACTATGACAAAAAGACCTTAATGTTTTCAAAGGGGAGGGGGGAATATGGAGCAATGGCAAAAGCAATATAGTTCTCTATTTACTACCTCTCAAGAGGAAAAAGAACTTCACTATTTACTAAAAGTTGGCTTTCACTATAAGGACTAAACCAGGAACTTTCAAGACTCTTTTAAAATTGTGCAATTGAGTGTCCTCTTTGCCATGTGCCAAATCACCAATGTCAGTTTTTTTTATTCTGTTTGTGATTTGCGTTAGCTTGGTTGCAAATTTTGAAATGAATGCATTATGTTATCTGGATCTTTTTCCTGTCCTTATATGCTTGAATTAAGAGTTATTTTTTTCTTCTCAGGTTCTAGGAAAATACCCGCACATTTTTGGAGATTATTCTTTACAAGATTATATGCATGCTTATAGCATAGGTATGATGTGGCATGAGAATTACTTTCCAAGTCAGGAATTACTTTTGTCAGGATGTGCACCTTGTTATGTTAATGAGAAATGAATTAACAATTCTTCACTTGGGTTGAAACTATAACATCACTTGATGGAAAATCTTGCATTGCTAACATCTATGTGAAATATTGCTTAGCTGCAAATAGCTGTCAGTGTTAATTGATTTGTCCTTGCTTCTCACTGTTGTTCGGTGTTGCTATCTTGGAGGAACATTTCTTTTGAACTAGATATTTCTCCATAGCAACTATGTTTCCGCTATTATGTTAAACATATGCGTTATGGAATACATGGTAGTTATTCAATTGAACTCTCTCCTTTTGCTGTTTATATATTTAGTTTATCAATTAGCCTTGGATGTAACTGTAATGCCCCTATCCTTATATATGACAAGTTTGGTCAGGTTTGACACACAAATTCAAATGACATTCATTCAACATGTTGCTTAACACATAAATTCCAAACAGAATCACATTTGATAAACATTTCCTGTAACCACCAAGCCATGTGCGTGCACGCATGCTTGCGTCATACATATATAAATACACATACTACATACAAATTTACATAGCAATACAGATGTATATTATTTATACACACGCAACATGCAAACATCCACACATACATATGTACATATAGATAGATGGATAGATATATACATGTGCATATATTTAGATATACATGAGAGTAGGGAGTGTGCAGCTTGGGTACACCTAAGTTACATGCAGTTGAGTTGATATCTTTGTAAACAATTAATATTTCAAAATGAAAGTTTGGGGATTGAGACCATTTAATAAAAACATAAAGGACACTAAATTTCATTTAAATTGGACAACCTTAGCACCTTCATCAAGCGGAACTAAATTTCGTATTACTTAGGCAGTTGAAATTGATCCCTCTTTGATGTAGGGAGTAAGAGTGTTGGATTGGCTTGAACTTTTGTGCATAACATGGTTATGTGAAATAATCTCCATCCTAAAAATTTCATTTCAAAACATTAATTGCAGTGAAAAATATTAACTAGGCTCCACCTAACTTGTGTAGCTAAGCTTTACATGCCCATTCTTGTACATTATATATGTATATCAAAGTACATGTCTTAAAACTAACAAAATCCTCCTTCACTAGACATTTCTGGTATGGGGGATAGACATCCTTCTGCTGGGTACATAGACACCATGATTGTGTTGGAACATAAGCACTTATTGGTTGTCCCTTTGCCAACTATAGTTCATTTGTGGAACTACATCTCTATCAACTGCCCATTCAATGCTCAAATTCACGAGGTTAAATTAATTTGCCCTTAATGGAAGGTAGGGGCAAGAGGGTGTCAGAGGGTGGAAGGGAGACCTTTCGGAGGGAGGAGGGTGCTGGTGGCATGGTCGGAGGTCTGTGCTAGTCAGAGGTGGTGAGTCAGAGTCGGATGGAGCGGGGCTCGACGGACAACCGGAGATCTGTGAGGAGCTGAGTGGGTGAGATCGGACAGGGCTGCTGCTTTAAGTGCCTTGGTGGCGATCACTGGATCAGAGACTGCCGAGAGCTGTGGCGATGCTGGAGATGCGGAGGGCTGGGCCACCAAAGCGGTGGGTGCTGTGGGCGTGAGGAAGAGGGGGCTGCCATTGCCCCCGCTAAAGGTGTTGCCGGAGACGAAGGTGGAGGCCCCTTGGTCGGAGGGGGTTAGGGCCTTGAGGAGTCTGGTGGAAGGGTGTCTGGTAGGGGAGGTTGTGGAAGGGAGGGCTGCGAGAATGGCGGTGGAGGGCTCGTTAGGAGAAGTGGCGAGAAGGAGAGGGGCGAAGGTGGTGCAGGTGGCGGAGGGGCTTTTCGTAGCATACAGGCTCCCGGCGGAGAAGTGGGAGGAATTGTTATTTGCTGTGTGTGCTGCATGGGGAGGGAGGTGGTGCTAGAGTCGCTCGTCGTTGCATGATAGGGCTCTGCCAGAGCGCCCACCCGAGCGACCAGTGATGGAGCTTGCCATCGCCGGGATTCCGTGGTGGCTGCGCTCGGTCGTGGTGGAGGCGATCGTAGCGTCGTTTGCGAGGGTCAGGAGCTGCGGAGTGCTCGGGCTGGCGGAGGGATCGGTGACGGCGCTGGTTGAGCTGAAGGCCAGGGCAATGTTGCTGAGGAAGATCCTGCTGCGACTGGGAGGATCCTCCTCGGTGGTGGAATGCTTGGAGCGAGGACGGTGGCGCACAGCCGCGATAGCTGGAGCTGTGAGGGCGGCGATAGGGAAGGGGCAACGATGGCTGAAGGCTGCGAAGCGGAGTCGAAGAGTCGCTGACGTGGACGTGGCCCCTGAGGGATCTGCGAAGTTCGCGCGGGGGAAGCCCAAGGGTCGCGCCGCAGGTGGGGTCTCTTCACCTGAGAGATCCGCGAGATTCGGGGCACGTTGGAAGAGGAAAGGTCGACAACTGTGTTGGGGAGGGTCGATCTAGAGGCGAAGGGGATGGACTTTTAAATCCTAGCACGTGCGCAGCACGTGCTGGGGCGCGGAGCTGTGGAGAGGAAGTCGATCCGGATTCGGATCCTTCGCCAAGATTCGAAGCTGCATTTCGGTCCACACAGTAGGGATCTGGACCCCGGGAGGTAGCTTGGATCGAAAAGCGGTAGGAGCCCGGATCCGAAACTTCGATTCGAGAGCTCTCCTTCGAACCTGGATCTGGGAGGGCAGCTCGCGAATCATCACTTGAGCCCGGGTCTGCAGCAGCGATCTGCGAGTAGCTTCAGGGCGAAGGTCCCTCTGGTTCCTCGCCGCGGCCCCTGGGATCGGTGCAGGAGGTGGATGGCGCTGGACAGATGGTGTCCGGGAACCGGTCCTTGGTGATGCGAGGAGCAGGTGATGAGGAATGGCCCCTGCAAGGGGCAGCTCGACTATTGGTGGTATTTGGGGAAGATGACTATGGGCCTGCGATGGGCGAGATGAGGCAGCATCAAGGAGGCAACTCGGAGGTCCCGGAGGTGTACTCGAGGCAGCAACTGGATGGGAACCTGGGGGATAACCAGGTGGAGATTGCCTTGACAGGGTGGCCACCTCGGTTAGTGAGCAGGGGGCGCGGTGGTGGCCTCCGTTATCTGAGGAGGTGGTTGTTTCGGGGCAAGCAGAGATCAAGGGTGGTAGTGGACGGACGTGGACGAGATCCTCAGCACCCACAGACGAAGTTAAATGGTGACGACGAAGAGGTGCGGAAGACAACGGAAGCTGGTGGCTTCAGGTAGGCCACACAGGAGAGTACATCTGCTAGATGAACGGAGTGATCACCTGGAACGTGCGGGGCCTGAACGACCCCACGAGGAGGGTGGCTCTGGGGAGATACATTAGACAGTGGGGGGCGGATGTCTTCGCTCTCGAGGATGTCCGATGCGGAGAGCATATCATCTCAGTGTGCTTAGTCAGGAGGATTGGAGGAACCAGACTAAGGGTTATTGGGGTATACGGTCCCACTGACGCCCAGGCGAGGAGGGTAATGTGGGAGGAGCTTACGACGGTGGTGGTAGATTACTCTGGAAGTCCTTGGTTGTTGGAGGGGACTTCAATGTAACATTGAAGGTGGAGGACGTGCCAGGTGGACGGGGGGGAGGTAGGACCCCGGGTCAGATCTTTTTGTCAATTTCGTTGAGGCTCATGGGCTTGTGGATTGGTCCCCCATGGCCTGCACTTACACTTGGAGGAATAACAATGGCCAGATGTCCAGGATTGATAGGTTTCTTTCCAATGTGGAACTGGTTTAGGCTTTCCCGATGGTAGATGTTTGTGCATTGGAGAGACCTTTTTCGGACCACACTCCCTTGATGTGGCGACTGAATGAGGGGGTACGTTTTGGCACATACTTTAAGTTCGACAGGTCGTGGCTTCTGGAGGGGTTCAGGGCCTTGGTGGAGGAGAGGTGGAAGGCGATGGAGGTGGAGGGCTCGGTGGCTGTGTGTCTGGCAAAGAAACTCTTCATGTTGCGTGATTACCTGAAGCTTGTCAGGAAGGAGATTAGGGCATCAAAGAGGGGAAGGAGGCGGCACTGGTAGAGATCAGTAGAGTGGACAAGAAGGGGGACTAGGCTCTTATATCCTCGGAGGATAAGGAGCTCAGGGCGAGGATGTTGAAGGTGATTTAGGAGACAGACGGACATAGCTGGAATGGAAGGTGAAATCTAGACAGAAGTGGCTAAGAGAAGGTGATTCCAACACCAAGTTCTTCCACCAAGTGGCCTCGGCTATGAGGCGGAAGAATTGGATAGACCGGATGGTGATTGACGAGGACTCTTTCTTCAGTAGGGAGGATGTGGGGTAGGCGACGACAAAGTTCTTTAGAGAGTTTACTGGGAAGCGGGCAAGGGGAGGATGGAGGTGGAGGGGGGTGGATGTGCAACATATTTTGGAGTCCCAAGCGGAGGGTCTCACGACAGGTTTCTCAGAGGAGGAGGTGAGGGTGGCGGTGTGGGGCCTTAATGCGGAAGGGTGCCCTAGCCCAGGTGACTTCCCTGTCTTCTTTTTCAAAGAGTTCTGGCCCTTAGTTGGCGCGGATGTGATGCGGGTGTTGGAGGAGTTCACGTCGGGCAACAGAGGCTTTGATAGATTGAATAAATACTACTTGTTTCTGCTGCTTAAGAAGGAAGGGGTGGAGGACATCCAAGACTTTAGGTTGATTGCCCTATCCAATGCAGTTTACCTTATTGTGGCCAAAGTCTTGGCGAATAGACTGAGGGGCGTCCTGGGGGATCTGGTCTCACCGATCTAGACGGCCTTTGTTCCAAGGAGGGGCATATTGGACGGATTTGTGATTGCAATGGAGGCGTTGGCAACATGGAGTAGGGAGAACAAGCAGGCCTTCTTATGGAAAGTGGACTTTTCCAAGGCATACGACTCAGTTCAGTGGGACTTTTTATGGATGTCCTTGCGGAGGAGGGGTTTCCCCTCGATCTGGATTGATTAGATGAAGCGGTGTGTGACGACATCCTTTTCAATAGAAGAGGGGTCAGGTAGGGGTGCCCTTTTGCGCCCATGCTTTTTGTTCTTGCGGCAGATGCGTTTCTGTGGGCAACATACAAGGCTTGCAGCAGGGGGCTGTTTAGAGGCATTGACCTTGGCGGAGGAAGGGAGGTGGTGGTCTTACAGTATGCTAATGATACGCTTTTCCTAGTCGAAGGAACGAGACTGGAGGCAAGGAGACTGAGGATCCTACTTGAGCTCTTGGGGGAGCTGTCAGGGCTGTGGATTAGCTATCAGAAGTCGAAGTTTGTTCTGGTTAATCTACTAGCTACGGACACGGAAAGGGTGGCTGCTGCTCTGGAGACAGAGAGGGGCTCATTGCTGTTGGTGTACCTGGGCCTTCCCCTGTCGGACCGTTGGTTGAGACTGCAGGACTGGCTCTCGTTGCTGGAAAGGATGGAAGGAAGGTTGGCTGGGTGGTCCTCCAGGCTCCTGTCTAGAGGTGGGTGGTCGACCTTGGTGAAGGCGGTGCTAGCCTCCATGTCGTCTTACTTTTTGTCAGTCTTCCGTCTGCCGCTCCAGGTTGAGAAGAAGGTTTTGGGACTGATGAGAGACTTCTTCTGGTCCACTACAGGGGTCACGGGTAGGGGGGTGAGGCTGGTATCGTGGAAGGAGGTGTGTCAGCCGACACAGGACCTTGGAGTCAGGGAGGTGGACAGAACGAACATCAACCTCCTCACAAAATGGATTGCGAGGCTGGTGGGGCAGGAATAGGGGCTGTTCGGAGCGGTTATGCGGCGTTGCTACGGAGATTTCTTATCGTGGGGACCTCTGTGCTCCCCCCTAGGGGCAGCTCCCTTCCTCAGGGGCCTGGCGACGGTGGCTGGGAGAGTGCGGGCTTTTTTTGACCCAGTGCTTGGTGCGGGAGACTCCTTTCACTTCTGGCTAGACGACTGGCAGGGGCTTGGATATACTCTAAGGGAGTGGTTTCCTCGCCTTGTGAGCAGTGTGTTGGATTCTTCGACGAAGGTCGGAGAGTGCTGGGACGGATCCTGGTGCCCTGTCTTCCGGGGGGGTCTCTCCGACCAGAGGTGTGATGAGTTCTAGCGACTGCTGCAAGAGTTGGTGGGTTGGGCGTCGGGTGATGACTTTGACGGTTTTCATTGGTAGGAAGGTGACTTCTCGGTGGCGAAGGTTTATCGCAGGCTGGGGATGGGAGGGGCGGATGTAGATGTTGATCTCATGCGGGATTGTAGATTGATATGGGCGGCAAAGTGCCCTGAAGGTAAAGATTTTTGCTTGGTTGGTGAGAAGAGGACGGATCATGACAAAGCAGTGGAGAGCGAGATGGGTCGGCATCGACGACTTGGCATGCCCTTTGTGCAGGGGGCGGTTGAGGATGTGCATCATCTTTTGCTCCAGTGCCCGTTTGTGAAGCAGATTTGACAAAAGATGGAGATAGGATGGATTTCCCACCAGGACGCGGACGGTTTCTGATCTTCCTTTTGCAGGGGAAATGTGGGGAGCAGTGCTTTCACCTTTCACTCCAAGCATGATCGAGCCAAGATCCTAGCTATTCTGTCGGGGGTGTGACTGGGGAGAAATGAGGTGGTATTTATGAGGGAGAGACCTTATGTGAAGAACTTTGTATCCGCTATTTTCTCCTAGAGTGAGGCTTGGAGGTCCATCTTGTAACTCATGATGTAATTGTTTTTGATGGAATGTATGATTGTGGGTGATTATCTTTCGGATAATCACCCTTCGCTTTTTCAAAAAAAAATTTGCCCTTAATAATTATGAGATCTCTCTTTGTCAAAAATAATTATGAGATTTCTATGTAACATTCTACAATCCTTCAGAGTCATATGCCTGCAGTCAATGGGGATTTTAGCCTACTTGGAGATTCCTCTATTTTTTCCATCTTGAAGGACACATAATGACTCGAGCTTGAATTCAAGTCACAAGTATTAGGCTTGTTTAATGGACCAGAGCAAGCCAAAATAATTGACCCCAAGCTGAGATGTAGTTATCCTCAACCCTTTAAACCACATCCTAGTTGAGTTTTCTGTGTGGATATAAAAATCAACCCTTCTTAAACTCATGACATCATTTTGACTGCCTACGCACTTTCTTCCCACAGTAATATCTGCTTCACATTTTGGGCAGATCCTTGCCTCTTATTAAAGGGAATTATCTAAGATTTCTTGTGCAAGTGTAGGCCTATTTCAGAATAATTAGCCTCACAAGTCACAACTTGATTTTGGGTCCACCACCATGTACAATGCTTGTTAGTAACTACTAATTCTCAATTCCTAGCAACCAGACCTCATGAAGTTGACCAGGGAACTAGTTTGGGATGTTGTAAGATGTCCTAGGAATCATGATTTCTGCTAGGTAGATTGGGCCAATGTCATCATTCCTAACAGCATCAAACTATGTCAGCCAGTTTGTAATATCCTGGCATTGATGTGTCTTATCCTCAAGTGCTTTAGGATTGCAGAATTTCTTCTCTTTCCGCGGTTATAGTCGACTTTATTTATTTATTTCTATCTTTGAAAGAGTCTATAGTCACATTTGTCCTGTGATTGGTTCATAGATTCAAGACTAACTCCACTTGTAGGGTTATTTCTGGGGAGGCATTAATGAAAGTGGTTTATTGTTCTTGTGGCAAGGCCTATGATCACCTTTTCCCAAGACTGCTGGTGCAACTGGCTCTAGTCGGTAAGAAGTCACTGACTCAGCAGGAGTGCATGATCTTATCTGATTCTCTAATAATTTCCAGGGACATAGCTTCATCTTTCAGTTCCATTTTTCAATTTAAATCCAACTCAAACCAAGTAAACCTCACCCTTGAATTTCATCTTGCTATTTAGATCTAATTGAGCTCCATAGCAAACCAAGTGCTTGAACAAGTGTTGATGGTACATCCTCAAGTCATTATTATCCATGCATTGAATTAGGATCTATTTCTCAACGGAACTCCTTAAATCAAGTTATCAACCCACGATGTTTCAAAACAAAAAAAAGGAAAGAAGACAATATCAACCCATGGTTAGTTCTTTCAAAAAAACCAACCCATGATTAGTAAGGCTCTAAACCACACTTATGAACTTACTGAAGGGAGAATTATGTTATCAAGAAGCTAGCTTTCAATTACAAAGTCTGTATATGAGTGCAGGAATTGATCTGTTTGAGAGTGGGTTTTCATGGGATGTTTGTTTGGGCATTTTTTGGATTGATTTTTATGTATTTCGTCATTTGTGGGGGGTGAATTGTTTGTGGGCACGTGGGAGATTTTTTGATGTGAGAATCTGCTAAAGGTGTACAAAGTGGAGGCAGCTGATGTGTTCAGTTGCTAATCTTTGGTGTGGGGTTGGGTGAGTCTGGATGGGTGTTGTTTTTACCATGCCATTTGTTTTTGCGTTGATTGTAATTATTTCTTAATGAATTTTAGATGACTACTGAATGCCGGTAGTCGTCCCATTTTCACTCAAAAAAAAAAAAAAAACTGGCAAACTCTGTTTCTGTCCTGCAAATTAGTTAAGTGGTCAAAATAGCCACTTGAGCCCCTATTAACATCGATCTTCACATGGATCAAACCTCACTTGGTGATTATTAGCTATCATTTCAGACATTAGATCATATGATAGGCAATAACCATGTACTATAAATTTCTACAATGGTCTTGATGTATAAAGTCTTTTCCTTTTAGTTCAAATCCATTAAAGCCAACTGATTGTGTAGTGAATTTAATGGAGAGATATACCATATAAAGGGCATAATATTTCCAAGAGTACAAGCCAAAATATGGATTTCATGGGGGCATTTTTGCAGTGAAGAAATTTACAAGGTCACATAAAACTTGTTTTAAGAAACAAAATAAGTGTACTTTAGCTAGCAGCCAATAGAAAGCTACATTCATGCCAAAAATATTTTTAGGGGTTGGGTTAGACCAAATTAAAGGGCTGAAAGTAAATCTTTCCCTAAAAATTTCTTTGTTTTTTTTTTTTTATTTGGTTTCTTTTCTGAGCTCCCATATTTTTAATAGGCCATAGCTTTATGTGCTGAATAGTGAGTTACTTGGAAACTTTGTAGTTGGTTCGCGGGCATGGGATTCAACAGGGGGCATCTCTTTGGTAATTATTCCTACTGAAACTTGTTCTTTCTGTTGTAGAAATGGAGGCAGATATCATATTTGGTCATTCTTGGTTGATAAGAATTTTTAAATAGATTATAGGTTCCATTTGCAGATTTTCTCAATCACGACGGAACTTCTAATTCTGTTTTACTAACTGATGAAGACAAAAAATGCTCAGTGGTATGCAAGCTATGCTGTCGGAATTATTTACTTCTTTGGTGCCTGCTGTGTTATATTGTTGATTGTGGAACATTTTCGATGAAGCTGGTATTATCATAGCATCCACATGCACTTTACAAGATATGGAGATCCATAAATCAGAATTATCTCACACTTATGTAGAGTTAGATAATTAAAGAATGAATCATGTCAATAATTTTGACAGTAAGATTGGCTGACGGTTTGTTCGTGTGACCATATTAGTTCCTTGGAGTTGCATATATTTTGCTTTCCATTTCCATGCATGTGCATTATCTTTTTCTAATTATTTTTGATGGGTCATTACTTGATTGTTGACTTGATTTTAATCTAATTATTTACTTGATTGCTTAATTGATTTTTAATGTTCAAATTTTCATTGAAGTATTTATTGGAGGATTTTTGTATGAAAGCTGAGTTTTTGGTTGTAGCATATAAAATTTTTCACTGAATCAGAAAAGAACCTCAATGCATATATGGAGGCTCTCTTTCTATAGACGGTGTTCCATGGCTTTCACTTTGTTGCAGTTGCTTGTTATATCTTGAACCAATCACCATTCCCCATTTTTTTGATTGCAAGCTACACTCAGCCTAGGTTGAGTTTGATTTTTGATCAGTATTATAGAGCAAGACTTGCCACACTATACACTTTTGAGTGTTGGACTATCAATTATAGGTATGTGCAACAGATGCCTGTAGCAGAAATGAAGATGTTAAGGTAGTTGTGTGTCATACAGGGAAGGATTTTGTTCCTAATGATATTATCTGGGGAAAAGGTTGGCATGGCATTGATAGAGGACAAAATGAGAGAGATACATTTAAGGTAATTTGGACATTTGTAAAGAAGGTCAATTAATTCCCTAGTCAAGAGATATGAGGAGTTGAATATAGAACCTTGTAGATAGAGGTTAGGAAGGTTAAAGAAATGTTGGTAGGAAACTAATAAACATGATCTTAATTACTTTAGTTTAAGCTTAGAAATGACTTGAAATAGATTTAAGTAGAAGCGAAGAATCCATGTAGCTGACCCCACTTAATGTGGGAAAAGGCTTTGTTCTTGCTATAAGCTCTCAATCTGGTGTTTATTTTGTTTCTTTTTTCGTTATGAGATTAAGATAATGGAAAGGTAAACCTTTCCAAAAATGAATGAAAGAGCTCTTCCGAGATTTCATTTTCATGAAATGCAAGAATCGGGTCCAACGAAATTTTGTCAAAACTGATTTGTTAATTCCTTAGTGAATAACTTAAAATTTCAATCTTATTATTAGTCTCATTGCAGCAATAAGCTCTCTCCCTTGTGCGCATGTGCAGGTGCATACACTTGCTCTTGCTCTCTCCCTTTCAGTAGGCAGAAAGGCTGGATGTTAGGTGTGCAATATTTGATAATCAGGGGAGCAGCCAGGTCTAAAAACAGACTAGGTTGAGTTTGGCATCCAATTACATAACGGTCTTAGGTTGCAACTCACAACTGAATGACGTGAACTGTTTAGTTGTCTTTCTGTAGCATACCTATCTTTGTGTGGTCACCTATTCCTCAACCAGCTCTACACTACTACTATCATGTATCCACCCCGTCCTGCTTCAATCACAAGCTCTTGCTGAAGCTGAAATCACAAGTGGCGAGAATTCTTGCTCCATCATTGTTACTACTTTTGGGCTAATTACAAGCCATTTCTTGATCACAAGTTCTGGAAGTAGATTTGATGGCGCCACTCTTCCAAGATAAAGGCCAAGTACTCCACACCTACAGTAGAAACAACACCACATGCACACTATATAGGGAACTTATCAAATGAGGACTACACATTCACTTGTTATTTTTACAATGGATGGTTGCTATTTTTCAAATGAGTATTAGGATTTCTAAGTTAATGCCCCTTCAAAAAAAATGATCTATTAGTTAATGGTATTCAAGCAATTTGTTTTTTTAAAAAGAAAAAGTGGAAGATTACTTGAGCCTGGTAATCATCTATAGATTTTATAAAAAGGAAATAAAAGGAATGAACTTACATATTTTGCAGCCAAAACTTAGCAAAAACCCTCGCCTCTCTAATTACATTGTCCACCCAACACCTCTCAATACGAAAAACAGTATCGTTCCTTTGAAGCTAGATATACCAAATAATAGCAATTCCTTGACATTAGCCCGCCATATCAAGCAGTACATGGTCTCTTAAGCTTTGTCCAAGATCTTTCAAAATGTCGTATCAACCGTGTGGAGCTTAAAACTTGACCAAACATCTCTGGCAAAATTACAGTCAAAGAATAAATGCTGCATATCTTCATTTGCATTCTAACAAAGAGGACATAGAGTGCCCTTGCCTGGAGCCCACCTAGATCTATACATCCGTGTAACAATCTGCTTCCTTCTAAAGAACTAGTTGAAAAATATAAACAGCGGAAGCATAAATCAAAGCATAAAAGCAATCATAGGAATGCTTGGGTTTACGTGGAAACCCCACTCACGAAGAGCGGAGAGAAAACTATGGGAGAAGGCTTCAATAGGGCATGTGTGTCTATAGCTTCTTAAAGATGAGGAGGTACACTGCCTATTTATAGACTACAACACACCGCAGTCCCTACACTAATTGATGTGGGACTAAACTACACACACTCTAACACTCCCCCTCAAGCTGGAGCATACAATGCTCAGCTTGTACAACACTCAAATCTCACTCTACACAATGGAACATATACTCTCGACTGGTCCTTGTTTGCAGGCAAGTATGCTGATGTCGATACATCAGTGAGGGCTGAAGCTGCTGGATGCTGTAGCTGACAAATGGCTTCTCCTCTGGAGACCTCAACATGTGTTGGTAGCTCCCCATTTAGTATCCCTGTAATGGGCCTTCCTCTGAAGGCCTCGAAAGGTGGATCTCCCTCTTGGAGTCCACAAAACTGGACTTCCCACGAGAAGTCTGAAATGGATCCTTCCTCTGAGGACCTCGAAGCTGGATCTCCCTCTTGTAGACCTCGAAACTCTAGACCTCCCAGAGTCGTGAATTCTCGTGTGGTGATCGCGAACAAGAGACTCCCTCCTGGAGGATGACTATAATAGGTCTACACTCCTTTCTCCCATACTCATATGGGAGAAGAAATAAAAAACAGAGAAATACACACACATATAGAGAAGAGTTTCTCCCCCTCTTTACCCTTTTTTTTCCTTTTTTTTTGTTTTTTTCTCTCTTTTTCCATTTTTTTTATCTTTCTCCACCTTTTTTTACCCCTTTTCTTTTTACTTTTTTTTCTTTCCCCTCTTTTTTTCGCTGCATCTTGCTCTTCTTTTTCCTTTTTTAAATGCCCTCACCCCTTAAGGTTTGGGAAATACAAACAAAGGAGCACAACTCCTTCTCTGACCACCTTTAGCCTCGTCCGCTTGGTCGCCATCTCCAGTTGTGTCCTCGTGTCAACGAGGATTGCGTTGCCGTCACCCGTGCCTGCACCTCGTCCTTGCCACTACTATCGATCCTGAGGTCATTATCGTCGCTCCTCAATGCCACCATGGGAGGGCCGCAAACAACGGCGGCGATCGGGATTGCCTCGATGCCGTCCGCGCTTTTGGCCTCTCTGTCCCGTTGCCATCATCGTCGTCTTCCTCCTCGGTGTCGCCCTCTTCTCCGGTGTCTTGGCGGCGCTCTACCCTCAAGACCTGCCTTTAGGTCTCATAGTTGTGAGCCTCCACCACTTGCACTGCTGTGCTTGGCCTTAGGGTCCTCGACCCTGCCGCAGCCACCATCGCCAATGCCGTCGCGGGGCTTAGCGTTGCCATGGCTGCCCAGGTGGTGTGGACCCCCGTTGACGTCGTCAGCTAGCGCCTCATGGTCCAGGGCGGCTGCGCGGGGCCCCCCTTCCTACCACGGCGATGTTGAGCGCACATGCCATTGAGGGTGTCCTCCATCTCCATCGCGACGACCCTCTGCCGTCGCAGCCTCATCTTCAGCGCTGCATGTGGCCTAGCCACGCCAGCCTCCTGTAGCGGCCCGCTGCTGCTACTCCATTCTCCATGTTTGCTCTCAGATGCACAGCAACAAAATACTCCAAGAACAGAATATGATAATAAAATAATTTGAAGATTGAAAATAACTTAAGAACAACTTGCTCTGATACCAAGTTGAAAATATAAACAGCGGAAGCATAAATCAAAGTATAAAAGCAATCATAGGAATGCTTGGGTTTACGTGGAAACCCCACTCACGAAGAGCGGAGAGAAAATCACGGGAGAAGTCCTTAATAGGGCATGTGTGTTTATAATTTCTCAAAGAAGAATGAAGAGGTACACTGCATATTTATAGGCCACCATATAGTCCCACACTAACCGATGTGGGATTAAACTACACACTCTAACACCAAAGGAATAATCTTATCTTGAGAGGAATTTTACATTTCAGAATCAATTTGGAATCCCCCTCAATCTAATTGCCATTCCACAAGCAATTTTTGTTACAAGTTTTACAAAACATTCCACAAGAAAAAATAGTTATCATTTTTATGTAATTACAAGTAACATTTTTGTTATATATATATTTTTTCCTTTCTTATTGTAGCAACTCCATCAACACCATCTCTCCAATCATTTTCTTTGATAATAACACATCCATGTGGGGGTGGGGGGGGGGTGGGGGGGGTGGGGGTGTTGTATTGTGAACAACCTCTATTGAGATTCCTATTTATCTTTACTATTTTTGGGGCATTTTGTTATTTCTTATTCTATTATGGACATGCATTGTTATTTGCCCAAACCTCTCTCTATATAAAGAGGTGTTGGGTTTCTTTTGAGAAATAAGACTTGCCATTTTTTGTCACTTGGTATCAAAGCGTGGTTCTAGGTTCTGCTATCCCACCGAAAAATTTCCTTGAAACCCTAACACACAAAGCCTACACCCTCATCATCGCCAACAACCCTTTTTCTCCTCTCACTGGAAGAGCAGGCTCTCCACTGGCAGCAGGGGCCTTGAGGGGGGCCCACAGGGCCCAAGTGGCGCTATTGCCCTAGGCAATCATCCCTAGGCATTGCCTGTGGGCACTGCTCATCACTACAGTGCTTGAGGCAGCAATGCTAGCCATTCGAGCGACACTATAGGCCGTTTCGGTGATTGGCTAAGTGGTGCTAGGAGTGCTGCTCCTCCTCTAGGCACATAGCGCAGGGCTCGTTCATCCTTGCTGCGGGTGGGCAGGGCCTTCCTCGGGCCTTGCTCACCCTGTAGCATTGCTACGGGGGTCTCTTTTGTCTTAGGTGTGATCCTCTAGACTTGGGTGATCCTGGATCCTCACGCCTAAGACCTGTGCTACCTATTCAAAGTTTTTCTATGTTCTAAAACTCCTTTTCAGATCGGTTTAGTGGCATATTATCCTACTTATTTGGCTAAATATGGCTAGTTCAAGTTCTTCTGAGGTGACATTGGGTGTCGTTCTCAAGTCAGGGGCCTACAAGAACCCGTTCTTTGGTCCAATCATCAAGTTGGATGTGTCCAATTACCCCAGGTGGTCATATATGTTTCTCATAACAGTAGAGGGTCATGACAAGGAGCATATTTTGTTGGAGCTAGAGTCTATAGAAATGATGGGAAAATATGTCACATGGAAGAAGGATAACACAATGGTCAAGGCTTGGTCGTTGAACTGCGTTATCCGTAGGATTGAAGATGAGAACATGTACTATTAGATTGCTAAGGCGATGTGGGACAGTATTCGTGACACCTATTCCCATGAGAAGAACTCATCCAGAGTCTTCTAGATTAACCACGAATTATCTCAGCTGAAGCAGGAAGGACAATCGCTCTCATAGTACTACTTCGCTCTGAAGGGGCTTCAAGAGAAATACAATGCGTGTAGACTAGTATCCACGTGCTACATAGAGGGAGTACCACAGAGAGGCAGCGATACATCAGTTCCTTTCAGGCCTTGGTCTTGAGTATGTGGTGGCTTGGTCACAGATTCTCACCTTGTCTGAGCTTCCTGCCTTAGAGGAGGTCTACAGCCGTTTGAACTGCATAGACATACCTGAATCTGAGATTGGAGATGCTAACCACGCATCTGCACTTGCTACAGTTGTTGGACGTGGTGGTAGAGGAGCCTCTTCTACTCGCGGGCGTATGAGAGGATGTGGTGCTTTTGGGAGATCTTGCATTAGCAGCACATGCACCTTTTGTGGCAGGGTTGGTCATGTAGAGGCTTCATGCTGGACCAAGCATAGGAGACCTCCAATGGCCAACCAGGCATCTATGACTACTGAGATGACTATAGATGTCGTACTTGTTCTAGGAGTTGACCATGATACCCTACTACAGTGTCTCTCTCAGCTAACTTAGGAGCCAGGGACTCCTACTGAGACTGCCGTCTTCACCTCCTTATCATGTATTGATTTGTGTGCACAGGCATCTGCAGGGACTACTTGATTGGTGGATTCTGGTGCTTCGCACCATTTGTTAGGAGATCGGGAGTGCTTTGGTAGGATATAGTCTATTTCCCATGGCAGGACAATACATGTTGCATATAGGAGGCATGCAGAGATTGGTGGTCAGGGGGAGGTTGCATTGACTCCCACCATGAGACTACCTGATGTATTTTTTGTCCCTGATTTTTCATTGAATCTTTTATCTGTTAGCAAGATTACCAAGCAGTTTCACTATCGTGCTATTTTTGATGAGTTAGGATGCATCTTTTAAGACAAGCTGACGGGGAGGACGATTGATAGAGGACATGAGGAGGGGGATGTGTATCACCTAGTCCAAACACCACTTGCCGCTGCCTGCTAGGGTGATTCTAGTTTTGCTGTAGGGAGTGCCTTGGAATGGTATCGTCGTCTTGGTCATCATTCTCTGGAAAGGCTTAGACGCATTCTCCCACATGCATCTGCCACTACAGAGATTCTATGTGATGCATGTCAGCTACGGAGGCACCACAGATCGTCATTTCCTTTCAGTACTGCACTAGGGACTACTTCTACCTTTGAGTTTCTACATATGGATGTCTGGGGTCCGAGTTGGATTCCTGACTGACAGACATAGATATTATTTGATTATTATAGATGATTTCTCCGGTTTATCTTAGTTGTTTTTATTGAAGAATAAGTCCCATGTTGGACATGTCATTGAGACTCTTATAGTGGAAATAAAGAATCAGTTTTTTGTTGTGGAAAAAATTATGCAATCTAATAATGCATTAAAGTTTTGTACTACTAGACTAGCATAGCTTTACAGGTCTCATGGCATCATACACCAGATATCCTACCTTCACACCTCACAGCAGAATGGTGTGCCAGAACGGAAGTATGGGCATATCTTAGATGTGGCACGCACTTTACTCATTCACCATTGTGTACCACATCTATTCTGGTGAGACACCATACTTACAACCTACTACCTATCAATTGAATGCTATCTTCCGTTTTACATGAGTCTAATCCTTGGCACGTCTTGTATCCAGATAGAGATCTATTTTAGTTGCCTTATGTCTTTGGATGCGTTTCTTTTGTACAGTTATTGGGGCTAGTGAGAGATAAGCTAGCACCCGGAGTAGTGAAGTGCGTATTTCTTGGGTACTCACGGACTCAGAAGGGGTACCGATGTTTTGATTCTGTAGCAGGGAGGCATTTTGTGAGCGCAGACGTTACATTTCATGAATCTGTGCCATACTTTTCTCTTGCAACACAATAGTTACAACCACAGGATGAGTTTGTCCCCATGCCTATTCCCGTAGCTCAGATGGATGAGTTTCCCATCTCAGGAGATGGTCTTGCTCGCGATAGTGATAGTTAGGCACCAGTGAGTATGCCTACACCTGACAGTACAACTGATGGTACTACTGGTGCACTTATTGTTGGAGATGATATTAGATATCGAGACCCGATAGTTGTCTTTCAGAAACTGATTACTTACAGGAAACACCCCCTCTACTTCAGCTTTATCGTCCTCTCCACCATAGGTGTGTGTTAATGCATCTGACACTTTTGTTGCTAGTGGTGATTGTGCAGGATCAGGTGATGTTACAGATGATGACCTTCCTATAGCTGTTAGGAAGGCACCTCGTTCTTGTGCTCATTATCATGTTGCTGGAGCCGTGGCTACAACCAATCTAGGGATGTCTTTTGACCTTTTCACTATAACTCTTACTACCATAGAAATTCCTTCCACGCATCAGTAGGTTTTACTCGATCTAAAGTAGCGCAAGGCCATGGAAGATGAGATGGCTCGACTTTGTAGCATACAGACGTGGGATATGACACCTCTTCCTGATGGGGCTCACCTAGTGGGGTCTCGTTGGATCTTTGCCTTGAAATACAACCCTGATAGGTTTATTTTAAGGTATAAGGCTCAGTTGGTGGCAAAGGGGTTTACCCAGGTTTATGGGGTGGACTTCTTTGATACCTTTTCTCCAGTGACTCATCTCTCTATTGTCAAGATACTTATCTCAGTTGCTGCCCACAAAGATTGGATGCTTCACCAGCTAGATGTGAAGAATGCCTTCTTATATGGCGATATTCAGGAGGTCTACATGCAGCAACCCCATGGGTTCGAGGTTCAAGGGGAGTGTGCGTGCAGGTTGAGGAAGGCCATCAATAGCCTTAAGTAGAGTTTGAGAGCGTAATTTTAGAAGCTCTCAAAGGTGGTAGAGAAGATGGGCTTGCAGAGATCTTCATCTGCATACTCTTTGTTTGTTAGGAGGATTGAGAAGGGATGCATGGTATTGCTTGTTTATGTGGATAATCTCATTATTACCGGTGGCGACAGAGTTGGAAGAGTTGAGGTCAAGAGGTCTTTGGCTAAACAGTTCTTTATGAAGGACCTATGCTAACTCAGGTAGTTTCTAGGCATAGAGGTGGCTAAAAGCAAGTAGGGTATTGCCTTTTCGTAGAGGAAGTATGCTGTAGATGTGGTACAAGAGACATGGATGTTGGGGTCCAAACTAGTCAATATTCCTATGGACCCCAAGGCACACTTGATGATGAGCAGGCAAATCTTGTTGATAGTAGAGTATACAGGCAGCTTATGGGTAAGTTATTGTACCTGGCTATTACCAGACCTGACATTGCCTTGAGTGTAGGCAAGCTTAGCTAGTTTATGGAGACGCCGATGAAGCTGCATTGCTAGGTTGCTATGTAGGTGTTGAAATACTTGAAGAAAGCATCGGGTCGTGGTATTCTTTTCCAGAGAGGCTTTCCTATGACAGTGGTAGGATATTTTGATGCTGATTATGCAAGATGTGTACTTGACAGGAAATCCACCACAGACTTTTGTACCTTTGTGGCAGGTAATTTTGTTACTTGGAGAAGCAAGAAGCATGGGGTAGTTTCTCGCTCTAGTGCAGAGTCAGAGTATAGGGCTATGTCTCAGACTGCTGTAGAGATAATCTGGATACGATCTCTACTGTATGATTTGCATGTCCAAATTGAGGAGCATATGGAGATGTAATGCGGCAATCGGCGATTACTTATATAGCCAGCAATCTCATGTTCTTTGAGCACACCAAATATGTTGAGGTGGACTGTCACTACACCAAAGATCTCATCTAGCGTGATTTGTTGCATACTACTTATGTCACATATGAGGATCAGGCTGCCGATATGCTCACGAAGCCTCTACCTCAATCGGTGTTTGATTATTGGTGTTTCAAGCTGAGCACGATTGATATATGCTCCAGCTTAAGAAGGTGTGTTGAGATTCCTATTTATCTTTACTATTTTTTGTGTATTTTGTTATTTCTTAGTCTATTATGGACATGTATTGTTATGTACCCAAACCTCTCTATATAAAGAGGTGTTGGGTTTCTTTTGAGAAATAAGATTTGTCATTTTCTCCCACTTCCTCCATTTTACTTTTCAAAAAAATAAAAAAATTCATCTGTAGTAGTCTGGGTTATTGTATGTATTGTTAGATATTAGCACATTGCACATTTAATAATTCTGCATACTATTAATGCGTATAGGTAAGTATGGATGTACATTAGGGGAAGAGATGCTCAAAGGTGCCAGGGGCTCCTGATGCCTGAGGTGCATGATGCTTGCCTGATTTGTTAATGAACACTATATAGACAATTAGTACCCAACGAAAGTCAATTCGAAAAATTCCAATGCTTTGAGAAGGGGCATACCAATCCAATCATGTACATGCCATCTACCTGTTGGTGCTAGAGCACCACGATCATTTGTTTTGATGATAACAAAACACGTGTCATTTAACATTTGCACTTGGAGTCTTAGATTTCAGGCAAATTGCAAATGGAGATGTGACCAGACGGAGTTCGAGCTCACATCCAGGACGGATTGGAGGAGCTTGATGGAGAACAGAGGAGATTCACGAGGAGCGATGGCTTGAAGAAGGAAGGAGGTGAAGAATATGATAGATTTCTTTCTCTTGTACTCTTTGTATTTTTCGTCTCTTTTGTTGCTCTTTATTTTTGTTACTTAGATTCATGTTAAAGAGCCTCAAAGTATCGTAATAGTAGTCCTAGGAACACCTGCACAACCCTAGGATACTTGGGTTTTCTATAGAAAACTTAGAAAACCAATATAAGGTTCAAACAGCATTTCCAGACGTCTAATTCCAAAATCAGACGTCTGATAATGTGTTTTAAGACGTCTGACTGTTGATTCAGACGTCTGATAACATTTAGGCTGGACTTAGTTAACTCTGTCTAATGAAATCAGACGTCCAGACCTTAGTCCAGACGTCTTATAAGACGTCTGATGACTTTGCCAGATGTCCAATTAGTGGACCGTTGGCTGGCTCAGCAAACGCTTAAGGATATGACGGTTAGAGCCTTATCAGACGTCTTTAGGCCTTTCCAGATGTCTGATAAATGACCGTTTTGCCTCGGCTGACCCAAAATCTCTTCTCAGAGATTTTCTAGTCATTGCACTCTCTTGGAAATCCATTCCCACGAAAAAGTAGGTTTCCAGACGTCCAGACATAATGCCAAACTCCTGTATGTCGTCTGATGGACTTGCGCTAGAACCCTGTTTAAATCTGATTCAAGTCAGGAAGAGACCCGCCCAAAATCAGACGTCTGATGCCAGGATCAGACGTCTGATAACCCTGTCAGTGCAATCATTGTTCCTGATTTCGGCCTGATTCTCTTGGACTTTGCACCCAACGGCTATGGAAGCTTTCTTAAGCCTTCCAAAGCTTTTCCTAAGGCATCTATAAATAGAGGGGAGCCTTTGCCACACCAAAAACACACCTAGATATACAAGACACACCAAGAGACACTAAGACACACCTAGTAACACACTTTCACACTCTTTTGTGTCTAAGAAAAGCCCTTGCTCTCCAAGCTCAAGTTCTACATCTTGAGAGCATCAAACCTTTGCGCACCCGCTCTCCCGCCATAGTTCACGAGAGCGACGTTGCGTTGTCGCGTGGCTCACGCACCCGCGTCATCGATTCGACGCACTCCTTGCAAAGGGGAGTTTCCTAATTCCTATAGAAGCTAGGCTTAAATCTTTGTTGGCTTTATAGAACTATATTTGTTATTTTTCTTTGTTATTTGGTTGGGTATTCGCTTTACGAATTCCCGTCTCTTTTGTGGGACAAAATCCTTCTTGTGAAGAGAAGGGGTTTGAGGTACGCTACCCTCGTATAAAGTA
The DNA here is from genome assembly GCA_037157565.1 of Thalassia testudinum. Taxonomy (NCBI): domain Eukaryota; kingdom Viridiplantae; phylum Streptophyta; class Magnoliopsida; order Alismatales; family Hydrocharitaceae; genus Thalassia; species Thalassia testudinum. The sequence continues at coordinate 83,471,050 of JAZHRO010000012.1, read as the reverse complement.
GCGTGGTTGTAATTGAGGTTGAATCACCCTCGTTTAAAGTGATTCGTTTAGTGGATTTGATCAACTTGGTTGATCGAAAAATCCTAACTCGAGAGGGTTAGGTGGTGGTTTTCACCCGGTTTGGGTTTCCACCTAAAAAATTATTATGTACATCGTGTGTTTGTCTATTTTGTGAGATTGTTTATATTTTATTTCCGCATTTTATTACGTCACCCCCTCCTGGTAGGGCCTCCGTTTCCTACAATTGGTATCAGAGCAGGTTCTTGCGAGATCAGAGTAACACCCGGCAAGAAGATAATGGAGGGAAGCATATCCGCAATCAGAATCTCCGAAGGGCAGTCCACCGTCCGACAACCCTATTTCGATGGGAGGGATTTCGGATATTGGAAGTTGAGGATGAAGACGTGGCTCTAAGCCACTGAGTTCGAGATATGGGGATGTTGCGAAACCCCATACGAGATCCCGAAGCGACCCCAAGGAGGCTACTCGCAGCTGCAGATTCGAGAGCTTTCACTCAACGCAAAGGCAATGAATGCCCTGTATTATGCGTTGAGTCCAAAGGAATTCGAGCAAATCCAAGAGTGCACTACCGCCCACGAGATATGGAGGAAGTTAGAAAACACTAATGAAGAGACGAGCTCGGAGGAAGAAGAGAATCCCTAGGACGAAGTCGCCTGCATGAGCTTCATGGCAATAGAGGGCGACAGCGAAAGCGACTCAGACAACGAGGTAAGTACCGATTTACAAGATGCATTTAATGAACTTTTTGAAGTTAGTAAAGCACTTAAGATAGAAAATAAAAACATTAAAAATAACCTTAGTTTTCTTAAAAATGAAAATGATAGGTTAGAAAAATAACTCAAGGGCATAGAAAATAGTCCTAAAAATGATAACCTATTATTAGAAAATCATAACCTCATCAATAAAAATAATAAATTGATTGAGGAAAATGTTAGTCTAAAAATAGAAATTTCTGATTTAAAGACTAAGATGCATATTATAGAAAAAGAAATTGCATGTCTTAGGGAAAATTCTAACAAATTAATTAACAAAGTAGATAATTTTTATAGCCCTAAGGTTGAGAAAGGATCTCCGTCAAGGAGACCCGCTAACAGATCCGGATCCAAGCCCACTTGGATACCGAAAAAAGAATTGGAATCTTATTTTGTAGGTTTCAGGGATAACTACAATACAAAGGATTGGACCTACAAACTCAAGGCTGGTCAACTCGAGTTGGGAGAACCAAGGTGTAGACCAATGAGGAGAACGAGAAGACCAACGAGACGGTGAACAAACGATGGACCCGCTGCACGTCAACCGCCAGACTGGAGACCGGCGCCAATGCCCAGGCCTCCAAGCTACGGATGGGAGCCCCATCCTATGTGGCATCCACGACCACCATTTGGATCATTTTATTGGCCATGGTAGGTGAGGTAAAAATTCTTCACCTTATCTTTTTATCATTAGCATTTAAATAAGGGAAGTTAAAAAATTTGAGCTAATTGTCAATTTTTAAGGGGGAGATGCAAGTTAGCTAAATTTCCTTTAGTAAGAGGGAGAAAATAATAGCAATCTTGTTGTTACAGAAAGGGAGAGAACATTACTTTTGAAATTCATAGAAGAGCATGTTTTAAGGGGGAGTTATAGAAAATGTAAAATTAATTAAACCTTTTTGATGATGTCAAAAAGGGGGAAGATTTTTTGCATTATTATTTATGGTTTTGTTATCATCAAAAAGGGGGAGATTGTTGGTGCTAGAGCACCACGATCATTTGTTTTGATGATAACAAAACACGTGTCATTTAATATTTGCACTTGGAGTCTTAGATTTCAGGCAAATTGCAAATGGAGACGTGACCAGACAGAGTTTGAGTTCGCATCCAGGATGGATTGGAGGAGCTTGATGGAGAACAGAGGAGATTCGCGAGGAGCGATGGCTTGAAGAAGGAAGGAGGTGAAGAATAGGATAGATTTCCTTCTCTTGTACTCTTTGTATTTTTCGTCTCTTTTATTGCTCTTTATTTTTGTTACTTAGATTCATGTTAAAGAGCCTCAAAGTACCCTAACAGTAGTCCTAGGAACACCTGCACAACTCTAGGATACTTAGGTTTTCTGCAGAAAACTTAGAAAACCAATATAGGGTTCAAACAACATTTCCAGACGTCTAATTCTAAAATCAGACATCTGATAATGTGTTTTAAGACGTCTGATAACATTTAGGCTGGACTTAGTTAACTCTGTCTGATGAAATCAGACGTCCAGACGTCTGATGACTTTGCCAGACGTCCAATTAATGGATCGTTGGTTGGCTCAGCAAACGCTCAAGGATATGACGGTTAGAGCCTTATCAGATGTCCTTAGGCCTTTCCAGACGTCTGATAAATGATCGTTTTTCCTCGGCTGACCCAAAATCTCTTTTCAGAGATTTTCTAGCCGTTGCACTCTCTTGGAAACCCATTCCCACGAAAAAGTAGGTTTCCAGACGTCCTGTATGTCGTCTGATGGACTTATGCTAGAACCCTGTTTAGATCTGATTCAAGTCAGGAAGAGACCCACCCAAAATCAGACGTCTGACCTTATTTTCAGACGTCTTAAAGTGATCTTCCAGATGTCTGATGCCAGGATCAGACGTCTGATAACCCTGTCAGTACAATCATTGTTCCTGATTTTGGCCTGATTCTCTTGGGCTTTGCACCCAATGGCTATGGAAGCTTTCCTAAGCCTTCTAAAGCTTTCCTAAGGCCTCTATAAATAGAGGGGAGCCTTTGCCACTCCAAAAACACAAGACACACCAAGAGACACTAAGACACACCTAGTAACACACTTTCACACTCTTTTGTGTCCAAAAAAAGCCCTTGCTCTCTAAGCTCAAGTTCTACATCTTGAGAGCATCAAATTTTTGCGCACCCGCTCTCCCGTCGTAGTTCACGAGAACGATGTTGCACCGTCGCGTGGCTCATGCACCCGCGCCGTCGATTCGATGCACTCCTTGCAAGAGGAGTTTTCTAATTCCTATAGGAGCTATGTTTAAATCTTTGTTGGCTCTATAGGACTATATTTGTTATTTTTCTTTGTTATTTGGTTGGGTATTCGCTTTGCGAATTCCCGTCTCCTTCGTGGGACAAAATCCTTTTTGTGAAGAGAAGGTGTTTGAGGTACGCTACCCTCGTATAAAGTAGCGTGGTTGTAATTGAGGTTGAATCACCCTTGTTTAAAGTGATTCGTTTAGTGGATTTGATCAACTTGGTTGATCGGAAAATCCTAACTCGAGAGGGTTAGGTGGTGGTTTTCACCCTATTTGGATTTCCACCTAAAAAATTATTGTGTACATGGTGTATTTGTCTATTTTATGAAATTATTTATATTTTATTTTCATATTTTATTACATCACCTCCTAGTAGGGCCTCCGTTTCCTACACTACCAAAATAAATTTAATAAGTATCTTATTGAAAAAATAGACATTGTAAATCACAAAAAAGCTTCAACTTTAAGCTTAAGCATGATAAAACACCCAAACAAAATTCAACTCCCATGAATCAAAAAATCAGGCCAAAATAAGTAAATAGAGAACTTGAGAAGTGGAACCAACTAAATAGAGCCTTAAATACAGAAAACTCAAGCTTTAAGCAAAATGAGAGCAGCCATCTTTTACATTTGCCCCCCCGTTTTAGGTGCATGCCCATCTAGCCCAGTGCCGGCAACCAGGCAAGGCTTGCCAGATGAAAGGGCCCAGCGTCACTTGGAATCAATGCCTAGATGCTCCTAGGCAAGGGTCTTTACGGAACTTATTTTCTACATATTTGGTTTGGACTGTTATTGGAAGCTTTTTTTGGTCAATACAAGGTAACAATGTCTATCCTGCAAGAAATATTTTAGATGCATAAGAAAAAACATCACAAGATGTGCATAAGCTTTGTAATGCCAATGGCAAAATTTTCCAAACTTGCATCTTGATTCGATCCAAGTAGGCACTGACCATTGCCGAATTTTTCTAATTGGATGTGGGAATAGGTTATTGCGGACCGAAATTATGCTTCTGGTGATCAGGTACTTTCTTCAGTAATTCTCTGTATGATTTTCAAAGGGACTCGCATCATATTGGAACTGTACCTGCATTTTCAGGTCTTGATAAGATATGGGCACTTCTCAAATGCTACACTATTACTGGAATTTGGTTTCACTCTTCCACGTAACATTCACGATCAGGTTTAATTTGTCTTCCAAAATCTAATTAGTTTTATAAAAATTCTTTTTAAGTTCTTGTAAAAAAATCCTTTCCTATTTTAAAATGGGCGTGGGTTGAGAAACGTAAAAGTTGATGCATAGCAGTGTGAATGTGGTCCTCACATGATATATCTCTTTTTTATGCAAAAAAAGTATTGACACATGGTGGGATCCACTACTGTTGAAACAAACAACAAACCACTTTTGTACAGGTGCAAACTATTCAAATTACTTTCGAAATCACTTTGCACCGATGCAAAATTACTTTTCACCTTCAAAATAATTTTTCACGGGTGAAGTAAGACTACACTGGTGTAAAATTAAATTCTAAGTGTTTCTTCACCTATGACAAGTGATTTTGCGCTTGAAATATGATTTTTCCACCTTAGGGTTCAATGTTTAGTCTTTAGTCTCTAAATCGTAAGGTGAAAATTCACCTTTCAAGTAAAAAATCACTTCTCGTACGTGAAATTATTTTTCATAAACTTAAATCATAAATCCTAAATCTTAAATCTATAGGTCAAAATTAGTTCACAGGTGAAACTATCATTAGAATAATTTTGTACCGATGCAAAATAAGATTTCATCGGTGTAAATATACCTTAGAATAATTATTTTGCACCGCTGCAAAATCACGAAGAATAATTTATCACAGGTATAAAGTTATTTATCACCTGTGTTTTAAGTTAAAGTGGTGTGATAGTTTTTTTGAATGTAGTGGGATCCACCACACAACAAATCTTACATTCTTTTATTTCTTTACATTAAATATTAATTATCAAGTGAACTTACATTCACAATACTTTGTGAAACACGAGAACAATACCCATAAATTTCTCTGCGTCACTTCTACATTTCCGTATTTTTTAGCTTCTAAAATTTAGCATATCCTGTCAATGACGAAACTCAACTGAGATTCACTGAAGCTTTGTACGGTGATGGCTCTTTGACTTGTGCAGTTTTTATTTGTAATTTTGAAATCAATGGTCTTCAATTGGAATTCCCAATAATTTTTGTCGTGAGTTGCTTTTCCCCCTCTTCTGTTGCATGGTTTTGCTCTTTTGCTACCTGCGTGGTCTCTACAAGACTACAATTGCTGCCTAATTTGATGATTGTGTTCTTCGCGGTTTTCTAGTCTGTGCCAGGGCTCTGGAAACAAATTTCTACTTGCGTGCTTTTCTGCGTGCTCTCTATTTGCCTATTTTCTGAAACAGAGATGATTTTCATTTAGGTACAGATTTGCTTAAGTGTGCCAGTGGATGATCCCTTGCACAGACAGAAAGTGAAGCTTCTAAATGAACATAAAATGCTGAAAGATGCTAGTGGACACATTTCCTCTTCAGGCGCATCTTTCACCATCAAGTAGGTTATAGCCACTAACACTTTCGTTTTTTCATAAATTATTTGATATCCATTTGGAAACTTTTTAATGGACTTGGCGAGTGTCACACTCCCTGCATGCGTTCTGCTGGCATGACAACGGGGAACTTCTTAGGAGAGTGATCAACAACACTTTTGTTGGTCCAAATATTTTGAGTTGCAAAGGAATTTTCTTACAAAAATTGACAAATCTCATGTTTATATATTTATAGTATGCTTTGCTACTGAAAATATTTGTCTTGGGTTTGCTTGATTGTCAAGTTAATATACTATTTATTCTAAATGGAATTGTCTTTAGCAGTTCAGATATTTAAGGTAATAGGCAAAGTTCCATGCCAAAAAAAAAGATTCAGAAAGACTTCTTTGTTTGTTCTAATATTTTTGGGAAAGATAAATAGAATTATTTGTTTTTTTAATATTTTTGGGAAAGATAAATAGAATTATTTGCAAAGGATCTGACTGATATCTGAGCTATGGAATATCAAGATACTTGGTCATATCTTTGTATCATATACAACACTAAGAATTTGGCTCATTGTTAATTGTTCATGCTTGTTGCTAATTAGAATCAGTAAAAATCCACTCTCTCTCTTGAATGCAAATGGTATTTTGATGTATTTCCAGGAAATTCGACAGGGTTATCTTGAAATGCTACGATTAAAACCTTGAAGAATCAAGTGTCATGTCATTTTCATTGGCCTAATTTTGCCTAATCAGACATTTTCATGTTGTTTTCATGTTGATAGCAAAGGGTTGCATCGAAATTACTATTTTTCTGATATTTCTTATGGACATCTCTCCTCCGGTCCTCAATGCTTCCAGGCTTCTATAATCGATCTTAGAATTTTGGAATATTTAAGAGATTTATACAGACAATTGATGAATTGAATGCGTTTTCTTCTCCCTGTAACTTTCTTTCCTTCTTGTCAAAATTTTAAAACTGTTTTTCCAAATAAGCGAGCATCCCCACTCTTAATATCCTCATTCATCACTTCTGCCATAGCTAATTTGTTGAGTTTTAACTTACTTTAGGACCTTTGTCATGTACTTCATTGTTGTCTTTGAGAAACCCTTCTCTTCTGAATCTTTTAAGGGGCTGGACCTCGTAAACTCATCAAGCCTTGCAGACAGGACCTGCAATATGAATTACCCAATCAAATCCTGCCAGACATTTTATCCTTAGCTTTCCACTTCTATGTTATGCAAAACTTGTGCCTCAGGCTGTTGAGTTACGTGTTATTGTGAGGGGTTATTTATTATCTTATTTTTCTTGTTGGACTTATTGTATTATTTTTCCCTTATCTCTTTTTATATAAAGAGATATAATGATGGCTTGGTAAAATAAGATTTTTTTTCACTTCAACTTGGTATTAGAGCACTAGGTTAAAGTCTCCACCAAAAAGAACTTTAACCCTTCCTTAAGCCCTTTCACTGGGAGCCACCATCGCCACCACCAACGGCAACGTCGGCGTCGGATTGCCATTGCAACAACAGTAGCATCACCGACTGCCGCTGTTGCTGCAGCCAGAGCACTGCCACGTCGCAATGCTGTTGCCCTTGCTTGTCGCCGCCCTGCTGTAGTGACCATAGCGGTGCAGCGCCTGATCGTGGCGCTGTTGTGGCCCCTCACCATCGCCCTGCTGCAACTGGAGGGTCGCCTGAGCGCTGCCCAAGCCTTGTGTGGTTGCTGCGGGGCGTTTAAGCGCTGCCCAAGGCCTGTGCGGTTGCTGCAGGTTTGCCTAAGCGCCACTCTCGGCGTGTGCTGCTGCTGCGCCTTGCCTTGAAGCCCTTGTAGTGCGTCACCACACCTTGGTGTGCGTGCTGCAGTAGCGTGGGTCGTAGTCGCAGTGCAGCTACTGTCGTTCTCTCCTCATTTTGCTGCTGCTGCTCCAGTCGTTGGAGAGAAGGATCGGTGTCTACAAGAACTCTGTAGGAAGGTTCTTGAATATTGAGGGATGAAGATTTGAAGCAAGAACCTTCTTATGATTGGTATGACCTTTTTTGATCTCTTGTTCTGATTTGGGGTGTGTTTTCGCCGTTGTGAATGTTTCTCCTTGGGGTGTGTATTTCTCTTATTGATTGATTCTTAGGATGTGTATTCCCTAGTGAAGTGTTGGATATTTTGTCTGTGGATTGCGAGGTGTGTAGTCCCCAAGTTAGTATTTAATCTAGGATTTCAGGTCTGTTGTTTGGGCTTACCATGTCTGCATCAGATACTTCTGAGGTGTCTTCAGGACAGAGTACAAAAAGTGGGGTGTACAAGAGCCTTTTCTTTGCTTTGATTACAAAATTGGATGAGATCAATTATCCCTGTTGGTCTCAAACCTTCCTTGTCATTGTGGAAGGTTATGATAAGAAGCATGTGCTTATGGAAGCACCACTGGAGTAGAAAATAGAAAAATACGTAACTTGGAATCGGGATGATGTTATAGTGAGAGCCTGGATCTTGAATAGCATTATTCCAAGGAGTGACGATGAGGCTATGTACTATAGTTCTGCTAAAGAGATGTGGGATAGCTTGAAGATGACTTATTCACATGAGTTGAATTCAATTCAAGTATTTTAGATCCACTATGATTTATGCCATCTCAAGCAGGAGGAGGTAAGTGTCTAAGTATTATTCCACTATGAAGGGGTTATTGGAGAAATATAATGCATGTAAACCGATGTGTACTTCTACATGTAGGGACCACAGGAAGGAGTTTGTAGCCCACATGTTCCTGGTAGGTTGAGTGACTATTCTACGACTCGTTTACAGATTTTGACTCTTTCTGAGCTTCCTCCTATTGAGGAAATTTATAGAAGGCTGAGTAGGATACAAATTCAACATACTCATGATGCAGTTACCAATATATCTTCGGCTCATGCTGCTGTTAACACTTGTGGTGGTCGTGGAGGCTTGTTTCATGGCAAAGGCAGAGGCCGAACTAATGGTGGTTGTGGCAAGCCTACATGTTCTTTCTGTGGTAGGCTTGGCCATGTTGAGGTTAAGTGTTGGAATAAGCTTGGTCGTCCTACTGTGGCCAACCAGGTCTCTGTTACAGTCTCTTCAAGTGTGAGCACTGAGGCAGTATTCCTTACAGAGGCAGATTATGATGCAGTTGTGTAGCGGCTAGTACAGTTGACCCATGAGCAGCCTCAATCCTCCAGCACTGCAGCCTATGCGTCTGCATCAGGTACGAAAGGGTCATGGTTGATTGATTCAGGTGCATTTGATCATTTGATAGGAAATTCCTAGTGCTTTAGGGAATTACAAAAGACATCACAGGAACATTCAGTACAGCTGGCAGATGGTAGAGATGCCCCCATCCGTGGTAAGGGAGGGTATCTGTTACACCCTCTATGCATTTTGATGATGTGTACTATGTGTTGGTCATGGCAATGCAGCTGCTTTTTGTTCTATTACTAAGAAGTTGAATTGTTGTGTTATTTTTTACGCTGTTGGATGCACTTTTCAGGATAGCATGACATGGAGGACGATTGGTGGTAGTCATGAGGGAGTGTGTATTGGTTAGTTCAGAGTCTAGTTGCTGCAGCCTATCAGATGACTATTGTGGGGAGTGCCTTGCAGTGGTACAGAAGACTAGGTCATCCTTCACTGGACAAGTTACGTCGTGTCATCCCTCACTTATCTCTCGCCATGAAGATTCAGTGCAATACATGTCAGCTGGGAAAGCATCACCGTGTTAGTTTTCCAGCATCTATCCAGTCTACCAGTTCTGCTTGTTTTGATTTGCTGCATTGTGATGTCCGGGGTCCTAGCCGTATGGCAGGCCGTCAGAATTTTAGATATTATTTGTTATTTGTGGATGATTTTTCTCTCTTATCATGGACCTTTTTGATGAGGAATAAATCAAAAGTTGGCTCTTTGATTCAGCAATTTATGGTGTTTGTGAAAAATCAATTTGGTGTATGCATTAAGAAAATCAGAACAGATAATACATTAGAATTTTGCACAAAGAAACTGGCTAATTGTATGAATCACTGGGTATTGTGCATCAAACATCATGTCCTCATACGTCGCAGCAGAAGGGGATAGTTGAAAGGAAATACCGCCACATTCTAGATACAGTTAGAGCTTTACTTATCCATAATAGTGTTCCGCATAGTTACTAGGGAGATGCGGTTCTTATTACGTGTTATCTCATTAACAGGCTTCCTTCCTCTGTGTTACATGAGCAGATTCTATGGAGTATCTTATATTCTGATACTGACTTATTTCTTGTGCTACTAGAGATCTTTGGGTGAGTGGCATTTGTACACTTTGAGCTTGGTCATGACAAATTGGCACTAAGGGCGGTTAAGTATGTATTTCTGGGATACTCGCGTACGTAGAAGGGATACAGGTGTTTTGATCCCATACACCAGAAATACTATGTGAGTGCAGATGTGACTTTTCATAAATCTATCCCTTATTTTTCTACCTTAGGTCATCAGTTGAGAGAGATAGAGGTGATTGCTCTTATGCCTATACCTCCTCCTATAGCCTTGGAGGATTTCTCTCATAGTAGTGGTGTATCTACTGTAGATCATACTATGGGCATTTTCAGATTTGTACCACCTGATGAGAAGACATTTAAGGATGCTATATATTAGCTGCCAGTTACGTACAGAGAGGACACACTCCCGTTCTTCAGTTCCTACTGAGCCACCATTGTCCTCCTTTGCTCAGGTATGTGTTGGCAATATTGATGATTCTTCTGCTCATGTATTTTCAGGGTCCATTTCTCTGCCTATAGGTGAGGATATTCCCATTGCTATCAGAAAGCCTCAGAGATCTTGTGCACAGTATCGTGTTGCTGGTAGTGTTGTTTCTACAGGTTCTCTTAGGTCAAAGTTTCATGTCTTTACAGCTGCAGTCTTTAGTACGGAGATACCTACTTCCTACCAGTAGGCTCTCCTACATCCACATTGGAAGGTGACCATGGAAGAGATGTCTGCACTTATTGATAGAGGCACCTGGAGTTGTTTGCTTTACCTTCTGGTGTGCACTTGGTTGGGGCTAAATGGGTCTTTGCCTTGAAATACAACCCTAATGGGTCTATTTCTCCATATAAGGCTCGTCTTATAGCCAAGGATTCACCCAGACCTGGGGTGGATTTCTTTGACACTTTTTCTACTGTGGCACAACTATCAACGGTCCGTATTTGTCTCTATTGCAGCTCATTATGAATGGCATCTTCACCAGCTGGATATCAAAAATGTCTTTCTATATGGAGACTTGAAGGTGGAGATATATATGCAGCAGCTACCTGGTTTTGAAGTTCAGGGAGAGTGTGTGTAAACTTTGTAAGGCTATTTATGGACTTAAGCAGAGCCCTCGAGCTTGGTTTTAGCATTTGTCTGAGGCACTCTCTATGTTTGGGATGCAGAGATTTTTTTCTGATCATTCCTTGTTTATTATGAAGACCAATACTGGTATCATGACTTTATTGGTATATGTTGATGACCTTATCCTTACAAGTAATGATGCTGATGGTATTACTCAGGTGAAAGAGTATTTAGCTTGCCAGTTTGTCATGAAATATCTTGGGAAGCTGAGATATTTTCTGGGTATTGAGATTACCATGAGCAAGCAAGGTATAGTGATGTCTTCGAGGGAGTATGCACTTGATATTCTTCAGGAGACAAGCATGCTAGGATCCAAGGAAGCCAACATTCCTATGGAGGATACAGTGATGCTAAAGGACAAGAAGATCTATTAGCAGTTGGTTGAGAAGTTATTGTATCTAACTATCACCAGGCCAGACATCAGCCTTGCAGTGGGTAAGCTAAGTCAGTTCTTAAACAAGTCCACTGATATTCACTGGCAGACGGTTATGCAAGTGTTGAGGTACATTAAGGGATGCCCAGGAAGAGGCATTCTATTCTAGAAGAAGGGTCCTATGTTTGTAGTGGCTTACTCTAATATAGATTATGCAGGAGACATGGGAGACATGCGGTCTACTACTGGTTTTTGCACATCTGTGGTTGAAAATTTGGTGACCTAGAGGAGCAAGAAATAGAGTATTGTTTCACGGTCTAGTGTTGAGTCCGAGTACACGGATATGGCTCATGCTGCAGCTAAGATGATATGGATCAGATCTTTGCTAAGAGATCTTCATGTTGAAATTCAGGAGCTTATGGAAATACATTGTGATAACCGGGCTGTGACATATATTGTTAGTAATCCCATATTTCATGAGAAGACGAAACATGTGGAAGTGGATTGTCATTATACCAGGAGTCTGATTCAGCATGGTCTACTTTGTACTACGTGTCTTGCCTCCACTGGTTGGACTGTTGATGTTTTTATCAAGCCACTACCTCGCCCCCAGTTTTGGAAGTGTAGAAATAAGTTAAGTACGGTGGATATATATGCTCCAATTTGAGAAAAAGTGTTGAGTTACGTGTTATCATGATGGGTTATTTGTTATCTTATTTTCCGTGTTGAACTTATTGTGTTATTTTTTCCTTATCTCTCTTTATATAAAGAGATACGGGGATGACTTGATAAAATAAGATTTCTATTTTAATTCAACGTAGAATACTTTATTCTGAGCTTTCCATATCATTCTCTTTTATGCAAAGTTTGTGTGTAAAGGCATCTAGATAATGGAGGTATATCATTCCATGGAAATCATACTTTAACAACTTTGAAGATCATAAAGGCAAACCTCCGATAAATTGATAAGTCACAAACTACTTTTTCTTCCAAAGGGAGGTCCAATCATCCAAAAGGAATGGAAGCGGAATCCCCCAGGCACTACGTGCGTTTTCTAGAGTCCTATCTGCAACATCAGTGGAAGGTAATATTTTGATTTCTTTATTTCCTTGGGCTTTTCAGACAGCTAATTTTGGTTTTTATCCTTTTCTGTTTAGAATTGAATGTTATGGCAGTGGAAGCTATTGAGGGTGATGGCAGGTTGGCTCGTCGTCCTTCAAAAAGTAGAGATTCTGAAGTTAAAGCCCATCTTATCTTACTTTCTCATATAACAAGAGCAATTCAGGATTACCGCTCTTTTATAAAGGTAAGAGGAATAAATGGGTTGATATTTTCTCTAAAAGGAAAGAAGTCCAGCTCTATGAAAATTCAAATGGATTGGGAGAAAAACACGTGAAATAAGAGACACTTTAGATGGTTGGGCACCGTGACTTAGGGCCTGTTCGGTAACAGGAATTGCGTGGCGTATTCCTTGTTTGGGTACAGAAATTCTGGAAGTAAATATGGTTGGAATTGGTTCTCTTATTCTGGAAATAAACAATTCCACCCTTTTCTCCCAAATACCTTAGTTTCGGCTTTCCACCCAAACACAAAAAGCATGTTATTCTTTCACTTATTCTATAAACTCATAATTGTAATTCCTCCGTATACTCATAATTCCTTGTCCAATTTCCTTTTTTTTTACTTCCCCTTACCAAACGGGCCCTTAATGTCTATTTTGAGAAGATACTTGAGAATCTCACCCCTCTTATAGTATCAAGGGGCATAGAATTCCATTACAGGTAGCTACATACCATCCAGCGTTGTAGTTGTGGGCTAAAAAAGAGCAACTGCAGGATCCATTTGGCCATACTAACTACCTACTACATTTTCATGTGACTTGGAGTTGAAGCTCTGGGATGTTGCCAACAATACACTGACTCGAAGCTGTTGTACTTGCCAAACTGAAAAAAAATGCAATGCAAAATTTCCCTTTCAAAGATTGAGCATCAACATGCATAATTACTTAAATCTTTTGTTGCTTGTTGTAGTCTTTGGAGCTTATGGATTCTCCTGCCAATGCTAGCCGATTCTCTCTTAGAAGAAGAATGGCCATGGATGTCATTTCTGGTGAGATCCGGGTTTTAGAATCTGCCTATTCATGGTTAAGAAATTATTGCAATAACCTATCTACTTGAGGATGTTGACCAGTTTGATCAAAGATGAATCTAGCAAGCTCAGCTGGGTTCTTGAGCACAGTAACTGGCATATTTGTTCAAAGCAGAACTCAATTCAGTTGTATACCACAGAAGGGCTTGGTTCCTAGAGGTCCATTAACTGGAACCGGTGAAGCTCAGGATTGAAGGAAAGGGCAGTGGAATGAGTAACACTGCAAAGAAGAGTACACCATTACCTAACAAAATGCAATTTTGATATATAAATTTTTTCCTCATTCTTACAAGGTCCCGGTATCCTATAAATGCTAGGGTCTCGGCTCATTTGTTGTAACCTCTATTTTTTCTCCTTGCTGCCAAATGTTGTGGTTGTGACGAACATAAATGACATTTAATGGCATGATGTTTACTGTAGCCTGCATGGCAAGAGATGCGATATGTATGAAGTTTAGCGTGTTTGGATCTATGCTAAAAATGACCCAGAATCTGTTGTTTGGAACCTTCATCTTGGTTTTAACCTTATTCCTGACGTTTGATATGATGCGCTTCCTTTTATCACGTTGAACCAGAGGACTGTCCACACCTATCTTTTGGGTGCCCGTTCATGTATGAAGTCTAGATTTGGGCTGGCATCAATTGGATTAATTACTCTTTGTTAACAGAGTTCTGGGAGTCCTTTGGCAGTCGAACCTTTAGATCTGAAAGGGATCGGTTGTCTACATCGGCTGTTTTAGTGGTCAATTTGGCTTCAGCGGAATGAAGTCACTTTTTAGAGGAGAGGCTTTATGCTGACAATTGATGTATCGAGTCTTGTCTTTTAGGATTAGTTTAATTGAGGGGTTGATTTTTTTTTTTTATTAACCTTCACTTACTTGAGGAATTAATCTCTATAATCTTGACATCTATTTGGTCGGGGAAGGGGGGGGGGGGGGGGTGGTTTGTGTTGGTGGTTAATACTTATTTTGTTAACACCAGTTTTAAGTTTTAAGGGATGTTAGTTAGTTAAATAGGTGTTAACTTTGTAATTTTTTATATCTAAAATTTTACTTTTTAGAAATTGGTGTTAACATTTGTTCAAGTAAATATTACAAAGAGTTAATATCATAGTTTAACATTAGTTGAAATAAATAAAAATTAGTATTAACAATATTTTGCAAGTAAATAAAAATGTATGTTAACATAAATTTTATATTTTTTAACATCAATTTTTTAATCGGTGAAGTAAACTACCTCTTAAGGAATTGTGGGTCATTTTAAAATGTGGGAGGTGTAGCTTTCCATGATACATAATCTCTTTTAAGAAGGGATGAATGAATTTAGAGGATCGTCTTTTAAGAAGATCCCACGCTTTCAAATAGCTCAAAATTCGTTATCATCTTAATAATTTTCTTAATTCACCCACAAACTATTAGTAGAATTGATCCGTGATCGACGGCATCAGTCGAGCAGAGAAATGCAATCAGCATGTTTCAAAGTTCAAGAGGGGTGGTACTTTCGTTGCTCTATGTAAATGAGCTACTTGATGATAGATAAGAAAGAAGAACAAGATACCTATTTGATCTCCCGTTCAACTTGCAGCAGCTTGCACTTAAAGCTCGTAGTGCAATTTTCACCTGGAACAAGGACAAGGAGATGTAAAGGGATGCAGAGTTTTCCGGCTCAAATTGAGACCACAGAATTACGAAAATGGCGGGTCAGCTTTTTATTTTGCTACTTATTTATTATATCATCTTCCCTCGTATCATTCATTTAATTCCACTTTACTCCTCTTTGGAATTTTCTTTTCGTGTAACCGTCATACGCTTTCTTATTCTGTTGAGGGCATTGGTTTACGTACTTTGGCATCTGGAACCATTCGCCGGCTAATAGCATTTGGCATAAATTATTTGAGGGCGTTGGTTTACACACTCCTCTTGTCATCTAGAACCATTCGAAAACAAATATCATTTGGCATAAACCATTGAGCTGATTATACCTTCCTAAAAAGTTCTATTTCTCTGCCGAAAGGGAGTATAATCAAGAGTCTAAATAGGAGTACGCTAATACCTGGATCTCAATTTTCACATTTTTTCTGGCAGTGCATTCTACTTTTCCATCGTGAATTGAGAAGGCACGACTTAATGGCACACAATCGACGCACCTACTTTGATTTTTATTAGGCTCGAAAGCATGTTCCAAAGTACACACATGTAGTCAAATTCAACTGGGTTTCCCTTCCAGCATTTGAACATAAATAACACGAATGATGGCAGCAAGCTCGAATCGCTATCGTTAAAGCTTAATCATTAGTTTGATTGTGATGGCACTTGTGCAGTTTGGTTGAGAAACTTCAGAAGATCTACACGGACCGCTCCACGGAGACATGGTGCAGCGGTGGATCATCAATCCTGAACAATGGAGGTCCCAAGATTGAGACTACCTGATGTAAAAGAAGAAAAAGGATCTACACAAACCAATCTCAATACTTCAAAATACTGACAACCTAGATACAACTATTTTTTTGTTCAAGGAGAAACAAAAGAGAACGCAATCCAAAATATCACAGAAGTTAGGAAAGCCACAACCGCAACCATAGGAGGTTGGAGTACATATCATCCAACCAAATACCTTAATACAAGTGGTGCTATAAACACGATAAGACCACATACTTCAGCACTCATCCATGGATGCTCTGAATCCTCCTAGACTCACTTCCACTTTTTGAACTTGCCATGATGCCCAAACATGCCATGCTTGAACTTGCCATGCCCGAACCTCCCGTGCTTCCCGTGCTTGAACTTGCCATGGCCGAACATGCCATGGTGACCGAAACCGTGACCGTGACCGTGACCGTAACCGCCATGCGAGAGATGGTGAATCCCATAGGCAGCGGCTGCAGCCGCAGCGCCCCCCGCTAGCATTGCTCCCATTGGCCCGTGGCCTGAAAAAAAACCACCGATAATTGGTCGGTCAAAATTACGAGAATGGTACCTCGAGCATTGCATTAAACATGGGGAAAAAATGATGTGGATACCATGGTGTTGTGGTGGTGGTGGAGCAGATGGTCCAGGAGGATAGCCTGCAGGGGGGTATCCTTGAGGTGGGTACCCTTGTGGAGGGTACCCTTGTGGAGGGTACCCTTGGGGAGGGTACTCATGTGGAGGGTATGCGCCGCCGGGTGGTGGAGGGTATGCACCGCCGGGTGGAGGGGGGTAAGGCCCTAGTGGGTACCCCCCCTGAGAAGGACGAAAACCAGGCATCATTCCATGTGCTATGTGCGAGAAGAGGCCTCTCTCGTTTTCGGACCCGTCATGCCTATCTCTTCCATCTGCCATTCTGTTTCTCTGGAAGGGAAAGATCTTGGTTATGTAAATGCATATGCCAAAAAGATGCTGATGCATGATATTATAGGGGCCTAAAAGTTTGAATTCACCCAGTAAAAGCGAAAAAAAAAAGGGGTCATTCAAGCTAAAGAAGGATAACACCACGAGAATCTACAAAATGCCATGTAAGAAATAGGATGGATTGCATTCCTCCTTTTGGTGTCATCAGTAATTCTATTGAACTATCTCAGGAATGGATTATATAGAAGCTGAAATATCGCAAGATCGACATCGGGTGGGAGTTGGGGAAATCGACCAACATATTTAAACTTGCAGCTAATGCAGCTAAATTGAGATGTAGGCAGAGCTGTCAACCCAATGAAGCTGTTGGATATAGTTTGCAGTGGGAAAGAGAAATCTGAATCAAGGGAGATTTCTCTTGCCTCTCATCTAGGCTCTTGCCTAAATGTACCAGGCATAACTTGAATTTAAATGTTCTGAAATCTGCTGATTTTGTTGGTGTAGTCGTGTCCGTATGGACAAGAGTAGACGACGTGGTGTGCTTTCTTGAGCATCACTCCTTTAGACAATGCAGGCAACTATCTCTTATCCAGTCATTTCCCATTCTAGACCACAAAAGTTCATAACATGTATTCACTTCCCCTCCGGTGAGCATTTATGAAGACTAAGGTAGGGGGTTCCTCCCCACAAGTCAAGTTTGTATCTACAACAAACCATCAACTAAAACCTAAAGTTTATGTGGTGTTGTTTACATGGATTCTTTTGTTCTTTTTAGAAATTCAAAGTGCAAACACAATTGGAATATGATATGACATTCTACAAGTGAGACAAACATGGTCCTCATCCATTGGGATGTATCGGTAAACTGGTGATCCACTTGATTCCAGAATTACAGGTTTATGAGCCAGACCCTTCCCACTTTGGGAGGATCGGGTATACTAATCGGAAACTTGGTGCCCTTGCATGTATTAAGATGCTATGACATGTTATGTGGATTTAGCTCTTTTCAGATAAACAATGGGTGCTCGATTCAGTGAATCATCCAAGGGTATTATGATAATCCTATGTAACCAGAAGCCTTAAGTATTTTTTCTGAAAAGGACCTCAAGAAAAAATTGCCAAACCTATAACCTGCAAATGCACACAAGTAGGGTCTCAAAGAAGAAGAACGCCCGACCCAGATATATGTTGCATAGACTCAAATAGGGGCTAAAATATGAATGCAAAAAAAATACCATTTTATAAAAATCCACCATAAATGCTTGGCATATGAGCCAAATCCCATGGCAACACAAACTTAGTACAGTACTAGCAAGTTCTGATTGTTAGAACATCCCCTATTCTGGTCACTTGGCAACATTAACATCTCACCAAACATACCTCAAGTGGCATGTGAAGCTGTAAACTAAGAGTGTAAAAGAATGGGTATTTCTTCTAAGTTCAACTTCCTTAGCCCTCAAGTGAAGACTCCACTACACAGGGGACACCGACAACAACGTTGTGATTCTAGCTAGATTATCATTCACTGAAGGGAACCTGGTCCAACCCACTTGGTCACACGATTTCGAGTCGTTTCAGCGAAAGCGGCCACATGGTGCGTTCAAAATTTGGATGGCTTGACATCCTAGCAACTTCCCACTATGCCTTCTGTTTGTTTGCACATCCTAACCGCAGACCTCTAGACATACAAGCTTGAGGAATCCCCTGGGGGCATGCTTGGTTTCAGCAATAAAGCTCCCGATTCCCTGTTTGGAGCAATTTATTCCAATTTTTGTGGAATTGTTTAATTCCACATTTCTGTCTCTTCCAATTCCTTGACGTGACCTATTTGTAGCCCAAACAACTATTTCAATTCCTCCTTCTCACCCAAACCAAAGAAGTAGCTAATTCCTCTCTTAATTCCATTTTCTCCCAATTCGTCTTGCAATTTCTTTTCTTTTATTTTTTTTTTTATCATTCCACCTATCAAATAGGCTCCCAATGCTGTTTGCTTTGAGGGATAGGGGCACTGGTCCCTTGTTTGGTAAACTTAATCCCGGGATTATCCCATCCTACCCCCCTCTCTGGAATTGGATAATACCCCTTCCTACGAGAGAAGGCCCCTACATATTCTCCCCCGCCCCCCCCCCCCCCCCCCCAAAACACCCCCATGATTTGACTCGAACTTCCCCCAAACATTATCCTACAATTCCACCACTTACAAAATTAATTCCTTAAAATGAATCCCTCGAAACAAACAATACCTAAGCTTGTAGCTGCAAGATTTTACTAACCTAAATACCTTGGCTTTTACTCCAAATGACAACTTCTAGTAGCTTCTCTATTTTATAAACAGCATTTCCAAAAGCAGCCCAAGGGCTTGCCTCGTAAGCTGAGTCAAAAGTCATATTTTGTCCACAACGACTGGAATTGGATCCAAACAACCCCTTAAACACGATTAGTCACACAGTTTTCAAACCGAGCGGCTAAGATGCTCAAACAAACAACAAATCCAGCGGGTTTAAAAAAAAAAAAAAACGCTCGATGTCTTTCAAGCCGAGATCACCCATGGGGACCAACTCAAAACTCTCAAACGAGATAAGATGATGAAGTTGGTCTTATCCAAAAAGAGAAGTATACAGAAGGGAACGTAAATCAAAGGAAAAAAAAAAAAAAAAAAAAACAAAGAAAAGGAAAGCCTTGAACAAATCGGCGAAGATCAGAAACCAAGATACGGGAAAAAGGGCAAAGGTAAAAAAAAAAAAAAACAGCAAACTACCCATCAAAGTAACAACATGTGACACAGAAGAAGGAGGAGGAGGATGGTAAGGAGTGGGGTGATGATGATGATACCTGCGGACGTCGCTGTTGTTGGGGAAGGGAACGAACCGACGAACGCAAGAGAGGAGTACCAGGTTGGAAGTGTTGCGGAAGAACAGCGACGAAAGGAACAGCAACACTAACGAAAGTTTAATTGCTGCCCCCGGACCCTCCGCCTTTATTAAAGGATGGACGTGGTTGAGAATACGCGTAGGCGACGCGTACTCTGCTGTTACGACGCGCGTTCTGCTTCCGTTCCTTTCCCTCGATCAAAGGATGGTGATAAGTCTACGTCATTTATACACCTATTTATAAATTATATGATATTAGTCGGATATATGATCTTTTTTTTTAACAAGATAAAAAGTCATGTGCATGTAATTCGATGTACACGAAGTATCTTTTAAATTAAAAGTAGATATTATTTGCAAGGATAACCTTATTTTTTTGATGTTTACGTATAATGTCCATGTATTCTTTTGTTTGTTGGATGTTTGTTTGTCCTTGCAAGATTCTCAATTTCGTGCATGGCCCCCGTAGAGTTGTACGGTTAGTTACAAATGCTCCTATGCTTGAAATTTTGAAAGGAAAAAACGTTTGAGACACAATATTTTCTATCAAAAAAAAAAAAATTTTATAGCTCTCTTCCATTGTCAAAATTAGGTCTCACCTACATTTTTGTTTGGTGATGGTCATTCAACGAAATGATTTGTGGATTTCCTTACACGGTAGGTAGCACTCTTTTCAGAGAGTGATTGCCAACTTTAGTAAACAATGGTTGAAAAGGTCTTCGACAATAATTAGAGGAGGTGGACTGGGGAGAGAGCAGAAGAGATTTGGTGAATGGGTACGACATTCATTAGCGACCCAATCCAATTCGAATGAGGTGAGTTTTTGCTTGCTTTGGCTTTGCAAATCGGCATGATTGGGTCTATTAGATTACCCCTGATTGTGATTTAGGTTCAGAACAAGAAGTAGTACCCTCAAACTCAAATCTTTGATTAACCGTAGCATTTATATTTTACAGAATTTCTTTCTAAAGTAACTCCTATCCACTCACTAAATTATTTTTGAGATTTTTATTTCCAAACGGTTAGGATTACATCCATATTCTAGAATGATTCATTATTACATTCATAATCTTGTAAGCTTATATCGTTGTAAACATATATGCTTTTACTGTTACATTTAAGGTATAGATGTAATTAGACATGCTTCTAAGGGTTTGGATGTAAAAGTCTCCTTATTTTTGACATGATGAGATGTTTGCATAATTTAAGAAGTATGTTTCTTTTATTACATTGAGGTATACTTTTGTTAGTTACTTGTTGATATGTATTGATAATTATTATATAAATTTTATCTAAGATCTCTTAATTATATTTGAATAGACACATGAGATAACATGTGAATTGATATTTCTTGGATAAATGCATTTAAGGTACTTCTCTGCTAAGTAAATGGGTAGGCATGAAGAATGACTTTTTAAATAGGAATGGATTTAGCATCATCGAAACTCTACACAAATTGGCTTCATTGACATCTTTAAGAAGGATGATGGTGGAGTGAGAAGGAATTTTTGAGAAGTAGGTTAGGAGAGGAGCAAGAGATAGGGTGGAAGGGAAGAAGAGCTTAAGGAAAGGAATAATGAGAATGGAGGAGAGGCTTAGAGGAGGAGGACAACCAAAAGAGGAGGTCAAAGGTGAGCGGAGCAGTAGGAGGAGATTGGGTAAAGAGGGTGATAGTAGAGATGGTGGTAGTAGGAGGATGAAGGTTGGACGGGGTGAGCCGAGAAAGGAGGAAGAGACTAGGTTTTGGGAGACAGACAACTTTTTATATTATTTTTTGCTTTAATTTTGATTAGATCCGAACCTTTGGAGGTAGGAAGGATTCCTAATTGAAAAAGACCTAACTTGGGTTATGAGCAACCTAATTTTTAGTGTTAGTATCAAGGCAAGCCATTTGTATATAATGAACCATCTTTGTGAGGGCATACATATAATAACAAAGCTTATATATATATATATATATATATATACGATGATTTTAAAAGATTGCAGGGACATTTGTGTAAGACCTGACGATTTTAGACAATGAACAGTTTCGTTTTGTGTTTTTGTTTTAAAAGTCACCATCCTTTTATTACTTTGGTTGAGCGACGGTGAGTCACGGCATGGGAAAAAGATTAGAAGGCTTATCTTATCTCGTTGGAATATTCTATCAGACCTGTTGTAATGGAATAAGTTCCATGATTCCTGTTTATAAAAACCACCTGTCTAGATTAGCTTGGACCTATTTACAAATTAGTTGTCAATGTGGGAATGTGTGTTACAATATATTTTACAATATATGATCAAAAGTTAATAAGTTAAAAATTAATTAAATCAAAATATATTGATTGGAAATGATTTTCAATCAATTAAAATTTAAAATATAAAATAAAAAATACATTAATATATTTTATCATCGATGAAAAATAATTTTTCACTTAAGAAGTGATTTTTTAATGATGAAAATTAATTTTTTATTTAAAAATATAATTTTGTATCGATTAAAAATAAAAAATTAAAATATATCGATTAAAATCACGACCTTCATAAAATACATTTAATTTTTGTGAGGAATGAGATTTTTGACGGGTCATAGAAAAATCAAATATGAACACAAACGATATATATATCTTCTTGTTTACAAACTCCACATTAGTCCTCCATTGGTACTACATTCCTACATGTAGTTCTGTCCAAGATGTAATGTTCCCTGTTGCCTACCTTTGAGTAGGTTCTTGGTTCAAATATGCTTCCAATGAAATTTCACAAGCATATTATCTCGTACTTTACACAAGAAACATATACATAATTGAAATTGTTATCTTTTGTTATTAAAACTAATTTTGACTTCACTACTAATATTTGCGTTCGTAAAACCTAATCGTTGATTGATTAAGTTAAAAGATGCTCAAAGATCCAATATGCACCTCACTCGAAAATCCAATGAGTTAAAATTTATATGTAAATATTTCACGCGTTGGGGACATCCGTGTAATACTACTGCATGGACCCTGAGATAAAATAACTGCAAATAATTGTGTGGTTGTAGGGGACATTTATGTAAAGGTACTTTTAAAATAATGAAAGAGACATCGGTAATGAGTCAACCAAATCAGCAAATCAGTTCATTGGATTACTTAACTGGGTAGTTCATACCAGTTCAGTGAAAACGACATATTGTAATTTGAGTCACAATTTATCTAAGAGATAATTGGATTAGGAAAATAGTGTTAAAAAATATGAAATTGATGTTAATTTGTAATTGTATTTATTTGCGATGTAATGTTAATATCAATTTGTATTTATTTAAATTAGTGTTAAGTTGTTGTGTTAATTCTTATGATATTTACTTGGTAATGATGTTAGATATATAAAATATGAGAGATGTTAAAGATATAAGTGGTGTAGAATTTTAACACGGATTTGACTAACATCAATTGATGCTGATGTTAGATAAATTTTTATTAAAGTTGCTAAACTCAGGTTAACAAATGAGGTGTTAAGTAATCAAATAAAAGAGCTTAACATTTAAAGTAAACTAAACCTAAGGAAATAAATTTGCTGGCTGTTTTCAAACACCTCCCCCCACCCCACCAAGTCATAAATGAAATTAGAAAGTAAAATCCAACTATAAATAATCTACCAATTTAGTTTAGATGGCCAAAAGAGGAGAGCTTAAGATAAATCGACAAGAATATCGACGAAAGTTACTATTTTATTTTTATGAAAA
Organism: Thalassia testudinum; assembly: GCA_037157565.1. Taxonomy (NCBI): domain Eukaryota; kingdom Viridiplantae; phylum Streptophyta; class Magnoliopsida; order Alismatales; family Hydrocharitaceae; genus Thalassia; species Thalassia testudinum. The sequence continues at coordinate 83,447,686 of JAZHRO010000012.1, read as the reverse complement.
AGGTTTTTGTCTATCCGTGGTCAATGTGATGGATTTCAGAGGAAGATTCCTCGAAAGAAAATGCTTTCGAAATTAATGTTGCTTTAAAGCATCATAATTTTCTTCGGTTTGGTGGAGCTTGAATGGTTGCGTCGGTATCACGCCCACGTCAAAAACAGAGCAATATAAAATGGTTGCAAAGTGAATCATCCTTTGTTCAAAAGCATAAAATAGTAGAAACTACAATATCTTTAACTTTAGAGAGTACTGGATTCGTAATAGAGATGGATACTCTTAACATAAGAGCGAGGATTTCCACAATTTGAACCCTACAAGCAAAAGACATGGGAGGGACCACCAATCAAGAAGCCCAGACATTGCTCGGAGTTCAAGGGTTATAACGAAATCTAGGTTTTAAAATGTGGAAGTCAGTGTTAACATCTATTTCTATTTGTTTTTGTAATAGGGATTGACGACCATTTGCATTCAGTTGGATAGGTGCTTAAATGATGTCAGGTGCATTGCGAGGCTTGTGGAAATTAGTGTCATCTTCTAATAATCTAAGCCTTCTGATATTGAGTTAGCCCGTAAATGGAGGTTAATCCCCAAAAAACAGTGGTTGATCCCTTAAGTAAACCAACCCTAAAATGCAAATTTAACATGAACCCAGGATACTGCATCAACCCTTCTTCTATCAAATACAGGTAAGAATTTATGTTCGTTACCGAATTAGGAACGCTTCCATCTATCCCCAAATAGTTCAAAACATCTTCCACTCAAAACAAGGAGATCATTGTCCAGCCTTAAAAAATAAGAAAGGTGCCATAATCCAACAAATTTGGCTGTTTGAACAAGCTGCATGGTTCAGCAACATGAAACAAAGTCTCTGACTGCTGGCTGGGACCTCAAGAAAGATATGCACAGATTAAAAAAATGGGAGGTTCATTTGAGATCAGGAAGCCATTTGTAGCTCAATTATTCCATCATCACAATAAACAGAAACACCCACCAAGATCTAAACCCATTGAGATTGCCAACCATGTGGATAGATACAACATTCGTGGGAGGTATACCGGTACTTGTATCTTCAATAATTCCCCCAAAGGAAGATGGAAAAATGACTCAATTCATATGAGCATTTCAGTCATTTGTAAAATGACAATACAAGGTATCTGCATCTTAAAAGCAGATGGAATTTACTCTTCTTATGAAAACGTTGGCAAAATGTTAATACTCTGGAGTATACAAAGCATAGCAGGTTACATTTCAAGACAATGCCACAAAAAAAGTACCGGACACGATCAGATAAGCTATATATATGCACGGGCTAATCATCTTTTTTATCTGGCTTCCTGTATGTTTCTTCAACATGCTTTGCCACAAAGAGCCATGTATTCACAAGTTTCCGGACATTAGGGACATTATAGTTCTGTGCGAGGTAGATACCTACGCCTGTTCCCAACAGAAAAGAGAAGCTGCTCTTGATGATCCCCATCCTTTAACCTGTAAATAGCAAGGCACCAATAAAATCAGCGATTAATTACCCAAGCATGAAATTTGCAACGTCCACTAACCTGACTTAATTCCCAAGAGAAGAGGGCAGAAGAGAGTCAAGTCAAACCAAAAGCTACAAGATATCACAAGAAGATGGCCGTTTATGACCAGATGGTACTTAGTTGGGAAAAAGAAAGCATTTGCCAGAGTTCTGGTAAAAATTATAGAAAACCAACATATTCTGCAGTGTAGATTTAAAAACTATCTAATTGCATTAACATTTAATAAGTTAGAACTAGGAGATTACAACTCTCTGAAGAAGATGATGACAAATAGTTATTCTATGCCAAAACTCAAAATGAAGAAAAGTTGGAAAAGTTCACCAAATTCTGTCCTGTTCTACACACTAAATAACATATAATCTCCTTTTAATATCCATTCAATAAATCAAAAGGACATTGCCATCCTCCCCTTTTGGCATGAAAAATGGATTCTTCAGTCGTCCACTCGGTACCACTTGGCCAATCTTTACAGGAAGAAGTTGAAACACCATTAAAGAACAATGGCCACTATCCTAAAAATAACTGGTTAAAGCAATTGCTCACGTGTTAAGAAGAGGAACTACCCAATGAGGTATGCATCCTGGAAAATTTAATAGTGCACTTCTTTGTTCGGTGCTTAAAGCAATTCTTCACCCGTTAAAGGAAAGGAACTACCCTGATTAGGTATTCTTCCTGGAAAAATTCATGAACCTTTTCCACTGTTTAGGACTACCGTTGCCTTTATTGGTGAAAAATAACACCTTCCATGTCAAATTGCCTAAAATAATCTAATTACAATTGGAGGTTCTCTTCATTCCTCTTGCACTCTATAACAACTTGCTTGTCATAGCTCATGGTAAAGGGAATGGCATGAACATATAATCTGTTTTGGGGGAAAGCAATAAACACATAAATGCTTTCTCTGAGGAAAGGTCTGAATCAAACTATCACTTCCTTGAGAATGCAGCTTGACCAAACATGGATGGCTTTTTTGTGATTGAGATTGCGGTGAAGTTGGAGCATGATAGTTTCCAACTTTCAGCACCACATTTTCCAGATAATTTTCTGAAAAGAAAAAAGGTGACCACTTGAGGCTAGTAGCCACCCCACCATTTTTCCAAGATAGCCAAATGATTTGCTTCCAAATAAAAAACGGAAGTGTCATGTTCGGTGCTTGCCCTGTCGCTTGCCTCAGTAACTTTGGCTCCAGCATCCAGCAGGAAGCCTTTGGCGGATATTCTCACCCCACAGAAGTAGGTGAAAACCATGAAATTTAGGGGGACACAACGTTGGAACTATACGAGAAATGTAGACAAGTCAACAATTGAACTGAAAGAATTCAGGAAAACCCACTTATCCATGTCAGGTTCCGCATCCAGTACATTTTTCAAAAACCAAACCTCCAGTACAATTAATGATTCAATTATTGCAAAACCAAGACAAACGAAAAAGTGTATCAATTTTATTACTGTACATACAAAAATAATATTGTAGAGTATTCTACTATGTCCAACAATTACAATGGTAAAAAGATTTACTCCATACCTTCTTCAAAAAAATGAAAAAAAGCATTTGACCACTTACATTGTTCTGAATGTCTGCAATGTACCCATGACATGCTCATGAAATAACTTTTTCTAACATGAGGCGGTATCAACACACATGTAATGTCGAAATGCAAGTGTCAACAATATTTTGCCAAATATGGATAATATACTGATAAGTTTGGAGAAATAGGTGGCATTAGGTATAATTCTTAAATCGTTATCATATTTTGAAGATAATATAGGTGTCTCAATAACCAATTTCTACTCGTTCCTATTTTTGTAAATGATTTAAATTAATGACATGTCGAAATGACTATTTTTGGGATTAAGCCATATCGGCATCAATGTAATGTCGAAACAAAAGGACTTTAATAAAATGTCGTCGAAATGTTAGTAAGTGATGAAATGCACTCGACATTTCGACTTGCTGCAATTGCTTCTTACTCTCAGTTCTCCCAATCTTTACTACTGATACTGTTGCTAACGCTATTGTTGCTACTCTATTCTTATCCAAATCAAGTCTTTGCTGCTGTTGCTTTCTCTTGTCTCGCTACTCCTCTCTTCCAACTATCTTAAGATTTGATTTTACACATATTCGTAATTATAGAGTAGATCTACATTCTAAATCCTACATCTACTATTATTATGAACATATAGATCTAATAACAATTTAGAATTAAGGAAATATTTGTTTAATTGAGAAAAATAAAATTTTAAGTTTGAGTTAGCATTAGAAAATAAAGAACTTGCATCCATCTATAAGAGAATAAAACCTGAAAATTGCAAATACTAATGGCTCGTTTACTTCATTAATTAATCATCATTTATTTCAAGGATAACATCTAACCTAGAAACCTATAGTCCCATGTTTGAAGCTGTCAACCTATATTTTTTATATATAAATATGATACAACTGGATCTAGACGTGACTCATAAGGGGTGGCATAAATAAAAATAATAAACACAATACACATAGTTATGTTAATTTAGATCTATTCAAATTAATTAATTTATCAGCATAGTGAAAGACCTCAAATCAATTGAGAAATTAGTGGGAGATAATTGCCGAATCTATTCTCCACTGAGAACCCTACGTTCTTTTATGAGAGGAGACGTAGGAAAATAACAAATCGGACTAGACATAAAATAAAATAACAAGAGTACCCCCTTATACACACATCACAACACTCCCCCTCAAGCTAGAGTGTAGATGCCAATCAAACTCAGCTTGTTACAACATGTATCAAAAGCACTTCTATTAAAGGATTTGGTGAACACATCAGTCGTCAGGTCTTTAGAGGAAACCAGTGAGGTATAGATAATCCCCTTCTGGATGAGGTCTTTGGTGTAGTGGCAATCTATCACCACATGCTTAGTCTGCCCATAAAATATCGGATTATTTGCAATGAACGTAGCCGCCTGATTGTCACATCTCATCTCCATAGGACCAGTCACTTGCACCTGAAGATCACAAAGTACAGACCTCACCTCGACCATTTCTACAGCAATTTGCGCCATAGTGAGGTACTCATATTATGCACTTGATCTGGATACCACGTTTTGTTTCTTGCTTTGTCATGTAACCAGATTCCCAGCAACATAAGTGCAAAACCCAGTGGTGGACTTTCCATCCAGAAGACACCCTCCCTAGTTAGCATCGGAGTATCCCATCACATCCATGGCTGCTCCTTTGGTAAACACTAGGCCTCGCCTTGGAGCCTTCAAATACCTCAGCACCTGCATGGCAGCATCCCAATGCTGCCTCGTGGGTCGATCCATAAACTACCTAAGTTTCCCAACCGCAAGGGAAATGCCCGACCTCATGATGGTAAGGTATAGCAGCTTGCCCCCTAGCTGTCTGTAGGATCGACTATCCACTGTGACAGACTCCCCATCGTACAGGTGCACCTTGGGATTGACGGGTATGCTTGCAGGCTTCGCCCCTAGCATTCTAGTCTCCCGTAGAATATCGTCAGCATACTTCCTTTGTGAGATGACAATGTCACATTTGCTTCATGCCACCTCAATCTCAAGAACATATCTGAGTTCACCTAGATCCTTCATAACAAATCTATCCTGCAATGTTTGTTTGTTTTACCTCTGCTATTCCTGCCTTATCGCTCCTTGTCACAATCAGATTATCAACATATGCAAGTAATGCCACCGTCCCACCTTCGATCTTCCGAACAAATAATGAATGATCAATTGTAGACCTTTGAAGGCCAATCATGTGAAGAACTTCCGAGAGCTTATGAAATCAAGTTCTCGGACTCTACTTAAGGCCATATATAGCCTTCCTCAGGCTGCACATGCACTCCCCCGTAACCTTGTATCCCGAGGGTTGCTGCATATAGACCTCTTCCTCTAGGTTTCCATATAGACAAGCATCCTTTATATCCATCTGATATAGTGGCCAATCATAGTGAGCAGCAACAGAGAGTAGGATTCGAACGGTCAGGAGCTTACCGACAGGAGAGAAGGTATTAAAGAAGTCCAACCCATACGTTTGGGTGAACCCCTTTGCAACAAGCCTAGCTTTGTGTCCCACAATGCTTCCATTAGGGTAATACTTCACAGTGAAAACCCGGTGGCATCCAACCAATGTTGCTCCCTATGGCAAGGGAACAGCCTCCTACGTCTGTCGTAACTGCAAGGCAACCGTCTCCTCCATGGCTTGTCGCTATTTTGGATGAAGCATGGCCTGGTGATATGTAGTGGGAATATCAGTGCTAGATAGGGCAGAGGTGAACTAGCCAAAGCTTCTCCCTAGATTCACAATACAAAGGGCATTAGTGACTCGGTAGTGGGAGCAGGATTGAGGAGCTTTCCTCATGGCAATCGGAAGATAATAATCAGCATCATCAAAATAGGCATCATGACTTGCAAAAGAGTCACTAGAAGCAACATCAGTAGGGTCAGACTATACCTGGGGGGAAGGGATTGCTGACGTGGAGGAGAGGGGGGTGTGTACTATCTGATCTGTCATTTAATCCACTGGTACTAGCAGTTTGCCCGTTTGCCCTATCTTTAACCTTTGTCTCTATAACTGGGATATCCTCTAACTGTAGTGGAGGAATAGGCATCAGAGCAGGGGCTGAGAAATCTATCATGATATGATCCCTCATGAAGTAGGGTATCTCCTTGTGAAAGGTGACATCACTACTCACGTAGAGTCGTCGGGCAATCAGGTCATAACATCTATATCCTTTCTGAGTGTTGCTATATCCTAGAAAAATACACTTCACAACACGGGATGTGAGCTTATCCCGACTAAGACTAAGAAGATGAACAAATGAAATGCATCCAAAAATCCTGGGTAGCACAGTAAATAAATCTCTACCAAGAAACAACACCTGCCAGGGAATCTGCTCCCGTATAACTGAACTTGGCATCCAGTTAATCAAATAACATGCAGTCAAGACTGCATCGCCCCAGTAACTAGAAGGGACATTGTGATGTATCAACAATGTCCTAGCAATATCCAAAAAATGTATGTGTTTCCTCTTTGCCACCCCATTTTGCTAAAATGTATGAGGATAGGAGGTCTTGTGAATAATGCCAAGAGAGTTGTAGAAGAGGGCCAGTTGCTTGGTACAAAATTTCAATGCATTATCTGACCGCACAACTTTAAAATTTTTGGAAAACTACGTTCTTATTTGATTAATAAACATTTGAATTACATCACCAGCTTATAATTTATTTCTAAGCAAGAACATCCATGATAATCTAGAAAAGTCACTAACAATCAAATAAAATCTATAACCCTATCTATCTAGAATTCGACTCGGACCCCAAACATCTATATGCACTAAATCAAAACATTCAACAGACGCAGTCATGGTACTAGGCGAGTAGGAGCGGTGATGCTTGCCCAGCTGATAAGCATCGCATATGATCTCTGTGGTGGGTGACAAATGAGGGATGATCCGTCTCAACTGATCCAAGGATGTCTGAGCTGACGATGCCACTGTAAAGCTGTCCCAGCACGATGAGTTATCCCTGCCTGACATTTGGTCTCAAAAGGAGTTTGAAGCAATCGGTAGACCCCCCTCCTCATGTCCGCCACCAATCGTCCTCTCGGTGAGTTTGTCCTAAAAGACACAACCCATGTCATCAAATATGACTCTACAATTTAGATATCTAGTGATACGACTAACAGATGGTAAACTAATAGGAAAATCAGGCACAAAAAAAACATCAGAGAGCTATAGGCTAGGAGACAAAGTTACCTCCCCCTTACCGTAAACCTGTGAATGGTGGCCATCAGCCACCTAAACAGTCCTCCCTGGAGGAAGATCACAGATACTCTGGAAACAATCCCTATCACCAGTCAAGCGCCTAGATGCTCCTGAGTCAACCAACCAACCATTACTTGAGGACGTGGCCAAGGCTACATTCTCGGAGGAAGTAGGCATCTCCTGTGTCAATTGTGCCAACCTATATGCAAGTGCATCATATTCTGCCTTGGTTATCATCTCGGTCTAATCAATAGCTTCCGGAACAACCTGATTTGCCACTGCGGGCTTTCCATGCTTGGCCCAACATGAGACCTCCACGTGACCCACCTTACGACAGAAGGTATAGGTGGTGTGCTGACGGCTACTCTGTCCACGACCATGCCCCCTACCTCGTATAGAGGATCCTCCATGACTGCTGAAAGCGGCCAAAGCGATACTCTATCTTGGGACCTCTGGAGTAGGTCTCACTGAGACACGACTCAACCTACTATAGGCCTCTTCCAGAGATGGAAGAGAGGCCTGAGTCAGCATTTGAGAACAGGCGCCTTCATACTCCATATTGAGCCCCTGTAAGAATTGTAACACGGCAAACTCCTTCCTGTACTCCCTCTGGGTAGCACAAGTATAGGCCGAGTGGCAAGTATCGTAGTTGGAACCATCCCCCTGAATACAGTGTAGTACTGAGTGAGTCTTCCCTTCTTGCTTCAAACTGACCGAGTCATGGTGAATCTGGAAGACTCGGTTGTAATTTTTCTCGTTGGAGAATGTGTTGTAGAGATTGTCCTACATCTCCTTAGTGATGGCAAAGTACATGATGCCATCTCCAATCGACGGAGCAAGAGAGTTCATGATCCCGACACGAACCATGGCATCATCCTTCTTCCAGCTGGCATACTTGCCAGTTTTCTGCTCGAGCTCTTTTTCATGGAGAACATACTCCTTATCATGGCCCTCAACTGTCATCAGGAAAGTGCGAGACCACCTCACATAGTTGGCTTCATTCAACTTCACTATCGAAGTGAAGAACAAGTATTTGTGGTTGCCTGCATCTGTAGCGGTACCCGATGTCATCTCTGAACTACCTGGTGAACTCATTGTGCCTTGCAGTACCACAAAAGCCCGAAAGACGTGACGCATTTTAGAAAATTAGATCCGAAATCATGAAGAAAAGTCTGAAGGAGAGGGAATGATTGGCGTAAGATCTAAACCAGAGACATGCCAGATCACACGTCAATCGCTACTGAGAGGGTTTGCGCAAGAATCAACACGCAAGACACATTGATGATCCCTGAGCAAGCCCCTCCAAGTCCCCCTTGCAACCTCTGCCGTTGGAAGAGTAGGAACAGCAACAGGAAGCTAGTTCCGATCAACCGACGCTGAAGTGATGAGACACCGGGGGCAGGATTGAGGTGAGGGTGATGGCGGCTAGGGTTTAGTGTGGGATACCAGAGCCTTGCCTTTGATACCAAGTGTGAGATAATTGTCAAATCTATTCTCCACCGGGAACCATACGTTCTTTTATAAGAGAGGAGACGTGGGAAAATAACAAACCGAACCAAACATAAACAAAATAACAAAAGTACCCCCTCATACACGCATCATAACAAAATCAATTTAGGATCAATTGATTAGATATTTAAATTTTAATTTTATATTTATACTTTAGCTTTCTACAAACTATATATTTGAATATTTTATCTTTGCATGATTTAATTCAATTTGCCTAGTAATTATTTAATATTTAATTCTTAAACTTGAACATGATATAATAGACTTTATGTTGCATATGAATATTAAGATATAATATTGTTATTCTTACATAAATATGCTTAAGCTTGTGATTTCTTTGAAATTCTAATTATTTTGATTATTTCTGTCATTTTGGTCAGTATAGGCATGCCTTCAACATGCCTTCGAAATAAACCATTTTCAAAGCATCGAAATTATTGAAATTTGACGTCAAACGCGGCCATTTCCACGACGTGCCCTTGGCATGCCTTTGAAATGCACTGAAAAATTTATCCAAACAACATCGAAATCGGCATTTCAAACCTTACTTACAAAAGTGGTCTAACAAGAATACAGATCAATTACGTTGCTTTGAGAAGAAGAGATTGATTATGCCGTAAAGATTACAAGATTATTCTAGAGGAGAGTTTAACTGCTCAACATTGTCTTTAGAGGAGTTTCAGGACAAAAGGAGGCATGGTGGTGGAGTGAGGAAGTGCAGGAAAAGCTTACAGGTAAAAGAGCTTACTTCAAACCTTTATATCGAGATAAGATTTATAAAAATATGGAAAACTATAAAATAGCAAAGAAAATAGTTAACCAAGTAAAAGCAAAAGCTTGAAAGTACTTTTATAAGAAACTTGATTCTAAAGAAGGTGAAAAAGATAGCAAGTTAGCTAAAGCAAGAGAATAGAAAATAAAGAACCTTATGCACGTAAGATGCATCAAGGATGAAGGGTGCTTATAGCTAGTCAAGATATAAAGGCAAGATGGAAAAATTATTTTCATAAGCTTTTTAATGAAAATAAAAAAGATGATATCATCTTAGGGGAGTTAGCCAATTTAGAAGATTGCGTGAATTGGGTAAGCAATTAGAGAATACAAAAGAAAGTAGTGTATATTTTAAAGATAATGAAAATTGGGAGGGTTGTTGAGCCTAATGATATCCTTGTAGATGTTTGGAGAGTGATGGGAGAAGAGGGTATGACTTACCTCAAAAAATTATTTAATGCTATTTGGAGAGGTAAGAGGGCACCATAAGAATGGAGAAAAAGTTTTGTGATACCTTTACACAAGAGCAAAGGAAACATACAAAATTATTCCAGCTATAAAGGTATTAAATTGATGAGTCATGAGATGAAGCTTTGGGAGAGCATAATTGAAAGAAAGCTAAGGCAAGTCTCCATAATAATTGAAAACCAGTTTGGACTTATGCCAAGCCGATCTACTATTGCGGCAATACACCTTCTAAGGTGTACGATGGAGATCGACAAAGTTAAGAAGAAGAATTTACATATGATCCTTATTAATTTGGAAAAGGCCTATGATTTTGTCACAAGGGATATCTTATGGAGAATTTTGGAGAAGAAATAAGTACCAATTCTATATATCAAACTTATAAAGGATATGTACCATATAGCTACGGTTTGCATAACGACTAAGGATGGATTAACAGAATACTTTGATATCACCATTGGGTTGCATGAAAGATCAGCTTTAAGCCCTTACCCCTTTACCTTGAAAATGGATGAGTTGACGCATATCCAAGCTAAGGTATTATGGTGTAAGTTTTTTGGTGATGACATTGTGTTAATTGATGAGATAAGAGATGAAGTAAACAGACAACTTGAGCTTTGGAGAGAAGCCCTATAAGTTAAAGGCTTATGCGACAAAGGCTGAGTACATGGAATGTAAGTTTAGTAATATAGGGAACAATGAAGGGATAGATGTAAAAGTTGGAGAACAATGCATTCCAATGAAAGATGTTTTTAAATACTTAGGATCTATTTTTCAACAAGATGGTGAACCTGATGAAGATGTTACACATAGAATTAATGCAGAGTGGTTGAAATAGATGAGAGCATATGATGTTTTATGTGATAAGAGGATTCCTTTGAAAGCTAATGGAAAGTACTATTAAGCAGTTGTAAGACTTGCCATACTTTATGGTTTTGAATGTTGGGCTGTCAACTATAAACATGTGTAAAAAATGTTTGTGGCAAAGATGAAGATAAGATGAATGTGTGGTCATTCAAGGAAGGATTGTATTTCAAATGTGATTATTCGAGAAAAGTTTAGAGTGGCATCAAGAGAATAAATGAGAAAGACACGTTTAAGGTAGTTTGAACATTTGCAAAGAAAGCCACTAAATACCTCAGAAGATATGAGGAGTTGGGTGTTGAACTCGCTAAAAGGAGACGAGAAAGACTAAAGAAGTATTGGAAAGAAACTATTAAGTATAATTTCAATTATTTCAATTTAAATATAGAAATAGCTCAAAATAAATGAGTGGAGGCAAAGAATTTATGTAGCCGAACCAACCTAGTGTGGGAGAACTTGATATCCATGATAAATTCCTTAAGCTAGCCTCATTTTCTTAGCATAGATTACAACAACAACCAAGTCTTTCCTCAAATTGAATGAGGTCAGCTACACATATTCCTTCCCTTCATTCAGATTTATCATGGGCCATTCTAGGACTTAATTAAGAATAACCAAGATTATGCTTCACAGTTTGTTCCAACACTCCAATCTTCAACATTTTTTTCTGGCTCAATATTTAACTTCTCACGCCTTTGGACGTAATGCATAAAACTACCTTCTCCTGATATTTGAACTACCTCAAACGGGTATTTCTCATTTACTGGTGACACATTAGTCTTTCTCTTATAACCTCATCTTGGAATCTGATCATTCCTTGTGTTGTGTTCTCGCATATTCACTTCAGGATCTTCATTTCTTTTAAGGTTTTAAGTGTTAGGGGGCATGCCAAAGGTAGCCAATATACCAAGTCAGTCCAGAAAGAAGCACTGCACAGCTCAAAATGACCATTTCAAATCACGTTTCACAAAGATAGATACGGAATAATTTCTAAATACACAAATCAGTACTTATCTAAACTCTAGTAGCAAATATTAAAGTTTATTACATGATTTTGGCATTTTCGCATGCCAATGAGTGTCTGAAGAGAAATATGTAACCATATAGAAAATTTGAACATGTAACAAGCCATAGTACCAAACTTTAAAATATATAAACATACATAACGAGGATAGCACTTTAGCAACACTAGCATCTTAATATAATGGATAGTAAAGTGCTTTATTTTTTTGAAAAGGGATCGTAAAGTGCTTGCACTGCAAACTGTTATGAACAATCACCATGTAGCTAAGGTAAGCTTAATCTATTATTATGATATGGGTTTAATACTTTTCAAAAACAATCATATGGGTGGCAGGAATGGCAGTGTGGGGGTTGGGGTGGGGTAGAAGGGGAAGGAAGAGGGTGTGAGTGTATCCAAGGAGGTGCAGTGGAAGTAATGTTCTCGAAGTTAGTCACAGGTGCGAGAAGGAGCGATGAGGGCCATGGCATGTAGCAGTACTGATGCAGGTAGTGACAAGGAAGGGAACAAAAAGGAGGGCTTTGGTGGGTAAAGTGGAAAAAAATAGGGTGTAGTTATAAAAAAATCTTTACTTTTTAGTTCACATGTTCTATTGAGGCTATACATACAAGCAAACTAAAGTTTTTAGGAATACATGTGTAAATATGCAAAAGGAAGGAGCATGCATGTAGCTAACGAAGTTTCCCAGGATATATTGTAAAAGCCTCAAACTAGAATCACATGGGAGCTATAGATCATGAATGACTTATGATAAGTGAATGTGTGCAGCACATCTTTCTGAGCGTATCAACACTGGTATAGATGCCAAGCTTCCATACCATGGATATCGAGAAATGTCCAGGTTACCACATTGTCTATGATCAGGTAATGAGTAAGCAAGAAAGTTCACACTGATTCACTCTTTCATGTCGCAGTGGTCTCTAACAATACTGAGCCATCGTGTAATTGAAGAAAGACCTAATGTTTCAAATTCTTGTAAGCATTTGGCAACTTAAAGAAAAGCTTAACATCGCAACATCTTTAAGGCATTCAGCATCTTGCTGAAGTGGTGAATGTCGAAAATCCACTCATACACAGTAAGTTCCAAGGCAGGTTAACTTTTGCACCATTATCAGGACAGATTTGCTAAATTGTGTACCATCGTATGGTTGCACACATTCAATGGTGGTGAATATCATGTAATCTTTCAGGTTTTACGTATCTGTCGTAAATTCCAGAGGGCATAATCACAGGATACAGGCAGATTGCTTCCAAGTTGCAAAACCATTTTGTTGACTGTATGGGTAAATATATGGGGTTAAAATCTTACCCTTCTTGAATGAAAAAGAAAGAAATGCGGCAATTGAAAGGTTTTCAAAGGGGAGAGGATGCCGATTGATAGGGTGTCTTAAATCATTATCCTTTCATTTGCAACAATTAGTGTATAAACTCCCCTTTTGTCTAATGAAATTAGGGGGTTAACATCACTTGTTAACCCCCCTTTTTGGCATTGACAAAATAAAAAACAAAAATGCAACAATTGTCATTCCATAGTAACATTCGAATGGAACAGTTGCATCAAATTCATCAAAATATCTCTATTCATCGCCATGCTCATCCATGGACCAACAAAGTCCATCAAACCCTTGGCACATTCTAACAATGTGGACTTTGGTTGATCTTCAAGAGCAGATTAGTTCTGCACCAATCTAATTGATGTCTGCAATGGTGGGAGTTATTCTAATTCTCATTTCATTACAGTATTATTCATTGACTCTAGAGTGACCCAATTCGAAATAGCAATCAAACTACAAAACAATCACACATATAAGAAAGGGGAGTTGATGACCCAATTCCACCATAACAGTATATGTTTGAGGATAGGATCTAACCCTTAAGTGTTTACCATATCAGTATATGTCTGAGGATGGGATCTAACCCTTAAGTGTTTACCATATCAGGTACTACTGTTGGTGAAATGTTCAGGGTTCAATTACCCTTTTACAATAAACGTTTTACCCTTTTTACAGGCTGTTAAGGAACAATAATTATGGGAGGTAATCATTCTCTCGCTCGTCATTTGATGCCGACCCTTCTACTCGAGGGATCTCTAGCATCACTTCACCTTTTGGGCGGTTTTGCATCGCTCAACTCGCTTGGTCATTTGTTGTGCCATGACCAAGGGGTTCACTTGGTCGTCTATTGGGCTTTGCCGCTTCGGTCTTGGTCATGGTGATTTTAGGTCACTCGATCTGGTGGATGCTTGAGTCGGGTCGTTTGTTGGTCATTTGGGTCAAACCATTTGACAGTTATTAAGGTCAAACTTTTTGGTGATCATTTGGGTTGGATCGCTCGACGGTTATTTGTTGGTTCAACCTCTCTTAAATATATTTTGATGATTTTACAAAATGATTTAAAGAAAATTGTAAATAAAATTATGATCAGAGTCCGTATTATTCCTTGTGCATATATATATGCGTGTAACAAGTTTTGCAGGATCTTGGACTTGATAAAGATGCGAGATAGCTTTGGATTAATATCTCGTAGGTTGCTTAAGCTATTCCTTGTTATATCATTTCAAGAGATTATTTTATTCTTCTTGAGTCTAGATGTAATGTAAAAGGGCCCTAATATACCCACTAAGGGCCTGCTTAGTAAGAGGAATAAATTAGTGAAATAAGTAGAGGAATATGGAAGAAGTGGTGGAATAATTGGGTTTTGTTATTTGGATGTTTAGGCAGGTTAAAGTTGTTCCACAGAGGAGGTGGAACAACTTTATGCCAAGTTAACTCTACTTAACCCAGTGCAAGTGACAGGCATGTTAAGTGGTAAACAAACTCGGGTCAACCCACTTAACCCACCTACCAAACAAGCCCTAAGTCTTAAGTGGCCCTTATACAATCCTACTACAACACTTAGGCAAACCATAGGATTGAATTTTAAACTCAAACTCAAAACAATCTCTCTAACCACAAGTCTAATTTCTTTTCCAAATATCTGATGATTTAATTTAAGATGTCCAACCACTTGGTTAGACATCTAATAAGCTAAATACCTTAAATCCATTGTCCAACTCTTCAAACGTCCATCCTGCATTTCAGACATCCATAAAACCTTCTAGATGTATGTAACCCTTTTTAGACGTCTTATAAAGAGATGTTAGGATTTAAAGTAACCCCAAATCTTCATTGTCAGACCTAATCTTGATTTCCCAACTTTTGAGAAATCTGATCTTCTAGGTTATAACTACCATAAGATGTCCAACACCTCTCCCATATGTCTATAGGACATCTAATCCTTTGGACCATGTAGCTTGCAGATGATTCAACAAATCAAGAACCATTCTAGGGACTTCAGCCTTCAATTCCAGAAGTCTGATCTTGTTCATAGACATCTGATATAGTGGCTCTAGACGTCTGATCTTTTGTTGGAAGAACCCTTCACAAGATCCAATCCAACATGAATGAAATTAAGAACTAAGCCCTTCTTTTTCAGATGTCTAACCTTATTTATAAACGTCTGATCAATATTGTTCTGTCAGACATTGATTGGCCTAGACATAAACATCTCTTGGCCAAATACACACTATTAGAGATCAAAGCATACTACTTTATACTCAAAATCTCTTTAAGCATTCTTGCTCAAAGCTCTCGTTTGCTCAAGAAATTTCTTGAGAGCTCATCCCTCATTCTTCACATTGACTCACCTTCAATATCAGGCAGTACATTCTACCTATAGCAGCTAAGCATATTACCAATATTATTGGGGCTCTAGAGGTTGCAATTGTAATTTCTTTTGTTTGTAGTTGTAATAGGGTGTTCCGTCTGTCACATTCCCGTCTCTTCTTAGTGGAAGAGTAAAACTCCAATTTGAGATTGTAAGTGACATTGTATTTAAGGGACATCACTCTTGTTTAAAGTGGTGTGATTAGTGATTTGTTGATCGCTTAGCGATCAGAAAATCCTAAGTCAGGCTGACTTAGGTGATGATTTTTACCTGGTTGGAATTTTCACATAAAATTTCTGTTGTAGCTTATGATTGTCTTTGTTACTTCTTAATTCGTATTTGAATTTTAATTAAACTAATCCCCCCCTCTAGTACACTTCCATTATTTGGGTTGGACCCTCTGACGGTCATTGCTTGACCTAATGAACTTCTGTGGCCTTGCAAACTGTTTAGCATGTAAAAATTATAGAAAACTCCATATTGTGATTTTGACCGGTAGCAAGGGATCTCAGGCACATATTTTGGAGTCACCATAACCCTTTGGTGATATTAGGTAGAGCAATCCTACTTTTCTAACAATGAAAATTGCTATTATGCCCTCCTTAGCAAAAATTGTCGTTTTGTATGCATTCCCTTTCCTTTTTCTGAGTTTTGGAGTCTGGAAAAACTATGATGAATGATTATTCAAGTTTGGGTAATAGCACTGAAAAATTGACGCTTGAAGTAGATGATGAGATTATTTAGCTTGCAAACTTGGTCGAATATTAATTAAATGATAATTTTATACTTGTGTGGTGATAATTGGCTCTTGAATGAAAAGAACAGGGAAAACTATTCTAATGGAACCTGAGGAATAATTAATAAGATGAATCTTCGGGATTAAAGCAATGATATGTTAAAATATTAATATTATGTTAAATAATGACCCGTGGATACTTGTATATGGAAAATTAAATGAACAGTTATCCAACCATGATAAATGAATAAGCTTAATGTGATGGATTATGAAAATGAATATGGATAACTGGATAATCTTAATAAGCTGGGCTATTTAAGCTTAGTTGGTGGATCATGGAGTAGATTAGCTTCAATGCGAATGTGACAAGCCAATTGGCCAACTGGGCAGCAAGGTAGGGGTACATTAGTAGATATATATGTTATTATAATTAGGATAGATGCTCAAGTCATGGAGAGGATTATCTACGAGCCAGTGCATGTCGCGTTTGCATGTATGGCTCGTAGTATCTAGCCACCACACTACTTAAGTTAGGACCCTTGGGCGATGGAATGAGATGTAAGGTGAGTAAAAGGTTTCCTCCTGGTCAAGAGGACGCTACGTACTGGTCATATTTCTTATAATATAGCAACGAGATCTCCAAGTGCCTTCTAAGGAATTAATGTGATAAAATGACTGTAATACTAATGCGACATACTTGTCGAAATAAATTGGAATTAACTAATGAATGAATTGATAAATAATAATTACAAGAATAAATTAATACCCTCTTCTTGTGTTCTCAATTCCTTTTCTTGCATTTTACTTGTATTATACTCAGCATTTGTCGACGCATTCTTTGAACTTTGCACTTAGGTACACTAAGTAGTCGGGTGCAATTGTACATGGAATGATTGGTGTGAGACCTAGCTAGGCACCAGGAGTTTTATTTAATTGTTTAGTTTCCTTTCTTATTTTCTGTCATGTACTCAGATAATTAGATACTATCCCTTTTACTCCACTTTTAGATTTGTGAACTTTATGGCAAGATGATTTGCTTTATTTTTTTCAATGATTTATGAATGGTTTGTTTAGCCATATTTATATTTTATGATTTTAGGTTGGGTAATTTCGATCTTGTTTGTGCTTACTTATTACACTTGATGACTCAAATTCCACCATGTTAGTCTAGATGTGAGCTCCGAATCGTCACAACTTTTAGACCTAAATATGCTTATATTGGGGTTTTGGACAAAACCTGTTATTATAAAAAATATTGAGTTGTCTAAAGCCAACAAGCGATGTTGTGAGAATGGGTTGGTATGGGTGATGGCCATCATAGTAACCTCACTATCTTGTAAAGGGAAATTAGAGTTTTTTTTTTGAAAAGGGGAAAGGGTGGTTATCCTTTAGATAACCACCCAAAAAATGTATTAATTAAAAAAGAGGCCTAGAAGCCATGTTACAAGCAAGAACTCCAATCCAAAATTTTCCACATACGGACATTGCCCCTTAAAGACAACTGCATTCCTTCCCAACCAAATAGACCACAAAATTGCTAACAGTCTAATCCTCTCTTTCTTCGTCCGAAACAAGTTGCACCCGTCAGTCGTGCTTCCACATCTAAAGGACCTCCAAAATCTGTCAAAAGAATCATGAGCTAACCGCCTATCATCAATCTGACTCCATATCTGCACTACCACATGATAGGTGAAAAACAAGTGGTCCACATCTTCATCTACTTGATCACAAAGCGAGCAAAATTTCTTTGCGTCCTGGACCCATCTTGCCCTCCATACTTTCGTCATCAACTTGCCGCTCTTAAGAAGTCAAGCAAAAATCTTCACCTTCAAGGCATGGAACCAGATATCTCGATATATCAATGATATATCAACGATATATCCGTATCCCTAACATGACTCATATCGATATCACAGGAGTATCTTTTTTACAAGATATCGGCGATATTTGACCCATATCAATGGGTCTTGATCGATATCCCTAAATATTGGGGGATATCGATGTAGTTGATAGGGATCTCATAAAAATGTCTTTCGAGCAATGAAAGGGATGTCATGACATATTTGCGATATGTTGTCGATACATCGATACGCCAACAATACCAGTGTCAACGCTGCCAAAAAGTTTTTTTTCCAAGATATCAAGAGAAATATTGCTAATGTCGACGTGTGTCGACGATATTTCGTGGAAATTAAAGCACATATGTGCAATTTTTCTTAAATATTGCTAATCTCTTATGACATCAGACAATACCTTTGCAGTTGCTCTATAGTCTCCTCTTTCTTTGCTTTCTTCCTTTCCTCTCCTCTCCTTCGTTCTTTGTTGCTAGCCGTTGTGAGCGTTCAACGATCTGTTCGCCTCGATTATTAGGTGATTTGCAGTCCTTGTTCATCTCTCAACAAGGTAATCACCTTAATCTTACCATTTTTTTGCATCATTAGGCCTAAATCACCTCGATTTAACCTCAATTACTATTCATATTGAGGTTAAATCTTGTGTTACACTTGATTATTGCATAAATTGATATGATGTACACATATTAAGGCAAGATCCCTAATTAATCTCCAATTTTGTGATGATTTGTGGCCTAAATCACTACAGTTTAGCATGTTTCTATTACATTTTCATTTAAAAATTATGATTTTCGTCTTTTAGTCATTTCTTCGTGCATGTATTACCTAAAAATGTTAATTTCCATCAAATTTGTGACATTTTACGTCATTTTGGATCTTTTTTAGCAATTTCCCCAAAATTCACCGATATTAACGATATATTCCCAACATATCCCCTTTTGGACTTGTCGATATGATGTCGATATTTAAAACCTTGCTTCAAGGGGCAAGAAGCCTCCCACAGCTGCCTATAGTCTCTAACAAGATCAATATCCCCTATGGCACTGGGGCCTCCAAGCCTCCTATAGGTGTCACGTACAGAAAAATTTCCCTTCGACTGAAACCCTCTAGCTCCTACAATAGCTCATGGACCTCCCCGATCCTCTGATCAGAAAGATCCCCTTAGAACATGGGGCACCAACAGTCGTCCCAAACCTCAACCACTGTAGCCCCTTTGTCGACTGCTAAAGCCGCAAGCCTGAGAAAATGCTCAAACAGAGCACCAAGCCCCGTCCAATCATCTATCCAAAAATATGAAGATATTGCCCGACCCAAGGACTAGGGTAAAGAATAAGCGAACCTTTGGCACCACCAGAGATAGCCCTTTAAGAAAATGAAAAGCACCTTGTGGAGAGGACATAAGGAAGTCCCAACCAACCAGCTCCTCATAGCAAGATCGCAGGATCCTCCCCACCAAGCAATCTTGCAATACACTTAGCCAAAAAGCTGTCATTCATCCTCCCTACCTCCCTAACTCCTAGATCCCCCTCTTTAATAAGTTTGCAAACCTCCTTCCAAGCCACTAGTTTCCCCCCTCCTATTCACCCCATAGTTGGTCCAGAAGAAACTCCTCATAAGGCTCACAATCTTATTCTTAACCTGTCACGGCATCTTCACCACATAAGCAAAAAGAGGAGGGCATGGCAGATAACACCACATTGAGGAGAACCAACCTCCCCCCTCTAAACAACTTGGGCGCCCACCCACCCAACCGACCTTCAATCCTTTCCATCACCGAGAACCAATCCTGTATAGCAATTCTCCTATCTGTCAAGTGTAGGCCCAGGTACGAGATAGGCACAGCCCCTCTCTTCGTACCCAGCAACAAAGAACATGCCCTAGCCTCGTCGTCAGACATACCAAAAGGGATAAAAGAAGACTTTGAGTAATTTATATGTAGATCAAAAGCCTCGCCAAACTCTAACAGTATACAATTAGAGTTAAGATGAGAGTATAGATGTTTGATGAGGGGCAAAAAGCACCCTCGAACTTAAAACTTCGCACATAGCCCGTATAAGGATCCGAACACCCAGAATCGGAGTAAACAGGCGGACCCGACCTAACCTGACCTGCCTCCACTCTAATGGATCCGAATCCGGGCAAACATGGCCTCACCTGAAGGCCCAACACGTTCAAAGTCAACAAAGCACGGTAACAACACCCATAATGCCCATGTCGGCAGTAATTATGAGGTTACGAATGCAATTAATACTCTGACAATGGACGAACCCTGACAATGGACTTACCAAGAAATATAACAAGACCACGCAGAAAGATCTCATAGGGTTTTCCAGTTGTAACAACACTTCACTCTAGTGGATTTTCTAGGAGCCTTGGCCTCCCCCTAGATGTACACCCCCTTGCGATGGAACTGCGTAACCAATCTCCCTAACTTTCTTGTGATTGCTGGGTCGAATCCTCCCTTTACCGAGGAGCCTGATCAGTTGGCATCGTCTGTGGGAAAGGCGATTGTCCTTTGACACCTTTCCCTGTGCGAAAATCCCAGTAATGGCCCCAACCACTCGTAACTTTGCTTGCGACTACCCCGAGAGGGACTAAGCAGAGTCCAGCGTCTCCGTATCCAAGAGGCACCATTTGCAAGCTGGTACCAATAAAGGGAAATCGGTGCAACTTGAATGGTTGCTCGAGGGGCCCAAGCGAGACCCCTTCCTTGAAATGCAAGCGAGGGAGGAGTATGAAACTAGGTTGGTAGCCCTGAGGACGGAGCATCAGGCCCTCGCTGCCTAACTCCTTGAGATGAAGCTGATCCGAGAGTCCTACAAGACTCCGCCGAAGGAGCCCCAAAGTTCAAGCCCCAGGGACGAACAGTCGAAATGGCGGTGCGCAGTAGAGGAGGAAAACGGCTGCCTACGTGAACTCGAAAAGCTAAAGCACGAGCTTAGTAACTAGCGAGGCGAAGTTCCCCTCAGCTCGCCAAAAGCTCCACCCCCACCTTTGTTGGGGGAGCATTCAGGCAACAACCCCTCTCTAGCAGCGGGTGTTCCGTTCCTGAGATTATCCGCCAAGTCACCTGAGCAATGAGGGGCATACGCCCATGCGCATACATTACCACTTACCCATTCACAGAGGAGGTGATGACGACCCCCTTGCCTGAGAAATTCAAGCAGCCAGTTATGGCCCTGTACGACAGGACGACGGACCCCAACAGTTTCGTTGGGAGCTACCACCAGATGATGTTGGTGCACGACTGCTTGATGGAGTACTCTGTCGAGTATTCTTGTCATATCTGTCCAACATAGCCCATGAATGGTTCAACAACCTGCCAATCGGGCAGATTGCCTGCTTCCAAGACTTGGTAGACAAGTTCTACCAGTACTTCACTGGTCAACAAAGGCTTAGGGACAATCCTGAGAGGCTATCAAAAGTCAGGCAGCAAAAGACTGAGTCCTTCCGATCCTACTCGGATCGGTTCAAGGCTCAGTACTTCAAGTGCAAGAGGCTCCATGCCACGATAGCCGTCCGATACTTCAAGTCAGGTCTCCTAACTCTAAGGTTCTGGTACGACATCGACAATTTCTTGCCAAGGAACATGACGGAGCTCTGGGATAGAGCCACAAGATTCACGAAGTAGGACGACTCCTTCCGCTCTCGCAGCCAGCTAGCTAAGGGGTAGGGCGACAACGCCAGCCCCATGGAGGAAAGGAGGGCTCCTGGCGAGTATGCTCCAATGCCCACCTGTGGAAGTGGTCGCTTCCACAAGCGAAGGGCCCCCTTCTCTGATCAGAGGAGCGAACGACCCGCCAAGGGTCGCAATTATGGACCCCGCCAAGTGAGGCGAGAGTCCTTTGAGGAATACACTCCCCTTAACGTGAACTAGGCGGACGTGCTGGTGGAAGTTTGGTCCACAGACAAGGACCTGCTGCCTCCGCCAAAGCCCATGAGGAGGGCTGACTCCGAGCCCTACTGTAAGTACCACAAGGCCTGGGGCCACGCCACTGAAGACTGTTGCGATCTACGCGATTAGATTGAGTCCCAAATTCGAGACTAGAACCTGGCTCATTTTGTGAGAAGAAACAAGAGCCAAGACAAAGGCAAGGGGTCCATGGAGGGCTTGGTCCCCCATCTTAACGGCTCCTAAGCCTAGGAAGGTCCTTTCCTTGTATCTGGCAGCTTTCGTATTCGTCGTCAATGCCGTCCTAGTCAGCGATCAGGAAGGAGCACAGTGACCTGTTTACTTCATTAGCAAAACCTATCGAGGCGCCGAAGCTAAGTATATGGTCATCGAGAAACTAGGGCTAGCTCTGGTCGTCGCAGCCAGGAAGTTGCGCTCTTAGTTCTAAGCCCACACTGTAATGGTCCTGTCAGACTACCCCTTTCGACGAATGCTACATAAGCCTACGAGGTCAGCATGATAAATCAAATGGGTTATGAAATTGGTGGAGTTCGACGTCAGATACCAACCGAAGAGAGCCATCAAAGGACAAGTCCTGGCAGATTTCGTGGCGGAATTTACGGACCTAGATGCCTCCCTCACGCTCTCCTGGTGGTTGTATGTCGACGACTCGTCTATGACAATCGAGTCTAGGACTGGAATAGCCTTAACCGCCCCAGATGGCGCTACTTATAAGTATGCCATCAAATTGGATTTCCCCGCGTCCAATAACCAGGTGGAGTACGGTGACATGCTGGCAGGCATCCGAGTGGCCAAGTCTAGAGGCGTCACCTCACTGGAAACCTACACGGACTCCCAACTAGCCACCGACCAAATAAATGATGAATACCAAGCTCGGGATCCAAATATGATCTTGTATGCCAACAAAGTCAGGGAAGAACTAGCAAATTTTAAGACCGTCTTGATCAGGCAGGTGCCCAGAGCTGACAACCCCCTGACAAATGCGTTGGCCAGACTTGCCACTGCTATCCCGCTAGGGCAAGAGGAGGATATTTGCCTCCAGACCCTAAAAGAGCCAACTGTACTCGCTCACAAGATGTTCACAATAGAGTAGTCCATTTCTTAGATGACGCCTATCATCACTTACCTGAACTCTAGCGAGCTACCTCTAAGGGAACCATGGACTAAGACCTTCCACCTAAAAGCCTCAAGGTACACCTTGTTAGAGGGGCAACTGTACAAGCGGGGGTACTCCACCCCCTGTTGCACTGCTTAACAAAAGAGGAAGCAGAGCAAGTCCTTCAAGAAGCCCACGGAGGCATTTGCGGGAATCACAAAGGGCACAAGGCACTCCTAGCCCGGCTATTCCAGGCGGGCTACTTTTGGCCCCAAATGAAGCAACACTACAAGAACTTCATATGCAAGTATGATAAGTGTCAGTGGTTCGCTACTCTGCACCACTTGTCGCCTGGAAAGTTGGTGCCTATAATTTTACCCATCCCCTTTGCAAGATGGAGCATGAACTTCATTGGCCCCTTCTCGCTAGCCCTGGCTCAGAAGCAATTTATACTGGTGGCAGTCGATTACTTCTCTAAATGGGTCGAAGCTGAGGCTATGGCTAGCCCAACAGCTGACAGAGTTATCTCCTTCGTCCGCAAAAGCGTTATAGCCCGTTATGGAGATACCCCAGTGCATTGTCACAGACAATAGCACCTAGTTCGCCGGCCAAAAATTTGAGAAGTTTTGCACAAGCTGGGGTATCCGCCTACACTTCATGTCCGTCGGACATCGCCAGGCAAACGGATAGGTGGAGGTAACCAACTGCACTATCTCAACGCTAAAACGCCAGCTAGATTTAGCCAAAGGGAGATGGGCAGACAAGCTGTCAGACGTGCTGTGAGGCTACAGGACTTGTCAGAGGACGTCCACAGGCCACAGACCATTTACCTTGGTATACGGCATGGAAGCCCAGCTACCTATCGAAGCAGTCCTCCCCACCTACAAGACACAACTCTATGACCTCGCCATCAACGACGATCAAGCTCGCATATCCTTAGACCTCATAGATGATCTAAGGGATAAGGCTTCAAAAGCATCACTCAAGCATAAAGAAGCGACTGCTGCCGCCTATAACAAGCGGGTTCGTAAGCGGACATTCTCCTAAAGAGACTTAGTCCTGCACAAGTGTGAAGTCTCCATGCCAAGCAAGTCAGGTGGAAAACCAGATGCCCATTGGGAAGGACCTTACAAGGTTTGCAAAGACAATTCAAGCGACTTCTACGAGTTAAAGACCCTATGCAACAAAAGTAACCCCCGCACATGGCATGTGGGCAATTTACGTTTGTATCATACATGAATACAAACAAGCAATAAAGATAGAAATTTTTCTTTTTCATTCAAAAAGAGTGTTGTCTGTTACATAAAAAAATAACAGCAACACCAATTAAAAGCTTAGGAACTCTCCTCCCATAGCCCAAAAATATCTCCCCCGGCCGCTGGCGAGAGGCAAAGTAGGCTAATCACCCCTGAAGGTGGTTTGATGGCCCTCAACGACCCCGGCTGTTTTGCCTCCTCTTCAGGAGCTGGTTAGTCCGCGAGCGACCTTATGAATTTTTTGTCAACAATGAGACCGACGACAATTTTCTGTCGCTCATACTTCGACAAAAACTGGTCGATAGACCAATTACATAACTCCACGGGAGTATGCTTCCCTGTAAGAAGGAACTACATGATAGCCAGGGTATGCTTCCCGACCTCTTTCGAGAGTTCCTCCTGCCTTGCCTCCATAGACGGATCTGAGGTGAAAAATGTCATCACCGTCTTTACATCCAACTCCGATTGTGCAGCATCCTCCAACTCCGCCACCCGCTGGCCCCTCTCCTTTGCGAGCTGCTAGGCCTTACCGAGATCGGCCCTCAAGTCCCCTACAGTCACCTCCACCTTTTCCAAACTTGCTTGCATAGAAAAAAGTCTATCAATCGAGGCACTCAGGTGGATGTGCTCTTCCTCAAGAGCCCTCTCGTACCCCTACACAGACGTGGAGTGTTCAATTCTGAGCACTTGCACCTCCTCCTTTAAGGAAAGAATGTTGGTGCAAGCGGTCGAGAGGCGCTTGGACAAGCCCTCCAAAGCCACAATGTCAGCCTTGTGTGCTCTAATGAGGCTTTCCTCCAGCCCCTCACCAACACGGAGGGCCTTCCTCAAAGCAGGGCAGGTCTTCTTCAGCTCATCCTCAAACCGGGCCACATTGTTGGCCGCCTACTGCTAGGAACGGAGCTTGCGCATAGCCTTCTTTGTCGTCTTCTCCTAAGCGACAACGGCCTCCGCCACTTGGTAGAGCAAATTCCTCTACTCCACCTTGGCTGTAACGGCCTATTTGGCAGCCATGTCTGCTGCGTCAACATTGCCGACCAAACTAGGAAGGTCCAGAAGAGTCTCATCGTGCGAAATGAAGGTCCCAAGCGTCTCAGCTTATAACCCACGAGCGTGTCAGAATAAAAAAAAAAGAAGCTCTAGCCAGAAAAAATTGACAAAAGACAAGCCCAAGAGCTTACCGCATGCATATAGTAGAAGACGTGATTGAAGTTCATACCCCTAGGGTCAGAAGTAACCCAAGATAAGACATCATTTAGGTGCCTTAGCACCTGTTGTTCTAAACCGGGGGCACTATTTGATGCCCCCGGCCGAACCAGCACCACATGACCGAGTGCGGGGCCACGAGGAGAGCCCTTCAACATGGATTCAGTAACGGACCCGACTGTATGGCCGATCATCCCTGAGCCCCCTCGACCAAGGGGATCCACCAAAACCCTTACACTCGTAGAACTTCGCCTATAGCACAGCTAGTCGAAGGTGCTACCGGTGGTGCCCACCTCTTGCGCTAGCAACGCGAACGCTCCAGGATCAGTCGATGGGGCCGAGAAGCCAACAATACCCCCTGCACAAGTCACCTCCAAAGGTGCCTCCGAGGGGGAATCACTCAGGATAATCGCCTCACGTGGTCCTAGATGGTTCCAAGGGGGCGAAGGGCATACCTTCCTCCTCAACCTTGTCAAGACTCTGCAAAGAGGACGCCGTTCACTCCTCCCACGGAAGCTCCACACGACGACCCTTCTTGGCACACCTAAGGGGGACCTCCAACTCCTCCGCGACCTCCTCAAGGGCCTCCTCCTCCTTCCACTCCAGCTCCTTTTGGTAAGTGGGTTGACTCCCCTCGCCCCGCTCCAAGGGCCTCCCCTCCCCCTGCTCCACTGGCCTTTCCTCGCCATGCCGTGACCCACAGCGAGCCGAGCCACTGCCTCGATGCTTGGGCATGACCGATCGAACGAACCACCCAAAAGCTGCAGCCAAAAAAACCAAAACACTGAATTAATAATTAGCAGATGTAATATGCGATACAAAAGCTATTGCCTCCCCCTACTAATATGACGTTGGCAACGAATCGGCCACCCATGACAAAGCCTCCCAGACATCCTTCTACCTGAGTTCTGATCGGGCAATCGAACCAAACTTAATTATTTTGTTTGCGTCCGCTCGAGCAGACGAGTCAAGCTCCTCAGGTTGGGGCAACTGGTCCCTCTTAGGCAGGCCTTGCTAGGTATAAAGGACTCCCAGGTCTTCGATATTCAAAAGAAAAAAGAAATGGTGGTCTTGCCCCTTTAAACTATTGGAAAGATTCACTATCTGGTATCCGGTCTTGACTATACAAAGTGTACGTATCAGACAAAGGCTTGCCCCACTTCACCTTCAAAGGCATCAGCCCAAAAAGCAGGCGGAACAAAACAAGATGGAGAACAATCCCCAAGTGGAGGCAGATGGCAGTAAAAGCATTTAAAACTAGCTAGCAATTAAGGCTGAGCTGTAAAGGGGCGAGGCAGTAAAAGGAAAGGAAGGAGGACAAAGGGAGGTTCAAATACCCGTAAACCGTACTCTATGACGTATCTACAAATTATAAACCTATCCCTTACCCCGTTCGAACATAGACGGGTTTGGGACTTACAATGGTGAAACGGTACTCCACCAAGTCCGTACTCCTCCAAAAAATACAGTATCACAGATCAACTATGAAAGTCCGACAAAAAGTTATACAAATCCCTCGTCTTAGCAGAGGCCCCACAAGAGGAAGCAATAGACTTACTCTTACTTGCAAGTCTCGACATGATGATGCTTTCTCTAAGAAAGCTTGAGATGAAGATGCTCCGACGAAGGACACCCTCTCACATCACCCCGCTGAAAAAGAATATTGTGTACAGTGCCCTCCAAGGTAGGTGGGGCATTAACTATAACCCGCCACCCCCATATACCCCTCATGGAGGGTGGTTCCCCCTTTATGGGGCATATGTTTCGAAAAAATCAAATCCCGCCGTATTCGACGCGGATTCCAAATATACCGCTAAGAGCGAAAAATACCTCGACCATCAATGACATTAAATCCCCCCTGTGCACATCCACCGCTGCAGAAAGGGCAGTCCCATCAATGACAGAAGTTATACTTGAGGACTTCGCCTCATCATAACGGCAATTAATGCCGATCTTGTCACACCCAAGACAAAAAAACCAATCCCCGCGGTCACTAGCCATCACTAGCAAAAGGTGGCACTTACGCCACACCATTTCCTAGGTAGTCACCTCTTAAGGCCGACAGGGACCAAGCGTCGATATGCCTTCGCTCCATCAAAAGGCCGCCTCTTAAGGCTGGTAGGAACTTATGCAGATGTGCCTCGCGTTCCTTTGGAATTGTTGCCTCTTAAGGTCGGCAAGCCACCTCTTAAGCGTACTCACATTCTCTTAATATCCTCGCTTATTAAGGCAGGCATACCGCCTCTTAAAGCCGACAAGAGAATGCCTTAAAACTTTCCGCGTCATCACAAATGTTCCCCCCACTTTCATACAGCTGAGGTAACATTTAGGGGCATACTATACTGCGAAGTTTTAAGTATCTTTATTACTCAATGGCATTCACCCGCTAAAGAGTGGGAGCATATGATGAGGGGCAAAAAGTGCCATCAAACTTGAAACTTCGCACATAGCTCATATAAGGATATGAACACCCAGGCTCGAAGTAAACAAGCGGACCTGACCTAGCCCGGCCTGCCTCCACTCTAGTGGATCCAAATTTGGGCGAACACAGCCTCTTCTAAAGGCCCAGCGCGTCTAAAGTCAACAAAGCACGTAACAGCACCCATAATGCTTATGCCGATAATAATTATGAGGTTACCAATGCAATTCATGCTCTGACAATGGATGAGCCCTGACAACGGGCTTACCAAGAAACATGACAAAACCATAGAGAAGGATCTCGTAGGGTTTTCCGACTATAACAACACTTTTTGTAACTATAAATAAAGGAGGCCCATGCAAGAGCCTCATGCAATCCGAGAGATAGGGGAACCCCGAGAGATTGTAACACCGCTATTTCTAGTGGATTTTCTGGGAGCCTTGCCCTCCCCCCAAATGTACACCCCCTTGCGGTGAAATTGGATAGCCAATCTCCCTATCTTTCTTGTGATTGCCTTTTGTATGATTGTTGGGTCGGATCCTCCCTCTACCGAGAAGCCCGATCAATGTCACAAGCAGCAGCAACAATCCCTTAAGATCGACATCACAACCATGTGGTCATTGCTTATCGCCTCCTAGTATGATTGTAAAAGTCAGTAGTTGGTATTCAGTCGGCCAGGCCACTGACTAAGGACTATACGGTATGCGGGGGAGTAGTCAGGAAGTACCCGGTCGGGTATTTTATATATATATATATAATTTTTCCTAGCGATTGTTACACAGAAATCCATATTCAATGCAATTTTTAGGTGGTTGATTTGGTTAAAGAAATTTTGAGGTACATATCTAAGAACATATTTGAAAATCCCACGTCATTCGAATTTTCAAGTTAAAATATTTGATATATAGGTCTGAGAGACAGTAAATGAGATGATGTTGCAACACAATACCTATTTAAGCCTTGCTAAAAACAATACCTATTTAAGCAATGGTATCTACTTGCTACCATGTATCCTCCATCAAGTTTGCAAATGGTTCAGCTTTCCTCTGCCATAAGTTGTCTGAATGCTTAGATCCGTAACTTATGCTTGATCTCCTCTTTGATTTAAGGATACATGGGCAACAACCTTGATTCATTATTCTGTCAACATTTATTTTAGCTACCAACAATCTGATTGGTAATGCTTACCAGTAGACATTCTGGGATTGGACTATGGCATCCTTGAAATAGCAGGTTGTCAACACCCTTTTGTCATAGGATAGGATGGTGTTTAGAAATACATACATGTTGCACATATACACGCTTTTGTACATGCACGCATGCCTACATCGATCAGAGTAGTGAGTCTAGTGAGTTAAGTTTTTTTAGGTTTAATCCTCTATGTAAAACTCGGCCGATTACTCGGCCAACTACACCGACTACTCGACCGAGTAGTCAGTGTGGCCGACTATAGCACCGACTATTGACTATTCAATCGATTGGAGGCTGACTACAATTACTTGGCGGAGTGGACCGATTTTCATAACCATGCCTCCTAGGATATCTAATTACACCGTTTATGAAATTGCATAACGATCGGATTAAGGGAAGGCAAAGGGCTAAATTCTACCGAAAATATGATAAAATTTTCCTTGTTTTATCATGTTTTTCTTAAATTCCTGAACCTATAAGAGGACCTATGCAGCAGGGATAAAAGTTTAACAACAATGTAGGCACACCACACAATCATATTCATCACCGCCAAAAGTATAAAATATAAGACATCCACCAGCAAGCACACCCTGCCATAAAATAAAATAGAACAAAAAACTAGACATGATGACGTGAGCTATTTTATAAGTACAAGGGTCCCTCTAAAATATTACTTCATTTTTATAGAGTTCTGTACAAAAGCTGAGGACCCATACAAGGAGCTACAACATGTAAATATATAGCAAGTACGAGTCATGCTCCTGTGTAACTATATTAATGCCCATTTCCAAACTCCCATAAAAAGAAAAACCTAAAAATCGACATACTTCCAAACTTCCCCACCTCACCTACCAGTCCAATGCCCCCAAGTCGACTAGAGCCATCAGTAACTCAGTCTTGTCGTGAAGGGCTTTGATGTAGGTGAAGAGGCTCGCCTAATGAACCTTAATGAGAATGAGCTCCCCCATGTATAGCATATGACAGAGGTCTCTGGTGAGGTACATGCATAGGAGTAGCTATTGCACTCGATGTGACGCCTGCAAGTGGGGGCAGGCCACGAAGTGGATTGGAAGGAATGGCATCTTGTCATGAAAAACGGGACAAGATAGTGTAAGCCAAAAGGCTCGGTAGGGTGTAACAAAGCGCACGGGAACGAAAGGCCACTAAATTGGATGCTTAAAAAAGCATGCATTCTCATTAGGAGGTAGTTTCCCAATTCTTTTCTCGCAGGTCTAACTTTTGTTCTTTGCCCCACTATTCCCTCTAATTCCCTCATCTTGTCCTAGGAGAAATTTCGTAGCTTAGGTTGACGGTTATAGCACCTGTAGTGATAGACTCCTACCTGAAGTCCCAATTCTAGGTCGCCACCTAAATTAGCCACTAATGTTAACAGTAATAGTTTTGTTAATGTTAAAACAATAAGAATCATCACCCTATACTTAGGATACTTTCGTTGTGAACCGAGTGGTTTGTAGTGCGAGAAATCTCTCCCTGTACCTTAGAAAGGCTACCTCAAATTTGCCCACAGAAATCACCCATTACTCCTTGTAACGAAGTTTTGTTAGGCTGGCAACTCTCAGCTTTAACCTACGTGGAGACACTCAACACGTGTAAGCCTCCTCAATCTTGACATTCTATTATGGGTAATTTTTAAGTCCTTAATGGATCAGTTCATGTTCAATCCATTCATAAGCCATCCTCTGCCCTTGTGATGTCAGGTAATCCTTTCCAAGTATCTTGTAAATCAACTCTAGAGTTTACCGCAATCTCTCCTTGGTTGTACCTAGATGTAGACCTTGTCGAGATCTGAGACCTCTTCTTTGATGAGTACATATGTAATCATTTTCCGTTTCCTGTTCCCACATTTTTGGATCTACTCGATGTCTAGCTACAATCACGATCAATTCTGTAGGCAATCTCTTGCCTGGGTTGATCAAGCTCGATGGATTTGCCCCTTCAAGGCAAGAGTTGTGTCCTTCCAAGTCGCGAAGGTTTGGGTTGGTTACTTCCCGCACCTTCGAGTCAACTCCCTAGTATGACTACCCCTTTAGTGGACGAACAATGTAACTGTGTCCCGTATGCAACTAAATGTGCATCAGGGATCACATGAACCTTTTAAGGGCTCATATAATGGTCCCTCGCTTGCACTTGCATGTACGTGTGGTTATAAATCTCGCGAAGTCCAAGGTTTTCGTTTAACAATGCCACATCGGTAAACTTGTTAGATTCACACATTTAAACAACCGAAAACTACAAATGCATAGAAAAATTATGCAACATGCATCTTAACCAATCGAGATTTACAATAAACTTGATATAATCACACAATATCTCATTTTTCTTCGCAACCTATATTATTATTTTATAATAATTCACACACATCTAGCCATTCAAAACATTGACCAAATAGTTTCAAAGGCTGACAAGGTTGGGAAACAAGAGGAGCATGAGAAAATCACAGAAGTTGAAATTATTTGTAACTCAACAACCAATCGTTTAGCAAAAAAAAATGATAATTTGCATCATGAACCACAGGGGCTGCATGTGTGCATTCCTTCTCTCTCGCATGCCCATACTCGCATGCGGAATACAAACTTATCTTAAGTGCGTCGTAGCGAAGTCTCACTACCGGTACCCCAATTTGACCCAATTTTGAGTCAAACCAAATATATCTTTGAGTTGCCACAAACTCAATTCTACCCAACTCTGGTCTTTGCATTTCATTTTTCTTTTCCTTCTTAGCCTAGGCATTCAATCATCAATCTCGTGGAAATTAAGGGGGGTGTTTGGTACACAGAATAAATGCTAATTCCGCATTTGTGGAATTATCTAATTCTGCCAATTAATTCCACCTATTTCTTCTTTTCAACTAATTTTCTCCTTATTCCACTAACTTATTCCACCAAACAAACACCAAAGTAGAATAAAACTCCCTAATTCTCTTGACAAGACAATAAACCTAACCAAACACTTGGGTGAAATAAAACCCCTTAATTCCTGCATTTCTCCTACTTCTAATTTTTATTCCTCCTAATAATTCCTCTTACCGAACAGCACCTAAGGGAATTACCTTGGGAAGGGGCTGCCCTACCTCGGGTCTGCTCCGGTGGCTAGCACAGCGGCTACGTGTTGAAGCGGCAAAGTTCCGACGTTCCTTAGCTTCAACAAAGGGAAAAACCCCACATCACCACCAGCCCACAAGGAGGAAGGACAGGAAAGATGGACGAGAGGAAGAACACCCATCACTGCTCACCTTCTTCTCCGTCTGAAGACTCACTCGACGGCGCACGCGATGTGCCCGACGGCTCCGGCGTCGCCCGACGAGGTGCGTGCAGCGGCTTCTGCGCGAGCGCACGAGGAGGAGGAGCAGCGGCGACGATGGCGGCGCTGCGCCCGCAAGGAGTCGTCGAGGAGGGAGTGGGAGAGCCCGAGGAGGAGCGCAGTTCACCGAGGAATAGGGCGACGATTGCCGGTGCTCGCGGCGGCGCTTGTGGGAGGAGGAGAGCGTCAGGTGGGAGAGAGAGGAGATCGGTGCGTGATCTGGAGAGGGAGAGGAAGAGGGGCGGTGCCCTTGGCCAACTTGCAAAGCCACCCCCGTATTTCAACAATTCTCCCCCCACCCCTAACATTAGTGCCCTTTTTTAAAATGACGCCTAACAATGGTGATCGAGCGTCGTAGGTATAGATTCTCCCATGCTCGCAACTTGTTACGTTGGTTCTTAGGTTCTTCACAGTAAATTGGAACGAGTGACCATCCCACTAGTCGTGAAGGAGTTCTTCCACCGTGTGCTTGGAGAAGCACCACAAGAAAATATTCTTCATAAATCAAGAGATGATTTAGCTAAGCATATGACTAGACAACCTAAGATGATGACGCTAGGAGACACTTATGCATAGTCAAGCAAGTACTAGACAATTAATGAGTTAGATTGATGTTTGTTAGCAAGCAAGAGATGATTGACCTAATTTTGTTCATAAGGCCTTGAACCTTTATTCTCTCACCCGATTTAGATTTCTCTCTGTAAGGAACCCAACACCTCTCATTTTGTTAAAATTGGAGTTTTGTAGCTTATGTTATGATAATTTTGTGAACGCACCCTTTTCTATATCTCATAATTTCAAGCATTACCTTCACATTTTAGAATTTGCATCAGAATCTGCATTGAAGTAGTATCTAAGCTCTTCATAAAATTTGTAAATCAATGACATCAATTTTACATGAGATAGAGGTTGATAGTTTACTTTTTAAAACCCAAGTATTTTTCTTTAGTGCTTACATTTTTTTTGAATTATTTAATTTACTTCATCTTCGTCAAATTATGAATCGAATTTCAAGTCGGACATCTAAGGATTCTATCATGTTTCTTATGAAAAAAGCGAGTCTAATAGATCTTGTCATGTTCAAATCTGAGGCCCAGATAGTGTAGAACATGACTAAATCTTAATAAATACGCATTATACTTACCCCTTCCCTTCTCATTGAAACCCCTCTCTCCATCCACAGCCACCCACCTCCTCCGTCTAGCTTCCTCCATCCAACGATCCACCACCACCTCCCTTTACTCTACCTAACCACCCTCGATGGTGACCATCACCACCTCTCCCAATTCCCCTCCCCTCCTTGCCGTTGTACTGCCACAATGTTCACCACTTGCTCCATCAGAGACCTTCATGCGTAACATCACCTCCACTTAGTATTAGCAACCTGCAACCATCCACGTACTCCAACGCCCACCCCGTAGTAATCGCCCAATCATAGGTCGCTCCCTTGCTCCTCTCCCTCTCGCTCATGGTGTGGGTACATGTGTTGTGTCACGTTGAAGATGATGGAGGCGTTAGAATCATAATACGACCTACATATATTATTATTACGGAATTACACGTTAAATGTATACATATATTTAGACATCACATTATGGTCATTAAAGTAGTCTAATTATGTAAATTAACCATTCACATCTCATTAGGATATGAGATTTAATGCATAGAAACCTTAAGGGTAAGTGTAATTCTGTGATGGGTGGAATTGTCATTTTATTTTAAGCGATTATGGTTCCTTGAGGGGTGAAGGCGAAGTGGGCATTCATTTTCTGCATCAATCGTAGAAAAGTTATAAATAAAGCTCATGACAGAACCCAAGAGATACACCCCCATTCAGTTCTCTTCCGTTCTCGCTTTCTGAACCCTCTGGAAGTACCATTGCCACCGTCTTTAGTTGGAAAAGCAAGCCCGTGACTCCAGAGCATCTTCGTGATCTCCTCAATGCTTCCGCTACAATGGATTCAAGTATCCCTCCATCGTTTTCTTTTTCTATTTTCATTATGGTTGATGATATGAGCAATAGATTGGTCTTGAGAATTATAGAAAAGTATATGGTTCTGATTTTATTTGGCATTAAATTCCAACAGGAAGTGCCATAACATTGTTGATTGTGTATGTGTGATGAGTATGTGTCTTTCCAGAGTGTCCATTTGATAGGGAGGGGGAAGCTCGGGGTGAGGGGGGTGCAGGGGAGTTGCTGTGTGTTGCGGGAAAGGAAGAGATGAAGAGAAGGGAGCAAATTGTGTATGTGTCTTTCCAAAGTGTCCAATTGATAGGGAGGGGGAAGCTCGGGGTGAGGGGGGGGCGGGGGATTTGCTGTGTGTTGCGGGAAAGGAAGAGACGAAGAGAAGGGAGCAATAGTGGCAATCTCTATGTGTTGTGTGTGAGTGTTTGTGGGCATGAAAGAGGTGGAGTAATGGTGTGTTGTGTTTGTGAATGTGTGTAACGACCTGATTCCCGAGTCTTTACGAGACACGAGAACCGGACCGACTCGACTAATCCCAAGACCTAGTCGTCCAACGAGGAAGTAACCAAAAGAGCAGTAAAATAAACTACATTCAACATGAAATATAACTAGCAGTAACAAAAATATAGCAGTAAGAAAAGGAACTACTATAGCATTTACCACCACAACAGTAGAACAACATTTATAACATAACAAGAACTGCGAGTAAAGAAAAGTACGGAGAGTAACAAAAACTACTCACTACAGTGGAACAAAAAGGGCACAAAAGAACAGTGGTAACTCTACTGGACCCTACTCGGCCTAGCGTCCTCTGCAGCCGCTGACCCTGGCTGCTCAACACCTGATCCTGAAAAGTAACGAGTGTAACACGTCAGCGAAACGCTGAGTAGAGTGACAGCTAAAACTAAAGAAGTAGTAAGTGTACAGTAGGTATTTTATTTTCTTTCTTCCTTTATTTACGTCATTCTATTGTTTCACAATTTATCTATTTCTCAGATCCTTCACTTGATCTCGAATGTTCCTCGTGGGAACGATCTTAATTGCAGTCTTTTCCGAACAGTAGAAGTAACACGTGGTGCTCTCCTGGCCGGGAGAGTCCCCCGTGGTGATCCTACTCTCAGTCAACCACCCCAAGGTCACCGACAGATGTAATGGTGACTACGGCACGTGCGGTAAACGCACGGGTAGCTAACCTGCACTGGCACGCGGTCAGTCGTTTCCGTTAACGGGTGCGCCCAAAGCACAGCACGGAACCAGTATAGGGGCAGAGCCCTCTCAGGGGTCCAACCCCTCCACAGTAACCAAACAGGGGCCTTGCCCCTCCACAGTCCGCGCACTCTCGCCTGACTACCCTGGTTTGCCCAGTGGGCCTAGCAAGTCGGTGTAGGAGGCTAGCAGAACCCCAGGGCCTGTGGGGTAGCTAGTGCTCTCCCTACACTAGTAGCTCTCCTCGGTACTATGTACACGAGGGCCAGCAAGTCGGTACAAAGTGGCCAGACCTAACCCCGGGTCCCTGGGGCAGCTGGCTCCGCTCTGCACTAAACAGGTAACAGGTGCTTCCCCTGGTACTACGTACCCAAGAGACAGCACACTACCACGTCTTTCTTTCTCAGTTCCATTCCTTTCTCTTTCCAGGAGTTCTGCTCCTAATTCCCCGTAGGGTTCCAGCTCTTTTAACTCAGAACATCTAGGTCTCACCTTCCAGTTTCACGTTCTTACAATCCATGTTCTCAATCACGTTTATTTATTCATAACAGGCAGCTGTTAAATCAAATTACAGGCAGCTATTTATTCCTTTCCACTTTTCCAAGACTGCAGCATTCATATATTCCACTAGTTTTCCCATCCTAGGATTCATGCCATACCTTAGGATCTATCCTACAATTTAGTTTTCCAGCCCTACGATTCATGCAACACCCTAGGATCTATCATTCAATCTAGTTTCTCATTCCTAGGATTCATGCAATGTCCTAGGTTCTATTTATGGTTCCATAGTTTAACAAATTATGCTAATAAACTTAAAAGCCACTCTACCAGTTACAACGGGAGTACTGGGGGCGTGGTCGGGGATCCCGCGTGCCTCTGCAACCCCCGAGACTGCAATGGAACGGGGTCCTATCACAAGGATCAACACAAGGAGTTTCTCAAAACAGTATGTAACTACTGTAGACGGGTAGAGGATTTAATTCCGAAAAGAACGTAACTCGAAACGCGGAAAACGGACAGGTAACAGGTGCTTCCCCTGGTACTACGTACCCAAGAGACAGCACACTACCACGTCTTTCTTTCTCAGTTCCATTCCTTTCTCTTTCCAGGAGTTCTGCTCCTAATTCCCCGTAGGGTTCCAGCTCTTTTAACTCAGAACATCTAGGTCTCACCTTCCAGTTTCACGTTCTTACAATCCATGTTCTCAATCACGTTTATTTATTCATAACAGGCAGCTGTTAAATCAAATTACAGGCAGCTATTTATTCCTTTCCACTTTTCCAAGACTGCAGCATTCATATATTCCACTAGTTTTCCCATCCTAGGATTCATGCCATACCTTAGGATCTATCCTACAATTTAGTTTTCCAGCCCTACGATTCATGCAACACCCTAGGATCTATCATTCAATCTAGTTTCTCATTCCTAGGAATCATGCAATGTCCTAGGTTCTATTTATGGTTCCATAGTTTAACAAATTATGCTAATAAACTTAAAAGCCACTCTACCAGTTACAACGGGAGTACTGGGGGCGTGGTCGGGGATCCCGCATGCCTCTACAACCCCCGAGACTGCAATGGAACGGGGTCCTATCACAAGGATCAACACAAGGAGTTTCTCAAAACAGTATGTAACTACTGTAGACGGGTAGAGGATTTAATTCCGAAAAGAATGTAACTCGAAACGCGGAAAACAGTGCAAAATCAGACGTCTGGAACCTCTTCCAGACGTCTTAAAATGAGGATCAGATGGTACCTTCGCTCTGTATAGTCTCTCAGATGTCCAGAAGCCTGCGGGGGCGTCTGCCTAGTTCCCAGACGTCCGATGGTCACCCCGGACGTCTGGAAGTCTTTCCCGTCGTCTGGCACTGCAGCCAGACGTCTGATTCGCGTTGGATGGCGAATCTCAGAACCTGCGCGTACCCATTCCTCGCTCTCAGTACGGACGGTCGAAGAAAAGGAGGAAGTACGAAAATAACTTACCTTTCAGACGTCTGGACAGTCATCCAGACGTCTTGCCCGTCGTCTGGTTGGAAACCCAAACGTCTGATTCTGGAAAACTTCCAGCATTAGAGCGCTACTCGCCCTCTGCCCACGACGCACGGCCGCGCCGCTCCTCGTCCGCCTGCTGCTCGAGCTGCAGCAAACCTTCCGCGTCACTCCGTGCACGCTATGCCCCCGCCGGCCGGCTCTCGCTGCCCCGGCAAACTCGAGCCCTCACGGTCGAACGCCTCCTCCCTCGCGCAGCACCTCCTCCCGCACTCACCGCGGCTGTCGCTGCTGCCGCTCGCTCGCGCTCGCACTCGCTGGAAGAAGAAGAAGGAGGAGCGGAGGTGATGAGAGTGAGGGAGAGGGCGAGGCTTTTTAAAGTCGCGCAGGGAGAGGGAGAGAGAGAGAACGCAGACTGCGGTCGCAGGAGGAGAGAGGGAAAAAGAGAGAGGTGCGGTGGTTGTGGGTTTATGCGCGCCTGCGCGCAGACGCAGCCCCACGTGCCACCCAAATAAAATCCCAGATGTCTGGAAGGGGTTTCAGACATCTGTTCAGACGTCTGGGCCACCTTCCAGACGTCTTAAAAAAAACGTCTTGGAATACGTTCGTAACAATGTGTGTGCACGAGTGAGGTATGTTGTAGCATGGTGGTAAGGGTTATTTTCACACGTGCACGCACATGTGGTCATTCAAGCAATCGCGCGTGTGTGTGTGTGAGAGAGAGGGGATGAAGAAGGTGAAAAGTTAATGTTGATGTGGAGATGGTAGTGGATGTATTTGGGCCCAAGTGTGTGCGTAGGTGTTTAAATTATAAATACATATAAGTGTGTATGCCTTATTTGTGTATTTATGTAACCAAAAAGAATGGTGTGCTTAAATGGGGAAGATGATCATGTTCGATGTAGTGCTGTACATAGGTAGTTTGCATGTGTTAAGTAGGTGTAAAACTATTATATTATATATATAAATATATGAGAGACGTGGGATGTAGGCCTATTTATGTATTTGGACTTGTATAGATACAATTAGATATGTGTATATTGTATTGATGTTGGTGTTATATTATTTATAATTGTACGTTGAAGTGTGTGTAGACGGAGAAATGTGTGTTAAGAGAAAATCTTGCCCAATATATCTATACAAGCCTAAATAATTGCATGAAATGATACACTTTTCTAACTGTCCCATTGTACCCCAAAATCTACCCCCTTGTACAAAAGTTGCACATGGAGAGGGAGAGGATTGGACATCATCTCACTCGTCTCACTTGTCATCTATATATCCAACATTAATCTAAAAGTGGAGTGAGGGTTAGGAATAGGAGTAGTTCAATGAATGAGAAATCAATTCTTATCTAAAATTCCTTTGTCTCTCTCCCGGAAAGAATTTTAAGTTCAATATGGATTTTGTGTCTGAAAGTTAAGAGCTGGTTTATAAGAATCCTTCTTATTCTACTACAAAATAAATAACCTATACCAACAATAGAATTACACTAACGTTTTTAATATGTTGCGGTACATCTTTTAAAAATGTCGTTGATCATAATATTCACAACTGTCACATTAATTTTTTTTCTTAAATTTCTTTTTTTTATCCTCGATGACCTTCCATAGCATCTACAACCCAAACCCTCTCACCGACATGAAGCCTTGTGCTTGACACCATGCTCGACAACTCCCCCCCACCCTCCCCCCCAACCCCCCACTTCCCTGCCTCTCTTCCCTCTCCTCTCCAACAAACCCCCAACACCTCTCCACCCTTAGCCCCCGACGGCCAACACTCCCTCTTCGCATCCCTCCTGACCTCACCTGCTATGCACCCAAATCAACAACCCAAGCTCTAAGTCGCATCGCATTATCAGCATCTCGCTTCAGATTGCCTTCATAAGAACAAGACTTTTTCTCAAATCTACCTTGAATAGATCATATTATCAAATTTGTTCACCTTCAGATCTCTCTCATATGCCTTAGATCTACTCTCTCTCCCACCTTTCTTTTAGATCTTGTTGCTCGAACTCGCTCAAATCACTTGGATCTGTCTCTCTCTCTCGCTCAGATCTAAGATCTCTCTCGTAGATCTAAATCATTCTGATCTTAGGTCTCTCTAAGATCTCGTAGATCTGATATCTCCCTCTTAGATTGAACTTGCTTAGATCCCAAAGATGGGATCTTTCTTAGATTAGGGTTTGGGTGGTCAGATTATGCTAAAGATTAACCACTCAATCTCTATTGATATTTGCATTGATTTTGCAATTGATCAACTTTTTTTTATTCTTTTTATTAGGTGGCCGGATGGTGCAAGGCAGGTGTTTGATGAAATGCTACAGTAGGGGTAAGGTGTAAGGTGGTGGTGCAGGTATGGTGTTTGATGGAATGCCATGGTGAGGTGAGTAAGAGGGAAGGGAAGGGATTATATGATTTAAGATTGATGAACAAATGCACATGTAGATTGAAGCAAAATTTCTTTGCTTCGAGGGTTGATTTATGTTTTGTGTATGTTAAAAAATTTGTTTTCTTTACTTATTTACTTGTCAGTTCTAGATTTGGTTTATTAATCTAAACTTTCATTTGTAACTTAAACTTGTCGGCCAACATGAATAGAAAAATACCACATGGTAATTGTTAGTTCACTGGGGTTTTTGTGCTTATCTGGCAGAACGTCCAAAACTAGACAAAATTTACATGAATTTATCCATAAATTTTGATAAAAGAAACCAAAATTAGGGTTTGTTGAAAACTGCAAGTTTCAGCATTTTGTTTGACATCGAGATGTCTTGACGATTGGATCATAATTTTCATCCCAAAGTGTGGTCTGGTCTATAACCTCATTGAATGTTTCATGTTCTCGTCCCTAAACACTTTAAATGCTGTATCTCTCTAAAGATGTTACTCCTACCACCACACTAGTCCTTGATTGATAAATGAGGTGTTTCATCTGTTAACTAAATTATGAACTGGGATAATAAAGGGTACTCTAGTTTCACATTTTTAGGTGTCTCTAAAACTGTTTACTCTAGTTTTGTGTTTCCAGTGCCTTTAAAATGGTTATCACTTTAATATGGGTACAATGCCTATTTCCTTAAAACATGACATGTAAAGAAAAGAATCCTAGTCTAGCAATGCCTTACTAATTTGTGTCATTTATAAAGTCATCAATTATTTCAAAAAGATACAATTAATGAATAATGAACACTACTGTCAAGAAGTTTTGTTCCAGTTCAAATTGATGAAGTAAAAAGAGAAGGATGGACATGAATACAGTGTATGGTGAATAAGAAGAAGAGATAGGAATAG
This sequence comes from Thalassia testudinum, assembly GCA_037157565.1. Lineage (NCBI taxonomy): Eukaryota > Viridiplantae > Streptophyta > Magnoliopsida > Alismatales > Hydrocharitaceae > Thalassia > Thalassia testudinum. The sequence continues at coordinate 83,406,608 of JAZHRO010000012.1, read as the reverse complement.
AGTTGACGTCATTTTTATTTGTCCCATTTAGACCTGGCCATGGGTCAGGTCAGGTGGGTCACGGGTCAGGTCAATTGGGCCGAACTTTCAAAAGCCTTGGTCCAAGCTCTAGTCAAGTCGACCCATGGGCCTATAAGCTTGGTTCTAGCCCTGTTTCTGAGGGTTGGGTCAGACCTAGGTTGACCCATCGGTCAAATGTAAAGTCCTTTAAAGTTTCAAATACAAATATGGATAATGATACAATATGAATGACTGAAAACATAAGCATAGCCATGCTAAAAAATGCCATAAGTGAAAGGAATAGTACGAATGAAATCTACTTTAGTTAAAATGTCATAAAAATCACGAAGGTTTATCATTCACATAGAAAATAAACTATTGAAGTTTCTAAACTATTAATCCTCCATGAAAGCACATCCTAGAAAATTTATAAATCACATGGAATTTAGGAAGAATATAAGTAATCCTATGTTATTATGCTAGCAGTTCAATCTCCAATCCTCATTAATAGTTTCCAATCTATTACTTCGTACTATGTTAATTATTAGGTATACTGCCTCATGTTTCCCTATGTTGAATGTGCTTATACAGGTATACTAAAGGTCCTTGATTCATAATTAAAAGAAATAAGATAAAGGAATAGATGGTGGAAGAGTTGGATGGTGGTTGTTAGTCCAATAGATGATTTTTGTACCTCAGGTTAAATAGATGATTCATAATTTTAAATGGTGGTTATTGGACGTCTCGTGTGGTACTTGAAGATGGGTGGAGATTTTGGGAAAGTGAGACAATGGTTAAATAGATAGAATTTTTGGTATCCAATGAGTGGGATTGTGTAACGACCCGGTTCCCGAGTCCCTACGAGACACGAGAACCGGACCGACTCGACTAATCCCAAGACCTAGTCGTCCAACGAGGAAGTAACCAAAAGACAGTAAAATAAACCACATTCAGCATGAATATAACTAACAGTAAGAAAATACGGCAGTAAGGAAAGAAATTACTACAGTAGGTACCACCACAACAGTAAAACAACATTTATCATATAACAAGAACGGCAGGTAAAGAAAGTACAGCGGAAACAAAAAAACTACTCACTAAGACAGAAACAAAAGAGGTACAAGGACTGTGGTAAACTCTACTGGACCCTACTTGGCCCAGCGTCTTCTGCAGCCGCCGACCCTGGCTGCACAACACCTGGTCCTGAAAGAGGTAACGAGTGTAACACGTCAGCAAAACGCTGAGTAGAGTGGCAAACTAACTAAAGGCAACAGTAGAGTGTACAGTAGTTGTTATGTTCTATTACTTCCTTTATTCACATCTTTCAATTTTTCTCACTATTTCATTTGTTTCTCAGATCCTTTACTTGATCTCGAATGTCCTCGTGGGAACGATCTTGATTGCAGTCTTTTCCAAAAGTAGAAGTAGCACGTGGTGCTCTCCTGGCCGGGAGAGTCCCCCGTGGTGATCCTACCCTCAGTCAACCACCCCAAGGTCACTGACAGACGTAACGGTGATTACAGCACGCGCGATAAACGCACAGGTAGCTAGCCCGCACTGGCACGCGGTCAGTCGTTTCCGTTAACGGGTGCGCCCAAAGCACAGCATGGAACTAGGGCAGAGCCCTCTCAGTAACAGGGGTCCAACCCCTCCACAGTAACCAAACCGGGGCCTTGCCCCTCCACAGTCCGCGCACCCTCGCCTGACTACCCTGGTTTGCCCTGGTGGGCCTAACAAGTCGGTGAAGGAGGCTAGCAGAACCCCGGGGCCCGTGGGGTAGCTAGTACTCTCCTAACACTACTAGCTCTCCTCGGTACTACATACACGAGGGCCAACAAGTCGGTACAGAGTGGCCAGTCCTAACCCCTGGGTCCCTGGGGCGACTAGCTCAGCTCTACACTAAACAGGGGGACAGTCGCTCTCCTTGGTACTCCGTACTCAAGGGCCAGCTCACTTCCCCAATTCTATTCTATTCGCTTTCCAGGAGTTCTACTCCTACTTCCCCGTAGGGTTCCAGAACATCTTATGTCTTACTTTCCAGTTTCACGTTCTTACAAACCATGATCCCAATCATGTTTCTTTATTCATAACAGGCAGCTGTGAATTCAATTTACAGGCAGCTTCATATATTCCTTTCCATTTTTCCAAGACTACAGTATTATACATTCCACTAGTTTTTCCATCCTAGGATTCATGCCATATCCTAGGGTCTACCATACAATCTAGTTTTCCGGCCCTAGGATTCATGCAACACCTAGGAACTATCATTCCATATATTTCTGATTCCTAGGATTCATGCAATGTCCTAGGTTCTAGTTATGGTTTCATACTTTAACAGATTTTATTAATACTTAAAGCCACTCTACCAGGTACAACGGGAGTAATGGGGGCGTGATCGGGAATCCCGCGTGCCTCCGCGACTCTCAAGACTGCAACCGAATGAGGTCCTATCACAAGGATCAAACACAAGGGGTGTCTCAAAACAGTGTATAGCTACTGTAGACGGGTAGAGGAATTAATTCTGAAAAGAACGCAACTCGAATCGCGGCAAACGGAGCCCGAACGGGCCCTAAACGGGTCGAAAAAGACGATACTGTGCAGAATCAGACGTCTGGAACTCCTTCCAGACGTCTTAAAAAGTGGATCAGAGAATTACCTGTTCAGCGTGGTTTCCCAGACGTCCAGAAGTCTGCGGGGACGTCTGCCTATATCCCAGACGTCCGATGGTCACTCCGGACGTCTGTAGGTCACTCCAGCCGTCTGGTAAAACTTCCAGACGTCTGATTCGCAATGGATGGCGAATCCGCGAACCTGCGCACAGCCAACTCCCTCCCTCAGTACGGTCAGTCGACAGGAAGGAAGGGGAAGGCGGTAAACTCACCTTTCAGACGTCTGTATGATCTTACAGACGTCTACCTTGCCGTCTGGCTATCAACCCAGACGTCTGATTCTGGAAATTTTTCCAGAATCAGGACCCTGCTTGGCCTCCGCTCGCGACGCCGCCTGCGTCGCACCTTGCGCTCCTGCTGCTCAGACCGCAGCAGGTCCCTCTCCGCGTCGCTCCGCGCCCCCTGCGCCCTCCGCAGGCCGGCCAAGCCGCTCCGGCGAGCTCGCCCTCACGGCAGAGCTCCGCCCTCGCACGCCGCACCTCCGCTGCCGCCCTCGCGTCCGCTCGCTCTCGCGCACAGGAAGGAGAAGAAGGAGGAGACGGTGGAGGCGGGAGGGGAGGCGTGGCCCTTTTAAGGCCGCGCGAGGAGGAGAGAGGAGGTGCCAGGCCGCCTGCAGCCGCAGAAGAAAGAGGGAATATGCGGTCTGTGCGTTCAGGCGCGCAGGCGACTCGCGGGTGTGGACGATAACGGTTTTTCAGACGTCTGTAAACCATCCCAGACGTCTGGCAAGACGTCTGGATGTGATCCCAGACGTCTGGTCAGACGTCTGGGCCACCTCCCAGACGTCTTAAAATACGTCCGGGGCACGCGTTCATAACAGATTGGAATTGTTGGAGTTTCAAGTTAAGACTCTTAGAGTTTTTGATTTTAAATATTAATGATTTGCAGGTCAGGCCGGGTCGGGTCAGGTTGTAAATTAGAGATCCAAGTCCGCCAATTTAAAATTGGACCAGTTAGAGGGTCGGGTTGGGTCGGGTCATGATAAAAAAATCAAAGCCCAAACTCACTCATTTTGCGAGTCGGGCGAGTCGAGTCGATGGAGCTCCTAACCCATGACCAGGTCTAGTCCCATTTAAAGCCTCTAGATTTCAATACAAGGTTAAGAGTGATTTGTTGCGATTTTTTATTTTTGTCACAATGAATTACAAGTATGGTGAGAGATAGTGGATCCGTAAGATCTCAATGGATTAAAATAAGAATTAAAAACTTGACATGTTTATTTTTTGCTAATATTTTTATATTACAATCAACCTTTGATGCTCACCACCTTTTGTTTACAAAAAAGGAAGATCCTAAATTAAAAGAGAAATCTTCTCGTGGATCAAAAGATAGAGGTATATTATAATATTCTATTAAATGTAAAGTATTTGTTATTGATGTTGGATTAGAAACTTTTGTGAGAGTCTTCCGGCTTATGCTTTTAGATCATGCCCTTGCTATAGTTGAGTCTGAGAAAAATTTTTTGTGATTAATGCCTAGGAAGAAAATGGAAAGAGTAGGGTTGAAAACAAGTATGACATCATCAAAACATATTACTATCTTTCAAGATTTATATCCCATACCGAGTTACCTATCTATACTTCATCAATGTTTCCTCCCTTTTCATTCTATCCTTTTTAAAGTGAGCATAATTTTTCTTTTTCTACGTTAGAAGATATAGGCTATGTACAATAAATTTTTGGAAGGTTATAGGCTCTACAATATTCAAAACAATCTCATGATGTGCAAGCTTAGTAATAAAATTAACCATAATGGTGTGTTTTTTGTTTATTTGATTTTATTGTGGTTCCTTAAATTGATTTTAATGAATAACTTGCTTAGATTTTTAAAAAGAATCCGTTTGGTCTTAACTATAAGTTTATGGTGCTTTTCTATTAGTGAAACATTAAAGCTATTTACTATTTCAAAAAAAGAAACATTAAAGCTATTTATAGGCTATGGAGATATGTAATATACTTTTTCTAATGTAGTGAATTACTTTTTCAGGGTTCAAAGTAATTACCAGTTATGAATGTAAGGACTTTGAAAATGACAAAGAATGTTCTTGTGGTTTGTGTCAGTCCAGATGCCAAATACATAGCTGCTACCATATTAGATGTAATAGTCAAGGTTAGTTTCATGATCACTTTCCTACATGATTTTGCTTGTGCCAATCATTAAAGATTCCTTCTGGCTCTTGCTTCTAGTGTTATTAGGCTCATGATTTATTTGATGGGAGATTTATTATGTCTGATGTTTAAATAACTATCTTCTCTAATTATGTGTGTACTAGTTGGAATACCTGTTCCATACCACAGGGTAATGATTTAAATTTTGATTGAGGAAGTTTAGTATGCATGAATTTAAGAACTCTGTAATGATAGCAAGAAGTATAATGGAACTTTCCTAATTGTGCAGTTATTTCCAGAAAAAAAAAATGTTAGTAGAAACTGATGTTTATACATGTAAGATTTCTTTGAACTGCCACCCAATATTCTAGTTTCTAGTGAGAACCAACAAAGAAAAAATACTAGTGATGTATTAGAAAGTTTGAATTTCCATATTGACATTTGGGAGTTGGATTATAGTAAGTATATGGATTTGTATGGACAAGCTCACAATTGAGCTGGCAGGTTAACGTTAAGCTTAAAATTATGATAAAACAGACTTTGGAGAAAGGTTAGAAGGCCAGGTAAAGCTTGCATAACCAAACAATATGTTGGTGGAATGTATGCCCAAAACAAGCAGGATCCCCCCTAGCAAACCCTTAATAAAAGAATGCACCTGCAACCAATTGGCCAAGCAAGTGAATTGGAATGCTGAATTTTTAGAATAGACATCGACCGAAAACTATTGGAATCATGGGGAAAAGATCAAATCCCAAACTTTAAACTAATGGTCAAACAGGTACACAAAATCAGCCTGAAATTGACTTTTTCAAAATCTAACTCTTAAAAATTAATGACTATCCTTTAAAAGAGGATCATATTACCAGTGCCGGTTACAAACTTGTAAAACACATGCATCATATTGTTGATTTGATTGACATCAGTAACATCTTTCAAAATGAAAGAAAATAACATGGATTACAAACTAAGGAACTCAGACTGATCACAATGAATATTTACCTGTGGAGTTGCTGTCAAATTTAATCCATACCGTTCAAGTGGAAATTCACATCCCCCAATTCTTGTGCCCCATGACATTATAAGTATCAAAATGGCAGCATAAAGACCAATTAGGCAAGTATAGCTGGCTATCCCAATGGATGCTTGAGTTTTCTAACTCTCGACAACACGTGGCATCAACGGTATAACAAAGGGAAACCATATAACAAGTATCATGCAAAAAAATCCCAAAACCTTGAAAATGAAATCATATTAAATGGGCTGAATTATTCTCTATTCGAGAGTCACTTGATTTCCTAAAGTCTATTCATATATGTAATGACTCGTCACACTTTTAGCCTTTTAAGATATTTGGAGTCTCAGTCAGACGTCTGGACCAGTTCCCGGACATTTAAAAATGAAATTTTTGTATTGCACAATGCGCTCTTTGTGTGAGCGACACGCAGAATCATCCGCTTCTCTCTCCCTTCCTCTTTCTTTTCCCAAACCCTAAACCCCACGCCTTCTATATAAACTCCCCTCCTATCTCCTCTCAACTCCACACACCAGCCACCACCACCTTCAGTGCTGTGTGGGAGTGACGAGAGGGGGCGAGTGAGGGAGAGTGAGAGGGAGGAAGGAGGAGAGTGCGGGAGGAGGAGGCCAAGGTCGGGGGAGCTTCGGTGGAAGCTCGACGAAGCTTGCACGGCCATCGTGGGCCCGTGCGGGAGGAGGAGAGAGCTCGAGGAGGCAACCTCCTAACCTTCTGCAGCGGCTGGAGCTGCTGCTGTGCGAGGCAAAGCGAGTAGAGAGAGCTGCGAGGAGTTCTTGATACTAGAAGTTTTTCAGTATCAGACGTCTGGAGTGGAGTCCAGACGATTGACGGGGTACTTGGATGTCTGGAGCTAAGGCCAGACGTCTGAAAGCTCATTTATCGCAAGGTACATATCTCCCTACGCCATGCATATCGCAGTGTAGGGGTATATGTTGGCTAACCGCGCCTGCAATGTCGTACGCAGGTGCAGCCTTGGGAAGGAGCGCAGAACGCTTTCCCATATGCTTTTAGACGTCTGATCACATCACCGGACGTCCAAAGGTGCGTCCAGACGACCAGAGGCATTGTCCGACGTCTGGAACTGCCTTCAAACGATCGCAGAGAAGGTCTGGATGTCTGAGGATACCGCAAGGACTTAAGGTAAAGATCTGGCACCTTTTAAGACGTCTGGAATTATTCCCAGACGTCTGATTTTGAACAGTAGGCACGTTTTTGACCCGTTTGGGGTCCGGTCGGGGTCCATTTTACGTAGACGAAATACTTGTACTTTCCTCGCGAGTTCCTTTACGTAGTAGAGTCCTTTGTATACTATTCTGAACTCTTCTTTTATGATGTATTCCCTGGTATAGGATTTCAACCTGTTACGTGTTTGGGGCTCGTAGAGACGTCCGGATCTGCGGTTCGAGCCCCCATTACTCCTGTGTTGCCTGGTAGAGTGGTTAATTCTGTTAATAACATTTAAATAAGAATATGCTTATCGAAATAGCTGAATGAAACTCTAGGATGTAGCATGAACCCTATGATAGAGAAATGAATGAACCGTTTGTGCTATATAATGTACTTGCATGCATGATTGAGATAAACTGCTAGTAATTGCTTATATTATAATTGTGAGTTGCCTGTTAGAATATGAACTGCCTGTAATTAATGAATAATCACCTGTGAAATCACCCGTTGCATATATCATGGAAACACGAGTTGCTTGTATATGGATGAGAGATAAATTGTGAATGGTGAAATCTGGATTGGAATAAATGAGGTGAACATGAGCATGAATCGTACGGGGAATTAGGAGAAGAACTCCTGTGGATAGATGTACATCTGGAATGTAGACGGGAAGTGTGCTGGTCCTTGAGTATGTGGTACCAAGGAGAGCAACTGTCTCCTTTTGTGTAGAGTGGAGCTAGCCTCCCTTGGATTGAGACTCGGGGTTAAGATTGGCCACTCTACACCGACTCCTGTTGGCTCTTGCGTACGTGGTACCGAGGCAAGCTACTAGTGTAAGGAGAGAGCTAGCTACCCCACGGGGCCTGGGGTTCAGCTAGCTACCCTATATCAACTTGTTAGGCCCTCTGGGTAAACCGGGGTAGTCAGACGAGGGTGCGCGGATTGTGGAGGGGTGAGACCCCTGTTTGATTCTGAGAGGCGAGACCACTGTTCTGAGAGGGCAAGGCCCTATACTATTCTGTGCTGTACTTTGGGCGTACCCGCTAGCGGAAACGACTAACTGCATGTCAGTGCGGGGTAGCTATCTGTGTGCTTATCATGCGTGCCGTAGTCACCGCTACGTCTTAACAGTGACCTCAGGGTGGTTGACTAGGTGTATGATTACCACGGGAGACTCTCTCGGCCAGGAGAGCACTACGTGTACCTTCTACTCTACGAAAAAAATGCAATCAAGATCGTTCCCACGATGAACATGCAAGATAAAAAATATCTGGATGTTTGAGAGAAATGGGTGAAACGGAAATACACATAAAACAAATAAATAGAAATGAGAATTAAACCTGTTATTTTTACTGTTTTTAGATAATATAGATACCACTCTACTCAGTGTTCGTTGACTTTGTCTTTTCATAATACTGTTCAGGACCAGGAGTTGAGCAGCCCGAGCTTCCGGCTGCGGAGAATGCTGAACCCAGTCGAGTCTAGCCATAGTTTTTCAGTACTTCCTTTTCGTTCTTTTACTGTTGTCGTAAATATTGGACTGTTAGTTACTGTTTGTCTTTATTATTTACTTCCGCTTTCCGTTGTTAGTGCTTTGTGGTGGTATGTATTAAAACATCAGATTTATTTTCCTTTATTGCTTGTACGTTTCTTCTGCTTAGTTATATTGCATATATGAATGTGGTTTACTTTCTTACTTTTTGGTTATTTCTTGTTGGACGACTGGATCTTAGGATTAGTCGAGACAAATCGATTTCGGATCATGTAGAAATCCAGAAATCGGGTTGTAATAATATATAATTCTTATATGTCTATTTTCTTTTCTAAAGTTTATTCCACCTAAGATCCCTTTTATGATGCGTACTCATAAGAAGACCTCCAATTTGGGGCAAAAATGACTTCCCCCTAACTGCATGTCAACTGCCATTGTAGGGTATGATTTACAATCTAACGAATAGGGGTAAAGATCAACTTCATACTTGATACTTGTAAAGTTTTCTAGCGTTGAGTATAGCTATTTAAGCCAATTCAAGGACACAGCAACAAAGCTGCTACTGCACTGCAATCTATGCATGTACATCCATCACCGCACCGATAGTTCCCAATCCATGACAGCTGATCATCATGCCCCTGCCTTCCTACTAGAAATGCTGAAGTGCCTCACAAGCTTAAATCCAAAATTACTTATTTTATAAGCGTAAATTACAATCAGATCCATGACAACACGTGCCCACCCCCCGCCGCCCGACCATCCATCACCACTAGCACCGCCACCATCTTAATTAAGAATCCTGCATTATAATTTTATTTTTCATTGTTACAGTTTTTAGGGGGTACTCCATCTACAAGTGGAAGGCAATGCTTGCTGTGGAGCCAAAGGCCCCCCGAGTTCGCCCCTCTAAATGTGTTGTTGCTTGGCATGTCACTCTTTTCCTATAACTACTTTGGATTTTTCTTTATATTTTTTTTCCTGATATGCTTTGATGATGGAGGTGCCTGTTGTTGTTTTGTGTTTTGATCACAGGTGGGTGTGTACAAGCTGTCGGAGGAAGGGATGGTGTGGCTGCAGTTTGCACCATCCTTCCCAATGCGGCAGTATGATTAGAACCTCTCTTTGATGGGAAGACATTCCAAAATCTCAAGGTTTCGTCTGATGCTCCTGCTACTATAGTCCGTAGTCCATATTTCGAGGAGAAAATATACATCAATTCAGATACAATGAGTAAATCCAATCGAGTTTTAATTGCAACGGCCATGTTGATGCTATTACCAACCTGTCCATTTGGTGACATGCCGAGATAAAGAACTCTGAGATTGTGGCCTGTTAGAGTAGCGACCTGTGCCATAAGAGAGTGCAGCCTATTATAGCTAGCTCATGTCCACCATATATATGTTCCATAGGAAAGTCATTGATTGGAACCAAAATAAAACAAAGTAGGAATCACCAATGGACCTATATTATTTTGCTATAATAATATCTATAGCATTAAATAGGTATCTATAGGATTTTTTTTTTCTTGTCTACTATTTTACTGCACTTATGTTAGTTATATAAGAGGTGAAAATGTGTTGAGATGATTTTTTATTGCTCTATATCCTGCATAAGTAACATGCACACAATTTTTTCTTTTCTATTGTTTAATTTTTTGTTCCTATTTGAATTCACTCTGTAGATAAAACATCTTATATTTGCCACGGTAATGATTACTTTCATCTAAGAAGTATACGGTGCTTGAGAGAGCCTCTAGAGATTGGTGAGTGGAGTTATTAAAGGCTTTTCAAGCTGCAGACGAACAAACCTTAGAAAATTTTACGGACCTGTTAACTTAGTTGTTCTAGTTATTGCAATATCTCATTTCTGATTGTCTTGGTGCATCATGATTCCAAGTAAACTACATGAGAAAATTAAGTTTGCTTTCTTTCCTCATAATGGGTGCTTCATTCTGCGAGGAGGAGTCTCTGGGCAAGAAGAAGGTGAAAGGGAAGATTGTATACTGCAAGGATGACATCCAACTAGAGAGTGTTGTTCCAAATCTTGGTGGCGTTGGGGTCATCAGGTCTGAGGATGGTATGCTGATGGACGTTGCTTTCCTCTTTGAGTTGCCGTCATCCATTGTTGACGAGAAAGTTACGAGCATTATAACTAACTACATCAACTCCACCGGGCAAATACTTAGTTTATTTAAGTTCTTGGTAGGTCTATATTCCCCTTTAAGTTTTGAAATTTCATGGATACTCTGCAATATTTTGTTTTCATGTGACCATAAATTATGTATGTTTTGTTGGATTAAGTAACTGGCCAATCTCCATTATTTTCGAAATTGAAGAAAGAAGAAAAATGTTATCACTGTGCAACATAAAATTTCTCTGTTAGCATCTAGTGGTCGCATCAAAATAAGATCAACATGGTTTGACAGTGGTTTGGATTGGTCGGACTGGTAATGTCATCTGCATAACATATGCCAATATTTTTGCAAATGTACTATGTGACAAGTTCATTTTGAAAGTTGTGCATCCTATGTAGATCATTGTGTCAGAGGATTATAAGTTGTAAGCATTTGTGAGAATGCTTATGACATAAAGGTGATACATTAGATGCATAGCCAAAAGAAAAGGATTGCGTCTGTTCAATAAGACTTTTTTTTTTTGAAATGATGTTCAATAAGACAAAAATATTGAAAAAGGCACCAAATGAATATAACATATGCAAGGAATTTTTCAGGTGGTTTAGACATAGATCAAGGACAAGGTCAACTAATGCATGGATTTAAATGAGAGCCTAATAGGAGTTAGAGAAGGCTAGGAGTGATATTGGTGATCTTGCTTATTTATATCTCATATGATTGCATGATCCAATTATAAAGTCCTGTAACATTGCATGAGCTTATGATCTTGTTTCACTTGTCATCAAGTGAGCTTGCATGTGAAACTCAAACATGTAGCTTGATCCTGATGGTAAAACAAATGAATGTCTCTAGGTGTCGAACAGAATTCCCTAGATGGTTATAAGCAACCTAATGACAAGCACTACTCAGTTATTAGACCTATGTTGCCCCAGAGGCCTAGAGAACTTGCATGACTCCAACCATCTGCATCACCTTTGGCAACAACTAGCAAAGATGATGAGAAAACAAAGGCTTTACATGTGAATTGTTTTGTAAAGGCAATAAGTTATGCTCAAATATAGAACTTAATTATGTGATTTGAGATATTTAGATGCTTCCTTAACTTATTGACTAGAAACATCAATTGGATATGCAAGATGTAGATTTTCTTTAAATGGTCCTGTGGGTCAATCATAGAATGCATTTCACTTCTCTTCTATCTCAATTGCTAATAACATATTTCTCAAAAAGAATTGATGATAACAAAACTTATTGATCTCTTCTTTGCTTCCAGGTTTGGTGCAATCTTCTTATTGACAAGGTTTACTTCAGAATGTAGTGGTCGTCATGTGCTGGACAATTGGTGAATAGTATGTATCAAAATCCTTATTTTTCTTTTTCAATCAATTACCACAAATTTATACTATCTTGTTCCATATTTACTTTTGATATCCCTCTTGGGAAAAAGAATTCCTTTTTGTGCCAATGTATTGTTATTCTTAAATAGTTTGTTTACCAAGGTTCATTTGCCAAGCACTTTGCTCAATTTACTCTTTTTTCCTTGATTGAATTCTTTGATATAGGTAGTTAAAGTGTATAGATTTGATAAGTGGATATCTTTGGATATTGGTCATATTCTTATAGGTAAGAAAAAATGACTAACTTGGCATGTTAGTAAAGGTGGAAATATTCAATGTGGCTTTTAGAGAGATCTTATGATTCTCATTGCCTTAATTTCTTATGGTGCTTAAGAGGGTAAGGTGAGGTATCCATCTAGATTGTTTCGGGATTATTCATCTTTTGACCACTCTTAATTTATGTTTGGGTTCATGAAACATGAATAGTACCAGTGATTTAGTTGTAGAATGGTACTTTTGCACGGTATAGACCTAGGTTCGATTCTTGGTTGGTGAATTCTTTTTTGATTCTAAGTTGGAGCATTCCTTTCTTAACCTTTATGCTTCTTGAATTTCTTTACTTTAAATATAAAAGTGGGAGGTTGTTCAAGGATAATAAAATTATAAATAATTACATGACATTAATTTCTTGTTGGTTTCGTATGCAACTTGTAACTTGAATTTTGAGGAAATGTTATGTTCATTCTAAGATATTTGGTTATTTTTTATTGGCTTTCATTTCTTATATTTTACTATTTTGTCAAGATAGACACTTAAAATTTTATTTCAATATTTATTTAATTTTTATTGATTCTCTTGTAAGGAGACTATATTCACTTTTGACTTAATAAAATAAATTTAATTTTTATTAACGTCATCATTTCCTTATTTTTATTGTAGCATATGAAAAAATCATATATATGTATCTTATATAATATAAAAAAAATAGAGCTGACGATAACTAATAATGCATTTGTATATAAGTATATAAAGAAATTATGGCAATGATAATGGAAAAAAAAGTTTCCGTGTATGTTTAGCAAAACTTATCTTTCTACATTATCAATAATATTAATATTTTTTACTATTACCAAATATTAATTTAAACATATAATACTTACCTATAGCGATAGTATTTTCAACATTTTCATTGTTAGAGTTGATAATCTTTATCTATACCGACGGATAAAATCATTGCTGTTAGCATGAAAATCAAATTAGACAACCTTTGGAAAGTTGATTGTTACTATCGAATCAAGTGCAACGTCGACGATTTTTACCATTGAAATAGCCTATAGCGACCTCTTAAGAGGATGCCAGAGTTGGCCGTCGAAATAGATCTCTACAGGTATAGCAACAATATTTTGAACCTATACCGACAATTCTTGATTGTCGGTGTATGTACAAACTATTGTAGTGCTCCAGCAAATGTAGAGAATCCATTTTAAACATCGAACTCTTTAATGTTGAAGAGGGAGCTTTGCCTTGAAAGAATATATATATAGGGGGATTATCTAGGGAGTATAGTACTAAAAATTCTTAAAATAAGTCTTATGTATAGGTCATTGGGTTTTAATCTAGTGGATTGAATAAATACTACCAACTAACCAATCATAGTATTGTAACGATGCGAACAAAACAGACGTTACCAAAAAAACTGTCATTCGTAACTTCATAAAATCCATCCCTAAAAAGTTGCAACTAATTAAATCAATTACTATTAATAAATACTAAAAATAGAATGTGAATAAAACTGTTTGCATAATAAAAATAACGTGTAACAAGTAAAATAATAATAAAAAAATTGTAATGTCATAGTATCCGATTTGTACTAAGGTTTGAATATAGTTGTAACAAATACACCTTATAGTTGTAATAGACCAAACGAATATTATAATAAATGTATGATTAAGTTGTAATATCGTCATACTAAATAAAGTTGTAATATAACTGAAGCTAAGTAATAAAATATATGTCATGGTAGATTCTAATTAAATTAAATGATTTAATATATATAAATGACAACGTATGTAAAAAACATCGACAAAATATTGAATAGCTTCGATGAACTATTGTAATATAAGTTTATTTTATTTATAACCATATAACTTCAACGATGTAATAGAATAAATGTAAATTGTAGTGAATATATGCACGAGTTGTAATATAGATATGTATATTGTTTGGTAGTTCAACGTAAGCAATCTTGGTAGTTGTAATATAAATTGTGGTAACACATCAAGCATGAAATGACGTAACACATCAAATATGAAATGAAGTAATATATATCTGATAATTGTAATATAAATTACATGACAATTGTAATGCCTATATGTAGTTTAGTGATTCTACATAAGTAGACTTAGAAGTTATGATACAGTTTGGATAACACAACAAACATCAAATATTGTAATATACATCTGAAAATTATAATATAAATTAAACGATGATTATAATACAAATATGTGAGTTACTTAATAATTCAACATACGTGGTTGTAATATATATTAGTAACGTATGATAATAAATGTCGTACTATAATATATTTAAAATTTTTTCATTACAATTATACATCATATAATTTAATATCATTTTATATTTTATTAATGATAAACAATTATTTATCATATTTGATATGATAGTATCATCAGAATTATTAAAATCTCTAACATACCATGCGAACAGTTTTATCAGCCGTAGCGCCAATCCAGCGACCACTATTTAGCATTTAAATGACCATTTATAAGTACAATACTCTTTAGAGACTTTATATATATATATATATATATATATATATATATATATATATATATATGTTAAAAGCTACTTTTTTATCTTCTTCGACGTCAAGAAAGGTCATTGCGGAACTCCTGTCTCGACGCTCACTTAAAAAATTTGGAGGTATTCCCCTGCATAACAGGGGCTATCCTCTAGTGTTTTAGTGGAATAAAAAAATGAGTGAAAAAAATCTTCAGAATAAATAGGTTAACTTTAGTGTTTGCAAGTTTAGGCATGTTAAATATATTTTATAGAGAAATTTTACAAAGAAAATAGAATAACTTTGCAAAGGTTAACCCGGTCACATGCTTCCTAAAAATGTGGAAGTCATCGAATGAAACTAAGATTGTATTAGGTAGTCGGGTAAAAGTAATATTAAAATAAAATATCGTTAGAATAAGTGAATATATGTTTTAATTAGGATATAAAAATAAATGGTGAAATAAAATAATTAATATAATATGATACACATATTAAATATATTTTAAAATTTATATTTGATTGAATAAAAAATGTTTTAATATATATTAATATTAATGTAATGTAATAAGATTATTTAATTAAATTATTTATTTAAGAAAAATATTATTTCTTTGATAAATTTTGAGAGATAAATTATGTAAGTGATAAATTAAAATCTAAGTGATGAATTAAAGTTTAAACCTTAAACTATAAAGATAAGTGATTTTTTTGTATTTAAAAAGATATGAATTAAATCTTGGGATAAATAAGGAGTAAAGAGATAACTGAGAAACTTATCTCGCAGACCCCTTCTGCCCGCACACACAAGCGCGAAAACATTATCCCGTGGGATATTCCCCTTAACATCGGCAGTTATCCCTTGATAAAGTCCACTAAGTAAGAGTTTCATATATGTGTGTGTGTGCATGGACTAAGAGATAGTTGGTAATATCCATGGCCGAACCTTTCGACTCAAGCAACTTGGTTCAGGGATGCTCAAACTCAATGGTAGGTTTGAGAACCGATCGACCGTGTACCTGGAAAGCATTGACGACAAACCCGACAACCGCTCTCTCTCAAGCCTTTTCTTGGCTCAAAGCTTTTACTTGGATTCTGGAATTCCGAGTGAACCCGAACGTTCCCTGTAGTAGCAGCAGCAGGCATATATATATATATATATATATATATATATATATACACACACCGAGTGTAGCAAGTAGGGTGTAGGTTGACCAAGTGGGCTATGCCAAAGAGCCTGTGCTACTTTTGCCAGAAGCGTCCTCAGAAAAAAGGAACGTCAAAATCGTTATAGGGCAGGGCACTGGGCACCACATCCCAAGATACCAGTGGACCTTCCCCAAGGCTGACACAACCCCCCCTCCCTTCTACCAATAAATAAATAAATAAATTATATATATATATATATATATATATATATATATATATATATATATATATATATATATATATCATAAGGAAATAAGTACGTGCGCGTCTTTTTATACAACCATAGATACGATCATGAATTTTTAGACGTTGCTAACTGGTAACATTCCACGCATCCCTCTAAAACCTGCCAATGCGAAACCCAAACGGTAAAAAGGAGGCCTCTAAAGCATAAATACTCTATGTCATATCTCAGGTGTAAGATGTGCTCCAAAGAAATGGATGCTATATAGACATAGAATTCCATTGCCTAATCTTGAATACCTATGAATATTCAAACCCTAACAGCGCAGAAAACATACATGTATACGTATGCATTTATGATTATATATCTTACTCTTTACTATATCTATCCATGTCTTTCTCTATATGTTTATCTATATCTTACTCTTTACTCTATATACATGTTTGTGTGTGCGTGGATGTACACAAAGTTGAGGTTAAAGGAGAACAGGAAAGATAGTTAGGCATATTGAGAAGGCTAATCACATGCATGAGTTGACCAGAGATCAATCTTTTGTTCAGATGGTACGAAACAAGATATTGTTTAGACCTAAAGTGCACCCAAATGGACAACCAAAAGAAGGAAAAGATAGACAAGACAAGTGATCAACGATCAGTTGATGATGGACGTGGAGCAAGCGGATAAGCCTGATCTCCTGCACGCCTCCTTGAGCCCAGTGCTCTTCGTGGGGAACAGATCTAGAGTCTTGATAGGTCTGCAACAAGAAGCGTTCGATAAACATGCATCCTTCACCGACGGCAAGCTCTCTCCATGGTACCCAGAGCTTGCCATACTCGTCGACCCTTCTCCCTTTCGTCCATCCAACTTGCACAGCAGATTCATGAGTGGGTATGGCTCTTGGTAGATCTCCTGCAAGAATCCATGCAAATTAATTAAGCAATCCTTCATAGAAATCACAAGAAAAATAATAATCATACTTTCCCAAAATCATTACTTCCTATTATGAAGCCAGTGATGAAAATCTTATATTAACAAATTACAAGAATAAAGGAATTATGCAGCATTTTGTTCTGATAAGTATCAAGACAGTGTTGCTCTGTACTGACGGTACAATATTGACCATCTTACAAAGATGAAATATTTATATATGGTGATATTGCAATCAAGGAGGCTAATTAAACATCTTAAGGTCAACTAAGAAGCAGACATTTGCAAGACTTTCACTACAATCTCCAAAAACATAGGCCCTGACAGGAAAAAAACGCTAACTACTTTGTGGCGTTAAATATTTTCATGGAGGGATAGTTATAGGAAACCACAAGACCTGGTGAAGGAATTGTGATGGAGCTTGCGAATGGTTGAGATGCGGTTGCTGAGGAGGGTGGCTGAGCTCCATCCTCAGGTGCAAGAGCTGTGCCTTTGCCAAGCTTTGGTAATGCTGTTGCTGCAGCAAGAGCTGGTGCCTGTGGAGCCTCCTCCTAAGCTTAAGCCTGTCCCTGGCCTTGTGGTTCTGGAACCAGTAGAACACGTTCTTCCCCTCTATCTTCCCATAGCGAGAGAGGAGAGATGTGATCTGCTGTATCTGAGGCGCGTTTGGCGTCCTGATTCCACCCTTGTACATGCCCTCGAGTATCATAAGCTGCTCTGGAGTTGGGCACCATCTCGTGGAAGGACCCTGAGGCATCTCTCTTCCTTTTCTTTGTTAGGGTTGCAGTAGATGGGTTTGACCAGAAAGGGAGTGGGTCGGGGAGGGAGAGAGATATACGGAAGTATATATGCGAGACAAGGTGGGTTTATAGGAGAGATAGGGAAGCGACAGAAGGGATGCACTAAGAAAGGAAGGGAGGCAAAGGGTGAATAGGGTTTGTTAAAGTGAGGTGGGGGTTTTGCCAGTTGTCAAGCTGTGGCATTCTGGTGCTGTTCTGAGAGGGGCCATTTAATGGGCGCTTCAAATAGTTAATTTGCTTTTACGTTCCTCAATTAAAGACATCTTCTTATTGGTTGTCAGAGATATGAATAATATTTAAGTTGGGCATGTGATTAAAGAGACGGTGTGTGTGTGTGTGTGTGTGTCTATATGTTGTTTGTTAGTGGGGGGTTGCATTAGAGTTGGAAAGACCGGCGGCTTTGCCCAATTCCCTCTCTGTCTTTTGTTTTGTAATTTTTTTTTTTTAATTCCCTCTCTGTCAACCCTCTCAGATATTTATGTGAGAAGTACATTATAAGGTGATGATGACAGGTACGATTCAAATCCAACAGCCCTCTCATGGTTCTCTCTCCCTCCGTGAGTTCGGAACCTTCTGACTTTACCTCATGTCTTTTGAAACTTTTTTTTGCCTTGTTTTAGTTTTTTTCGAAGGTAAACGAGTGTTACATTTTTTTTTTTTTTTCAAAAAAAAAAAACTTGTTGCTATCTACGAGGGCGATGAGGATGCTCGTGATGGAGCACTGCAATATCCATTTGGTAACAACGTGCACCTTTGTCATGGACATGCCCATTTATTAATCACAAAGCCAATTTTTCTAAATAATGCTTTTGGTAAACCTTATGATGATCCGACTTCTAACAGAGGAGAATAGACAAACAAAGGAGACAGAGAGGAAAACTTTCTGATCAATATACTGATCTCCAGAATTTATCCAGTTAATCATGCACTTTATGGATCAAGTAGCTGCTTAACATGATGGAAAATATATAATACTTAAATCGCTGGAATTGTGTTTAGCATCTCCAAGTATGGCCTTGAGAAAATTTTTCATAGAGTATCATGACCCAATATATATCGCTACCACATGAAGAATTGGTTGCATAACCAAGCCTTTGTAATCTCAAGAAACAGAAAGTTGACATCCGATTATTCAAGCCTTAAAGTCAGAGGTTTTGAGACAATATTATATCCGGTTGCTTTCTAATTATTTATTATCTCCAAGATTATCCTTGTACATCCTTTGTTCCCAATCTTTTAATAAATCTGTTTAGTCTCTCCAGCTACTAATGTCGGTTGGATAGCCTTAGTAGATTTAGACGCAAAACCATCTACTTTATTCCCATGTAACTAGATCATCCCAAAAACGTCATGGTTATGCGTAGGGATATATATTTGCATTTGAAAAGTTTGACTATTATATGATTACTAAAGTTAAAAATGCATTCCATGTATTTAGTTGATGGATTCAATATTTAATTTGTTACTTAATATATTTTTTATTTATATTAGATTAAATAGATTTAACGTGAAGTAAAATTATTTCATTCTTTCTATAGAATATCTTTAATTTGTCAAAATATTCAAATAATTTAATTTACTTATTTCATCATTTATTTTATTTATTTAACTTATTTCACAAACCTAATTGAATGACTCTAGAAGAAACTTTATAGAAGTGCAAATCCAAAGGACATGTAGACTAGGTTGGTGCTTAGCTCTTAATTTCTTGCATACGCAAACAAGGTTCTAAGTTTCAATGGGCTAAATATTAACTTACAGTTAGAAAAGCAAGACACAAGCAATTCTGGCCAATTAATTCAACGGTATGTGCTCGTCGGTTGTGGGCCCTTCCCCGTTCCCTCTATGTTGTTCTCACCACCCCTTTGCTCTCAAGTTTGGGATTGCACTTCAACCTTATCCAAGTTACAGCCTCGCCATCGCTTTCGACTTCCTTGACATCTCACCATCGACCCTTTTTCTCTTCCAACTCCAACTCTAGTGGGGGGCTCTCGATGCCTCTTTGGCCTCCAGAGCTCTTGCTCCTTCTCCCTCTCTGTTCCTGCATCTGTGGGGAAGGGGAAGGGGGGTGGCGAGGAGGAGATGAGGGTTCATGGGGGTGAAATACTTGGCCATCGTTGACCACTTTCATGACTCTTTTATCGGATTTATGTTAGAACTTAAAACTTTATACAATCGAAACTTTATTAGATCCTTTTCGACTGCGGGTTCTTCCATATCTTACTAGTGCGGATCGCTAAATACCACTTCAATAGTGTCATTGTCAACCTATAGTATGGAGCAAGTATCGGATTATATGGACTTGATTGTAAGGATATTTTCTTTAAAATTTATTTATTTATTTATTTTTATTTTACTTATTTTATCTTCTTATTTGGAATTTTCTCGCCTCTCGTGGGACAAGTTGCAATAAACCCTATCCTTGAGAAGGAAGGAGTTCGATCGTCGTCTCTCTTCTCCTTCTAGATTTGACGTTCTTGCAATCAATTTGTTTCGATTTAATAAAAAAATCATATTAAAAACATGGGCAGATAGAGCAGAGTGCCTATATGTGTTTGCGTCTATGTGCAAATATATATATATATATATATGTGCGCACATCGGTGTGTTGGCGGGCGTGCATGCATGTGTATACTTCAGGTTTGTATGGCGTACATACGTGATATTATTTCTTCACGATAATGTTTGTCTGAGCTGGTGGTAGGAGTTAAGAAACACAGGGTACCATGTGTCTAAGTGTCAACCCTAGAGGAGAATGGCTCCTACATAACTAGGTCTTAGGTTACCTTCTCCTGCGACTTTGTCCATGCTACGGCCTCGTAGGCGCTACGGAGTTGGTGAAGGAAATCAAATTATGGTATGTTTGAACTGTCTAGTCACATTCAAAGACATGAGGAGGAACGCTAACCAAAGGCAAAGATTGTTGTTTTTGGGTGCTTTCTCTCTCCCTTTCCATCGCCTCCTATGATCCACTTTTTGCTTTGTGATGTGATGTGATGTTGTTGTTGGGCAGTTATCACTTGCTGCATTTACTGTTATCTTTTCCTGTTGTCAGGCCGTTTGGGTAAAATGGGAAACTTGCCAGGTGCATACCAAGGCCTCTTACGTTTTTCTTTTTTTAACTTTTTAGAAAGTAAATACATATAAATCTTAAAAATAAATAATGGCGTGGCCAGGTTTAAGAACCCGTCGTGGATATGATGATACTGCAATAGGCAACGCTATCCAGAAAAAGGGGTGAAAATTCCTAAGTTGATCAATCATCCGTGGATGATTTGGACATCAGAGGATTAGACCATAAGAATAACGGGCCTCAACGGTTAAATCGACGTAAACGAGAAGAAAATATCAATAAATTCACGAAATTAAATTTGTTAATAATATTAATAAGAGCTTGGGTTTCAGGATTTGATGTAAAATCAAGTCATTGGAGAGGATTTAAAGTGGAAGAGAATAAGGTTCCGTTTTATAAGAGAAATAAATTTATGAAATAAGTTGAAAGATTAAAGTAAATAATGTAATAATTACATTAATCTATTTAAATATTTTAATAAATTAAAATTATTTTATAGACGATGGAATACCTAGATGTAAGTAAAAGATAAATTAAATATTTAACTTGACAATCAAATAAAACGTAAAAGAATCATCGAAGACATTACATTGATTGCAAGTTTGTAGTTAAAAGAGGAACGTCACGTCCTATCTTCTCATTTGTTCGTCAAATATTTTGTCATGACACATGATTATGGCAAAAATTAGCCATAGGCAATTTATTATGTTTTGATGATTTTAACCATGACGAATGCTATATATTTTGCAAGATACCTTTAACATGATATGGGATTAGTACCAAGTCAAATGGAGTCAACTGGAGGTTAGAAACTCCATTTGTCTTGATCAGCTAGCATGATGTATGGTCCTCTTTATAGGAGGAATAGAATGAGTAAAAATTAAAAAAATTAACCAAGAACTTGCCTAGAGTTGACAACTTAACATAGTCAAGCGGTACGATATGAAATTGGCTAGATAATAGTGAAGCCTTAGATTTGAATTTAGAAATGAAAAACAAGATATAAAATCAAATAACTTAGGGTTGGAAACCCTACAAAACTTGGGGAATGGTGCCAATTTTGGACAAGAAAAAGTGAAGGTTTTCTCCTTGTTGACCGGTCTATGAGATAAGGAAATAGTATTTTTTAATTTTAGAAAAAACCTTTTTATCGCACTTTTCAGCTCCTTCCTTCCCCCACAATCGGTGTCCCTTCGAAGAAATCGATTGTAATTGATTCTCCTCAATATCTCCCAATCATGTCTTCACCTAAGTGGCAGTGTCACTTTGAAGAAATCGATTGTAATTGACTCTCCTTAATATCTCCCAATCATATTTCCACTTAAGTGGCATTTCTTTAGGTTGCGTTTGATAGGTAGATAATGTTATATCGAGATAGAATAGAAGTAAAATAAGTGTAGAAAGTGTTTAATTGGTGGGATTGTAATGATTGGTGATATTATTAATGTTTGGTATGTTAATTTTGTAAGAGATAAGAGAATTAGTGGAATTTGATAGGATAGTTATTAATTTTTTTAATTTAAAAAATTAAAAGAAATTTTTTTATCTCTCTCTCCATTCCTTTTCTTCATCCAAACGATTCCCCCCCCTCACCCCCTCGATTTTCCCCCTCAGCCCCTCCTGTCAGAAACCACCCAATCTCACCCCATTCCCATACGACAAGCTCAATCCCACTCGCTAACATTGTGCCAAATGATATCTTAGTCTCCCTAAGATCTAAGGTAGAGGCATGGCAATTCCTTTCGTAAATCATTGTATTATGATTAATAAGTTGCTATAACCATTGGAGGATGTGATTGACCAGATCGATGACTAGAGGTATGACTACATAGTGATCTATGTTCTTATAATAGGTCGTAAAGAATATGAATTGATTAGTGGACCATGAATAATAAGCAATGGCTTGATCTTAATTCGACGCTTAAATATGTAGGCAATTTGAACCTTTATGTACTACCTTTAGAGTTCGATAGAGTCAATGATCTTCCAGTTGAGTTCATCTAAAACGAGACATATTGGAGTTTGATGGAGCTTTAGATGGACTCAAGAAGAAAACTCCAATCATATTACCTAAATCAAACCTTAACGAGGAAACTCTGATTCTTAAGGGAAATCTTCTTGGATCTTTGCATTTTTTGGTTCAAATCCTTTTGTCTAATCCTTTGTGTCAAACCCACTTTCTACCTGTGCCTAGACTTGGGAAATCTAGCTTTATCAACCTTCAATTGACGATGTGCTTAATTAGAGGAGTCTTCTTAATTAGTTCCAAAAGCTAAACTTATACAAAGCGTGCACCCTCCATGGTTGCACCTGTTATCGGCCACCTTAAGGCTCAATTCATACACGATATTCTACCCACGCGCATGCTATTGTTATTGGCCATGGATCAAGGATTTTGACATCAACCTCTGACCACAAATAAACAAATAGAATTTCACGCATCACTCACATTTTAACCCTACTTGCAAGCCATCTATGTCATTAAATGGTTGAGATAGATAGAGAAATAAGCTATACGGTCATGCTCTTTCATGGATCATCAAGAGGATGAAACCTCCATTCATCCTAGTTGACACATATACGGATGCAAGGAACGAGGGACCTATACGTCTCATCTCACACCCAATTCCACTCAACTCAATCCTCACCATCCTCTTTCCCACCTCTATAACAAAAGAATATGTGCCCCCATTCTTAATAAGAGAGCATGGACTTATATGCGGGCGAGTACATTTATTTATCATTTTTCTAATACTTATAACTATAGCGATCAATCTCTTAACCATTATTCACCTATACATTTAACAACATCGGTCTGAGAGGTGTAAATACTTCTGCTCTGAAAGGTCTTTGTGAAGATGCATATGTATTTTCAAAATGATGACAAAACTACGATATTATTTTAGTCAAATTTCAAGAACTCGCAGGCACTCAACATCCGGACTACCACTCTGTTGCAACCTTCATCCATGTCAGGTGGAAAATCCACAGTTGATTCCTCCTGCTCAATTTCCTATTTCCAAAACACCTGTGAGTTGCTGCACATCTCATCTTCGATCGCTTGTCAACGTCGACAAGACCATGAAGTTACATACACATCAATGATACGACCAGCCAGTTGCTCCTAATTAATTGAGACACCACTCGCCTTACGATCTTTTCCATGACGTTGATTTTTCGTTTTCTTTTTTTCCTTGTCATGCATGTGACTCGCAGGTCCGGTTTGGCAATTGGGATAGTCTGCAAATGCTCAGATTATTTAATTCGGAAGTCCGGTTAACCCAATATTTAACCCTAGTTAACATATTAGGTACTGTTTATTTCGTAGGGTAAATTTTAAGGAATAAATATGGTAAGTGATGTAATTAAGCGATTAATTTGAAATAAGTTGATGTTGATGTTTGGAAGAGGTGTGGGTCAAATTATAATACAAATAAAGGTGTTCGGAAGGATAAACGAGGATTGTGTCTCGGACGAGGGAAGATAGATTTATCCCCACCCCCAATCCCTCTTAAATAAGTGTATCTTGGATTTTGAAGTCTCCTCTTAAGATAAGGTTCGTCGAATACGAGATAAATCACTGCATCCTGTATGACAATGCATGTCATGAAGTACGTCACATCATATATAGGACAGTATTGTATTAGTTTAATTAACTACTCTACTAAATACCAAGCTGGCACGATTACGACAACAAGTTAATCCTTGTGCATGCCAAACAAAAATGTACACAAAATCATCCAGCATCGTGTACCACAGTTATCTAACTAACCCTTGGCATGTATTTTCTACGAACACTTTTTGGTAGGCATTTTTAGAGGGGGTTAATTTAACCTCCATTTTCACTTCATTTGATTTGCCTATCACTTACATCATGAGAATTAACGTAAGATAAAATTATAAAATAAATTTTAATTTCTCAATTCTATCAAATAAAATAACTTATTTATTTTATCATTTCATTCTACTCTTTTTATATTTCTTTACTTATTTTATAAATATATTTCTCTTGTCTAATATCAATTTTAATTAATAAGAAAAAGTTGGTGACTCAAACGGATCCTAAACGGATCAAAAATAGGATTTCTGACTCAAATCAGACGTCTCAAACAATTTCCAGAAGTCTTAAAAGTGTTCAGTAACGTACCTCAAGCTCTGTGTCACCTGCAGACGTCCAGGAACTCTTCTGGATCGTCTGGACCCAGCTCCAGACGTCCGACCACTTCTCCGGACGTCTGAAAGTGCTTCCAATAGTTTGGTAAGCTCACCAGACATTTAAAATGCGTGGGAGGGCATATCCCGCGCCTTCCCGAAGCAAATTCTGCAACGCCACCACACAATCTCCTCAAAATAGGTGTGTAACAGGGTAGCAACGAAACGGCCTGCATGGCTGTATCCGCAAAGAGGACGTACCTTCACGAAGCCCTCTCCTCAGACGTATGGAACCGCCTCCAGACGTTCGCTCCGTCGTCTGGACGTCACTCCAGACATCTGATTCTGGGAAAAACCCAGAACCAAAATCTACTCTCGCTCGCTCCCGCCACGCGCGGCCGCGGCTCGCCTCCTCGCCTGCAGCTCCGGCTATAGCAATGTCGGGGAGGACTTCCCCGACGCACTCCTTTTGAAGCATGCGTCGCTCCGGTCGTGCGCCCTTCGGTGAGCTCCCACACGAGCTCACGAGCACAACTCCTCCTCTCCTCACGCCACTCCTCCTTGTCACCGCTCTCGCGCTCACTCGCTCACGATGGGATGAAGGGGAAGGGCAGAAGCGACTGGAGTGGGGTGAACGAGAGAGGAGGAAGGGGGGTCTTATAAGGGTGAGGGTTAGGGTTCGCTGGAGGCGGGGAGAGAGAGAAGGGAAGGAAAAAGAGAAGGTACTATCTGCGCGCAGCCCACGTGCAAACGCGAGCTCGTACTCAAAATTTTTGATTTTCAGATGTCTGACCGACAATCCAAACGTCTTAAAAGACTCAAACAGCATGGGTCTTAACAGGCTCTCAAGCCAGAGATTCCTCCTTGAGTCCTGACGGTTAAGGGAGTATATCATTTTTCTTTTTTTTCATGTTCATTGGGTGCAGTTTTCATCTCCCCTTGGCATCCTCTCACTGTTTCAATGTCGCTTGATGCTCGAGTTCCATTTCTCACCACTGTGGTCTATATTTTGTCTGTGATGGAGGCCTCGTGTGACATCGGACTTTCTACGATTGAGAATTCCCAATTTATTTCAGGTCTGAAATCTTTCAGATGTCTCGCTTGCACGGATTGTTTTGATCGTTAGGTCCTACTTGGTAGCACAATGATTTTCAATGAGCTTGGAGTTGATGTTGGAGTGCAACTAGAATTATTTACTAAGGACACCTTCTTTGTATTTTGTTGTCTTTCTTTTCTTTTCATGGTGGTTTTTGTGTCCCTCCCCCCCCCCCCCCCCCCCCCCAACTTTCCTCTCCTTGAGAGGGTGTTCGGGTTTCTATCTCCTTTCTCTACCTTTGATAAGGTTGTGTCATTTTGTATCTAATTCTTCCCTTTTAATGGAATGATTTATTATCAAAAAAAAAAAGTGGGGTTGATTACTACATGTATTCTTTATCTTCACTCATATCTATTTTAAATTATTTCAATAGAGGTCATATTTAATAGTTTCCTTCCAACACTTATTTGATTTTCCTCACCCTCTCCTAGTGGATTTAACCCTCAGCTCTTCACATCTTCTGATCAGAGCATTTAATAGTTTTCTCTACAAATATCCAAATCACTTTAGATATATCTTGTTATTTTATTTTTTATCAGTAACACCTCAACATTTTCTTAGATAATCTCATTTAAAATATGATCCTTCCTTATATGACCATACATCTATTTTAACATCTTTATTTCTACAACAAAAATCTCTCACACATAGTTATAATTAAAGGTACAACATTCAGAATCATATATATCACGAAAGATATTACAACTACTGCATAATACTTTTTATTTTAAACTTTCAAACAAAACCTCTTATATCACATAAAATGTCAGATGCTTCCCTATAAAAGTGCAAAATGTCCTAACATACTTAATTTTTATCCTTTGAAATCTCGCGGGTTTCTGCCCTAGAGAGGTCCCCGATAAATTTTCGTTGCATATTTAACACGTTCCACCACAAAATATATATTATAATTATCTCTACCATGAAATTACCACACTAATGTTAAGATACCGATGTTTTCCTTGTGAGTTCCTCTACTTGTCAGAAGATTTTCTATACTGTTCTAAATGTCCTATTGTGATTGTTCATTGTTATAGGACTTCGTTCCATTGCGAGTTCGGGACTTGCTGAGGCACGTGAGTCTACCGTTTAAGCCCCTAATACTCCTTGGTTTATTGGTAGAGTGGCTTCCCCTAATTTAAATACAAACCTGAATGCATGTGTGGAATGAATGATTAGAAACTAGGATATGGCATGAATCGTAGGACGAGAAACACTTGGAATGTCTGTATGCATGTTTTGCAGTCTTGAATGAGTAGATAGAAATAACTGCTTGTTAATGAACAAGAGCTGCCTATGAAATATGAATTAACTGTGCCAGTGAAACAGTTGCATGTAACCTTACATGTTGTATACGTTAAATACTAGAATACGAGTTGCATGTGTATAATCTGAGAACGAAAATGTGAATGATAGAAACATGAGTTGCATGTGTAGAACCTGAGAATGGGAATGAGAATGATGAAACCTGGTATGGAATGACATGGGAAATATGAGTATGAACCCTACGGGGAATAGGAGTAGAGCTTTTGGAAAATAAATGGAAAGGTATCTGGAAATGTGTTGGGAAGTGCGATGGCCCTTGAGTACGTGGTACCAAGGGGAGCGTCTGTTACCTCTTAGTGTAGAGGGAAGCTTGCCGCCCTTCGGGTTGAGACCCGAGGTGGGTTTGACCACTTTGCACCGACTCCGTGGCCCTTGTGTACACTGTATCGGGGAGAGCTACTAGTGTATGGAGAGAGCTAGCCACCCCACGGGGCCTGGGGTTCAGCTAGCCGCTTTACAACGACTTGTTAGCCTCACTGGGCAAATCAGGGTAGTCAGGCCAGGGTGCGCAGACTGTGGAGGGGCGAGACCCTAGTTTGGTTCTTAGGGACTAGACCTCTATTACTGAGAGGGCTAGGTCCTATATTATTCCATGCTGTACTTTGGGCGCACCCGTTAGCGGCAACGACTGACCGCGTGCCAGTGTAGGGTAGCTACCCGTTCGCTTATCGCGCGTGCCGTAGTCATCGTTACGTCTGTCTGTTACCTTGGGGTGGTTGACTGGGTGTAGGATCACCACGGGGGACTCTCCCGGCCAAGAGAGCACCACGTGTGCCTTCTACTCTTCAGAAAAGACTGCAATCAAGATCGTTCCCACGGGGAACATTCGAGATCGAGAAAAAGATCTGATAAATACACCAATGGAT
Source organism: Thalassia testudinum (assembly GCA_037157565.1). Lineage (NCBI taxonomy): Eukaryota > Viridiplantae > Streptophyta > Magnoliopsida > Alismatales > Hydrocharitaceae > Thalassia > Thalassia testudinum. The sequence goes on along the minus strand of JAZHRO010000012.1, from coordinate 83,378,239 downwards.
GGAAAGGAATAAATTATGAAATAAAGTAAATGGAATAAACAGCTACCTGTCCACTTTTACTACTTTAGTTAGTTGGTTGCCACTCTACTCAGCGTTCATTGACTTTGTGTACTCATAACCTTTTTCAGGTCCAGGTGTTGAGCAGCCCAAGTCTACGGCTGCGAAGGGTGTTGGGTCCAGTAGAGCCCAGCAGCAGTAACTTCTTTTGTTGTACTCCTTTTGTTGTAGTGAGTTAGACTCTTGTACCTTAATGTTCTGTACTTTTACATTCTGTACTTTATGTTCCCGTACCTTGTTACTTTTCTACTGTTGTGGTGGTGATATGTACTGTAGCAATTTTTACTTCTTTACTGTTGTACCTTTTTACTGTTAGTTGCTTAGTATAGTGAATGTGGTTTACTTTCCTGCTTTTTTGTTACTTTCTTGTTGGATACTGGGTCTTGGGATTAGTCGAGTCGAGCTGGTCTCGGGTCTTGTAGGGATTCGGGAACCGTGTCGTAACAGAGTCCTTGCCGTCACTGTCAGCACCACCCAAACGACTAGTAACCTCACGGCCGTTACCACAGCAAGTAGCAACAATGAGAACCACCAGCAATGGGGTCGCTACCTCTAAAGTAGTACCACCGCGAGAGCTTCATCACCAACACGCGAGCTAATGCCAGTGTCGGCCCACCAGCACCATAGCCACTCGCAAGTCTACATCGCCACCACATTAGCGAGCAACGATCAAGCAAGCACCAGTGCTATAGGGGATGCTATCGAACTTAGCAAGGAACGACGACACCAAGGATCGACTGAGAATAGGCAGACAAAGCAACGAGAGGGCATCAAATAGAGATATCCCAAGGAAAGACAAGGAAGGAGGGAGGTGGAGGACGGAAATGAGGTTTCTGATGGAGGGGGTAGGGGTCCCCAACCGGCTAGATGAAGTCGATTAGGGTCCTGAAGTCAAGGAGAAATTTAGGATTTTTTGAGCAAAAAGGGGGAGCAGAGCGAGCGGCTTAAGTTGATGGTCCAAAGATGGTGGTACGTAGTAGTCGACTCCACTTAATCTGAGAGAATGACTTAGCCATCGTTGTTGTTGTTATTGTGCAGGATAAGATAATACTGAAAATGATGTGGCCTAAACGATCATGTGTTTCGATTCAAGTCCATCACCTTCAAATTTTCCAATTCTGATGATTGTTTGAAGTAGTGACAATGAGTACGGTAAAAGAGGAAATATCGACAAACTGACCGAGATAGTGCTGCATATGAATCTTTTTCACTTGTTTGACTTCACAGTCACTGAGCATATGGGGAGTAGATCGAGATTGGAAACCGTGATAATATAAACAAAGCGACAGGGAGTTTGGCGTCCGTAGGGAAACTGTGCATGGTTAGAACTTAGCAGTCCAACATGCTGGTAATTATCTAGAAAGCATTCTATTTCATGCATGAATTTTTTTTTCTTTGTTGACATACATATCCTTTTAGAAGTCATGATTTGCATTTACGCCCTTTTAGAAGAATTGGAATGACACGCATCAGCCGCACAATATTAAATCTTAGCTTAATATGTAAAGATAAAAACGAATAAATCTTCGTCAAGCTTTAGTGTTTTTTTAAGGCAAACTGCCTCAATTCATGCTAATTCACCATTAATCATAATTGTTTCTAGCATTCATTAACTTACTTCAACGAACATGCATGTTTATTAAAGCACATATTTTTTTTTATTGATGAAGTAATATTCTAAAAGTCATGTGCGCAATCATGCCATTCCAAGGATCTACAAGTGAATTCAAGCGTTAGGGTTCTATATTAAATAAAAATATTCTAACATGAAAAGGAAAAAGGGTCAAGCTCATGACCACATGCCTCGACCTCAGGTAAATGCAGGAACTCCATCGAGTAGGTATCTCACCTACTCCGACAGGCCTATGCTGTTTCATGTAAAAGCCTTGTGAAATTTCTATTTTTTTGGGATTATCGCGTAAATATTGCTCTATTTTTCAACTTGTTGCATTGATCACAAGACAAAATGAGACAAAGAAAAGGTAAAGAAATATAGGTTGTAATATATTTTGTAAGTATGAATGAGTGATAATTTTAAAAGGTGTATTGTGATTTTTTATTGATGAAAATTATTTTTTAATAATGAAAAATTACTTCTAAGTGAAATCATTTTTTATAGGTGAAAAATTATTTTTCAAGTGAAATCACTTTTTATAAGTGAAAAATCATGTTCTAAGTTGAAACATCATTTTCCATCAGTGAAAGGGTAAACATACCGATGTGTTTTGATTTTCAACCCATGTATTTTAATTTTCAACCGGTGTATTTTGATTTTCAACAAGTTGCAAACTATTTCCAACCGATGTGTTTTTTGTCGACTTTATTTTCAACCAGTTGATTTTCCTTTTTAACCGATTGATTTCTTCCTAAAAAGTGAAAAGTGATTTCATCTATGTGATTTAGGTTTAGGATTTAGGGGTTAGGATTTAGGGTTCAGATTTATGAAAAGTGGTTCTTCACCTATGTAAGGTGATTTTTCACCTTAGGGTTCCTAAACCCTAAATAAACCTTAAATCCTAAATCGTAAGGTGAAAAATTACCTTTCCAAGTGAAAAATCACATTGCATAGGTGAAGAATCACTTAGAGTTTGTGAAAACCGATTGAAACATATCAATTGAAACACATCGGTTGAAATACATTGGTTAAATCTCTTGGTTGAGCAGGAATCATTTGGTTAGGCGAGAACACGCATTGCAAAATACATTGTAACGTGTGTTTCCTTACATAAAAAGATGGCATTAAAATAGTTATCGGAATAGTTTCTTTCATAAAAGGACATAGGTTTTAAAAACATCTTGAGCATAAAATAGAAGTTTAACTGAGAAGTGCCCCTTTGGATCTCTCCGATGTCGTTGTTGGTGACATGCACGAGGAGAAGAGGTTGCTCTTGGGCGTATGCAGTGAACGACGTCCAGTGGCGACGTGGTGATGCTGCATGGTGGTCCGGTGACGTGTGTTGGGAGTTCCAATGGCCGGTGACTTGCGACGGTGCGGTGGAGCTTCAGCGAGGTCCGACGGCGTGCGACGGCTGTTCCGGTGGTCGGTGTGGTCTTGCTGACATCGTGCCGGAGTGCGACGGTCGGACCTAAGCTTGGACGACCTCTCTTTTTGTTCCAAGGGGTGGTTGATTGTTTCACAGGGCTGGAGCCTTGGTGGTTATTCTAGGTTTTTACTATTATGTTGTTGTTCTTGCTCTTCCCCTTGGGGATGTCCTTATTCCCCTTTGGGGGTTGTTGGGTTTGTTTCTCCCCTCGGGGGAAGTCGATGTTCCCCTTGGGGATTTATTTAGGAGAACATGCAAGAATCCATGCTTCTTATGACCGGGAATGCCCGAACAGTGTTCCGGTGCTAAGCTTTGGTCGGATTTTCCTCTAAGCATTGATGGCTAGGGACTTTCCTAGTAGTGTAGCCATATCTATGAGCATGTTGTGGTGGTTGGTTTCCTGATCATTGTTTAAACTCCATGTCTTTTCTGTTTGTTTTTAGACTTAGGTCGAAGTTTTGTTCGATTTCTTCCCCTTGTGGGATGACGGTATTTTCCTCTTTGTCCCTACATCACTAGTATGGTTTCAACGCCCTATAAATGAAATGAAAGCCCCTTTGCAAAAAAAAGAAAAACTGAGAAGAGCCACACACACACACACACACACACACACACACACACGTACACGCGCTCCCCTTCATCCGCCTGTACACGCGCACACACACTTGTACACGCGCTCCCCTTCATCACAGACGGCTTATTTGCTGCGCTCCCCTTCATCCGCCTGTACACGCACGCGCACACACACACACCTGTACGCACACGCACACACACTTGTACACGCTCACTCACCCTTATATACTCACACCTACACACATATTTATATATATATCCACTCACACACACACACACACACACATATATATCACCTACCCGTATCCATACGCCTGTGCACTAATCAATCCACCGCGCATCATATCACGGGAATATCTGCATCAGTTGCTGATATTCCTCGATATTCGCGCAAAGTAAGCTCCTCCACACACACTCCCACATATCCGCCCCACACTCCACGCTACACTTCGTCTTGTTGGTTGTGTCTTACTAGACGTGGATCAACTTGACAATGTGCAACACTCCATTTCCACTTCCACCTTCACCCATATAAATATATATGCTGTATCTATTATGTATTTATACATATATTAAGCTAAGTATTCCTTTCTTTGCCAAGCAACTTATCTTGTTTATCTTTTGTTTATTGCTATTAAAAAGATAAAAGAAAGAGTAAAAGAGAAAAGATAATTATTGTCTTGCAGATACTCGGTCTTGCGAATAACAGGACCAGTTTTTTTGGAAACCCCAAGTTGGCTACAAGCCAAGAACCTGATTGGCTCAAAGCTAAGAACCTGATTTTGAGGGTGTGCCTCAGGGACAATATTATCAACAAAAAAAAATCTTAAATAGAAAAAAAAACCAAAAACATAATAAAGCAAGGAAGAGATATGTTTTAGGAAAGGCGTAGAAACTCCTTGACCTTTAATTCCCGCCTATCTGAGATCGACCCTGGGCCTAAAAGTGACCAAGATAAAATCAAGTAGGCCAGGTTAAAAATTTTGTGAAAGATGGTTAGACTCGATTTAGGTTAACCAACTATAATAACTTCAATGATAATTTCACCATATTAACACAACCTACTCGAGTTCTACCACTCTTTTTCTAGCGCCGTTGCCGGGGATGCGTAAATTGAGGTAAGTTTCTACTCCATTCCTTTGACTTTCTCTTCTTACACCCTTCTCTTCATGGGTGTTTTGTTTGCTGGTGTGTAGGTAAATTAGTTGCAAGGAAGAGGCAAGCAGAGGAAGTCAAAGACATGGGAAGATCCAAGGTGGGAGCGAGAGCGTAAAGTTGCCGGTGCCGCACTGGAGCTTTACCCATGTTGCTGAATAGGTAGGACTTTCTCTCTTAGCAACCTAGGTTAACTTGTCACCTAAATAAAAAAAACTTAAAAACACTTATTGGGAATTTCTTGGGGCAAATGGATTAAAAAAAAATCATTTGATTGATTGTTTGCCATCACCCCCACCGCCCCTTGATTTCCCGCCAAACTGCGCATAGCGAAAGTTCAAGAATCTTGATTCTTGGATCTTTCGTCGTGTGAAGTGTTCTTTGAGACAAGTTTAAATAGATTGATTGCCATCCTTCTTTGCCTCATTTATTCATAATTCGGGATCACATTTTTGGAGGGGAGACTTGGAATTGAGTTGATTTCAACCCCGCCACGACCTTTCACGTGCCTTAGATTTGATCCCGAATATTTCAACCCCAAAATTTTCTTTACATTATCTTGTGGTTGAGCCTCGTGTGTGGAACATCATTTTGGTGATTAGGAGCACTTGAATTGAAGTGCTTTGGCTCCCTTTCACACTAACCTAAAATAGACTCGTGCATCCACGCATAGAAATTTTCATCTAGGGAAGCTCATTGCATTTTTAGCATGCATTAACTAATTCATATTGAAGAAGGGTTTGTTGGGCATAGAAGAACTTGTGTTTTCTTAAAACCTGGAGATTGGTTAAATTGGTAACTCAGCGAAATCTTAAAATCCATACTACTTAAGGCTGAAATTCTAAAATCCATTTACCATCTAAAACTCCAATTCGGGGAGATTTCCCTGTTGCATGCTTGGTTTACACACTTTTTAAAATCAATGCACTTGGGCATTACCCAACATCCTTCACATTCCTGAAGCACTTGATCCTAAGCTTCTAAATAAAACTGGTAGCAACTTAACCCTTATTAAGGATTGGAGGTCTAACTATCTGCGTGTAGCGCCTACGTGCTGGTGCGGGTTCCCGCGTGCTATCGGGTGTCTAAGACTGGGGCAAACGGCCTTTCAATCTGGTCCGGTGGTTCCGCGGTGCTCTCATTTGGTTCTGTAGGTTATGATAGTAGGTAACTTAGATCTTTAGGTCTAAAAGCACATTGTAGAGGTTAGGACATTGATTACTTTGATTTGTCATCAAGTGTACCTTTACAGCGTCATTTCTCTCATCCCCGTTTCCCTTCTTATCTCCTCAATTCTTCTTGCAGTAGTGCATGTTTGGGAGGAGGTCACAAAATCCTGAATTGTTTGAACTGTCTGATAATTTTAGAAGGATAGAAACCGATTTGTCATCCTCCTCCACAAATATGGCTGCACGCCCACCCCCAAATCCCAAGGGAGGAAACTGCCCTCATCAAATCCCACCAGGTGGTGGTGGAGCCATGGACCCCATAACCAGCCTCCAAGCCCAAATGGAAATATATAATGAGTAGATTGAAGCCATTAGGTAAACCTTGGAGGAAATGCAGAACCCTCTCGAACGAGAGCAACCTAGGTCTCTTAGCTCTTATCAAAATCCCGCTGCTACAGAGACCATAGGACAAATTCGGGTCCCCATGGGCGGGGACGATTTTGTACTAAAACCCAATGTAATTGGCCTAATTAACTTTCACTTTCATGGTCTTGCAAGTGAAGACCATTTTCTCCATTTGGAAGACTTAACCCGATTGGCTTAAACGGTTAAACTAAGAAACATCGGGTTATCAATTGTCCTCATGAAAATGTTCTCCTTTTCGTTGCGGGATAAAGCGTCGCAATGGTTACACACCCTTGGGAGAACCATCCATTCTTAGGAAGAGATGCGAACAGCATTTCTCAAGAAATTCTTCCTAATCGGGCGAACCAATGCGCTTCGCTGTGCTATAACTTCCTTCACGCAACAAAACGGCGAGCAGTTTCATGAGGCTTGAGAGATGTATAATGACCTCCTCCGGAAGTGTCCACACCACGGTCTGCCTATGTGGCATATAGCCCAGATTTTCTATTATGGGCTAAATGAGACTTTGAAGCAGATTGTAGATGCTCCTGCAGAGGGAATTTCATGAATAAAGATGAGAATGGATCATTCGAATTATTTGAAAACATAAGCGAAAATTCAATGAACAATGCCTCTATTGTCGCCTGGTAACGCTGTGTTTCGTCTTTTTGTTATTATGGTTTACAATCGTTGTAGTATTTGACAAAACAGCTACCAGATTACTACAAATTTTTACTCGGAATACAAAGTTTTCCCGAGGTCGAACTCAGGGAGCAACTAGAACTCTAGAAGTATAAAAGTTCTCAATTAGGTTACAAAAATGAGAGAGAGAGAGAGAGAGAGAGAGAGAGGGAGCTAGAGTTCTCTTGACTTCTTCTTCTTCTCTCTTCTTTTTTCTGTAGAGTCTTCTTTTCTTCTTAGCTACTCTGCTTGCTTCTTCTCTTTTCTTCTTTTCCTTCCTTGCGGCTGTATCTTTCTTCTTCTTTCTCTTTTTCTTTTCTTCCTGCCTTCTTCTGTTCTTGTCTTTCTCAGCTTGCCTTGTTTCTTTTCTTTCTTTCTTCTTTTTCTTTACTTTCCTTGCTCTTCTTCAGTCTTGCCTTCTCTGCTTGCGGTTGTGGTGATTCTGACGTCTGATGCAGTGCTCAGACGACTTATCTGTGGCTTTGCTACAGTGCCTTCCTTCTTCTTTCTTCAGCTGCCCAGTGTGGCTTCTTCTTTTCTTCTTCTGTTTCTCTCCTTCCTTCCTTCTTCTTCAGCTGCCCCGAGCGGCTAAGGCTTTGGCTGCTTCTCTTCTTCCTCTTCTTCTTCTTTTCTTCCTGCACGCTCACACAAAGGTCAGAGCAAAACCTACCCCTACCCCTTCCTCGCGTCTCTCTCTTTCTAAGAATTCTCTCTTAGGACTGCTCTCCCAGAGTCGGGTAATCGGGTGCGGGTATCGCGCCCGGGACCAGGCCCACCGGCGTGCGGTGGTGGGCGAGGAGTGCGTGGTTCGGGTAGTCGGATCCGGCCCAGACCTGCGGGGCGTGAGCACGGGAGAGGGCGAGCGAGCGCGTGGCGTGCTGCGTGCGGGTGAGAGGGACCTGACCCCTGTGTTCGAAGGCAGTAAGCCCTATGCACTTTTGCAATTTAAGTGTGGGCACTCGGTCGCACACTTACGAGGTGGGACTAAAGTCCCACCTCCCGATTTTGTGCCCGCAGGCGAGGAGTCCACGGCCAATTGAAGCAGTTGCGAGGCTTGCGAACCAAATCGCAAGCCTGGATGCCTTCGCGGAGACTGCCCGCACAACTTGGAACGTGCTCCTGGGCTGGGGAAGACCTGGAGCTGCTACAGCAGGTCGACAATGGCGGCGAGAGGGTGCGAACCTGAAATCACGGTGACGGCCTCTCGGCCAAGTCAGAACACGTGGAAAGTTTCGTCGGAGTGTGGCGAAGCCTGTGCGATGGTCGGCGAGGCACGGGAGTGCATGTAGAGGTCGACCTAGGTCAGATTGTGGGCGGAAAGATGGGTTTGTTCGGGGGATGGTTGGGTGGTGCTTTGCAGTGAATGGAGAGGGGGGATCGGTGGAGTGGAGCGTGGGGGAGCTTCTGGGCTGGTCGGCGAGGGGTGAAGAGGTCTGTGGACGTTGGATGGACTTGCCGGAGAGGGTGATCGGAGATGGGGAAGATGGGTTTGGACAGTGGCAGTCGGGTGGTCGAAATGACAAATTGGAAGAGGGAAAATACAAGGGAGAGAGAGCAGAGACTATTTACCTATTTACTTGATGAAGGGGGAGGGAGGAGCATTCGGCTCGTGCCTGCCGGAGCTGGAGACGAAGACACCCTGGAGGAGGGTTTCGGCGATAAGGAAGCAGTCGAAGGGTGCCAGCGGGTACAGCCTGGCTCGGCTCTCGTCTGTAGTTCTAATATTTTGTCGTAGTATAGTATGGAGAAGCGGTTACCAGTTTAATACAATTTGTTACTCGGAAATAAAAGTTTTCCCGAGGTCGAACTTAGGGAGCAAACTATATTCTAGAAGTACAATGTTTCTATTACAAAAATGAGAGAGAGAGAGAGAGAGAGAGATTTGTCTTGTTGGCTTTTTCTTCTTCTCTTCTCTTCTCTTCTCTTGTCTTTGTCTTCTTCTTCTCTTCTCTTCTCTTCTCTTCTGTTCTGCTTCTCTCTTCTTTCTCCTTCAGCTCTTTGTCTTCTTCCTTCTGTTCTTTTTCTTTCTTTCTTCCTTGCAGTGCCTGCTCTTCTTTCCTTCTTTTTCTTCTTTGCGGTGCGTCGTCTGATTTTTCAATCAGATGACTTAAGTAGCCTCTGCTACAGTGCGTCCTCCTTTCTTCTTTCTTTCTTCTTCTTCTTCTTCTTCTCGCAGTGCTACTTCTTCTGCTTTGCTCTCTTCTTCTTCTTCTTCTTCTCTGCCTTGGCCTGCACACTCACAGCTTGGTCAGAGGGCAAAACCTAATCCTACCCTCCCCCGCGTCTCTCTCTCTTAGACTTCGCTTGTAGGATCGCTCTCCCAGAGCTGCCGGGTATTCGGGTACGGGTCGCGCCCGGGTCCAAGCCCATCGGCATGCGATGGTGGGCGAGGAGTGCAGGTCGGGTATACGGGTCGGGCTAGGTCCACGGGGGGTGGTCGCGGACAAGGTCGGGTAAGCGGGTAAGAGGGACCTCACCCCGTGTAACTGAGGCGATAAACTTGCAGCACTTTTTTCATTTATGCGGGTGCGCGGCCTTCAGATCTACCGAGGTGGGACTAAACTTCCCACCCCAATTTGGTGCCTGCAGCTGTTGCGAGGCTTTTATCCCAGCTGCAGGCCTGGGCAACTCCATGTGGGCGAACCGCGCGTCTTGGAGTGCAAGCCTGGGCGAGACGAACCTGCAGCTGTAGGCGGAAGAAGCTCCACCTGCTCAGCAATGGCGGTGGAGGACGGGTGACCTGTTCACAGAAATACGGCCTCTCGGCCTAGTCAAAAGGTGCAGGGAGCTTCGCCAGAGTGCGGCGAAGCTCGTGCGGGTGGTGGCAAGGCGTGGGGCGGAGTGTAGGGGCTGCCCTAGGTCGGACTGTGGCCGGGGGAATGGGTTTGTTCGGGGGGTCTTTAGGTAGCGAATGGCAGGAAATGAAGGGGCGGAAGTGGTTCAGCGTGATGACGCGGAGGTTTTGGGTCGGTCGGCGAGTCGTGTGGAGTGGTGGAATGATGGGGGCGATTCGCCGGAGGTTGGCCGGAGATGGAGAAGGTGAGGGTGATCAGGCGCGGTCGGAGGGTAGTTGAACAAATTGAAGTAGGGAAAAGAGAGAGGGGAGGAAGGGAGACAACTGTACCTACTTGGAGTGACGAGGGGGGGACGGGGCAGGGCGGCAGTCGTATCGACTGTCGCCGGAGAAGAAGATGCCCAGAGAGAGAGGGCGGCGGCGAGGAGAGAGCGGGAAGAGTGGGCGAAGGCAGCTCTGCTGCTGGTATTGCGGCAGAGCGACGAGGAGGTGGAGGAAGAACCGTCAGAGTTGGAGGGCTTCTGCCGGAGTGGGAAGAGAGGAAAGAGGGGGGGGTTTTCTCCGTCAGAACCGAGCTGCTGAGTGCGGCAGATGGAGGCGGCTTTTATAGAGGTGAAATCGGAGAGGAGGGCGGAGGGAGGCGACGTGCCTCCCTCGCCGGAGGACGGCCGGAGATGGAGACCCATACCTTCCGTGCGTTCGCACGGGAGGTATGGGCAGTCGCAGAGACCATGGAGGTGTCCCTACGACAGCAGACGTCGCAGGGAACCCCCGGTTGTCTTGGCAGAGGGTCTCCCTCACCCTGCGCGGCGCCATGCTCCGCGCAAAGTCGCTGGAGCATGGCGCTGCTCAGGGTTTTGCAGGGAGGACCCAAATGCAAGGAACGGAGAAGACTTAGGGGCCAAAATGCGAGGGCTTCAAAAGTTGAGTGTCAAAAAGTAATAGATGAGGACCAAAATGTAAAGTTGGTCAAGAAGGTCTCTTCTTAAGCTCAAGTTTTTATACATGACTAACTAGGACCTAAGGATTCTGATGGTGAATTTTATTTCTAGATCAGACCTTCTTTGACCGGTCAATTTACATAAAAATCCAAATTAAGTCATTAATTGGGTATGGTTCTCAATGTAGGTCAAAATGGGTTCCCAAGGCCAAATTGAAGGTTCTAAATCCTAGAGATTATTTTTCTATGAATTTTAGAGGGTTTATTCGATTTTTTATTTGCCTCGAACCTCGTAAATTGAAGTGGATTTATTTTTAGGGTTACAGGATGTCATTTAATTCCTTGGAGTTGCTGTAGCCCTTATTGGATCAACTCATCCCACTTTTCTTCTTATTAGGTTAGTTTGACCTATGTTTGGACTCTGAGTTACCCTATTTTCAGATTGAATTGGTGAAATTGCATTTTTACCCCTTAATTCCGATTTTCTTCACAAACTCAGAATTTCTCTGAGTCAAGCCTTTCTATAGTTATGTAGGAGCTTTTTCTTGCAAATATGGGTTAGATGGTGCTAGTTTAGGGTTTATGACGAGGTTCTCATCATACCCCCATGCCTAGCTTTTGCTAGTCCCTTAGCAAAAAAAACCTAAGGTTTTAACCTTTGTTTTAGACAATGATGTTTTTAACATCTTTAGATAAGTGCTTTTTCATTTGAACTTAGATTAGGTTAGAATGCTGACCACAGGCCTAAAAGGTACTTTAGTATCAATTAAGATCCAGATCTGTCTAGCCTTAGCCTCAGTCTTTGGCAAAAGGTTTTTAAGGCCCACAAGAACCAACCTAAGGTCTATTGGACTTTGTGGTCAAAGCACCCGTGCTTAAAATGATTGTAGCCATGGTTCAGTTCACAGTGAGTTTTTGTAAGAGAGAGGGATAGAAAGCTTTTCTGTTTGGAGAGTTTTTCTCTCTCTTTTTCTTTTTATTTCTAGCCTAGGATTGGCTTTTCAACACGGTCTGTATCAGATTCCTTTCTCCCATCATCAATCCTCAAAGGTTCTTGGCAATCGATGCTTCGAGATAGCACCGCCCATGGCAACCCCCGGAACCCTGGCTATTGAGATTTCGAGATAATCCCATCCATGGTGTTCCGTGGCCGAATCCAGACCCTGGCAATTGACACTTCGTGATAATGCTATCCATGGAATCTGAACCAGCAGAGTGCTTACATGCCCCCAGTAGGATATGTAAATATCATAAGAGACAAGCACCGAGGAGATGATATTTTGTTACGCATCTTCGAGGGGAATTTCCCGCCTCTCCGCGCTGGGACTCGTCCAAATCAACTTGTGTTGATCGGTCACTCCTATTCTAGGTGTATTTTTCAGAATTTTGTGACGCTTCTGCGTGATTTTGATTTTTACGCTTACTGAACCAGGCTATGTGTGAGGTTGGGGTGCTTGGGTTACTGAGTCCCGTAAACCATAAGTTAGTTAATGAGGTCAAATACTTCCTAAGCCTTGGACCTAATACTTAAGCTTTTCATTTTCCTCAACCTCTTGAGGATTGTCTAGATCTTAATGGGTACTAAGAGTCTATCCAAGAATGCCTAAAGTTTGCGTTCTTACTAATCTCACTATGCACTTTTCATTTCTTTTCTTGAATAAGGTCTAGAACTTAGGTCAATTCCTTAGGTCAATTCCTTATAAAGGGCTTGGCGTGGAGAGAGGGACGAGGTGGCGTTGTGCCAGCCTCGCTGGAGTATGGCCGGAAGGGATACCCATGCCTTCCGCACATTTACACGGAAGGCATGGTTGACGGCAGAGGTCGTGGGCGGGTCCCTGCAATAGAGGACGTCGCAAGGAACCCCCCTTTTGTTCTAGAGGACGGCAGCCTTGCCCTGCGTGGCGCCATCCTCCGCGCAAGGTCGCGGGAGGCATGGCGCTCCGCAGAAGTGGCAGGGAGGATCGTTATGCAAAGAATGATGATAAGTTGGGGGCCTAAATGCAAAGGTTTCAAAAGATAAGGGTCAAAAAGTAAATAAAGAGGACCAAATTGTAAAGTCGGTCAAGGAGGTCTTTTCTTAGGCTCAAGTTTTTATACCAGACCAATTTGAAACTAAGGATTTTAATGGTGAATTTTAATTCTAGGTTGGACCATGTTTGACCAGCCAATTTGCGTAAAAACCCAAATTAAGTCAATTAGGCATGGTTCTCATTTTTGGTCAAAATAGGTTCCAAAGGCCAAATTGAAGGTTCTAAACCCTTGGGAATATTTTTCTATGATTTTTAGAGGGTTAGTTGATTTTTATCCTGCCTCGAACCTCGTGAATTGAAGTATTTTTTTTTTAGGATTACAGAATGTCATATAATTCCTAGAAGTTGCTATGACCCTTTTTAGATCAGATCATCCCACTTCCCTCATTGTTAGGATTGTTTGACCTGTGTTTGGATCCCTAATTACCTTGTTCGCAAGCTGCATTGGTAAAATTGCAGTTTCACCCCTGATGATTTGTTGTATTTAACTCAGAATTCTTTGAGTTAAGCCTCTCTTTGGGTTTTTTAGGAGCTTTTTCACACTTATTTGGATTAGATTGTGCTAGTTAGGGTTCATGATGAGGTTCTCATCATAATCGTACTAGCCTGCCCCGTAATGTTCACGAAGTTGACACGGGACCCTCCTATTCATCTATTGATCTTAGCCTTATCGCACAAAAATTGGATGAAGTCTCCGTCGTGCACAAGAAGCTGGATGAGCTTCTGGCCAATCCCGCTCGTTCTATGGCAAACACCTCCACCTCACCACTTCGTCACAATCCTAATCCTTCCAATACTAGGCTTATTCCCAAAAACCCTGTGAGATCTTCCTTACCGAATGTCGCGCTGAGTGATTCGGTAAGTAATGTGGATCTGGCTTCTGCAAGCCAGTGTTTTGACATGGAGGACCAAGCCTCCGTGTGCTCGGATGCATACATACATGCGGACTCGTCTTTTGGCTTAGAAGACGCTTGTGCCCTGGGGAACAACCCATTCTTTGCTACTTATAAACCAGGGTGGCAAAATCATCCTAACTTCGCATGGTCCAGTAACCCGCAGTGCCAAAACCCCGCGGGTGGGCCAATGCAACCGTCCGCACCCGTCATCCCAAGGGCTCAGTCTAATCCTGTGGTAAATCCGCCATCGGTCCTTACATACCGCAAACAGAACACGCATCAAGTCCTCTTGATAAATTGATGCGAATGATGACAGAAATGTCTAAGCGTCATGAAGAAAACATGACCTCTCTTCAGCATCAATTGGCGCAACAGAATGCTGAGATCAGTCAACTACGCATGGCGACTCGATCTCAGGGCACTCTTCCAGCCCATCCTATTCCCAACCCGTGAAATTTTGTACCTCGTGGTCCTCAACCACATGTACGACCTTCTCAGGGGTAGGTTCATCAGATTCTGGTTCATCAGATTCTGCAAGCACCGAGCATTCCTCCGGGATTCCAGGCTAATTTCGCAGTAGCACCTCACCCTTATGTCCCTATTGCGAACCCTCCTTCGCCTTATGATCCCACTAGACCCGCGACGTCCAATGCGATTACTACGAGGAGCGGTAAGCAAGCCGTCGATCTGCCTCGACTTGATCCTGGCCCATTTTTTTCATCGTCCTCTCATTCGGGATGCACACCATATTCTCGTAAGGACGATACGCCCAAACTAGTGCCAGAATCAGTCCCATTCCCTGAGGCTCTACTGAGGGAGACAAAAGGCAAGAAAAATGATACGTAGGCCTTTGATAACCTGCGTAATTTATTCAGGGATGTTGAAATCAAGGTACCCCTGTTGGAGGCTATCGACCACATACCTACTGTCGCCCGATTTTTCAAAGATTACACTACACCTAGGCGACGGTCAAAGGAAACAAAGAATCCAGTGGTTCTCGCCTCATGCGTGTTGTGCTGTATTATCAAATCTACCACTGAAGCAGAAAGATCCAGGCACACCGCTGATTTCTTGTAGCATCCAAGGCTGCAATTTTAATCGTGCTCTGCTTGATCTAGGATCTTCCATCAATCTTATACCAGCCATCATGCTCAAGAAATTTGCCTTAGGAAATCTGAAACCCACCCCTGTCACGTTACAATTGGTAGATCATTCTGTCAAAATACCGAAGGGTGTGGTGGAAGACGTGGTGGTTAGGGTCAACAGTCTCCGTTTTCCTATTGACTTTCTTGTTTTGGATATGGAAGTTCCTAGCTCACTTTCTGATTGTTAGCTCATCCTTGGTCGACCTTTCTTGGCCACATCCCGCGCCGATATCGATTGCGAGTCGAGCTGTATTGAGATTGCCGTTGGCTCTAAGAAGCTCAAGCTAAACATCTTCAAGGCAGCCAAGAACTTTGATTGCGATTGCATCGAGGATGACACGTCTGATGAGGACATGGCCGTCAGCACATGTGTTGGACTAATGGGGACCTATTCTGACTGCTGTGGATTGCCTTTGAACACAGACCATTGCCTAACCGACACATATTGTGACATTCCCCCATCCCTCCCTTTACCCATACCTTCTCTTGACCAAACTTCTAACGAGGTTTTCTCCGCTTCCCACACCTCGTGGTCTGAGTCATATTCGAGCTACTCACCACCGGTCCACACTCTTGAAGACCGGATTGCCCTTTCTTTCCTGCCAAATCAGGCGGAATTGCAACTCCACACTGGGACCTTGAGCCCACATACTGCTCACTGGGGCTATCCCTTTTTGGATCCATCAATCCAAGATGCCCCTCTTCTTAGCCAATCTGAGGGCCAACTTCTTCCTCCTGCCTTATTTTCTTCTGATCCGCTTGGGACACTCTCGTCCTAAGAAATGCCAGATCTTTCACCATCCTCTCCCGAGCTGAAAGAGCTGCCTGATACGCTTAAGTATATTTTCTTGGGACCAAATGAAACACTCCCCGTAATCATTAGTTCAAAATTGACCAGGGAGCAAGAGTGCAAACTAATAAAGGTCCTTATAGAACACAAGGCAGCCATTGGATGGTCCTTATCGGACTTAACTGGCATTAGCCCCTCCTACTGCACTCACCGTATATATACGGAGGAGGAGGCTCGACCTTCTCGCGAGATGCAGCGACGTCTCAACCCTAACATGCGGGAGGTTGTTAAAAAGGAAATTATTAAGTGGATGGATGCGGGTATAATCTACCCAATCAGCGATAGCCCCTGGGTGAGCCCGATTCATGTCATGCCCAAAAAGGCGGGACTCACCATCCGTGTCAATGACAGGGGCGAATCCATCCCTACATGCACTCCTACATCTTGGAGAGTGTGTGTAGACTATAGGAAATTGAATACTGCAAATAAGAAATATCATTTTTCGCTACCTTTTATTGACCAAATCCTGGAGTGGTTAGCGGGAAATAAAATTTTCTGTTTCCTGGATGGATTCTCTGGATATAACCAGGTGTCAATTGACCCCCGGGATCAAGAGAAAACCATCTTTACCTGCCCCTTCGGCACCTTCGCATTTAGAAGGATGCCTTTCGGACTTTGTAACGCGCCAGCAACTTTCCAGAGATGTATGCTGGCGATATTCCATGACATGGTGGGTGACTTTCTTGAGGTCTTCATGGATGATTTTTCGGTTTTTGGACCCTCTTTTGATGATTGTCTTGCCAACCTGACCTGTATCCTTCGGAGATGTATTGATGTGAACCTCGTGCTTTCCTGGGCGAAAAGTCATTTTATGGTACACGAGGGAATTGTTCTCGGGCATATCATCTCCGATAGGGGTATTGAGGTTGACAGAGCCAAGCTTGATGTAATTGCTGATTTACCTATGCCTATTTCTGTCAGACAAATCCGCTCCTTCTTGGGACACGTCGATTTTTATAGGAGATTCATCAAAGACTTATCCAAGATTTCTAGACCTTTAACTCATCTCCTATCGACCAATGTACCCTTTGATATGGGCCCTGACTGCATACGAGAATTCACGCAGCTGCGTGATGCTGTCACCAAGGCTCCTATTCTCCAGCCACCTGACTGGTCCCTCGACTTTGAACTCATGTGTGACTCTTCTGACCTTGCAGTCAGAGCCATCCTGGGACAAAGACGGATAGACACCCCTTCATGGTGTACTACACCAGTAAGACGTTGGACGAGGCCCAGCGTAATTATATAACCACTGAGAAAGAACTACTGGTGGTCGTCTTTAGGTTGGAGAAATTTCGCTCTTACCTTCTGGTCTCGCATGTTATTGTATTCACTGACCACGCGGCCATTCGCCATCTCATGCACAAGAAGGATGTCAAGCCTAGACTGATTCGTTGGATCCTTCTGCTCTAAGAATTTGACATTGAGATCCGCGATATGACTAGAGCCCAGAATGTTGTGGCTGATCATCTCTCGAGACGGGACCTGACCACATTGGACTTACCTTGCCGATCAATGAGGTTTTTCACGATGAGCACCTATTGGCAATTAATGTGGTAAGTGGACCTTGGTATGCCGACATTGCCAATTACCTTGCTTCTGGTTCCCTTCCACGTGGCTGGCCTAAAAACTAGCGTGAGCGTCTCATTGCAGAAGCAAAGTATTATTTCTGGGATAATTCACTACTTTTTCGAATAGGTGCTGACTAGATCATCCATCGTTGCATTCCTGACAGCGAATTCCCTAGTGTGCTATCCTTCTGCCACGATCAGGCCTGCGGAGGCCATTTCTCGAGAAGGAAAACTACAGCCAAGGTGTTGCAGTGCGGTTTCTTTTAGCCCTCCCTTTACCAGGATGCACACAATTATGCCAAACATTGCACTAGGTGCCAATCGTTAGGGTCAATGTCACGTCGTGACATGATGCCCTTGCAACCCATCCCAGCTGCCGAAATCTTTGACATTTGGGGAATTGATTTCATGGGTCCCTTTCCTCCCTCCAACGGCTTCGAGTACATCCTCATTGCTGTTGATTATGTTTCCAAATGGATAGAGGCTATTCCCACACACCATGCTGACCATGTCATATCTACTCGATTTGTCAAAGACCACATTTTTGCACGCTTTGGAATCCCTTAAGTCATTATCTTGGATGGAGGAAGTCATTTTACCCATACTTCTTTTCGGGCACTTCTGAGGAAATATGGAGTCCACCATCGTATCGCATTTCTGTATCATCCTCAGACGAACGGCCAGGCTGAGGTGTCGAACTGGAAAATCAAGCAAATTCTCCAGAATTCGGTTCGGCTTGACCGTAAGGATTGGTTCGACAAGCTGATTGACGCACTTTGGGCGAATCAGACCGCCTTCAAGGCTCCCTTAGGTATGTCTTCTTATAGAATCGTTTACGGAAAGCCTTGTCATTTTCCCATAGAGCTGGAGCATCGCGCTTATTGGGCAGTTCGCCAATGTAACATCGACTCAGACCTGTGTGGTCGAGAAAGGAAACTCCAACTCCAAGAGCTGGAAGAGCTCCATCTTGAAGCCTATGATTCTGCCTTAACTTTCAAGTAATGCACTAAGGCTTTTCACGACAGTCGAATTTGGCAGAAGGAATTTGAGCCATCTCAGCAAGTTTGGCTTTACAATGCCCGGCTCAAATTCTTTCCAGGGAAATTGAAGTCCAAATGGACTGGTCCTTTCTTGGTCTCGAGACCATTTCTCAACGGGGGCGTTGAAATTGAAGATCCCAAATCTGGGCATAAATTTATGGTCAATGGGCAGCTCTTGGTGAAACTGTTGCCCTGCTGGAGGGTAACTAATTTCGTGCCTCATTCTGAGTCCAGCTGAGGACATTAAATTCAGCGCTCGTTGGGAGGCACCCCAGCATCACTCCTCCACTGTCACGTACACACTTCCATGTCACTTCACTTCGCACCTTTTCACTTCACCACCCACCATCCACCCACCCTACCGCCCTGCTATATACCTTGCACGTCAGCTCTCGTTCCCTGATCTTTGGCCCTTCCTCTACCCTGCATGCATATGAGGACATAGCATCGTTTGGCATGGGGGGGTGGATAGGCATCCATAGGATCTGGATATTATATGGTATCATGCAGCTTCCATTATACATATCCATCTATAAATATATACATAGCTTAAAAAAAAAAGGTATTTAGTAATACAATAAGTGTTTATGGATATTCAACCGTTGTTTTGAAGACTTTCCAGGCCAAAGAAGCTTGATTCACTCAGGCTCGGCTTAATTCACTTGAGCATTGATAAGATAGATTGGAATCTCTTCTAACTAAGGACGTATTCTTGTACCTGAGACACCAGTACAGGATTCGTTGGTTTGCTTCTACTCGAGCGTCTAAGTAATCTTGGATCACACTACACATATCAAGAAAGACCAGGTGAACATAAGATCCAACCCTAGTGTTCATTAGGGAAGGTGGAGTCCTTACATATGTGCGCAGGTAGACATTTTATCCCAGGCTTTAGTCTTGTGTCTAGGAGAAACTCTTTCCACCAAAAAGGAACTCTCCCACAAAAAATGTGTGCTCCTCCAAATAAAGTTGTAAAAGATATACTGACACTTGTTTCAAAAAAAGAAAAAAAATCTGTGTAAATAAGTCAGTATGTCTTTCAAATGTCTGTAAATTCTCTTCTCCAAAAAGTTTTTCAGGGCATGTCCTAAATACCCTGTTTCTACCATATATTCCTTGAGCCACTAAAGCAATTAAATGGGAGTTGAGTTTTCCGTTATTTTTTTAAGGGTCAATCAGAAGACACGAGCTAAAATTGGGACCAACTTGCACTTAAAAATTCGTGAAACCCTGGGCTTGAGCCTTAATGTTCATCTAATCAGTCTTGATCCTTCACTATGCACAAACCATAATCTCTTGAGCTCTTGAGTACGGCAAACACCTTTTGAGTCTTGGAAATCGTATTTAAGGTTTAAATATCAAGAGTCCAGGTTAGTCGAGAGATGGTCTATATCTTATAAGACTTATAGTACTGGTAGTCTTCTTTGCAATTGGTTCTCACAATATCCAACAAATAAACTCACCCATGTAGCTTCAATCTTCAGCTTAGGATCATTTCTAAATACAATACAAAATGTTTTGCTAGAAACTAGCAAAAGATAGGCATGGGGGTATGTTTGCACGCCAAAAATACACTAGTAAAATTGCCATCTTGTGTTATTCCCTAGCACTGCCATTGCATCTTATGTAGCTATAATTGCATTTGCAAATAGACGACTGCATGCATTTATTGAGAGGGGAGGAGAATGTGAATAATTGGCTATCTATTAATTAACATCTTCATCAAGTGTTGCATTGCAATTTCATCATTTTTCATTTCTTTATTTGCTTTGAAATTCTTCTCTCTCGCGGCTTGTTCTCAACGTTTTTGTGCGGGTTTAAAGCGTATCACGTTGTAGTATAACCGACAAAATGTTTAAACAAATATAAAGAATTTTATTACTCGAAAAACTAGAGTATCCGAAGTCGAACACGGGGAGCAATCTCAGTACTTTTTAAAACCAAAGAATACAACTGTTAAATGAAAAGGATTGATTCAAAGAGAGAATATTAAAAAGGATTTGTGAAAGAAAAATAGAATTGGACGTCTGATTTCTGTATCAGACGTCTTAAATGCAATCTCCTTTCTCTCTTCTTCTTCATGGTCTTCTTCTCCTTTGTACTTCTTTCTCTTTCTGCACTTCCTCTTGTCTTGCGACGGCTTCTTCCTGCCTTTGTTTCTTTTCTCTTATTTCTTCTCCTGCATTGCCTTTCTTTTTTTCTTCTTCTTCTTCTTCTGATCTTTGCAGTCTTCACTTGGGCTCACTTCGTTCTTCTCTTTCTTCTGCCTTGCCTTCCTTCTTCCTTCTCTTTGGTTCTCTACGAAAGCTTCTCCTTCTGCTGCATAGCCTCTTCTTCTTTCTTCTCTTCCTATTCTGTAGCTGCTAAGTGCTCGCCGCTTCCTTTGCTTCTTCCTTCCTGCACACACCACAGCAAAACCTACCCCCGTCCCTCTACCCGAGCGTCTCTCTCTCTCAAGCAACTCGCTCAAGGACGCTCTCCCAGAGCCACGGGTTATTGGGTCGGGATTCGAACCCAGGACCAGGTGCACCGGCAAGTGGTGATGCGCGAGGAGTGCGTAGGTTTAGGTCGGGTCGGATCCCGCCAGATCCGCGAGGTCAAGCTGCGGACGAGGCGGGTGAGGGCAGGTGAGGGACCTCACCCCTGTGCTTACGGAGGCAATGGGCTTAAAACACAAAAATAATTTATATGATACCTGTGTTTTGCAATCCCACGATGTGGGACTATCTGGTCGGTCCTGCTTTCGCGCCCGCAGAGCTTTCGTCGCGCGATTGCTCCAGCTGCTGGCCTCTCTGTGCGACTTGCTAGCCTCACTCACTTCGCGGCAATCATGCGAGTCTGCTGCACCTGCAGCCTGGGAGTCCTGGTACCTGAAGCTGCTGCAAGCTCCTTGCTGCTTTGGCTGATAATGGCGGCCGGAGCTTAAACCTGTCACACACAAGAACGGCCTATTGGCCCAATCAGATTGGCTAGAGACCTTCGCCGTAGCACGGCGAAGATGATGCGCAGTGCTGCAGGCCGCAGGTCGACCTAGGCGTGCGTGCCTAGGTCAACCTGTGGCCGGAGATGTTGGGTTGTTCGGGGGGTGATTGTGGAGGTTTGGAGTGGCAGTGGTAGGGTGAAGTGAGTTCCTGGTGGTGAGGCGGAGCTCACGAGGGGGTTGGCGAGCCGTGTGGAGGGGCGGAGTGGTGTGGGCGGCTCGCCGGAGGTCGGTCGGAGGCGAGGATGATGGAGGTGGTTTGGCACTGTCGGGGGGGTAATCAGATAAAATATCAGAGGGAAAAGAGAGAGGAGAGGATGGAGAGGATATCTGGGGTGATCTGGAAGGAAGGGAGACAGCGGAGTGGACGGCGCGTAACTGCCGTCGTCGGGGAAGGACCCTGAGGGAGGAAGCGGCGACGAAGATGAGGTCAGGGGCACGCGTGCTTGGTACAGCGCGACGCGGGAGGAAGTGGCGGAGTTGACTCTGCTGCTGGTATGGCAGCAGAGCGACGAGAAGGAGGGGAGGAGGTCGCCGGAGCTTGTGGGTCTTTTGGCCGGAGATGGGAGAGAGGAAATTTGAGGGGATCTCCATCAAAATTAAGCTTAGGTTTTGCGGCAAGGTATGGGGAGTCTTTTATAGGTGCTGGCCGCACCTACTATTGCGTGGAGACCCCACAATCAACTCTGCCGGCTTGCCGGAGATGGAAGGAGGGTGGATTCGCAAATCTCTCGTGCGTTCGCACGAGAGATTGGGTTCACACCAGGGATCGTGATCTGCTCTAGAAGGAAGGGAATTCCTCAGAGAATCCCCCTTCCATTTCTGGGAGGGAATCTCTGAGGGATTAGAGAGCAGTTCCTCTCTAAACCTTGCCGGAGCTTGGTTCTGCCCTAACAATGGCGGCAGGACCGGATTGCAAAGGGGAGAAGAACTTAGGGGGCTCTCTACAAAGATATTCAAAAGATAGGGACCAATTTGTGATTTGGGTGTACTAAATTGCAAAGTAGGTCAAGATGACCTCCCCTTAGGTCCAAATTTTGGTACAAACCTAATTTTGACCTAAGGAATCCAATGGTGAAGTTGGATTTTAGGTTTGACCACGTTTGACTGGATATTTTGCGTAAAAACCAAAGTTAGGTTAATTGAAGAGCTAGGACCCTAATCTAGGTCAAACTGGGTTACAAAGGCCAAATTAAGTGTTATAAACCCTAGAGAATGTTTTTCCATGATTTTTAGAGGGTTTAATTGATTTTTATTCTGATCGGGACCTTGTTAATTTAAGTGGGTCTATTTTAGGGTTACCAAATGTCATTTAATTCCTAGATTGCACATAAACCCATTTCTGATTGACTCAACCCACTTTTTTTCTTATTTAGACCATTTGACCTATGTTTTACCTCTGAGAAATCCCGTTTATGTACTGTAATGGTAAAATTGCAGTTTTAACCTTTATTTCATGTTTTCTTCTTAGAGCACTTGTTCCTTCAGTTAAGCCTTCTTCTAGGTTATGTAGGAGCTTTTATCTTCTTTATTGGGTCAAAATGAGCTAGTTATGGCTCATGATGAGGCTCTCATCACGGCTGCAGGGCATGGGGCACGCACGGCTCTTCGCGCCACTCCTCTACCGGCAGCATGGCTGGACATGCAATGCCAGCATCATGGCTGTGGCATGCTTCCTCTTTTTCAAAAAGCCTTGCCCTCTCCCTTGCACAGGGGATGCATATACATACACCTTCAGGCACTTCCCTCTACCGTCAGGCCAACCTCTTCCCCTCTCCCTCTCCATACACAGTATCTCTTCTCACTGAAGAGACACACTGTGGGCAGGAGAAAACTCACAGTGGTCCTACAACCTCCACTGTGAGTTCCACCACCGCCCAGCTCTTTCGTGAGCAGGCGGGTGTGGTGGTTTCACCTTCTGTTTTCATCGCTGATCGCCCTCACTGCCATTGCCAGAGCTTCAAGCTCAGAAGCTCCAGCAACAGCAACGTTGGCTTGCAGCAGCTGCCGGCCACCGCACGCACGCCAACAGGCCTCCACAGCTCTTTTCCGCACGCGTAGGCACTTCCTAGCGCGCCCGCGCACGTAGAACCGGCCGCTACCGGTCTCCCGCTCCGCGTGGCACTGTAGCTACTGTTCACGCCTCTCAGTGCGACACTGTAGCCACCGGCTCGCTTTTCACTTAGCCGGTGGCAGCGCGCTCTATCTCCTCGCCCGCTACCCCCCGCTAGCCGGTCGCTCGCGTCTGCGCCCGCTCCTGACCGTAGTGCAGTGTGCTGCGCTGTGCCCAATCGCACCCGCCCGCGCACGAAGGGAGCACTGCGTTTCCCCCAGCGCCCCGCACGCGCG
Source organism: Thalassia testudinum (assembly GCA_037157565.1). Lineage (NCBI taxonomy): Eukaryota > Viridiplantae > Streptophyta > Magnoliopsida > Alismatales > Hydrocharitaceae > Thalassia > Thalassia testudinum. The sequence continues at coordinate 83,354,560 of JAZHRO010000012.1, read as the reverse complement.
CCTTCACCTGCGCTCGCGCAGCTGCGCTCCTCAGACGACCGGGCAACGCAGCAGACGGCTTATCTGCTGCACTCCCCTTCATCCGCCTGTACACGCGCACACACACACACCTGTAGGCACACACACACATACTTGTATACGCTCACTCACCCTTATATACTCACACCTACACACACACACATATATATACATATATATTTATATATATATATATACATATATACATATACATATCTATATACACATACAACTATATATATATTTATAAATAAATACATACATATAGACGTATATATATTTACATATCTATATATATATATATAACTACATATATACATATATAGTTATAGATACATATATATACATATATACATATATATATTTATATACACATCACCTACCCGTATCCATACGCCCGTGCACTAGTCAATCCACCGTGCATCATATCACGGGAATATCTGCACTAGTTGCTGATATTTCTCGATATTCGCGCAAAGCAAGCTCCTTCACACACACTCCCACACATCCGCCCCACACTCCACGCTGCACTCCGTCTTGTTGGTTGCGTCTTACTAGACGTGGACCAACTTGACACTGTGCTACACTTCATTTCCACTTCCACCTTCACTCCTATATATATATATATACACACTGTATCTATTATATATCTATACATATATTAAGCTAAGTATTCCTTTCTTTGCCAAGCAACTTACCTTGTTTATCTTTTGTTTATTGCTATTAAAAAGATAAAAAAAGAGTAAAAGAGAAAAGATAATTCTTGTCTTGCAGGTACTTGGTCTTGCGAATAACAAGACCAATTTTTTTGGAAACTCCAAGTTGGCTACAAGCCAAGAACCTGATTTTGAGGGTGTCACTAAGGGACAATATTATCAACAAAAAAAAATCTTAAATAGAAAAAAAAAATCAAAAACATAATAAACGCAAGGAAGAGATACATTTTAGGAAAGACGTAGAAACTCTTTGACCTTTAATTCCCGCCTCCCTGAGATCGACCCTGGGCCTAAAAGTGACCAAGATAAAATCAAGTAGGCCAGGTTAAAAATTTTATGAAAAATGGTTAGACTCGATTTAGGTTAACCCACTATAATAACTTCAACGATAATTTCACCATATTAACACAGCCAACTCAAGTTCTACCACCCGTTCCCCACATTTAACTCGTTTACCTAATTTCATGGAATCTAACCCATTTACCCAATTTCACCCATTTAACCCATTTAAAATCTGTTTAACTCATCTACTCATTTCACCCATTTAAAACCCATTTAACCCATTTAGCCATTTAAAATCCATTTAACCCAACCCGAACCCATCTAACCCGTTTAATTAAATGGGTTAAACGAGTCAGGTCAGGTTTGACTATTATAATTGGGTCAGGTTCAGGTTTGGATAAATGAACCCGTTAAATAAACGGTTTGGACCTGACCCGACCTAATTATAATCGATTTTAGTCTAAATGGGTCGGGCTTACCTGACCCAAACCATTTGACAGGCCTAGTTGAGGGGTTAGGAAAATTGCAAGCTAAAAATTTAAAGTTTTAAATATTATGGTTACATCCCTTTAAGGCATAAGTATTATTTTAAGATCTAACGGTTTTGCACAGATCGAGGACCTTTAAGATCGGAAACAGGTGATTCAGGAGTCGATCTTGGGGTTTTCAAATGTTTCGTGCGTATCCATATGGTTCAATTAGGTAGATTCCACTATGATTTCTGAGGCACAGATTTGGAAGACACGTGTGGTATTGGGAGTCTCTGACCTGCTTTCACGGAGTTGTCATGACCCCCTTATGATATTAGGTAGAGTAGTCCTTCTCTTTCTCCATTGGGGTTGTCTACATTGTGATTTCATTTGTATGTATTACCGTTAGTGTGCGTCCTTGCATCTTGCTGAGATCGGACTTGTTTGTGTATTTCTTGCTATCCTAAGTACTTGAATATTAAATATGGATGATGTAAGTCAAGTTTTTGACTTGAAATGTGAATAATCAAATTGATATAGTTAATTGTTGGATTAAAAGGAGTTAACAACAATTTATTTGACAATTTTCATGGATTAAATGAATTATGAAGCACTTAATATACGAGATGTGTTCTTAGCATCGCATGTACAAAACGAATTCTGTTTTAGTAAAACTGGCATCATAATGATGGTTAAATAGTACTTTGATTGGGACCACGATAAAAAATCAAAAATTAAGTCGATTAACTGTTAATCTTGAAGTGGTGTGATTTGAGCTCTTTAAATCAATGGTTTAAAATAGTGAGAGTTATGGCTCAATTAAGGGATACTATTGATACAATTATCTGGAAATGATTAAATAATTAGTACAATGGATTTATCGAGAATTAAAGGGATCGGATAACTGATTTTAGCTCGCTACTTGTTGAATTTGGTTGTAGCTTTGGTCTATTAGACTGGTTCTGGGCTGATTTACGGAATTGCTGACCTCCCATCAACTCTTTCGTTAGTGATGTAAGTACATTTATATCACATAAACTATCTATTTACGTGTATTCTTAGGCATAGAATTGCATCACATATTATAAATATTGCATTACATGCATCATCTTACATTTATGGTAGTCTGTATAAAATTTAGGTTAATTGTCTCCTTTTATGGCTAGCGATAGGGAAACGTGTTAGTTTGGGCCTCAAATCGAAGATCTAACTGTATGGATTTGATCAGGGCGACGATTGGAGTTCAACAACTCCAAGATCACCCTGATCGGACATCCGTAGCACCAGATAAAGACCAAGGAACCCTAAAGATCAAGGGCTAAGATGATGTTAATCTACACCTTAGACGATAAATTCGACTACACGGATCGGTTCAGATCGACGATCGCAGCCTAACAGCATGAAAATCGGTCCAATCCGACACACGTGGCACCGTCTACAGCACACAGAAGATGGACGACCAAGATGGCGCCACGTGGCACCATCTCAGCCGCCCAACCAGCCCCAAGGACCCACCTCTGCTCTTCTTCACCCCCTTGACGAATCTCCACCATTGGATGCCCATCCAATGGCCACAGATTTACCCGCACAAATCTTCCGCGTGACTTAAACAAAGGCGTAGTGCAGCGGTTGAACACCTCTTCATGAGCAAAGGGCACGCTTTTGAGTTGTGCTAAGCGCCTCAATCTAGACGGGTGCGAGCGTGGGCGCGATTCGATCATCAGATGAAGATCGGGCAGCCGAGGGGAGGTGTGGCGTACGGAGGATCCTTCGATTGCGTATGCACGTGATGATGCGCGTCTACACGCCTCATCGCACGCGGGCGCGCAGCATAAGTGTTTTGAACGGGCGCTGTGAGGATTGATCTCGACCGTCTGATCTCACAATCGAAAGGCTGAGATCAATCCAAATGTGCGCGGGCGTTAGGGCGCGGAAGAGGAGCAAGTGCGCACGCACACGTTCTCCACGACGGCCCTTTAGTGACGTTTAAGTCCGTCACTAAAGGTCTTATATTAATTTTTTGAAATTAGAATGTCCAAAATGCCCTCACTCCTTGCAACTATAAAAGGAGACCCCTACCCTACGAATTTCTCATCCCTTCTCTTCTCTCACCCCTTCCAAAGCTCTAAGAGCTTGTCCCACACCAGGGATGTTCCTCTAGAGTAGAAATCATAATTTTTCCACCTTCGTCCCCCTTCGTGGAGCATCCTGTGGTTGTCCTCTCTCTGCATTCGGGAAGCGGATCCCACGACGACGACGACGTGCTACGTCATTCCCGTTCCTCCCACTTCGTCCTCCTTCCTCCCGCTTCATTCCCCGTCTTCTAGGCGTCGTCCCATCCGGCTTGTCCTCCAAGTAATCGTCGAGGAGGACACTTCTCTCTCCATTCTTTTTACTACTTTCTAGAGTAGATTTACCGCTTTCTAGTATAGATTTCCCGCTTTCTAGTCGTAATGAGTAGTGTAATGAACTTCTAATGATAAAATCTCTATTTATTCTACCCCTCTTTTGGTTTTATTTGTAATATTCTCTCTCTTTCTCTTCTATTTATTATTCATTAAATAGATAGCTAGTTTTCGGCCAGCTAATCTGTTTCGTGACAAACAAATAAAACGTGTATTTTTAACCAAACGTCTGCCTCCCTGTGTTCGACCCAGAACTTCTTTACGACTTTTCAGCATAAATTTTATCTGTTGAACGGATTTCCTCGCGACTCGAACTACAACGACGGGTTTTTGAATCCAACTTCTAACGCGTAGTTTTTCGCCCTCAACAGTTAGGCTTAATGGCCAACTAGGATAGCAGGATATGTGACTCGAGGATTGGAGTTGGCTTTCTTTACTCGGTAGGTGGGTGGGTCATTGTCTATCTATGGCTTAGCGTGTATAGCTAGCATGTGTTCACACCATACTATATAACCACCACCCCCTTCCGCAATGACCCTAGGGTGATGGAGAGTGATGACTTGATGGGTATAAGCCGTCATCTTGACCAGGAGGGTGACTTATACTGGTCTTGCGCTACAGGAAGTTATACGAGATCGTCCCATGCCCTGAGATGTTGATTGATAGATTGTGAATTGTAATAACTTGGGCTACCAATATACAAAAACGGAACTACAAAACAAGGTGCCTAATAAATGGAGTAAATAAAGCTACAGTACCCATTTTCTCTTACTCTCTATTACTATCGTATTCTGTTGTTGTTTCTACTCTACTCAGTTTTTACTGATGTGCTTTTTGGGTTCTGTACTCAGGTGTAATTCGCTGCTCGCAAGGTGATTTCTGTTATACATCTCTTTGGCTTATATACCTATGATTCTGTGGTAAATCCTCTAGTTAGTACTAAATTTTTGTTCATTTCGTTAATGCAATATATTAGTTTGTTTGGCTATGTTTTATTTTATTATTATGTGTTGGTTGACTGTGATCTTGTGGGCGAGTTGTGTTGGTTGTTAGCACACGACAACTCGAGTCGTCACATATCCTACCCATTCTAATCATTTCGGCAAAATTTGGCCATGATTGCTGATAACTCCAACCATATTTGGTTGTTGACATCTAATAAGGGGCAAAAAGTGCCCTCGGATTCAAAACTCTACACCCGACCCAACAAAGGATTCGGTTACTCGGACACGGGGTGCACAGGAAGAACCAGATCCTCGTCTCACCTAAGATCAACCTGGTCCCCAATCTGAAACGACCCTTTCCAAGGGCCATTTTGATTTTTTTTTCAAACTGTAGGGGCCTTGTCGCAATTTCTGCACACCAAAAGATTTTCGTGCGAAATATTTTTCATTTTTGAGGGGTTTAACGCAAACACATCCACCATACCCTGATGAGAACCTCATCATGAACCCTAACTAGCAAAATCTAACCTAGGTATGCAAGAAAAAGCTCCTACATAACTCAAAGAAAGGCTTAACTCAGAGAATTCTGAGTTTAAGAAGAAAACAAGTCATAAGGGGTAAAAATGCAATTTCACCAACACAATCTGCAAACAGGGTAACTCAGGGTCCAAACACAGGTCAAACTAACCTAATAAGAAGGAAAGTGGGATGATATGATCCAACAAGGGCTACAGCAACTCCAGGGAATTAAATGACATTCTGTAACCCTAAAATAAATCCACTTCAATTCACGTGGTTCAAGACAGGGTAAAAATCAACTAAACCCTCTAAAATTCATAGAAAATTAATCTCTAGGGCTTAGAACCTTCAATTTGGCCTTAGAAACCCATTTTGACTTACGTTGAGAACCATGCCCAATTAATGATTTAATTTAGGTTTTTACGTAAATTTACTGGTCAAACATGGTCTGACCTAGAAAAAAAATTCACCATTAAAATCCTTAGGTCCAACTTAGTCATGTATAAAAACTTGAGCCTAGGAAGAGACCTCCTTGACCGACTTTGCAATTTGGTCCTCATCATTAACTTTTTGACCCTCAACTTTCGAAACCCTTACATTTTGGCTCCTAATTTCATCTTCGTTCTTTGCATTTTGGTCCCTCCTGCAAGTCTCTGTGTAGCACCATGCTCCGGCAACTTTGCGCGGAGCATGGCGCCGCGCAGGGTGAGGAGGGTGTCCTGCCAAGAGAACGTGGAGTTCCCTGCGATGTCTGCTATTGCAGGGACTCGGCCATGCCACCTGACGACGCCCACACCTTCCGTGCGAACGCGCGGAAGGTATGGGTCTCATCTCCGACCATACTCCGGTGAGGGACGCACGTCGCCAGCGTGCGTTTGCCCCTCCGCCACCGCCTTTATAAAGACCAGCGTCGCTAGCCGTTTCTCCCAACTTGGTCTTGACGGAGAATCCCTCAACCCTTCCTCTCTCCCCACTCCTACAGGAACCCACCAACTCTGGCGGCTCCTCCTCCTCCTTCTCGTCGCTCTACTGCAATACCAGCAGTAGAGCCACCTTTACCTGATCTCCCCGCGTCGCGCCGTACCAAGCACGCGCCTCCCTGCTCTCTTCCTCGCCGCCGCTCTCTCCCTCTAGGTGTTTCATCTCTGGAGACAGTTGGTACGGTTGCCCGCCGCTCCGGCTCCCCTTCGTCCCCGTAGGTAGGTTACAGTTACTTCCCTTCCCCCCCTCTTTCTTTTCCCCAACTTAATTTGCTCGATTACCCTACGACCACGCCTGACCACCCTCGTCTTCCCCACCTCCAGTCACTCTCCAGCGAGTCGTCCCCATCATCCCACAACCCTATACGACTCGCCAACTGTCCCAAAAGCTCTGCCTCACTTCACCAAACACCCTCCGCCCCTCCACTGCCACTCCACACCACAACACACCCCCGATCAAACCCATTTTTCCGGTTGCAGTCTGACCTAGGGTTGCTGCCATACATCGCCCCGCGACCTGCTGCACCCCGCACTACCTTCGCCGTGCCACGGAGAAGGTCCCCCAGTGGTTTGATTAGGCCGAGAGGCCCTTTTTGTGCTAGACAGGTCTGTTGCCCCAGCTGCCATTGGTGACGACTTGAGAAGCTCCCAAGCGTGCTCCAGGCTTCAGAGCTCTAGGCTATTAGTTGCTGTGAAGGTGGGTGAGTCATGTAAAGGCAGGCAGCTGGCGAGCGAGGGGAATTGAGGCTGCAGCTGCTGAAGCAAGGCTGCGGTCTTCCTGCAGGCGCGCGCGAGGAGAGGCAACCGTTTAGTCCCACATCGTAAGTTCTCGAAGCGCCGCACCGATAAATTGATTTTATGCATACGGCTTATCGCCTCCGAATGCACATGGGGTGAGGTCCCTCGCCCATCACACCCGCCTGGTCCGCGGATTCACCTCGCGGACCTGGCGGATCCGACCCGACACTACCCTGCACTCCTCGCGCACCACCCACGTCGGTGCCCCTGGTCCTGGTTACGAAACCCGACCCGTTAACTCGGCTCTGGGAGAGCTTCCTGTGAGTGGTTTACAGAGAGAGAGAGAGATGTGCGGGTAGAGGGAAGGGCTAGGTTTTGCTGTGCCCTGTGCAGGAACAGGGCACGAAGGAGGTAGACTCAACACTTAGCCGCAGGAAGGAGAAGAAGAGGAGCAGAAGAAGAAGAGACCCTGAAGAAGCCTTGCAACTGAGCAAGGTAGGAGACCAAAGAAGAAAAGAAGCAGAGGAAGAAGAAGACTCGCCAAAGAAGAGAAGAAGAAAAAGAAGTACTATAGCAGATCGCCGTTTAAGTCGTCTGACTGCGGTATCAGACGACGGATGAAGCTTCAGAGGAGATAAAGTAGAGAGGAAGAAGAAGAAAAGAGTGTTGGTGCTAGAGCACCACGATCATTTGTTTTGATGATAACAAAACACGTGTTATTTAACATTTGCAATTTGAGTCCTAGATTTCAGGTCAATTGCAAATGAAGACGTGTTTAGACGGAACTCGAGCTCGCATCCAGGACGGATTGGAGGAGCTTGACGGAAAACAGAGGAGGTTCACGTGGAGCGAAAGATTGAAGATGGAAGGAAATGAAGAATATGATAGATTTCCTTCTTTTGTACTTGTTGTATTTTTTCGTTTCTTTTGTTGCTCTTTATTTCCTTAGATATTTCATGTTAAAGAGCCTCAAAGAACCCTAACAGTAGTCCTAGGAACACCGGCACAACCCTAGGATACTTAGGTTTTCTGTAGAATACTTAGAAAACCAATATAGGGTTCAAACAGCACTTCCAGATGTCTAATTCCCAAATCAGACGTCTGATAAAGCATTTTAAGACGTCTGACTGTTGTTTCAGACATCTGATAACTGTTAGGCTGGATATAGCTAGTTCTGTCTGATGAAATCAGACGTCCAGACCTTAGTCCAGACGTCTTAGAAGACATCTGATGACTTTGCCAGACGTCCAATTAGTGGACCGTTGGCTAGCTTCGCAAACACTCCAGATATGACCGTTAGAGCCTTATCAGATGTCCTTAGGCCTTTACAGACGTCTGATAAATGACCGTTTTGCCTCAGCTGACCCAAAATCTCTTCTCAGAGATTTTCTAGCCGTTGCAACGTTTGGAAATCAATTCCCACAGTAAAAGTAGGTTTCCAGACGTCCATACATAGTGACAGATGTCCTATATGTCGTCTGATGGACTTGCGTAAAAACCCTGTTTAGATCTGATCCAAGTCAGGGAGAGACCCGCCCAAAATCAGACGTCTGACCTTTGAATCAGACGTCTTATAGTGAACTTCCAGACGTCTGATGCTAGAATTAGACGTCTGATAAGCCTGTCAGAACAATGATTGTTCCTGATTTCGGGCTGATTCACTTGGGCTTTGTTCCCAACGGCTATGGAAGCTTTTCTAAGCCTTCCAAAGCCTTCCTAAGGCCTCTATAAATAGAGGGGAGCCTTTTCACACCAAGACACACCAAGAGAAACACAAGACACATACTTGGATACACTTAAGCAACATAGTTCCACTCTCTTGTGTCCTAGATAGCTCTTGCTCTTCAAGCTCAAGCTCCATTCTCTTGAGAGCATCAAGCTTCGCGCACCCGCTCTCCCGCCGTTGTCTACGAGAGCGACATTGCGCCGTCGCGTGGCTCACGCACCGCGTCATCGTCGACGCACTCCTTGCAAAGGGGAGTTTCCTAAATCCTATAGAAGCTTAGGTTTATTACTTTGTTGGCTCTATAGGTTTGTTGTTTATTTTACCTTTGTCTTTTGGTTGGGTATTCGCTTTGCGAATTCCCATCTCCTTCGTGGGACAAAATCCTTCTCGTGGAGAGAAGGGGTTGAGGAACGCTACCCTCGTACTTGTAGCGTGGTTGTACTGAGGTTGAATCACCCTCGTTTTAAAGTGATTCGTTTAGTGGATTTGATCAACTAGGTTGATCGGAAAATCCTAACTCGAGAGGGTTAGGTGGTGGTTTTCACCCGATTTGGGTTTCCACCTAAAAACTTTTTGTGTACATTGTGTGATTGTCTTTTTGAGATTGCTTTATATTTCATTTACGCATTTTTTACGTCACACTGATCTCACCCCTCCAAGTGGGGAAATTGCATTTGGTATCAGAGCAGGTTTTCCGCCGACAGGAGTAACATCCGTGGAAAGATCATATGGAGGGAAGCTGTTCCACAAGCAGGATTTCCGAGGGGCAGTCCACAACCCGTCCGCCATTCTTCGACGGGAGCAACTACCCCTACTGGAAGTTGCGGATGAAGACGTGGCTTCAAGCCACCGATTTCACAGTTTGGGCCAGGTGCGAGACCCCCTTCGACATCCCAGAGAAACCCGTCGGAGGATACTCGCAGCAGCATATTCGAGAGCTTTCACTCAACGCAAAGGCAATGAATGCCCTGTATTGCGCGTTGAGTCCGGAAGAGTTCAAGAAAATCCAAGAGTGCACCACCGCCCACGAGATATGGAGGAGGTTCGAAGGCACTCATGAGGAGACAAGCTCGGAGGAAGAAGAAGAAGAAGAAACCGCTTGCTTTGGTTTCATGGCCAGAGGAACCAACAGCGACAACGAAAGCGGAAGCGACAGCGACAACGAGGTAAATTTCGATTTACAAGAAGCTTTTAATGAATTATTTGAGATTAGTAAATCACTAAAAATAGAAAAAAAAAGCATGAAGAAGAACCTTAGTTTTCTTAAAAATGAAAATGATAAGTTAGAAATAAAACTTAAGGATCTAGAAACTTGTCCTAAAAATGATAACCTATTATTAGAAAATCATAACCTCATCAATGAAAATAATAAGTTGATTGAGGAAAATGATAGTCTAATGTTAGAAATCTATGATTTAAAGACTAAGATGCAAACTATAGAAAAAGAAATTGCATGTCTTAGGGAAAACTCTAACAAATTAATCAATAAAGTAGATAATTTTTATAGCCCTAAGATTGAGAAAGGATCTCCATCAAGGAGACCCGCTAACAGATCCGGATCCAAGCCCACTTGGATACCGAAAAAAGAATTAGAATCTTGTTTTGTAGGGTTCAGGGATAATTACAACATAAGGGACTGGACCTACATGCTCAAGGCTGGTCAACTCAAGTTAGGGGAACCAAGGAGTAGACCAAGGAGGAGAACAAGAAGATCGACGAGACGGCGAACAAACGACGGACCCGCCGCACGTCGACCACCGGACTGGAGACCGGCGCCGATGCCCGGGCCTCCAAGCTACGGATGGGAGCCCCATCCGATGTGGCATCCACCACCACCATTCGGGCCATTTTATTGGCCATGGTAGGTGAGGTAAAACCCTTTACCCTATCTTTTTATAAGCATTTAGATAGGGGGAGTTAAAAATTAATGAGCTAATTGTCAATTTTTAAGGGGGAGATATAAGGTAGCTAAATTTCCTTTAGAAAGGGGGAGAAAAATAATAGCTATCTCATTGTTACAAAAAGGGGGAGGACATTACCTTTGTCAAAAGAAACTCATAGAAGAGCATGTTTTAAGGGTGAGTGTAACGACCCGATTCCCGAGTCCCTACGAGACACGAGAACCGGACCGACTCGACTAATCCCAAGACCTAGTCGTCCAACGAGGAAGTAACCAAAAGACAGTAAAATAAACCACATTCAGCATGAATATAACTAACAGTAAGAAAGTACAGCAGTAAGGAAAGAAACTACTACAGTAGGCACCACCACAACAGTAAAACAACATTTATCATGTAACAAGAACTGCAGGTAAAGAAGGTACAGCGGAAACAAAAACTACTCACTAGAACAGAAACAAAAGAGGTACAAAAGGCTGTGGTAACTCTACTGGACCCTACTCGGCCCAGCGTCCTCTGCAGCCGCCGACCATGGCTGCTCAACACCTGGTCCTGAAAAAGGTAACGAGTGTAACACGTCAGCAAAACGCTGAGTAGAGTGGCAAACTAACTAAAGGCAATAGTAGAGTGTACAGTAGCTGTTATGTTCTATTACTTCCTTTATTCACATCTTTCAATTTTTCTCACTATTTCATTTATTTCTCAGGTCCTTTACTTGATCTCGAATGTCCACGTGGGAACGATCTTGATTGCAGTCTTTTCCAAAAGTAGAAGTAGCACGTGGTGCTCTCCTGGCCGGGAGAGTCCCCTGTGGTGATCCTACCCTCAGTCAACCACCCCAAGGTCACTGACAGACGTAACGGTGACTACGGCACGCGCGATAAACGCACAGGTAGCTAGCCCGCACTGGCACGCGGTCAGTCGTTTCCGTTAACGGGTGCGCCCAAAGCACAGCACGGAACCAGGGCAGAGCCCTCTCAGTAACAGGGGTCCAACCCCTCCACAGTAACCAAACCGGGGCCTTGCCCCTCCACAGTCCGCGCACCCTCGCCTGACTACCCTGGTTTGCCCTAGTGGGCCTAACAAGTCGGTGAAGGAGGCTAGCAGAACCCCAGGGCCCGTGGGGTAGCTAGTACTCTCCTAACACTACTAGCTCTCCTCGGTACTACGTACACGAGGGCCAACAAGTTGGTACAGAGCGGCCAATCCTAACCCCGGGTCCCTGGGGCGGCTGGCCCCACTCTGCACTAAACAGGTACAGGTACTTCCCTTGGTACTGCGTAGCCAAGAGACAGTACAAACTACATCTCAGTTCCATTCCTTTTTCTTTCCAGGAGTTCCACTCCTAATTCCCCGTAGGGTTCCAGCTCTTTATCTCAGAACATCATATGTTTCACTTTCCAGATTCACGTTCTCAAAATCCATGATCTCAAACATGTTTCTTTATTCATAACAGGCAGCTGTTAATTCAAATTACAGGCAGCTTTATATTCCTTTCCATTTTTCCAAGACTGCAGTATTATACATTCCACTAGTTTTTCCATCCTAAGATTCATGCCACATCCTAGGATCTAGCATACAACTAGTTTTCCAGCCCTAGGATTCATGCATCACCTACGAGCTATCATTCCATACATTTCTCATTCCTAGGATTCATGCAATGTCCTAGATTCTAGTTATGGTTCCATACTTTAACAGGTTTTAAAAAATAACTTAAGCCACTCTACCAGGTACAACAGGAGTAATGGGGGCGTGATCGGGAATCCCGCGTGCCTCCGCGACTCTCAAGACTGCAACTAAACGAGGTCCTATCACAAGGATCAAACACAAGGGGTGTCTCAAAACAGTGATATAGCTACTGTAGACGGGTAGAGGAATTAATTCTGAAATGAACGCAACTCGAATCACGGAAAACGGAGCCCAAACGGGCCCTAAACGGGTCGAGAAAGACGATACTGTGCAAAATCAGACGTCTGGAACTCCTTCCAGACGTCTTAAACGGTGGATCAGAGAATTACCTGTTCAGCGTGGTTTCCCAGACGTCCAGAAGTCTTCAGGGACGTCTGTCCTATACCCCAGACGTCCGATGGTCCATACGGACGTCTGTAGGTCACTCCCGCCGTCTGGTACAACTTCCAGATGTCTGATTCGCAAAGGATGGCGAATCAGCGAACCTGCGCACAGCCAACCCCCCTCCCTCAGTACGGTCAGTCGACAAGAAGGAAGAAGAAAGCGGAAACTCACCTTTCAGACGTCTGTATGATCTTACAGACGTCGACCTTGCCGTCTGGCTATCAACCCAGACGTCTGATTCTGGAAATTTTTCCTGAATTAGAACCCTGCTCGGCCTCCGCTCGCGATGCCGCCCGCGTCGCACCTCGCGCTCCTGCTGCTCAGACCGCAGCAGGTCCCTCTCCGCGTCGCTCCGCGCCCCCTGCGCCCTCCGCCAGCCGGCCAAGCCGCTCCGGCGAGCTCGCCCTCACGGCAGAGCTCCGCCCTCGCACGTCGCACCTCCGCGCTCACTGCGGCCGCCGCTGCCGCCTCGCGTCCGCTCGCTCTCGCGCACAGGAAGGAGAAGAAGGAGGAGACGGTGGAGAAGGGAGGGGAGGCGCGCCCCTTTTAGCGCCGCGCGGAGAGGAGAGAGAGAAGGCGTCGCAGGCGTCTGCAGCCGTAGAAGAAAAGAGAGAATATGCAGTCTGCGCGCTCAGGCGCGCAGGCGACTCGCGGGTGTCGACGATAACGTTTTTTTCAGACGTCTGTAAACCATCCCAGATGTCTGGCAAGACGTCTGGATGTGATCCCAGGCGTCTGGTCAGACGTCTGGGCCACCACCCAGACGTCTTAAAATACGTCCGGGGCACGCGTTCATTACAATATAACAAACTCAAAGGAAGTTTCGTCCCCAAAACTTGCGCCAACTAGGGTGTGGGAAAAAGATGTCCAAATAACCATAACAAACTCAAAGAGGACCGAAGCCGGTCCGAAAAGACGTACCCGCGAAAAGCTCCGGGTACCGCTCCCGCATTGCCGCCTCAGGCTCCCAGGTAGCCTCCTCGTACCGCTGGCTCCTCCACAAAACCTTTACCAGGGGTACTTGCTTTCGTCTCAACCTGCGGACGGCTCGGTCTAGGATCTGCACTGGCCGCTCGGGGTAGGTCAGGTCGTCGCTCACCTCGATGCTCTCGTGACTCAGTACGTGGCTGGGATCGGCTACGTACTTCCTGAGGTTGGACACGTGGAACACGTCGTGTACACCAGAAAGCTGCGGGGGAAGGGCAAGTCTGTAAGCAACGGGTCTAACCCGCTCCAGGACCTCAAAGGGCCCCACGAACCTCGGCGCAAGCTTCCCTCTCACCCCAAACCGCTGTAAGCCCTTCATGGGCGAAACACGAAGAAAGACGTGGTCCCCAACCTCGAACTGCACCTCTCTGCGTCTGCGATCCGCGTAGCTCTTCTGTCTGCTCCTGACAGTGCGGAGTCGTCTGTGGATCTGCTCAACTACCTCCTGACTCTGCCGGATCATCCTGGGGCCAACCTCCCACTTGGTCCCCACCTCAACCCAACTCAAGGGTGCCGTGCATTTCCGTCCGTACAGAGCCTCGTAGGGAGCCATGCCGATGCTCGAGTGATAACTGTTGTTGTATGCAAACTCCGCCAGGGGCAGGTGCTCCTCCCAAGAGCCCCTCCAGTCTAGTACACAGGCACGCAAAATGTCCTCAAGTGTCTGTATCGTGCGTTCCGACTGTCCATCCGTCTGGGGGTGGTAAGCCGTGCTAAACCTCAACCTCGTCCCCAAAGCCTGCTGAAACTCAGCCCAAAACTGGGACGTAAAGCGGGTATCCCGGTCGGATATGATCTCCCGCGGAACTCCGTGTAGTCGCACCACATCACGGATATACCTCTCTGCCAACTGTGCTGGTCCCAAAGTGACTCGGATCGGCAAGAATCGTGCCGTCTTCGTCAATCTATCCACTATTACCCAGACTGCGTCGTGTCCTCGCTGGGTAACAGGTAAGCCCACCACCAAGTCCATGGTGATGCTCTCCCACTTCCACTCTGGCACTGGAAGCGGCTGAAGCGGCCCTGCAGGCCTCTGATGCTCGGCTTTCACCTGCTGGCACACTAAGCACTGCTGCACGAACTCACCCACATCCCGCTTCATCCCTCTCCACCAGAACTCGCGTCTCAAGTCATGGTACATTTTCGTGTTTCCGGGATGTATGGTGAATCTGGAACCGTGTGCCTCAGTCAGGAGCTCCCTCAACAGCTCCTCGTCTCTGGGAACGCACAACCGTCCCCTCAAGCGTAGCACCTGGTCTATGAAAGAGAAGTCCCCTGGGTCCCCTGATAGTACTCTGTCGCGTAAAGACTGCAAGTACGGATCGGCCATCTGTCCCGTGATGATGCGGTCTATCAACTCTGGCCTGGTCTGCCGTGTCATCGTCACTGCCCCACAGTACCCTCGTAACTCTAGAGGTCGCCAACTGCCCACCTCCTCCAAAAGGCTCCAACTCTGTAACTGCAGACTGGCCAAGCGTGCGGGCGCCTTACGGCTCAAGGCGTCAGCCACCACATTGGCCTTTCCCGGGTGGTAGGAGATGCTGCAGTCGTAGTCCTTCAGGAGCTCCAACCAACGTCTCTGTCTCATGTTGAGCTCCTTCTGGTCAAAAAGATATCTGAGGCTCTTGTGATCTGTAAAAATCTCGAAGGTCTCACCGTACAAGTAGTGCCTCCATGTCTTTAGCGCGAAGACAACAGCTGCCAACTCTAGATCGTGGGTAGGGTAGGTATGCTCATGGGGCTTCAGTTGCCGCGAAGCGTAAGCGACCACGTGACCCCTCTGCATGAGCACACCTCCTAACCCCTGCAAGGAAGCGTCCGTGTACATAACGAACCCGCCACTACTGTCAGGGATGGTGAGTACGGGAGCCGAGGTCAACCTCTCCTTCAGCTCCAGAAAACACGCCTCACAGGCGTCTGTCCAAGCGAAAGGCACGTCCTTCCGGGTCAACTGTGTCATAGGACGCGCAATCTGTGAAAATCCTCTGATGAACCGTCTGTAGTAACCTGCCAGTCCCAGGAAACTGCGAATCTCAGTGACTGAACGCGGTCTCTCCCACCTAAGCACTGCCTCGAACTTGGCGGGGTCCACCGCCAGGCCGTCTCCAGAGATCACATGACCCAAAAAGGTCACCTCCCTCAACCAGAACTCGCACTTGCTGTATTTGGCGTACAGCCTGCGTCGTCTCAGAGTGTCCAGAACCATCCGCAAGTGCTGTCCGTGCTGCGTCCGATCTCTAGAATAGATGAGCACATCATCTATGAAAACCACCACAAACTGGTCCAAGTACGGTCTAAACACCCGGTTCATCAGGTCCATGAAAGCAGCGGGGGCATTGGTCAGCCCAAACGGCATGACCAAAAACTCGTAATGTCCGTACCGTGTGCGGAAAGCTGTCTTGGAGACGTTGGTCTCCCTGATCCCCAACTGGTGGTATCCAGACCTCAAGTCGATCTTGGAAAACACCGTGGCACCCCGCAACTGGTCAAACAAATCGTCAATCCTCGGCAGCGGATATCTATTCTTGATGGTGACCCTATTCAGCTGTCGGTAGTCCACACAAAGGCGTAGGGTCCCATCCTTCTTCTTCAAAAACAGTACCGGGGCTCCCCAGGGAGACGCACTGGGCCTCACGAAACCTTTCTCCAAAAGGTCCTGCAACTGGGACTTGAGCTCTCGCAGCTCAAGCGGTGCCATTCTGTATGGCGCGGTGGAGATGGGGCTGGTCCCTGGTACTAGTGAGATCTCAAACTCGATCTCACGCTCGGGCGGTAGTCCTGGTAACTCGTCTGGGAACACGTCGGAGAACTCTCTGACCATCGGGATGCTCTGGAAGTCTGCCACGGGGCTGTGCTCTGCCACCACACAAGCTAGGAAGCCCTCACACCCCTGGCTCAAAAGTCTCGCCGCTCGAAGTGCCGAAATGCACCTGAAACCTCCGTCCACTGGCTGCCCGTGAAACTCGAAAGAAGGCAACTCCGGAATGGAGAAGACAATCTTCCTCTCAAAACAGTCTACCAAGGCGTGGTAAGCGGACAGCCAATCCATCCCCAGAATCACTCCAAAGTCCTCCATCTGTATCATAATCAGGTCAGCTGGCAGGCTATGTCCCCCGATGCTGACCTCGCAACCCGTGTACACCTCCTCAGCTACAAACAGCTGACCACTCGGACCTCTGATTACGAATGGATTCTCTAACAGTGTATAATCCTGGTCCAAACTAACTGCGAAACTGGCTGCGACAAACGAGTGCGTAGCACCGGAATCGAAAAGCGTGTAAACGAGTCTGCCAGAAACTGAAACCATACCTGCTACCACGGATCCCGAAGCTCTGGCGTCCCTGTGTATTAGGGCGTTGATACGCCCCTCAGCTCTAGGTGCGGACGAAGCAGCCACACTCTGCGTCGGACGGGTAGGTGCTGGCCAGTACCCTCCTCGCGACTGCTGTCCTCCTCCTCGCGCCTGGGAACCGTAGCCTCCTGCACGCCCTCCAGTGCTCTGCACGGGAAGTATCTGCTGACCTCCTGCCCTAGATGGGCAGTCCCTCCTGACGTGGCCCGGCTGGCCACACTGGTAGCAGAGGGGAACCCGACTCCCGCCCTCAGTGAGTCCCTGCTGTCGGCTAGGCGGGGGTCCGGTGCTGGCGACTGGGCCCTGTCGAGGGCCCCCAAAGGCCACTGATGGCCCTGCACAACGTGACGGCTCTCCTGCGGACGTCACGTGTCTCCGTTCTCGCCGGCCCTGTGAGAAGTCTGGCTGAAAGGGCCTCTTCCGCCCGCCGTCGGTCTCTCGCGCGGACGGGTTGGTCTCCTCGTAAGTCATAGCTGCCTCTACCACCCTCGAAAACGTCGGCAGCTTCAGGGGTTTGACATACCCCCGGATCGCAGGCCGGAGCCCCTCGGTGAACCTCCAAAGGCGCTCCTCCTCAGTGGCTACCGCTGTCGCTGCAAAGCGGGACAGCTCCAAGAAACGCGTGCGGTACGCGCTCACGGTCATCGTCCCTTGGCGGAGAGTGTGGAACTCCCGCCTCCTCTGGTCCTGCCACGTCTGGGGAAAGTACTGCTCGCAGAAGAGGGTGACGAACTGGTCCCACGTCGGCTCGTCCCTCTCCTGTCCCCGGACCGCCCTCCACCACCGGTGTGCCTCACTCTCCAGCTGGTACGTGGCAAAGGCCACGCGGCACTCCACCGGGGGACGAAGGGTGTCGAAGATCTTCTCCAGCTGCTCAAGCCAGTCTTCTGCCTCGGTCGGGTCCTCATCCCCCTTGAAGGAGGGGGGCTTCAGCTTCCGGAACTGTCCGAAAAGCTCGAAGTGGCGCTGTAGGGGAGGTGCTGGTGCACCTCCAGGCGAAGGTGCCTCGTGTACAGAAGTGTCGGAGGAAGGTGGGGCGGCAGGGGCCCATCCCCTCCCTCGTGTCCAGCGCCGCATCCGTCGCGTGGTCCCACAGAGGACTCCCCCTCTGCAACCCCAGGAGGAGGTGCTCGGGGCGGTGGGTGGAGCTCCTCTCGTACAATATCCCGTATCAGTCTGGCGAGGTCCTGGGCCTGGATGTCAGGGAGTGGTGGCTGGTCCACCGAGATGTCAACGATAGCACGTCCACCTCGTCGACCTCGCCCTCGGCCGCGCCCGCAGCCAGTCTCGCCAGTCCCGCGACGAGGCATCTCCTGCAAGGAGACGCGAAACAAAACGGAAACGTCAAAACAGACGGTACCTAACAAAACTTCTAGGAGCTCATGTCAAGAGACATGTTGTGGTGGCTACTCTAGCTATAAACATGTGAATTGGTTATTTTCCAGTCAGTTGATTCACTTCTCGGGACGACCTTGCTCTGATACCATCTTGTAACGACCCGATTCCCGAGTCCCTACAAGACACGAGAACCGGACCGACTCGACTAATCCCAAGACCTAGTCGTCCAACGAGGAAGTAACCAAAAGACAGTAAAATAAACCACATTCAGCATGAATATAACTAACAGTAAGAAAGTACAGCAGTAAGGAAAGAAACTACTACAGTAGGCACCACCACAACAGTAAAACAACATTTATCATGTAACAAGAACTGCAGGTAAAGAAGGTACAGCGGAAACAAAAACTACTCACTAGAACAGAAACAAAAGAGGTACAAAAGGCTGTGGTAACTCTACTGGACCCTACTCGGCCCAGCGTCCTCTGCAGCCGCCGACCCTGGCTGCTCAACACCTGGTCCTGAAAAAGGTAACGAGTGTAACACGTCAGCAAAACGCTGAGTAGAGTGGCAAACTAACTAAAGGCAACAGTAGAGTGTACAGTAGCTATTATGTTCTATTACTTCCTTTATTCACATCTTTCAATTTTTCTCACTATTTCATTTATTTCTCAGGTCCTTTACTTGATCTCGAATGTCCACGTGGGAACGATCTTGATTGCAGTCTTTTCCAAAAGTAGAAGTAGCACGTGGTGCTCTCCTGGCCGGGAGAGTCCCCTGTGGTGATCCTACCCTCAGTCAACCACCCCAAGGTCACTGACAGACGTAACGGTGACTACGGCACGCGCGATAAACGCACAGGTAGCTAGCCCGCACTGGCACGCGGTCAGTCGTTTCCGTTAACGGGTGCGCCCAAAGCACAGCACGGAACCAGGGCAGAGCCCTCTCAGTAACAGGGGTCCAACCCCTCCACAGTAACCAAACCGGGGCCTTGCCCCTCCACAGTCCGCGCACCCTCGCCTGACTACCCTGGTTTGCCCTAGTGGGCCTAACAAGTCGGTGAAGGAGGCTAGCAGAACCCCAGGGCCCGTGGGGTAGCTAGTACTCTCCTAACACTACTAGCTCTCCTCGGTACTACGTACACGAGGGCCAACAAGTCGGTACAGAGCGGCCAATCCTAACCCCGGGTCCCTGGGGCGGCTGGCCCCACTCTGCACTAAACAGGTACAGGTACTTCCCTTGGTACTGCGTAGCCAAGAGACAGTACAAACTACATCTCAGTTCCATTCCTTTTTCTTTCCAGGAGTTCCACTCCTAATTCCCCGTAGGGTTCCAGCTCTTTATCTCAGAACATCATATGTTTCACTTTCCAGATTCACGTTCTCAAAATCCATGATCTCAAACATGTTTCTTTATTCATAACAGGCAGCTGTTAATTCAAATTACAGGCAGCTTTATATTCCTTTCCATTTTTCCAAGACTGCAGTATTATACATTCCACTAGTTTTTCCATCCTAAGATTCATGCCACATCCTAGGATCTAGCATACAACTAGTTTTCCAGCCCTAGGATTCATGCATCACCTACGAGCTATCATTCCATACATTTCTCATTCCTAGGATTCATGCAATGTCCTAGATTCTAGTTATGGTTCCATACTTTAACAGGTTTTAAAAAATAACTTAAGCCACTCTACCAGGTACAACGGGAGTAATGGGGGCGTGATCGGGAATCCCGCGTGCCTCCGCGACTCTCAAGACTGCAACTGAACGAGGTCCTATCACAAGGATCAAACACAAGGGGAGTCTCAAAACAGTGATATAGCTACTGTAGACGGGTAGAGGAATTAATTCTGAAATGAACGCAACTCGAATCACGGAAAACGGAGCCCAAACGGGCCCTAAACGGGTCGAGAAAGACGATACTGTGCAAAATCAGACGTCTGGAACTCCTTCCAGACGTCTTAAACGGTGGATCAGAGAATTACCTGTTCAGCGTGGTTTCCCAGACGTCCAGAAGTCTTCGGGAACGTTTGTCCTATACCCCAGACGTCTGATGGTCCATACGGACGTCTGTAGGTCACTCCCACCGTCTGGTACAACTTCCAAACGTCTGATTCGCAAAGGATGGCGAATCAGCGAACCTGCGCACAGCCAACCCCCCTCCCTCAGTACGGTCAGTCGACAAGAAGGAAGAAGAAAGCGGAAACTCACCTTTCAGACGTCTGTATGATCTTACAGACGTCGACCTTGCCGTCTGGCTATCAACCCAGACGTCTGATTCTGGAAAATTTTCCAGAATCAGAACCCTGCTCGGCCCCCGCTCGCGACGCCGCCCGCGTCGCACCTCGCGCTCCTGCTGCTCAGACCGCAGAAGGTCCCTCTCCGCGTCGCTCCGCGCCCCCTGCGCCCTCCGCCAGCTGGCCAAGCCGCTCCGGCGAGCTCGCCCTCACGGCAGAGCTCCGCCCTCGCACGCCGCACCTCCGCGCTCACTGCGGCCGCCGCTGCCGCCCTCGCGTCCGCTCGCTCTCGCGCACAGGAAGGAGAAGAAGGAGGAGACGGTGGAGACGGGAGGGGAGGCGCGCCCCTTTTAACGCCGCGCGGAGAGGAGAGAGAGAGGGCACCGCAGGCGTCTGCAGCCGCAGAAGAAAAGAGAGAATATGCGGTCTGCGAGCTCAGGCGCGCAGGCGACTCACGGGTGTCGACGATAACGTTTTTTTCAGACGTCTGTAAACCATCCCAGAAGTCTGGCAAGACGTCTGGATGTGATCCCAAACGTCTGGTCAGACGTCTGGGCCACCTCCCAGACGTCTTAAAATACGTCTGGGGCACGCGTTCATTACAGGGAGTTATAGGAAATGTAAAACCAATTAAACCTTTTTGATAATGTCAAAAAGGGGGAGGTTTTTTTTCTGCATTATTATTTATGGTTTTGTCATCATCAAAAAGGGGGAGATTGTTGGTGCTAGAGCACCACATTCATTTGTTTTGATGATAACAAAACACGTGTTATTTAACATTTGCAATTTGAGTCCTAGATTTCAGGTCAATTGCAAATGAAGACGTGTTTAGACGGAACTCGAGCTCGCATCCAGGACGGATTGGAGGAGCTTGACGGAAAACAGAGGAGGTTCACGTGGAGTGAAAGATTGAAGATGGAAGGAAATGAAGAATAGGATAGATTTCCTTCTTTTGTACTTGTTGTATTTTTTCGTTTCTTTTGTTGCTCTTTATTTCCTTAGATATTTCATGTTAAAGAGCCTCAAAGAACCCTAACAGTAGTCCTAGGAACACCGGCACAACCCTAGGATACTTAGGTTTTCTGTAGAATACTTAGAAAACCAATATAGGGTTCAAACAGCACTTCCAGACGTCTAATTCCTAAATCAGACGTCTGATAAAGCATTTTAAGACGTCTGACTGTTGTTTCAGACGTCTGATAACTGTTAGGCTGGATATAGCTAGTTCTGTCTGATGAAATCAAACGTCCAGACCTTAGTCCAGACGTCTTAGAAGACGTCTGATGACTTTGCCAGACGTCCAATTAGTGGACCGTTGGCTAGCTTCGCAAACACTCCAGATATGACCGTTAGAGCCTTATCAGACGTCCTTAGGCCTTTACAGACGTCTGATAAATGACCGTTTTGCCTCGGCTGACCCAAAATCTCTTCTCAGAGATTTCTAGCCGTTGCAACGTTTGGAAATCAATTCCCACAGTAAAAGTAGGTTTCCAGACGTCCAGACATAGTGACAGACGTCCTGTATGTCGTCTGATGGACTTGCGTAAAAACCCTGTTTAGATCTGATCCAAGTCAGGGAGAGACCCGCCCAAAATCAGACGTCTGACCTTTGAATCAGACGTCTTATAGTGAACTTCCAGACGTCTGATGCTAGAATTAGACGTCTGATAAGCCTGTCAGAACAATGATTGTTCCCGATTTCGGGCTGATTCACTTGGGCTTTGTTCCCAACGGCTATGGAAGCTTTTCTAAGCCTTCCAAAGCCTTCCTAAGGCCTCTATAAATAGAGGGGAGCCTTTTCACACCAAGACACACCAAGAGAAACACAAGACACATACTTGGATACACTTAAGCAACATAGTTCCACTCTCTTGTGTCCTAGATAGCTCTTGCTCTCCAAGCTCAAGCTCCATTCTCTTGAGAGCATCAAGCTTCGCGCACCCGCTCTCCCGCCGTTGTCTACGAGAGCGACGGCTATTCTAGAAGCTTTAAAATTCTTTTAAACAATTGCTAATCTTTTTCTCTCTCTTGTGTGCAGGTAAAGGGAAAGAATTGGAAGAGCAGCCGCACAACAAACACTCCAACAAACAGGTAATCTTCATCAGCCCTCTCTTAAACTCCCTTGAAATTTGAAAAGAAACGATAAAGAAGAATCAACTTAGGGCTACCTGTGTTATACTTAGTAATTCCTAAAAGTTGCCTAAATTTTTCATTTCAACACATTTTAACTGTCCATCCAACTAAGGTAACTAGGGCTAAAACCTTCTTGATTGAGCCCTAGATACTACACTTTTGAGGCAACTGAAATGGACCAACTAGAGCCAACTCAGGGATTGAAAAGCTAGGGTTTTTAGAGACACACATTCTATTAACAAAAAAAAGATCTTCCCAAAAAGAGGTGTACCTAAACCTTTTTTGAAAAGATCTATACAAGAGGAACCCTAAGCAAATCAGGCTCTTAAATCCATTTGAACCTTAAAAGAAAGGACCCAAAAGCTCTCAAAAGAAAAAAAAAAGAGGTGAAGTTGACCCCTTGGGTCAACTAACTTTAAAATTAGGTCACTTTCTCAATCAAAATACCTAAGAGTTCAAGTGGAACCTTAAGCACCCTGATCTTAAAGTAAAAGAGGTATACTTAAGAGGTCAAGGTCCCCATTCTGGTCTACCTGGAACCGTAGTGACAAGAGAGGTCGGGTGGGGGAAACCCTGTAACCCGTGGGGACTCTCTACCGTGTAGGGGTCTTCGCGGGACTCATCCTCTCTGGCTGCCCAGGTAATTCTCAGGTGGACGATCTTTTTGATCAAGGGGTCCATCTACCCCGCACCTCTATAGTCACCCAACAATCTTTGGGTGTCTCAATTGGGTCCAGCACCTTCTAAACTCATCTATTCCAACAGTGCATGTTCGGTAGGAGGTCCTTAAGACCACCCTTAAGACCTCCTTTAGAAATTCACTCTCGTCAAGGCCAAGCCTCGACGCCCGTGTTTGTGCAGCAACCCCACCACATTATTCTCTCATCTGATTCAGAACCAAGCTCTTCTTCTTCCCCCATCATGCCTCCGCCAGTTGAGGAAGAAAACAATTTGGAGCACCAGCTCCAGCGACTCAATGACTTCTTCAAAAACTTTGTGCACCCACCGCAGCGTCCTATGATGCGGGACCAAACTAAAGCATCTGACCCAAACTTTTGGGTCAGATGCACAAAATCGGGACATTCTTCTCATGAAGATGTTCTCCTTCTCTCTTATAGACAAGGCCACTCATTGGTATCAAACTCAGACTCGGCCGATCAACACTTAGGAAGAACTTCAGTCCGAATTTTTGAAGAAGTTCTTTCCCATTGGTCGAACCATTGCCTTGCGCCATCAGATTACTCACTTTACTCAGCAAACGAGAGAACCTCTCCATGAGGCATGGGATCGCTTTCAGGATCTCATGAGAAAGTGCCCCCACCACGGAGTTCCTAAATGGGAACAAGTCCAGTCTTTTTACCAGGGACTCCGTGAAGACATCCGTCTTTTCGTCAATGCAACCTGCGGAGGAAATATCATGGGTCAACATGAGGACATCGTCTGGGAGATTCTCGAAAACATGTACGAGAACTCCATCAACAATGACTCCATGGGATTATTCGACAGGACGAATTCCTGCACATCGATGAACCTCAGGGAGCACATGAGACGTAGGGCCTGTCCGCATCAGTCGACTTGGAATTAATGGCCATTCGATTGGACAAGGTCTCAATCATTGAGAAGAAGGTGGATGATGAGAACCTCATCATGAGCCATAACTAGCTCATTTTGACCCAATACAAAGGATAAAAGCTCCTACATAACTCAAGGAAAGGCTTAACTCAGAGAATTCTGAGTTTAAGGAGAAAACAAGTCATAAGGGGTAAAAATGCAATTTTACCAGTATAATCTGCATACAGGGTAATTCAGGGTCCAAACACAGGTCAAACAAACCAAATAAGAAGGAAAGTGGGATGATCTGATAAGGGCTACAGCAATTCCAAGGAACTAAATGATAATCTGTAACCCTAAAGCAAACCCACTTCAATTCACGAGGTTCGAGGCAAAGTAAAAATATAATAAACCCTCTAAAATTCATAGAAAAATAATCTCTAGGGTTTAGAACTTTCAATTTGGCCTTCAGAACCCATTTTGACCTACATTGAGAACCATACGCAATTAATAACTTACTTTGGGTTTTTGCGTAAATTGACCAGTCAAACTAGGTTTAATCTAGAAATAAAATTCACCATCAGATTCCTTAGGTCCTAGTTAGTCATGTATAAAAACTTGAGCCTAAGAAGAAACCTTCTTGACCAACTTTACACTTTGGTCCTCATATATTTACTTTTTGACCCTCAACTTTTGAACCCTCGCATTTATACCCCTAACTCTCCTTCGTTCTTTGCATTCAGGTCCCTCCTGCCAAAACCTGACCAGCACCATGCTCCGGCGACCTTGCGCGGAGCATGGCGCCGCGCAGGGTAAGGGGGAGGGTCTGGCAAGACAACCGGGGGTGCCCTGCGTCGTCAGCCGTCGCAGGAACACCCCCTGGTCACTGCAACCCACCATACCGGACGTGCGAACGCACGGACGGTATGGGTTTCCATCTCCGGCGTCCTCCGGCGAGGGAGACACGTCGTCTCCCTCCGCCTTCCTCTCTGATTCGGCCTCTATAAATACCCCCGTCGCTCCGCCGTTCTGAGTAGCTGGGATCTGACGGAGAAAACCCCCAACTTTCCTCTCTTCCCACTCCGGCAGACGCCCACCAGCTCCGGCGGTTCCTCCTCCTCCTCCTCTTCGCTTTGCCGCAATACCAGCAGCAGAGACTTCTTCCCCTGCTCTTCCCGCGCCGCGCCGCACCCAGCGCACGCCTCTCCAGCCCTCTCCTCGCCGTCGCTCCTTCCTCTGGGCAGCTTCTTCTCCGGCGACAGTCGATACGACTGTCGCCTCCTCCGGCCCCTCCTCGTCCTGCTAAGTAGGTAGAACTCCTCCTCTTCCTCCCCTCTTCCTTTTCCTCACTTTAAACATTTACTGTCGCCCTCGATTCCGACCAATCACCCTCACCTTCTCCGCCTCCGGCCATCCTCCGGCGAGTCGCTCCCATCACTCCAGCACCCCACACGGCTCGCCGACCTGCACATAATCTCCGCCTCCTCACCCTGATCCATTTCCGCCCTTCCAATTCCCGCCACCCGACCTCTGCAAGTCCACCAAACACACCCACTTTCCGACCCACAGTCCGACCTAGGGCAGCCCTTGCACGCCGCCCCACGCCTCGCCACCACCCGCACGAGCTTCGCCGCACTCTAGCGAAGCTCCCGGCACCTTCTGATTAGGCCGAGAGGCCGTTTTGCTGTGAACAGGTCACCCGTCCTCCGCCGCCATTGCCGTGCAGAAGGAGCTACTTCCGCCTGCAGCTGCAGGCGCGCCACGCCCAGATTCGACTCCCAGGCTGTGCGAGGCATTTCGACAAAGCGTCAGGCTGCAGCTGAAGCGAAGCCCTCGCGCGAAGGCCTCGCATAAAGCCGCGATTACCAGCTGCTTCCTCCGCGCAGGCGCCAACTCGGATTGGGACATTTAGTCCCACCTCGGAAAACTCTAAAGAGGCGCAGCGGTATAAAGTGAAAAAGTGCTGGAGGCTTATTGCCTCAGCACACGGGGTGAGGTCCCCTTCACCCGCCCGGTTACCTGGTCTCGTCCGCGCTCACGCCCCGCGGACCTGGCCCGACCCGACTTAGACTGACCTGCACTCCTCGCCCACCACGCACGCCGGTGGGCCTGGACCCAGGCGCGACCCGTACCCGGCAACCCGACAGCTCTGGGAGAGCTTTCCCAAGAGTGGCTTCTGTGAGAGAGACGCGGGGGAGGGTAGAGTTAGGTTTTGCCCCTGATCAAGCTGTGTAAGTGTGCAGGCACAGGTGAAGAAGAACCGTGGAAGAAGACGAAGGCTGAAGGAAGGAGGAGCACCGAGTGGCACTGTAGCAGCGGCGGTTTAAGTCGTCTGATTGGAAAATCAGACGACGCTCTGAAGGCAGAAAAGAGAAAGAAGAACAGGACAAGGACCGCAAGGAAAGAGACAAAGCAGAAACAAGAGCTGAAAGACGAAGAAGAAGAACATCACACCCACTGCTGCAGATAAAGAAGACAGAAAGAAGAAGAAGAAGACCACAAGGAGATAAAGAAACCAAAAGCCAAAGAGAAGAGAAAAGAAAGAAGAAGACAGACGAGAAAGAAGAAGCCAACAAATTTTCATCTCTCTCTCTCTCTATCTATATTTTTTGTAAAAGAAACTTTGTACCCCTAGAATACAACTTGCTCCCTGAGTTCGACCTCGGGAACTCTTTTATTTTCCGAGTAACAAATTGTATTAAATTGGTAATCACCTCTCTCTATACTATACTACGACGAAATAATAAAACTATAGAGGAAGGTCGACACCAGTTTTTGGCGCCGTTGCCGGGGAGCAACGGCTATTCTAGAGGTAAACATTCCTGTTTCTTTTAGTTTCTGATAATCTCCTCTCTTTTGTGCAGCTACAGGAAATCAAGAAGACAAGCAACCAACCACTCCGAGGACAGGTATTTTCCTCTCGCTATTAACCTCTAAACTCTAAAGAGGAAGAAAAGAAAAGAACAAGCAATATAGGGCTAACCTGTCTTCCATACTTAGTAACCATAAAAAGTTGCATGTTTTCAACCCATTATTCCTGCACACTATTAAGGGTATTTAGGGGCTAACACATTCTTGCTTGAGCCCTAATTACCCGACAAAGAGCTAACTGGACCAAGTAGAGCCAACCTAGGATCCAACACTAGGGATTTAGAGACACACTCCTTAAGCAAGAATTGAGAAAACCAAATGAAGTGTGCCCAAGCCCTTGTCTGAAAACACTTATTCAGACAAACCCTAAACAATTGGCTCTCTAAACACTTGAACCCTAAAAGAAAGGACCCAAAAGCTCTCAAAGGAACAAGAGGTAAAGTTGACTCCTTGGGTCAACCAACCTTAAAATTAGGTCACTTTCTCACTCAAAATACCTAAGAGTTCAAGTGTAACTTTAAGCACCCTGATCTTAAACTAAAATTGGTAGACTTAAGAGGCCAAGATCCCTATCCTGGTCTACCTGGAACCGCAGTGACAAGAGAGGTCGGGTGGGGGAAACCCTGTAACCCGTGGGGACGCTCTACCGTGTAGGGGTCTTCGCGGGACTCTCCCTCTCTGGCTGCCCAGGTAATTCTCAGGTGGACGATCTTTCTGATCAAGGGGTCCATCTGCCCCGCACCTCTATAGTCACCCAACACATTTTTGGGTGTCTTGATTGGGTCCAGCACCTTCTAAACTTACCTCTTCCAACAGTGCATGTACGGAAGGAGGTCCTTAAGACCACCCTTAAGACCTCCTTTAGAAATTCGCTCTCGTCAAGGCCAAGCCTCGACGCCCGTGTTTGTGCAGCAACACCCTCACATTATTCTCTCTTCTGCTTCAGAACCAAGTTCTTCTTCTTCCCCCATCATGGCTCAGCCAGTTGAGGAAGAAAATAATCTGGAGCACCAGCTCCAGCGACTCAATGACCTCTTCCAAAACTTCATGCACCCACCACAGCGTCCTATGATGCGGGACCACTACAATCCTGCTGCGGTGGTCATTGAGCCTCGAGTCAGAATCCCGACTGGAGGACCTGATTCCGAATTAAAGCCCAACATGATTCATGCTATACCTAAATTCCATGGGCTTAATTCTGAAGATCCCTTCCAGCACATCAAACAGCTAAAGCATCTGGCCCACACTTTTGGATCAGATGCGCAAAATCGGGATATTCTTCTCATGAAGATGTTCTCCTTTTCTCTTATGGACAAGGCCGCCCATTGGTATCAAACTCAGACTCGGCCAATCAACACTTGGGAAGAACTTCAATCCGAGTTTTTGAAAAAGTTTTTTCCCGTTGGTCGGACCAACGCCTTGCGCCATTAGATCACACACTTCACTCAACAATCAGGAGAACCTCTCCATGAGGCGTGGGATCGTTTTCAGGATCTCATGAGAAAGTGCCCCCATCACGGAGTTCCTAAATGGGAACAAGTCCAATCTTTTTACCAGGGACTCCGTGAGGACATCCGCCTTTTCGTCAATGCAACTTGCGGAGGAAACATCATGGGTCAACATGAAGACACCGTATGGGAGATTCTCGAAAACATGTGTGAGAACTCCATCAACAATGACTCCATGGGATTATTCGACAGGACGAATACCCGCGCAGCGACGAATCTTAAGGGAGCACATGAGTCGCAGAGCCTGTCCGCATCAGTCGACCTGGAATTAATGGCCAGTCGATTGGACAAGGTTTCGATCATTGAGAAGAAGGTGGATGAGCTGACTCAGCACTTGCAGCGAGCCACCTCTGCGCGTAACTCCTTTGCACAGCCTCCTTCCACACAGGAGACTGTGCAAAACATCCTCCACCGATCTTCCCCTAGGATGGATCCATATCCGTCCCCATCTGATTCTTGGATCAGAGGATCATCCGATCCTTTCTACACCAGCCCGGGGAACTCCATTCCCCCTTTCCCTGATTCTCAAGAGGTTCCTCAAACCTGCGAGGACCTCAACGCCATCCAGAACGACCCATTCTCCAACACTTACAACCCTGGATGGCGAAACCATCCCAATTTTCAGTGGGCGGGAAATTCCCAAACCCAAAGACCACCTTTTCAGTCCCGCCCACAGCCCTCTCGTCATTACCAGCCGCCTCAGCCTCGGCCCAACCCTACTTATCCATCAGGGCCAAATCAGGATCAAATGTCCCTAATCCTTCAGACTCTGGCTGACATTCAAAGAACGAATGCGGCTATTCAAAAACAGCACAAGGATGAACTTACAGAGGTTAAAACTCAACTGGCCCAGTTGGCAAATTCTCGCCAGCCAGGCACACTCCCTTCCCTACCTCTTCCTAACCCGAATAACGTGCCAACCCAGAAGCGCGTTATGAATCCAAATTTAGGCCACGCACAATGGATTTATCAGGCCCCTACTGCTCCATCTCCAGACGAGATGGAAGCTTCAACTTCTTATGCGGGATTTCAGCAGCAGCCACCCCTCTTACCAAACCCAAACCAAAATCAGGCTGGATTAAATTCTGTAACAACACGTAGTGGTAAAACAACTCAAGACCCGCATTATCCAAACCACTCCAAGCCTGATAACCATGACCCTAGGATAGTTATCCAAGATACCACTGTCCCGGATCCACAACCTGGACCTATCCTAGAAGAACCAACCAAGATCCTGTTTCCCAAGGCCTTGACCAAGGAAAAGAAGACCACCAAACCCGTGGCCCCTGAGGAGGACTTGGTCAAGCTCTTTGAGCAGGTCCACATAAACATCCCCTTGATGGATGCAATCCGCCACGTACCAGCTTACGCACGATTTCTAAAGAATATATGTACACCCCAGCGTAAGCCGCGAACCAAGGGAGGGAGCCCAATTGTTCTGTCAGAGCAAGCCAGCTCTGTAATCCTCAGTAGACTCTCACCCAAGGCAAAAGATCCTGGTACTCCCCTAATTTCCTGCAAGATAGGTGGTACCCAATTTGATAGAGCATTGTTAGACTTGGGTGCATCCATAAACCTGATACCCACATCCTTACTTAACCATCTAGAAGAATCTGAGCTAAAACCAACCGAGATAACATTACAATTAGCAGATCGATCTATAAAGTTGCCAAAAGGGATTCTCGAGGATGTTATTGTAAGAGTGCGGGATTTCTATTTCCCAGTGGACTTTATAGTCTTAGATATGGACGCACCTGAGAACCCTAGGGATACACCAATCATTCTAGGGAGACCTTTCTTGGCTACTGCTAGAGCCAACATCAGCTGTGAGGAGGGCCAAATAGAGCTTAAGTTTGGAGATCAAACACTGAAAATTGATATATTTAAGGCCCAACAAGGAATTAATTGCGGTGTCATCGAACAAATTTGTGACATCAGGACTGTGGTTGATGAATCACACTTCCAGAATGACTCGATTATGCCTCATCAACCACAGAAGGATCTTGACCCGCAAACAGAGGAGTCGAATCCAGATATGAACAACCCAGTAACTCCCACCCTTGAACCTCACATCTATACTGAACCACCCGCTGCTGCTGATAACCCCATCCTCGAACTGAAACCCCTTCCTGCTCACTTGAAATACATCTTTTTGGGTTCTAATCAGACCCTTCCTGTGATTATCAATTCCAACCTCAGTCCTGAACAGGAATCCCGTCTGATTGTTGTCCTCCAGCAACATCGCAGAGCCATCGGGTGGACTCTCGATGATTTGACTGGAATAAGTCCCTCTTATTGTACTCATCATATCTATTCAGAAGAGGGCACACGACCTTCTCGTGAAATGCAGAGACGCTTAAACCCCAATCTGCAGGAGGTCGTGAAAAAGGAGATCATCAAGTGGTTAGATGCCGGAATCATCTACCCGATCTTCGATAGTCGTTGGGTGAGCCCAATTCAGGTCGTGCCCAAGAAGGCAGGACTCACCACTATAACGACTGAGACCGGAGAAATCATTCCTACCCGATTAGCCAACTCGTGGAGAGTCTGTATAGATTACCGCCGACTCAATTCCTCCACGAAGAAGGATCATTTCCCACTACCCTTCATTGATCAGATTCTCGAAAAACTTGCGGGAAATAGGTTCTTCTGCTTTCTTGACGGGTACTCCAGTTATAACCAGGTGGCAATCCATCCTGAGGACCAAGAAAAGACCACGTTCACCTGCCCCTTCGGAACATACGCTTTTCGAAGGATGCCTTTCGGTCTTTGCAATGCACCCGCTACTTTTCAGCGATGCATGCTTGCCATATTCTCAGATATGGTAGGTGATTATCTGGAAGTCTTCATGGATGACTTTTCAGTTTTCGGAGCATCATTCGACGATTGCCTCCAACACTTGGTCCAGATACTCAGGCGGTGCATCGATGTGAACTTGGTTCTTTCCTGGGAAAAGAGCCATTTCATGGTGCCTGAGGGAATTGTCCTGGGACACTCAATTTCGGAGAAAGGTATCCAAGTGGATCGAGCTAAGATTGATCTGATTTCTCACCTTCCTATGCCTAGCTCGATCAGGGACATCCGTTCCTTTTTAGGGCATGTCGGTTTTTATCGACGATTTATCCCTGATTTTTCAAAAATCGCGCGCCCCTGACCACTCTTCTCTCCAAGGATGTTCCTTTCGAAATTTCCAAGGAATGCACTCAAGCATTTGAAATCCTGCGTGACCGAGTCACCCAAGCTCCGATCCTACAGTCCCCTGATTGGTCTCAACCCTTTGAGATCATGTGCGATGCATCCGACTTCGCTGTAGGAGCGGTTTTGGGGCAGAAAATTGACGGGAAACCTGTGGTCATTTACTACGCCAACAAAACACTCGATGAGGCTCAGCGTAACTATACGGTTACTGAGAAAGAGCTACTGGCTGTACTATTTGCCCTAGAAAAATTCAGATCGTACCTCCTGGGTTCCCGTGTCATCATATACTCGGATCACACAGCTGTGAGGCATCTCCTTGCAAAGAAGGATGCGAAACCTCGATTAATCTGATGGATCTTGCTATTGCAAGAATTTGACCTTGAGATTCGCGACAAAGCGGGAAAACAAGATGTGGTAGCTGATCACTTGTCCCGTCTTCCTTCTGAAATAATTGACCCTTCCGGACCCATCACTGAGCATTTTCCCGATGAGCACCTGCTGACTATTGGTACTAGCCTTCCATGGTTTGCTAATGTAGTAAATTACTTGGCATCTCATCAGATCCCGTCCGACTGGCCAAAGGCCAAGAAGGACAAATTACGCTCCGATGCCAAGTATTACATTTGGGAAGACCCGTACCTCTTCCGCATAGGTGCCGATCAGATCATCCGGAGATGTGTCCCGGAAGAGGAATTCAACAATATCCTCTCTTTCTGCCATGACCAGGCATGCGGTGGCCATTTCGCCGGGCATAAAACCGCATCAAAAGTCCTCCAGTGCGGCTTTTACTGGCCCACACTGTTCAAAGACGCGTACAGTCACTGCAAGGCATGCAGTCGTTGCCAGACTTTGGGCAACATGAGCCATCGCGGCATGATGCCTATGCAACCGATTCTAGTATGCGAAATCTTTGATGTTTGGGGGATTTATTTTATGGGCCCCTTTCCTGTTTCGGATGGTTTCGAATACATTCTGTTGGCTGTGGACTACGTGTCCAAATGGATCGAAGCCATACCGACCCGAACCTGTGATCACAAAATCGTTCTCAAATTCATTCATCAAAACATTTTCTCAAGGTTCGGGATTCCTCGTGCAATAATCTCTGATGGGGGGACCCATTTCACAAATGCTCAGTTTAGCTCACTGATGACCAAATACGGGGTGTCTCACCGAATCTCTACTCCTTACCACCCCCAAACTAATGGTCTAGCTAAGCTGTCTAATCGGGAGATCAAGAAAATCCTGCAAGTCACTGTTCGACCTGACAGGAAGGACTGGTCGTCCCGACTTCCGGAAGCATTGTGGGCCTATAAGACCGCCCACAAGACCCAATTGGGTATGTCTCCCTTTAGACTGGTGTACGGAAAGGCATGTCACCTTCCCGTCGAACTAGAGCATAAAGCCTATTGGGCAGTACGGAACTGTAATCTAGATCTTTCCAAGGCTGGAACCCACAGAAAACTCCAAATCAGCGAGATCGATGAATTACGCCTAGATGCGTACGAGAACTCGCGAATCTACAAGGAGCGGGTTAAAGCCTTCCACGACAAACACATCTCGAGAAAGATCCTTCATCCTGGTCAAAAGGTCCTACTCTTTGATGCCCGACTAAAACTCTTCCCAGGAAAACTGAGATCCAAGTGGGTCGGACCATATTTGGTCCGACAGGTTTTTGGAAATGGAGCAATCGAAATCAGTCCACTCAGCCACGATTCTGAACCTTTCATCGTGAACGGTCAGAGACTCAAGCCATTCATTGATGTAACTTCTACTGATTTGGCTGAAGCATCTTATATCCTCCATTCCCCTTGAGCTTATTGCGCCCAGCCGATGGCGTAAAACTCAGCGCTTAACGGGAGGCAACCCGTCATTTTCCTAAAAATCCAAAACTTTTTCTGACACCTTTTTGCACTTAAGGTTCACCCTTGTAGACAGCCGACCCCACCTCAGATGCTTGCATCTGGGATTAGAAATCGTCCGCAAAAATTCAACCTGACCCATTCACTCATCCAAATTTCTGTCTTAAGGAATGAACTAAGTTAAATAAAAACCCCCTAGGTTACAATGAGGACATTGCAAATCTTAGGCATGGGGGGGTATGAAAGTACAAAACTTGTAAGAAAAGGTTTCAAACAAAAAATTCACATATGCCAAAAACACCATAAAAATAAAAAATTTTCGAAAAAGAATAAGAGGAAAAGAGAAGGAAATTTTGTGAAGGAGAAGGAGAAAAGAAACAAAATGAAAAAGGAGCACAAAATTATGGGAAAAGGTGATAGTCATTAGTAAGGAACTAAGGAATTAACCTAAGTTCTAGACCTCATTCAAGAAAATAACTGAAAAGTGCATAATGAGATTAGTAAGAAAGCAAACCTTAGGCATTCTTGAATAGACTCTTAGTACCCATTAAGATCTAGACACTCCTCAAGAGGTTGAGGAAAATGAAAAGCTTAAATATTACGTCCAAGGCTTAGGGAGTATTTGGCCTCGTTAACTAACTTTTGGTCTACAGGACTAAGTAACCAAACCACCCTAACCCCACACATAGCCTGGTTCAGTAAGCGTAAAAATCAAAATCACGCAGAAGCATCGCAAAATTCTGAAAATCACACCTAGAGTAGGAGCAGCCGATCAACACAAGTTGATTTGGACGAATTCCCAGCACGGAGATGTGGGAAATTCCCCTCGAAGATGCGTAACAAAATATCATCTCCTCGGTGCTTGTCTCTTAGGATATTTACATATCCTACTGGGGGCATGTAAGCACTCTGCTGGTTCAGATTCCATGGATGGCATTATCACGAAGTGTCAATTGCCAGGGTCTGGATTCGGCCACGGAACACCATGGATGGGATTATCTCGAAATCTCAATAGCCAGGGTTCTGGAGGTTGCCATGGGCGGTGCTATCTCGAAGCATCGATTGCCAGGAACCCTTGAGGATTGATGATGGGAACAAGGAATTTGATACAGACCGTGTTGAAAAGCCAATCCTAAGCTAGAATTAAAAAGAAAAAGAGAGAGAAAACTCTCCAAACAGAAAAATCTTATATCTCTCTCCCTTATAAAATGCACTGCGAACTGAGCCAGGGCTAAAATCATTTCAAGCACGGGTGCTTTAACCACAAAGTCCAGTAAACCTTAGGTAAGTTCTTGTGGGCCTTAAAAACCTTTGCTAAGGACTGAGGCTGAGGCTAGACAGATTTGGATCTTGGTTGGTACTAGAGGCCCTTTTTGTGCTAGACAGGTCTGCTGCCCCGGCCGCCATTGGTGACGACTTGAGAAGCTCCCAAGCGTGCTCCAGGATTCAAAGCTCTAGGCTATCAGTTGCTGCGAAGGTGGGTGAGTCGTGTAAAGGCAAGCAGCTGGCGAGCGAGGGGAATCGAGGCTGCAGCTGCTGAAGCAAGGCTGCGGTCTTCCTGCGGGCGCACGCGAGGAGAGGCAACCGTTTAGTCCCACATCGTAAGTTCTCGAAGCGCCGCACCGATTTAAATTGATTTTATGCATACGGCTTATCGCCTCCGAATGCACATGGGGTGAGGTCCCTTGCCCATCACACCCGCCTCGTCCGCGGATTCACCTCGCGGACCTGGCGGATCCGACCCGACACTACCCTGCACTCCTCGCGCACCACCCACGTCGGTGCGCCTGGTCCTGGTTACGAAACCCGACCCGTTAACTCGGCTCTGGGAGAGCTTCCTGTGAGCGGTTTACAGAGAGAGAGAGACGTGCGGGTAGAGGGAAGGGCTAGGTTTTGCTGTGCCCTGTGCAGGAACAGGGCACGAAGGAGGCAGACTCAACACTTAGCTGCAGGAAGGAGAAGAAGAGGAGCAGAAGAAGAAGAGACCCTGAAGAATCCTTGCAACTGAGCAAGGCAGGAGACCAAAGAAGAAAATAAGTAGAGGAAGAAGAAGGCTCGCCAAAGAAGAGAAGAAGAAAAAGAAGCACTGTAGCAGATCACCGTTTAAGTCGTCTGACTGCGGTATCAGACGACGGATGAAGCTTCAGAGGAGATAAAGTAGAGAGGAAGAAGAAGAAAAGAGAAGGCTCCGCAACTGAAGAAGAAGAAAAGAGAAGAAGGAAGAAAGAAGCAGAAGAAGACTTCGCACAAAAAAGAGAAAGAAGAAGAACTGAAGAAGAAAAGAAATAGAAGACAAGCAGAAGAAGAGGAATTGAAGGCAAAAGGAAGAAGAAGACCCATAGAGACACTGCAGCTGAAGAAAAGAGAAAGAGAGAAGAAGAAGACAAGCAAAGAGAGAAAGAAGAGAAGAAGAAGCCAAAAATCGAAATCTATCTCTCCCTCTCTCTCTCTCTCTCTTATTTTTGTAATAAAGAAAACTTTGTACTTCTAGAATTCCAGTAGCTCCTTGAGTTCGACCTCGGGAAACTATTTCGGAGTAAAAAAATTGTATGGTAATGACAATCGTAGCTGTCTCATCTTATACTATAATGACTGTATTATAATAAATATAAAGACACAAAGCAGCACCGCGGTTGCCACTGCCACAACCACTATACCCCCACACCCATAACCCCCCACCATACCCCCCATACCACCATACCCATGCCCATGCCCAGTACACCTCCCCCATGCTTCTCCCCATTCCCTCACCGCCCATAAAACCCTCTCCTCCACCTTACTCTCCACCAGGGAAGTCGAGAGGGAGAAGGAGAGGGAGAGCAAGGAGCAGGAGATCGGATGAGAAGGCCGTGCGTGTGGAGAACTTGTGAGGAGGAGACTGAGGGTGCTGCAGGAGTTGCTGCAGCTCCTAAGGCAAGAAGGAAGCTCGCGAGGAGATTCTGCGGAGTCATTTTTCCACAAATTCAGATGTCTGCAATACTTGTCAGACGTATGGAGGGACATCTGGGATGGACTCCGAATGTCTGGAAAGCACGTAGAGTGCCGAGGTGCTAGAGACGTTGGGAGATGCGTTGGTACGACATTCGAGGTACTTTAGGACATCTAGGAGAATCGTCAGACGTCCGACTGCTCTCCCAGACGATTGGGAGCAGTGCCAAACGTCTGGAGACACCCTCAGATGATGGTGGAGGGTTTTAGATGTTTGAGAAAGATGCGGAAAATAAGGTGAGATCCTGCGCTCATTTAAGACGTCTGGGACTCTTCCCAGACGTCTGATTTTTGTCAGGATGGGTGTTTTTGGGCCAGTTTAGGGCCCAAACGGAGTAAATTTTTCTCAAACCAAGTATCGTTGGTTTTATTTCGGAATTCTCTATGTGTTAGTATAGTGTCTATACTATTTTGAGATCGTTTGACATATTGGTTAACAATATAGGTCTCCAGTCCGTGATGCACATGGGACCCGTGGAGACATCAGGATCTATCGTTCGAGCCCCCATATCACCCATATACCCTGGTAGAGTGGTCTTCTCTACTTCTGTGGTTTGAATTAGTAAAGTGCATATTAAATTAGAAATATCTATTTGAAACCTAGGTTATGAGGTGAACCCTAAGACCAAGAATGTAAATGATCTATTTTCAGTACATGAAATCTGAGAATGCATGTGGTTAAACTTCATACTGTGATAACTGTAATATTTAAATGATGAGGTAAACGCTTATTTCTGTAAATGATAATTTCTTATCCTATAAATTCACGAGCTGCCTGTTATATGAACAAGAAACTAGACTACGAGACAGATACATGACAAGTACTATACATAATCATCAGTTCAAAATTGTCCAGGGAATAAGAGTGCAAGCTAATGAAGGTCCCAATTGAACATAAGGTAGTCATTGGATGATCTCTTTCTGATTTGACTGGCATTAGCCCCTCATACTGCACTCATCATATATATACAGAGGAGGCTCAACCTTCTTGTGAGATGTGACAATGTCTCAATCCTAATATGTGGGAGGTCGTTAAGGTTGAAATAATGAAGTAGCTTGATGCGGGCATCAATTACTCGATCAGCGACAACCCCTAGGTGAGCCCGATCCATGTTGTAATTCCTAAAAAGGTAGGTCTCACCATCCGTGTCAATGAAAGGTGATGATAATGTCATCATCAACTATATCTAGCTTTAATTAGTCATATTCCATTAACAAATGCTCCTGTATAACTACCAAAGGACCATAATTCACTGCACATCCTTTCTGAGAATTAAACAGGAAATCAGGGTTAAAACTGTAAGTTTACCATCATATCATAAATGTAGAACAACCACGAGTTTTCTCAGAGGTTTATTAAAGGTCAAGTATGCATTAAAGTCTAACAAGAGGGTCTATGTAGACAGAAACAGGTTTTCACGCGTTTCAAGAATTAATGGACATCTGAAACTCTAAAAACAGACCTGCTTAATTAACTGAGGTTCTAGTTAGGATAAAATTCACCTAAACCCTCTAAAAGTCATATAAAAATATTCTTTAGGGTTTGGCATCCTTGATTTGGCCATCTGAACCCAATTTGACCTTAAACAGAGTCTCAGACAGACAATTATCCTAATTTAGGTTTCTATGCAATTTACCTAACCAAACTTGGTCAAAACCTAAATCCGACTTTACCATCAGATTCCTTAGATCCGAATTAGGTTTGTATCAAAATTTGGGCTAAATCAGAGATCACTTGACCTAGTTTACATTTTAGTCCTGTCTGACTCTTTTCTCTTACACATATGCCCCTAACTTTTGAATTAATTGTAATAAGGTCCCTCAATTTATCATCGTTCTTTGCAAATAGGTCCTCACATCATTTTTGGAAGGTCAGACCTTCACTGTCGAGTTTCGAGTGAGGATTTCTCACTCGATTCTCAATCAAACACTTCCAAAATTGAAAGGGAGATTCCTTGAAAAATTCTCTTCCAAATGAGATCTTCCATGAATCCTAACTCGACCCCAATTCCTCATGTGAACCTTTTGAAGGTTCACATGTCTGATTTGCGTGAAAAATGTGGCATTGCAAGCTTGATTTCCAAGCTTGAAACCCCTCCCCGTGGCCTATAAATGGACCGGTGATTCAAACCTCACCTCCTTAGCTAGGTTTTGAGCCACAACAAGTCCTCCTTTCCCTTCTCTGGCTCACTCCAACCTCACTCTCCGTCATCCTACAGACGGCCAATGGCCAAAATTGGCCCATCCTTCTTACTGCTCATCTTCCTCCGCCTCTCATCGACCAAAGCGAAGGCCCTCAGACCCCTTCCTCCTCACTGTCACCCTCATGGAGCGTTCTCCTTCTCCAGCGCCGGCCAACCAAAACCAGCACCTAACCTTCATCCCCTTCGTCCATAGTTAGATCTTATTCCTTCCTCTATCCCTCTACATCATTTCTCCCTCACCTACACTTTCAAACGACCACACTACTGCCCCCGACACCCTCGCCTTCTTCCGCTCCGGCATAACTCCAGCAACGCCTCCCCACCGCTCTGCACCCATTAGCTTTGCCGTATCCTAGAGAGCAAAAGCCCTCTAGTTATTGAGGCTATTGGCCTCTCCTCAGTGCCATTGGACACCACACCTCCGCAGCGTCTTCTCCGTCACTGACAGCCGCTCTCCGACCACCATACACCTTCTGATCGCTACCATTGAGTTCGCCTCGCGACAGCAAAGCTTCTAAACCTTTTAATTGGGGCTAGAAGCCCGTGTTTTTTATTTCAAGTCTTGTTGTCCGCTTCTCGCCACCGCCGATTCGATACTAATCTCCACCGTCAACTACTACCCTCCAGACCCATCTTCAGCTCTAGGTGTTTCAGAATTCCCTTGTGAACTCGACTGCTGCTCCAATTGGTCACAGCATCTTCACCAGCAGCCTCAATTTAGAGAGGACAATCACGGCTGTCAAAGAGAAGGAAGCAACATTATTAGTCCCACATTGTGGGATTAGGAGCTACAGCAAAATATATTAGATTTGTCACATCGACTGTCTGCCTCAAACACATGGGGGATGAGGTCCCCCTCACACGCCTCCTCACGCCTCACACCTTGCCTGTGCACACGGCATGAGGGCTTGGCCCAAACCAAATTACCCGTTAACCCGCATATGGATCCGACTTTGCTCCCGGTTTGAGAGAAGAAGAGAGGAAGAAAAGAAAGAGAGAGAGTGTGGGGGGGGTTTTCTCTTCAGAGCAATCTCCCAATACTTAATTGCTGATGAAGGGTGCATAGCCCTTGTGTGTGAAGGAAAAAGAAGGGATGACAAAGAGAAATTAAAGAAGCTCTGAAAGAAGAAGGAAGAGAAGAATTGAAGAAGATGAGCAGTGCCTTTGCACTGTAGCTTCTAGACAATGTGGTATCATTTGAATTACTATTCAATAATTTAAGTACTATGGTTAAGATACATGCTTAAATGAGGATTTAAAAGGTGATTTAAATCACCACTTTTTAGATCATTTCCATTCTTTTTGCTATATCAAACTCATGTTATACATTGATGATCAATTCTTGAGTAATTATTCTTCCTTGAATATCATTATTGGCTTAATTATTGTGCTCATTTATATTTTGATTGAGATTAGTGTGTGAATGCAACACTTTCTCCCTTTGTTCAACTTCGGACTCATTTCTTGATTTTGAGTTATAAATTTTATTTGTTTGAGTGCATTTGTCCTATACTACAACGCATAACTTTAACAATGACAAATTTGCTTCAACAATAGGGGCTAATCCATCCCAACACATACTCCTACATCTTGGAGAGTATGTGTAGATTATAGGAAACTCAATACTGCTACCAAGAAAAATCATTTTCCGCTACCTTTTATCAATCAAATCCTGGAATGGTTGGTAGGAAATCAGTTCTTTCGTTTCTTGAATGGATTCTCAGGCTATAATCAGGTGGCTATTTACTCCCGAGACCAAGAGAAAACCACCTTCACTTGTCCCTTTAGCACCTTCGCTTTTAGAAGGATGCCATTCGAACTTTGTAAAGCACCAGCTACCTTCCAAAGGTGCATGTTGGCGATATTCCACGATATGGTGGGTGAGTTTCTTGAGGTCTTTATGGATGACTTTTCGATTTTTGACCAACATTTGATGACTGCCTGGTCAACCTGACCCGCATCCTTCGAAGATGTATTGATGTTAACGTCGTGCTTTCTTGGGAGAAAAGTCATTTTATGGTGCACAAAGGTATTGTTTTGGGACATATCTCCGAAAGGGGTATCAAGGTGGACAGAGCTAAACTTGATGTGATAGCTGACTTACCCGTACATAGCTCTGTCCAACAAATCTGCTCCTTTTTTGGTCACGTCGGTTTCTATAGGAGATTTATCAAGGATTTCTCTAAGATTTCCGGACCCTTGACGCTTCTCCTATCGATTGATGTGCCCTTCAACATGGGTCACGACTGTATTCGAGCATTCACGCAGCTGCGTGATGTTGTCACTAAGGCCCCTGTTCTCCAGTCACCTGATTGGTCCCTCGACTTTGAGCTGATGTGTGATGCTTATAACCTAACTGTTGGAGCCATCTTTGGACAAAGACACGATAAACACCCCTTCATTGTGTATTACGCCAGTAAGACGCTGGACGAAGCCCAACATAATTACACGACCACTGAAAAGGACCTACTGGTGGTCGTCTTTAGGCTAGAGAAATTCCATTCATATCTTCTAGGCTCTCATGTTACTATTTTTACAGACCACGCGGCCATTCATCATCTCATGCATAAAAAGGATGCAATGCCTCGATTAATTCATTGGATCCTTATGCTTCGAGAATTCAACCTTGAGATACGAGATAAGGCTGGAGCCCAGGATGTGGTTGCAGACCACCTCTCGAGACTTGACCCAAACCATATTGGACTCACCTTGTTGTTAAATGAATCATTTCCTAATGAGCACCTTCTAGAGATAGATGTGGCAAGTGGACCATGGTATGTCGATATTGCTAATTATCTTGCTTCTAGCTCGCTTCCACGAGGCTAGCACAAAAACCAGTGCAAGCATCTCATTGCAAATGCAAAGTATTATTTCTGGGATAATCCAGTTCTTTTTAGAGTAGATGCTGATTAGCTTATCCGTCGCTGTGTTCTTGATAGCGAATTCCATAGTGTGCTATCCTTTTGCCATGATTAGGCCCGTGGAAGCCATTTTTCTGGGAGGAAAACTGCAGCTAAGGTGTTGCAATGCAGATTCTTTTGGCCCTCCCTTCATCAGGATGCACACAATTACGCTAAGCATTGCACTAGGTGCCAGTCGCTAGGGTCAATGTCATGTCATGACATGATGCCCTTGCAACCCATCCTAATTGTAGAAATCTTTGATATCTATGGAATTGACTTTATGGGTCCCTTTTCTTCTTCCAAAGATTTCGAGTACATCCTTATTGCTGTTGTTTATGTCTCAAAATGGATTGAGGCTATTCCTGCATGCCGTGCTGACCATATTATTACCACCAAATTCGTCAAGGACTTTATCTTTGAGTGCTTTGAGATCCCTTAAGCCATCATTTCGGATGGAGGAAGCCATTTCACTCACTCGTCACTTCGAGCACGTTTGAGAAAATACGGAGTTCACCACCGTATCTCTTCCCTGTATCATCCCCAAACAAACGGTTAGGCAGAAGTGTCGAATCGGCAAATTAAGCAGATTCTCCAGAAAATAATTCGATCTGACTGTAAGGATTGGTCCGACAAGCTAATTGATGCTTTATGGGCATATCGGACCACCTTCAAGGCTCCCCTTGGTATGTCTCCGTACAAGATTATTTTCGAGAAGCCTTGTCACTTGCCCATGGAGTTGGAGTACCACGCTTATTAGACAGTTCACCAATGTAACCTCGACCCAGACTTGTGTAGTCGAGAAAGGAAACTCCAACTCTAGGGATTAGAATAGCTGCGTTGTGAAGCCTGTGACTCTGCCTTGACCTTTAAACAATGAACCAAGGCCTTTCACGACAACTGCATTAAGCGGAAGGAGTTTGGGCCATCACAGCAGGTTTGACTTTATAATGCCCGGCTTAAATTCTTTCTTGGAAAATTGAAGTCCAAATGGACTGATCCTTTCCTAGTCTCGAGACCTTTTCCCAATGGAGTCATCGAGATTGAAGATGCCAAATCTGGGCATAAATTTACGGTTAATAGGCAACGATTGAAATTGTATCTTACGCATGAGCCTACCCCCGTTGGTGAAACAGTTGCCTTGTTGGAGGGTAACTAGCCCGTGCCTCACTCCGAGTCCAGCTGGGGACGTTAAATTCAGCGCTTGTTGGGAGGCACCCTAACACTCTTTCACTTCCACTCCCCATTCCACACTGTTTCACTTCACTTCACTGTACTTCACTTCGCACTTAACCACCCATCATCCACCGACCCATCCACCATGTTTTATACCCCGCAATTCACTCTCTCACCAAGATCCTTTAACCCTGTCTAACCCTTTTTGCATGCATATGAGGGCATAGCATGATTTGGCATGGGGGGGTAGATATGCATCCATAGGATCTGGATATTATATGGGTATTATGCATATTCTTGTCCACTATACATATCCATTTGTAATATATGTATATATAGCCTTATGGGAAAAACCATAAAATTGAAAATCTTGAAAAAAGAAGAAAAAAAATCAAAAGTGTTTAACTATGATCTAAAAGTTGAAGAAAAAAAAAAGTGTTTATGGACATTCAACCTTTGCTTTGAAGACTTTCTGGGCCATAGAAGCTTGATTCACTTAGGCTTTGGCTTAATACACTCAAGCATTGACAAGATAGACCATGATCTCTCCTAATATAGGACGTGTTCTTGTACCTAAGTCACCAATACAAGATTCATTGGTTTGCTTCTGCTTGGGAGTCTAAGTAACCTTGGTTCACACCACACAAGTCGGGAAAGACCAGATGAATGTAAGATCTAACTCTAGTGTTCATTAGGGAAAGTGGAGTCATTATCTGTGTGTGCAGGTAGATTCTTTATCCTAGTTTTTAGTCTTGTGTTTAGGAGAAACTCTTTTCATCTAAGTTCTCACCAACCAAATAAGTGTGCTCTTCTAAATAAAGTTGTAGGAGACATACTGACATTTGTTTAAAAAAAAAGTCGAATCAGAAAAATGAGAAAAGAAAAATAGAAAAAAGGGGATTTTTTTTTTGAATAAGTCAGTATGTTCTCCAAAATTCTTCCGCCAAAATGTTTTTCAGGGTGCGTTAGAAATAACCTGTTTCCACTAAATATTCTTTGAGCCACAACGCAATAAGAGTTGGGTGGAGTCTTTACTCATTTTTTAGAATTAATCTGAAGACATGAGCTAAAGCTGAGATCAACTTGGACTTAAAAAGACATGAAATCCTGGGCTTGAGTCTTAACGATCACTTGGTTAGTCTTGATTAATCACTAAGCACAACCATAACCTCTTAGCTTTCGAGTTTTGCAAAACCCTATGAGTCCTAGAAATCGCATTTAAGGTTTAAATATCAAGAGTCCTTCTTAGTTTAGAGATAATTTATGTTATGTAAAACTTGAGTTCTGGTAGTCTTCTCTGCAATTGGTTCTCACAATGTCGAAATTGATAAACACATTAATATTGCTTCAGGAAAATCTTCAGCTTAAGATCACTTCTAAGCACTACTACCTTACTATTAAATAAGTGTTTTGCTAGGGATTAGCAAAAGATAGGCATGGGGGTGTGATTGTGCAG
Organism: Thalassia testudinum; assembly: GCA_037157565.1. NCBI lineage: Eukaryota > Viridiplantae > Streptophyta > Magnoliopsida > Alismatales > Hydrocharitaceae > Thalassia > Thalassia testudinum. Next base: position 83,310,034 of record JAZHRO010000012.1, on the reverse strand, counting down.
CAATTCACTCCTGTAAATATGCTCTCTTATGTTTTTTTCCTAATGTAACGCATTTAAATTAGATAGGTTTACATGCATTTTGTAAATATTTACATTTGTGTATTTTATGGAGAGGAAGATAGAGAGAGAGATTGAGCCTCCATTTACACCTCATTCCCATTTCATTTCCACCACATTTCTCTCTAACACAACACCACATACTTCACCTACAATAATTTCCTAGCAACCTAAGTGCCTAACCAGAAAATACCCAAATACCAAAAAAAAAAAAAATCTCATAAAAGTTACTCATCCTCACCCACACCATACCCCCTCACCTATATTACCATCCCCCCCCCCCCCCCCTCCATGTGGGTGTCGGCACCCATACCTCCCCACACCACCAACACTCCTTCCCCCACTCCGACAGATGCACACACACACCCACATCCCCTTCGTCCACAATCGGCCACCCAACACCTCCTACTCTCCTCTCTCCCTCTCTTCCTCTCCATACGTAGCCCCCCATCTCACCAGTTGAGAGGGATACGCTACGTGCAGGAGCAGACTCACCGTGGTTGCAATGACCACGGTGAGTTCTACCACTGCCTAACTTTCTCACGAGTAGGTGGGCGTGGTGGATTCATGTTGATTTTTGCTTTTGATTTCATCTGTTTCCATCACCATTGGTGCAGGAGCACGCTCAGAAGCTTCTCTGTTTTACGTTAACGCTGCAGCGTCCATCGCTACAGATTTTTTTCCACTCGTCACCCGCAGCTTCTCACTTATCCGATGACAAAACCACGCACCCAGCCATCCACGCACAGCCTGACCAATCACGCTCCTTTCCCACGCCTACATCCACGACCTCCCTCTCTCTCCTCATTTGAGTGACTGACTGAGAAGGTTATCGGATGCAATTTGCCCACGCAACATTGGAGCGTGCCCTCTCCTGCTCTCTCTCCACGCACTCACGCTGCAACCGGCCATTCCTCATTTTGCCGGTTGCAGCATCCCTCCCATCACCTACTACCGCATGTACCCTCACCTTTCACTCCGTGGACTTCCACTGCTTCCTGCTCTCAATCACACGCATACACCTACACGGACGCTGACGCACCCACACATTCTCTCACCTCACCACCACCGCACTGACGCACCCACACATACACATACATATCCGCATATACATTTACACCCACATATCTACATAATAGACACACACACACACACACACAGAGTAAAACACACACGCACAAACACACCCGCACATTCACACACACACACACATATATTCAAACACACTCCTTCTCACAAATTCACGTATATATATTTCCCACTCACTATACCGCACATACATCACATTTACACGCATTACATCGTGGATATATTCCTACCATTTGTGGATATATTCCAGATATTTACGTACATCGAAGGGTTCCAGACATACTCATACACGTCCACTCCACACCCACACGTGACACATAGCTAAGTTAATCATATCTTTTTAGACGACGGTTAACCTAACGTGGTACTACATTCCATTGAATTTTTGATTCAATCGAACACTTTATTATTTATTGTATAGTTATATATATATACCTATATCATATATATATACATATCTATAAATAAGCTAAGTATTTCATTTCCTTTCCATTTTATAATATTTTTTCGCATTTCTTTTCCTTATCTTTTATTTTGTTGATAAAGAAAAGACCAAAAAGATCTAAAGTAGAAAATATAACTCTTGTCCTTATGCGAAGCGAGATCCATTTTAGACTTGATTTTTGACATATAACCAAGGACCATTTGTTGAGGGTGTACCTCATGGATAAGAATATCCAAAAAAATTTAAAATCAAGAAAAAATCAAAAGTGCAGTAAGCAAAGGAATGGATGCGATTTTAGGAAGTGCGTAGAAACTGATTAACTCCAAACCCGCCTCCCTGAGTTTGACCGTGGGCCTAAAATTGACAATTTAAAATTTGATTTAGTCTAAGTTAATAGATTTTGATAAGCTGTGTAGATTCGCCTGTAGGTAATCACTTCCACTATATACTTTACGACGTTAATATCATCATATTAAATAACACTACCTGTGTTCTAATAGTCAACAGCCTATGCGGCTTCTGACGGCAACGACTGTACCGCTCGTAGACGCTCAAGCTAAGCTGCCATCCAAGCCACCCCTTCTGGGTCGACGCGCCCTTGGCACATCACCACTTTGATAAGAATGCCTCCCTTTCCTCTCATCGACCATCCTGCTCACGATCCTTCGGCAACCAGGAGAAGAGGAGAAAGAGGAAGGGCATCGCCCTCCGACATCCTAACTCGGATAGCCATGAATGCCCCAATCGGGTCACCTTGCCTAACATGGCCAGATTGACAATAGAATCAGGCGGCTCAGCCAATTGCCCACCGATACGTGCCCACCGCCGAGAATCTCCCGTTGCATACCTAGCCCCCTCATACGGAGGAACCCTAGGTTGCGCCCATCGGCACATGCCACATTAAGGCAACCCGAATGACGGTGCACTGGGCAGCCCAGTGTTGACAGGGCTATTGAGGAGGTTTAAATATGTTTCGTTGTAGCAAAATCTCCTAAATCGCTCAATCAACAAATATAGTTTATAACTCGAATATCTAGAAATAAAGTCCGAGGTCGAACACAGGGAGCAAGTATTGCAATTCACGCACTAAACTCAATTAGAATATAAATGAGCACAATAATGGAACCAAATACAAGATAGTCAATGAATGATAACCTATCACATTAGCTATTCAATGAAATCCAATGTACTTGAGACAAAAAGAATAAAAGATAAGCCAAAAGTGGTGATTTAAATCACCAACTAAACATGCATCACAAATATCTCAATTGTATCAGATAAACCAACAGTGGCTTGAATGCCACAGTAATCAGACAACAAAATAGGTTCTCAGATGCCTTAAATGCTCAGCACAAAGGCACAAAAGCCTCTTTTCTTCTTTCTTCTCACGCATAAGGGAAGCCAAGGCTTTTGGCTTCTTCACAGAGTCTTCTCCTCTCTTCCTTCAGCTTTTCCTCTTCTCTTTTCCTATCTCGCAACTAAGTGTTGAGCTCACGCACAAGAGAGCAAAACCCTCCCCTCCCCCACTCTCTTTCTCTTTCCTGCCTCTCCTCTCTCAGATACAGGTCGTAATCGGGTATTCGGGTCAGACCAATATCGGGTCCAGGGCTACCGGCATGTATGGTAGCCGAGGAGTGAAGGGTTAGGCAGGTTCGGGCATGTGCAGGTAAGGGGACCTCACCCCCAGTGTGTCTGTAACGACCCGATTCCCGAGTCCCTACAAGACACGAGAACCGGACCGACTCGACTAATCCCAAGACCTGGTCGTCCAATGAGAAAGTAACCAAAAGAGCAGTAAAATAAACCACATTCAGCATGAATATAACTAACAGTAAGAAAATACAGCAATAAGGAAAGAAACCACTACAGTATATACCACCACAACAGTAGAACAACATTCATAACATAATATGAACTGCAGGTAAAGAGAAGTACAGCGGTAACAAGAACTACTCACTACAGTGGAACCAAAAAGAGGTACAAGAGAACAGTGGTAACTCTACTGGACCCTAGTCGGCCCAGCGTCCTCTGCAGCCGCTGACCCTGGCTGCTCAACACCTGGTCCTGAAAGGTAACGAGTGTAACACGTCAACAAAACGCTGAGTAGAGTGGCAGCTAAACTAAAGAAACAGTAGAGTGTACAGTAGCCATTTTAATTTTCTTTCTTCCTTTATTTACGTCTTTCTATTGTTTCAAAATTTATCTATTTCTCAGATCCTTCACTTTATCTCGAATATTCCTCGTGGGAACGATCTTGATTGCAGTCTTTTCCAAAAGTAGAAGTAGCACGTGGTGCTCTCCTGGCTAGGAGAGTCCCCCGTGTTGATCCTACTCTCAGTCAACCACCCCAAGGTCACGGATAGGCGTAACGGTGACTACGGCACACGTGATAAACGCACAGGTAGCTAACCCGCATTGGCACGCGGTCAGTCGTTTCCGTTAACGGGTGCGCCCAAAGCACAGCAAGGAACCAGCACAGGGCAGAGCCCTCTCAGTAACAGGGGTCGAACCCCTCCACAGTAACCAAACAGGGGCCTTGCCCCTCCACAGTCCGCGCACCCTTGCCTGACTACCCTGGTTTGCCCAGTGGGCCTAACAAGTCAGTGTAGGAGGCTAGCAGAACCCCGGGGCCCGTGGGGTAGCTAGTACCTCCCTACACTAGTAGCTCTCCTCGGTACTACGTACACGAGGGCCAGCAAGTCGGTACAAAGTGGCCAGACTTAACCCCGGGTCCCTGGGGCGGTTGGCTCCGCTCTGCACTAAACAGGGGGACAGTAGCTCTCCTTGGTACTCCGTACTCAAGGGCTAGCTCACTTCCCCAATTCTATTCCATTCACCTTCCAGGAGTTCTACTCCTAATTCCCCGTAGGGTTCCAACTCTCAGCACATTCAGGTTTCACCTTTCCAGTTTCACGTTCATACATCCCATATTCTCAGACATGCTCATTTATTCACAACAGGCAGCTGTTAAACCAATTTACAGGTAGCTATTATTTCCTTTCCACATTTTCCAAGACTGCAGTACTCATATATTCCACTAGTTCTTCCCATCCTAGGATTCATGCCATACCCTAGGATCTATCATACAATCTAGTTTTCCAGCCTCAGGATTCATGCAATACCCTAGGATCTACCATTCATTCTAGTTTCTCATTCCTAGGATTCATGCAATGTCCTAGGTTCTATTTATGGTTCCATAATTTAACAGATTATACTTAAAAACTTAAAAGCCACTCTACCGGTTACAACAGGCGTACTGGGGGCGTGGTCGGGAATCCCGCGTACCTCCGCAACCCCCGAGACTACAACGGAACGGGGTCCTATCACAAGGATCAAACACAAGGAGTTTCTCAAAATAGTATACAACTACTGTAGACGGGTAGAGGATTTAATTCCGAAAAGCACGCAACTCAAAACGCGGAAAACAGACTCCGAACGGGCCCTAAACGGGTCGAAAACGACGAAACAGTGCAAAATCAGACGTCTGGAACCTCTTCCAGACGTCTTAAAAAGTGGATTAGAGGTTACCTTTGCTCTGCGTGGTCTCTCAGACGTCCAAAAGCCTGCGGGGGCGTCTGGCCTAGTTCCCAGACGTCTGATGGTCACCCCGGATGTCTGGAAGTCGCTCTCGTCGTCTGGCACTGCAGCCAGACGTCTGATTCGCGTTGGATGCGAATCTCAGAACCTGCGCGTACCCATTCCTCGTGCTCAGTACGGACGGTCGAAGGAAAGAAGAAGGTACGAAAATAACTTACTTACCATACGTCTGGACAGTCCTCCAGACGTCTTCCCCGTCGTCTGGTTGGAAGCCCAGACGTCTGATTCTGGAAAAATTTCCAGAACCAGGGCGCGACTCGCCCTCCGCTCGCAACACTCGGCCGTGCCGCGTCTCGTCCGCTTGCTGCTCGAGCTGCAGCAGGCCTCCCGCGTCACTCTGTGCCCGCTGCGCCCCCGCCGGCCGGCTCCCGCTGTGCCGGCAGGCTCGAGCCCTCACGGCTGACGCCTCCTCCCTCGCGCAGCACCTCCTCCCGCACTCACCGCGGCTGTCGCCGCCGCCGCTCGCTCATGCTCGCAGTCACGGACCAGCTGGAAGGAGAAGAGGAAGGGGGTGGAGGTGAAGAGAGTGAGGGAGAGGGCGTGGCATTTTTAAAGCTGCGCGGGGAGAGAGAAAGCGAGAGAGACAGCGCTGCGCCTGCGGTCGCAGGAGGAGAGAGGGAAAAAGAGCGCATCTACAGGTCTGCGTGCACAGGCGCGCAGACGCGATCGCGTGTGCCGCCGAAACCGAATCCTAGACGTCTGGAAGGGGTTCCAGACGTCTGGTCCGACGTCTGGGCCACCTCCCAGACGTCTTAAAAGACGTCTGAAGCCGCGCGTTCGTAACAGTGTCGAGGCGATAAAGCCTTGGCACAAATTCCTTTTATGCCGCAGCACTGCCTTCTCCCTCTACGATGTGGGACTAAAAGGTCCCACTTTCTTCACGCATTTGCAATGAGGCTGCTGCGGATGTTACGTCTGATTGAGGTCGATGAAGGCTCCCTTAGCAGCAATTGATGACTTGGAGCTTGACCTAGGCCTTGTCCGCAACGCCTGGAGGTGGAACCTAGGGCTTGCATGGCCTGGAACACGAAGAACGAAGGCAGCGACAATGGTGATGGTGGCGAAGTATGGCGAACACATGAAAGTCAAGAACACGACCTCTCAACCCAATTAAAATGCTCAGGAGCATTGCCGTAGTACGGCGAAGGTGGCGGTGGTGGTATTGTGTTGCGAGAGGGTGTGAGGTGATCGGACGAGGTTGGAGTAGGTCGTGTGAAAGTGGGTTGTTCGGTGGCAATTTTGGATGGATGGAATGACAAATAGGTAGAGGGGTTTTGTGCGGAGGCGTACGGTGGAGCTTGTGGACTTGTCGGCGAGGTGTTTAGTGGCCTGTGGAGGTGGGGCAGACTCACCGGAGGTGTGGCCGGAGATTAAGGGGATGACAGTGAATGGCGGCGTCAAGGGTCGAAACAAGGGATAGAAATGGGGGGAAGATAATAGAGGGAGAAAGCGACCTAACTAACCTACTTTAATGAACGAAGGGGTAGAACAAATGGTAGGTATGGTGTGGCCAGCGTCGTGGAAAAAAGTACCTCCGGTGGGAGAAGTGGCGACGACAAGGGGGCGTAGGCGGCGACTGCTGGTATTGTGATGCACGAAAGAAGCTAAGGATGAAGAATCCACCCGCTATAGTCTGTGAGGGTAGACGAAGAAGGTGGTCGGAGGAGGTCGCCGGAGCTCGTGGAGCATTCGGCTGAAGAAGAGGGAAGAAGGAGGTATTCCGACCAAAAACAAGCTAAGGCAGTTAATGGGGTTCTTTTGTAGGCCATTGGGAGAGCTTTCAAGCTTGTTTCCAAGCTTGAAAGCTTTGTAAATCAGGGAATAGGTTTACGGATTTCCAAGAGTTCACATGAACTCTTGGACGAATTAGGAAGTTCATGAAAGAGCTCAAATGGAAAGGGATCTCCTTAGGAGTCTCCCTTCTAATTTTGGAAGGATTTCTCCGTGAAATCAGGGAGGTCTTCCTGATTGAAGATCGACTCTTGATGGGTTCACACGGCCATGGCAGCATGGATCTGTTGGTGAAGAAGATGACAAAGTTAGGGGGGTCCTTGCAATAGCTTTTGAAAGCTAGGGGTGCATGTGTGAGAAAAAGAATTAGACTAGACTGAATTGCAAACTAGGTCAAGATAATCTCTGATTGGGCCCAAATTTTGGTACAAACCTAATTTTGACCCAAGGAATCTGATGGTGAAGTTATATTTTGATTTTGACCAAGTTTTACTAGGAAAAATTATGCAGAAACCTAAATTAGGGCAACTATCCATCTGAGACTCTATTTTAGGTCAAAATGGGTTATGATGGTCAAATCAAAGGTACCAAACCTTATAGAATATTTTTCCATGATTTTTAGAAGGTTTAGGTAAATTTTACCCTGACCAGAACCTTAGTTAATTAAGCGGGTTTGAAGTTAGGGTTTCGGATGTCCATTAATTCTTGAAATGCGTGAAAACTCATTCCTTTCTGCATGGACCCTCTTGTTAGACTTCAGTGCACATTTGACCTTTAATAAACCCCTGGGAAAACCCACGGTTATTCTGCATTTTTGATATGATGGTGGTCGCCATTTCTGCGTTTCTTGCTCTTGGCGGTGTTATAATGATTAATTCGTTATAGTATATTACAAAAAACGGTCACCAGTTTACAATTTATTACTCGGAATTAAAAGTTTCCCGAGGTCAAACTCAGGGAGCACACGTCATTCTAGCAACATAAAGGTTCACAATTCTGTTACAAAAAGAATAAGAGAGAGAGAGAGAGGGAGCAAAAGTTCTCTTTTTTTGGCTACTTCTTCTCTTTTCTTCTTCTCTTTCAGCCGGTTCTTCTCTTCTTCAGTCTGCCTTCTTCTTTCTTCTTCTTTTCTTTGCTATGGCTACCTCTTCTTATTTCTTCTTTTCTTCTGCGTATTCTTCTTTACTTCAGCAGCTTCGTCCTTCTTCTTCTTCCTTCTTCTCTTTTCTTCTCTTCTTCTCTGGTTTTCTTCTTTCTCTTTTCTTCCTTGATCCGGACGTCTGATTCTTCGTGTCGGACGCCTTATCGGCGCTGTTGCTACAATGCCTCCTTCTCTTCTTTTGTTGTGTTCTTTTCTTCTTTAGCTTCTTCCTCTTCTTCTCTTTGCTGCGACTTCTCATTCACCTTCTTCTTCTGCTGCGGGAGCTCTGCGACCAAGTCCTTGTCGCCCGCTCTTCCTCTTCTTCTTCCCCACCTTTTCCCTGCACACACGCGACGCAAAACCTACCCCTACCCTTTCCCGCGTCTCTCTCTCTCTGAATCTCTCTTGTGTACGCTCTCCTAGAGCCGAGTAATCCGGTCGGGTCGCGTGCCCGGGTCCAGGCGCAACGGCGTGAGTGTGGTGCGCGAGGAGTGCTCAGGAGTGTGGTAATCAGGTCGCGGGTCAGATCAGCGTGGTAGTGCCGCGGACGAGACCTGGTTAATAGGTGAGGGACCTCACCCCAGTGTTATCGGAGGCAACCGACCTATAGCACTTTTTCCTCTTATGTGTGGGTGCGCGCCCACACACTTCCGAGGTGGGACTAAAGTCCCACCTTCGTTCTCGGGTGCCTGTGGGAGGGAAAGTCATCCAATTGGGGCAGCAATAGAGGCTTGCGACCCCAATTGGAGTCCTGAGGCGTGCGTAGATCCCTTCCGTGCGACCTGGGCTGCAGGCCTGGAGCTGAAGAGGCTTGGAGCTGCTTGCAAGCTAGCTCCAAGCTTCCTGTCAATGGCGGCGAGGAGGCGAAACTTGAAACCACCAATACGGCCTCGCGGCCCTGTCAAAGTACTTGGTGAGCTTCGCCAGAGCACGACGAAGACAGTGCGGGGGTCGGCGTGGCGTGAGGAGGTCGGAGTGTGCGTGAGAGTGGGTGTGTTCAGGGGGTGTTCTGGGTGTGTGGAGTGGGGGTGTGAGTATAGGGAGATGTTGAGTGGAGTGAGGGGATGCTTATGGGCTTGTTGGCGAGGGGTGGAATGGCCTGTGGAGGTGGAGCGGCCTCGCCAGAGTTAGTGGCTGGAGGTGGAACTGATGGTGGTGGTAGTGGCAGCCGAGGGGTTAAAAGTGACAGTTGAAGAGGGGGAAATTGAGAGGAGAGTAAGGGAAAGGTTTGACCTATTTAACTGACGAAAGGGGGGGAGGAGGCGCTTGGTGCGTGCTTGCCGGTGCCAGAGACGAAGATGCCCAGAAGGGGGGTAACGACGACGAGGAGGGGAACTGGAAGGCGCCAGCCAGTGTAGCCTGGCGCAAGAGGACGAGGCTAAGTAAACTCTACTGCAGGTGTGGCAGCAGAGCGACGAGGGGGAGGAGGAAAGGTCGCCGGAGCTTGTGGGTGCTTGACCGGAGGAGGAGGAGATGAAGATTAGGGGTTTCCTTCGACCAAAACAGGCTTGAAGGAAACGGCTGCTCTTGCCGCTCCTTATAAAGGTGCTGGCGAGGAGAGGATCTCGAGGGGGCGACGTGGGGAGCACGCCGGAGAATGGACGAAGAGTAGACCCATTCCTCTCGTGCGTTCTTACGAGAGGCATGAGCAGCTACAGGGCAAGGGGAAGGGTCCCTGCGAAAGAGGACGACGTAGGGAACCCCCATTTCGTTCCCAAGAGCTGCCCCCATACCTTGCACGGCGCCATCCTCCGCGCAAGGTCACCGAAGGTATGGGAGGCTGCGTGGGGTGGCAGAGGGACCGTTCTGCAAAGAACGAAAGAGAAGCTGGGGGGCAAAATGCAAGGGTTTAGAAAGATAAGGGTCGAAAAGTAATTCAGAGGACCAATTTGTAAAGTCGGTCAAGATGGCCTTCCCTTAGGTCCAAATTTTGGTATAAACCTAATTTGGACCTAAGGAATCTAATGGTGAGATTTGATTTTAGGTTTGACCACGTTTGACCGGTCAATTTGCACAAAAATTCAAATTAGGTCAAAAATTGGGTATGGTTCTCAATATAGGTCAATATAGGTTCCAAAGGCCAAATTGAAGGTTCTAAACCCCCGGGCATATTTTTTCATGAATTTTAGGAGATTTATTTGATTTTTATTCTGCCTAGAACCTTATGAATTAAAGCGGATTTGTTTTTAGGGTTATAGAATGTCATTTAATTCTTAGAAGTTGCTATAACCCTTTTCGAATCAGGTTATTCCACTTTCTTTCTTATTAAGCTCATTTGACCTGTGTTCAGATCCTTAGACATTCCGTTTGTGTACTGCAATGGTAAAATTACAGTTTTACCTCTTATGAATTATTTTATTCTTAAATTCAGAATTCTCTGAGTTAGGCTTTTCCTTAGGTTTTGTAGGAGCTTTTGCACACTTATTTAGATCAAATTGTGCTAGTTAGGGTTCATGATGAGGCTCTCATCAGATGGTAAAATTATTATTTTAACCCTATTTTTATGTTAATCTCTCAGAAAGGATATCTAGTGAATTATTGTCTTCTGGCGGTTATATAGGAGCATTTATCTGTTGATTATAACTAATTAAAGCTAGATATGGTGGATGATGACGTTACCATCACCCAGCCGATTGACCACCAATGCACACTTGCCACCAGACCCTCTCAATGCGAGCCCGATCCCCTCCGAGGGTGGTAGCAACGCGCTAAGGGGCGGTGACCTGGCGCAATAGGGCAAGTCTAAGCGACCCAAGAAGCTCGTGCTAAAAAAGAAAAGGGGGGCCCAATCCAAGCAATCTAGCGAGGGGCTAACCCGGCGGATCTGCTAGGGGACTTCGAGGCCGTAGCCAGACTCTACAGTCTCGGCACCCCCCACTTTCCTTTCTTGCCCTACGACACGACTAAGCTCGTCAAGGATGGGGGGATCTCAATCCCTCCAGAGGCCTAGGGACGATGGTGTTGGTGCTAGAGCACCACGATCATTTATTTTGATGATAACAAAACACGTGTTATTTAACATTTGCAATTTGAGTCCTAGATTTCAGGTCAATTGCAAATGTAGACGTGCTTAAACGGAGTTCGAGCTCGCATCCAGGACGGATTGGAGGAGCTTGACGGAAAATAGAGGAGGTTCGCGTGGAGCGACAGATTGAAGATAGAAGACAAGAAGAATAGGATAGATTCTTTTTAATCCTTTCCTGTATCTCTTGTCTTTATTTTCTTGCTCTTTTTATTTTTCTTATAATATTATGTTAAAGAGCCTCAAAGTACCCTAACAATAGTCCTAGGAACACCTGCACAACCCTAGGATACTAAGGTTTTCTGTAGAACACTTAGAAAACCAATATAGGGTTCAAGCAGCACTTCCAGACGTCTAATTCTCAAATCAGACGTCTGATAAAGTATTTTAAGACGTCTGATATCTGTTAGGCTGGACATAGCTAGTTCTGTCTGATGAAATCAGACGTCCATACCTTAGACCTGACATCTTAGGAGACGTCTGATGGACTTGCTAGACATCCAGATAGTGGACCGTTGGCTACTTAGCAGGCACTGCAGAATATGATCGTTAGAGCCTTATCAGACGTCCATAGGCCTTACCAGATGTCTGAAAAATGACCGTTTTGCCTCGGCTGACCCAAAAATCTCTTCTCAGAGATTTTCTAGCCGTTGCAACGTTTGGAAAATCCATTCCCACGAAAAAGTAGGTTTCCAGATGTCCAGACATAGTGCCAGACGTCCTGTATGTCGTCTAATAGACTTGAACAAGAACCCTGTTTAGATCTGATTCAAGTCAGGAGGAAACCCGCATGAAATCAGACGTCTTAAAGTGGCCTTCCAGACGTCTGATGCCAGAGTTAGACGTCTGATTACCCTGTCAAGCACAATCATTGTCCTGATTTCGGCCTGATTCTCTTGGGCTTTGTTCCCAACGGCTATAGAACCTTTTTTAAGCCTTCCAAAGCCTTCCTAAGGCCTCTATAAATAGAGGGGAGCCTTTACACACTTAGAGACACATAGACACACTGAGAGAAACACAAGACACACTTGGCTACACACTTTCACACTCTCTTGTGTCCTAGCTAGCTCTTGCTCTCCAAGCTCAAGCTCCATTCTCTTGAGAGCATCAAGCTTCGCGCACCCGCTCTCCCGCCGTAGTTCACGAGAGCGAAGTTGCGCCATCGCGTGGCACACGCACCGCGTCATCAACTCGACGCACTCCTTGCAAGGGGGAGTTTCCTATTTCCTATAGAAGCTAGGTTTAAATTCCTTTGTTGGCTCTATAGGATTACTTGTTTTATTTTATCTTTGTCTTTTGGTTGGGTATTCACTTTGCGAATTCCCGTCTCCTTCGTGGGACAAAATCCTTCTCGTGGAGAGAAGGGGTTGAGGAACGCTACCCTCGTACTTGTAGCGTGGTTGTATTGAGGTTGAATCACCCTCGTTTTAAAGTGATTCGGTTTAGTGGATTTTGATCAACTTGGTTGATCGGAAAATCCTAACTCGAGAGGGTTAGGTGGTGGTTTTCACCCGGTTTGGGTTTCCACCTAAAAATTCTTGTGTTCTTTGTGTGATTGTCTTTTTGTGTGATTGGTTTTCTTTCGTGAGATTGCTTTATATTTTATTTCCGCATTTATTACGTCACCCCCTCTTCGAAGGGAAAACTACAGATGGCACCCTAGAGGGATCCACTCATCTCAAGGCTGACTCATAAGGCTATCAGAGACCGTGGTGTCCCTTGAAGTCCCTGTAGTGACCGGGTAGCTTGTTTACGTTTATTATACTTTAAATTACAGTCGTTATAGTATGTAATAAGACAGCTACCAGATTACTATTGCAAATTTTTACTCGAAAACAGTTTTCCCGAGGTCGAACTCAGGGAGCTATTGGAATTCTAGAAATATAAAAGTTCTCTATTAGATGACGAAAGAAAGAGAGAGAGAGAGCTAGAGTTTGTCTTGGCTTCTTCTTCTTCTCTCCTCCTTTTCTTTCTATCCTTCTTCTTCTTTCAGCTGCTCTCCTTCTTTTTCCTGCAGAGTCTTCCTCTCTTCTTCTTTCTTTTCTTTTCTTCTTTTGTGGTTGTGGTAATCTTCTTCTTCTTCTCTGACTTCTTCAGCTTTCTTTTTTTCTGCTTCTTTTCTTCTGTTTTTCTCTTTCTTTCCTTGCTTGCGGCTTCCGTCTTCTTTCTTCTTTCTCTTTTCTTCTTCTTTTTCTTCTTCGCTTCCTTCTTTCTTTTACAGCTCCTCTTCTCTTCTCTTCTTTCTGTTCTGGCCATTGCTCATCCATCGTCTGGTGCAGTGGTCAGACGACTTAACTATAGGTTTGCTACAGTGCCTTCCTTCTCTTCTTTTCTTCTGTTTCTCTCCTTCGTTTCTTCTTCTTCTTCGGCTGCTTTGAGCGGCTGAGGCTTCGGCCGCTTCCCTTCTTCTTTTCCTTCCTTCCTTCTCCTTCTGTTCCTACACACTCACACAAGGATTAGAGAGCAAAACCTACCTGTACCCTTCCCCGCATCTCTCTCTTTCTCAGATTTCTCTCTTAGGACCGCTCTCCCAGAGCTGGGTAATAGGGTGCGGGTATCGCGCCCGGGACTAGGCCCACTGGCGTGCGGTGGTGGGCGAGGAGTGCGCGGTTTGGGTAATCGGATCCTGCCCAGGCCCGCGGGGCATTAGCGCTGGCGAGGGCGAGCGAGCGCGTGGCCCGCAGCGTGCGTGAGGGACCTGACCCCTGTGTTCGAAGGCGATAAGCCTAATACACTTTTTCCATTTATTTGGCTGCAGCACTTTCAGGACTTCCGAGGTGGGACTAAATGTTCCACCTAAATTTCACGAACGCTTGTAGCAGGAATCCTCGCGATTGCCGTGATACGCGAGGTCGTGCCTTCGATTAGGGACCTAGGACCATGCGTGAGTTCTTTCCGCTCGGCCTGGGACTCCCACCTGGGGCTGCGGAGCGCTTGCAGCTGCAGGTGAAGGAGCTGCAGCAGCTCAGCAATGGCGGCGAAGGGGCTCCGACCTGAAAATAGGAATACGGCCTCTCAGCCCAATCAGAAGACGTAGGGAGCTTCATCGGAGTGTGGCGAAGGCAGTGCAGGTGGTGGCGAGGAGTGGGGCTGCGTGTGGAGGTAGCCCTAGGTCGGACTGTGGCCGGAGAGGTGGGTTTGTTCGGGGGGTGGTCGGGTGGCGTTTAGCAATGAATAGGAAGGGGGGATCGGTTGAGTGAAATGAGGGGAAGCTTCTGGGGTAGTCGGCGAGGGGCGAGGAGGTCTGTGGAGGTGGGATGGGCTCGCTGGAAAAGGTGGTCGGAGACGGAACAGGCGGAGGTGGAAGTCGCGTGCGGTGGAGTAAAAAGGTAAATTGAGAGAGGGTAAATGTAAGGGAGGAGGAGAGGAAGCTATTTACCTAAGTTTTAGATGAAGGGGGAGGGCGGAGCAGCCGACTCGTATCTGCTGGAGCTGGAGAAGAAGGAGCCCTGGAGGAGGAATGCGACGACGAGGAAGCAGGCGGAGGGCGCCGGCGGGTACAGCACGGCGCGGATGATGGAGCAAGGAGAACCTTGCTGCAGGTAAGGCAGCAGAGCGATGAGGAGGAAGAGGAGGAAGTCACCGGAAGCTTCGGGCCTTCTGACGGAGGAGGAAGGGATGAAGTAGGGGGTTTTCTCCGTCAAAGAAGAGCTTGCAGGAGTCGGCAGGGGGTGCCGGTCCTTAAAAAGGGGTTGACGCAGAAGGAGCGGGCTGGCGACGTGCCAGCCTCACCGGAGTGAGGTCGGAGTTGGCACCCATACCTTCCGCGCGTTCGCACGGAAGGTATGGTGGTTGGCAGAGGGCATGGGCGGGTCCCCGCGACAGAGGACGTCGCAGGGAACCCGGCTTCTGCTTTGCAGGGCGGTAACCCTTCTCTGCGCGGCGCCATGCTCCGCGTAAGGTCGCCGGAGCATGGCGCTGCATAGAGTTTTGCAGGGAGGACCATTCTACAAATAACGATGAAAAGTTGGGGGCCTAAATGCAAGGGTTTCAAAAGATAAGGGTCAAAAAGTAAATGAAGAGGACCAAATTATAAAGTGGGTTAAGGAGGTCTCTTCTTAGGCTCAAGTTTTTATACAAGATAAATTTAAACCTAAGGATTTAAAGGTGAATTTTAATTCTAGGTTGGACCATGTTTGATTGGCCAATTTGCGTAAAAACCCAAATTAAGTTATTAATTGGGCATGGTTCTCTTTTTAGGTCAAAATAGGTTTCTAAGGCCAAATTGAAGGTTCTAAACCCTAGAAAATATTTTTCTATGAATTTTAGAGGGTTTAGTTGATTTTTATCCTGCCTTGAACCTCGTGAATTGAAGTGGATTTGTTTTAGGGTCATAGGATGTCATTTAATTTCTTGAAGTTGCCACAACCCCTTCTTAGATCAGATCACCCCACTTTCCTTCTTGTTAGGCTTGTTTGACCTGTGTTTGGACCCTTAATTACCCTGTTCGCCGACTGCATTGGTGAAATTATAGTTTTACCCCTTATGATTTATTTTCTTTTTAAACTCAGAATTCTCTGAGTTAAGCCTTTCTTTGGGTCATGTAGGAGCTTTTTCTTACATATCTGGGTTAGATTATGCTAGTTAGGGTTTATGATGAGGTTCTCATCACCCTACGATGAAAAAATCACCCCTCAAGTGTGGCCGGCGTCGGATATCCCCTTTGCGCACAATCCCGGTCGCCCCAATGGCCTACAACCTACCACAGCGGTAACAAGAGGCCTAACCTATCTTATCAAGGACAGGCTCTCACTTCTCGCGACGAGCTATAGCCGCTCGCAAAAAGTAACAGCTACTCTCAGCCCTTATCCAGCAATCCTCCCCTAAAGAATGCCCCGAACAAAAATTCCAGCCTACAAAACCACCTCTTCATATCAGCGAGAACTCGAATGGACACGTCCGACGTTCCATTTATTGCCTTCTCTTCAGGCCAGCAAGCCGCCTCTTCAAGTCAGCGAGAACTCGGACAGACACGACTGACGTTCGATTTATTGCCGCCTCTTCAGGTCTGCGAGAACTCGAACGGATGCGTCCGACATTCCATCTATTGCCGCCTCTTCAAGCCGGCAAGCCACCTCTTCAGGTCGGAGAGAACTCAGAAGGACGTGCCCGATGTTCCTTATATTGCTGCCTCTTCAGGTCGGCGAGAAATCAGACGGATGCGCTTGACGTTCCATTTATTGCCACCTCTTCAGGTCGGCGAGAAATTCGATGGCAAGCCACCTCTTTAAGTCGGCAAGCCATCTCTTAAGATGGGTGAGAACTCAGACGAACATGTCCAACGCTCCTTGTTTTACCGCCTCTTTAGGCTGGCAGGCCACCTCTTAAGGTGCGCAGAAAACTCGGACCAGTGAATCCATATGTTGCCACCTCTTCAGGTCGGCAAGAACTAGGGCGGTATGTCCAACCCTCTTTTGTTGGCCGTGCCATCGAGACAACCACCCACCTCGTTGGGTTAACTACGACCAGGACGAATACGTCCGAGGGGCCAACGTTAGCCACCTCTTACGGTCGGCAGGAACCCAAGCAGGCGTGCCCAACGTTCCTCTCCCTGCCACCTCTCAAGGATGGCAGGCCGATCCGAAAATCGGCCCAACCTCGAGCCGACGCACAGTCGCCCCTCGAGACCCGCTAAGCCACCTTTTAAGGTCAGCATAGACGGGCCTAATGAGTGATTCATCATGGCTCCTAATTATCATTAATTAACTAGTTTCCCTAGTTAATTAATTAAGAATACATTAAATACATGGTTAATTATACTATAGGGTTAAATTACTAAGGATCTCCAAAATAAATTAAAAATGCTAAATTAAATATCAATTAATCCTAATAATAATTTAATTAATAATTTGGACTCAATTAATAATCATTTAGCTACATATTTAGTATTTAAACTAACTTAATTAATATTATGAACTAAGTACGCAATTAACCTATTTAATTATACCATTTAAATAAATATAGCTAAAAAGGGTAAAAACATAATTTTTAAGGCATAAATATAATATTTACCTAATTTATAATTATATATAAAAAGTTGAAAAAGGAATAAATTAAAATAAGCCTAGAAACTTACTATTTATGTTTAGGTCATTAACTTCTATTTCAGTTGAGTCCTTTTATTTCATTTCGATCTTTCTTCTTACAAATATACCCCAGTGTTGAGTCGTCTTCTTCAACCTTTGAATGGCCAACGATGATCGGTGATCGTACCTCTTGATCACCACCTATCCTACATCCAAACACCTTCATCATTGCCGCCAGCACTAAGCTCACCTTCTCCTCTAAATCCAACGGCTCCAATCTTCCCTATCCTAACGAACTCTGGCGCAGTGACTTCACTGTCGCCGAAGATGAAGGTGCCTAATCCGACGTACTTGGATGTGATTGCATCCAGATACCTTCACCTCCACCTCAATTCACACGTATAAAAACCCCCTACCCCTCCGATTACAAGGAACGACCCCCTACCCCTTTCCCCCACCGTGGTCATTCAGTAGGTTTCGTCCCAAGCTTCGACGTCTTCCCATCCCCTTTCTCGAGCGCTATTGTTGAGGAGCGCTGCCTCCCTCACCTCCTCTTCCTCTCCTTCGCCCTGCCAACGACGTTGGAGCGTGCCATAGTTGTGAACCTCCTCGTTTTGATCGATTGGAGTTGCTCTCCTCACCAAAGTCTGATTTTGATCTTGTTTCTGCCTTGCCATTGGTGGATTCCCTCACCTCCTTCATCAAGTAATTAGCTCTAACTCTTAGGAGTAGGAATAGCTAGGATTTAGGCAAGTAATCGGAGGAGTAGTTTAGCTCAAATTCTTTACTTTCTTCCCAGTCTCCAGCGAGGTCAATTTTGACCTTATCAAACTTCGAATCATGCTTTCATCCACTTATTCACATTCCTCACCTCACTATGACTCCATTTCACCTTCTCCCTCCTCAATTCTATCACGTAAACGCCTAAACCAGCACACACTCACCAGAGTACCTCCATTGTCCATGGCAGAGGTCTCCGAACTATTTCACAGGCACTAGGGGCCCTCCGTCACTTAGTCATCACTTAGGGGCCCCGTTCCCACTTTTAATTAGATAAATCACTCGTCACACACTAAACACCCAATTTACCCTCAACCTCTGAGCTCGCTATCCATGGCGACCTCAGAGGAGGTTTTCCACCTAATTCCACAAACACAGAGCATTGCAACACTTAATTAAGTTGTTCCCCTCAATCAATTGAGAGGGAGAGAAGTTCTTGAGTTCATGCAAACTCAAAATTTGTTTTCATTGAAATACTTGTTAATACATGGATCTGATCATCAATTGCGTTAATTGAGATGTTCCTAAGGTTCCTTGTGACCTCAAGAATCGATCAAGACTCTCATTGGATTGTTTCATGGAGACTTGGTCCCCAGCAACCTAAATTGGCCTTCATCGGAGCTCCAACGAGCTCTGGCGAGTTCATATAAGAACTATAGTCTTCCAGATCTTCTGTGGAGCTCTAGATAGGGTTATTTTGATGAGAGGACTAATTCCTACTAATTGGATCAAGGTTTTAAGGTTTATTACTCTCTGTCTACCTTCATCTTCTCCAATTCCGACGGAGTTGGAGAAGCACACTTGTTGGGAGTTAGGACTAGGAATTAGGCCCTAAAGCATGTACAGACCTTGAGGAATCTAAGACCATACTCAAATAGGTCTAGGAATCATTAATTATCTCTGCCAAACAACCCATATTTGGAGTTCAAGCGGCAAAGCCTGAAACCACTATAGGAGCTCTCAGAACTCTAATTTGATGAGCTGAAAAGATTACTAGGGTTGATTTTAGGCAAATTAAGTTAATGATTTGATCTGAGGAGCTTTTACAATTGAAAGTCAAATATCAAGCTTTGTAGATTGATGAACCCATATTCGTAGGTTAATTTATTATTTAAATGACTAGACATTAAGTTTATAGTTAGATATACATAGAATGTATTAATATGTAAATAAACTAGTTTACAAATGTACTTTCATGCATATTTCATTCATGTGTAAGCATGCATTAGAATCAAAGTGGCTAGTTCTAAATTAGTTTGCATACATGCATTACATACATAGTTTAAATAAGAATAGGATTTTGTATTTCTTATGGGTTTTGTACATAAATAACCTACATATATATATTTTATTTTTATTAATTAATAGCTTCTCAATGGCTGCAGAGCTTAAAAGACCATAGTGATGGGAGCGGAAAGATGGGATCTCTGTCACCAACACCACCGTCTCTTCATCTCCAGAGCCCTTCCTGCCTCTACGACTTCCCTACAGCTATAGGAAAGGGAAAGCCAAAACCAAGCTCTGCAGGCCACCATCCCCAACCCACCATTGTGCAAAAGCCTTTGAGCTTCTCCATTTCACCACCATCGGCCTCGACTGCGGCAATTGCTCCACCACCGTAGGCGTGTGTTACGAATGCGGCTTCAAGACATTTTTTAAGACGTCTGGGAGGTGGCCCAGACGTCTGACCAGAAGTCTAGAACCCCTTCCAGATGTCTGACCAGAAGTCTGGAACCCCTTCCAGACGTCTGGGATTTATTTTTTCTGCGGAGTACGGGGTTGCGTCTGCGCGCATGCGCGTGCAGACCTGCAACCGCCACCCTCTTCCTCTTTTTTCCCTCTCTCCTCTTGCAGGCGTAGTGCTGCGCTCTCTCTCTCTCTCCCCGCGCGGCCTTATAAGGCCCTCGCCCCCTCCCTCACTCTCATCTCCTCCGCTTCCTTCTTCTTCTTCTTCTTCCAGCCGGTGCGAGAGCGAGCGAGCGGCGGCAGCAGCGGCCGCGGAAAGTGGGCGGGAGGTGGGGTTGCGCAAGGGAGGAGACACTCGACCGTGAGGGCTCGAGCTTGCCGGGCAGCTAGAGCCAGCCGGCGGGGGAGCGGCGGGCGTTGAGTGTCGCTGGAGGGCTGCTGCAGCTTGATCAGCAGGCGGATAGGGCGTGGCGCGGTCGTGCGTCGCGGGCGGAGAGCGAGTCGAGCTCTGATTCTGGAAGTTTTTCCAGAATCAGACGTCTGGGCTTCCAACCAGACGATGGTGAAGACGTCTGGAGGACTGTCCAGACGTTTGGCAGGTAAGATATTTTGTCTCCTTCCTTTTTCGCGCGTACGACCATGCAGTCGTCCGCCGCGCCTTCATCTGCAGCCCATCGTACTGAGAGCAAGGAGTGGATACGTGCAGGTTATGCTCGGGAGGGCGCGAGGCTCGCCATCCAACGCGAATCGGACGTCTAGCCGCAGTGCCAGACGACGGAAAGGACTTCCAGACGTCCGGGTTGACCATCGGACATCTGGGAATTAAGCCAGACGCCCCTGCAGGCTTCTGGACGTCTGAGGGACTACACAGAGTGAGGGTATCATCTGAACCACCTTTTAAGACGTCTGGAAGAGGTTCCAGACGTCTGATTTTGGACTGTTTTGTCGTTTTCGACCCGTTTAGGGCCCGTTCGGAGTCCGTTTTTCGCGTTTCGAGTTGCGTTCTTTCCGGAATAAAATCCTCTACCTGTTTACAGTAATTATATACTGTTCTGAGAAACTCCTTGTGCTTGATCCTTGTGTTAGGACCCCGTTCCATTGCAGTCTCGAGGGTTGCGGAGGCGCGCGGGATTTCCGACCACGCCCCCAGTACTCCCATTGTAGCTGGTAGAGTGGCTTTTAATTTACTTAATCAAATTTGTTACAATTATGGAATAATTAATAGATCCTAGGGTATTGCATGAAACCTAGGACTGGAAACTAGATTGAATGATAGATCCTAGGGTACGGCATGAATCCTAGGACTGGAAAACTAGTGATATGTATATAATATTGCAATCTTGGAAAATGTGGAAAGGAAATAATAGCTGCCTGTAAATTGATTTAACAGCTGCCTATTATGAATAAATAAACACGATTGAGAACATGGGTTGCATAAACATGAAACTGGAACGGTGAAACTTAAATGTGCTGAGTAAAAGAGTTGGAACCCTACGGGGAATTAGGAGTAGAACTCCTGGAAAGAGAATGGAATGGAACTGAGAAAGAAAGATGTGGAAGTGTGTTGTCTCTAGGGTACATGATACCAAAGAGAGCACACATTACCTCTTAGTGCAGAGCGGAGCTAGTTGCCCCAAGGACTCGGGGTTAGGTCTGGCCACTTTGTACCGACTTGCTGGCCCTCGTGTACGTAGTACCGAGGAGAGCTACTAGTGTAGGGAGAGCACTAGCTGCCCCACGGGGCCCGGGGTTTTGCTAGCCTCCTACACCGACTTGTTAGGCCCACTGGGTAAACCAGGGTAGTCAGGCGAGGGTGCGCGGACTGTAGAGGGGTTGGACCCCTGTTACTGAGAGGGCTCTGCTCTATACTGGTTCCGTGCTGTGCTTTGGGCACACCTGTTAACGGAAACGACTGACCGCGTGCCAGTGCAGGATAGCTACCCGTGTGTTTATCGCGCGTGTCGTAGTCACCGTTACGTCTGTCAGCGACCTTGGGGTGGTTGACTGAGAGTAGGATCACCACGGGGGACTCTCCCGGCCAGGGGAGCACCACATGTTACTTCTACTTTTCGGAAAAGACTGCAATCAAGATCGTTCCCATGAGGAACATTCGAGATCAAGTGAAGGATCTGAGAAATAGATAAATTGTGAAATAATAGAAAGACGTAAATAAAGGAAGAAAGAAATTATAACAGCTACTGTACACTTTACTGCTTCTTTAGTTTTAGCTGCCACTCTACTCAGCGTTTCGCTGACGTGTTACACTCGTTACTTTTCTGGACCAGGTGTTGAGCAGCCAGGGTCAGCGGCTGCAGAGGACACTGGGCCGAGTAGGGTCCAGTAGAGTTACCGCAATTCTTTTTGTACCCCTTTCATTCCACTGTAGTGAGTAGTTCTTGTTACTCTCTGTACTTTTCCTTACTTGTAGTTCATGTTATGTTATAAATGTTGTTCTACTGTTGTGGTGGTACATGCTGTAGGAGTTCCTTTTCTTATTGCTGTATTTTGTTACTGCTAGTTATATTCATGCTGAATGTGGTTTATTTTACTGCTCTTTTGGCTACTTCCTCGTTGGACGACTAGGTCTTGGGATTAGTCGAGTCGGTACGGTTCTCGTGTCTCGTAGGGACTCGGGAATCGGGTTGTTACAGCGTGCGTCGTGACAGGATGCTTCACCAAATCGAAGCAGCTGCATTACTGTGAGCACCTCAGTGTGCACCCCTCCATGCTGCATCACTGCCATCACCAACAACCATCTCCAGTTCCTCCCCCCCGCACCAGTTAAGACATCTGACCTCCACCTTCTTCTTCATTTTTCGTTCCTTTATTTTTCCTTCACCACAATGAACCCAAACACCCTCTCCATGTGCCTCCATTGCCCACACACACTCACCACCTGCAGCTGCGCCATTCCCGCGCGCCCATCGCCTTCGTGCCTTACCACCCTCGTTGCACCTCCACACGCACCACGCTTCATGCGCAGCCCACCTCGCACCTCCAGCAGTCACAACGCTCCTCCGACGCACCCAGCTTGCCTCCCCTCCGCTCGCATAATGCGCGTCTCCTCACCTTCAGCTTTCACGTGTGCCCGCCAGCCCACAGCAGCAACACCAACACCTGCGGCCGCACACTCCTTCAGCAGTCGCACCCTTCCCTCACGGCCTGTGCAAGCACCCACGCGCCTCCAGCAGAGCGTGCATCCCCATCGCCCGCAGCAGTAGCCTCTGCGTCCTCCTCGCAGCAATGCCGCAACGCGTAGAGTGCGCTGCGTCCTCTCCATCTTCACCGCACACCCCTGCGCGCCTGTTTGCACAGCAAAAATACACTAGTAAATATGTCATCTTGTGTTATTTCCTAGCATTGCCATTGCATCTTATGTAGAAGTAATTGCATTTATAAATAGACACCTGCATGCATTTATAAAGAGGGGAGGAGAGTGAGAATAATTGGCCATCCAATCCACTTCTATTAATTAACATTTTCCTTAAGTGTGGCATTGAAATTTCACCTTTTTTCATTATTTATTATTCTGTATTTTCCTCTCTCATGCGGCTACAGGGCATGGTGAGCACGCCTCCCCTCCTGCCAACAGCATTGCAGGGTGTGCGCACCTCTCTTTCTGCCAGCAGCATGGCATGAGGCATGCCCTCTCCTCTTTAAAAACACCTTGCACTCCCCCTCGCTGCGGCATTCACCTTCAGATCACCCTCACCTCAGTCTGCCGTTGGCCAATCTCCTCCCCTCTCCCTCTCCATACACAATTCCTCCTCTCACAAGCTGAGAAGAGGCACACCGTGCGCACGAGAAAACCCACAGTGGTTTTAGACCACCACTGTAAGTTCCACCACCGCCCAGCTAGTTCGTGAGCAAGAGGGCGTGGTGGCTTCTCATTTTGTCTTGCTTTACTTCGTCTCCTCCGCCATTAGTTTAGAGCTTCAAGCTCACAAGCTCTGAAGCTCCAGCTTGCCGCGCGCCTGCCTACAAACTCTGCCGGTCACCGCGCACACACCAACAAACCACGCAGGCCCTGTTCCCGCATGCGCAGGTGCTCCACAGCGCACTCGCACACGCAAAATTGGCCCCTACCGGTCACCAGACCGCACGCGCATTGTAGCGCACTGTAGCGCGCGGTCTGCGCAACACTGTAGCCACCGGCAAGTTTCTCACTTAGCCGGTGGCACGGCGCTCTCTCTCCTTACCCGCAACCCACGCCAGTCAGTCACCGCGCCTCACCCGTCCGCAGCGCTGTGCGCTGCACTCCGTAGCGCGCTGCACCTCGCCTACCCGCGCAGCAGAGCGCTGCGCTTCACTCGGCCACGCGCGCGTGCTCTCTCTCCTGCATTCGTGCACCCCTGCGCATCAGACGTCGGGGCAGCCCGGCAGACGACTTATCTGCTGCTCCCCTCTTCCTTCTGGTACACACGCACACTGGTACACCCACACACACACTTGTACACACACACACCCTGATACACACACTCATACACTCGCACATACACACACACACACACACACATATATATCCACTCACATATTGTTATCCTTACGTATATATACATAAATATATATATATATATATACATATATATATATATACATATATGCATATATACATATATATATATATATATATATATATATATATATATATACATAGATATATATATATATATACAAACATATACATCTATATATACATATATAGTTTTAGATATATACATATATACATATACATACTTACATATACATCCACTTACCCATATCCATCTATACACCTCACAACCACCACCCATACTCCCGTGCACTCGTCTCTCCACCACGCATCATATCGCGGGAATATTCGCACCAGTTGCTCATATTCCCCGATACCTACGCAAAGCAAGCGCCTCCACCCTCACTCCCACACATCCGCTCCACACTCCACGCGACACTTAGTCTTGTTGGTTGCGTCTTACTAGACGTGGACAACTTGACACTGTGTTACATTCCATCTCCACTTCCACCTCCATCCTTATATACATAATATATAACTATATACACATATATATTCTGTATCTACTACATACCTATACATATACATACGAAGCTAAGTGTTTCTTTCTTTCCTAGCAACTTACTCTATTTTCATTTATTTATTGCTATTAAAAAGACAAAAAAAAAAGAGTAAAAGAGAAAAGATAATTCTTGTCTTGCAGGTACTCGATCTTGCGAATAACAAGATCGATTTTGGGAACCCCTAGTTGGCTACAAGCCAAGAACCATTTGGCTCAGGGCCAAAGACTTCATTTTTGAGGATGTACCTCAAGAACAACATTATCACTAACAAAATCTTAAAAATAGAAAAAATCAAAAACATAATAAATGCAAGGAAGAGAAGCGTTTTAGGAAAGGCGTAGAAACTCCTTGATCTTTAAATTCCCGCCTCTCTGAGATCGACCTTGGGCCTAAAAGCGACCAAGATAAAATCAAGTAGGCCAGGTTAAAAATTTTGTGAAACTAGTGAAGACTCGATTTAGGTTAACTCACTATACTAATTTCAACGACAATATTACCATATTAACAAAACCTATTCGAGTCACACCAAGTTTTTCTGGCGCCGTTGCCGGGGAGGCACTATTTGGAGTAAGTTTCTACTCTCATTCCTTTGATTTTCTCTTCTCACACCCTTCTCTTCACGGGTGTTTTGTTTGCTTGTGTGCAGGTATATCGGTTGCAAGGAGGAGACAAGCAGAGGAGGTTGGACATGGGCAAATCCAAGGTGGGTGTGAGAGAGTGAAGTCGCCGATGTCGCATTGGAGCTTCGCCCACGTTGCGAGGAGGTAGGTGTCTTCCTCTTAGTAACTTAGGTAATCTTGTCACCTAAAAAAAAAGAAACCTAAAACACTTCTTGGGAATTTCTTGGGGCGAGTGGATTAAAACCACTTGTTGATTGTTTACTATCACCCCCACCGGCCCTTGATTTCCCGCAAACTTCGCATAGCGAAAATCCAAGAATCTTGATTCTTGGATCTTTCATTGTGCGAAGTTTTCTTTAAGGCAAGATAAAATTGATTGATTGCCATCCTTCCTTGCCTCATTTATTCACATTTCGGGATCACATTTTTGGTGGAGAGACTTGGAATTGAGTTGATTCCAACTCCACCACGACTTTTCATTTGCCTTAGATTTGATCCCGAATATTTCAACCCCAACATTTTAATTTTCTTTACATCATTTGGTGGTTGAGCCTTGTGTGGAATATCACTTTGGTGATTGGGAGCACTTGAATTGAAGTGCTTTGACTCCCTTTCACATTGACTTAAAATAGATTCATGCATCCACACATAGAAATTTCCATCTAGGGAAGCCCATTGCATTTTTAACATGCATTAACTAATTCAATTGAAGAAGGGTTTGTTAGGCATAAAAGAACTTGTGTTTTCTCAAAACCTGGAGATTGGTTGAATTGGTAATTCAGTGGAATCCTAAAATCCATACTACTTAAGGCTGAAATTCTAAAAGCCATTCACCATCTAAAACTCCAATTCGGGGAGATTTCCCCGTTGCATGCTTGATTTACACACTCTTAAAAATCAACGCACTTGGGCATTACCCGTATACAATGCTCTTCACATTCCTGGAGCACTTGATCCTAAGCCTCTAAATTAAAACTGGTAGCAACTTGACCCCTATTAAGGATTGGAGGTCAAACTACCTACGTGTAGCTCCTACGTGCTATATGGGTTCCTGCGTGCTATTGGGTGTTTAAGGCTAGGGCAAACAGCCTTTCAATCTGGCCCGGTGATTCTACGGTACTCTCATTTGGTTCCGTAGGTAGTGATAGTAGGTAACTTAGATCTTTAGGTCTAAGGGCACATTGTAGATGTTAGAAAATCGATTTCTTTGATTTGTCATCAAGTCTACCATTACGGTGCTGTTTCTCTCATCCCCTTTTCCCTTCTTATCTCCCCAGTGCTTCTTACAGTAGTGCATGTTTGGGAGGAGGTCACAAAATCCTGAATTGTTTGAATTGTCGAATAATTCTAGAAGGATAGAAACTGAATCGTCATCCTCCTCTACAAACATTGCTACACGCCCACCCCCAAATCCCGAGGGAGGAAATTGCCCCCCTCAATTCCTACCAGGTGGTGGTGAAGCCGTAGACCCCATAACCCGCCTCCAAGCCCAAATGGAATTGTATAATGAGCATATTGAAGCCATTAGGGAAACCTTGGAGGAAATGCAGAACCCTCCTGAACGGGAGGAGCCTAGGTCTCTTAGCTCTTATCAAAATCCCGTTACTACAGAGACCATTGGGCAAATTAAGCTCCCCATGGGCGGGGACGATTTTGAATTAAAACCTAATGTCATTGGCCTGATTAACTTTCACTTCCATGGTCTTGCAAGTGAAGATCCCTTTCTCCATTTGGAAGACTTAACCCGATTAGCTGAAACTGTTAAACCAAGAAACATTGGGTTGTCAATTGTCCTCATAAAAATGTTCCCGTTTTCGTTGCGGGATAAAGCGTCACAATGGTTGCGCACCCTTGGGAGAACCATCCATTCTTGGGAAGAGATGCGAACATCATTTCTCAAGAAATTCTTCCGAATTGGGCGAACCAATGCGCTTCGCCGGGCCATAACTTCTTTCACGCAACAAAACGGTGAACAGTTTCATGAGGCATGGGAAAGGTATAATGACCTCCTTCGGAAATGTCCACACCATCGTCGCCTAAGTGGCATGTAGCCCAGATCTTCTATTATGGGCTAAATGAAACTTTGAAGCAGATTGTAGACGCTTCTTGCGAAGGGAATTTTATGAATAAAGACGAGAATGGAGCATTTGAATTATTTGAGAACATGAGTGAAAACTCAATGAACAATGCCTCCATTGTCACCTTTAATCGTACCGGCCTGCTCCGCAATGTTCACGAAGTTGACACAAGACCCTCATTCATCCATAGATCTTAACCTTATTGCTAAAAAATTGGATGAAGTCTCCGTCTTGCACAAGAAGCTGGATGAGCTTTTGGCCAATCCCGCCTGCTCTATGGCAAACACCTCCACCCCATCACTCCGTCACACCCTTAATCTGTCAAATATCGGGCCGATCTCCAAGGATCTTGTGAGACCATCCTTACTGAGTATCGCGCCAAGCGATTCAGTAAGTAATGTGGACCTGGCTTCTGCAAGCCAATATTTTGACACGGAGAACCAAGGCTCTGTGTGCTCGGATGCATATATGCATGTGTTACGACCCGGTTCCCGAATCCCTATCGGACACGGGATCGGACCGACTCGACTGATCCCATGACCTAGTCGTCCAATGAGGAAGTAACTAAAAAGCAGTAAAAATAAACTACATTCACCATGCAAGCAACTAACAGTAACAAAAGTACAACAGTAAAGAAGTAACTACTATAGTACACACCACCACAATAGTAGATAACTAAAATAGGTACAAGAATATAAGGTTTACAAAGAGTACAGAAGTGTAACCAAGTTACTCACTACAATAAGAAACGGGTACAACAAAGGTACAACTACTAGGCTCTACTAGGCCCAGCACCCTCTGCAGCCGTAGGCTCTGGCTGCTCAACACCTGGACCTGAAAAAGGTTATGAGTATACGAAATCAGCAAACGCTGAGTAGAGTGGCAACCAGCTAACTAAAAACAGTAAAGGTGGACAGGTAGCTGTTATTTTCAATTTCCTTCTTTATTTAACTAATTACTCTTTCTTTCATCACTTGGTTTATTTATTAGGTCTTTTTCTTGATCTCGAATGTTCCTCATGGGAACGATCTTGATTGCATTCTTTTCCGAAGAGTAGAAGTAGCACGTGGTGCTCTCCTGGCCGGGAGAGTCCCCCGTGGTGGTCCTACACTCAGTCAACCACCCTAAGGTCGCTGACAGCCGTAACGGTGACTACGGCATGTGCGATAAGCGCACGGGTAGCTACCCCGCACTGGCATGCGGTTAGTCATTTCCGTTAACAGGTGCGCTCAAAGCACAGCACGGAACCAGTATAGGGCATAGCCCTCTCAGTAACAGGGGTAAAGCCCCTAAAAACCAAACAGGGGTCTCGCCCCTCCACAGTCCGCGCACCCTCGCCTGACTACCCTGGTTTGCCCAGTGGGCCTAACAAGTCGGTGTAGGACAGCTAGCTGAACCCCGGGCCCTGTGGGATGGCTATCTCTCTCCCTACACTAGTAGCTCTCCTCGGTACTATGTACGCGAGGGCCAAAAAGTAGGTACAAAGTGACCAGTCCTAACCTCGGGTCCCAACCCTAGGGCAGCTAGCTCCGCTCTGCACTAAACAGGGGGATAGTTGCTCTCCTTGGTACTCCGTACTCAAGGGCCAACTCACTTCCCTATTCACATTTCCAGTTCTATTCCATTTATTTCCAGGAGCTCTACTCCTAATTCCCCGTAGGGTTCATGCTCATGTTTCTCAGGCCAAGCCATACTAGGTTTCATCATTTCAAGTTTATTCACAAGCAGCTCGTGTTTCTAACATTCAATCTTTCATTTCCAAATCATATACAGGCAGCTCGTATTTAATCGTGTATAACAGAAATTTACATGCAACAGTTGCTACAACAGTACTCTACATTTCACAGGCAGCTGTTATCCATTTACAGGTAATTGTTATTGTGCTAATTACTCATCCACGACTGCAATTCATACATTCCATACAATTATTCCAGTGTTTCTAGTTCTAGGATTCATGCCATACCCTATGATCTAACATTCAATCCAGTGTTTCTAGTCCTAGGATTCATGCCATATCCTAGGATCTAACATTCATTCCAGATATGCATTCAGGTTTGTAATTAAACTAAGGGAAGCCACTCTACCCGCAAAACCAAGAGTAATGAGAGCTTGATCAGCAGGTCCACGTGCCTCCGCAACCCCCAAATCCGCGACGGAACGAGGTCCTAACACAAGGATCAACCACAAGAAACCACTCAGAACATGATAAAAGCATTCCAACAAGTAGAGGAACTTATATGAAGAAGAACGGAATCTTAAATGCGGAAATCGGACCTTAAAGGGACCCTAAACGGGTCAAAAATGACAATCCTGACTCAAATCAAACATCTGGAACACCTTCCAGACATCCTAAAAGGAGTCCAGAACCATACCTCACTTTGCGCTACTCCTCAAACGTCCAGGGATCCTACTGAACCGTCTGGACCTATTTCCAGACGTCTGACCACCTCTCCGAACGTCTGGAGACGCTCCCCGCCGTCTGGTGCCTTGCCCAGACGTATGAACCCCGTGGGAGGGCGAGTCCCGCGCCTTCCTGAAGCGAATCCTGCACGTGCAACATAAATCTCCTCAATACAGCATGCATCAGTGCCTCGGCAGAACGGCCTGGATGGCCGTATCCGCAAAGGGAGGCATAGGGCGCAGGATTTACCTCTCAGTCGTCTGGAGTCTCCTCCAGACGTCGCCTACGTCGTCTGGATGTAGATCCAGACGTCTGATTCTGGGAAAATCCCAGAATCAGAAGCTCCCTTCGTCTTCTTCGTGCTGCAAGCGATCGCGCCGGTCTCGCTCGTCCGCTGCTCTAGCTACAACAGTGTCGAGGAGGACCTCCCCAATACACCTCTCCGCCTCGCGCACGCCCGACCAACCGTGAGATTCTCCAGCGAGCTCTCTCGTGAGCTCGCGCACTCTCCTCTCCTCTCCTTCTCACGCTGCTCCTCCTCTCCGCCGCTACACTCGGCTGCACTTGCTGCTCTCGCTCTCGCTGGAGGAAGGAGAAGGTGGCTGGAAGTGGGGTGGTGAACAAGGGAGAGAGAAGAAGACGGTTGCGCATAGTCTGCGCGCGACACGCACGCAGACTCGAGGACGTACACACACAAAAATTGATTTCCAGACGTTTGACCCAACTTCCAGATATCTTAGAGGGCTTTAATAGCACGGGTCTTAACAACATGCGAATTCATCTTCTGTCTTAGAAGACGCTTGCGCCTTGGGGAACAACCCGTTCTCTGCTACTTATAACCCAGGGTGGCGAAATCATCCTAACTTTGCATGGTCCAGTAACCCGCAATGCCAAAACCCCGCGAGTGGGCCAATGCGACCGTTCACACCAGTCATCCCAAGGGCCCAGTCTAATCCTGTGGCAAATCCGCCATCGAGTCCTTGCATACCTCAAACAAAACACGCTTCAAGTTCTCTTGATAAATTGATGAGAATGATGACGGAAATGTCTAAGCGCCATGAAGAAAACATGACCTCTCTTCTACACCAATTGACACAGCAGAATGTTGAGATCAGTCAACTGCGCATGACGACTCTATCTCAGGGCACTCTTCCAGCCCAACCTATCCCTAATCCGCGAAATTTTGTACCCCATGGTCCTCAACAACAGGTACGACCTTCTCAGGGGCAGGTTCATCAGATTCTGCAAGCTCCGAGCATTCCACCGGGATTCTGGGCTAATCCCACAGCAACACATCACCATTATGTCCCTATTGCGAACCCTCCTCTACCTTATGATCCCACTAGACTCGCAACGTCCAATGCAATTACTACGAGGAGTGGTAAGCGAACCATCGATCCGCCTCGACCTGATCCTGGCCCATCTTTTTCATCGCCCTCTCATTCGGGATGCGCATCGCATTCTCGTGAGGACGATACACACAAACTAGTGCCAGAATCAATCCCATTCCCTGAGGCTCTACTGAGGGAGCCAAAAGGCAAGAAAAAGGATACACAGGCCTTTGATAACCTGCGTAATTTATTCAGGGATGTTGAAATCAAAGTGCCCTTGTTGGAGGCTATCGACCATATACCAACTGTCACCCGATTTTTCAAAAACTACACTACACCCAGGAGACAGTCAAAGAAAACAAAGAATCCGGTGGTCCTCTCGCCTCATGCGAGTTGTGCTATACTGTCAAATCTACCACCGAAGCAGAAAGATCCAAGCACACCGCTTATTTCATGTAGCATCCAAGGCTGCATTTTTAACCGTGCTCTGCTTGATCTAGGATCTTCCATTAATCTTATACTAACCATCATGCTTGAGAAATTTGCCTTAGGAAATCTGAAACCCACCCCTATCACGTTGCAGTTGGCAGATCGTTCTGTCAAAATACCGAAGGGTGTGGTGGAGGACGTGGTGGTTAGGGTCAACAATCTCTGTTTTCCTGTTGATTTCCTTCTTTTGGATATGGAAGTTCCTAGCTCACTTTTTGATTGTCCGATCATCCTTGGTCGACCTTTCTTGGACACAGCCCGCGGCCATATCGACTGTGAGTCGGGCTACATTGAGATTGCCATTGGCTCCGAGAAGCTCAAGCTAAACATCTTCAAGGCAGCCAAGAATTTTGATTGTGATTGCATTAAGGATGACATGTCTGACGAGGACATGGCCGTCAGCGCATGTATCGGACTAATAGGGACCTATTCTGACTACTGTAGATTGCCCCTGAACACAGACCATCGCCTAACTAACACATATTGTGATGTTCCCCCATCCCTCCCCTTACCCATACCTTCTCCTGACCAGACTTCTGATGAGGTTTTCTCTGCTTCCCACACCTCGTGGTCTGAGTCATATTCAGGCCGCTCACCTTCGGACCACCCCCTTGAAGATCGGATTACCCTTTCTTTTTTGCCAAATTAGGCGGACATGCGACTCCACACTGGGACCTTGAGCCCACATACTGATCACTGGGGCTATCCCTTTTTGGATCCATCAATCCAAGATGCCCCTCTTCTTAGCCAATCTGAGGGCCAACTTCTTCCTCCTATCCTTCTTTCTTCTGATCCGCTTGGGACACTCTCGTCCCAAGAAATGCCAGATCTTTTGCCATCCACTCCTGAGTTGAAAGAGTTTCCTGACACGCTTAAATATATTTTCTTGGGACCAAATGAAATGCTCCCCATAATTATTAGTTCAAAATTGACCAGGGAGCAAGAGTGCAAACTAACAAAGGTCCTTATGGAACACAAGGCAGGCATCGGATGGTCCTTATCTGACTTAACTGGCATTAGTCCCTCCTACTGCACTCACCGTATATATACAGAGGAGGAGGCTCGACCTTCCCGCGAGATGCAGTGACGTCTCAACCCTAACATATGGGAGGTCGTTAAAAAGGAAATCATTAAGTGACTTGATGCGGGTATAATCTACCCGATCAGCGATAACCCCTGGGTGAGCCCGATTCATATAGTGCCCAAAAAGGCGGGACTCACCATCCGTGTCAATGATAGGGGCGAATCCATCCCTACACGCACTCCTACATCTTGGAGAGTGTGTGTAGACTATAGGAAACTAAATGCTACTACAAAGAAAGATCACTTTCTGCTACCTTTTATCGACCAAATCCTGAAGCGGTTAGCGGGAAATAAAATTTTCTGTTTCCTAGATGGATTCTCTGGATATAACCAGGTGGCTATTGACCCCTGGGACCAAGAGAAAATCACCTTTACTTGCCCCTTCGGCACCTTAGCATTTAGAAGGATGCCATTCGGACTTTGAATGCGCCAGCTACTTTCCAGAGATGTATGTTGGCGATATTTCATGATATGGTGGGTGACTTTCTCGAGGTCTTCATGGATGACTTTTCGGTCTTCGGACCTTCATTTGATGATTGTCTAGCCAACCTAACTTGTATCCTTCGGAGATGTATTGATGTGAACCTCGTGCTTTCTTGGGAGAAAAGTCATTTTATGGTACACGAGGGGATTGTTCGCAGTTATATCATCTCCAGTAGGGGTATTGAGGTTGACAGAGCTAAGCTTGATGTGATTGCTGATTTACCTGTGCCTAGCTCTGTCAAGCAAATCAGCTCCTTCTTAGGACACATCGGTTTCTATAGGAGATTCATCAAATACTTCTCTAAAATTTCTAAACCTTTAACTCATCTCCTATCAACCGACGTACCCTTTGATATGGGCCCTGACTGTATGCGAGCATTCACGCAGCTATGTGATGCTGTCACCAAGGCCCCTGCTCTCCAGCCACCTGATTGGTCCCTCGACTTTGAACTCATGTGTGACGCTTCCGACCTTGCAGTTGGCGCCATCCCGGGATAAAGATGCGATAGACACCCCTTCGTGGTGTACTACGCTAGTAAGATGTTGGATGAGGCCTAGCGTAATTATACAACCACTGAGAAAGAACTACTGGCGGTAGTCTTTGGGCTGGAGAAATTTCGCTCTTACCTTCTAGGCTCGCATGTTACTGTATTCCCTGATCACGCGGCCATTCGTCATCTCATGCACAAGAAGGATGCCGAGCCTAGACTGATTCGTTGGATCCTTCTGCTCCAAGAATTTGACCTTGAGATCCATGATAAGGCTGGAGCCCAGAATGTTGTTGCTGATCATCTTTCGAGACTGGACCCTGACAACATTGGACTTACCCTGCCGATTAATGAGGTTTTTCTCGATGAGCACCTACTGGCAATTATTGTGGCAAGTGGACCGTGGTATGCCAACATTGTCAATTACCTTGCTTCTGGCTCCCTTCCACGTGGCTGGCCTAAAAACCAGCGTGAGCATCTCATCGTAGAAGCAAAGCACTATTTCTGGGATAATCCACTACTTTTTCCAATAGGTCTGACTAGATCATCCGCCGCTGTATTCCTGACAGCGAATTCCCCAGTGTGCTATCCTTCTGTCACGATCAGGCCTGCGGAGGCCATTTTTATGGGAGGAAAACTGTAGCCAAGGTGTTGCAGAGCAGTTTCTTTTGGCCCTCCCTTAACCAGGATGCACACAATTATGCTAAACATTGCACTAGGTGCTAATCGTTAGGGTCAATGTCACGTCGTGACATGATGCCCTTGCAACCCATTCTGGCTGCTGAAATCTTTGACATTTGGGGAATTGATTTCATGGGTCCCTTTCCTCCTTCCAACGGTTTTGAGTACATCCTCGTTGCTGTTGATTATGTTTCGAAATGGATCGAGGCTCTTCCCACGTGCCATGCTGACCATGTCATATCTACTTGATTTGTCAAAGACTACATTTTTGCACGCTTTGGGATCCATTGAGCCATTATCTCTGATGGAGGAAGTCATTTTACCCATGCATCTTTTCGGGTGCTTCTGAGGAAATATGGAGTCTACTATCGTATCGCATCTCCGTATCATCCTTAGACAAACGGCCCTGCTGAGGTGTCGAACCGGCAAATCAAGCAAATTCTCTAGAAAACGGTTCGGCCTGACCATAAGGATAGGTCCGACAAGCTGATTGACGCACTTTAGGCATATCGGACCGCCTTCAAGGCTCCCCTTGATATGTCTCTTTATAGAATTGTTTACGAGAAGCCTTGTCATTTGCTCATGGAGCTGGAGCACCGAGCTAATTAGGCGGTTTGCCAATATAACCTCGACCCAGACCTGTGTGGTCGAGAAAGGAAACTCCAACTCTAGGAGTTGGAAGAACTCCATCGTGAAGCCTATGATTCTGCCTCAACGTTCAAACAACACACTAAGGCCTTTCACGACAGCCGAATTCGGCGAAAGGAATTTGAGCCATCTCAACAAGTTTGGCTTTACAATGCCCAACTCAAATTCTTTCCAGGGAAATTGAAGTCCAAATGGACTAGTCCCTACTTGGTCTCGAGACCATTTCCCAACGGGGCCGTTGAAATTGAAGATCCCAAATCTAGGCATAAATTTACAGTCAATGGGCAGCGGTTAAAACCCTATCTTACTCATGAACCTGCCCCCGTTGGTGAAACTGTTGCCCTACTGGAGGGTAACTAACTTCGTGCCTCACTCTGAGTCCAACTGGAGACGTTAAATTCAGTGCTCGTTAGGAGACACTCCAGCAACACTCCTCCACTATCACTTACACAATTCCATTTCACTTCACTTCACGCTTCTTCACTTTTCATTTCACCACCCACCATCCACCCACCCTACCACCCTGCTATATACCTTGCACTTCAGCTCTCGTACCCTGATCCTTGGACCTTGCTTTACCCTACATGCATATGAGGATATAGCATCATGTGGCATGGGGGCTGGATAGGCATCCATAGGATCTGGGTATTATATGGTATCATGCAACTTCTACATCAATTATACATATCCATCAATAAATATGGACATAGCCTATTAAAAAAAAAAAGGATATTTAGCAATGATCTGAAGGCTGAAACAAAAAGATACAATAAGTGTTTATAGATATTCAACTGTTGTTTTAAAGACCTTCCAGGCCACAGAAGCTTGATTCACTTAAGCTTGGCTTAATTCACTTGAGCATTGATAAGATAGATCGGAATCTCTCCTAACTAAGGACGTATTCTTGTACCTGAGTCACCAGTAGAAGATTCGTTGGTTTACTTCTACTTGAGAGCCTAAATAATCCTGGTTCACACTGCACATATCGAGAAAGACTAGGTAAACATAAGATCCAACCTTAGTGTTCATTAGGGAAGGTGGAGTCCTTACTTGTGCAAGCAGGAAGACTTTTTATCCCAGACTTTAGTCTTATGTTTAGGAGAAACTCTTTCCACCGAAAAAATACTCTCCCACAAAAAAAAAAAGTGTGCTCCTCCAAATAAAGTTGTAAGAGATATACTGACACTTGTTTCAAAGAAAAAAAAATCTTGCAAATAAGTCACTATATCTTTCAAATGTCTGTAAATTCTTCTCCCCAAAAAACTTTTTCAAGGCACGTTACAAATACCCTGTTTCTACCATATATTCCTTGAGCTACAAAAGCAATAAAATTGGGGTTGAGTTTTCCATCAACTTTTTGAGGGTCAATTCGAAGACATGAGTTGAAATTGGGACCAGCCTGCACTTAAAAATTCGTGAAACCTTGGGCTTGAGCCTTAATGTTCATCTGGTCGGTCTTGATCCTTCACTATGCACAAACCATAATCTCTTAAGCTCTCGAGTATGGCAAAACCCTCTGAGTCCTGGAAATCGTACTTAGGGTTTAAATATCAAGAGTCCAGGTTAATCGAGAGATGGTCTATATCATGTAAGACTTAAAGTACTGGAAGTCTTCTCTATAATTGGTTCTCACAATATCCAACGGATAAACACATCCATGTCGCTTCAGAAAAAAATCTTCAGCTTAAGATCATTTCTAAACACAATACAAAATGTTTTGCTAAGGACTAGCAAAAGATAGGCATGGGGGTATGTTTGCACTGCAAAAATACACCAGCAAATATGCCATCTTGTGTAATTTCCTAGCACTGCCATTGCATCTTATGTAACCGTAATTGCATTTATAAATATACACCTGCATGCATTTATAAAGAGGGGAGGAGAGTGAGAATAATTAGCCATCCAATCCACTTCTATTAATTAAAGTTTTCCTTAAGTGTGGCATTGCAATTTCACCTTTTTTTCATTTTTTATTATTTTGTATTTTCCTCTCTTGTGCGGCTACAGGGCATGGTGAGCGCACCTCTCCGTGCCTCTCCTCGTACCAACAGCATGGCAGGGTGTGCGCACCTCTCTTCCTGCCAGCAGCATGGCATGAGGCATGCCCTCTCCACTTTAAAAACACCTTGCACTCCCCCTCGCTGCGACATTCACCTTTAGATCACCCTCACCCTCAGTCTACCATTAGCCAATCTCCTCCCCTCTCCCTCTCCATACACAGTTCCTCTTCTCACAGTTCGCACAGACGGTGTGGGAGTCGACAGATGGCATGGTGGTGTCCCTGCGACAGCAGACGTCGCAGGGAACACCGGGTTCAATCTGCAGGACACCTCCCTCACCCTGCGCGGCGCCATACTCCGCGCAAAGTCGCCGGAGCATGGCGCTGTGCAGAGACTTGCAGGAGGGACCTGAATGCAAAGAATGATGAAGAAATTAGGGGCCAAAATGCAAGGGTTTCGAAAGTTGAGGGTCAAAAAGTAGTAGATGAGGACCAAATTGCAAAGTCGATCAAGAAGGTTTCTTCCTAGGCTCAAGCTTTTATGCATGACTAAATTGGACCTAAGGATTTTAATGGTGAATTTTATTTCTAGGTCAGACCTTGTTTGACCAGCCAATTTACGTAAAAACCCAAATTAAATCATTAATTGGGCATGGTTCTCAATGTAGGTCAAAATTGGTTTCTAAGGCCAAATTGAAGGCTCTAAACCCTAGAGATTATTTTTCTATGAATTTTAGAGGGTTTATTCGATTTTTACCCTATCTCGAACCTCGTGAATTGAAGTGGGTTTGTTTTAGGGTTACAGAATGTCATTTAATTCCTTAGAGTTGCTGTAGCCCTTGTTGGATCAGATCATCCCACTTTCCTTCTTATTAGGTTAGTTTGACCCATGTTTGGACCCTGAGTTACCCTGTTTGCAGATTATGTTGGTGAAATTACATTTTTACCCCTTATGACTTATTTTCTTCTTAGACTCAGAATTCTCTGAGTCAAGCCTTTCTTTGAGTCATGTAGGAGCTTTTTCTCGCATATCTAGGTTAGATTGTGCTAGTTAGGGTTCATGATGAGGTTCTCATCATACCCCCATGCCTAGCTTTTGCTAGTCCCTTAGCAAAAACTTAAGTTTAACCTTTGTTCTAGACCATGATATTTTTAATAATTTCAGATAAGTGCTTTTTCATTTGAACTTAGATTAGGTTAGAATGCTGACCATAGGCCTAAAAGGTACTCTAGTACCAACCAAGATCCAGATCTGTCTAGCCTCAGCCTCAGTCCTTAGCAAAGGTTTTTAAGGCCCACAAGAACTAACCTAAGATCTATTGGACTTTGTGGTTAAAGCACCCATGCTTGAAATGATTTTAGCCCTGGCTCAAGTCGCAGTGCATTTTGTAAGAGAGAGAGAGAGAAAATTTTTCTATTTGGAGAGTTTTCTCTCTCTTTTTTTTCTTTTTAATTCTAGCTTAGGATTGGCTTTTCAACACGGTCTGTATCAGATTCCTTACTCCCATCATCAATCCTCAAGGGTTCCTGGC
Source organism: Thalassia testudinum (assembly GCA_037157565.1). Taxonomy (NCBI): domain Eukaryota; kingdom Viridiplantae; phylum Streptophyta; class Magnoliopsida; order Alismatales; family Hydrocharitaceae; genus Thalassia; species Thalassia testudinum. The sequence goes on along the minus strand of JAZHRO010000012.1, from coordinate 83,271,572 downwards.
AATCGATGCTTCGAGATAGCACCGCCCATGGCAACCCCCGGAACCCTGGCTATTGAGATTTCGAGATAATCCCATCCATGGTATTCCGTGGTTGAATCCAGGCCCTGGCAATTTATACTTCGTGATAATGCCATCCATGGAATCTGAACCAGCAGAGTGCTTACATGCCCCCAGTAGGATATGTAAATATCCTAAGAGACAAGCAACGAGGAGATGATATTTTGTTACGCATCTTCGAGGGGGATTTCCCACCTCTCCGCGCTAGGAACTCGTCCAAATCAACTTGTGTTAATCGACCGCTCCTACTCTAGGTGTACTTTTCAGAATTTTGCGATGCTTCTATGTGATTTTGATTTTTACGCTTATTGAACCAGGCTGTGTGTAAGGTTAGGGTGCTTAGGTTACTGAGTCTCGTAAACCAAAAGTTTGTTAAAGAGGCCAAATACTCCCGAAGCCTTGAACCTAATACTTAAGCTTTTCATTTTCCTCAACCTCTTGAGGAATGTCTAGATCTTAATGGGTACTAAGAGTCTATCCAAGAATGCCTAAAGTTTGCGTTCTTACTAATCTCACCATGTACTTTTCATTTCTTTTCTTAAATAAGGTCTAGAACTTAGGTCAATTCCTTAGTTTCTTACTAATGACTATCACTCTTTTCTTTCATTTTTGCGCTCCTTTTTCATTTTATTTCTTTTCCTTCTCCCACAAAATTTCCTTTCTCTTATTCTTTCATTCTTTTTTTTTTTTTGAATTTTTTTTTTTAATTTTTATGGTGTTTTTGTCATATGTGAATTTTTTGTTTAAAATCTTTTCTTACAAGTTTTGTACTTTTATACCCCCCTATGCCTAAGGTTTGCAATGTCCTCATTGTGACTTAGGGGGTTTTTATTTACTTAGTTCATTCCTTAAGACAGATGTTTTGATGAGTGAATGGGTCGGGATGAATGTTGCAGATGATTTCTAATCCCAGATGGAAGTATCTGAGGTAGAGTCGGCTGTCTATAAGGGCGAGCCTTAAGTGCACAAAGGTGTCAAAAAGGTTTTAGGTTTTCAAGGAAAATGACGGGTTGCCTCCCGTTAAGCGTTGAGTTTTACGCCATCGGCTGGGCGCAATAAGCTCAAGGGGAATGGAGGATATAAGATGATTTAGCCAAATCAGTAGAAGTTACATCAATGAACGGCTTGAGTCTCTGACCATTCACGATGAAAGGTTCGGAATCGTGGCTGAGCGGACTGATTTCGATGGCTCCATTTCCAAAAATCTGTCGAACCAAGTATGGTCCGACCCACTTGGATCGCAACTTTCCAAGTAAAAGTTTGAGTCGGGCATCAAAGAGTAGGACCTTCTGACCAGGATGAAAGATCTTTCTCGAGATATGCTTATCATGGAAGGCTTTAACCCGCTCATTGTAGATTCGCTAGTTCTCATACGCGTCTAAGCGTAATTCATCGATCTCGCTAATTTGAAGTTTTCTGTGGGTTCCAGCCTTCGAAAGATTTAGATTACAGTTCCGTACTGCCCAATAGGCTTTATGCTCTAGTTCGACGGGAAGGCGACACGCCTTCCCGTACACCAGTCTAAAGGGAGACATGCCTAATTGGGTTTTGTGGGCGGTCCTATAGGCCCACAAGGCTTTCGGAAGTCGGAACGACCAGTCCTTCCTGTCAGGCCGAACGGTGACCTGCAGGATTTCTTTGATCTCCCGATTTGACAGCTCAGCTAGACCATTAGTTTGTGGGTGGTAAGGAGTAGAGATTCGGTGAGACACCCCGTATTTGGTCATCAGTGACCTAAACTGAGCGTTTGTGAAATGGGTCCCCCCATCAGAGATTATTGCACAAGGAATCCCGAACCTTGAGAAAATGTTTTGATGAATGAATTTGAGAACGATTTTATGATCACAGGTTCGGGTCGGTATGGCTTCGATCCATTTGGACACGTAGTCCACAGCCAGTAGATTGTATTCGAAACCATCCGAAACAGGAAAGGGGCCCATAAAATCAATTCCCCAAACATCAAAGATTTCGCATATGAGAATCAACTGCAAAGGCATCATGTCGCGATGGCTCATGTTGCCCAAGGTCTGGCAACGACTGCATGCCTTGCAGTGTCTGTATGCGTCTTTGAACAGTGTGGGCCAGTAAAAGCCGCACTGGAGGACTTTTGATGCGATTTTATGGCCAGAGAAATGGCCACCGCATGCCTGGTCATGGCAGAAAGAGAGAATATTGTTGATTTCCTCTTTCGGGACACATCTCCGGATGATTTGATCAGCACCTATGCGGAAAAGGTACGGGTCTTCCCAGATGTAATACTTGGCATCAGAACGTAATTTGTCTTTCTTGGCCTTCGGCCACTCAGACGGGATCTGATGAGATACCAAGTAGTTTACTATATCAGCAAAACATGGAAGTCTTGTACCAATAGTCAGCAGGTGCTCATCAGGAAAATGTTCCGTGATGGGTCCGGAAGGGTTGATAATTTCAGAAGGAAGACGGGGCAAATGGTCGGCAACCACATTCTGTCTTCCCGCCTTGTCGCAAATCTCGAGATCGAATTCTTGCAACAGCAAGATCCATCATATTAGTCGGGGCTTCGCGTCCTTCTTGGCAAGGAGATGCCTTACAGCCGTGTGATCCGAGTAGATGATGACGTGGGAACCCAGGAGATACAATTAGAATTTTTCAAGGGCAAATACTACGGCGAGCAGCTCTTTCTCCGTAACCGTGTAGTTTCGCTGAGCCTCGTCAAGTATCTTGCTAGCGCAGTAGATGACCACGGGTTTCCCGTCAGCTTTCTGCCCCAAGACCTCTCCTACAGCGAAATCAAACGCATCGCACATGATCTCAAAGGGTTGTGACCAGTCAAGGGATTGTAGGATAGGTGCCTGGGTGACTCGGTCACGAAGGTTTTTAAAGGTTAGTGTGCATTCCTTGGAGATTTCAAAGGGTACATCCTTAGAGAGAAGAGAAGTCAAGGGGCGCGCAATTTTCGAGAAATCAGGAATGAAACGACGGTAAAAATCGACGTGCCCCAGAAAAGAACGGATGTCCTTGATCGAGCTAGGCATAGGAAGGTGAGAGATCATATCAACCTTAGCTCGATCCACTTGGATGCCCTTCTCCGAAATTAAATGTCCCAGGACAATTCCCTTAGGCACCATGAAATGGCTCTTTTCCCAGGAAAGAACCAAATTCACATCGATGCATCGCCTAAGTATTTGGACCAAGTGTTGGAGGAAATCGTCAAATGATGCTCCAAAAACTGAAAAGTCATCCATGAAGACTTCCAGATAGTCACCTACCATATCTGAGAATATGGCAAGCATGCACCGCTGAAAAGTAGCGGGTGCATTGCAAAGACCGAAAGGCATCCTTCGGAATGCGTAAGTTCCGAAGGCTCAGGTGAACGTGGTCTTTTCTTGGTCCTCAGGATGGATTGTCACCTAGTTGTTACCGGAGTACTCGTCAAGAAAGCAGAAGAACCTATTTCCCGCTAGTTTCTCGAGGATCTGATCAATGAAAGGTAGTGGGAAATGATCCTTCTTCGTGGAGGAATTGAGTCGGCGGTAATCTATACAGACTCTCCACGAGTTGGCTAATTGGGTAGGAATGACTTCTCCGATTTCAGTCATTATAGTGGTGAGTCCTGCCTTTTTAGGCATGACCTGAATTGGGCTCACCCAACGACTATCGGAGATCGGGTAGATGATCCCGGCATCTAACCACTTGATGATCTCCTTTTTCACGACCTCCTGCAGATTGGGGTTCAAGCGTCTCTGCATTTCACGAGAAGGTCATGCGCCCTCTTCTGAATAGATATGATGAGTGCAATAAGAGGGACTTATTCCATTCAGATCATCGAGAGTCCACCCGATGGCTCTGCAATGTTGCTGGAGGACAACAATCAGACGGGATTCCTGTTCGGGATTGAGGTTGGAATTGATAATCACAGGAAGGGTCTGATTAGAACCCAAAAAGATGTATTTCAAGTGAGCAAGAAGGGGCTTTAGTTCGAGGATGGGGTTATCAGCAGCGGCGGGTGGTTCAGAATAGACGTGAGGTTCAAGGGTAGGAGCTACTGGGTTGTCCAAATCTGGATTTGACTCCTCTGTTGGCAGGTCAAGATCTTTCTGTAGTTGATGAGGTATAATTAGGTCATTCTGGAAGTGTGTTTCATCAACCAAAGCCCTAATGTCACAAATTTGTTTGATGACACCGCAATTGATTCCTTGTTAGGCCTTAAATATATCAATTTTCAGGGTTTGATTCCCAAATTTGAGCTCTATTTGACCCTCCTCACAGCTAATGTTGGCTCTAGTAGTAGCCAAGAAAGGTCTCCCTAGAATGATTGGTGTATCCCTAGGGTTCTCAGGTGCGTCCTTGTCTAAGACTATAAAGTCTACAGGAAAGTAAAAATCCCGCACTCTCACAATAACATCCTCGAGAATCCCTTTTGGTGACTTTATAGATCGATCTGCTAATTGTAATGTCACCTCAGTTGGTTTTAGCTCAGATTCTTCTAGATGGTTAAGTAAGGATGTGGGTATCAGATTTATGGAAGCACCTAAGTCTAGCAATGCTCTATCAAATTGGGTATCACCTATCTTGCAGGAAATCAGGGGAGTACCAGGATCTTTAGCCTTGGGTGGGAGTTTGCTTAGGATTACAGAGCTGGCTTGCTCTGACAGAACAATTGGACTCCCACTCTTGGTTCGCGGCTTACGTTGGGGTGTACACACATTCTTTAAGAATCGTGCATAAGCCGGTACGTGGTGGATTGCATCCATCAAGGGGATGTTTATGTGGACCTGCTCAAAGAGCTTGACTAGGTCCTCCTCAGGTGCCACGGGCTTGGTAGTCTTCTTTCCCTTGGTCAAGGCCTCGGGAAACGGAACCTTGGTTGGTTCTTCTAGGATAGGTCCAGGTCTTTGATCTGGGACAGGGATAGGAACGTCCTGGATTACCGTCCTAGGTTTGGGATTACTACCAGGCTTGGAGTGGTTTGGATAAGGTGGATCTTGGGTTTCCTTACCACTACGGGTTGTCACGGAATTAAGTCCTGCCTGGTTTTGGTTGGGATTGGGTAAGATGGGTTGCTGCTGATAGCCGACAAAAGAAGTGGAAGCCTCCATCCCCTTGGGTGAAGGAACAGAGGGGGCCAGATAAATCATTTGGGATTGGCCCAGGTTTGGGTTCATAACACGCCGCTGTGTTGGCACGTTATTTGGGTTAGGAAGAGGTTGGGAAGGAAGTGTGCCTGGCTGGCGAGAATTTGCCAACTGAGCCAGTTGATTTCAGACCTCTGTAAGCTCGTCCTTGTGTTGTTTTTGGATAGCCGCATTCGTTCTTTGAATGTCAGCTAGAGTCTGAAGGATAAGGGACATTTGATCCTGATTTGGCCCTGATGGATAAATAGGGTTGGGCCGAGGCTGAGGCGGCTGGTAAGGACGAGGGGGTTGTGGGCGGGGTTGAAAGGGTGGTCTTTGGGTTTGGGAATTTCCCGCCCACTGAAAGTTGGGATGGTTTCGCCATCCAGGATTATAGGTATTGGAGAATGGGTCGTTCTGGATGGCGTTGAGGTCCTCGCAGGTCTGAGGAACCTCCAGAGAGTCAGAGAAAGGGGGAATGGAATTCGCTGGGCTGGCATAGAGAGGATCGGATGGTGGATATGGATCCATCCCAGGAGAAGATCGATGGAGAATGTTTCGCACAGTCTCTCGCGTGGAAGGAGGCTGTGCAAAAGAGCTATGCGCAGAGGTGGCTCGCTGCAAGTGCTGAGTCAGCTCATCCACCTTCTTTTCAATGATTGAGACCTTGTCCAATCGACTGGCCATTAATTCCAGGTCGACTGATGCAGACAAGCCCTACGTCTCATGTGCTCTCCTAAGATTCGCCGATGCGCGAGTATTCGTCCTGTCAAATAATCCCATGGAGTCATTGTTGATGGAGTTCTCGTACATGTTTTCGAGAATCTCCCACACGGTGTCCTCATGTTGACCCATGATATTCCCTCAGCAAGTTGCATTGACGAAAAGATGGATGTCTTCACGGAGTCCCTGGTAAAAAGATTGGACTTGTTCCCATTTAGGAACTCCGTGATGGGGGCACTTTCTAATGAGATCCTGAAAGCGATCCCATGCCTCATGGAGAGGTTCCCCTATTTGCTGAGTGAAGTTTGGCCCTACTAGGTGGGGTGACGTAATAAAAGCGGAAATAAAATAATAATCTTACAAATAAGCAATCACACAAAGTACACAAGAATTTTTTAGGTGGAAACCCAAACCGGGTGAAAACCACCACCTAACCCTCTCGAGTTAGGATTTTCCGATCAATCTAGTTGATTAAATCCACTAACCGAATCACTTTAAAACGAGGGTGATTCAACTTCAGTACAACCACGCTACAAGTACGAGGGTAGCGTTCCTCAACCCCTTCTCTCCACGAGAAGGATTTTGTCCCACGAAGGAGACGGGAATTCGCAAAGCGAATACCCAACCAAAAGACAAAGATAAAATAAGCAACAAACCTATAGAGCCAACAAAGTAATAAACCTAAGCTTCTATAGGAATTAGGAAACTCCCCTTTGCAAGGAGTGCGTCGACGATGACGCGGGTGCGTGAGCCACGCAACGGCGCAATGTCACTCTTGTGAACAACGGCGGGAGAGCGGGTGCGCGAAGGTTTGATGCTCTCAAGGGAATGGAGCTTAAGCTTGGAGAGCAAGATCTTTTCTGGACACAAAAGAGTGTGAAAGTGTGTAGCTAAGTGTATCCAAGTGTGTATGTTGTGTCTTTCTTAGTGTATCTAGGTGTGTAAAGGCTCCCCTCTATTTATAGAGGCCTTAGGAAGGCTTTGGAAGGCTTAGGAAATGTTCTATAGCCGTTGGGAACAAAGTCCAAGAGAATCAGGCCGAAATCAGGACAATGATTACATTTGACAGGGTTATCAGACGTCTAACTCTTGCATCAGACGTCTGGAAGGCCACTTTAAGACGTCTGATTCCAAGGTCAGACGTCTGATTCTATGCAGGTTTCCTCCTTACTTGAATCAGATCTAAACAAGGTTTTTGTGCAAGTCCATCAGACGACATACAGGACGTCTGGAACTATGTCTGGACGTCTGGAAACCTACTTCTACTGTGGGAATTGATTTCCAAACGTTGCAACGGCTAGAAAATCTCTGAGAAGAGATTTTGGGTCAGCCGAGGAAAAACGGTCATTTATCAGACGTCTGGAAAGGCCTAAGGACATCTGATAAGGCTCTAACGGTCATAATCTTGAGCGCCTGCTAAGCTAGCCAACGGTCCACTATCTGGACGTCTGGCAAGTCCATCAGACGCCTCCTAAGACGTCTGGTATAAGGGTCTGGACGTCTGATTTCATCAGACAGAACTAACTATGTCCAGCCTAACAGTTATCAGACGTCTGAAACAACAGTCAGACGTCTTAAAATACTTTATCAGACGTATGATTTGGGAATTAGACGTCTGGAAGTGCTGTTTGAACCCTATATTGGTTTTCTAAGTATTCTACAGAAAACCTAAGTATCCTAGGGTTGTGCCGGTGTTCCTAGGACTACTGTTAGGGTTCTTTGAGGCTCTTTAACATAATTTTCTAAGGAAAATAAAAAGAGCAAGAAAATAAAGACAAGAGATACAAGAAAGGATTAAAAAGAATCTATCCTATTCTTCTTGTCTTCTATCTTCAATCTGTCGCTCCACGCGAACCTCCTCTGTTTTCCGTCAAGCTCCTCCAATCCATCCTGGATGCGAACTCGAACTCCGTCTAAACACGTCCACATTTGCAATTGACCTGAAATCTAGGACTCAAATTGCAAATGTTAAATAACACGTGTTTTGTTATCATCAAAACAAATGATCGTGGTGCTCTAGCACCAACACTCCGTGATGGGGGCACTTTCTAATGAGATCCTAAAAGCGATCCCATGCCTCATGGAGAGGTTCCCCTATTTGCTGAGTGAAGTGAGTAATCTGATGGCGCAAGGCATTGGTCCAACCAACGGGAAAGAACTTTTTCAAAAATTCGGACTGAAGTTCTTCCCAGGTGTTGATCGACCGAGTCTGGGTTTGATACCAATGAGCGGCCTTGTCCATAAGAGAGAAGGAGAACATCTTCTTGAGAAGAATATCCCGATTTTGTGCATCTGACCCAAAAGTTTGGGCCAGATGCTTTAGCTGCTTGATGTGCTGGAAGGGATCTTCGGAATTAAGCCCATGGAATTTAGGTATAGCATGAATCATATTGGGCTTCAATTCGGAATCAGGTCGTCCAGTCGGGATTCTGACTCGAGGCTCAATGGCCACCGCAGCAGGATTATAATGGTCCCGCATCGTAGGACGCTGCGGTAGGTGCACAAAGTTTTGGAAGAGGTCATTGAGTCGCTGGAGCTGGTGTTCCAGATTGTTTTCTTCCTCAACTGGCTGAACCATGATGGGGGAAGAAGAAGAGCTTGGTTCAGAATCAGATGAGAGAATAATGGGGTGGGGTTGCTGCGCAAACACGGGTGTCGAGGCTTGGCCTTGACGAGAGCGAATTCCTAAAGGAGGCCTTAAGGGTGGTCTTAAGGACCTCCTACCGTGCATGCACTGTTGGAATAGATGAGTTTAGAAGGTGCTGGACCCAATCGAGACACCCAAAAATTGTTGGGTGACTATAGAGGTGCGGGGCAGATGGACCCCTTGATCAAGAAGATCGTCCACTTGAGAATTACCTGGGCAGCCAGAGAGGGTGAGTCCCGCGAAGACCCCTACACGGTAGAGCGTCCCCACGGGTTACAAGGTTTCCCCCACCCGACCTCTCTTGTCGCTGCGGTTCCAGGTAAACCAGAATGGGGATCTTGACCTCTTAAGTCTACCTCTTTTACTTTAAGATCAAGGTGCTTAAGGTTCCACTTGAACTTTTAAGTATTTTGAGTGAAAAAGTGACCTAACTTTAAGGTTGGTTGACCGTAAGGGTCAACTTCACCTTTTGTTCCTTTGAGAGCTTTTGGGTCCTTTCTTTTAAGGTTCAAGTGTTTAGAGAGCCAATTGTTTAGGGTTTTTCTCAATAGGTATTTTCGACCAATGGCTTAGGCACACCTCTTTTGGACTTTCTCACTTCTTGATTAAGGGGTGTGTCTCTAAAACCCTAATGTTAAATCCTATGTTGGCTCTACTTGGTCCAATTTAGTTGCCTCAAAATTTTGTATTTAGGGCTCAATCAAGAAGGTTTTAGCCCTAGGTACCTTAGTTGGATGAATAGTTAAGCATGTGTTGAAATGAAAAATTAGGCAACTTTGATGAATTACTAGGTATAACACAGGAAGCCCTAAGTTGATTTTTCTTTTTGTTTATTTTTCAGATTTTAAGGGAGTTAAGAAAAGGCTAATAAAGATTACCTGTTTGTTAGAGTGTTTGTTGTGCAGCTGCTCCTCATTCTTTTACCTGCACACAAGAGAGAGAGAAAGATTAGCAATCTTTTAAAAGAAATTTAAAGCTTCTAGAATAGCCGTTGCTCCCCAGCAACGGCGCCAAGAAATGGTTTCGACTTCGCAACTGCGGCTAGTCTTTGTTTTTTTTAATGCTTATTACAGAAGTTGTCGTTGTGGTATATAATGAGACAGCTATGGTTGTCGTTACCATTACAATTTTACTCGGAAATAGTTTCCCAAGGTCGAACTCAGGGAGCTACTGGAATTCTAGAAGTACAATGTTTCTATATTACAAAAATAAGAGAGAGGGAGAGGGAGAAATGGATTTGTGTCTTTTGGCTTTTTCTTCTTCTCTTCTTTCTTGGGTCTTCTTCCTTGGTCTTCTGGTTGCCTTCAGTTCTTCTTCTTCTTCTTCTTTTCTTTATCTTCTTTCTTTTCTGTCTCCTTTCTTCCTTCTTCTCTTTTCTTTCAGCTGTGGAACACAAAATCAACCCTGTGTTCTGAGGCGCTTAAGTGAAAACACAAAATCAACTTAAATGGGTGCGGCGCTTCGAAATCCCACGATGTGGGACTAAACTTTGTCCCTCGCTCGCGCGCACCCGCAGGAAGGCGCGACCTGGCCTCAGCAACAATGCCCTCGTTTCTCTTTGCAGACCCGCTCCTTACCATCGCCCAAGTCCCTCCAGTTCACCTCAGCTGGAATCCTGCTGCTCCAGGGCCTAGAGCTCGCTTGGAAGCTCCTCGCCTTGTCGCCAATGGCGACCGAGGCTGCAGATCTGCTGAACACAAGCAGGGCCTCTCGACCTAATCAGACCATAGGGGCACCTTCGCCGTGGCACAGCGAAGGTAATGCGGGGTGTAGCAGGTTACGGGGCGGTGCCTGGCGGTAGCCCTAGGTCGGACTGCAACCGAAAAAATGGGTTTGATCGGGGGAGTGTTGTGGAGGTGTGGAGTGGCAGTGGAGGGGCGGGGGGTGTCGGGTGAGGTGAGGTGGAGCTCTTGGGGTAGGTGGCGAGTTGTGTGGAGTGGTGGATTGACGGGGGCAACTCATCGGAGAGTGGTCGGAGATGGAGAAGGTGAGGGCGGTCAGGCGCGGTCAAGGGGTAATTGAGAAAATTAAGTTGGGGAAAAGAAAGAGCGGAGGAAGGGAAATAACTGTTACTTACCTATAGGGACGAAGGGGGCAGGAGCAGGGCGGCAGTCGTACCGATTGTCGCCGGAGAAGAAACACCCAGAGGGGGAGAGCGGCAGCGAGGAAGAGAGCAGGAGGGCGCGCGCTGGGTACGGCGCGACGTGGGAAGATCAGGCAAAGGTGGCTCTGCTGCTGGTATTGTAGCAGAACGACGAGACAGAGGAGGAGGGACCGCCAGAGCTGGTGGGTTTCTGTCGGAGTGGGAAGAGAGGAAGGGTTAGGGTTTTCTCCGTTAGGACCAAGCTGGGAGAATCGGCTGACGACGCTGGCCTTTATAAAGGCGGTGGCGGAGGGGTGGGCGCAGGGAGGCGATGTGCCTCCCTCGCCGGAGAATGGTCGGAAGTGTGACCCATACCTTCCATTCGTTCGAACGGAAGGTGTGGGCGTCGACAGATGGCATGGTGGTGTCCCTGCGACAGCAGACGTCGCAGGGAACACCGGGTTCAATCTGCAGGACACCTCCCTCACCCTGCGCGGCTCCATGCTCCGCGCAAAGTCGCCGGAGCATGGCGCTGCGCAGAGACTTGCAGGAGGGACTTGAATGCAAAGAACGACGAAGAAATTAGGGGCCAAAATGCAAGGGTTTCGAAAGTTGAGGGTTAAAAAATAATATATGAGGACCAAATTGCAAAGTCGGTCAAGAAGGTTTCTTCCTAGGCTCAAGTTTTTATGCATGACTAAATTGGACCTAAGGATTTTAATGGTGAATTTTATATCTAGGTTAGACCTTGTTTGGCCGGCCAATTTACGTAAAAACCCAAATTAAATCATTAATTGGGCATGGTTCTCAATGTAGGTCAAAATGGGTTTCTAAGGCCAAATTGAAGGTTCTAAACCCTAAAGATTATTTTTATATGAATTTTAGAGGGTTTATTCGATTTTTACCCTACCTCGAACCTCGTGAATTAAAGTAGATTTGTTTTAGGGTTACAGAATGTCATTTAATTCCTTAGAGTTGCTGTAGCCCTTGTTGGATCAGATCATCCCACTTTCCTTCTTATTAGGTTAGTTTGACCCATGTTTGGATCCTGAGTTACCCTGTTTGCAGATTGTGTTGGTGAAATTGCATTTTTACCACTTATGACTTATTTTCTTCTTAGACTCAGAATTCTCTGAGTCAAGCCTTTCTTTGAGTTATGTAGGAGCTTTTTCTCGCATATCTAGGTTAGAGGGTGCTAGTTAGGATTCATGATGAGGTTCTCAACAGCCTGCACACCCCTACGCATCAGACGTCGGGGCAGCGCGGCAGACGACTTATCTGCTACGCTCCCCTCTGCCTTCTGGTACACACACACACTAGTACACCCACACATGCATTTGTACACACACACCCTAATACACACTTACACACACACTCATACACTCACACACACACACACACACACACACACACACATACATCTATATATACATATATAGTTATAGATATATACATATATACATATACATACTTACATATACATCCACTTACCCATATCCATCTATACACCTCACAACCACCACCCATACTCCCGTGCACTCGTCTCTCCACCGCGCATCATATCGCGGGAATATTCGCACCAGTTGCTCATATTCCCCGATATCCGTGCAAAGCAAGCGCCTCCACCCTCACTCCCACACATCCACTCCACACTCCATGCAGCACTTAGTCTTGTTGGTTGCGTCTTACTAAACGTGGACCAACTTGACACTGTACTACATTCCATCTCCACTTCCACCTCCATCCCTATATACATAATATATAACTATATACACATATATATTCTGTATCTACTATATACCTATACATATACATACTAAGCTAAGTGTTTCTTTCTTTCCTAGCAACTTACTCTGTTTTCATTTATTTCTTGCTATTAAAAAGACCAAAAAAAAAGAGTAAAATAGAAAAGATAATTCTTGTCTTGTAGGTACTCGATCTTGCGAATAACAAGATCGATTTTGGGAACCCCTAGTTGGCTACAAGCCAAGAACCATTTGGCTCAGGGCCAAGGACTTCATTTTTTAGGGTGTACCTCAAGAAAAACATTATCACCAACAAAATCTTAAAAATAGAAAAAATCGAAAACATAATAAATGCAAGGAAGAGATGCGTTATAGGAAAGGCGAAAAAACTCCTTGATCTTCAAATTCCCTCCTCCCTGAGATCGACCCTAGGCCTAAAAGCGACCAAGATAAAATCAAGTAGGCCAGGTTAAAAATTTTGTGAAACTAGTGAAGACTCGATTTAAGTTAACTCACTATACTAATTTCAACGACAATGTCACAATATTAACAAAACCTATTCAAGTTGCACCAGCGCCACCTGCAGCAACGCCGTTCTTGTGTGCCTGCACGTCCTTACCATCCTCCGCACGTGTGAAGCCCTTTAGCAATTGCCACCTCTTCGTCTTCAGCAGCAGCAAGATGTTCGTCGCGCTTTTGTGCGGTTTGTTAAAAGATAATATCGCGTTGTAGTATAGCCGCGAAAGCGTTCAAAACAAATAAAGATTTTTATTACTCGAAAACCGGAGTATCCGAGGTCTAACACAGGGAGCAATCTCAGTACTTTGGAAAACCCAAGAATACAACTGTTACATGCAAATATAATTGATTCAAAGAGTTTTTAGAAAAAGTAGAATTAGACGTCTGATTTATGTATCAGACGTCTTAAATGTGATCTTTCTTTCTTTCTTCCTTCTTCTCCTTTCTGCTTCTGTATCTTTCCTTCTGATTTGCCATTCTGATCTCTTTGCAATCTTTCCTTGTCCTTCTTCTTCTTCTCTGCGAAGACTTCTAATCTTTCTGCCTTCCTTCTCCTGCGAAGGCTTCTTTCTTCTTCTTCTGTCTTCTTCTTTGGCTTGCTTTTCCTTCTTCTGCAGCGGCCAAGTCCTTCTCCTGCGATCAGCCTGCCTGCACAGGAGCAAAACCTAACCCTTCTCCCTCTACCCGCGCGCCTCTCTCTCTCAAGCAATTCACTCTGACCTGCTGTCCCAGAGCCACAAGCATTATCGGGTCGGATCGTACCCGGGACCAGGCGCACCTGAAGGTGGTGTGATGCGTGAGGAGTGCGTAGGTCTAGGTCGGGTTGGATCCGCCAAGTCCGCGTGGTCAGGCCGCGGACGAGGCGGGTGGGGTCAGTGAGGGACCTCACCCCTGTGCTTACTGAGGCGATAAGAATATATCACAAAAGAAATTTATAGTGTACCTGAGGTTTGTAATCCCACGATGTGGGACTAAAGGTTTCGGCCTTCCCTCACGCGCACTCGCAGACTCTCGTGTGCAATCGCCCACGCTGAAGGCCCTGCTGGTGCTCCTCGCTAAACTCAGTCACCTCGCGACACTTGCGAGAGCCTACTGCACCTGCCGCCTGCTGCTGCTCCAAGCTTCCTGCTGCTTCGGATGTTAATGGCGGCCGGGGCGTTCACCTGAGATTCCACAGAACGGCCTATTGGCCCAATCAGAATAGCTGGAAACCTTCGCCGTAGCACGGCGAAGGCGATGGGTGATGCTGCAGGTTGTCGGTCGGCCTAGGCGTGCGCGCCTAGGTCAACCTGTGGCCGGAGATGGTGGGTTGTTCAGGGGGTGGTTATGGAGGTCTGGAGTGGCAGTTGTGGGGTGGAGTGAGTTCCTGGTGGTGAGGCGGAGCTCACGAGGTGGTTGGCGAGCCGTGTGGAGTGGCGGAGTGGTGTGGGCGGCTCGCCGGAGTGCGGTCGGAGGCGAGGAAGATGAAGGCGGTTAGGTACTGTCGGGGGGTAATCAAGTAAAATAGTTGGGGGAAAAGAGAGAGGAGAGGATGGAGAACGTATCTGGGGTTGTCTGGAGGGAAGGGAGGCGGCGGAGAGGACGGCTCGTAACTGCCGTCGTCGGGGAAGAAAGACCCTGAGGGAGGAAGCGGCGACGAAGACGAGGTCAGAAGCGCGCGCGCGGGGTACAGCGTGACGTGGGAGGAAGCGGCGGAGAGGACTCTGCTGCTGGTATGGCAGCAGAGCGACGAGAAGGAGGGAAGGAGGTCGCCGGAGCTTGTGGGTCGTTTGGCCGGAGATGGGAGAGGGAGGAATTTGGAAGGGATCTCCGTCAAAATCAAGCTTAGCCTCTTCGGCCGGAGTTGTGGGTTCTTATATAGGCGCTGGACTGGGTGTGCAGGGCGTGAAGGGCACGTAATTGCCTGAGGTTGCTCGCCGGAGATGGAAAGGAGTTAGGATACCCAAATTTCTCGTGCGTTCGCACGAGAGATTGAGTTCACACCAGCGATTGTAATTGACTTTATAAGGAAGGGAATTCCTCAGAGAATCATCCTTCCATTTCTGGGAGGGAATCTCTGAGGGATTAGAGAGCAATCCCTCTCCGAACCTCGCCGGAGCTCGGTTCTGCCCAAGCAATGGCGGCAGGACCGGTTTGCAAAGGAGGCGAAGAACCTAGGGGGTTCTCTGCAACGGTATTCAAAAGATAGGAACCAATTTGTGATTTGGGTGTACTAAATTGCAAAGTAGGTCAAGATGACCTCTCCTTAGGTCCAAATTTTGGTACAAACCTAATTTGGACCTAAGGAATCCAATGGTGAAGTTGGATTTTAGGTTTGACCTCGTTTGATTAGACATTTTGGGTAAAAACCCAAATTAGGTTAATTGAAGAGCTAGGACCCTAATCTAGGTCAAACTAGGTTCCAAAGGCCAAATTAAGTGTTCCAAACCCTAGAGGATGTTTTTCCATGATTTTTAGATGGTTTACTTGCTTTTTGTTCTGATCGGAACCTTGTTAATTTCAGCGGGTCTGTTTTAGGGTTACCAAGTGTCATTTAGTTCTTAGATTGCACATGAACCCATTTCTGATTGACTCAACCCACTTTTTATCTCATTTAGACCATTTGACCTATGTTTTGCCTCTGAGAAATCCTGTTTACGTACTGCAATGGTAAAATTACAGTTTTAACCTTTATTTCATGTTTTCTTCTCAGGGCACTTGTTCCTTCAGTTAGGCCTTCTTCTAGGTTATGTAGGAGCTTTTATCTTCTTTATTGGGTCAAAATGAGCTAGTTATGGCTCATGATGAGGCTCTCATCATACCCCCATGCCTAGCTTTTGCTAGTCCCTTAGCAAAATTTCAAAGTTTTAACTTCCATTCTAGACCCTGAGTGTCTGTCAACAATGATAAGTGCTTCTCCTTTTCTTTTGTGATTAGGTGGGAATGCCGACAATAGGCCTAGAGGTACTTACGTACCAACCAAAATCCGGACCTGTTCCACTTTAGCCTCAGTCTTCTGCAAAGGTTTCTACGGCCCACAGAAACTAACCTAGGGTTTGTTGGACTCCACGGTTAAAGCACCCGTGCTTGAGATATTTTTAGCCTAAGTTCAGTTTGCGGTGCGTTTTTTTTTTTTTTTTGTAAGAGAGAGATAGAAGATTTATTTGTTTGGAGAGCTTTTCTCTCTCTTTTCTTTTTATTTCTAGCTTCGGATTAGCTTCTCAACACGGTCTGTATCGGATTCCTCGTCCCCATCATCAATCCTCAAGGGTCCCTGGCTTTCGAGATTTCGAGATAATCCCGCCCATGGCATTCCGTGGCCGAATCCAGACCCTGGCGATCGACATTTCTTGATAATGCCGCCCATGGTATCTGAACCAGCAGAGTGCTTACATGCCCCCGGTGGGATATTTAAATATCCCAAGAGACAAGCACCGAGGAGACGATATGTTGTTACGCATCTTCGAGGGGAATTTCCCGCCTCTCCGCGCTGGGAACTCGTCCAAATCAATTTGTGTTGATTGACCGCTCCTAATCTAGGTGACTTTTTCAGAACATTAAACGCTTTTCGCGTGATTTGGATGTTTATGCGCACTGAACCAGACTGTGTGTGGATTTGGGTGCTTAGGTTACCGAATCCCGCAAACCGGAGGTCAGTTAACGAGGCCGAATACTTCCTAAGCCTTAGACCTAATACTCAAGCTTTGCATTTTCCTCAACCTCTTGAGGATTATCCAGATTTTAACGGATACGTGAATTTTTAAGCTAAAGGTACTAGCCCAAAAAGCCTAAGACCAGCGTTCCCGCTAATCTCTTGTTATATCTCCGTGGCACTTTTCTTTTCTTTTTCTTGATTCGGTCTAGAACTTCAGTTAACCCCTTAATCTTTTACTAGTGACTATTTCTTTTCATTTTCGTTTTGTGCTCCTTTTTGTCCTTTTTTTTTTTTTCCTCTCATTTGTTTGACCCTGAATTGTTCCTCCCCTCTATCAAGTCTCTTTTTTTTTTTTTTTGTGAAACCCTTTCTTGATATGAATTTTCTGACATTTTGCACTTTCATACCCCCCCATGCCTAAGATTTGCAATGTCCCCATTGTAAATTAGGTGGGTTCGAATTCAGCTTAGTTCATGTATTAGGACAGGTGTGTGGTGAGTGAATGGGTCGAAGCGACTTGTTGCGAACGATTTCTAATCTCGGGTAGGTATACCTGAGGTGAAGTCGGCTGTTCTAATGGATGAACCCTAAAGTGCAATATGAGTTCCGCATAGAGATGTCAGAAACGGTTTCAGGTTTTTCAAAGAATGACGGGTTGCCTCCCGTTAAGCGCTGAGTTTTACGCCATCGGCTGGGCGCAATGAGCTCAAGAGGAATGGAGGGTAAAGGATGACTCAGTCAAATCTATATCGGTCATGTCAATGAACGGCTTGAGTCTCTGCCCGTTCACGACAAAGGGTTCAGAATCGTGGCTGAGTGGGCTGATTTCAATAGCTCCATTTCCGAAGATTTGTCGGACTAGGTAGGGTCCGACCCACTTGGATCTTAGCTTTCCTGGGAATAATTTGAGTCGAGCATCAAAAAGTAAAACTTTTTGACCAGGATGAAAGACCTTTCTAGAAATGTGTTTGTCGTGAAAAGCTTTAACCCGTTCTTTGTAAATTCGCGAGTTCTCATACGCGTCGTGGCGTAATTCATCGATCTCGCTCATTTGAAATCTTCTGTGGGTTCCAGCCTTAGAAAGGTCGAGATTACAGGTCCGTACTGCCCAATAGGCTTTATGCTCCAATTCGACGGGGAGGTGACATGCCTTCCCGTACACTAGTCTGAAGGGAGACATTCCTAATTGGGTCTTGTGGGCGGTCCTATAGGCCCACAATGCTTTCGGAAGCCGAGAAGACCAATCTTTTCTATCAGGTCGAACAGTAACCTGAAGGATCTTCTTGATCTCTCGGTTAGATAGCTCAGCTAGACCATTAGTTTGGGGGTGGTAAGGAGTAGAGATTCGGTGTGACACCCCGTATTTGGTCATCAGTGACCTGAACTGAGCGTTCGTAAAATGGGTCCCTCCGTCGGAAATTATAGCACGCAGAATCCCGAACCTTGAGAAAATGTTTTGATGGAGGAATTTTATAACGACTTTATGATTGTTGGTTCGGGTCGGAATGGCTTCTATCCACTTGGACACATAGTCAACTGCGAGTAAGATTTATTCGAAGCCATCCGAGTTCGGAAAGGGTCCCATGAAATCAATCCCCCAAATATCGAAAATTTCGCATACCAAGATCGGCTGTAGAGGCATCATGTCTCTATGGCTCATGTTGCCCAGAGTCTGGCAACGGGAACATACCTTACAGTGTTCGTATGCATCCTTGAAAATTGTGGGCCAGTAGAAGCCACACTGGAGGACTTTCGATGTGATTTTATGTCCAGAAAAATGTCCACCGCATGCCTGGTCATGGCAGAATGAGAGTATGTCTTTGATTTCCACTTCCGTGACGCATCGTCGGATTATCTGATCAGCACCAATGCGGAAAAGATACGGGTCTTCCCATAGGTAATACTTGGCATCGGAACGCAATTTGTCCTTTTTGGCCTTCGACCAATCGGGCAGAATCTGATGTGATGCCAGGTAATTAACAATATCGGTGAACCATGGAAGACTTGTACTGATAGTCAGGAGGTGCTCATCAGGGAAATGTTCTGTAATAGGTCCGGAAGGATCAATAATTTCAGAAGGAAGGCGGGACAAGTGATCAGCTACCACATTGTGCTTTCCCGCCTTGTCGCGAATCTCGAGGTCAAATTCTTGCAATAGCAAGATCCAGCGGATTAGTCAAGGTTTCGCGTCCTTCTTGGCAAGGAGATGCCTTACAGCTGTGTGATCCGAGTATACGATAATACGGGAACCCAGAAGGTACGATCTGAATTTTTCCAGGGCAAATACTACGGCCAGCAGCTCTTTCTCAGTAACCGTATAGTTACGCTGAGCCTCATCCAGTGTTTTACTGGCGTAGTAAATGACCACAAGTATCCCGTCAATTTTCTGCCCCAAAACCGCTCCTACAGCAAAGTCAGATGCATCGCACATGATCTCAAAGGGTTGAGACCAATCAGGGGACTGTAGGATTGGGGCTTGGGTGACTCGGTCACGTAGGATCTCAAATGCTTGAGTGCATTCCTTGGAAATTTCGAAAGGCACATCCTTGGAGAGAAGATTGGTCAGGGGGCGCGCGATCTTGGAGAAATCAGGGATGAATCGACGGTAGAAACTGACGTGCCCCAAAAAAGATCGGATGTCCTTAATCGAGCTAGGCATAGGGAGCTTGGAAATCAGGTTAACCTTAGCTCGATCCACTTGGATGCCTTTCTCTGAGATTAAATGTCCCAGGACAATTCCCTCAGGCACCATGAAATGGCTCTTTTCCCAGGAAAGAACCAAATTCACCTCAATGCACCGCCTGAGTATATGGACCAAGTGTTGGAGGCAATCGTCAAATGATTGTCCAAAAACTGAAAAGTCATCCATGAAGACTTCCAGATAATCACCTACCATATCTGAGAATATGGCAAGCATGCACCGCTGAAAAGTTGCAGGTGCATTGCAGAGACCGAACGGCATCCTTCGGAACGCGTACGTCCCGAAGGGGCAGGTGAATGTGGTCTTTTCTTGGTCCTCTGGATGGATTGCCACCTGATTGTAACCGGAGTACCCGTCAAGAAAGCAGAAGAATTTATTTCCCGCTAGTTTCTCGAGGATCTGATCAATAAATGGTAGTGGGAAATGATCCTTCCTCGTGGAGGAATTTAGTCTTCTGTAATCAATGCAGACTCTCCATGAATTAGCTATTCGGGTAGGAATGACTTCCCCGGTTTCAGTCGTGATGATGGTAAGTCCTGCCTTCTTAGGTACCACTTGTGTTGGACTCACCCAACGACTGTCGGAGATCGGGTAGATGATCCCTGCATCTAACCACTTAATGATCTCCTTTTTCACGACCTCCTGTAGGTTAGGGTTTAGGCGTCTTTGCATTTCTCTTGAAGGTCGTGAGCCTTCTTCCGTGTAGATTCGATGTGTGCAGTATGAAGGGCTTATACCAGTCAAATCATCTAGAGTCCATCCAATGGCTCTACGATGTTGTTGGAGAACAGAAATCAAACGGAGTTCCTGGTCAGGTGTGAGTCGAGAATTGATAATCACAGGAAACGTCTGATTTGAATCCAAAAAGACATATTTTAGATGTTCAGGAAGGGGCTTGAGTTCTGTGACAGGATTGTCAGCAGCAGCGGGTGGTTCGGGGTTTGTATCGGGAGCAATGGTAGGAGTCATAGGTGTGTCTAGATCATGTCCGCACTCCTCTGTTAGCGGTTTTTGCTTCTCTAGTGGTTGATCAGGAATAATCAGGTTGTCCTCTATATGCAGTTCATCAACCACGGCTTCGACATCACAAATTTCCTCTATCACCCCGCAATTAATCCCTTGATGGGCCTTGAAAATGTCTATCTTCAGATTTTGATTCCCAAATTTTAATTCTATCTAGCCCTCTTCGCAGTTTATATTGGCCCTAGTAGTGGCCAAAAAGGGTCTCCCTAATATGATTGGTGTGTCCCTTGGGTTCTTAGGTGCATCCATGTCCAGTACTATGAAGTCCACTGGAAAATAAAAATCTCGTACCCTAACAATGACATCCTCGAGTATTCCTTTGGGTGACTTGATGGATCGATCGGCTAACTGCAATGTCACCTCGGTGGGTTTAAGTTCAGATTCTTCAAGGTGGTCAAGGAGGGATGTAGGTATTAAACTTATGGAGGCACCTAGGTCTAGTAGGGCTCTATCAAGTTGGGTTTCACCAATTTTACAAGAAATCAAGGGAGTTCCTGGGTCTTTAGCCTTAGGTGGGAGTTTGCTCAAGATGACAGAGCTGGCTTGCTCTGATAGTACGATTGGGTTCCCATCCTTGGTTCACGGCTTACGTTTAGGTGTACATATGTCTTTCAAGAACCTTGCGTAAGCCGGTATGTGGCGGATTGCATCCATCAACGGGATGTTTATCTGGACCTGTTCAAAGAGCTTGACCAGATCCTCCTCAGGAGCCACAGGTTTGGTTGTCCTTTTTCCTTTGGTCAAGGCCTCAGGAAATGGGATCCTAGCTGGTTCCTCTAGGATAGGTCCAGGTTCTTGATCTGGGACAGTAGTATCTTGGATGACTACCCTAGGGTCTTGGCGATTATCAGGCTTGGAGTGGTTCGGATAGTGTGGGTCTTGTGTTGTTTTACCACTGCGTGTTGTTACAGAGTTTAATCCGGCCTGACTTTGGTTTGGGTTAGGTAGGAGGGGTGGCTGCTGCTGCAATCCTGCATAAGATGTTGACGCCTCCATCCCGTCTGGTGATGGAGTAGCAGGGGCCTGATAAATCAAATGTGCGTGGCCTGGATTTGGATTCATAACGCGCCTCTGGGTCGGCACGTTATTTGGGTTGGGCAGAGGTTGCGAAGGAAGGGTGCCAGGTTGGCGGGAATTTGCCATCTGGGCCAGTTGGTTGCGAACCTCTGTGATCTCGTCCTTGTGCTGTTTTTGCATTGCCGCATTCATCTTTTGAATGTCAGCCAGTGTTTGAAGGATAAGAGTCAGTTGATCCTGATTTTGCCCGGATTGGTAGGTGGGATTGGGCCGAGGCTGAGGCGGCTGATATGGACGAGGAGCTTGTGGGCGGGGTTGATATGGTGGTTTTTGAGAATTTCCTGCCCACTGAAAGTTAGGATGATTTCGCCATCCAGGGTTGTAGGTATTGGAGTATGGGTCATTCTGGATGGCGTTGAGGTCCTCGCAGTTCTGAGGAACCTCAGGAAAGTCAGAATACGAGGGTTCAGAGTTCCCCCAACTCGAATAGAAGGGATCAGAGATCACTCCGGTCCAAGAGGTAGACGGGGGTGGATATGGGTCCATCCCCTTGGCAGGTTGGTGATAGATGTTTTGCACTGTTTCCCTTGCCAGAGGAGGTCGTGTAAAAGAATTTTGTGCAGAGGTGGCTTGCTGCAAATGTCGAGTTAGCTCGTCCACCTTCTTTTCTATGATAGAGACCTTGTCCAACCGACTGGCCATCAGTTCCAGGTCGACAGAAGTGGACAGGTCCTGCGTCTCATGTGTCCCTCTTAGATTCGTCGATGCACGGGCATTCGTCCTGTCGAATAAGCCCAAGGAGTCATTGTTTATGGAGTTCTCGCACATGTTTTCGAGAATCTCCCATACCGTGTCCTCGTTTTGGCCCATGATGTTTCCTCCACATGTTGCATTGACGAATAGACGAATATCCTCACGGAGTCCCTGGTAAAAAGACTGGACTTGTTCCCACTTAGGAACTCCGTGATGGGGGCACTTTCGCATGAGATCGAGGAATCGATCCCAAGCTTCATGAAGAGGTTCTCCCGGTTGTTGAGTGAAATGAGTGATCTGGTGGCGCAAGGCATTTGTCCGGCCAACAGGGAAGAATTTTTTCAAAAATTCGGACTGTAATTCCTCCCATGTGTTGATCGGGCGGGTCTGAGTCTGATACCAGTGTGCAGCCTTGTCCAAGAGGGAGAACGAAAACATTTTCATGAGTAGGATATCCCGGTTTTGTACATCTGACCCGAAGGTCTGGGCCAAATGCTTGAGTTGTTTAATGTGTTGGAATGGATCCTCAGAGTTAAGCCCATGGAACTTCGGTATGGAATGAATCATATTGGGCTTCAGATCAGAATCGGGTCCTCCAATTGGGATTCGTACTCGGGGTTCGATTGCCACCGCAGCAGGATTATAGTGATCTCGCATCATAGGTCGCTGCGGTGGGTTTACAAAGTTCTGAAAGAGATCGTTCAAGCGTTGAAGTTGGTGTTCAAGATTATTCTCCTCTTCAATGGGTTGTGCCATGATGGGAGAAGAAGGAGAATCAGGGTCTGAGTCAGATGAAAGATTTATGTGGCGGGGTTGCTGCACAAACAAGGGCGTCGAGGCTTGGCCTCTACGAGAATGAATTTCTAAGGGAGGTCTTAAAGGTGGTCTTAAGGACCTCCTACCGAACATGCACCGAAAGATGTGATGAGATCAGAAGGTGCTGGACCCAATCAAGACACCCAAGAATTGTTGGGTGACTATAGAGGTTCGGGGAAGATGGACCCCTGGATCAGAAGATCGTCCACCTGAGAAATACCTGGGCAGCCAGAGAGGGAGAGTCCCGCAAAGACCCCTACACGGTAGAGCGTCCCCACGGGTTACAGGGTTTCCCCCACCCGACCTCTCTTGTCACTGCGATTCCAGGTAAACCAGAATGGGGATCTTGACCTCTTAAGTCTACTTTTTTTTATTTTAAGATCAAGGTGCTTAATGTTCCACTTGAACTTTTAAGTATTTTGAGTGCAAAAGTGACCTAATATTAAGGTTGGTTGACCCGAGGGATCAACTTCACCTTTTGTTCCTTTGAGAGCTTTTAGGTCCTTCCTTTTATGGTTCAAATGGATTATTAGCCTGATTTGCTTAGGGTTCCTCTTGTATAAATCTTTTCAAACACAGTTTAGGCACACCTCTTTTTGGAAAGTTTGTTTCTTTGTTTTAGAGAAGATGTGTCTCTAAAAACCCTAGCTTTGCAATCCCTAACTTGGCTCTAGTGGGTCCAATTTAGTTGCCGTAGAAATTAGCACCTAGGGCTCAATCAAGAAAGTTTTAGCCCTAGTTGCCTTAGTTGGATGAACAGATAAAAATATGTTGAAATGAAAATCAGGCAACTTGATGAGTTACTAAATATGAGACAGGTAGCCCTAAGTTGATTTCCCTCCTTTTTTTAGATTGTGAGAGGGTTAAGAGAGAGGACTTATGGAGATTACCTGTTCCTTGGAGAGTCTGTTGTGCAGTTGCTATTCTTTCCTTTTTGTTTTGCTTTCCCTGAATAAACACAGCAAAAGAGAGAAGTCAAGTCGGATATTAGATAGAAAAGTTGTACTCAAAAGTTTTAAAAGTGCCCGTTGCTCCCCAGCAACGGCGCCAAAATGTTCGTCGCGCTTTTGTGTGGTTTGTTAAAAGATAATATCGCGTTGTAGTATAGCCGCGAAAGCGTTCAAAACAAATAAAGATTTTTATTACTCGAAAACCGGAGTATCCGAGGTCGAACACAGGGAGCAATCTCAGTACTTTGGAAAACCCAAGAATACAACTGTTACATGCAAATATAATTGATTCAAAGAGTTTTTAGAAAAAGTAGAATTAGACGTCTGATTTATGTATCAGACGTCTTAAATGTGATCTTTCTTTCTTCCTTCCTTCTTCTCCTTTCTGCTTCTGTATCTTTCCTTCTGATTTGCCGTTCTGATCTCTTTGCAATCTTTCCTTGTCCTTCTTCTTCTTCTCTGCGAAGACTTCTAATCTTTCTGCCTTCCTTCTCCTGCGAAGGCTTCTTTCTTCTTCTTCTGTCTTCTTCTTTGGCTTGCTTTTCCTTCTTCTGCAGCGGCCAAGTCCTTCTCCTGCGATCAGCCTGCTTGCACAGGAGCAAAACCTAACCCTTCTCCCTCTACCCGCGTGCCTCTCTCTCTCAAGCAATTCACTCTGACCGGCTGTCCCAGAGCCACAAGCATTATCGGGTCGGATCGTACCCGGGACCAGGCGCACCTGAAGGTGGTGTGATGCGTGAGGAGTGCGTAGGTCTAGGTCGGGTCGGATCCGCTAAGTCCGCGTGGTCAGGCCGTGGACGAGGCGGGTGGGGTCAGTGAGGGACCTCACCCCTGTGCTTACTGAGGCGATAAGAATATATCACAAAAGAAGTTTATAGTGTACCTGAGGTTTGTAATCCCACGATGTGGGACTAAAGGTTTCGGCCTTCCCTCACGCGCACCCGCAGACTCTCGTGTGCAATCGCCCACGCTGAAGGCCCTGCTGGTGCTCCTCGCTAAACTCAGTCACCTCGCGACACTTGCGAGAGCCTGCTGCACCTGCCGCCTGCTGCTGCTCCAAGCTTCCTGCTGCTTCGGCTGTTAATGGCGGCCGGGGCGTTCACCTGAGATTCCACAGAACGGCCTATTGGCCCAATCAGAATAGCTGGAAACCTTCGCCGTAGCACGGCGAAGGCGATGGGTGATGCTGCAGGTTGTCGGTCGGCCTAGGCGTGCGCGCCTAGGTCAACCTGTGGCCGGAGATGGTGGGTTGTTCGGGGGGTGGTTATGGAGGTCTGGAGTGGCAGTTGTGGGGTGGAGCGAGTTCCTGGTGGTGAGGCGGAGCTCACGAGGTGGTTGGCGAGCCGTGTGGAGTGGCGGAGTGGTGTGGGCGGCTCGCCGGAGTGCGGTCGGAGGCGAGGAAGATGAAGGCGGTTAGGTACTGTCGGGGGGTAATCAAGTAAAATAGTTGGGGGAAAAGAGAGAGGAGAGGATGGAGAACGTATCTGGGGTTGTCTGGAGGGAAGGGAGGCGGCGGAGAGGACGGCTCGTAACTTCCATCGTCGGGGAAGAAAGACCCTGAGGGAGGAAGCGGCGACGAAGACGAGGTCAGAAGCGCGCGCGCAGGGTACAGCGCGACGCGGGAGGAAGCGGCGGAGAGGACTCTGCTGCTGGTATGGCAGCAGAGCGACGAGAAGGAGGGAAGGAGGTCGCCGGAGCTTGTGAGTCGTTTGGCCGGAGATGGGAGAGGGAGGAATTTGGAAGGGATCTCCGTCAAAATCAAGCTTAGCCTCTTCGGCCGGAGTTGTGGGTTCTTATATAGGCGCTGGACTGGGTGTGCAGGGCGTGAAGGGCACGTAATTGCCTGAGGTTGCTCGCCGGAGATGGAAAGGAGTTAGGATACCCAAATCTCTCGTGCGTTCACACGAGAGATTGAGTTCACACCAGCGATTGTAATTGACTTTATAAGGAAGGGAATTCCTCAGAGAATCCTCCTTCCATTTCTGGGAGGGAATCTCTGAGGGATTAGAGAGCAATCCCTCTCCGAACCTCGCCGGAGCTCGGTTCTGCCCTAGCAATGGCGGCAGGACCGGTTTGCAAAGGAGGCGAAGAACCTAGGGGGTTCTCTGCAACGGTATTCAAAAGATAGGGACCAATTTGTGATTTGGGTGTACTAAATTGCAAAGCAGGTCAAGATGACCTCTCCTTAGATCCAAATTTTGGTACAAACCTAATTTGGACCTAAGGAATCCAATGGTGAAGTTGGATTTTAGGTTTGACCTCGTTTGACTGGACATTTTGCGTAAAAACCCAAATTAGGTTAATTGAAGAGCTAGGACCCTAATCTAGGTCAAACTAGGTTCCAAAGGCCAAATTAAGTGTTCCAAACCCTAGAGGATGTTTTTCCATGATTTTTAGATGGTTTACTTGCTTTTGGTTCTGACCGGAACCTTGTTAATTTCAGCGGGTCTATTTTAGGGTTACCAAGTGTCATTTAGTTCTTAAATTGCACATGAACCCATTTCTGATTGACTCAACCCACTTTTTATCTCATTTAGACCATTTGACCTATGTTTTGCCTCTGAGAAATCCTGTTTACGTACTGCAATGGTAAAATTACAGTTTTAACCTTTATTTCATGTTTTCTTCTCAGGGCACTTGTTCCTTCAGTTAGGCCTTCTTCTAGGTTATGTAGGAGCTTTTATCTTCTTTATTGGGTCAAAATGAGCTAGTTATGGCTCATGATGAGGCTCTCATCACAAGAGCTGCCCGAACCCACCTTCACCAGAGCTCCATCCGGCTAGCTCCGGCCACTTCGCAACTCGCCGCCGCCACTGTCGCGGAGCCCTCGGTCTAGAGATCTTCCTTTGAGCTTTGCACCTCTGGTCATCTCCTCCTCCTTGCGCACGGACAAGGGGAAGTCTTTCCTTTGTTTTGCTACAGTTTTTACGATTCATGCCATTGTGAACTTCATTTTCTGATTTAATTAATGTGGTGATTTTATGCAAAGAACCTCCCTCTTTCTTATAAATACAATATCAGCATGTTAAAGTCTTATTATCTCAATTGAAAAGAGACTTTGGCTTGATTTCTTGATGAAATTAATAGTGAACATCGATTTTTGACCTTTGCGAGTTTAGATAGGCCACTACCTCCCTGTGGATATGACCTGCTCCTAATTGAGTGGTTATTTTAATTGTTGATTAGTTGATTTTCCACCACTTGCATACTATAACAACGCGTAATTTTATATGCGAAACAACGAAAGCAAAAGTCGACACGTCATAGATCAACCCTAGGTCAACTCTGAGATTTAAGGATTTAAATCTATGATTTTTAGGTTGAAATAAGTTTCTATGTTGATTTAGAATTGATTTGAATCAATTTCTGTACAGTTTGGGTTCTAAAAGGAACCCAACACTATTCCTTATATTCTTGTTGAGATTTAAGCCTAAATCCCGATCAGATCAGTCCTATTTGACTTCTTAATTCGATCCAGATCCTTTCCTGATGATCTAAACTAACTATTTGGATATTTCATCCTCAAATCAGAAGCTCTGAAGCTTCTGGAGCTTCTGAAGCATGCTGCTATCTCTCTTTCTCTCCTAATCAATGCAGAATGCTATTCTAAGCATTTCCAGAACTCTCAATTGAGGGCTTATCATCATTTGCTAGTCAAAAGACCCAAAATCCCTCCTCTGAGCATCTTTTTGGGCATGATGAAACAACCATGTTCCTCCTTCGAATCCTTGATCAAATATGATCCAAACACCAAATTGAGGCTAAAATTGGATAGAGGACCTTTAGGGCTTTCCATCGAGCTATTATACACTCGATTTGGTCCTTGGAGCTGCACAAAATCAACATTTGAAGTCGATGGATTTGACGCTGCACTGGAAGAGATCAGCTGTGTTTTGTCCCACATTGGGAGCTGAAGACACCACGCCTTAGTATAATAGGATTTCACGAACCCAGCACTTCAATCGTCAAGCACTGGGCACAAAATACTTATATGCATTCTGATTCTCTTGAGCACGTGCCATGCACATGAGAGCATGTGTGTGTGCTCATGCCAGTGTGTGTGTGGGCTCGGGTGGGTGTGAGCATGAGCTTTGTGGGCCTAGTTGGGCCCAGTATTGTGCTGCATTCCAAAATGATTAAATCCACTATTAATGAATCAGGACCTATTCGAGTAGGGTTTGGTCCCACCCTATGGGTGCTGTGTATCCTCGAAAGAACCGGCCCGCCCACTAAGCCATCTTTTTTGTTAAGTGAGGAAGTAGAGAATCAACTAAGTGTGGAAAGGTATGAGTGCACGGTGATAATTAAGAGAGAATGCGTGAGGGCTTAAGTGATGAGAGAGCTGAAGAGTAAAGGAAGAAATTAAAGAAGATAAGGAATAGAGGAAAAGGCTGAGTTGAGAAAGAGAAGAGAGAGAAGAAAAGTCAAGTGCTGATTAAAGAGAAAAGAGAGAAGAATTTAAAGAGGGGAGAATTTAAATGAAGAGGAGAGAGTATGGTAAATGTTAAATGTGAGAAAGAGTTGACGAGAAAGAGAGTGAGACGTCTGATAGACTAATCAAAAGTCCAATTTCTATTTTTAAGTCGCCTAACTTTGTAAAGAAACGTCTGGAAAGAAGGTTGAAGGCTAATTCATGATTAATTAGTGTTTAAGCTTACTTGTAATCAAGGCATATGTGTTGTAATTAGTGTAATCATCTCTTATGCCTTATTTTGTAAACACTTGATGTAATTATTGAGATTTCTTCTTATTATTCCTTGTAAATCATTCATGTACCTTTCTCTTATTAATGGAATAGCTGCTTGATTTTACATTCAATTCTATGTGTAATTGTTTATGTGCTTAACATATTACTTAATTATAGAGTTAATTAATTTATTTATTAGTTAAATAAAAATGGTGAATTAAATTACAATTATGCCTCCCAGAGAATGACCTGGACTCAACCAGTTAAAAGAAATAAAATCTATAATGTTAGGTTAACTTGACCCTATACTACAATTAACGACAACCTAATGATTCAAGTTAACCTAAGTCCATTCTTTATACAATTAATTAAGCCTAATAACCTTAATTAACTATGTTGAGAAAAAAAAAATCAGGGCCTGCACAACGCTCCCTCATACCATCACCTATTCAGGTTGAGGCTGATAGGTCACCTTCCCGAGTCGGCCAGGGCTCGAACAGATCAGCCCCTACAGTGCTGACATTTCCCACCTCCAAAGGTCGACAAAGTTACTCCTGATGGCTGACCCGAACTCAAGTAGAGGCACCCATGCTCTGCTTATCGGTCAACGGAACGCCATTCCCATAGAATGACATAATCAAGGCTCCTACACCTCACCTGCAGTGACTGGGACGTCAGCTCCCCGGGCCGGTAAGGACTCAGGCCTATGTGCCTGAAAGCTCCACACACCGCCTGTTGGCAAAGCCTTTGCCGCTCCATAAGTGCGTTGCCGCCGGAGCAAACAGTGAGGGTTCAACCGCCTCACCCAATGGCCGCCATGTCGACCACCAAAGGCTAAATTGGGACCTTGGTGTCCCATGCCCCGGGTGACTCAATTTCACGCGGCGCTCGAAACGCGAGGCTTGAACCCCTGCACTCCAAGCCCAGCTCGGTGCGCCTCTGATCTTTGCCAGCAAGAATTCGAGCGCCCATCACCACCTTCTAAGGTTGACCCTGCTCCACGACTGCCCTCTACCAGAAGCCCTAGGTGAAGGCCACCTTTAGGGGCCAACCTATGCGAAAGTCCCCTGGCGCTAGCCTTGTTTGGAGACACAACAGAGCAGGCATGCGCCCGACGATACCACGCCTGGCGACCACAATGACGGTAAGGACGGGCCCAATGGTAGAAGAGATGCATTCGGAAGCAATTGTCACGACCCAACCCCGACTCCCCACAGAAATCGAGACCGACTTGCCTTGATGAACCCCAAGACCCGGTCGTCCAACAAGAAACAACCAAATGCATACTCATTCCACAACCACACGAGTAATGTAACTAAGTAGAAAATATATAACTGACAGTAAAAGGAAGAGAATAACAAACCATAAGATTATTACATGATACAGTGGAAATTTACTGTTAGAAATATAACCATCACAACTGAGAACTGGTAGAAATATAATTGAATATAACCACAAGCTACAAGTACTCACTACAACAAAACTCTCTGCAGCGAAACAAAAGAAAGGAAACTATG
Organism: Thalassia testudinum; assembly: GCA_037157565.1. Lineage (NCBI taxonomy): Eukaryota > Viridiplantae > Streptophyta > Magnoliopsida > Alismatales > Hydrocharitaceae > Thalassia > Thalassia testudinum. The sequence continues at coordinate 83,241,607 of JAZHRO010000012.1, read as the reverse complement.
TCTAGGCTCAACTGGGACCAGCGCCCTCAGCAGCCAGTGGCTCTGGCTACTCGAATCCCTGACCTGAACATGGTTACAAAATCCGGGGTCAGCTAACGTTAACTAGAGTGGTGGTTAAGTCATTTACATGCAACATAATTAAACAGTAAGCAGTTAAACATACAATTGTCGGTTATTTATTTTCATTCGTTTCCAATTCTCTGATTTATGTGTTTCTGAGTCGAGTACAGTGATTGTATGCATCCTTAAAAATTGTGGGCCAGTAAAAGTCACACTGGAGGACTTTTGATGGGGTTTTGCATCCTGAAAAATGTCCACCGCATGCCTGGTCATGGCAGTAAGAAAGTATGTCTTTTAATTTCGCTTCCGTGACACACCGTCGGATAATTTGATCAGCACCAATGCGGAATAAATACGAGTCTTCCAAAAAGTAATACTTGGCATCAGAACGCAATTTGTCCTTCTTGGCCTTCGGCCAATCAGATGGGATCTGATGTGATGCCAAGTAGTTTACTATGTCAGCAAACCATGGAAGCCCTGTATCGATAGTCAGGAGGTGCTCATCAGGAAAATGCTCCATGATGGGTCTTGTTACGAACGCGCAGCTTCAGACGTCTTTTAAGACGTCTGGGAGGTGGCCCAGACATCGGACCAGACGTCTGGAACCCCTTCCAGACGTCTGGGATTCGATTTTTTCGACACGCGCGGTTTCGCCTGCGCGCCTGAGCGCGCAGACCTGCGAGCGCATCTCTCTCTCTCTTTTTCCCTCTCTCTTGCGGTCGCAGGCTGCGCCCTCTGTCTGCTCTCTCTCCTCCCCGCGCGGCTTTAAAACGCCATGCCCTCTCCCTCACTCTCATCACCTCCGCCCCCTTCCCCTTCTCCTTCCAGCTGGTGCGCGAGAGCGAGAGCGAGTGAGCGGCGGCAACGACAACCGTGGTAAGCGTGGGAGGAGGTGTTGCGCGAGGGAGGAGGCGCTCGGCCGAAGGGCGAGCTTGCTGGGGCTGCTAAAGCTGGCCGGCGAGGCGAGCAGCAGACGCCCGGGGTGACGCGGGAGGCCTGCTGCAGCTCGAGCAGCAGGCGGATGGGGCGCGGCACGGCCGTGCGTCGCAAGCGGAGGGCGAGTCGCGCCCTGATTCTAGAATTTTCTCCAGAATCAGACGTCTGGGCTTCCAACCAGACGGCGGGGAGGACATCCGGAGGACTGTCCAGACGTCTGAAAGGTGAGTTATTTCCGTCTTTCTTCCTCTTCTTCGACTGACCGTACTGAGAGAGAGAGGAAATAGGTACGCGCAGGTTCGGATTCGCCATCCAACGCGAATCAGACGTCTGGCTGCAGTGTCAGACGACGGGAGCGACTTCCAGACGTCCGGGGTGACCATCGGACGTCTGGGAACTAGGCCAAACGCCCCCGCAGGCTTCTGGACGTCTGAGAGACCACGCAGAGCAAAGGTAACCTCTGATCCACTTTTTAAGACGTCTGGAAGAGGTTCCAGACGTCTGATTTTACACTGTTTCATCGTTTTCGACCCGTTTATGGCCCGTTCGGAGTCCGTTTTCCGCGTTTCGAGTTGCATGCTTTTCGAAATTAAATCCTCTACCCGTCTACAGTAGTTGTATACTGTTTTGAGAAACTCCTTGTGTTGATCCTTGTGATAGGACCCCGTTCCGTTGCAGTCTCGGGGGTTGTGGAGGCACGCGGGATTCCCGACCACGCCCCCAGTACTCCTGTTGTAACCGGTAGAGTGGCTTTTAAGTTTACTAGTATAATCTGTTAAATTATGGAACCATAAATAGAACTTAGGACATTACATGAATCCTAGGAATGAGAAATAGATTGGATGATAGATCCTAGGTGTTGCATGAATCCTAGGACTGGAAAACTAGATTTTATGATAGATCCTAGGATATGACATGAATCCTAGGATGGGAAAACTAGTGGAATATACGAATACTGCAGTCTTGGAAAAATGGAAAGGAACAAATAGCTGCCTGTGAATTGAATTAACAGCTGCCAGCTATGAATAAATAAACGTGATTGAGAACATGGATTGTAAGAACGTGAAACTGGGAAGTGAAACCTAGATGTTCTGAGTTAAAAGAGCTGGAACCTTACGGGGAATTAGGAGTGGAACCCCTGGAAAGAAAAAGGAATGGAACTAAGAAAGAAAGACGTGGTAGTGTGCTGTCTCTTGGGTACGTAATACCAAGGGAAGTACCTGTACCTGTTTAGTGCAGAGCGGAGCCAGCTGCCCTAGGGACCCAGGGTTAGGACTGGCCACTTTGTACCGACTTGCTGGCCCTCGTGTACGTAGTACCGAGGAGAGCTACTAGTGTAGGGAGGTACTAGCTACTCCACGGGCCCCGGGGTTCTGCTAGCCTCCTACACCGACTTGTTAGGCCCACTCGGCAAACCAGGGTAGTCAAGCGAGGGTGCGCGGACTGTGGAGGGGCAAGGCCCCTGTTTGGTTACTGTGGAGGCGTTCGACCCCTGTTACTGAGAGCGCTCTGCCCTGTCCTGGTTCCGTGCTTTCGGCGCACCCGTTAACGGAAACGACTGACCGCGTGCCAGTGCGGGTTAGCTACCTGTGCATTTATCGCACGTGCCGTAGTCACCGTTACGTCTGTCCATGACTTTGGGGTGGTTGACTGAGAGTAGGATCACCACGAGGGACTCTCCCGGCCAGGAGAGCACCACGTGCTACTTCTACTTTTTGGAAAAGACTGCAATCAAGATCGTTCCCACAAGGAACATTCGAGATCAAGTAAAGGATCTGAGAAATAAATGAAATCGTGAGACAATTGAAAGACGTAAATAAAGAAAGTAACAGAACATAACAGCTACTGTACACTCTACTGTTTCTTTAGTTTTAGTTGCCACTCTACTCAGCGTTTTACTGACGTGTTACACTCGTTACCTTTCAGGACCAGGTGTTGAGCAGCCAGGGTCAGCGGCTGCAGAGGACGCTGGGCCGAGTAGGGTCCAGTAGAGTTACCACTGGTCTCTTGTACCTCTTTTGTTCCACTGTAGTGAGTAGTTCTTGTTTCCGCTATACTTTTCTTTACCTGCAGTTCATATTATGTTATGAATGTTGTTCTACTGTTGTGGTGGTATATACTGTAGTGGCTTCTTTCCTTACTGCTGTATTCCCTTACTGTTAGTTATATTCATGCTGAATGTGGTTTATTTTACTGCTCTTTTGGTTACTTCCTCGTTGGACGACTAGGTCTTGGGATTAGTCGAGTTGGTTCGGTTCTCGTGTCTCGTAGGGACTCGAGAATCGGGTCGTTACAAGATGGTATCAAAGTAAGGTCGTCCCGAGAAGTGAATCAACTGAGTGGAAAATAACCAATTCACATGTCTATAACTAGAGTAGCCACCACAACATATCTTTTGACATGAGCTCTTAGACATTCCGTTAGGTATCGTTCCATAGTGACGTGTTCCGTTTTGTTTCGCGTCTCCTTGCAGGAGATGCCTCGTCACGGGACTGGTGAGGCGGGCCACGGGCACGGCCGAGGACGAGGTCGGCGAGGTGGGCGTGCCGTTGCCGGTGCCTCAGTAGACCAGCCACTACTCCCGGGAGTCCAGGCTCGGGACCTCGCCCAGCTGATACGGGATATTGTGCGAGAGGAGCTCCACCCAGCGGCCCGAGCACCTCCCCCTGGGGCTGCGGAGGGGGAGTACTCTGTGGGACTACCCGACGGACGCGACGCTAGACGCGGGGGAGGGGATAGGCTACCGCAGCCCCCACCTTCCTCCGACACTTCTGTCCACGAGGCACCTTTGCCTGGAGGTGCACCAGCATCCCCATTGCAGCGCCACTCCGAGCTCTTTGGGCAGTTCTGGAAGCTGAAGCCCCCCCTCCTTTAAGGGGGATGAGGACCCGACCGAGGCAAAGGATTGGCTCGAGCAGCTGGAGAAGATTTTCGACACCCTTCGACCCCGGTGGAGTGCTGCGTGGCCTTTGCCACATACCAGTTGGAGAGTGCGGCACACAGGTGGTGGAGGGCTGTCCGGGGACAGGAGAGGGACGAGTCGACCTGGGATCGGTTTGTCGCCCTCTTCTGCGAGCAGTACTTTCCCCAGCCGACAGCAGGGACCCACTGAGGGCGGGAGTCGGGTTCCCCTCTGTTACCAGTGTGGCCAGCCGGGCCACATCAGGAGGGACTGCCCGTCTAGGGCAGGAGGTCAGCAGATACTTCCCACGCAAAGCACTGGAGGGCACGCAGGAGGCCGCGGTTACCAGGCGCGAGGAGGAGGACAGCAGTCACGAGGAGGGTACCAGCCAGCACCTACCCGTCCGACGCAGAGTGTGGCTGCTTCGTCCGCACCTAGAGCTGAGGGGCGTATCAACGCCCTGACACACAGGGATGCCAGAGCTTCGGGCTCGGTAGTGGCAGGTATGGTTTCAGTTTCCGGCAGACTCGTTTACACACTTTTCGATTCCGGCGCTACGCACTCGTTTGTCGCAGCTAGTTTCGCAGTTCGTTTGGGCCAGGATTATACGCTGTTAGAGAATCTGTTCGTAATCAGAGGTCCGAGTGGTCAACTATTTGCAGCTGAGGAGGTGTACACGGATTACGAGGACAGCGTCGGGGGACATAGCCTGCCAGCTGACCTGATTATGATACAGATGGAGGACTTTGGAGTGATTCTGGGGATGGATTGGTTGTCTGCTTACCACGCCTTGGTGGACTGTTTTGAGAGGGAGATCGTCTTCTCCATTCTGGAGTTGCCTTCTTTCGAGTTTCACGAACAGCCAGTGGACGGAGGTTTCAGGTGCATTTCGGCACTTCGGGCGGCGAGACTTTTGAGCCAGGGGTGTGAGGGCTTCCTAGCTTGTGTGGTGGCAGAGCCCGGCCCTGTGGCAGACTTCCAGAGTATCCCGGTGGTCAGAGAGTACCCTGACGTGTTTCCAGATGAGTTACCAGGACAACCGCCCAAGCGTGAGATCGAGTTTGAGATCTCACTAGTACTAGGGACCAGCCCCATCTCCACCGCGCCATATAGGATGGCACCGCTTGACCTGCGAGAGCTCAAGTCCCAGTTGCAGGACCTTTTGGAGAAAGGTTTCATGAGGCCCAGTGCGTCTCCCTGGGGAGCCCCGGTACTGTTTGTGAAGAAGAAGGATGGGACCTTACGCCTTTGTGTGGACTACCGACAGCTGAATAGGGTCACCATCAAGAATAGATATCCGCTGCCGAGGATCGACGACTTGTTTGACCAATTGCGGGGTGCCACGGTGTTCTCCAAGATCGACTTGAGGTCAGGATACCACCAGTTGAGGATTAGGGAGATCGACGTCTCCAAGACAGCTTTCCGCACCCGGTACGGACACTACGAGTTTTTGGTCATGCCGTTTGGGCTGACCAATGCCCCCACTACTTTTATGGATCTGATGAACCGGGTGTTTAGACCGTACTTGGACCAGTTCGTGGTGATTTTCATAGATGATGTACTCATCTATTCTAGAGATCAGACGCAGCACGGACAGCACTTGCGGATGGTTCTGGACACTCTGAGACGACGTAGGCTGTACGCCAAATACAGCAAGTGCGAGTTCTGGTTGAGGGAGGTGACCTTCTTAGGTCATGTGATCTCTGGAGACGGCTTGGCGGTGGACCCAGCCAAGGTCGAGGCAGTACTCAGGTGGGAGAGACCGCATTCAGTCACTGAGATTCGCAGTTTCCTGAGACTGGCGGGCTACTACAGACGATTTATCAGAGGGTTTTCACAGATCGCGCGTCCTATGACACAGTTGACCAGGAAGGACATGCCCTTCGCTTGGACAGACGCCTATGAGGCGTGTTTTCTGGAGCTGAAGGAGAGGTTGACCTCAGCTCCCGTGCTCACCATCCCTGACAGTAGTGGCGAGTTCGTTGTGTACACGGATGCCTCCTTGCAGGGGTTAGGAGGTGTGCTCATGCAGAAGGGTCACGTTGTCGCTTACGCTTCGCGGCAACTGAAGCCCCATGAGCATACCTACCCTACCCACGACCTAGAGTTGGCAGCTGTTGTCTTCGCGCTGAAGACTTGGAGGCACTACTTGTACGGTGAGACCTTCGAAATTTTCACAGATCACAAGAGCCTCAGATACCTTTTTGATCAGAAGGAGCTCAACATGAGACAGAGACGTTGGTTGGAGCTCCTGAAGGACTACGACTGCAGCATCTCCTACCACCCGGGAAAGACCAATGTGGTGGCTGATGCCCTAAGCCGTAAGGCGCCCGCACACTTGGCCAATTTACAGTTACAGAGTTGGAGCCTTTTGGAGGAGGTGGGCAGTTGGCGACCCCTAGAGTTACGGGGGCACTGTGGGGCAGTGACTGTGACACGACAGACTAGGCCAGAGCTGATAGACCGCATCATCACAGGACAGATGGCCGATCCGTACTTGCAGTCCTTGCGCGACAGAGTACTGTCAGGAGACCCAGGGGACTTCTCTTTCACAAACCAGGTGCTGCGCCTGAGGGGACGGTTGTGCGTTCCTAGAGACGAGGAGCTGTTGAGAGAGCTCCTGACTGAGGCACACTGTTCCAGATTCACCATACATCCCGGAAACACGAAGATGTACCACGACTTGAGACGCGAGTTTTGGTGGAGGGGGATGAAGCGGGATGTGGGTGAATTCGTGTAGCAGTGCTTAGTGTGCCAGCAGGTGAACGCCGAGCATCAGAGGCCTGCAAGGCCGCTACAGCCGCTTCCAGTGCCAGAGTGGAAGTGGGAGAGCATCACCATGGACTTGGTGGTGGGCTTACCTATTACCCAGCGAGGACACGACGCTGTCTGGGTAATTGTGGATAGACTGACGAAGACGGCACGATTCCTGTCGATCCGAGTCACTTTGGGACCAGCACAGTTGGCAGAGAGGTATATCGGCGACGTGGTACGACTACACGGAGTTCCGCGGGAGATCGTATCCGATCGGGATACCCGCTTTACGTCCCAGTTTTGGGCTGAGTTTCAGCAGGCCCTGGGGACGCGGTTGAGGTTTATTACGGCTTACCACACCAAGACGGACGGACAGTCTGAGCGCACGATACAGACACTTGAGGACCTTTTGCGTGCCTGTGTACTGGACTGGAGGGGCTATTGGGAGGAGCACCTGCCCCTAGCGGAGTTTGCATACAACAACAGTTATCACTCGAGCATCGGCATGGCTCCCTACGAGGCTCTGTACGGACGGAGGTGTACGGCACCCTTGAGTTGGGTTGAGGTGGGGACCAAGTGGGAGGATGGCCCCAGGTTGATCCGGCAGAGTCAGGAGGTAGTTGAGCAGATCCACAGCCGACTCTGCACTGTCAGGGGCAGACAGAAGAGCTACACGGATCGGAGACGCAGAGAGGTGCAGTTTGAGGTTGGGGACCACGTCTTCCTTTGTGTTTCGCCCATGAAGGGCCTACAGCAGTTTGGGGTGAGAGGGAGGCTCGCGCCGAGGTTCGTGGGGCCCTTTGAGGTCCTGGAGCGGGTTGGACCCGTTGCTTACAGACTTGCCCTCCCCCCGCAGTTTTCTGGTGTGCACGATGTGTTCCACGTGTCCAACCTCAGGAAGTACGTAGCCGATCCCAGTCACGTACTGAGTCACGAGTGCGTCGAGGTGGGCGACGACCTAACCTACCCCGAGCGGCCAGTGCAGATTCTAGACCGAGCCGTCCGCAGTTTGAGACGAAAGCAAGTACCCCTGGAAAAGGTTTTGTGGAGGAGCCAGCGGTACGAGGAGGCTACCTGGGAGCCTGAGGCGGCAATGAGGGAGCGGTACCCGGAGCTCTTCGCGGGTACGTCTTTTCGGACCGGCATCGGTCCTCTTTGAGCTTGTTATGGTTACTATGACATTTTTCCCGCACCCTAGTTAGCGCAAGTTTTGGGGGCGAAACTTCCTTTGAGTTTGTTATATTGCTACGAACGTGCGGCTTCAGACGTCTTTTAAGATGTCTGGGAGGTGGCCCAGACGTCAGACCATACATCTGGAACCCCTTCCGGACGTCGAGGATTCAGTTTTTTCGACACGCGCGGTTTCGTCTACGCGCCTGAGCACGCAGACCTGCGAGCGCATCTCTCTCTCTCTCTCTTTTTCCCTCTCTCCTGCGGCCGCAGGCTGCGCCCTCTATCCGCACTCTCTCCTCCCCGCGCGGCTTTAAAACGCCACACCCTCTCCCTCACTCTCATCACCTCCGCCCCCTTCCTCTTCTCCTTCCAGCCGGTGCGCGAGAGTGAGCGGTGGTAGCAACAGCCGCGGTGAGCGTGGGAGGAGGTGCTGCGCGAGGGAGGAGGCGCTCGGCCGGAGGACGAGCTTGCCGGGGCTGCTAGAGCAGGCCGGCGGGGGGAGCAACAGATGTCTGGGGTGATGCGGGAGGCCTGCTGCAGCTCGAGCAGCAGGCGGAAAGGGCGCGGCGCGGCCGTGCATCGCGAGCGGAGGGAGAGTCGCGCCCTGATTCTGGAATTTTCTCCAGAATCAGACGTCTGGGCTTCCAACCAGACGGCGGGGAGGACGTCTGGAGGACTGTCCAGACGTCTGAAAGGTGAGTTATTTCCATCTTTCTTCCCCTTCTTCGACTGACCGTACTGAGAGAGAGAGAAAATGGGTACGCGCAGGTTCGAATTCGCCATCCAGCGCGAATCAGACGTCTGGCTGCAGTGCCAGACGACGGGAGTGACTTCCAGACGTCCGGGGCGACCATCAGACGTCTGGGAACTAAGCCAGACGCCCCCGTAGGCTTCTAGACGTCTGAGAGACCACGCAGAGCAAAGGTAACCTCTGATCCACTTTTTAAGACGTCTGGAAGAGGTTCCAGACGTCTGATTTTGCACTGTTTCGTCGTCTTCAACCCGTTTAGGGCCCGTTCGGAGTCCATTTTCCGCGTTACGAGTTGCGTGCTATTCGAAATTAAATCCTCTACCCGTCTACAGTAGTTGTATACTGTTTTGAGAAACTCCTTGTGTTGATCCTTGTGATAGGACCCCGTTCCGTTGCAGTCTCGGGGGTTGCGGAGGCACGCGGGATTCCCGACCACGCCCCCAGTACTCCTGTTATAACCGGTAGAGTGGCTTTTAAGTTTACTAATATAATCTGTTAAATTATGAAACCATAAATAGAACCTAGGACATTACATGAATCCTAGGAATGAGAAATAGATTGGATGATAGATCATAGGTGTTGCATGAATCCTAGGGCTGGAAAACTAGATTGTATGATATATCCTAGGATATGACATGAATCCTAGGATGGGAAAACTAGTGGAATATACGAATACTGCAGTCTTGGAAAAATGGAAAGGAACAAATAGCTGCCTGTGAATTGAATTAACAGCTGCCTGCTATGAATAAATAAACATGATTGAGAACATGGATTGTAAGAACGTGAAACTGGGAAGTGAAACCTAGATGTTCTGAGTTAGAAGAGCTGGAACCTTACGGGGAATTAGGAGTGGAACTCCTGGAAAGAGAAAGGAATGGAACTAAGAAAGAAAGACATGGTAGTGTACTGTCTCTTGGGTACGAAGTACCAAGGGAAGTACCTGTACCTGTTTAGTGCAGAGCGGAGCCAGCCGCCCCAGGGACCCGGTGTTACGAACGTGCGTTTCAGACATATTTTAAGACGTCTGGGAAGTGACCCAGACGTCTGACTAGACGTCTGGAACCACCTCCAGACGTCTGGAAATCGATTACTTTTGGCACAACGGTTTCGTCTGCGCGCCTGAGCGCGCAGACCTGCGAGCGCATCTCTATCTCTCTCGCTTTTTCCCTCTCTCCTGCAGCTGCAGGCTGCGCCCTCAGTCCTCTCTCTCTCCCCTCATGCGGCCTTAAAAGGCCACGCCCTCTCCCTCACTCCCGTCATCTCCATTCCCTTCCTCTTCTCCTTCCAGCCGGAGAGCGAGAGCGAGCGCGAGTAAGGCGGCGGCAGCGACAGCCGCGGTGAGCGTGGGAGGAGGTGCTGCGTGTAGGAAGAAGCGCTCGGCCGTGAGGGCGAGTTCGCCGGGGCTGCTAGGGCCGGTCGGCGGGGGGCGCAGCGGGCACGGAGCGACGTAGGAGGACTGCTGCGGCTCGAGCAGCAGGCGGAAGAGGCGCGGCGCGGCCGGGCGTCGCGAGCGGAGGGCGAGTCGCGCCCTGGTTCTGAAAATTTTTCCAGAATCAGACGTCTGGGATTCTAGCCAGACGACGGTAACGACTCTGGAAGACTGTCCAGACGTCTGAAAGGTGAGTTATTCTGTCTTCTTCGTTTTCTTCGATTGACCGTACTAAGAGAAAGAGGAAATGGGTACGCGCAGGGTCTAAGATTCGTATCCAACGCGAATCATACGTCTGGCTGTAGTACCAGACGACGGGAGCGACATCCAGACGTCTGGGGTTACCATCGGACGTCTGGGAACTAGGCCAGACGCTCCCGCAGGCTTCTGGACCTCTGAGAGCCCACGAAGAAGTTCCAGAAGTCTGATTTTGCTCTGTTTCGTCGTTTTCGACCCGTTTAGTGCCCGTTCGGGTTCCGTATTCCTCGTTTCAAGTTGCGTCCTTTTCGGAATTAAATCCTCTACCCGTCTACAGTAGCTATACACTATTTTGAGACACTCCTTGTGTTTGATTCTTGTGATAGGACCTCGTTCCGTTGCAGTCCCGGGGGTTGCGGAGGCATGCGGGATTCCCGACCACGCCCCCAGTTCGCCTGTTGTAACCGGTAGAGTGGCTTTAAGTATAATCTATTAAATTATGAAACCATAAATAGAACCTAGGACATTGCATGAATCCTAGGAATGAGAAATAGATTGAATGGTAGATCCTAGGGTGTTGCATGAATCCTAGGGCTGGAAAACTAGATTGTATGATAGATCCTAGGATATGGCATGAATCCTAGGACGGGAAAACTAGTGGAATGTATGAATACTGCAGTCTTGGAAAATGTTGAAAGGAAATAATAGCTGCCTGTGAAGTGAATTAATAGTTGCCTGTGAATTGAATTAACAGCTGCCTGTTATGAATAAATGAACATGATTAAGAATATGGGATGTATGAACGTGAAACTGGAAAGGTGAAACCGGAATGCGCTGAGTTAAAGAGCTGGAACCCTACGGGGAATTAGGAGTAGAACTCCTGGAAAGTGAATGGAATAGAATTGGGGAAGTGAGCTGGCCCTTGAGTACGGAGTACCAAGGAGAGCGACTGTCCCCCCTGTTTAGTGCAGAGCGGAGCCAGCCGCCCCAGGGACCCGGGGTTAGGACTGGCCACTCTGTATCGACTTGCTGGCCCTCGTGTACATAGTACCGAGGAGAGATACTAGTGTAGGGAGGTACTAGCTACCCCACGGGCCCCGGGGTTCTGTTAGCCTCCTACACCGACTTGTTAGGCCCACTGGGGCAAACCAGGGTAGTCAGGCAAGGGTGCGCGGACTGTGGAGGGGCAAGGCCCTTGTTTGGTTACTGTGGAGGGGTTGGACCCCTGTTACTGAGAGGGCTCTGCCCTGTACTGGTTCTATGTTGTGCTTTGGGCGCACCCGTTAACGGAAACGACTGACCGCGTGCTAGTGCGGGTTAGCTACCCATGCGTTTACCGCGCGTGCCGTAGTCACCGTTACGTCTGTCAGTGACCTTGGGGTGGTTGACTGAGAATAGGATCACCACGGGGGACTCTCCCGGCCAGGAGAGCACCACGTGCTACTTCTTCTGTTCGGAAAAGACTGCAATCAAGATCGTTCCCACGAGGAACATTCGAGATCAAGTGAAGGATCTGAGAAATAGATAAATTGTGAAACAATAGAAAGACGTAAATAAAGGAAGAAAGAAAATTAAAACAGCTACTGTACACTTTACTGTTTCTTTAGTTTAGCTGCCACTCTACTCAGCATTTTGCAGACGTGTTACACTCGTTACCTTTCAGGACCAGGTGTTGAGCAGCCAGGGTCAGCGGCTGCAGAGGACGCTGGGCCGAGTAGGGTCCAGTAGAGTTACCACTGTTCTCTTGTACCTCTTTTTGGTTCCACTGTAGTGAGTAGTTCTTGTTTCCGTTGTACTTTTCTTTACCTGCAGTTCATATTATGTTATGAATGTTGTTCTACTGTTGTGGTGGTACATACTGTAGTAGTTTCTTTCCTTACTGCTATATTTTCTTACTGTTAGTTATATTCATGTTGAATGTGGTTTATTTTACTGCTCTTTTGGTTACTTCCTCGTTGGACCACCAGGTCTTGGGTTTAGTCGAGTCGGTCTGGTTCTTGTATCTCGTAGGGACTCGGGAATCGGGTCGTTACACCCGGGGTTAGGACTGGCCACTTTGTACCGACTTGCTGGCCCTCGTGTACGTAGTACCGAGGAGAGCTACTAGTGTAGGGAGGTACTAGCTACTCCACGGGCCCCGGGGTTCTGCTAGCCTCCTACACCGACTTGTTAGGCGCACTGGGCAAACCAGGGTAGTCAGGCGAGGGTGCGCGGACTGTGGAGGGGCAAGGCCCCTGTTTTGTTACTGTGGAGGGGTTCGACCCCTGTTACTGAGAGGGCTCTGCCCTGTGCTGGTTCCGTGCTTTCGGCGCACCTGTTAACAGAAACGACTGACCGCATGCCAGTGCGGGTTAGCTACCTGTGCGTTTATCGCGCGTGCCGTAGTCACCGTTACATCTGTCCATGACCTTGGGGTGGTTGACTAAGAGTAGGATCACCACGGGGGACTCTCCCGGCCAGGAGAGCACCACGTGCTACTTGTACTTTTTGGAAAAGACTACAATCAAGATCATTCCCACAAGGAACATTCGAGATCAAGTAAAGGATCTGAGAAATAAATGAAATCGTGAGACAATTGAAAGACGTAAATAAAGAAAGTAACAGAACATAACAATTATTGTACACTCTACTGTTTCTTTAGTTTTAGTTGCCACTCTACTCAGCGTTTTGCTGACGTGTTACACTCGTTACCTTTCAGGACCAGGTGTTGAGCAGCCAGGGTCAGCAGCTGCAGAGGACGCTGGGCCGAGTAGGGTCCAGTAGAGTTACCACTGGTCTCTTGTACCTCTTTTGTTCCACTGTAGTGAGTAGTTCTTGTTTCCGCTGTACTTTTCTTTACCTGCAGTTCATATTATGTTATGAATGTTGTTCTACTGTTGTGGTGGTATATACTGTAGTGGCTTCTTTCCTTACTGCTGTATTCCCCTACTGTTAGTTATATTCATGCTGAATGTGGTTTATTTTACTGCTCTTTTGGTTACTTCCTCGTTGGACGACTAGGTCTTGGGACTAGTCGAGTCGGTCCGGTTCTCGTGTCTCGTAGGGACTCGGGAATCGGGTTGTTACAGGTCTTGAAGGGACAATGATCTCGGAAGGAAGGCGGGGCAAGTGATCAGCTACCACGTTCTGTCTTCCCGCTTTGTCACGAATCTCGAGATCAAATTCTTGAAGCAGCAAGATCCATCGGATTAATCGAAGTTTCTCATCCTTCTTTGCAAGGAGATGCCTCACAACTGTGTGATCCGAGTAGATAATAACATGGGAACCCAGGAGGTAAGATCTGAATTTTTCTAGGGCAAATACTATGGCTAGAAGCTCTTTCTCAGTAATAGTGTAGTTACATTGAGCCTCGTCTAGTGTTTTACTAGCATAGTAAATGACCACGGGTTTCCCGTCAATTTTCTGCCCCAAAACCATTCCTACAGCGAAGTCAGATGCATCGCACATGATCTCAAAGGGTTGAGACCAATCAGGGGACTGTAGAATCGGGGCTTAGGTAACTCGGTCACGAAGGATCTCAAATGCTTGAGTGCATTCCTTGGAGATTTCGAAAGGTACATCCTTGGAGAGAAGAGTGGTCAGGTGGCACGCGATTTTCGAGAAATCAAGAATAAATCGATGGTAAAAATCGACGTGCCCCAGAAAAGATCGGATGTCCTTGATTGAGCTAGGCATAGGAAGTTTGGAAATCAAGTTAACCTTGGCTCGATCGACTTGGATGCCTTTCTCTGAAATAAGATGTCCCAGGACGATTCCCTCAGGCACCATGAAGTGGCTCTTTTCCCAAAAAAGAACCAAATTCACGTCAATGCATCGCCTGAGTATTTGAACCAAGTTCTAGAGGAAATCGTCAAATGATGCTCCAAATACTGAAAAGTCATTCATGAAGACTTCCAGATAATCACCTACCATATCAGAGAATATGGCAAGCATGCACCGCTAGAAAGTCGCGGGTGCATTGCAGAGACCGAAAGGCATCTTTCGGAACGCGTACGTCCCGAAGGGCAAGTGAACGTGGTCATTTCTTGGTCCTCTGGGTGGATTGCCACTTGGTTATAACCGGAGTACCTGTCAAGAAAGCAGAAGAACCTATTTCCTGCCAGTTTTTTGAGGATCTGATCAATAAACGATAGTAGGAAATAATCCTTCTTCGTGGAGGAATTGAGTCTTCTGTAATCTATGCAGACTCTTCACGAGTTGACTATACGGGTCGGTATGACCTCTCCGGTTTCAGTCGTGATGGTGGTGAGCCCTGCCTTCTTAGGCACAACCTGAATTGGACTCACCCATCGACTGTCGGAGATCGGGTAGATGATCCCTACATCTAACAACTTAATGATCTCCTTTTTCACGACCTCCTCTAGATTAGGGTTCAAACGTCTCTGCATTTCTCGCAAAGGTCGTGCGCCCTCTTCGGAATAGATGTGGTGTATGCAATAAGAGGGGCTGATACCAGTCAAATCATCGAGAGTACATCCAATGGCTCTACGATATTGCTGAAGAATAGTAATCAGATAGGATTCTTGGTCAGATGTGAGTTTGGAGTTTATAATCATAGGAAATGTCTGATTGGAACCCAAAAAGACGTATTTTAGATGATCGGGAAGGGGCTTGAGTTCCAGGACGGGATTATCAGCAGTAGCGGGTGGTTCAAGGTGTGTGTCAGGAAAAAGGGTAAGAGTTATGGGTGTATCTTGATTAGGTTCAGACTCCTCTAATTGCGGGTTTTGATCTTCTTGTGGTTGATCGGGGATAATCAGGTTGTCCTCGATATGCGGTTCATCAAACACGGCTTTGATATCACAAATTTGTTCTATAACACCGTAATTAATTCCTTGTTGGGCCTTAAAGATGTCAATCTTTAGAGTTTGGTTCCCAAATTTCAATTCTATTAGGCCCTCCTCACAGCTTATGTTGGCCCTAGCAGTGGCCAGAAAAGGTCTCCCTAGTATAATTGGTGTATCCCTTGGGTTCTCAAGTGCATCCATATCTAGAACTATAAAGTCCACTGGGAAGTAGAAATCTTGTATCCTAACAATAACATCCTCGAGTATTCCTTTAGGTGACTTGATGGATCGATCGGCTAACTGCAATGTCACCTCTGTCGGTTTAAGCTCGGACTCTTTAAGGTGGTTAAGGAGGGATGTAGGTATTAGGTTTATGGAGGCACCTAGGTCTAGCAAGGCTCTATCGAATCGGGTTTCACCAATTTTACATGAAATCAGGGGAGTGTCTGGGTCTTTTGCCTTGGGTGGGAGTTTACTCAAGATTACAGAGCTGGATTGCTCTGACAATATGCTCGGACTCCCACTTTTGGTTCGCAGCTTACGCTTGGGTGTACACATGTCTTTCAAAAATCGTGCATAAGCTGGTATGTGGCGGATTGCATCCATCAAAGGGATGTTTATCTGGACCTATTCAAAGTGCTTGATAAGATCCTCCTCAGGAGCCACGAGCTTGGTTATCCTTTTTCCCTTGGCTAAGTCCTCGAGAAATGGAACCTTGGTTGGTTCCTCTAGAATAGGTCCAGGTTCTTGATCTAGGATAGGGACATCTTGGATAACTATCCTAGGGCTTGGTTCACTACTAGGCTTAGAGTGGTTTGGATAAGGTGGGTCTTGAGTTACTTTACCACTACGGGTTGTCACAGAGTTTAATCCTGTCTGGTTCCGATTTGGGGTTGGTAAAATGGGTGGCTGCTATTGAAATCCCACGCAAGATGTCGAAGCTTCCATCCCGTCAAGTGATGGAATAGAAGGGGCCTGATAAATCATATGTGCGTGGCCTGGATTTGGGTTCATAACGCGCCTCTGGGTCGGCACGTTATTTGGGTTCAGCAGAGGTTGCGAAGGAAGTGTGCCCAGTTGGCAGGAATTCGCCATCTGGGTGAGTTGGTTGCGACACTCTGTGATCTCGTCCTTGTGTTGTTTTTGTATTGCCGCATTCGTTTTCTGAATGTTAGCCAGTGTTTGAAGGATGAGAGTCATTTGGTCTTGGTTTGGCCCAGATTGATAGGTGGGGTTGGGCCGAGGCTGAGGCGGCTGATATGGACGAGGGGTTTGTGGATGGGGTTGATAAGGTAGTCTTTGATTCTGATAATTTCCCGCCCACTGGAAATTGGGATGATTTCGCCATCCAAGGTTATAGGTGTTGGAAAATGGGTCATTTTGGATGGCGTTGAGGTCCTCGCATGTCTAAGGAGCCTCAAGGAAGTCAGAGTATGGGGGTTCAGAGTTCCCCTAACTAGCATAGAGTGGATCAAAGGTCCCTTCGATCCTGGAGTCAGACGGGGGTCGATATGGGTCCATCCCCTGAGAAGATTGGTGATAGATATTTTGCACAGTTTCCCTCATGAGAGTGGCTGTGCGAAAGAGTTCTGCACAGAGGTAGCTCACTACAAATGCCGAGTCAGCTCGTCCACCTTCTTCTCTATGATAAAGACCTTGTCCAACCGACTGGCCATTAGCTCCAAGTTGACAGATGCGGACAGGCCCTGCATCTCATGTGCTCCCTTAAGATTCGTTGATGCGCGGGCATTCGTCCAGTCGAATAAGCCCATGGAGTCATTGTTGATGGAGTTCTTGCACATATTCTCGAGAATTTCCCACACCCTGTCCTCATACTGACCCATGATGTTTCCTCCGTAGGTTGCATTAGCAAATAATCGAATGTCTTCACGGAGTCCCTAGTAAAAGGACTGGACTTGTTCCCATTTAGGAACTCCGTGATATGGGCACTTTCGCATGAGATCCAAGAATCGGTCCCATAACTAATGAAGAGGTTCTCCCGTTTGTTGAGTGAAATGAGTGATCTGATGGCGCAAGGCATTTGTCTGACAATGGGAAATAACTTTTTCAAAAACTCGGACTGAAGTTCATCCCATGTATTGATTGGACGAGTCTGAGTTTGATACCAATGAGCAACCTTGTCCATGAGGGAGAAAGAAAACATCTTCATGAGCAGGATATCCCGATTTTGTGCATCTAACCCAAATGTCTGGGCCAGATGCTTGAGCAGTTTAATGTGCTGGAATGGATCCTCGGAGTTAAGCCCATAGAATTTTGGTATGGCATGAATCATGTTGGGCTTGAGTTCGGAATCAGGACCTCCAGTCGGGATTCGGACTCGAGACTCGATTACCACCGCAGAGGGATTATAGTGATCTCGCATCATAGGACACTACGGTAGGTTCACAAAGTTTTGAAAGAGATCATTTAGGCGCTGAAGCTGGTGCTCAAGGTTGTTCTCCTCTTCAACAGGTTGTGCCATGATGGAAGAAGGAGAACTTGGTTCTGAATCAGAGGAAAGATCTATGTGGTGGGGTTGCTGCACAAACAAGGGTACCGAGGCTTGGCCTCGGGAAGAGTGGATTTCTAAAGGAGGTCTTAAGGACCTCCTACCAAACATGCACCAAAGGATTTGATGAGATCAGAATGTGCTAGACCCAATCGAGACACCACAATATGTTGGGTGACTATAAAGGTTCGGGGCGGATGATACCTCTTAGTCAGAAAGGTCGTCCACCTGAGAAATACCTGGGCAGCTAGAGAGGGAGAGTCCCATGATGACCCCTACACGGTAGAGCGTCCCCACGGGTTACAGGGTTTCCTCCACCCGACCTCTCTTGTCACTGAGATTCTAAGTAGACCAGAATGGGGACCTTGACCTCTTAAGTCTACCTCTTTTAGTTAAGATCAAGGTACTTAGGATTCCACTTGAACTTTAGGTCTTTTGAGTGCAAAGTGACCTAATTTTAAGGTTGGTTGAACCAAAGGATCAACTTCACCTCTTTGTTCCTTTGAGAGCTTCTTTGGTCTGTGCTTTTAGGGTTCAAATAGATTAAGAACCTGATTTGCTTAGGGTTTCTCTTGGATAGATCTTTTCAAACAAGGCTTAGGCACACCTTGTTTTGAAATTTTTGATTCTTTTCTTAGAAGAAGATGTGTCTCTAAAATCCTATCTTGTAATCCTTAAGTTGGCTCTATTTGATCCAAGTTAGTTACCTCAAAAATTGGTATCTAGGGCTCAATAAGAAGGTTTTAGCCATAGTTACCTCAAGTGGATATGCAATTAAAAATGTGTTGAAATGAAAATTAGGCAACTTTTGGTAAATTACTAAATATGGAAACAGGTATCCCTAGATTGATTTTTCTTTATTTTTCCTTTTTCGATTTTGAGGGGATTAAGAGAGAGAGCTAATAAAAGTTTACCTGTTTCCTAGTGTGGTTGTTGTGTGGCTGCTTTTCTTTCCTCGGCTTTCCCTGCGATAAACACAAAAAAAGAGAAATTAAGTTAGTATTGGATCAGAAGTTGTGATTAAAGCTTCTAAAATGCCCATCACTCCCCGGCAACGACGCCAAAAAATGCTTACGCGACGAGATCGTGTTTAAAAAGACATTCATTGCAGTGTAGTTTGAAATGTCGTATAAACAAATAACAATTTTGTTACTCAAAAATCAAAATATCCGAGGTCGAACACAAGGGGAAATTGGGTATTTCAAAGGTTAAGAACACAACTTTCAATCAAAAGCAATAACTAATTCAATCAAAATTGAAGAGAAATGTTATGGAGAAATAATGCTCAAAAAGAATTGGGCGTCTGATAAAAATATTAGACGTCTTAAAAAATCTTTCTACAGTGCTTTATATGTGATTTTTCTCTCTTCTTTCTCTTCTTTGTCTTCCTGCGGCTAAGTCCCTACCTCTCTTCCTTTCTTCTTCAGCTACCTTCTTCTTCTTCTTCCCTTGGTCTGCCACTCCTCTGCTACAATGCATCTCTTTTCTTCTTCTTTTTCCTTCCTTGCCGCGACTACCTTCTTCCTTGCTAAGTCCCTCAGTCGCTTCCTTCTTCCTTTTCTTCTCTTGCTGCACCTCTTCCTTCCTTAGCTTCTTCTTCCTGCACAACACGCAGCAAAACCTACCCCCTACCCTCCCCGCGTCTCTTTCTCTCTATTTCTCTCTTCGGTACGCTCTTCCAAAGCCAGGTAATCAGGTCGAGTGCGCACCCGGGTCCAGGCGCACTGGCATGAGTGTGATGCACGAGGAATGCTAGGTTAGGTAATCAGGTCGAGTCCAGGTTCGCGGGGTCAGGTCGCGGACGAGGCGTGAGTAAGGGCGAGGAACCTCACCCCTGTGTGTTGGAGGCAAACAACACAAATCACAAAATCAATTTAAACTACGTAGGCAACTCGAAACTTACCGAGGTGGGACTAAAGGTCCCACCCGCTTCTTTGTGCACTTTCGCAGGGGATGTCCCCTAATTGCTGCAGCTGCAGAATGCTTTGGCCCTCGATAAGTGGCTGTTGTGGTTCGCGGAGGAAAGCTACGAACTTGGGACATGGTCTCTTGGGGCGGGGCCACCTGATGTAAGCTCGCAAGCAAGCTTCAGTTCGTCTCCAATGGCGGCGAGGGGTGACACCTGTCAACACGAATATGGCCTTACGGCCTATCAAACCACAGGAAAACCTTCGTCGTATCACGGCGAAGGTGAGGCAGGGGTTGGTGTGGCTCAGAACGGCCTAGGCGTGTGTGCCTAGGTCGAACTGTGACCGTGTGTGTGGGGTTGCTCGATGGAGGTGTGGAGCGAGTGTGGCGGGCAGTGAGTAGGCAGAAAGTGGACAGTGGACGGAGGTGGAGCTTTTGAGGTGGTTGGCGAGGCATGTGGATGAGTGGAGTGACGGATGGGCCTCGCCAGAGGTCAACCGGAGATGAGGAAGATGAGGGTGGACAATGGCAGTCGAGGGGTGGTTTGTGAAATAAAAGGAGGGAAAATAGAGAGTAGGAGAAGAGGAACTTATCTGGGGTACCCGGATCGAAGGGGAGGCAGAGGAGATGAACAGTGCATATGTGTCGTTGTCGAAGAAGACGACCCTGAGGTGGAGATAACGGTGACGAGGAGGAGGTCAGAGAGGCATGCGCTGGTGCGGCGCAACGCGAAAGAACAAGGCGAAGCGAACCCTGCCACTGGTCTGGTGGCAGAGCGACGAGAGGAGGGAGGGAGAGTCGCCGGAGCTTGTGGGCTACTTGGCTGGAGAGGGGAAAGAGGAATTTTAGGGGATTCTTCAGCCAAATCAAGCATACCCCCTTCGGCCGGACTTGGTGCTTCTTATAAAGTCATGGGCCGAGGGTCAGGCGCATGGTGGCGGCCAAAAACCCTCGCCGGAGGCATGGTCGGGAGTGATACCCATACCTCTCGAGCGTTCGCGCGAGAAGTATGGGGCGATTCAGGGCATGGAGAGCTGCTTAGGTGGTAGGGCGTTTCACAGAAGACTCCCCTTTTAAATCTGGGAGCAGCTCCCTGGGGAACTGAGGAGAAATCCTCCTCAAAACCTCGCCGGAGGTATGGGTCCCTGCTGCAATGGTAGAGGGACCTGAATGCGAAAATGATGAAGAAGTTGAGGGGGTCTTCGCAAGGGTTTTCAAAAGGTAGGGGCCAAAATGTAATTGGGTGGACTATTTTGCAAAGTAGTTCAAGATGGCCTTTCCTTAGGTCAAAATTTTAGTATAAAACTAATTTGAACCTAAGGAATCCAATAGTGAAGTTAGATTTTAGGTTTGACCACGTTTGACTAGATATTTTGCACAAAAACCCAAATTAGGTCAAATATTAAGCTT
The DNA here is from genome assembly GCA_037157565.1 of Thalassia testudinum. Taxonomy (NCBI): domain Eukaryota; kingdom Viridiplantae; phylum Streptophyta; class Magnoliopsida; order Alismatales; family Hydrocharitaceae; genus Thalassia; species Thalassia testudinum. The sequence goes on along the minus strand of JAZHRO010000012.1, from coordinate 83,220,790 downwards.
GGACCCCAATCTAGGTCAAAACAAGTTCCAAAGGTCAAATTGAAGGTTCTAAATCCTAGGGGATATTTTTACATGAATTTTAGAGGGTTTATTTGATTTTTATCCTACCTATAACCTTGTGAATTTAAGTGGATTTGTTTTAGGGTTACAGAATATCATTTAATTCTTAAATTTCACAATAACCCTTTTCTGACTAAACCATCCCACTTTCTCTCTTATTAAGTCCAATTGACCTATGTCTAGACCCTGAGAAATCCCGTTGATGTACTACAATGGTAAAATTACATATTTACCCTTTGTTTCATGTATTCTTTTCAGATCGGTAATCTCTTGAGTTAGGCCTTCCTTTAGGTTATGCAGGAGCTTTTGTTTACTTTATTAAGTCAAAATAAGCTAGTTAGGGCTCATGATGAGATTCTCATCACAACCTTCCTGTGCCCTCGTAATGCCAACCATAGGCTCCCGGCCATTGCTACTAATGACCCTCCTTACAAGCACTCATCCCGATAGGCCCTGTCAACAGTAAGTTGGAAGGATGTAATAGGAGAAACCTCTATGCCAAGTCATTCGAGTATGCAAAAGGGATCGAGACAAGCCTCCGAAAATGCTGTTCATGAAACCAATGCGAGTGAATCCCGCGCAAAGAAAACATTCTCACACTTGACATACGAGCAGTCCATACAAGGAATAAAATAGTATAATATTTTATTTCCTTTGCAACAAACATCGATTGTTACATTCCCCGAATCATGATCTCTGGCTAAGCTACAACTACAAAGAGACTAGCTACTACAAAAATACTGGCAACACCACTCAGCAGCATCCACCTAATTCGCTACACGGGATCAGGTGACACTACAGGGTATCATGACCCCTACGAGGGGGACGAGTAGTTCCAGAACTTGCGCCTCCTTCAGAAGGAGTGTGCTACGAAAGGCAAGCAGCTAGGCAAGTCCAAAGAGACCACGACCCCCGCAACGGGACCCTCATCCAGCTCTACAACCAGCAGCCATCTTGGTCGAGAAAGTTGACTTGTCCTACAGCTACCCTCGCCCAGCTCCTCCAGCAAACGGGATGCCCCATCCACCTATTCTTGCTAAAGGTGGTGCCCCAGCATCCGCTGCGTTCGACGCCTCCCCAAGTGTCACTGAAGACTCACCAAAAGGGCAAGTAGAGCTGAGGCACAAGGACCATGACCTAGTGAAGAGAAGCTCATCATGGTCTCTAATTAGCCCTAATTAACTAGTCTTCCTAGTTAATCAGCTAGGAATATGTAAATATATGGGTTAATTATTAAATAAGGGATAAAATAGTAAAGGACCTTAAAATAAGTTTAAAATGATATATTATTATCCAATTAATATTATTAATAATTTAATTAATAAGTGGACTCGAAATATCATCAGTAATTTATCTAATCAATGTGTTAGCTAACTTAAGTATAATTTATACCTAAGTAATAACTTAAGTAACCTTACTTAATTAAATAAATTAAGCTAAAAAGGTCAAAAATGTAAATTCAAGGTCCAAATATAATAATTGTCTTATTTATAATCATATATAAAAAGTTGAAAAAGATTTAAATTAAAATAAACCTTGAAAACCTTAGTTTACATTTTAGTCCTTATGTTTTATTTCAATTGAGTCCTTATTCTTCACCTAGGTCCTCAATTTTTATTTCAAGTAAGTCCCTGAAAACCTCTTCTTCTTCCTTCTTCAGCCTCCTCAATGGCTGACAATAGGAGGTGCATTCACCCACTGATCACCGCATATCCAACGTCATTCCTTCCTCTCCAAGCTCCTGAAGCTTGTGCTCACCATCTTCTTTCCATCCATCGATCTGGATGAAGCTACAATCCTATTTTAGGGTTGAAATTAACCTCATCGGTGTCGAAGAAGATGCCGGTGGTTACTTCACTCTTAGACCTTTATCCGTCCAGATACACCCTCCTTCTCAGCCGCCGCAACCTATAAATACCCCTCCACACCCTCGATTTCAGCAAGTTAGCTCCCTTCCCTCTTCTTCCACTAAGCTAACCGATAGGTTATTCCTTCCAAAATCCAGCGACCTTCCTCCGCTTCCTCTGTCTTCCTCCGTCCACCTCTTCTCGCTTTGGATCTCCGCTGACGTCAGCTAAATCTTCTGACGCAGCGCTGACGTTGGATTTCCTCTGCTTCACTCCGCTACACCCGCCGGACTTCTTTCCTATCCCTCTGATTTCCTCCTCCATTAACGACCATCAACGGAGATCTTCTGCCCCCTTCATCCAGGTAACAGTAGGTTAAGTAGTTTAATTAGAGTAGTTAGTTAGGTAGATTAGGTAGGCTTAATGTCAGATTTTCATTCATCTTCCTCAGCTCCAGCGAGCTCGTTGAGCTTGTCTGGAGCGATCTTTTGTCTTTTTAAAACATCGATCACCTTCCTTAATCTTTCATGAACATTTCTAATACCTTAATTCCCTGATTTGATCACCTATTTGCCTAAACGACCACCACCTTCACCAGCTGCTTCCGCTGTCCATGGCGGAAGTAGTTGAGCCTAACCCACCTCCACTGGAGCCCTCCACCATTTAACCATCACTTAAGGGCCCCTATCCTCACTTTAATTTGAATAATAATCATCTATAACTTAAACATCTAAATTTCATATACTCTCCTGAGCTTGCTGTCAATGGCGGCTCAGGAGGAGTTCCTATATCAATTAACCACCAGTATTTCATCGCCACCTCCTACTAACTTGTTTTCCTCACTCAATTGAGTGAGAAAACATGTCCTGAGCTCAATTAAACTTAGAATCTGATCAATGTGAATTCAAAGCATAACTTTCAGTATGATGAAAATTGAAGAAATTAATGTGTTCTTGAGGTTCCTTGTGACCTCAGGAAGTTTTTCAGATCGTACATGGCATGTTTTAATGTAGTTTATACACTTTTAACCTTTTTCTGGACTCATCAGAGCTCCGACAAGCTCCAGCAAATCAAAATGTATTCTTTAGCCCATAGAACTTTGCGAGAAGCTCCAGATCATTTATTTGAGATTCACTGATCATTTTGAAGCATTTTGTTTAAGGTTTTAAGACCTGGAGCTCCATCTAGACCTCTGTCTTCTCCAACTCCGGCAGAGTTGGAGATGACTGTTGGTTAGGGTTAAGCTTAATTTAAAAGTTCCAGAAGCATCAGAAGGTTGCCCTAAAATCAATCCAATAGATCAATCACTTAGATAGGCCTTAGTTTGTTCTATCGAACAAACTCAATTAGGATCTCAGGCGATAGGCTTGAAACCCTAGAAATCCTACTTGAAACTTCCTTCTGAGAATCTGAATCTCTTCCTAAGGTGAAATAGAATCGAATTAAGGCATTAAAATCATTTGAGATAACCTAATTTAGAAAGTCAAATCTCAAGGTTTAATGGTCAACCTTAAGTCTGATCCATGAATTTAGGATTTAGTGAGAGGAATTGATGGGTGGAAATGATTTCTAGGATAAATTTAAATAGAACAAATTCAATTTGGATGAGCTTTGATTAGCTTTGTAGAAGAATTTGATTTCTGTTCAGTTTGGGTTATTTTTGAACCCAAATTGACGACAGTGAGTTTTTGATGAATTTCAAATGAATAATCTGCCCAGATAGATCCTTAACAACCTTTAGAGGTTGTTTGAGTTAATGGCAGTATGACTAGGTTTTGTTGTTTTGTTATAGAAATAGCGTTGTAATACAGATAGTCAATGCCACTATTACAATTTTTACTCGGAAATAAAAGATCTCCCGAGGTCGAACTGAGGGAGCAAACTGTATTCTAGAGATACAAAGTTTCTATTACAAAAGTGAAAAGAGAGAGAGAGATTTATTTTGTTGGCTTTTTCTTCTTCTCTCTTCTTTCTCGTCGTTGTCTTCTTCTCTTCTCTTCTTTTGGGTTCTTCAGTCTTCTTCCTTCTGTTCTTCTTATTCCTCTTCTCTTTGGTTCTTCAGTTTTCTTCCTTCTTCTTGTTCTTCCTCTGTTCTTCTTTTTCTTGCTTTCTTCTTTCTTTTTCTTCAGAGTTTCTTCTTCTTTTCTTCTCGTGTTCTGCTTCTCTTCTTTTGTCTTCTTCCTTCTGTTCTTCTCTTGGGTTCTTCAGAGCTTCTTCTTATTTTTCTTCTTCCTTGCGGTCCAGTTCTTCTTTTCTTCTCCTTCTTCTTCGTCCTCGGAGCGTCGTCTGATTTTCCAATCAGACGACTTAAGTAACCCGCTGCTACAGTGCGTCCTCCTTCCTTCTTTCTTCTTTTCTCTTGTGCCTACACACTCACAGTTTGGTCAAGGGAAAAAACCTACTCTACCCTCCCCCGTGTCTCTCTCTCTCAGAATTCACTCGTAGGATAGCTCTCCCAGAGCTGCCGGGTAGTCGGGTACGGGTCACGCCCGGGTCCAGGCCCACCGGTGTGCGGTGGTGGGCGAGGAGTGCAGGTCGGGTAAACGGGTCGGGCCAGGTCCGCGTGGGCTGGTCGTGGACGAGGCCGAGTCGAGTGGGTGAGAGGGACCTCACCCCGTGGTCAGGAGGCAAAGAGGCTAAGGCACTTTTTGCCTTTATGCGGGTGCGCGGCTTCGAAATCCCACGATGTGGGACTAACTTCTACTGCCTTCGCGCGAGCCCGCAGGATGACTCCACCTCACCCTCTGATCAGCTGCAGTCGATTTCTAGGCCAACTGAAGAGGCAGAAGCCTTCGCGGACTTCGCCCCAACCTGCAGCACCTGGGAATCTAGGGCTGCATGGCCTGGAGCTCGCCTCGAAGCTGCTTCAGTCGTCGCTAATGGCGGCTGGAGCAGCGAACCTGTTAGACAGGAATACGGCCCTTCGGCCTAATCAAACATGTGGGGGACCTTCGCCGTGGCAAGGCGAAGGTGGTGTGGGGTGTGGCAGGTCGTGGGTCGGCGTCTGGTGGCAGGGCTAGGTCGACTGTAGCCGCGAGAATGGGTTTGTTCGGTGGAGTATGGTGGAGGTGAGGAGTGGCAGTGAAGGGGCAGAAACGGTTCAGTGGGACGAGGCAGAGGTTTTGGGTTGGTCGGTGAGTCGTATGGAGTGGCGGAAGGATGGGAGCGACTCGCCGGAGGTGGGCCGGAGGCGTGGAAGATGACGGTGGTCGGGTCGGTCGAGGGTTTGATTGAGCAAATTAAAATAGGGAAAAGAAAGAGGGGAGGAAGAGAAGTAACTGTTACCTACTTGCAGGGACGAAGGGGGAGGAGCAGGGCGACAGTCGTATCGACTGTCGTCGGAGAGGAAGGTGCCCAGAGAGAGAGGGCGGCGGCGAGGAGAGAGCGGGAGAGCGCGCGCTGGGTACGGCGCGACGCGGGAAGAGCAGGTGAAGGCAGCTCTGCTGCTGGTAGTGCGGCAGAGCGACGAGGAGGAGGAAAAACCTCTGGAGCAGGAGGATTCTGTCAGAGTGGGAAGAGAGGAAAAGGGGGGGTTTCTCCGTCAGATCCGAGCTGGAGAGTGCGGCAGAGCGTCGAGGGCTTTTATAGAGTCGAAATCAGAGAGGAGGGCGGAGGGAGACGACGTGCCTCCCTCGCCGGAGGACGCCGGAGATGGAGACCCATACCTTCCGTGCGTTCGCACGGGCGGTATGGGCGGTTGCAGCGACCAGGGAGGTGCCCCTGCGACGGCAGACGTCGCAGGGCACCCCCAGTTGTCTTGGCAGAGGATCTCCCTTACCCTGCGCGGCGCCATGCTCCGCGCAAAGTCGCCGGAGCATGGCGCTGCTCAGGGTTTTGCAGGGTGGACCCAAATGCAAAGAACGAAGAAGAGTTAGGGGTCAAAATGCGAGGGTTTCAAAAGTTGAGGGCCAAAAGGTAATAGATGAGGACCAAAATGTAAAGTCGGTCAAGAAGGTCTCTTCTTAGGCTCAAGTTTTTATGCATGACTAAATGGGGCCTAAGGATTCTAATGGTGAATTTTATTTCTAGATCAGACCTTGTTTGACCGGTCAATTTACGTAAAAACCCAAATTAAGTCATTAATTGGGCATGGTTCTCAATGTAGGTCAAAATGGGTTCCTAAGGCCAAATTGAAAGTTCTAAGCCCTAGAGATTATTTTTCTACGAATTGTAGAGGGTATAGTCGATTTTTTCTTTGCCTCGAACCTCGTGAATTGAAGTGGGTTTGTTTTAGGGTTACAGATTGTCATTTAATTCCTTAGAGTTGCTGTAGCCCTTATCAGATAAGATCATCCCACTTCCCTTCTTATTAGGTTTGTTTAACCTGTGTTTGGACCCTGAATTACCCTGCTTGCAGATTGTGCTGGTAAAATTGCATTTTTACCCCTTATGACTTGTTTTCTTTTTAAACTCATAATTCTCTGAGTTAAGCCTTTCCTTGAGTTATGTAGGAGCTTTTATCCTTTGTATTAGGTCAAAATGAGCTAGTTATGGCTCATGATGAGGTTCTCATCATACCCCCATGCCTAGCTTTTACTAGTCCCTTAGCAAAAAAACTTAAGGTTTCAACCTTTGTTCTACACCATGGAGTTCTTAATAGCTTTAGATAAGTGCTTTTTCATTTGAACTCAGACTAGGTTAGAATGCTGACCATAGGCCTAAAAGGTACTCTAGTACCAATCAAGATCCAGATCTGTCTAGCCTCAGCCTCAGTCCTTAGCAAAGGTTTTTAAGGCCTACAAGAACTAACTTAAGGTCTATTGGACTTTGTGGTTAAAGCACCCGTGCTTGGAATAATTTTAGCCCTGGCTCAATTCGCAGTGCATTTTGTAAGAGAGAGAGATAGAAAATTTTTCTGTTTTGGAGAGTTTTCTCTCTCTTTTTCTTTTTAATTCTAGCTTAGGATTGGCTTTTCAACACGGTCTGTATCAGATTCCTTGCCCCCATCATCAATCCTCAAGGGTTCCTGGCAATCGATGCTTCGAGATAGAACCGCCCATGGCAACCCCCGAAACCCTGGCTATTGAGATTTCGAGATAATCCCATCCATGGTGTTCCGTGGCCAAATCCAGACCCTGGCAATTGACACTTCGTGATAATACCATCCATGGAATCTGAACCAGCAGAGTGCTTACATGCCCCCAGTAGGATATGTAAATATCCTAAGAGACAAGCACCGAGGAGATGATATTTTGTTACGCATCTTCGAGGGGATTTCCTGCCTCTCCGCGCTGGGAACTCGTCTAAATCAACTTGTGTTGATCGGCCGCTCCTACTCTAGGTGTACTTTTCAGAATTTTGCGACGCTTCTACGTGATTTTGATTTTTATGCTTATTGAACCAGGCTGTGTGTGAGGTTAGGGTGGTTAGGTTACTGAGTCCCGTAGACCAAAAGTTAATTAATGAGGTCAAATACTCCCTAAGCCTTAGACCTAATACTTCAGCTTTTCATTTTCCTCAACCTCTTGAGGAGTGTCCAGATCTTAATGGGTACTAAGAGTCTATCTAAGAATGCCTAAGGTTTGCGTTCTTGCTAATCCCATTGTGCATTTTTCAGTTCTTTTCTTGAATGGGGTCTAGAACTTAGGTTAATTCCTTAGTTTCTTACTAGTGACTACTTTTTTCTCATAATTTTGTGCTCCTTTTTCATTTTGTTTCTTTTTCTCCTCCCACAAAATTTCCTTCTTTTATTCTCTTTCGAAAAAATTTCTTTTAATTTTTATGGTGTTTTTGGCATATGTAATTTTTTTGTTTGAAACCTTTTCTTACAAGTTTTGCACTATCATACCCCCCCATGCCTAAGATTTGCAATGTCCTCATTGTAACTTAGGGTTTTTTATTCAACTTAGTGCATACATTAGGACAAATGTTTTGATGAGTGAATGGGTCGGGGTGACTGTTTCGGACGATTTCTAATCTCAAATGCAAGCATCTGAGGTGGAGTCGGCTGTCCTAAAGTGTGAACTTTAAGTGCACAAAGGTGTCAGAAAAGGTTTCAGGTTTTCAAAGAGAATGACGGGTTGCCTCCCGTTGAGCGCTAAATTTGATGCCTTCAGCCAAGCGGGAAATGCGATGGAGAGGGGATGATCAAATCAGCAGAATTTTGTAAGACAAGCACCTTGATTAAGAGCCTGGTTGGTCCAACCAGGTGCTTGTTCAGATCGACAGGCTGATGATGAAGCCCAAACCCAATCAATCTGGTGGTTTGATAGATGAAGATCAAAAGGTGTGGAACCCACCATATACTATAAAGCTCATATGGATGTGGAAGTGTGAATGCAGGGTTTGGCTGAGTTGAATCAGCCTGGTCAGAGTAGGGACCCGTAGAATAATCAGTGATTGACGCCGGAACCCTACAGGGGTGATCAGAGAGTGATGGAGCATGATATGTAGTCTGATAAGTGTTCCAAACCCGATGTGGAAATGCAATTGGCTCGGTGAGAGGTGAATCTGAATAGAAATTGAGTCCGGTTGCGGGTCGGGGTTGGGAAGAGGTTTTGATCCGTTCTGTGTGTGTGGACGAGGTGGCAATCGTGTATGAGGGCTCTTCTAGAAAGGAATGACAGGTGGTTTTCTATAGAGAGTCCTCTGGGTAGCTATCAAATGCCTGAAGAGTGTTTGTAGGATGAAGGAAATCTGAACTGAGAAAAGATTTGAATTCTGTGTTGCAATCACTCTTGGCATTTTCTGTTTTTGGTTCCTGAGGATCAAAAAGGAATGATTCTGTGTTACCAGTGGTCTCTGGAATCAGGACCTCAGAGTCGGAGTCAGAGTTATGTGGACTGAGGTCGTAGATGGGCCTGGTGTGTTCAGGAAGAAGAGTCTCTCCACAATTATAGTCAGATCTGAAGTTGTCGGAGAGTTTGTGAAAATTGAGTTCTAAATGAGATTCTTGATCATGAATTCCACCGTAGCATAAATCATCAGATGTGGAATCAGCAGCCTCACTGGGTTCTAGACTATATGTCAATTCTGGGCTCAAAAAGGTGTTCTGTCCAAGCTCGAAGCTGGTAGGATAGACCCCCTTAAAACCCTGCTCATTCAACTCCTCAGTTTCTGTATCATAAATTGGCGTGTTTTCTGAAAAATTGATCAGATTTCCTGAGGATGTTGGAGAGGGATATTCATCAAATAGAGGCCCGGAATCATATTCTGTAAAAATTTGATCTTTCTCATATGAGGCCACATAATCTTCCCAATAAGTTTCAGATCTAGGTTCTAGGTTTAGGATGTGGGTAGAATTGCTAGAACCTAAGTCCGAATAACCTTCGAGGGCCACCTTATCAAAATAAGGGGCGAAATTTATACCCTCAAAAGGTTCAGTTCTGACCTCATTATTGCAAGAGTTTTGGAATTCCAAGCTTGGCAATTCATGGTCTAGGGTCGGTTCATCAGTGTGTTTTCCTGCAATATCCCAACCTAATTCGATGTTGTCTTCTATCTGGGTTGGGATTCCACAACCACTTTGTGCCTTAGTCCCGAGATCTGGGAAACTGGATTGTTCCTTAATACTATTCCAAGATGGTTCATCCTCTGTTTCTGATATATACGGGTATTTCTGGTTGATAATTTGTTCTAGTGATCTCATCATTTCTACCCGTTTTATAAGGGCATCTTGGTGTTGTTCCCAAAGTACAGGATTTGTCAAGCATTGAAGGTATTCAAATTGGTGTAATTTTTCTATCTCAATGTATCCTGTCATGAGCATATCTCGGGTTGATCCTTTTGTAATTTCTGTCAACAGAATTTGGGCACAGTTTATGATGAAAGTTGTGGTTGTTGGGACATCAACCTGAATGTTTTCTATTGGTGTTGAGGGTTTACATTTGATTTCATAGAATTCAAGGGCATCCTCAATCATCTTATCTTTCATGGATCTCTAATATTCAGGTTTTTTGAATGGTAGTCTTAATTGGTGTGGCTGCATCTTTGAATCAAGTGGTGGAATCAAGATATAGAATCGAAGTTTGAATCAAGATGGAAGAAGGGGACTTTGTTCGGAATTAGAGGAAAAGGGGCTATGTGAATGATTGGTTGCACAAACAAGGGCAGCGAGGCTCGGCCTCGGGGGGGGGAAAGTGAATTTCTGAAGGAGGTTTCAAGGACCTCCTGCCAAATACTGAAGGACTGGATGAGATAAGCAGGTGCTGGACCCAATCGAGGCACCCAAAAATTGTTGGGTGACTATAGAGGTGCGGGGCAATGGACCCCTTAATCAGAAACATCATCCACCTGAGAATTACCTGGGCAGCCAGAGAGGGAGAGTCCCGCGAAGACCCCTACACGGTAGAGCATCCCCACGGGTTACAGGGTTTCCCCCACCCGACCTCTCTTGTCACTGCGGTTCCAGGTAGACCAGAATGGGGATCTTGACCTCTTAAGTCTACCAATTTTAGTTTAAGATCAGGGTGCTTAAGGTTTCACTTGAACTTTTAGGTATTTTTGAGTGAAGAAGTGACCTAATTTTAAGGTTGGTTGACCCAAGGGGTCAACTTCACAGCTTGTTCTTTTGAGAGCTTTTGGTTCCATTCTTTTAGGGTTCAAGTGTTTAGAGAGCCAATTGTTTAGGGTTTCTCTTGTATAGATCTTTTCAAACAAGGTTTAAGTGCACCTCTTTTTGGAAAGATCTTTTCTTTGTTAATAGAAGGTGTGTCTCTAAAAACCCTAGCTTTTCAATCCTTGAGTTGGCTCTAATTGGTTCATTTTAGTTGCCTCAAAAAATGTAGTATCCAGGGCTCAATCAAGAAGGTTTTAGCCCTAGTTACCTTAGTTGGATGAACAGTTACAATGTGTTGAAATGAAAAATTTAGGCAACTTTCAGGAATTACTATGTATGATGCAGGTAGCCCTAAGTTGATTTTTCTTTTTGTTCTTTTTAGATTTTAAGGGAGTTAAGAAAGGGCTGATGAAGATTACCTGTTTTGTTGGAGTGTTTGTTGTGCGGCTGCTCTTCCAATTTTTACCTGCACATAAGAGAGAGAAAAAGATTAGCAATCTCTTGAAAGAAATTTAAAGCTTCTAGAATAGCCGTTGCTCCCCGGCAACGGCGCCAAGAATAATGGTGGTATGACTAGGTTTTGTTGTTTTGTTATAAGAAATGGCATTGTAGTACAGATAGTCATTGCCACTATTACAATTTTTACTCGGAAATAAAAGATCTCCCGAGGTCGAACTGAGGGAGCAAACTGTATTCTAGAGATACAAAGTTTCTATTACAAAAGTGAAAAGAGAGAGAGAGAGAGATTTATTTTGTTGGCTTTTTCTTCTTCTCTCTTCTTTCTCGTCGTTGTCTTCTTCTCTTCTCTTCTTTTGGGTTCTTCAGTCTTCTTCCTTCTGTTCTTCTTATTCCTCTTCTCTTTGGTTCTTCAGTTTTCTTCCTTCTTCTTGTTCTTCCTCTGTTCTTCTTTTTCTTGCTTTCTTCTTTCTTTTTCTTCAGAGTTTCTTCTTCTTTTCTTCTCGTGTTCTGCTTCTCTTCTTTTGTCTTCTTCCTTCTGTTCTTCTCTTGGGTTCTTCAGAGCTTCTTCTTCTTTTTCTTCTTCCTTGCGGTCTTGTTCTTCTTTTCTTCTCCTTCTTCTTCGTCCTCGGAGCGTCGTCTGATTTTTCAATCAGACGACTTAAGTAACCCGCTGCTACAGTGCGTCCTCCTTCCTTCTTTCTTCTTTTCTCTTGTGCCTACACACTCACAGTTTGGTCAAGGGAAAAAACCTACTCTATCCTCCCCCGTGTCTCTCTCTCTCAGAATTCACTCGTAGGATAGCTCTCCCAGAGCTGCCGGGTAGTCGGGTACGGGTCACGCCCGGGTCCAAGCCCACCGGTGTGCGGTGGTGGGCGAGGAGTGCAGGTCGGGTAAACGGGTCGGGCCAGGTCCGCGTGGGCTGGTCGCGGACGAGGCCGAGTCGAGTGGGTGAGAGGGACCTCACCCCGTGGTCAGGAGGCAAAGAGGCTAAGGCACTTTTTGCCTTTATGCGGGTGCGCGGCTTCGAAATCCCACGATGTGGGACTAACTTCTGCTGTCTTCGCGCGCGCCCGCAGGACGACTCCACCTCGCCCTCTGATCAGCTGCAGTCGATGTTTGGGCCAACTGAAGAGGCAGAAGCCTTCGCGGACTTCGCCCCAACCTGCAGCACCTGGGAATCTGGGGCTGCAGGGCCTGGAGCTCGCCTCGAAGCTGCTTCAGTCGTCGCTAATGGCGGCTGGAGCAGCGAACCTGTTAGACAGGAATACGGCCCTTCGGCCTAATCAAACACGCGGGGGACCTTCGCCGTGGCAAGGCGAAGGTGGTGTGGGGTGTGGCAGGTCGTGGGTCGGCTTCTGGTGGCGGGGCTAGGTCGGACTGTAGCCGCGAGAATGGGTTTGTTCGGTGGAGTATGGTAGAGGTGAGGAGTGGCAACGAAGGGGCAGAAACGGTTCAGTGGGACGAGGCGGAGACTTTGGGTTGGTCTGCGAGTCGTATGGAGTGGCGGAAGGATGGGAGCGACTCGCCGGAGGTGGGCCGGAGGCGTGGAAGATGATGGTGGTCGGGTCGGTCGAGGGTTTGATTGAGCAAATTAAAAAAGGGAAAAGAAAGAGGGGAGGAAAAGAAGTAACTGTTACCTACTTGCAGGGACGAAGGGGGAGGAGCAAGGTGACAGTCGTATCGACTGTCGCCAGAGAGGAAGGTGCCCAGAGAGAGAGGGCGGCGGCGAGGAGAGAGCGGGAGAGTGCGCGCTGGGTACGGCGCGACGCGGGAAGAGCAGGTGAAGGCAGCTCTACTGCTGGTAGTGCGGTAGAGCGACGAGGAGGAGGAAGAACCGCCGGAGCAGGGGGGCTTCTGTCGGAGTGGGAAGAGAAGAAAAGGGGGGGTTTCTCCGTCAGATCCGAGCTGGAGAGTGCGGCAGAGCGTCGAGGGCTTTTATAGAGTCGAAATCAGAGAGGAGGGCGGAGGGAGACGACGTGCCTCCCTCGCCGGAGGACGCCGGAGATGGAGACCCATACCTTCCGTGCGTTCGCACGGGCGGTATGGGCGGCTGCAGCGACCAGGGAGGTGTCCCTGCGACGGCAGACGTCGCAGGGCACCCCCGGTTGTCTTGGCAGAGGATCTCCCTTACCCTGATCGGCGCCATGCTCCGTGCAAAGTCGCCGGAGCATGGTGATGCTCATGGTTTTGCAGGGAGGACTCAAATGCAAAGAACGAAGAAGAGTTAGGGGCCAAAATACGAGGGTTTCAAAAGTTGAGGGTCAAAAAGTAATAGATGAGGACCAAAATGTAAAGTCGGTCAAGAAGGTCTCTTCTTAGGCTCAAGTTTTTATGCATGACTAAATGGGGCCTAAGGATTCTAATGGTGAATTTTATTTCTAGATCAGACCTTGTTTAACCGGTCAATTTACGTAAAAACCCAAATTAAGTCATTAATTGGGCATGATTCTCAATGTAGGTCAAAATGGGTTCCTAAGGCCATATTGAAGGTTCTAAACCCTAGAGATTATTTTTATACGAATTGTAGAGGGTTTATTCGATTTTTTATTTTCCTCGAACCTCGTGAATTGAAGTGGATTTATTTTAGGGTTACAGATTATCATTTAATTCCTTGGAGTTGCTGTAGCCCTTATCAGATCAGATCATCCCACTTCCCTTCTTATTAGGCTTGTTTGACCTGTGTTTGGACCCTGAATTACCCTGCTTGCAGATTGTGCTGGTAAAATTGCATTTTTACCCCTTATGACTTATTTTCTTCTTAAACTCATAATTCTCTGAGTTAAGCCTTTCCTTGAGTTATGTAGGAGCCTTTATCCTTTGTATTAGGTCAAAATGAGCTAGTTATGGCTCATGATGAGGTTCTCATCATGAGTCGATGAAATAGATCTCTAGCTGTCTGCTTAGCTAAACAGAACTTGAAATGGAGTTTTGAAGCTCCTTAGCGAAGCTCTTAAGCTTCTTCACCTTCCTGAAGCTCCTCAGAGCCCCTTTCCTTCACCTATAGCTGCGGAAATACCTTATGTATCTATTTAGCACCTCATCTGAGGTTAGAAAGCCACCCTGTAGGTCGTTGGACCTAAGATTCGTTTCTGCAAGCCAGAATGGCCATAGCGACCTAGACCTTTTCTCCCTTCAAATCGAAGAGAAAAACCTTCCCTGAGTATCAAATTGATACTGTAATCATGTAGAGCGACCTTAGAGCTTTCCAGCGAGCCTTTATTTGCTCAACTTGGAGCTCTATGCTGGTCGGAGCCTTCGATTGATTTTTGTCCTAGAAGGGGAAGAGTTAGTCCCACATCGACAAAGGAGAAGCGCCCGCCTTAGGATAAAAGCAAAAACTGCATGGGGCTATTCGGTCGTCAACACAGGTTGCACAAATGAGCATATGGGTGTGTGTGTGAGTGCGTGCGGTGCACGTGCCCGGATGTGTGTGTGCCTGTGGGTGTGCGAGTGTGGGCCCGTGAGGGCATGTGCATGTGGGCCTGGGAGGCCGTGGGCCAAAGAGGTTGGAAACTATGCTGAACCGAAAATAAACCAAACTAAATAAAAACTAGTCTCGGACCCAGTAGGGTCTGGTCCCACCCTGAGAGGGGTGCTGTGTATCCCCGACCGATCCGAGTCACCAACCATAGAACCAAATTTTTGGTTCAGATGGGTTCACACCGATTCAGTTTAACTCTGTTGCGAAAGAAAAGGAGAAGAAGAGGAGAGCTCGTTGGGTTGAATAGAATAAAAAAAAGGAAAAGCAAAGGTAAACAAGTAAAAGAAATGAAAATGATAAGAAGAAAGAAAAGAAAGAGAAGAAGATATGTTAAAGAAGAATTCGAGATAGAAAGGTTAAGAGAAAGGTAAAAAGAGGAGAGAGAGAGAGAGAGAGAGAGAGAAAGGTAGAAGAAGAGAAGAAGGATTGAGGCTGAAGACAGAGAAGAATAAATAGTGGTCTAATTTCTTGTATTCTACTAATTTCTTTTTGAACGTAAATGATCTAATAAGTCATGTATTCATTGGAATTTCTCTTTTTTTGCCTTAATCTCTTGTAAATAAGAAGAAATTAAAGAAATAAACATGTTTACTTGTTTGCAACAGCAAATCATATGTGTAAATACGTTTTCCTTATGGAATTTTGCAAGTTTTTCAATTGAATATCCTTAAGCAAGATTCATATTCTTAAAGTAAAATTAATTATAATTCTCATAAGTAGCTTAGGATTTAGTGGTGAATTCAAACTAAGTTATGCCTCCCAGCGAACAACCTGGACTCAACCAGTTAAAAAGAACTAAAATCTAAAATGTTAGGTTAACTTGACCCTATACTACTCAATTGACATGAATTCAAGTTGACCTAAGTTACTTTCTTTTGCACATAATTAAGCATAATTAACTTAATTAACTATGTTGAGAAAGTTAACCACCACCTGGGAAGAATTACGTTAGAAGGCACTAAAATCCCCAGCCTACTCCAGAAAGGGCTAAGAGAGGGCTCACCACGAAGAGGTAAAGAAGTAGGATGCAGCTACATCTTGTGCTCCATGGCGGAAGGGCAAGGCCGGAACGAGACAGATCCCAGGAGCTAAAAAGCCCGCCGCCCTAAGTGAGGGGCGTCATTCGACATCAAAGTCGGCGCCACCTCCTTCGACAGCAAGGGACCCCTGGCAGGCAAAGCCCTAACCAGAAGGATCCACTCCTGTTGACGCCCTCATAGAGCCCCACTCTGCCCAAGCGAATACACCCCCATGAGAGGAGCTCCCGGCAGCAACAACCCCTACCCCACCTTCGCAGAGTTGCAGAGGGAATAGAGTGGCACGGGAAGGCGTAGGCCCCTGAACCCGAGAGGTAGTCGAGGCCACTCGAACATGCGGAGTTCCCTCCAATATTTCAGTGAGGGGCCCCACATAGTCAATGCCACAAAGTCTTCAGCTGGCCCTTCCGTAGGAAATGCCCAAACGAGGTCCACTGTCTGGGAAAGCATTGCAGACATCTCCTGGTCGACACCCCACCTTTGCTCGAGCAAGTACACTCCCACGAGAGGAGTTCCCGACGACAGCAAACCCTACTATGTCCTCACGGAGTTACCAAGGGAGCTACGTGGAGGCACCGGAAGGGGCTCACCCCCGTCCGAAGAGCTGCATGATGAGAACCTCATCATGAGCCCTAACTAGCATATTTTGACCTAATAAAGTGAACAAAAGCTCCTACATAACCAAGGGAAAAGCTTAATTCAAGGAATCACTGATCTGGAAAGAGAACATGAAACAAGGGGTAAAACTGTAATTTTACCATTGCAGTGCATCAACGGGATTTCTAAGGGTCTAGACATAGGTCAATTGAACTTAATAAGAGAAAAAGTGGGATGGTTCAGTCAGATAAGGGTTATTGTGAAATTTAAGAATTAAATGACATTCTGTAACCCTAAAACAAACCCACTTTAATTCACAAGGTTCCAAATAAGATAAAAATTAACTAAATCCTCTAAAATTCATGGAAAAATATCCCCTAGGGTTTAGAACCTTCAATTTGGCCTTTGGAACCTATTTTGACCTAGATTGGGGTCCATGTCCAATATTTGACCTAATTTGGATTTTTATGCAAAATAACTAGGCAGACATGATCAAACCTAAAATCCAACTTTACCATTGGATTCCTTAGGTCCAAATTAGGTTTATACCAAAATTTGGACCTAAGGGAAGGTCATCTTGACCTACTTTGCAAAATGGTCCACCCAATTACATTTTGGCCCCTAACTTTTGAAAATCCTTGCAAATGCCCCCTCAACTTCTTCATCACTTTCTTCATTTTGGTCTCTCTGCCATCGCAGCAGGGACCCATACTGCCGACGACTTTGCACGAAGGTTTTCTCCTCGATTTCATGGGGAGCTGCTCCCAGATTTGAAAGGGGAGCTCCCTGTAAAGCCCCCTACCGCATGAGCAGCTCCCCATACCCTGAAATGTCTCATACCTCTTGTGCGAATGCTCGAGAGGTATGGGTCTCCTCTGGCCATACCTCCGGCATGGTCTTCCCGCCGTTTCCTCGTGACTCTTCCCTCTGCCCTTGCCTATTTAAGGAAGCCTGGATCCCTCTGCTTCCTTCAAGTCTGTTTTGGCCGAGAATTCCCCCCAAATTCGTCTCCTCCTCCACCGGCCATTCGCCCGCAGGCTCCGGCGACTCTCCTTCCCTCGTTTCGTCACTCTACCACCATACCAGTGGTAGAGTCCTCTCCGTCGTGTTCCTCCGCACCGATCGTACCAGTGCACGCCCCTCCAACCCCTTCCTCCTCGCCACTTCCTCACCTCAGGGCCTTCGTCTCCGGCGACGGCAGACACCCGGCGAGGTGCTCCCGTCATTCCACGCACCCATCCACCTTGCCAAACACCGCAGAAGCTCCGCCACCTTCCACTAATCATTTTCCCCCTCTCCATCGACCACCACACTCTCCACACACTGTCCCCGAACACACCCACCTACACAGCCACAGTGAGCCCTAGGCACGCTCACACAGGTGCCCCCATGCCGCGCCAACCACCGGGCCACCTTCGCCGTGTCACAGCGAAGCCTGCTGAGTGTTTTGACAGGGGCGTGAGGCCGTATTTGTGTTGACAGGTGTCAACCCTCTTCCTTGCCATTGACGCAGCAAGGAGCTTGATTGGGAAGCTCCTCCAGGTCTCTCCGCTCCAGGTGAAGTGCCCCAGGTCTCATGGAAGCCCTTCGCGCACAACCCCAGCCAAGCAATTGGCGCAGAAGCCCCTTGCATCTGCTGCAATTGAGCGCAACATCTGCTGCGAGTGTGCGCGAGAAGAAGGTGGGACATTTAGTCCCACCTCGAAAGCTTTGAAGCGGGTGAGGTGAAATAAATTGAAAAAGTGCCATATCCTTGTCGCCTCAGATCCACGGGGTGAGGTCCCACTCACCCGACCCGGTCTCGTCCGCGACCCACATATCCGCAGACCTGGACTAACCCGATTACCCGTGCACTCCTCGTCTACCACCGCATGCTGGTGGGCCTGGTCCCGAGAACGCATACCCGACCCGATAACCCGAGAAAGGCTTTGGGAGAGCTGTCCTAAGAGCAAAATAGAGAGAGAGAGAGAGACGCGAGGAGGGTAGGGGTTAGGTTTTGCCTCTGTGCGCTCAGGGGAGAAGACAAAGAGAAAGAGGAAGGAGACTGTAGAGGCCAAGGAAGGAGAAGCTGAAGACTTAGCCGCAGAAGGAAGAAGGAAGAGGAAGGAGCCGAAGAAGAAGAAGGAGGAGGCGCAGCAGCTTAAGAAGAGAAGAAGAAGAAGCCAAGGAGGAAAGCCAAGCAGAGAAGAAAAGAGGAAGAAGGAGCTACAGCAGAGAAGAAAGAAGAAAGTAGAAGAAAGAGAGAAGCAGCCAAAGACAAAGAGGAAGAAGCCAAGAAGAAGGAAGGAAGAAGAAGGCTCGACACTGTAGCAGTCATCAGTTAAGGCGTCTGATTCAAAGAATCAAACGTCTGAGAAAGGAAAGACAAAGAAAGAAGAGAAGGAAGAGAGAGCAAAGAAAAAGAAAGAGAGAAGAGAAGCAGAAAGAAAAGAGAAAATCTATTTCTTTTTACATTTTTTCTCTCTAGCATTTATCGTCATTGCATTATTACTGAACATCTTTCAAGTAGAAATTTGAGATTGTGATTTTCTGCTTCTAAAAACCAATTTGCTCCCTGAGTTTAACCTCGGAAGTTTTTAAATTTCGAGTAATAAAAAAATAAATTTGATAATCATTTTCGCGGTGATACTACAACGAATATATTTTTAAAACACAATCTCGTCGCGAAACTCATCATCGATTACTGCACATAGCTGCTCTTTGATTGCTTCGTAGTACACACAGAAGTTCGAGGACAGAACTCCACTCGAGGAAGGAGAGAGGTCACAACTGTTCCTCAATCCCCAATTTCCTCAAAAGCAATCAAGGATGATGAAAGGCGGTGAAACAAGGCTCACATCTGGCCTCTATTTATAACCCTGCCTCCTGGGTCCCCAAGGGCAGTAATGTCTTTTTACCCCCTGCAGCTCGCTAGTTCCCGAGGAACCAAATCCCCTCAGATACGGCGCTGATCCCGCGGTAGCGCAATCGTACCAATAAAACCACCGGTCAAAAACCCCACGCATTATTACACGTCGAGCATTCAAAAAGCCTTTCACGCCCCTCCAAAATGAGGCGCAATGCTTTGAGCCACGACCTCTCACAGCAACAACAGAGTCTGCCCCAGCATCTTGAGTTGGGCGAAACACCGCCTCCTAAGGCCAACACAGGCCACAAATTCCCGCTGCCTCTCAAGGCTGGCATGGGCTAGGGCTCATACACCCCACGCCCAAACTCCCGCTGCCTCTCAAGGTCAGCATAAGTCACCGCTTTACATGACCACCGCGAATTTGGGATGGGTCGCCTCCTAAGGCCTGCAAAGGCTTGGGCCCATACACCCTATGCCTAACTTCCGTCACCTCCTAAAGGCCAGCACCAGCTCGAGCTCATATGCCCTACGCCAAACTCAATACCCGCCTCATATGGCCAGCTCGAACCCAGGCTTACACGCCCCGCATTCCGCCTTAGAGCATGTCACCACCTAAAACCGGCGTAAGCTCAAGCTCATACGCCCTAACAAGAAACCTCTTCCGCACAACCGAAAGTGAGTGAAGGCCACTTAACTCCCCAAGCATAAATGTTCCTCCTGCTGCAACACAACCAGACGAACATTTGGGGGCATCACCTACCGCGGAGTTTTGGTCATTCTCACTACTCTCTCAGTAATTCACACTAGCTAAAGAGTGGGGGCATATGATGAGGGGCAAAAAGTGTCCTCGGATCCAAAACTCTGCACCCAACCCAACAAAGGATCTGACTACCCAGACACGGAGTGCACAGGCAGAACTAGATCCCTGTCCCGCCTGAGATCAGCTGGGTCTCGATCAACACCAACTTGGTCTGCTAGAAGATCCTGCACAGCCTGGGCGGAAGATACGAAATGATAGGCTTGACAACTTGCACCCTGACAGCTACCACATAGCCTGACAAGTAGGGGTATAAGAACCCGTCAGTGAGAGTATTCCCCATGTTATAAATAGAGAGGGAGAGGGAACGAGATTATGTAAAATGTATCCCTAAAATTCTAGTGTATAGTTAAGAGCATCATCCTCCCCCCAAACATACACCCCATAGAATGAAGTTGGATCACCAAATCCCTATTTTCCCATGTGTTTATTCATTGATGGTTGATCTCTCCCCTAAGCAATAGATGCCAATAACTAAGTAAAATCTCTTACGTTAATAAATCTTTTGGTAAAATCTCCCAAGACCCATCAACATCCTATTCTAAGCTTTTGTGGATAGGATATGCATTACTCTTGTCTACAGGTCTGTTTGCTTCTTGTAGTTGGCACGACTAAATTAGACTTTCTTCAATTTCATTGCCTTACAAAGAATTTTGGACAAGCTTCATCATCTATAATTGCGACCTTTCTTTTAGGACCACACCTGAGATACGATCAAGAGCCATTGAACATGGTTGTAGGTTCCAATGCAATTAAGAGCCATCGAACTTGGTTGTACGCTTCTAATTTTGCAAAGATTATTTGGATCTTTGCGGCTGCACAAATCATCATTGCGAGGAACTTTGTTTCGTTGTCCTCTCTTGGTTGCACAAATCGTCATCACAAAGAACGTTGTTTTGCTGTCTTCTCTTAGTTTCAACTCACCATGTTGAGATACCTAACCCCTTTGCCACACTCACCAATCCCCCATTCATTGGACATCTTAAAACCACTTGTAGGGCCCCTCATCTTCCTTGAGCCACAGACATGGGATGCTGTAGTAGAAATCAAAGAAATGTTTTTATTAATTCTTTGTTTTCTCACTGTATAAAAACTTCACAGCAATACCCTCAACGAAACTGGACTATAAATCATAACCTATCACTAGGGAAAAAAGTAATACATGGATATACACTTCCAACTCAGTAGGCAATTGACTTGATTAACTTCCACTTCAATAGACAGATTCTCAGCTCAATAAAGAGAGCACAAACATCATTCCTAGACTGATGGATAAGAAGAAATTGGAGCAATAAGGTGGGGAAATGGAACAAAACTTGACTCTCTATTACAAGATAGGAACAAAAGCAATGGCAGAAAAAGGGATATCTTTTATGTAGACGCATGGCTGAAGGGCACATGCCGCACATGCAAATCTAACGTGCACAAACACTTTAACATTTCAACAAATTAATAATGAATTACAATGAATAGAAGATACACGGCTACACACCCAATTCTCTAATCTGTACATGCACCTCGCAAGTGAGCACAGCATCATTTCCCGCTATGCTCAGTTTATCGTCGAGAGAGGCATCCTCGAGTCTCTACAAAATTGTGTATAAGGGTCATATGCCCCTGGCAGATGTTTGATTTCTCCATTTGCTAACTTGGTGCTGGACTTGGTCTCCCAGAATGATTTCAGTAGCTCTTCAAAGGCTGGAGTCCTCAGTTCTTCTATGGATGCCTCACTAGGTAAATTGATCACTCTCTTCCTTGGTGTTGAACAAGATGGTTCGTCCACCTATAAATTTTACAAGCAGTTCATTCAGTTTATAATAGCAAAGCAAAGTAATGGCATGCAAAAAGTAACCTAATTTACAAAAAGTATAGAGGGCAACGCATTCCTTTAGCAGTTCCTCCCTTGCAGACAGGAGAAAGTCACTATGTGACAAAAGGTTCCTCACCTGTTCCTCCAATTGTCAAATTCCTACCAAAGCGAAAATCCACTTATGCAAGCACATCGCTCTCATCTGCCCTCAAGCTTGATATGTGGAAACCATTATTGTAACCTCAAGGAAGCAAAAGGATCACTTTGTTGGTGGCCCTCGAATGCAAAGCTATATATATTAATGTTGAACTAGTGGAATGGAGGGCCTCGCATATGCAAAAAGTATAGAGGCACTCGAATGCAAAGTCTATTACTGCAAACAGTCGTAGTCAGTTTACTTACTTACAGTGCAGGTTTGATAATTGTCTTGGTAGAAAGGCAACTAATGAAAAACTTATAGAGACGAGGGCAGTCTGTTGCTGATTATTATGTCTTTTGTATGGTAAGTTCTCTGCTCATGTATTAACTGCCGAAGCTCTATTTTGTTGTATTTGGGTTGGGGCATTGTGAATAACACAGCATGATTTTGATGACAAATACAAATAAGTTTCTTACCATATATTCTTGATCCAAACACTTCTCAGCATTTCCAGTTATCTCCACAATCTTATGGTAATGTCCACCCTTCAGTTCTCTTAAATCGCCGCAGCAAGGAACAACCATTGAATTGATGTTTGCACAAGCCTCATGATCCAATTGCAAGGTACCTGGAAAACAAAACATACTTTTCAGATACTGAAACCGAAAGAAAAAGCTACAAAATAGGCACATCAGAAGAATCTTACGGTCAATGGATAAAAGGAGATCTTGGTTAGCAACATCAGCATCAGCTAAGAAAGTTGAAGCTGCGGAAGACACTTTCTCCCTGAGAAGCTGCTTTGCATCTATGCCATTCCTGCATGAAGACGAACCAATCTGTGCTAAGAAATGATTTATTAGAGAGACCATGCATTTAAATATATTCATAAAGTTACCTCAAAATAGAATCCACGGAATTGACATTACTCTTCTCAAGGCTAAGGAGGGAAGCTTGAGCTTCTTGCCACTGTTTCGAGCCCATCCTTGTTTTCTCCATGCTGAACAAGGAAAAATATCCGTGAGCCTCGTAAAAAGATTAACTGTATCCCATATTAATAGGTATCATTTCAGTGAAGGCCAATGAATTTATCCTTACCAGTGTTGAAGACCTGCTTCCATACCAATATGCCCAGATTCTACCGAGGCAGTGCTCTCATTGTAATGTCTTTCAGTTTCCTCCATGTGCACTGTCCATTGTTTTTTGATAGAAGATGAAAAAGCTTGACCAGAGCCCATTTCTTTCTGTAATTTTTGAGTTCTCTCAGCAGCACTCTCCCGCATACCAGTAACAGCAGCTTCAACCTGAGAACAAGGAAAAAATGTTCATTTGATTGTTAGGACACCAACTCTGCACCTAAGAGCTCTAAAAATTGAACAAGACTTATTAACCAACATAGAAAGCTTCCAATAGGTTTCTAATCCATCACTAGCAATTATCACAACTCAAACTCAACAGGTCAAAGTACATTTTGCTTTGAATCTTTTTGCAGTCTGAGCTCAAACGACCACCAATCCACAATACCTTTGTGAACAGTAAAAATGAGCAAATGGAACAATCAAAGCAATAAATAACAATAATTTCATTTCTCCAAAGACAATAGTAATAGTGAGGCCAAAGATGCTAGTGGGCAGGTTAAAAGGTGTGCCAAACAAGAGTAGCAAAGAGAATTGTATGATGAGATGACGCAAAGCCAAATAAACAAAAATGCCAACAATAAGTAATATTAACGAAGAAATAGGCATAAAGATAAAAAGATATTGTGTAGATTAATCTCCAAATTATCCTAGGTAACGTTGGGATCAACCTCTCACAGAACATACCCGTTAAACCAAAAAATAAACTGCAATCCAACAATCAGCTACATACAACAAAGCTCTGTTGATGTGTGGTACTGGCCTACATGGATTCCTTGCCTCCACTCAGATCTATTTGAGAAAATCGGAATGTCGTCATACTCACATATGTTGATGATATCAATTGCTAGTAAATACATGATCAAAGATATGGCTAGCCAAGCACTTTGTCACAAAAGACCTAGAACCACTCTGGTACTTCAATAGTTACCAGACTTGATGTATTTCTAGCATTTGGGAAGATAAATTGGCCTATGGAAAAACCAACCAAAGCTCACATGGATGTAGCCACGATGATTCCACTACATTGTTTAAAAAACTCTCTAAAAAGGGACTCCAATTTGTAAAAGAGATTTAGCATAATATGCTGCGTAACCGAGTGACAAATTATGTGCTTTTGTAAGCAAGAAATTTTATCGCTTGGCAACAATAAGAATAGTCATGTTCCAGATCAAGTGCAAAAGTGAAAATAAGACGATGCTACTACAGAGGTGATGTGAGTCAAGCCAACAATGAGAGATCTTTACAGTCCAACATCTTAGCCAGCAAATGTGGTATTTATGCTGCCTTGTTCATTGGCAAAGGACCAGCATTTGAAAAACTGCTGACCAATCCACTATACCCAAGACATGACAAAAAGAATACTACAAGGGATGCATTTTTACTTGTAACCAATTCATAGATGTCTCCACTAAGCCTCTTTCATCCCTCAACACTTGAGGGATGCATTTTAACTGATTACTCTATTTCATATGTAACCTCTGTATGGATAGGATCAGGATCCACAATAAGATTAATTCACTACTACTCTTTTTTTAGAAGATCCTTTAGTAATATTGTTTTGAGTAAGACCCATTAGCAGATATCTCCTCCACTGAGCCTCTTCCACACTCAGCATTAAGTGGTGCAGTTCCAAGGCAGATCTAACTTACATAGAGTCTTCATATTTACAAGAGTTATATTTTTAGTGTTTTTTTCCTTTGAGCAGACCCATTAGCAGATCTCCACCATTGAGAATCTCAAGCACTCACCATTTAAGTGGCACAGTTCCCAAATGTAACAAATTTATATTTTTCATAATTTCCAAGTAGGCTTATGTAACTTTAAAAAAAAAAAAAAAAAAGAGTAACCTTGTGTAGTCTTCTATATGAAGAGGACCTAGGGTTTGCAAATAAGATTGATTCACTCTTTCAACAGTAGTACTTTTTCATAAGCTCCTTTAGTAATATTTTTTCAAGTAGTAGATATGTGGCATGAGAACATGTTATTTCTCTCGTTTTATCTTTTGTGCTTACTTTGAATATACATAGTTTTCTTTCCTGTAAGATTTCTTTCGAAGATATTGATATTGAGGCTTGAGCCTGCATTACATTCTTTCGAACAACAGTTTGGCACATGCATTCTTACAAGCATTAGACTTTAGGAGCTTCCTTATTTTGTGTGTGTGTGTGTCTGTGTCTGTGTCTGTGTTTTAAATGCCATTCATTTGAAAATGTGCCTCACTACCACCCACACTAAGAGTTCTCAGGTAAAAGGAAGCCAAAAATGAAAGAAAAGAGAATAGACATGAAGAAGCCAGGGGAGCATGCATAACTTGTGCCAATAATCTATCGTCTTGTTATGTCGTTGCTATGTGTTGTTCAACTGATTCTATATCAAAAAGCAATTGAATTTCACCAGATAAGATTAAATTTCTCAAAGAATAAAAAAAACAGAAACCAACAACATACATTCATGATCAATTATTGCTCTGATCTTTTCCTATCACATTATTTTTATCTCAATCATCTACCATACATTTAGTAGATCTTATCAAGCAACATATATTTCAAATACTGCACTTTCCAACAAAAAAAAAAGCTTTTCAAGTCATATCAAGAAAGACCTCTATTCTCTTGCCATATTATGAATCTTTTATACCAAACACAAGGATAGACATGTTATCAAGCAATAGCGACTTGAATGCTACATTTGCTAAAAACATTGGATTAAAGTTTTTTAACACAAAGAGGTTCTAAGTACTACATTCCCTTATTAAAGAAATTATAAGCCCGGAACTTTTAAGCACCATTCACAAGTCTTATTGCAAATGCTTGCAACTTTTTTTCAGATAATGACAGCATAACAGTTCCTCTAATTACATGACTCATTTCTTTTTCTTGAGATCTCCCCACTACTTGAATGAAAGTAACTTGGTTATAAAAAGATGCAGTTAAAAGCCATGCATCGGTTCCACTTGGAACCATATCGGTATATCCTACCACTAACTTATATACATGACAGTACAAATGCTTATCGCATGCATTTCC
This sequence comes from Thalassia testudinum, assembly GCA_037157565.1. Taxonomy (NCBI): domain Eukaryota; kingdom Viridiplantae; phylum Streptophyta; class Magnoliopsida; order Alismatales; family Hydrocharitaceae; genus Thalassia; species Thalassia testudinum. Next base: position 83,195,036 of record JAZHRO010000012.1, on the reverse strand, counting down.
CCTGGAGGTGGATCCCGAACACTGGCAAGAACACTTGCTTCACATAATGGCAATGCGACAAATCAAGGAATGTTTCTGGGGCACTGATGGAACTACAGCAAGGAGTGGATAGAGGCATTGTAATCAGTAACTAGCTTAGGTGTTTTGGTCATTGCAAGTCCTTATTAGGCATTTCTTGCCTAATAAATTGATACGTGGATGTTAAATCCCTGCCAAGGAAATTATTAGGAAATAAATCAAATATAGTGTTTAGTTGCCTTTTCTATTTTTAATCAGTGTTATTTTTAGTAAAGAGTTATTATGTTTCCTTGTTTGCCCTTGCCCTCGGTCTATAAAAGAGGGCTAAGGACTCCTCTTCTGAATCTCTACAGAAAAATTCATTCTCCCTAAATCTCTACAGAAAAATTTGAGGAAATTCTATGAGAGTCAGTAGATGGAAGTATAACTCAATTATATTGATGCAAGGGGTGTTCCTTCATTAGTTCTTATACTGCATGGCATGCAAAACAGGGTTTGTACAGTCCATCATCAAGAAACATTTACCAATATTACTAATGAAAGATCTTAGCTGATAATGGCTTATTAAATGATCTGTCCAGATTGAGCAGAATGCAAATTTAAGAAAATGATGCATAACATACCAACTTTTTCTTCCTAGCACTTGAACTTGCCAACATCTCAGCCACTTTTTCTATTAGTTGCTTCTCTTCACTAGCAGCACATTCCTGTGAATGCCAAAATGAGTTATGAAATAGAGTGAAATTCACAGGATTGTTCCAGAACCAGGCTATGTCATTCATAGAATGTTACCTCAAACTTCCTTTCAAGTTCTCCTAATTTCTGGTCCTGGACAGCTTGTGTTTCTTCCATTATTTTTGTCAGTTTTACTGAATGGGTATCTAAAAACTGGAAAAAATCATTGGTGATCTTGGAAATAGATCGCGTAGTTTCAACAGCCCTGACATGCCCCTGCTCACATCAATAGGAAGATATAATTAACTAAGAAGAGTTTGAGGTTGATAATTCTGAAGATGAAGCTGCGACCATGCAGAAACAGGAAACTAACCTCACGTTGCTGCTGAGCAAAGGCAGCCAGTCTTTCCTCTTGATCAGATAAGCTCTTCTGAAGCTCATTTAGCAATTCATCAGCCTCCAATGCCATCCCTTTGAAACACTGCCCAAAAGAAAGGTCAGAAGTGAAAAAGAACATGCTGTATGTGTAGAAAAATTATGGTAGATGTTCCAAGTTATAATTACATCTTCAACAGCAGAGGCATGCGCTAAAACTTGCGCATTTGCCTGGGTGAAAGTTGACTGGGAATTCTTATCTAGTTCCCCCACCAAGTCATCTAATGCACTTATTCCTGAACCATACATACATTTCAATTTCGCAACATGCACTCGGAGCTCTTCAGTTGCCTGTACAGAAAAAAAGTTCAAAGATGAATACCACAAGTTGTAAGCACATCAGCTGCGGTAATAAATTTAGAGATACCTCAGTTTTTGTAGACACAAAAGATTGCATATCTTCCTCCATATCAAGAAGCTGAGTCTCCTGTTGCAGTACAGAAACTGAGACAGTCCTATGCAAGAGTTCCAGCTGCTCAGTTAATTGAGTTTGGAATTTCTGAACAAGGATCTTATTGGCATCTTCTATCTTGTCCTTGTGATCTGACCATGAAAATGATGGTAAACATACAACTGGAACATTCTAGCGGCAGCATATTCTAAAAAGGAAGATAAACCAACCAATTTTAGCAAACAAGCCAGACACATCAGAAGCAGCATTCTCCAACTCAGAACGCAGCTCAAATGCACGCTCAACGAGTGCTTTCTCTGTCAAAAAGTAGTCATTTACATTAGGAACAAAACTATGGGAAAATTGTCATAGAATATTTTATTGAGGAGCATAGCTATGCATAGCGTAATGCATTGCTGAAGCATTTCAAAGGCTGCAAAATTCATCCTGGGGCATATCCATTAAAAGGTAATGCAAAAGATTTAAAAAACTAATTTATTTAGAAATGAGTATTTTTCAGATAAATAATGAATAGAACTGCAGAATTTCACTCAGGTACAAGAACTGGAAGGAAATTTCTCACCTGATCTGAGAAGATTAGAAATCAAGAATTCTTTTTCTTTGATAGTTGCTAAAGCTTGTTTGTATCTTCCCTCAAGATCAACGAGTGCATGTTCAGTGCAGTCAAGTTTTTTCTAAATCAAGAATCAAGTTTTTGTAAGAAACTAACTGCATAAAACTGCAAAATGGAAGTGTTAGTAGTAGGTTTAAAAAATAAGCACCTGGGTCCTTTCAAGTTTATCACTCAAGTCGGCGGTCAATATCTTCTGTGAATTGTAAAGCTCCTGAAGTCCAATTAATTGCTGCAAAAAGAGAGGTTCTTCTGCTTATAGTCCAAACGGTAAAAAATAATGAATGTGTTTCATGTCATTTTATAGTAATGTCATCTATGCCCCCCAACCACAACAAATAACGAATATATGTGTTCGTATCAAGTTGTAGTAAGTGATGGGAGGTCTGGGCACCTTATCTTTAGATTCCAAGCCAAGTTCCAGGTGCTCCATTTTCTCAGTTAATGCCTGAAGTAAGAAGTAATAATGGGATGATAAGCACATGATCATCATGTAGACATTAATGGAGCATCCTTGGAATTAACAAAGCCAAAAAAGTCCATAAGAGCAGCTAACACTCAACCTTCTTTTCAGCTTCTTCCTGGAGAAAACGATCACGAGGAATATAAATACCATTTTTTTCTCTTGCAGCATACACCTCTAGCAAAACAAGCACAAATCAGCCAAAGCTGTATCTCAGAAGGAAAAAATAGAATCATGCCAAACATTTGGGCAAGAATTGACAACTTCGAGGATAGTATATTTGAGGAATTAAACTGGAGATTCTACAGGGAGGATCAAAGAATCACATATCACAAATCACCTGTAGGGCCCATATTGACATCCATAGAATATCATTATTCCATATATGATATCGACAAGGTTGCGGTACAAATATTCCATATATTGGTGGATATATCGCCAATATGGGGATGTATCATCTGGAAATGTCACTATTATCAAATTTAGCCCTTTACATTAGCATTGTTGGTGTTCTTTGGTGCTGTTATCCTCTTTGCTTGCAGTCAAAGCTCAGATATCTCATTTTAAGTCAAATCTTTCATTAAAATAATCATTTTGATTTGTGATTTGAGTTTTTAAATTTGTTAATCTTCATATAAACTCTTCTTTTATGATTTTTTTTTGAGCTTTTTGAGTTTTAATCTCAAACTTAAAACATGTGTTGCTATTCATTCTAAGTTTGACCTCATGATTTTGTTGTTCTATATCTCATCTTAAAACCAAATTTGTTGCTCGTTCCAAATTTTATTAGTGAGATTTCTTCAATTATTAGATAGATTAAGGTTCTCTACCTATCCTATTAGTCAAATAATAAATTAATCTTCTATTTAAATTTTGATCTTTGAGTAGATTTCTCCAATTATTGCATATCTATATTATGTTTCACTCAAAATTTATGATTTTGATCTTTATAGACATTTCTTCATGCATGTAGTATTAATTAAAATCATAATTTCATTAAATTTATAACATTTTGAGCCATTTCCACAAAATTCCAAGATATCGGCAATATATCAGAGAGAAATCCCCTTTTGGAGTGGTCAATATTGATATTGGAAACCTTGCGGAGGATAAATGAAAGACTAGTATGCTGAATCGACATCGCTAACCTTGTTTGAGACGATCAATTTCAGAATATAAATCTTTAATCATTGCTGATTTCATCATCTTCTGATTTATCTGGAAAAATACACAGGAAAAAAAAAATGTTATAAATGGTTTGGTGGTGTAGAGCACACTTGGTCCCCTATCCAAAATACTAGGAAGGATCTTAGCTTGGCCCTTCAAAAAATGAATTATGACCATGAAAGAGCATGCAGAAAAGAAGCATGAGAATGTGAAAGGAAACTCAGCAGAAATGCACCAACCTCTGGCCTGTTCTTGATATTTTTTGCCCGGTGAGCATAATCCAGAGTACTAAGTGTCTCCTCCAAGCAGTGGATTGATGGTGTAATCGTGGCAATGATGCATGTTTTTGTTTTCCCTCCCAAGGAATCCCTTAATAACCGTGTCAATTTACTATCCCTGATAAACCAACCCACTTATAAATGCAAAGTAATAAGATATACTACTGAATATGCAGATATTCAATGGTCAAATTGGCGACCTGTATGGAATGTGTCCCGAGTGTTCAACAAGAGTGTTAATTACACGTCCCAGTGTAAGCAAGCTTTTATTTATCTCTCCAGCTTCCCTCGCTCTTCCCTGTGATAAAGAAATACTGTTGGCAATTTCTCAAGGGTTGACTAATCCATCAATGCAGCGCTACATATGCCACAAATGCAACATTTACAAAATGTATGCCTACATCTCTAGCACCAGAACGTGAAATATTTTCTGAGCCGGCAAGGTCAACAAGATTAAGCTTCCCGCATTTAATCATTTCTTCACCCTCAGGGGTGCATTCCTTCATGTGAATTGTGATTGAGAAGATGGAGTGAGATCGGCTGCTTTGCTTGTTTAGCAGAGTCTCTGCAGTGCGCCTCTTTGCAGATCCTTTATCCAAAATCTTGTAAATTTCAACAGCGGAATAGACTATTTCCTCTTCCAATCCCCTTACGAATACACCACCTTTCCCATCCTCCATTAGCGCAATGGGTTTCTTGGACTTGTCTTCTGATGAAAACTTCGACTCCTCTGGAGCGAGGAGATCAGTTATCTCCTCGTTATACAGCTCCAAGAATGTAACTTTCATATTATATTCTGCATGTTGAGCCTCCAGTATTTCAAATATCTGCCGAACAGACCTCGGGATAACTCCAGCATCACTGGGAAATTGTCCATTCTGCATGATCATAAATAAGTACAAGAAATAGGCCAACATTAACATAAGATCTAACAGTTGCGGTGGAATAGAGAAACTCCAAGCGGGGCAGTCATAACTACAACACCTTGCATTTCTTTCCACCTCCTTCCATTGTATAGGTTTTCCCCGTCCCCGTCTGACCATAGGCAAAAATGGTGCAATTGTAGCCCTCGAGAACTTCATTAATAATGGGAGAGATGGCTTGATCAAACAAATCCTTCTGCACTGAAGTAGGACCAAATACCTGCAAGCAACAATTTTTCCCAAGAAAAAAGGAAAATTCCTTTCGTCACAAACATCACAACAACAGGCAACCAACCGATTCGGCTGGCATATAGAACAAGAACTGAAAGAAGAGTACCTTGTCAAAAACGAAGGTCTTATCGATCTGTTTGTTGGCAATATTCTGTAGAGCAGAGACCTCCCTCCTGCTCTCATTGCAGGAGATCACAATCGGCGTACGCAACCGGATCTCCTCGTCGCTCAACGGCCTACATACCACAGTACAACAAACCACCAACAATTCAAGAGCATAACAACAAAAAATCCAACTCCGAACCAAAAAGGCCCCTCCTTTATTATAAAACCACCATGACATCAACAACTCACCTACACCTGAGGAGCACCTGAACATTCACCCCTTTATCCTTGTCGCTCTTCGCAGACGCATGCCCGTTCCCCTCACGGAAGTCCCTACTGGACCTGTCCGTCGAGCGCGGCGTATGCGACGGCGATATTGGGATCATGTTCTTCTTCTCCATCCCTCCCCCACAAATTCACGCCAAGATCCCACCTTTCCTGCTAAAACAGCATCACAAATCGATCACCACCAACGGCAAACACGATCCGAACCCCAAACGACCTCATCGCAAAGCGAATCGCGGAGATCCGCACCGAAATCATCCCCAAAACACACGGGAAAATCACGCATTTCTCGCAAAACACAAGCGAATCCACGGAGAGATCCAGAAACACCGCATCAGGAGCTGAATGCATCAAATCGAAGCACATTCCGGAGAAATCGCGCGGGGATCCAAACGGGGACGCGGAAAACCTAATCGGGGAACGAGGAAGGGATCGAGGAGAGCCGCCACATTGCTTACTGTGGGGCGATTCGCGGACCCGGCGGAGGTGAGAAGCGGCGATCGATGCGTTTAGGGATCGAGAGACGGAGCTGAGACGCGCACTCTTTCCCTCGCTTGCTCTGAGGAGAGAGAGCTCTGTGTGTGCCGTCTGACGTGCGTTGTTATCCTTATTTGTCTGTTTGTGTATAAAATGAGGTCGAGATCTCTCTCTCACTGTTGGCTTTTGCTTTGTTTGGAGTAAGGAGTGGGAGAGGAGGTGGTGGGAGAGAGAGCTGCTGGGAAAGGAAGAAGAGAAATGGGAGGGAGGTTGGGGGTGTTAAATAAAGGGTTGGAAAGATAAGGAGAGGAAATAAATATGGCCGTTAAGAGTGGAGGGTGAAAATGCCGTTACTCTTTTGAAATCCGAACGGTGGGGTTTTGTTTTTTGACGGGTCGGCGACGACTCGACGGGGTCGGGAGGGGGGAAGTGACCGTTGGTCTTGTGGGGGAGCATTTGCGGGATGAGTCCTGGATGCAGCGGTGGGTTTGGGTTTAAGTGTCCAGATTTTCGAATGACGGCGATTGCGTCCCTGAGATCTTGGTTCGATGGACCCGACCGGATACGTCGGGTTTGGACTCGGCCCATTTGGTTCACAGGTTTAGTCTTGGGAGGGCAAAGTAGGCCTATTGGACTAGCAAGTCGAGCTCAAATGCAGAATCTCCTCAGGTTCATGAGTTAGGCCTCATATGAGAAACGTCGACCTATTTGGTTAATAGATCGCGACTTACTCAACCTATTTAAGGTTGCATCTGTGATGAGCTTTAGAGGACGAAGCTGGGAACGTGGTTTAGGTTGGAGCAAGTCCAATCCATGATGAGAGTTATTGCACGTTAGTTGGTTAGACTACTCCGTGTTCGTTGTTGGAGATGGAGGGGTTTGGTTGATGGGTATTGAAGGGAGAAAGAAGGGATACGGTGTTAAAATCAATATATATACAGGAAATAAATAAAAATACATATATTTTCAATATTTTTATTTAAATTAAAAATATTAAATTAAAGAAGTCAAATATAATTTTAAAAGATCCAGAATAAAATTAAAATATATATATATAATAGTATAAATAAATAAAATGAGAGAGAATTAAATTTTACTTTAATTGAAGCATTCATTAAGAACGTCCCTTAGAAAAGTTATCATCCCCACAATATTGATGTGTTGAGATCTGTCAAATTACTCTCAGGATACAACGATCCACCTTTAAGATTCGACACACTCTGATCTTGAACATCCTCGAAAACCCACCTTAAGAGAACGAACTCGAGGCAATTTGGTTGGTCAACCAAATTTCCGATTAATCTACCAATTAATTAGTTTCATCAATAAAAAACCTCTCGTGAATCACTCTCAACCTTGTGCAAGATTAATAAAACAATTAGAGATTTTTCTACTAATCTCACGTCAAACGAACGCACTAAAAAAGAAAGATAAGAACGAGAGAAGGAGAGAGAGAGAGAGAGTAGAGAAAGCTTTTTTGTTCTTATTGTGTGTCAAATGAGAGCCCCCTTGTGGCTTTTATATAGAGCTCACGACTCGACATTTATGAAAATTTTCATTTTATGGAAATACGACAATTGATCTACCAATTTAGTTCCATTGATGATCAAAATCAATAAAACTTAACTTTTAAGTCAACCAAACTAATTTATTAACGAAAATAAACACATTGATCGATAAAAATAATGATCCATCAATTTTACCTTTTGATTGACCAATTCAAGCCAAAATCATGAAATTAAAAATTCGTAACAAAAGAGTTCAAATTCCAAATTGATTTTCACCCGAGCCTTTTTTTAAGTCGGATTGGGGTAGGCCATGCACGCATGCGTGCATGATACCCAACCTCACCTTGACTCTTTATTACATAAGCAATGGGAGGTAGAAACCTATTACACCCACTAAGAGGTTTGTCTACTTCCAATATTTGACCAAAAATCTCTCCCAAATCTCATTGATTTCAATATGAATTCCTACATCATCATATATCAATTGAATCCCGATTGATGTAATTAAACTATCAAATCCAACATATGATACCTAACAGTTAGGGGTGCACACAGATTGAATCCAATCCGATTGGGTTGAATTAGGTTAGGTTTGGTTACAAGTTATAATTGGTTGAGTTGGATTTGAATTTCAACCAACTTGACCTAACCTATAATTTGATACAACTTGATATATTATTTATTTATTTATTTATTTTGAAATGTATTGTAGTTAGGAGAAAAATTAAAAAAAGATTTGATTGAATATTTTTCTCTTCCTCTTTCGCATCAAATTTTTCTACCAAAATAAAAATTTCATTTTCCCACCACCCTCTTCCTCCTCATCCTACCTTCTTCCCCTTCAATCAAACAAAACAAAATCGTATATTCTCTTGAGATCCCATCGCCTTTGTTGTTGCCATCTCATCCACTTCTACCAACATTACCCATCAACTCCAACCACCTCTCCTATGTCAAAACCTTGCCACCTCCTTCTTCTCTTGCCCAAAACCCTTACTACCCCTTCCATGTCTCCCCTCTACCTTACTCCACCACTAAGATTATAAGTGTATCCGTAAAGTTTGTTATCCGATATGTTTTTATCTTTTCCCTTTAAAGTTTGTTTATAAATTTTTATTTATTTTATTTTCTTTCTATAAGATACAAATTATTTATAAATTTAAAATTATTTATTATTAAATAAAAAAGTTATATAGGAGAAAAATATAAACTTTAACATTTGATGAGATTAATCTTGTTCCAATGGAAAGTTTCAACATTCTGCTCACCTCGATCCAATTTTATGAATTGAACTGGGGGATTGGATTGAATTAAAAAAAATCTTAACTAACAATCTATGGGTTGTGTAAGATCCCAACCTAGTGTAACCCAACCCGTGTACGCCGGCAGTAACATTACCTTCTCCATAGATCCCTTGCAGAGGTTACTAATCATTTACTTTTGGGGGTTTTGGCAACGCAAACTCGTGCAGTTTCAACCGAGGGAACAATGTGGGAGGGTTTGTTTAGAGAAACAATCGACTGAAATTGTAGTTTCACAGACTACCAAAAGTAAATTGGAAAATGGGTTGTCCCCAGTTTAACCTTCTTGAAAAGCGGCTACAACTAAGGGTTAATCTATCTCCACGTATGGAAACGTGGGTATTAAAACTCACATGGTAGCTACCTTTAAGGTGTTGTTTGATTGAAGGAATAATTACAAGAAATAAAAAAAATGTAAAAGAATAGAAGGAATTATAAGTTTTTATTTCATCTAAGTATTTGATTGTATTTATTGCCACATCAAATAATTAAAAATATTCATTCTATGTGAAAAATTTGATAGGAGGAATAAATAAATTTTATATGATAAAATTGAAAGACAAATACAACAAAGGAGGAATTAACCAGTGGAATAAATAAATTTTACATCTTCGACGAAATTCGTTTATTTCGACATCCAACCCTCAACTCCATAATCCACCAATGTCGAAACAAATGCTACCAAATACAACATTCACCTCTAGCTTCTCCTCCATTCTACCAACCAAACATGCCCTAAGTGAGCTCAAACAAGTTACCTATCTCTAAAAATAGTGGATTTGGTGATATCTAACAAGTTGCGATGGAAAGTGTTGTCCTCAACGGTTGACCTCATGCATGCGAAAAATAAGTGATGGAAGAATGAGAGGACATCCAAATTATGAAGAGTAGTCGAAACTCGTCGGAGGTCGTTACATAAGGGGAAGTGACAAGGGAAATTTCGAAAACCTAGAGGGTCGCTTGTGAAAAGTATCGGAGAAAGTTTGATTCAACCATGGCAATCCGACTGTTCTCCCGTTAAATAGAGAATATTTCAGAGTTTGAGCGAGTTCACATTTCACTCATGCAGTTGGACTTTTCCCTCAAAATACTAAGTTATCGAGCATAACTCGGATATTTCCCTGTCACAAAAGTAATTAGTGGAAAGAAAAGTTAACAAACAGAAAGCCATAACCATGTGGGTCTCGTTAGTGGTCCGAGTTTCGTCAAAATTTAATTCGGCTAGACTAATAATTACCTTAATAATTAGTTTACTTGAAGGGTTGAAAAATTATATTAATAAATTAAAATTGATGTTAATTTATAATTATGTTAATTTATTATGTGATGTTAATATCAATTTATGTTTACTTAAATTTGTATTAAGTTGTAGTATTAACTCTTATTGTATTTATTTAATAGTGGTATTAGATATATAAAATATAAGGAATATGAGAGACATAAGTAGAGTAGAATTTTAACACAAATTTAACTAACATCAGTTGAAACTAATATTATAAAAACCCATATTAAAGTTATTAAATCTAAGTTAAGAAATGAAGAATTAAATAATTAAATAAATAAAAGTTAATTAACTGTTCTTTTGATATGGTAACCTTGCAAATAAACTACACCTAAAAGATATATCTCAATGTTTTAGTTTAATCCTAAGTTGGACGAATTTGGTACGAAGGCACTTTGGTGGATTTTTACCGTTTTTTTTCTAAGGTTTATTATAATTGTCATTTACCCATGCCAATAAAATGAGATTTACTGGATAAATGGTTTACTACAAAGTTTATTTTTTTTTTTAAATATAACATATTCATTTATTCAAGAAAAAAACTACAGAAACAAAATCATAAGGAGATAAAACAAAAATGAAATGAGAGATGAAAGAAATACAACCACTTGCTACAATCGAGACAGAATACCGATCGATGCGGATGAGAGACTCCAAATGAAGCTGATTTTATTTTATTTTTTTACAAAGTGATATTCCATTAGCAAGAACGAAATCGGGATGTGATCACGAAGGCGGTGGGGGTGGGGGCGGGGGTGGGAAGAAGGAGAGACATCCCAACTCCACGTGAGGGGAACATAAACATCTTGAGATGGGAATATCCAAAACGAAGGAATGCAACACCTTATAAGGAAAACATAAAAAAATAAAAAAAGCAAAAAAAATAAACATGTCAAGTAATTTTACAGCTTCATGGTATATCAAGCGACAACATGTGAAGAATAAGGACAGTGCCACCAAAGAGATACTTCAATAATCAATTCTATTTGGGATAACAAGTATCAACGATATGGGAGGTTGAAGCAAGTTGGCCAAAAACTTGACCATGTTGAGGTTTGGATTCCAATGTGATCCCAAGAAAAAAATGACAAAAATTTCATCGTAACTTCTAATTATCATTAATTAATTATTTTTCCTAACTAATTATCAAAGAATACATTAAATACAAAGTTAATTATACTTTAATGGTAAGTTACCCAGGATCATTAAAATAAGTTTAAAATATAAACTTAAATAATAATTAATCTTAATAATGATTTAAATATTAATTAGGACTCAAAATAATAATAATTGGTTATATAAAAAAATATTTCATTTAACTTAATTAATTTTAAAACCTAAGTATGTAATTAATCTATTTAATTATATCATTTAAATAATATAGCTAAAAAGGATAAAAATATAATTTCAAGACATAAATATAATATTTACCTAATTTATAATAATTTATAAAAAGTTGAAAAAAAAATTAAAATAAGCCTTAAAACTAATTCCTTACATTTAGGTCCCTAACTTTTATTTCATTTGAATCCTTTTTATTTCAATTAGGTCCTTTTATTACAAATCTACCCCTAAGAGCATCGTCGTCTTCATCTTCATCTTTATTGTGGATGGCTTTACACGTCCGGTGTCCGTATATGTCGATGACTGCCCATCTAATGTATGAACTTCACCGCAATTGCCGCTCGTCCTCCACTCACCTTCTTCCTCACATCCAACAAATCGAATTGTTAAGAAATCCTAATTGACCTAGGTGATTAACTTTACTAGTGTCAGAGACGACGTCGGTGGTTAGAATAAACCTAGACCTCTACCAGTCCCGATACAACCCCCTTGACCTTTGTCGCCGCCAATAAATACCTCGAACCACCTTCGATTCCCAGTTGTTGACTCCCTTTCCCTCTTCCCCAACTCAGTTTGATGATAGTCTATTCCTCCTAGCTCCGATGTCTTCTCACCACCATTCTCGAGCACTACCACCAAAGAGCGCTGCCTCTCTCACCCCCTCTTTCTCTCCTTCGCCCTGCCAACGACATTAGAGTGCGCCACAGCTGTGATTCCTCTCCGCTTCGATCAGCCTTAGTTGCACGGAGTATGGCGTCGCACAGAGAAGGGTGACCGCCCTACAAAGCAGATGCGGGGTTCCCTGCAACGTCCTCTGTCGCAGGGACCCGACCATACTCTCTGCCGGCCCCCATACCTTCCGTGCGAACGCGCAGAAGGTATGGGTCCCCTCTCCGGCCACGCTTCGACGAGGCTGGCAAGTCGCCAGCCCACGCCTCCCTCTGTGCCAGCCAATTTATAAAGATCGGCACCCCCTGCCGGTTCCCCTAAGCTCTCTTTGACGGAGAACAACCCCCCCACTTCATCCCCTCCTCCTTCGTCAGACGACCCGCAGCTTCCGGCGACTCCCTCCTCTTCCTCCTCATCGCTCTGCCGCCTTACCTGCAGCAGGGTTCTCCTGGCCCTCTCGTCCGTGCCGTGCTGCACCCGCCGGCACCCTCCGCCTGTTTCCTCGTCGCCGCACTTCTCCTCCAGGGCCCTTTCTTCCCCAGCTCCGGCAGGTACGAGCCGGTGGCTCAACCCTCCCCCTTCATCCAAAACCTAGGTAAATAGCTTCCTCTCCTCCTCCTTTACATTTTCCCTCTCTCAATTTGTCTTTTTGTCTCACCGCACAAGACTCCCACCTCCGCCTGCTCCGTCTCCGACCACCCCCTCCGGCGAGCTCATCCCACCTCCACAGACCTTCTCACCCCTCGCCGGCTACCCTAAAAGCTTCCCCTCACTCCACTCAACAAATCCCCCCTTTCCATCCACTGCCAGACGCCACCCGACAACCCCCCGAACAGACCCATCTCTCCGGCCACAGTCCGACCTAGGGCTACCACCACACGCTGCCTCACGCCTCGCCACCACCCGCACTGCCTTCGCCGCACTCCGGCGAAGCTCCCTGCATCCTCTGATTGGGCCGAGAGGCCGTATTCTTGTTTTCAGGTCGACGACCCTTCACCGCCATTACCGAGCTTCTGAAGCTCCAGCACCTGCAACTGCAGGTGCTCTCTCACCTAGCCTCACACCCCAGGACGTGCAGCTTGTCTCCGCGAAGCGTCCCAGGCCTGCAGCTGGGGCGAAGGCCTCGCACGTTGCAGCAATTGCCTGCAACTTCCTCAGCTGCGGGCGCCAATTTGGGTGGGACATTTAGTCCCACCTCGGAAGTTCTGGAAGCACCGCAACCAAATAAAGGGAAAAAGTGTTGTAGGCTTATCGCCTTCGAACACAAGGGTCAGGTCCCTCACGCACGCCGCGCACCACCCGCTCGCCCTCGCCTGCGCTCACGCCCCGAGGGTCTAGGCCGGATCCGACTAGCCTAACCCGCGCACTCCTCGCCCACCACCGCACGTCGGTGGGCCTGGTTCCGGGCGCGATACCCGTACCCGAATACCCGGCTCTAGGAGAGCGCTCCTATGAGAGAAATCTGAGAAAGAGAGAGACACGAGGAAAGGTAGGGGTAGGTTTTGCTTTCTGATCCTTGTGCGAGCGTGCAGGAGCAGAAGGAGAAGGAAGGAAGGTGGTCGAAGCCTTAGCTGCTCAGGGCAGAAGCAAAGAAGAAGAAGAAGAAGCAAGAGAGAAGAAACAGAAGAAGAGAAGCACTGTAGCAAACCTACAGTTAAGTCGTCTGACCGCTGCATCAGACAACGGTTGAGCAGCGGCCAGAGGAGATAAAGCAAGACAAAAAAGAAGAAGAAGGCAGAAGAAAAAGGACTCAGAAGAAGAAGATTGTCACAGCCGCAGAAGAAGGCGGAAGAAAAAGGAGTCAGAAGAAGAAAAAGAAAGAAGAGAAGAAAAAGAAAGAAAGAGAAGAACAAAGAAAGAACAGAAGAAGAAGAAAGAAGAACTCTGCAGAAGAAAAGAAGAGAGAAGACGCAGCCATGAGTAGAGAAGAGAAAGAAGAAGAAAAGAAGAGCAGCTGAAAGGAGAAGGAAAAGAAGAGAAGAAGAAGAAGCCAAGACAAGCTCCCTCTCTCTCTCTTTCTCTCTCTCTCTCTCTCCCTTATTTTTGTAATCTAATAGAGAAACTTTGTAGTTCTAGAATTCCAGTAGCTCCCTGAGTTCGACCTCGGGAAAACCATTTCCGAGTAAAAAAAATTTGTAATGATAACCTGGTAGCTGTCTTATTACTATAACGACTATAACTTGACATATAACAAACGTAAACAAGCCTACCCCAGGTCGTCATGGTTCTACTACAGGTGCGTGCTGAAACGCTTAACACTTAGGCTCTACGAAGGAGAAGGAAATAAGGCTCGGAGAAAGTGTTACGACCCGGTTCCCGAATCCCTACAGGACCCAAGACTGATTCGACTCGACTAATCCCAAGACCCAGTCGTCCAACAAGAAATAACAAAAAAGCAGGAAAGTAAACCACATTCACTATGCTAAGTAACTAACAGTAAAAAGAGTACATGAAGTAAAGGAAGTAAACTGCTAACAGTACATATCACCACCACAACAGTAAAGTGGAAACAAAGTGTAGAATGTAAATAGTAACAAGTGTCTGAACTCACTAACTAAAGAAGTACAACAACAGGAAGATTACTGCTACTGGGCCCAGCACCCTCTGCAACCGGTGACTTGGGCTGCTCTACACCTGGACCTAAAAAGGGTTATGAATAACAAAGTCAACGAACGCTAAGTAGAGTGGTAACTAACTAACTAGAGCAATGAAAGCTACAGGTAAACTATCTATTCCATTTACTTTATTTCACAAGTTATTCCTTTTCACCCATTGGTTTATTTTTCAAATCTCTTTCTTGATCTCGAATGTTCCACGTGGGAAAGATCTTGACTGCAGTTTTTTACGAAGAGT